>OX371265.1:29050569-30513569 GCA_947311025.1 Lypha dubia | reverse complement strand
TAAGATTTTCTTATAGCGAATAGCTTCCTTGTTAAATAATTTGTAAAAAATTCGTAACAGTTAATAAAAATTTAAATAAAATTTAAATCCTTATGAACATTAACGATTTGATATCAGACATAGAGAAACTTACGATCGGATCTATGAACATACCTTTAAAATCAGAGAATATGGATGCTAATACCGTTCAAGTCTTACTAAATACAGCTTTGACACAAGCTACTGAGCAAGCACGTCAGAACTTTCAGGCCACAATTGATGACCTTACTAATAGATTATCAGTCTTAGAAAATCCTGTGGAAGTTGAACAATATAGGCCTATAGATATAAGGGTAGGTGTAAGGTGCAGTGAATCTCTGGATATAGTAAAATCCATTCCAGAATTCAATGGAGAAGCAAGCAAGTATATGTCTTGGCGTCAGGCAGCAATAACTGCCCACAAATTATATGAATCCTATGAAGGCAGTTCTACGTATTACCAGGCTGTAGGAATTATTAGAAATAAAATTGTAGGAGCCGCTGACTCAGTACTCAGCTCGTACAATACAGTGTTGAATTTTAAGGCCATTTTGTCCAGGTTAGATTTTTCATTTGGTGATAAAAGATCGATATTTACTCTAGAACAGGAACTATCGACATTAAGGCAAGGTTCGCAGGGAATAACACAATTTTATGATGCAGTTGAAAGGCAGTTGGCACTGATTTTAAATAAGGTGATGATGACCAATGAAGGTAACATAACATTAATTGATGCGCTTGGTCAGAAATATAGAGAAAATGCATTGCGTGTATTTATTTCTGGTTTACGTCGTCCGGTTTCAGATGTATTATTTTCATGCAAACCTTCCGACATGCCTTCTGCCCTTGCTCTTGCACAGGAACTTGAAACTAATCAGACAAGATATAATTTTGCGACAACTTATTGGAATAATTCCACCCCAAACGTTACTCATTCACCAAATTATCAACGTGTTCAACAACCTCATTTTCAGATATATCAATTCCTTTGTCAATCCACACCAAAATCAGACATTTAATAGAAATAGTAATAGAATGCAACTTTACAATCCCAACTATCGTCAAAATGTTGAGCCAATGGAAATTGATAGTAGTAATCGCTTTAATCAACATCATCAAAAACGACCGGCTGATAGTTTGCGTCAAAATATGTCAAAAGCACAAAGGGTTAATCATTTTAATCATAATTATCATACAGCAAATCAACTTGAATACGATTACGATAATCCACCTAGCTCTAGTTTTAATTATTTTTCAACTGAGCCTCAGCTGCCTTATGACACACAAACTGAATTACCTGAAGACAATATTCATGATGAAGTTAATTTTTTAGAACCAGGTCCTTCCTACCGTATATAAAAAGATCTATCGGGGACAGGACGTTAAAAATATTAATTGACACCGGTACATCAAAAAACTACATTAAAAATCTTTCGTTTTTAAAATCAATTAAATCACTTGAAAACCCCTTTGTAGTAAAATCAGTCAATGGGAGTTCAGAAATTGTTTCAAAATGTATAATATATCTACTAGATAAACTTGCCAATTTTTTCATTTTATCAGATTTGTCTACCTTTGATGGCATAATTGGCTATGATTTTCTAAATCAAATAAAAGCGCAAATTGATTGTAAAAAGGGTACGTTAAAATATGAAAGTGGGGAAGAAAAGTTGTGGTTTTTTTACTGTCATGACGTCAACAATTTGACCACTACCGAGACTTTAGACGTACCGCCTTACTTGATTGGTAAGCTCCAAAATGTCCTAGAATCTCACAAAAGAGTATTTGCGGATCCAGTAGAATCCCTTCCTTATATTACAAGGGTCGTTGCCACTATTAGAACTGAAGACCAGGAACCAGTGTACTCAAAGTCATATCCATATCCCCTGGCTTTGAATAACTTTGTTAATAACGAAATTGAAGATTTACTGCAGAATGGCATAATAAAACCTTCTCGCTCTCCATATAATAATCCTATACGGATAGTTGATAAGAAAGGTTTCGATAAGTCAGGGATGCAAAAAAAAAGACTTGTAATTGACTTTAGAAAATTAAATTCAAAAACTACAAGCGATCGGTACCCAATACCCAATACATCGACTATTTTGTCAAACTTAGGGAAATCTGCCTATTTTACTACACTAGATTTGAAATCCGGATTCCATCAAATTAGCTTAGCGGAGAACGATAGAGAAAAAACCGCCTTTAGCGTTAATAATGGGAAATTTGAATTTTGTCGACTTCCATTCGGATTGAAAAACGCTCCAAGTATTTTTCAGCGCGCAATTGACGACGTACTGCGTGAAGAAATTGGAAAGACCTGTCACGTGTATATCGATGACATAATCATTTTCTCTCCATCGCCTGAACAACATATCTCTGATATTGAAAGAATCTTGGAAAAACTTTATATGGCAAATATGCGAGTATCGAGGGAAAAGTCGAAATTCTTTAAGAACTCTGTAGAATTTTTAGGATTTTTGGTCTCGAAGGATGGCATAAAAACCTGCCCAGAAAAAGTTAACGATATTCTAAATTATCAGGTCCCTAAAACACTACGCAGTTTAAGGTCATTTTTAGGGCTGGCCGGTTATTACCACCGATTTGTTAGGGATTACGCGCTCATTACTAAACCGCTTACAAAATATCTTCGCGGAGAAAACGGCAACGTCTCAGCAAAATCGTCCCGAAATATTAGAATTTTTCTAGATAAAGAAGCTCTTGACGCATTCCAAAAGGTAAAGAATGTATTGGCATCAGAAGATGTATTGTTGCTTCATCCAAATTTAATGAGCCATTCGAACTCACTACCGATGCGTCATCTAGTGCTATCGGTGCTGTACTGACACAGAATGGTAGGCCTGTTACGATGATTTCAAGAACTTTATCTGCAACGGAAGAAAGCTTTTCTACAAACGAGCGAGAGCTACTAGCTATTGTGTGGTCACTTCAGAAATTAAGGAATTATTTATATGGCGCAAAGAATTTGAACATTTATACGGATCATCAACCGTTAGCATTTTCTCTTTCGGAAAGAAATCCCAATACAAAAATACGACGTTGGAGGGCATTTATCGAAGAATTTTCACCTAAGTTTCACTATAAGCCTGGAAAAGAAAATGTAGTTGCAGACGCACTATCTCGCCAATACATGCATTACGCGGAAAGCGACACAATAAGCATAAATGCAACAATTGGTTCCGAGACTTTATCTGTGGCTGAAGTATCTGGAGACTCTGAGACTTTAACAGCATCAGAAACTACCACCATTGCAACAATACACAGCGAAGAATCTTCTACAGAAATTATCAAGGCTGTCGTAAATCCTATAAATTGCTTTAAAAATCAGATTATTTTAATTGAGGCATCAAACCCAGCTTTAGTTTCAGAAACAGTGTTTGTTAACCAAGTCAGGCACTTAATAAATTTCCATAAGATAACAGACATAATGAAGATGTTGAAAAAAGCTGTTAATCCAAATGTTGTTAACTGCGTTCATTCTGACGATCACACGTTAGGGCAAATTCAAAATGAAGTTGTAAAATATTTTCCGTCTGTGAAGTTTGTCTTTAGCAAGAAAATGGTGATTGATATTCATAACCCTGACGACCAGCTTGACATAGTATTAAGGGAACATAATAGGGCTCATCGAAATACTCGTGAAAACTTAGATCAAATTCTAAGGGAATACTATTTTCCGGGCATCCGAAAGAAATTAAGGGACATACTTTTAACTTGTAAAACTTGTAAGGAAGCGAAATATGTCAGACATCCAAAAAAATTTCAAATAGGAAAAACTCCCATCCCGGAAAATCCAGGAGAAATACTACACGTTGACATTTTCTCCACCGATAAGACTCATTTTGTCACCTGTGTGGACAAGTTTAGCAAGTTTGCTCTAGTTTTTCCCATTGCATCTCGAGCAATTGTAGATGTCAAAATTCCATTTTTGTCAATAATGAATTTTTTTCCGAAAGCTCACACTGTGGTATTTGATAATGAAAAATCTTTTAATTCAGAGACAATCAAATCTGTTCTCGCGAATCAGTTTGGGGTTAAAACATTTTCGGTTCCACCCGCGCATAGCACGAGCAACGGCCAGGTCGAATGTTTTCATATTACTTTGGCAGAAATTGCAAGGTGCATGAAAATAGCGGAAAAGTATGAAGACATAAACGAATTGATTCTAATTGCTGTCTCTAAATATAATCAAACAATACATTCTGTAACCGGACTTAGACCCACAGATATAATACACTGCATATCAGAAAAGCTGAGACTATCTGTGAAAAAGAATCTAATTAAAGCTCAAGATAAGGATTTGACTTACCACAACAAATACAGAGTAACGAGAAGCTTTTCTCCAGGAGACAAAGTATTCGTAAAAACAAACAGAAGACTCGGTAATAAATTCAGTAAGCGTTTTGTAGAGAAAATTGTTCAACAGGACATGGGAAGTTATGTACTGATAGATAATCGACCTGTTCATAAGGACAATTTACAATAAGATTTTTGTAGCTTAAGTAGTTAGAATCATTCTTTATTTTTAAGATAATATATTGTGAATTAATTTTATTTACGATACCACTCGAGGACGACTGGTTTTAAAGAAGGAGGGTAGTTAATGCAGTATTGAAAGTACCTTTTAATTTTTTCATTATTATATGCTCTCTATATGCGATCTTTATTTCTTGTGTAATTAGGTCTTTAGTTTTTAAGTTTAGTTTATTTTTGACTATCGTTGGATAAGCAATCCCCATCAGAGAGGAAAGCGAATATAAATTTATATAATAAATAGTTAACAAATAATATTACTGAATAAACCGTAAAATAACCTGAATAATATTAAATTAAAAATTGTTTTAATTAATCAAGAAAAGGAAAAGTTAATTTATATAATATATTGTACATATTTAAAATTATTTTTATATATCTTTTCATATTATGAATACATATGTATAGGTACTATATAAATATATATGTATATAGATATATGTTGGCAAAAACATTTTTTATAACAAGATCTGAATTCTACATACATACTTACATACATATATATATTCTGATTATGAATTTTAATACCTTTCTACTTAATTTAAGTGGGGGAGTGTTGTATATATTCTCACTTGATATATATAATCTCACTCAATATATATAACATTGTCTCAATTTTATATACTCTTATCTGCTTAGCATATACAAGCGTAGTTTAAGCTTTTTCTCATGTTAAGTAGCTTTATTAGTTATAGGTTTCTTCTTACTTATTAAGAATCAATAAAGTCAGACATAAAACGAAAGTAATTGTTTCAATATCTAACATTAATAATAGACCTACTCCAATGGAGATAGACAACATTGAAAATAGAAATACAGAAGAGTCAAATTTTCGGTGTCAGTCCCAAAAACTAGTCTACCGATAGTAAAACTACAAATAGGAAATACAACTCTCAAGTTGTTACTTGACACAGGCTCAACAACTTCATTACTTAATAAAAGCTTATTATGTACCTAAATTTAAAAGAACCAAATTAGAGAATCCAATATATTTTTATACAATTAATGGAAAGTTCTGTATTGATGAGGAAATCATTACGCCTCTTCCCAAAGAATTTAAAGAAGATAACCTCATGTGTTGGAAATTAACCAACTTTAATGAAAACAAGTAAGAGTGCTATATTCGGCTGTGCCGAATCTTATATACCCTTCACCAATGCATATACATATATGTATGTGATTCGCAGAATATAATAAGCCTGTATATCCTTTGTTATATAAATATAATATTTCAAACAATAGGTATAAAAAGTAAGTTAAAACTGCATACTTGGACACACTTTCATATTTTATTCAGAGCTATATACTTATGTGACAGCGTTCTCCAATGGGCAGAATAGAATAGATAATTCCTCCCAATAAACAATAAAAAAATACTAATTGAAAAGATAAATACTTTTTTATGATTTTTTTTTTTTGGAAAATGTACCTACTCTGTGCAAATTATTCGAGAAATATTTGTAAATGAAATATGTAGAAATATGTAGCTATTATACATATTAGGTACAAATGTACATACTGATGTATGTACTTATATTATCCAATCAGCCTAACAGAACGTATCAGTTTATCGATTTCGAGAAGGCTAAAACAATATTCATTGTTCTAACGTAGGGCTATTTCAAATAGTAATTATGTAAGTTATTTATTCTTCGTTATTGACCTATTACATAGGTACTTATGTATGTACATACATATCAAAAACACCTCATAAAAGGAAAAGTTATTTTACTGGTGACAAAATACTTTTTAGCGACGGCTCATTTCAATTATGTATATACATATGTATATATATATATATATATATATATGTATAAAATAACCTGTTTATTATTTTCAAATATAGTTTCAAGCCTACATATGTACATATATTTCAATTCTTAAAATGAAAAACAAATTGACAAATATACAACATTTTAAAAGATAAATACAAAAGCATTTTTAACATACATACATATAAATACATTAGAGTATATTTGTAATCATCAGTGTGCGACATTTTTTCCACAGAGTTTACTTGTCTGGTACGTATAGTGTTCTAAAAACGATGTGTGTGCATACATACATATTTATGTTTATAACGTGCTTTGGTGAAAAGAAATTGAAATTTTTTATGTGTGTAGAACAGTGCTTGGTATCAGAGCTGCCGTTTTTTGTTATTTCTAACCTAAATTGGTAATTTTATTTTTCAATGTGAGATGCGAATATTTTTTCATTTTGCTTACTGTTTTTCGTTTGAATATTTTTTAACTATATATATAACTTGTTAAACTTTGAAATAATTTTTAAAATTTTTAATTACCTGTTCATAGTACGATTGGGTCCCAACACTGTCAACACCTCTCCGTACTACTAAATGATCTGCTCTGTGTTATCAAAAATATTCAATGATTCACATCTATCTAGACCTGACAACTTTCAAAGCAAAAATGGGATGAACGAAAAAACTTTCGAACAACTTTTTTATTTCGTACAAAATTTATTATCATTGCCACATAGTTCTGCTGCAGCCGAAAGAATGTTTTCACAGCTTAATTTAAACAAAACCAAATTTCGTAATAGTCTTTATTTTAAAACTATTAACAATATTATCCAATCGAAACAGTTGTGCGAAAATCAAAATGTTGCCCATTATTTATGGTCTGCCAAAGATATGAATTGAAAATTCGTATATAATTTCTAATCTCAATACTGTGAATTGTAAGTCTATTGATTTTTTGATTTAAAAGAAAAATTTTGTAAAACAATTACATATTTTTCTGAAGTACAAATATTGCTTATTTTAAATAAATAAACACTTTAAAAAGTTTGTTTAAATTTAAGTTTCTTGTTATGTTTTTCACTTATTAATAAGAATTTTATTAATATGTAAAAAAAAATTTCTTTTTTTCCTTTCTTATTTTTTATAAATGTGCAGTACAAATTTTGTTTATTGTAATGATCCTATTCAAAAAAAAATTTAATTTATAAACTTTCAATCAAATGAATTTTGTATAAACATTTGGCAGGTTTAACTCCTATAAAAAAACTATTTTTACGAATAAGGGCTCAAATAAACAAAAACTGATTTCAATTTAAGTTTCTCCTTTTCATTTACTATTAGTATGAATTTTTTTTGTTTTCTTGTTTTGCAATTATTATTTAACTATGTATAAAATGCAAATAAACTGTATGTAATGCAACTTTAAATAAATTTAAATTTATTTTTTAATAAAAAATGCATTTTAAATTTGGTTATTTTTTCACATTTGGTAACTTTTTCAAAAAATTTGGTTGTAATATTTTTTTGGTCGTGGCAGCACTGCTTGGTATGTTAAATGCAAATAACGATTTGAATGTGTTGATCTTTCAAAAGCAAATGCCTAGTATTTTTACTCACACGCTTAGATGTGTGACGCAAAGGGGGTTGTACGAAAACATACGTAAAGTTATAATTAATTAATATATAATTATATATAATTAATATACAATCAACACTAACGAGCCTCTGTAGCACAATGGTTAGTGGGTAGAATTATAGTGAGCGACTCCTCAGTTCAATACTGGAGCACCTAAGTATTTATTTTAAATTTATTTCTGAAAGGGTTATAAAATTGTATATATGTAATCAAAAATCAGAACCGAAATTTTATTTTTGCTAAAGTAAATTAAAACGCTATGGTATGATACAGGTTTAGGTACTACACGGTAAATATATGTGTATAAAGTCGAATTCGGATAAGAACACACTGTCTATATGTAAATATCGCTTTATTGAAAATAAAAATTGTTATTTATTATTTTAGATCAATCTAAAAGCACTTGCTTGCATTTGCTTAAAAGAAAACCTGCTGATTGAAACATATTTTGTTTAGAAATAATCTAATTTATATGAAACAAACATCCCATAAAAGGAAAAATGTTTAATTTCTGGTAACAAAATACTTACTTGTCGAATACGAATAAAAATATATTAATATAAGCGAATAGTCGAAAAATCGAATACGAGTGAATTACATTACTAGTACGTATGTAGGTACATATGTATGTACTTAAAATAAAGATAATTTACATTTTTTCAACATCCATCGACAGCTTTTATTACTTATTCATGAATAGCTCAAATATATGTATCAGATCAACATCAAGCTTAGTTAGATCTTTAAAATTCAACAAACATTAACATTTTCAACACAAATACTTACATATATATGTAATTCTGCTTCTGTGTGTATAAATATTATTGTTTGCAAGTATTTTAAATACCCAGCAGTCGGCGTAGCTAGCGAATGTCTAGCTATTTCGCGAGCTACCAGTCATTTCCACTAACTACCAGCCTAACAACTAGCAATGCACTCGACTGACGATTTTAACATACGGATGACATTGACGGTAATCACTTGATACGATCAGACCGATGGGATCACTGGTGAGCAACTCCCAACTATTTCTCTAGTCAAAATGTACCACTTAGATCAACAATGATATATCCTAAATGAAAATACTACAGAAATTTAAATTATTTTTGGATATTTGTTTATTTATTTATTTATTTATTTATTTATTTATTCATTTATAATACATATAGCCTATTGGCCAATTTCATTCGTATTACAGGTATAATGCCTCCAATATGGAGAGTAAACTTAACACACTTCAGCGCCCCATGAGTCCCGCGCACACCCGCCAAAAATAAACACGACTTAATATAATATGAGACATATGTCTCAGAGAGTACCCGTATAAGTCATTGGTGATTCGAATCATGATAAATATGTAATAAGTTTGCGTTTGAAAGAATGTAAAGACATAGAGAAGGACCGTAAATCTCTAGGTAAGCTGTTGTAATACCTGGCTGCAAGAACTAGAAAGGATCTATCATAAATAGCACAATTAATACGTGAAATAATAATTTGAGGATTCCTCAAACCTCGTGTCATGGTAATCCAACGTACAACACGTTCAGGTTTTTGGAATTTTATGATTCTGTAAAGATATATTAATAATCGAAATTTAAGGAAATCCTCGAAATTAAATTTTAGATAATTTTTTAAATGATGCGAGACATGATCTCTAAATCCAAGTCCATAAACGAATCGGACAACCTTGTGCACAATATATTTTATTTTCATTTTATTACCAGCATTACAGCCATAGTACACTTCTATACAATAGTTAACTCGCGACATCAGTAAGGCGTGAGCCACAAATTTTTTAACATGTAAAGGTAATGTCAAATTTAAGTGATATAACCTACGCAGTGTTAGACAAACTTTGGAGCAGATGTTATCAATGTGCGGTTCAAAAGACAACTTTTCATCGAGTATTATTCCAAGACACCGCATTTGGCTGACAATAGCTATTTCAGAGTCACATAGTTTAAGTTTAAAATTTGGAAATGCTGTATCATTCCTACTAGATTTGAAATGCATTGCCATAGTCTTACTAGGGTTTACATGGAGATAGTTAGAACTCATCCAATTGTTCAGAACAGTTAAATCACGGTTAATACTATCAGCGTGAGAGCAAGAAGTAGGGGAGTCGCAGGACCACAGTAGCTGAATGTCGTCTGCAAATGCAAAGGATTTACAGTTGCTAAAACTTAAACACTGAAATAAATCATTCAGATAAAGTGTGAACAGAATAGGACCAATCACCGAGCCCTGTGGGACCCCCGATCTAACATATTCAATGTTCGAAGTCGCGCCATTGATAGATACAAATTGCATACGCCCAGTTAAATATGTGCTGAGCAAACGGCACGCCGTAGTGGAGAACTTAAAGTAACTATTTAATTTATTGATCAGTACGGAATGCTTAACCTTATCAAATTTCTTTTTCAATAGTTATAAAATATTCAATTAATATTTCTTTTTTTTTGTTTATGCAACGTTTTAGTTGACTTCTGCTCATTTTACCTTTAAAAACACTTTTTTTACATGTATATGTGTGAGAGATTCAAAGGCGAACTCTTGCATTACTTGTGGCCACTGTAGTATTTAGTCGGATTTTCGTTAGGGAAATACTTAACGATTTCGATTAAAATTCTACTTTTAAAACTGCAGGGTATGCCCTTTTTATGAAAACATTCAGGCATACATACATATATATATCCATACATATAATTATATAATATATATTTGTACGTATGGTTGGGCGCATGGGCAATAATACAAAATATTTATTTTGTTTTTCTACCGTAAGACATTTCTGTATTATGTCTGAAGTTATACCTATTTGATGTTTACAAGTTTTAAATTGAGTTTGTGAAGAGAAACATTTTTTTAAAAAATTTAATTATTAAGTAAGTATTGCAAAATCAGGTAAAATTCGTTAATACAGTCTTTTTCGGTTAATTGCACATCAAAATTTGCACAACTTTTTGTTCAATTAACCGGGGAACCAATTAGCCCATACCCGCTTAATTGAACAATTCGTTCAATTACAAGAATCCCGTTTAATTGAACAATTTGTTCAATTCAATCAATTACAATCACGCATAATTGGAACTACATACTAATGAATTAAAAGAAATCGCATATGTGCACTTTAAGTTTTTCAAAATAATTTTTTTTTACCTTAAACAAAAAAAAGGCAAGTAACAGAAAAAATGTACATATATGTGTATCGCAGGTATTTATTATTGTAGGTACATATGTACTATTAAATGCACTATTTGTGTGCTCATGAGTTTTACAAAAAAATTAAATTTATAAACTAAATAAAAAACAATTCATAGGTATATTGGTTTTACAAAAAAACATAAACTTAAACACAAATTTTTTCACAAATGATGTCAAATATGTATGTGCAAAAATGCCAGATTATTTTTCAATAATAATGCAATTAACCGGGTAAAAGTAAGAGGAAATTTATTTTTGATTACATGAATTTTGAATATTGAATATTGAATATTTTTTACATTTAAGATTTGAAAAACTTATTGATAATTTAATTAATAATTAAAGATTCAATAAATAATAAAATTATCATATCAATATTGTTTTATCACGTGCAGATCTTTAGTCAATTAAAAATGATTACGAAAACATTAAGAATAGTCTAAACGACATTGTTAAGACATCTTTTTACAAATCGAAACTTTCGAATTCGTTACAAAATCGAAGTTTTTGGTTTGATGGGTAACTTTGTTTTATATTTATACGCACATTTTTATATACATACATATGTACATACATATGTTGGCTTGTTACTTTATTTCAGCACGGATTTAAAGTTGATATTGTTATACATATTGATATAATTGCTATGTAGGTACCTACATATGTATATTGTTATTTGTTACACACATACATAATTACCTATTATTTTAACTGTAGGTAATAATTTGATATTTGAAAAGTCAACACTATTTTGAGTTAGCTTAAAGCTTAGTACATACCTACTTGCTTAGATGAAAATTCAAATTACTAGGGGGTTTTTCAAAACACATACATATGTACATACATATGTATGTAGCTATTATACATATTAGGTACATACATATGTACTTACTTAGATTATCCAATCAGCCTAACAGAACGTATCAGTTTATCGATTTCGAGAAGGCTAAAATAATATTCATTGTTCTAACGTAGGGCTATTTCAAATAGTAATTATGTAAGTTATTTATTCTTCGTTATTGACCTATTGCATAGGTACTTATGTATGTCTGTACATACATACATATGTATCAAAAAACACCTCATAAAAGGAAAAGTTATTTTACTGGTGACAAAATTCTTTTTAGCGACGGCTCATTTCAATTATGTATTATATGTATACATATATATATGTATAATATAACCTGTTTATTATTTTCAAATATAGTGTTATGAGTCATTTTCGCCTAACAAACAGAAGTATCAGCGACAGCAGAACATACGCTGCACACACATACTGACGTTGAGTTATTTTCCCTCAACCAACAAAAAATACCTACAGCAGCAAAACATACGCTGCATACATACACAGACATATGCTGACGTTGCAATAACGCTGCATACAATACTGACGTTATTACCAGTAATTTTCCTACAGATATATGCTGACATTGCATTATCGTGAGAACCGCAATCGGCTGGAAGTCCCA
Organism: Lypha dubia; assembly: GCA_947311025.1. NCBI lineage: Eukaryota > Metazoa > Arthropoda > Insecta > Diptera > Tachinidae > Lypha > Lypha dubia. The sequence continues at coordinate 30,500,926 of OX371265.1, read as the reverse complement.
CGGGTATGGATATGCTGAAGTTGCAATAATCGCACAGTCAGCAGTATCACGGGGACATCCACGCCAGCGGCAGCGAACGACAGCAGCACCATTCATCGAGCAGCACTAAAGTGGGTATAAAAGCGGAGGGTGATTTGGTATTCACCCCATTCAGTTTATTCAGTCTATCCAGTCAACGCTAGTCTATCAAGTCAGCTCTAGTCGAGTCAGTTCGTAACGCATAACACACATAACAACAACCTGATCAAACACCAGCCTTAAAAAGCGGGTCCCTGTGAAGGCTTAACATATTAAACAAACAACAACCTGATCAAACACCAGCCTTAAAAAGCGGGTCCCTGTGAAGGCTTAATATATTTAAATTAGACTAAGAAAATAAAAATAAAAGTAAATAAAAGTAATAACTAAAATCCTAATACTCTCTTGTGTTCTTAATTTCAAAAGGAAGTTACGAAATAAAACATAACATTTTGGCATTTTGGCGTGGTTAATAATAAAAATAAAAATAAATGTTTTAATTTAAACATAACATTTTGGCGCAGCCGGTAGCCGCGTAAATAATAATTGCATCAAATAAAATAATCCTTGTGTTGATCTTGCTAAAGAAAAAAACTGTCCGGTGTAGCAAAACCAACAATACATAAAAGTCTAACCTCTAGCTACCTTGTATTGTTGCATCCTACATTCGACGGTATAGAACTGCACAGGGCAAATACATAAAAGTCTAACCTCTAGCTACCTTGTATTGTCATTGCAGGACTAATCGCCAAAGCGGATCAAGGCAAAAAGGAGAATTACCTTGATTGTAAAAATTCTACGCGGTTGCGAACAAACTTATATAATAAAATAATAATAATAATATAAAGTGAAAATAAGCCTAAACCACAGACCACTATGAGGATAATAAACAGCGGAATATGGGTAAGTAGAATACAGTTTTAATGGACAATCCACAGACACAGACGGACGACTTAATAAAATGAATAGATAAGTATAATTATTCAGTGGACAGTCTACAAGTTCTTGCGTGGACAGAACTTAAGGGTTTAGAAGCAGACAAAACATTCCTGGACAACCATAGGGAAACAATAAGAATACAAAGACTGACAAAGTTAGAAGAAGTTAGTTACGTGTTACAATTAATAAGTGAATTAAGTAGGGATAGATCATTGGAGTTTGTGAAAAGAATCGAAGAACTCGAGGAGACAAAAACATTCCTTAAGGGACATTGCGAAAAGCTAAGAGGACAAATAGAGTACACAGATACCTTGTTGGAGGACGTAGAAAAGGAAAATTCAGAATTAGTAGAACAGTTAAAAGGAAAAGGACTGAGTGAAGAGAATTTTAGGAAACAGTTAAAACAGAAACAGTTAATAGAGACACAAGACGACACTATCCAAAGACTACAAACAGCATTGGAAAACGCAAGAAGAGAGTTGGATACAATTCACAGAGCTAGTTCACCAAATCCTTCACTGCACGAAGAACTAAACGAAGTAGGACTACCAACAATAGTCATATCACACGAGAAAGAAACACCTGCCTTGACACTTTTGGAAAAAGTAAAAACCCTAATAAACAACGCAAGGAAAGCAGGTAGCAGAGGATACTCCGCTGAGACAATAGCAAGGAAAATAAACGAGTTAGGCGAATATAAGGCGAAATTCAGCGAATTGGAAGAAAAAGAAGACATTGACAGCATAGTAGCGGAAGAATTTAATAGACTGATCCCAGTGGCCCAAGAAATTTTGGAAAGACGATCACCATCACCCCGGCAAAACCATACTATTGAGAGAGCAGAAATCGAAACAATCAGAATGACGTCGCTATCCGAGATTATTAAAATAGTTAACAACACAGTCCCATCATTCTTCGGGACCGATGGACCTGACTTACCATCAGAAGTATGCAGGTACATACAAGGATGCAAGATGGTAGAAAGAGAAGTACTCACAGGTGCAAATAACGTCCTAACACAAGATGTGATACAGTGCCTGAAATTGCGACTGCTGGGGGGTGCATACTCAAAAATATCCCAGATGACTTTTGGTTCAGTGGACGCATACTGTAACACCATCAAGAAGTTATACCTAAAAAATAAAAGCCTGGACAAGATAAGGGAGCTGATCTTGAGTTGCAAGCAGAGTATCAGAGAGTCAGCATGTAAATTTGGAGAACGCCTGGATAGCCTATTGAATGAGGCAAAGACAACAATAGAGAACGAATGGCCGGTGGGACCTGGCCGGGAAACCATGCTGAAGGACTTCAAGAGGATAGCAGTGAGAAGTTTCATCAAGGGTCTGAAGGACCATGCTCTTAAAGCTCGATTTGTGGGGCAGGAGGAGGAAGAGCTCACTAAGTTGATAGAGATAGTGGAAAATGCAGAGGAATTGTTTGGCGAACCAACGCACAGCATCAACACAATAGATTCAGAAGTCCCCTGTAGTTTTTGCAACAGGGCGGGGCATGAATGGAATAGCTGCAAAAAGCGGCTAAACACACCATACTGTATGAGCTGTGGAAAATACGGTCATGAAATGGGGCCACTATGCAGGAATGTCGTGAGCTGTACGTTCTGTGGAAACAGTGGGCACGATGTGGACAACTGCAGGAAGAGATTAGGCTCCTTATACTGCCGATTGTGTAGAATAAACGGTCACAAGGAAACCCCTTTCTGTGAGCCAAAAAGAAGCCTACCCAACCAAAACCAATTGAATAGAAGGACGGCAGAAACCAATAGAAGGGCAACAAACACAGAATTCCGTGGAAGCCCACAAATAGCGATGGGACAAAATACGAACAGAGGGGCAAATAGAAACAATGGTAGACTCCCAACCTGTTTTAAATGTCAGCAACAAGGACATTTTGCACGGGACTGCAGAAGCAATATCAGACAAACTCAGACAGGAGGAACAGGGATCTACCAACAGGTGCGAAATAGCAACAATGGCAGGGACCTAGCTAACAGACCAGTAGAGGCCCATAGCAACACAAATCGGACAAATGCTCAGGGAAACGAAATTCGGCCCAGTTATCGCCATTAACTGGGGTCCCGCAAATTAACAGAAAATCAAATTGGCACAAAAAAGAGAACAACTACAAATATAAAGAAGAAACAGGAGCAAAGAATCGGGTAAATAAAGATGATACGGAGACTGACTCAGAAACAGAGCAGCCAACCAGGATAGTAACCGAAGCAGTTGTGCACTCGGTAAATAAGGAGAACGGGCGCACTATAGAAGAAACTACTGCGAAAGATAATGAATTAAACAAAAAAAAGGAGGGAAAAAGTCAAGAGATGATGCGAAATATAGAAGATAGTGCTGAATCACCGGGCAATGTGGACACAGTTTTCATTACGCTCCCCTGCCAAGAAGCAAGGGGGGGAGGATTGGTCCTACTTGTGGATACCGGAGCAGATTTCAGCATAATAAAAGAAGACTCAATGAAGATTTTTCTCAATAAGAACAAAAGGCAAACAAAAATCCTTTCTGGAGCCTTCGGAGGAAAGACTACGACACTGGGCACTACCGAGATCAGGATAGGAGATAAAAGGCAGTTGCCGTGGGTGTTCCATATTGTGTCACGAGAAATACAAATCCCTGGAGATGGTATTCTCGGAAGAAATAATATGTGGAACCGATGTATAGTGAACACCATAGACAGAACCTTGAGCATATTTGATAGCGAACATTGGGTGAAGACGTTTACCCTTCGTACGGAAATAGAGTGTCAAACAAATCATCAACAAGGTGTCTGTCTGAGGAAAAGAGCAGTCACTATAGTACCGGTCAACATTATATCGAGAGACAAAACTGTGGTTGTGCATAAACAGGAGATTTCCCCTGGAGTTTATGTTGGAAATACTGTGGTCAACATTAAAAATGGAGGCACAGCCGTGCCCATACTGAACGCAACCGAGCAGGACATACCATGGAGGAAGGACATTAAAGTGAAATTTTCAAATTTCAACCACTACACGCAATATGGAGGGCGAGATCAACCCCTTTCGTCGGTGACAGATCAGGACGATAGAATAAGGCGTCTAAAAGACACTATTATGACGGAGAGGGATTGGAACATGGAAGAAACAGAGTCAATGAACCGGATATGCGAGGAATATCATGACTTGTTCATGTTGGACAATGACAAATTGCCATTCACCACATTGGTGAAACATAAAATACCAATAAAAAGTGAACAACCACCCATTAATCAACGACAGTATCGTCTACCTCACGTCCATAAAGAAGAAATCAACCGGCAAGTGTCGGAGCTACTACAGGAAGGTATAATAAGTCCAAGCATATCCCCATGGAATTCACCAATATTGTTAGTGCCCAAAAAATCTCAAGACGGTCAGAAAACCTTTAGACTGGTAGTCGATTTTCGAAAACTAAATGAGGCTACAATAAAGCAGGTATTCCCTATTCCTAGAATTGATGAAATTTTGGATCAATTAGGAAACAGCAGGTATTTCACTACCTTAGATCTGGCGAGTGGATATCACCAGGTACTAGTTGACGAAGCAGATAAGGAAAAGACTGCCTTCAGCACCGATAAGGGTCATTTTGAATTTAATAGAATGCCCTTCGGCCTAACAGGAGCACCAGCCACATTCCAGATGGTCATGAACACGATCCTTACAGGCTTACAGGGCCTGGACTGTTTTGTGTACCTCGACGACATAGTCATATACGGAAGAAACGTGGCAGATCACGAAACAAAGATCATGAACGTTCTATCAAGACTACGAGAGGGTGGTCTTAAACTAAACACGAAGAAATGCCAATTCTTACGTAGAGAAATAGTTTACTTAGGACACAAATGTTCCAATGAGGGAGCACTACCAGACCCCTCGAAAGTGGAATGTGTCAAACAACTTAAGCCACCAAGAACAATAAAAGAAGTACAAGCACTCCTGGGCTTGATTAACTACTACCGAAAATTTGTGGCAGGAATGGCAAAATTGGCTTCACCAATAACAAAGCTGTTAAGAAAAAACGCTAAGTTTGTGTGGACGCCCCAATGCCAAGAGGCCCTGGACAAGGTCAAAGAAAATATTGCAAACCCTCCAATATTAATTTACCCGGATTTCGAACAACCCTTCAGAGTAACAACGGATGCAAGTAATGAGGCCTTAGGAGCAGTCTTGTCACAAATGCGAAACGAAATGGATCATCCGATAGCATTTGCCAGCCGTACTCTCAGTGACACCGAACAAAGATATTCAACAATAGAAAAAGAAATGCTTGGTGTGGTGTGGGCAACACATACTTTCCGCCCATATCTCCTGGGGCGACACTTCACCGTATTTACTGACCATCAACCCTTAAGGGGGATAGCAAACCTCAAGGACCAAACCTCAAGACTTGCACGGTTTAGGCATAAATTATCAGAATACGAGTTTGAAATTGTGTACAAACCAGGGAAGACTAACCTGAACGCAGATGCATTAAGCAGGTTACCAACAAAAAATCAAAATATCGGAGTGATAACTAGAGCTCAAACAAGCTCGAGAAAATTGGAAGAGGAAAGAACAAAACAAAAAGAGCAACAGACAGCCCTTGCGGAGGAAAAACAGAGTGAAAATAGTGACAAAACCTCCGCGGCGACATTTCTATCTGAGAAAAAAGATATCGAAGAAGTTCTTAGAAGCTTTCATGACTCACCGCTGGGCGGACATCAAGGAGTCAGGAAGACCTACCATAGGATAAAAAAACAGTACAAGTGGAAGGGGATGCAATACGATATCAAGGCCTACATAAAAAAGTGCCCTAAATGTCAGAAAAATAAAAGTGGACTTCTCAATAGAGAGCCCATGGTCCTCACAGATACAGCAAACAGACCGTTCGAAAAGGTATATATGGATATGGTGGGGCCCCTGCCGACAACCACCATGGGAAACAAATACATTCTTACCCTACAGGATGATTTATCAAAATTTTTTGTCTGCGCACCCATGCAAGACGCCGAAGCAGAGACGGCAGCAAGAGTCTTTTATAACGAGGTAGTAACAAAATATGGTATTCCCAAAAAATTAATTACAGACAACGGAACAAACTTCACCTCGAAATTGTTTGGAAGTGTGTGTAAGCTTTTGAGGATTAAGAAGCAACATATTTCTCCCTATCACCCTCAAGCTAACGGGTCATTAGAGCGAAGTCACAGACCATTAGCAGAATATTTGCGAAGTTTCGCAAAAGAAGATGGTTCGAACTGGGATCAGTGGCTTGCTCCAGCAATGCACGTACACAACCATACGGAGCACACGGCCACAAAGCAGACACCATTTAAAATACTATATGGATTTGATGCACCGCTGCCATCAAACCTACAAACACGCATACCCTTATATAACCCCTACGATTATCCCAAATTATTGAGACATCAAATACAAAGGGCTTACGAGATTGCCAAGGAAAATCAAGAAAGAGCTAAGGCAAGGGCAAAGAAGCAGTACGACAAACAGTCAAGGTCTTATACTTTAAAAATAGGAGGCAGAGTCCTAGTAAAAACACAAGCACGTAAAAACAAATTCACGCCCCTATGGGATGGACCCTATGAAATTAAAAGTTTCCCCACACCAGTAAACGTTCAAATAATGGTGAGGGGAAGACTTCGAACCCTACACCGTAATTTGGTGAAGCCATACAGTCAATAAATGATATTTTAAGGAAAAAAGAAAAAAAAAAAAAGAAACAAAAGGAAAAAGAGAAGAAGGAAAAACTCACCGCAATATCGACGGTATTGATGATTGATATTTAGGGTCTTCAATGGCTGAAATATAAAAGAAATACATATTTATACGGGACTATAATAAGAATCAATGAAACATACCTTAAAGGGACAAGGAAAAAATTGCGTCAAGATGGTTCCAACTTGAGGAACCGGGGACCCAGGTTGACATCAAGGATCTGAAAGAAGCAAAATAATTAGTAAAAGGAAAAGGTTAAAAAAGGATGGAACGCTACTGACCCGGTATCGCCTTCTAATTGACCAACGAATACTGCTCTAGAAATAAAAATTAAGAATAATTTGATTAATCAATCAATCAGAGCAAAATATATAAAAAAAAAGAGAAAACAAGGTCACATGTAAGTAAGTAAGTGTCCTAAAGTATATAAAATTGTTGGATAAACAACAGAAAGAAAAAATAAAATTAATAATTCTTTTGCAACAGATTTACGAAAACGTATTAAAATAAGAATAAATAAGAGACGTATAAAATTTTTTTTTAATAATATTTAAATTCTAGAAATTTTGCGAGCAATGAAAATTTTTAAAAAATATTCTTCAAAAATGAAACTAAAGAATATCCAAATGAATTTCACTCCAGATTATTTTGTGTTGAATTACACTCACTGTCTTGCGGGACATGAAGAAAAATTGGAAACCGATAATCACGAAATCACGCCCGATTACTTATTTAATTATTGCAAAACACGTCCGATCACTTATTTATTTTTATTTTTGTTTTCTTCTCCCCAAATAAATTAAAAGTATAAATCAAAACAAAATAACATTATTTTGTTGGACAATAACATTGAAAATTTTTATAGGAAAAAGCAGTAAATGAATTCAAGAAAAATTTTAACAAAGAACAATATGTTGAAATTAAAATATTTAAAAGTATAAATCACAACAAAATAACAATATTTTGTTGGACAATAACATTGAAAATTTTTATAGGAAAATGCAGTAAATGAATTCAAGAAAAACTTTTACAAGTGCAATATGTTGAAATTAAAATATTTAAAAGTAAAAACCAGATAACATTAGTTTGATGGACAATAACATTGAAAGTTTTTAAATTGAAGAGAAACTATAAAAGGGAAAAGGAACAATATTTTGAAATTAAACTATTAACAGGTATGAATCAAAGCGAAAAAATATGACAACAACAAACTTAAAGGAAACCAAGAGAAAGTAAAATGAAAGATTTGGGCAGACACCCAACTTACCTGTGTCCCTCGCAGGGTTAGAGATGGCGGTGTTGTTGTGAATGTTTTTTATTATTCCATGAATATAAACGGGACCATTACCTCTAATCAAATTGAATGTAGCTGAGGTTTCACATTGAATTCATCCTCCTTTGCTTCTGCACCCAAAGGAATTTGTCTGATGATTAATTTTTGGCCGCGGGGATAATCCTCATCATTGGATAATACTCCCCATTCAACCGAGTCGTTTTCGCCTTTCAAAGTAACACCATAGAATGATTCGTCAGACATTGTGATTTTAGGGATTCTTTGGGATTGGATTTGTATAATGAATTATTCACGTAACTCGTGTTATTTGCACACAAAATGATATTTTCCACACACACATTCAAAATTATTTTTTTTCACTTTGGCTTGTGGTTTGTCACTGGCAGTATTTTTATTACAATTTATTTTAATAGCAATTGTGCTAGAATATATATTTAATGAAATTGTTATTAAATCTCCACATATGAACTGTTTTCTAAAAATTTGGTTTTTTAATCACCAAAGTTGCATTAAAATTTTTAAAAAAAAAAAAAATAGGAATTTAAAAACGGCAACCGCACCGTTTCATGCCGTTTTTAAGACTGCACGATGAAATTTAATTTTTAAATTTGTGCATTAGTGCAGTTTTAATGTTCTACAAAATTATTGTATGAAATACACTAGAACTGCAATACATGAACAAAAGCGACCCAATTGGCATAGACATCCAATTGAGTAAAAAAAAAAAATTAAAAAGATATAACATATGTATAGTAAAAATATACATACACATTTATAGCGATAATCGCTAAATTATTGAACCAAATAGTTCTTACTAAGTTATGGTTGAGTCATGGCGCAATAAATACAAAATTGTTATACGTATTGCATAAAACTTGAAATGCAAAACTGTTCACAATTATGTTCAGTGACAAAAATTGTCGGCCATTTATGCATCAACAATGACAACGGTTAACGACATCAATTAAGTTTAGGTTTAATTTATAAATTTGAAACAAAGAATTGAACTCAAATTAAATTCCAAAAATTTCCAACTGGGTTATATACGTTTTTTTTTTGGCATGAGTACTTGGTTATGAAACATGATTCCACGGCAAAATTTTGCCAGACAATTTCACGGCCAATGACAACTAAATCAAACTGCATAGTTTAATGTACGTATGTACATATGTATATGTACGTATATGTGTGCATATGGATATGCAAACAGTAACAAAAAAAAAAAAAAACTTTTTTATTTTTTTTTCTGTTCGTTGTTGATTTGAAAATAATTATACGCATATGTATAATTTTTCTTTCAGATCAACGGAAACAACAAAAGTGTTAAATTTCTTTGACTAACAAAATACTACCAAATACAACTGAACTCACTTTTTAATAAAAAAGTGCTTTAATCAGTTGAAATTTTGTAAAAATTTTTCCTACTCATTTTTGCAACGTTTTAAAATGTTTTTAAAAAAGTTTTCAATTCCATGTAAACGTAATTTTTAATGTTTGCACATGTTTACAACTACAGGGTAAAAAATGAATGCAACATATCCAAACTGAAACAATTTTTTTTTTTCTCTTAATTTTTTTTTGCATGACTTTAGTTAAGTACTTGACTGTGAAATATGATTACACAGCAAAATTCTGCCAGACTATTTCACAGGGTACAACTGAATAAACAGATATACACATGCATGTATGTGTGTAAGAATACAAATAAGTTTGGCATTGACATTGAAACAAAAATAAAAACCAAACATACATACATGCATGGTATTTCAGTAATACATACTAACAATAATAATAAAAAGCACGAATTAATGAAATAATTTCAACAAATTTCCTATTAATATTTATTTTTGTCTTTTATCTAAATAACAAACTATTTGCAATTTTAAACTTTCCTAATTTTCTGCCATTTTTGCTGTTGATTTAAAAAAAAACTATAAGCAAGTGAATAATTTTTCTTTTAAATCATTAAAACAGCAAAGGTGTTAAATTTCTTAACAAAGACAAGGATAAATGCAAGCTAAACTAAACTCATTTCTTATATACATATAAAAAAAAGAAAAGGAGAAGAAAAAATGTTTAAATAAGTTGAAATTTGGTATATGTAGTACTAAATGTAATAAAGTTTTGTTTTTTCTTACTCATTTTTTTTTTGCAACGTTTTCAAATAATTTAAAAATTTTCAATTTCTTGTATAAGTTTATTTCAAGGTTAATATATGAGTACATATATATAAATATCAATACACATACACAATAATTATACAACTAACTTGTTAACAAATTAACAATACACATATACATATATATATATATACACATATAACTAATAGTTAAAGAAAAATATACATATTTAAAATAAAAGCAATAAGAAATTTTAACTAACAGAAAATCTAGTTAAAATATTAAAATTTTATAAATAACCTACAAAACATGTCTAATTAATAATAAGTGAAAAATATATAAAAAAAAGAGAGAAATACATATATGTATATAAGACATATAAGTACAAATAAGAGAAGAAATTTTATATAAGTATACGTAAGAAAAAATTGTTAGTTATAAGATTAAAAATATTAACCAGCGTTTTAAAAAACAACCAACAATCATCACCCCGTCAACAATGAAGAATCCAACAATCATCAACAGCAGCCTATACCTATCAACCTCACGCAACCGCAAAACCTACATACGATACTACAACGCATACATGGACGAAAAACCCAGTTCCGATAACAATAAAGAATCCAATCCAAATATCAACAGACAGACAGCCATAACCTTCAACCTCACACAACCATAATCAACAGTTAAAGCTATATGCGATAGCACAGCACATACATGGACGGAAAACGCAGCTCCGTTAGAAAATGGGAAATCACCCCAACGTCAGTAACAACCTCAACATTTTCACCAACAATATCATATTTTTTCCTTGGTGACGCAGCAAGCGTACCAAGTCGACAGACACTTAGCAGTCACCAACTAATGGTAAACTGCGAACCTTCAGGCAATCAAGGCTCGGGAGATAATTACATATTACTCCGAGAGCTGCCAAAGCTGTATCGCCAAGGTAGTCGGATGCATACACACATCTATTTTGACTTGATTCCAGAAGGATAGCTACGAAACATCCTAAGACAGGATGTTTCTTGTCCGTAAGGGGGGAGGGATGTTATGAGTCATTTTCGCCTAACAAACAGAAGTATCAGCGACAGCAGAACATACGCTGCACACACATACTGACGTTGAGTTATTTTCCCTCAACCAACAAAAAATACCTACAGCAGCAAAACATACGCTGCATACATACACAGACATATGCTGACGTTGCAATAACGCTGCATACAATACTGACGTTATTACCAGTAATTTTCCTACAGATATATGCTGACATTGCATTATCGTGAGAACCGCAATCGGCTGGAAGTCCCACGGGTATGGATATGCTGAAGTTGCAATAATCGCACAGTCAGCAGTATCACGGGGACATCCACGCCAGCGGCAGCGAACGACAGCAGCACCATTCATCGAGCAGCACTAAAGTGGGTATAAAAGCGGAGGGTGATTTGGTATTCACCCCATTCAGTTTATTCAGTCTATCCAGTCAACGCTAGTCTATCAAGTCAGCTCTAGTCGAGTCAGTTCGTAACGCATAACACACATAACAACAACCTGATCAAACACCAGCCTTAAAAAGCGGGTCCCTGTGAAGGCTTAACATATTAAACAAACAACAACCTGATCAAACACCAGCCTTAAAAAGCGGGTCCCTGTGAAGGCTTAATATATTTAAATTAGACTAAGAAAATAAAAATAAAAGTAAATAAAAGTAATAACTAAAATCCTAATACTCTCTTGTGTTCTTAATTTCAAAAGGAAGTTACGAAATAAAACATAACATTTTGGCATTTTGGCGTGGTTAATAATAAAAATAAAAATAAATGTTTTAATTTAAACATAACATGACTCATAACAATAGTTTCAAGCCTACATATGTACATATATTTCAATTTTTAAAATGAAAAACAAATTGACAAATATACAACATTTTAAAAGATAAATACAAAAGCATTTTTAACATACATACATATAAATACATCAGAATCCGTTTTGTTCTTTGCTGTGTAAACATGTTGTCCGCGTGTCGTCCAGTTTCTCTTCTGTCGTCAAACATATTTCTTTTTTTTTTCTACTCCTTTTTTATGTGGAAATACTTTAATAAATAAATACACAAAAAAACGCCATAATACACATACATTAATACATACTTACATATATACTTAAAAAAAAAATTAATAAATAAAAAATAAAAATTTTACACTGCATATTTCTGTACAAAAACAAAAAAAAAAAAAAGCTACATACATTCCAATATGCATATACATATACTTAATATAATAATAAAACTTCAAAACAAAGAAATAACAACAAAACTCAAAAACAATAATTAACGGGCACCAGTGTTGGCACAGTGAATAGTGCGGACCCCGTGACACAAAATAAAAAAATAAAAAAAAAAAAATAAATAAATAAAAATTAATTATAATCAAAAAAAATTATTTATAATAAATGACCAGCCCAGGGCTTTTATGGCTCCAAGTTAGTGTCAGCCGCTCCATATTTTCCAAAAAAAAAAACATAAATAAATAAAAACCATTTGTTGTGCTGATGCCGTTGTGTTGGTTGCTGTTTGACTGTTCATTGGCGAAGGCATAGCACTGGTCACTGAACACTCTAACGACAGCAATTAATACCATTGGTATCAGCATAGCAAAATGAGCGTCCGATTTGGGTTTTGCATACTGTTATGGTAGGTCAATTCAGAATTGACTTCTGTAACATTAGGGGGCTAAGGTCCAATTTTTTCTCTGTGTATGCTCACATTTGTCTCCATCGGCCGGATGTTTTCGCCTTATGTGAGACCCAGGTGTCTGAAGATTCTGATCCACAGGATTTTCATATACCTGGTTATCACCTCCTATCACTTTTTAATTTACACAGGGGTCTTGCAATATACATACGTAATGAAGTTGTGTACCAGTGCCAGCAACCATTAGGCACGTCTGATCCTGAATTTAGCTGTCTTTGGGTTAAATTCAAAATCAGGACACACTATTTACATTTCGGGTTTCTTTACAGAAGTCCAAACGCGGCAAGGGATAAAACCTTATCCCACTTCGATTCCCTTTCCGATTCAATTTCGAAGATCCTTGAGAGCTGTCCGAACAGTGAAATTGTCGTTGCTGGTGATTTCAATGTTCACAACTCATCTTGGCTTCACCATTCGAGCCACACAACCCCAGAAGGCCAATATGTTGAGCTTTTCGCCGCGCATAATGACCTTGCGCAACTAGTGAATGAGCCAACACATATTTCATGTATTGAAGGGCACAATAACAACACTCTCGACCTTTTTCTCACTTCGCACCCTGAAAAGTATGAAGTGAGTGTTAATGCACCTCTTGGTAACTCGGATCATTGTACCATTTCCGCCACCTTTTCGTTCTCTAATCTTCGCAACGTCTCCCAATCAGCTACGAGGCGTTTAAAATATATGTACGAAAAGGCGCGTTGGGCTGAGCTCAACGAGTTTTTCCGGCATTTTAATTGGAAGCTATGCTTTCTAGACAATAACGTCGATGCCATGGCGAAAATGGTAGAAAATATCATTTTGCTGGGAATGAAAACTTTCATTCCATCTAAGCAAATTTTGATTAAACCGAAAGTTAAGTCTTGGTTCAATCAGACGTGCAGAAATGCAATCAGATCCAGAGAGGAAGCATTTAGTATCTGGCGTAATAATAAAAACGCCGATACTAATTCGCTGCGCAAAAAGGCGAGATCTTCATGTGCCAGAGTACTAAGGCGCGAAAAAGCTTTGTACGAGCAGCGCCTTCGTACTAAAGTTCTTGATGCTCCACGGGGTAGCAAGAGCTTTTGGTCATTCGTTAAAAGAGTCAAGGATAATGCTAGTTCTTCAATTCCACCTCTTTTAAAGGACGACCATGTATTCACTGACCCGGTTGATAAAGCTAACCTTCTGGCTGAAATGTTTGCAAGAAATTCTCACTTGCCGGAAAGCAGTCAACCACTACCCGTTCTCGAGGGAGTATCTGTAACTATGCCAAAAATATTCTTTCGAGCGCGTGCAGTTAAAAAGGTTTTAGCGAAGCTTAACGTAAACAAGTCTCCTGGGCCGGATGGTATCTCAGCACTGGTCTTGAAACAGTGCTTTTCGACGTTAGCACGTCCATTGGCACGCCTGTTTAGCACTTTGTACCATGCTGGTGAATTTCCAAAGTGTTGGAAGGTTGCCAATGTAACGCCGATCCCTAAAAAAGGGGAGGCCAACAACCCTGAAAATTACCGCCCAATTGTAATTTGTTCTGCGCTTTCCAAAGTTATGGAAAGTATGTTGAATTTCCATCTTGTGAAGTATTTGGAGCTCAACAGTTTACTTAGCGACCGGCAGTACGGCTTTCGTAGGGGCCGCTCTACGGGGGACCTACTTGCTTTCCTTTCGGAGAAGTGGTGTAATAGCATACATCACTTTGGCGAAAGTAAAGTGGTGGCTCTAGATATTTCCAAGGCATTTGACAGAGTGTGGCATGGAGCACTTTTGTCAAAACTGATTGCTTTTGGTGTCGGTGATGGCTTCACTCGATTTGTATCGAGCTTTCTCAGAGATCGCACTATACGAGTTGTTGTAGATGGGGTCTCATCAAACGAGTTCAAGTTAAATTCAGGGGTACCGCAAGGCTCCGTTCTTTCTCCTACCCTTTTTCTTATTTTTCTTAATGACCTTCTACGTCAAACTTCCAACCCTATCTACTCTTTTGCAGATGACAGCAGCTTAGTTCATTCGTATTCATTCAGCAACAGGCCACAACCGTCGGAGATCCGGGCAATGCGGCAAAATATGAATGATACGCTAAATCGCGATCTCCTGTTAATTTCAAATTGGGGTCATGCTAATAGGGTAAATTTTAACGCACGAAAGACCCAATGTGCTATGCTCACACATAGACGTATGACTGGACATGCTGCTCCATCTGTAAACATGGATGGTATAGATATTGAGGAATCAGAAGCTCTTGATGTTCTTGGCATGAAAATTCACTGTGATGTTCGATGGAATGATCACATTTTTCATGTCTCAAAAGAAGCATTCAAGTGCCTCGGCTTTCTAAGACGGTGTAGGACATACTTCACTCCATCTGATCTCCTTAATATTTATACCACCTTTATCCGACCGAAAATGGATTACAACTCTCATGTATGGGCCGGTGCTTCAAAATCTATTTTGAAGTTACTCGACCGCGTACAGGATAGGGCGAAGAAGCTTATCGGTGACAGTAGGGTAGCCAACTCTATTGACTCATTGGAGCATCGACGCAATGTTGGGTGTGTTTCGCTGTTCTATCGCTACTACAACGGAGTGTGCTCTGATGAAATCAGGGAACTTGTTCCTGAAACCCGCCACTTTTCGCGTATAACACGCTCTTCATCAGGAGCGCATCCCTTTGTGGTCGATATGTCAGTGAACCGCACCACGCATTACAGAGAGAACTCGTACTTTGGCCGTACTGTTCGTATGTGGAATAAACTCCCCGCAGAGGTCTTTCCTGCCACTTTCAGTGTGTCAGAGTTCAAATCGAATGTCCACAAACACTACTCCCTTTATCCTCCTTCCCAAAACCTATTTTCCTAGTTCCGGCTCAATGCTTTGCATACGTAGGGGTCATCCCCTGAGTGCTGGTCCTAATTAAAAAAAAAAAAAAAAAAGAGTATATTTGTAATCATGAGTGTGCGACATTTTTTTCCACAGAGTTTACTTGTCTGGTACGTATGTATAGTGTTTGTGTGCATACATACATATTTATGTTTATAATGTGCTTTGGTGAAAAAAAAATTAAAATTTTTTATGTGTGTAGAATATTGCTTGGTATGTAAAAGCAAATAACGATTTGAGTCTGCTGATCTTTCAAAAGCAAATGCCTTGTATTTTTATATACACATGCTTAGATGTGTGACAAAAAGGGGGTTGTACGAAAAAATACGTTGAGTTATTATTAAGGTAATATGTATACACAAAGAACTAACAAGCCTCAGTAGCACGATGGGTCGTGTGTTGAATTATTGTCTCTGACACATATTCAATGCGCTTAACCCCGTATTCAATACTACTGAGGCACCTAGTGTATTTATAAATTTATTTCTGCAATGAATATATATATATATCTTCATTTATTTGTATATATATCCATTTCAGAATCGATATTTTTATTTTTGCTGATTTTCAATACGAAACATCCTTAGAAAAATCCCTACATTTTACTTTAAGAAACAATTCTCTAGCTCTTCTAGTGTCTTTAGAAAATGGATTTCACGTACAGACAGACGGACAGTAGGACCGGCCGACAGACGGACAGACGGACAGGGCTCAGTTAACTTTTTTATCTATAAGGATCCAGAATAAATATACTATACGGACCTCATATAAATATTGTGGACAAACGTAATGACAAACCTATAAATACCCTTACCATTTTTGGTGAAGGGTATAAAAATGTTGATGGTTTGATAGGTCAAAACATAGTAAAAGCCTCTTCGGCAATTATCAATTAAGAAGAAGATTGTTTAGAGGTAAATGGGAATAAAATTAAATTGTTAGATTCTTGTCCATACAGTTCAGAATAAATACAAACTTTAGAAGCCCAATCAAACAATATTTTAGATAAATTAATACATGAAGAAATGAACAAGGAGGAAGAAACCCTTTTAAAGGAACTTATTTTTAAGAATTCAGATTTATTTTTTCAAGAAGGTAGTTCACTAACCCATACTCATGAAATACAACATGAGATCACGACAACGAGCAGCAAACCAGTATATTCCAAAATATATAGGTACCCTCAAATTCATGAGGAAGAAATCAACAAACAAATGCGAGAAATGTTAGAACAAGGTATTATAAGGGAAAGCATATCTCTTTATAACTCTCCTTTATGGATTGTACCCAAAAAGTCGGACAATTCAGGGAAAAAGAAATGGAGAATAGTTACAGACTACAGAGCATTAAATGAAATAACCATTAGTGATAAATTCCCTATTCCAAATATTGATAACATATTAGAGAAATTAGGTCGAGCACAGTACTTCACGAAACTCGATCTGGCCAAAGTTTTTCACCAGATCATCATTAAAGATGAAGACAGAAAGAAAACAGCATTCTCTACTCCACTAGGACATTACGAATTTGTTCGTATGCCTTTTGGGCTAAATAACGCCCCCTCTACATTTCAAAGGTTAATTAATTCGGTATTAAGAGAATATATCAATAAAATATGCGTAGTGTACCTAGATGATATTCTGACTTTTAGTAGTACAATACTCGAACATAAAGATAACATACAGAAAATTTTTAATGCGCTTAGAAAATATAACCTTAAGATTCAAGTTGATTCGCGAAAACTACAGAATACTTGGGACACATTCTTACTACTGAAGGAATCAAACCTAATCCCAATAAAATCCAAACTATCCAAAACCTAAAACTTCCAGG
Source organism: Lypha dubia (assembly GCA_947311025.1). Classification (NCBI taxonomy): domain Eukaryota; kingdom Metazoa; phylum Arthropoda; class Insecta; order Diptera; family Tachinidae; genus Lypha; species Lypha dubia. The sequence continues at coordinate 30,483,371 of OX371265.1, read as the reverse complement.
CACTCAGAAGCAAATAAAATCATTTTTAGGTGTAACTGGATATTATAGGAAGTTTATAAAAAATTATGCCCAAGTAGCACATGGTCTTATAAAATACTTGAAAAAGGATGCCAAAATAAACAAAAATTACCCACAATATACAGATGCATTTTTTAAACTCAACTCAAGATTATTAATTGACACACCCATTCTCAAGTACCCTGATTTTAAAAGAAAATTTAAGTTAGCAACGGATGCTAGCGATTTTGCGATCGGAGCAGTACTAACGCACGATAACCATCCCATTAGTTATGCTAGCCGAACTCTCAATGAACACGAAAGAAGACATTCTACAACAGGAAAAGAACTTCTGGCTATAGTTTGGGGAGTGAACTACTATAGACCATACATATACGGAAGAAACTTTGATCTCGTGACAGATCACCAACCATTGAAGTGGCTACAAACAAAGTATAAAGGAAAATATATAAATCCAAGACTACAACGTTGGTTACTCAAATTTGGAGAATATGATATTAACATAGGATATATAAAAGGAAAAGAAAATACACTTGCTGATTTTCTCAGTAGAATTTATTCAGATACTGGTGAAATTTGTGCAATAGAATCAGAAGATATTGACAATGTCAGTACCATGGCCACTATCCATTCTCAGGAGGAGGAATTGAATGATCACATTCCTATATTAAACTCTATTGTTAATCGTTTCTATACCCAAATAATCTTAACAAATAGTAAAACCGAAGAAATTAAAATAGTTCATAATAAACGAAAAATGTTTGTTAGCTTAGACGATGACAGACATTTTTAGAAGATACATAAAAACAGGGAAGGTAGGAATATATTCAGAAATCGCGTATTCTGATAATAACATAGTACAACAGAAACTAATAGAATTGTTTAACACAAGTGTAAAATTTTATAGATGCTCATACCATGCTAAAGATATGAAAAATGATGAGGAAGCTCTAAGATATATACAGAAATACCACAAACAGGAAACTGGTCATGCAGGAATAAATGAAAATTACCAAGGTTTAAAAAATACTATATACTTTAAAAATCTTAAAACACTCATTCAAAAATTTATAAACAACTGCGATGTGTGTAGTAGAAGTAGATATGATAGGTTTTGCGTGGATAGACCAAATCCTCTGATAAGCAGAAGGAAAACTAGCTGGGAGTTGCAGAACAATCTCCTCCGTAACACTCTATTCTCCATCCCCGTTATAAAAAACACGACGGATATCGATACGGCAATAGATCTCTTCAATGAATCTTTCTGCTATGCAACAAATATGTCTTGCACAACCACGACACGCAAAGGCACACTCGCGAAGCGAGTGCCGTAGACTCTTCAACGAGGCTAAGCAAACAGGTGACTGGTTGCGATAAAGTCCTCGCTAAACAGGTTCAAAAACCTTGTTAGAAGCGCAAAAAGGAATATTTGGAGGAATTTCTGCAGTGGCGTAGAGAGCTCCTCCGAAACCAACCGATTGCGCAAGATATTAGCCACCTCACCGATGGTACCCAGCTACATACAAAAACCATGTGGTAGCTGGACTCTAAGCAGTCATGAAACGCTCAGCGTACTTCTTGACACTCACTTTCCCGGTAACGCTCCGGTTTCTACTACAGTTACCGCTACCGCTGGACAATGCCAGAATCAGATGGGCGATCAGTACTTTTGATCCATTCAAATCTCCTGGACCAGACGGAATTATTCCAGCAGACCTACAGAGAAATATGGAACAAGTCGTGCCCTGGCCCTCTAAAATCTTTACAGAATGTCTGAAAAGGGCATACATTCCGGCTTGCTGGAACCTGTGTAAGGTCGTCTTCATCCCCAAGGGGTGCAAGACGTCTCACATTAAACCTAAAGCCTTTAGGCCTATCAGCCTGACGTCCTTTCTGCTCAAAACACTGGAAAGAGCTATAGATATACATCTCAGAATGTCCATACCAAAGGAACTTCTATCCCCCTCACAGCATGCCTACACAAAGGGCAAGTCTGTCGAAACTGCTCTCCACTCCCTGGTCAGTCACATAGAGAAATCTCTCGTAGAGAAGGAATTCACCCACCCCACAAGGGGGTGTCTTGTCACCGCTCTTGTGGAATTTGACCATCAACTCTGTACTGCTAAGCCTAGAGCGGAAGCTGGTTAAAACCGTAGCTTACGCTGACGACGTGGCAATAGCTATCTCTGGCAAATACCTGAGCACAATATCTCAGTGTATGGAATCTGCTCTGACACTCCTCAGCAAATGGAGTGTCAGCTGTGGGCTTGGCGTCAATCCGGCGAAAACCGAATTGGTGCTATTTACTAGGAGGCACAAAATCGGAGACTTTGCGCCCCCCAAACTAAACGGGACCACACTGAAAGTCTCGGACAGCGCTAAGTACCTGGTCGTAATCCTAGATAGTAAACTATCTTGGAACCTAAAAACCCAGTATAGAGCAAATAAGGCCCTCGTGGCTATTTACACCTGCAAAAGAGCAATTGGTCGAAGCTGGGGCATCGAACCCCGAGGGACCAACTGGATCTTAGAGATGGTAATAAATCCCATAATTTTCTATGGGGTTATAGTCTGGTGGGAAGCGGTAGAAAAAGAGTCCCACCGACGAAATATAGAAAAAATTTTCGGCTAGCGGCGATCCTGATAACGGGAGCGCTCAGGTCTACTCCAACGAAGGCATTGTTCGCTATGCTGAACTGGCTTCCGGTGGATGTTCTGGCCAAGCAGCTAGCTTTGACTGTGGCGATCAGACTGAACGCTACATGCTCATGGACGAGAACCGATCTCAGTCACTCCAGGATTCTCAGGCAGCACCAAGCGCTCCATGACTTTACCGACTACTGCCCACCGGAACCTTATTTTGGCGGGCTTTTTCAATCCATTGTTCCCAATAGGGAATATCACTCCCTACCCCCTGCCACCGAAGAAGCCATCAGAGTTTTCACTGATGGCTCCAAAAGAAGCGTAAACACTGGGGGAGGTTTCAATGTGGAAAACTTCAACGTCAAGGTTCCATTCAGACTTCGGGATGGCTGTAGTGTCCTGCAAGCCGAAGTCTCGGCCATTACAAGAGCGGCAAGATGGCTTAGGTATTGTAGGATATCGGAAGACATCCATATTTTTACCGACAGGAAAGCGGCCATTGCTGCTATCAATGGTGTATACACTACATCGACGGTGGTAAACGAATGCCGGAAGTCTCTAAACGAGATAGCGAGACATTCAAGAGTAACACTAGTCTGGCTTCCAGGGCACTCAGAGCGCATAATTGAGCAAATCGATGATATGTCACTTCGTTGGCATTCCTCTATCTCACTGCAAGCGATTGATCCAGCAGGAATCATACAATCTTGCTCAAGAAAGGTGGGAACAAGAGCACACCTGTCGAGTCGCCAGGTCCACTTGGCCCCGCTATAGCCTGCACTGAACTCGCGATCTACTCAGGCTTGGTAAATGTCACTCAAGACGACTAGTAACAGCGCTAACGGGGCACTGGTGTTTCGAGACTCATGCCAAAAGGATGGGCCTAAGTTACAATGACTACTGCAGAAGTTGTAACGATGAGGAGGAAGAAGAAACAGTTCTTCATCTTCTATGTCAATGTCCCGCTTTTAACAGCATTAGGGCGGTTACAATGGGCTCCAACACTCTGCCACACCTCGACAGTCTGGCAAACATGGGGCTAACCAACATATCCTCCTTCTTGCAACAATCAGGATGGTTTGATTCGGCGACAGGGCAATTACAGGCAATTGAATAACCAATTGACTGAGCCCTGTCTGCTGTAGGGTATCACAAAGGCAGATGTGGCGGCCCTCGAAACCTAACCTAACCTAAATATGATAGGAAACCGTATAAACCAAAATACTTTATAACAGCAACACCTACAGATACAAGCGAAATTATACATATAGATACCTATGTAATTAAGAAACACAGTTTTTTTAACAATCTTAGATAAATTTTCAAAACAAGCTACCGCCTTTTACCTAGAAGACAGAAATAGTCTAACTCTTATAGAAAAACTTCGATTGTATTTTTCTTTAAACCCAAAACCAAAACGTATAGTTGCCGATAACGAATTCAATTCAATAAACGTAAAAGATTTTCTTAGGCAAGAAGAAGTAGAAATCCATTTTACAAAACCGAACTATCATACAGGAAATTCAGATATTGAGAGGTTTCACAACACTTTAGGAGAAAAATTTAGAGCCGTAGAAATTGAAAACTCTAGTTTATCAGTCCAAGAAAAAGTATATAAATGTATAGAATGGTACAACAAATCTGTTCATTCTGTAACAAAAGTTAGACCAATAGATATAGCAAATGGAAAAGTCGAAAAAAGTAAGATACATAACTTAATGCAAAATACAAAACAAAGGCAAATAACGAAGTTAAACCTTAACAGAGAAGAATATCAAAATACAGATGCGGAAGGGTATGTAAAAAATTATAAAGCTCTTAGACATAAGCAGGAACCTAGACACAAAAAAATGAAATTAGAAAATATTCATCCAACAAATATAAAAAGAAGTACAAAATTTTCAGGTACATATAACACTACTGATAACAATATTAATGATGCTCTTTACTGCGAACAACGCCACCCTAGTAGTTGAAAATATCAATAACACTTATGGTTTCGCCGAAATTCCATTAGAAGACGTAGATATTACATACAACTACACTACAATTTTACATACAATTGACCCTAAAGAACTCCATTCCATAATAGAAGGACTAGAAGAAAACATAAAACATATATCAAATATTAACGACAAACACTTTTTACACTGGAAAAGACTAAATCAAAACTTAATACAATTACACCCACTAGACATCCAAGAGGACTAATTAATTTCGTAGGAACAGGAATGAAATGGCTATACGGTACAATGGAAAACTTTGACAGGACGGAAATAGAACGACATTTACATACAATTGACGATAATAACCATGCAGTAATCTTAACAAAAATATCGAAATAAACCACAATTTTAACAATACAATTACAAAACTTAAGAACGCAATAGAAAACAATAGGACACAAATTAATTCAAAATTAAACCAAATATCTAAAAATGATGAAGACTTAGAAAATAAGATTCTATATTTGGATATATTGTTGAAAATTAAAATTTTCTAGATAATATTGAACAAATACAAAATAATCTGTTAGCTGCAAAAACAAACACTATGAATAATAATGTATTAACAAGTGAAGAAATAATTCGTTATGATATTGATCTTTATAAAATACAAAACACTAAAGTAAACGCAGCCCAATACAAAGAAAATAAAATAATTTTTGCAATACAAATACCTAAAGACATAAGAAAAGCAAAAAGATCATTTGTTGTACCTATACCTAATGAAAACTATGAAGAACTTATTTTTGAAAACAAAGAAATTTTAAAAATTAATAACACAATGTATGATTTTAACAACGAAGTCATAAGAAATAATTTAAAAAAATCAAAACTATGCATTTTTACAGATAATTGTTAAAGAAGAAAAAACCAACAAATAGAAACTATAGAAATAAAACCAGGTTAATTAATTGTAAAAAATCATATAAACTCCATAGTTAACACTAATTGTAATAACAGAAAAATTGCATTAAAAGGAAATCAATTAATAACATTTAACGATTGTAAACTAGAAATTAATGGAGACATTTATTCTAATTTTGATGATAAATTTGAACAACATTTTTTAATTAACAGTAACTTTAGTCTAAATAATATTGCGTATCAGTTAACGTTTGGTGAGATAGTATCCAATCAGATTGAAAATATTAAAAAAATTGAAGAAATTAGATTTCATAAAAGTTTAAACTACGCTTTCAATGGCCTAGCTTTAACATTCAGTCTATTAACATTGACTTTAGTAATTACATTTTTCATATATAAAAAATTTAAAAATCACAAAACAGCAGTAATTATAAAAACTCATGAGAGTTTTCAATCAAAAGGGGGAGGAGTTAAGTCAATACCTCATTCCAATGACTCAACCTGCTCATTACCACTTAATTGGCAACAGTAGAATTTTTGCCAACACTATTTTTTCTTTTATTTCGCAATAAAGAAATTAAATACTTTCGCATTTAATTTCTTGCCCTAATTATTCATTTAGTTCATCCACCTTTTTATTGACAATGTAAGAAATTTAATATTTCCGCTTTGTCAACTACTTTTAATATTTAGTTCACTTTTTATAAATCAAACGTCAGCTAGATATGTTAATATAAATATCATTAAGTTTAGATTAAGAATAATAATAATAAGTCAGTTGTTATTCAACAGCGCAAATAGCATCAACGGCAAAAGTTCCTAGAGATGGGAAAAATAATGTAAAGAATTCCGAAAATCGGTTTGCGATTCTAAATGAACAAGGCGATGACGACACAACTACAACAACGATATATTTAAGAGAACAGAAATCTAGTTTTTTGGTAAAAAGCCTTATCTCCTTAATTGGAGAAAATGAGTTCTATGTTACTCCAATTAAGCGCGGAAATATCAACGAAACAAAAATCCAGGTAGTGCAAGAAAGTAATTACCGAAAAATAGTTTCGGACTTTGAGTCAAAAAACAAAAATTTGTATACGTACCAATCAAAGAAGGCTTAAGGTCTAATCATCGGAATAAAAGGTATAGACTCTTGCGTGGATCCAGAAGCGGTATAGTCTGGCCTTGAAAATTGTGGCTTCAAAGTTAAAAATATTTCAAACATTAAAAATAGGGAAAAAATTCCCCAACCTATATTTAGAGTCGAGCTACAGCATGGTGACTTGAAAATAAAAAAGACTGAATCCCACCCAATTTATAATCTAAAGTTCTTGATACACCGAAGAGTTACCGTTGAGCTTCCTCATAAAAAACTGGACCTGTTCAATGCCTGAACTGCCAAGAATTTGGGCTCACGAAAACTTATTGCAAGTTGCCTACAGTCTGCGTTTTATGTGGTGAGTTACACAGTACCGCCAAATGCGACAAAATTAAAGGTGATCCCAAGGCGAAAAAATGTGGGAATTGCGGCGGAAATCACACTACCAACTATAAAAGGCTGAACCCTTAACTCGTTTTTTAAGAATTCATCATACAAAAAAACTAATGCTACTGCCGCTCAGCTTAAAACCCCTCTTAACTACCCACAGTTACCTCAACCGTCCAACAGCCAAAATCAATATACAAACATTTTCAAGTCTAACGCGACTAGTGCTCAACAACAAACTAACAACAAATTTTCATACGCTATTATTTTAAAAAGCAACCAGAGTACGGCGAAAAAAATCGTAAATGTAAATGAAGATTCGGGGTCTAACTTTAGTCGTATTGAAGCCTCAATTGAAAGCTTAATACAAACAGTAAATACATTTACTCTCAACATGGCCTGTATGATGCAGGAAATGTTGAAAATGCAGTCTACGTTGTTGCAGGCTGTATTAAAGAAACCATGAACTCAAAAATCTGTTTGTGGAATGCAAACGGCATCTGCCAACATAAAAAGGAAATATAGTATTTTCTTCTAGATAAACAAATCGATGTTATGATTATCTCAGAAACTCATTTGACGTCTCTAAGCTATTTCAGAATTAGTGGATATAATTTTTACGACACAAAGGATCCTCGAGAGAGCTTGTGGTGGTTCGGGAATTCTAATAAAAAAGCGAATAAAACATTATCTGTTGAATGATTTTTGTGAAGATTATCTTCAATCAACGAACATCTGCATCGAAAATTACTATCAAAAACTTGTAATATCATCTGTCTATTCGCCCCCCAGATTTTCAATTACCGAGCGTCAATATACGGATTTTTATAAATCACTAGGCCCTCGTTTTCTAGCAGCTGGCGACTACAATACTAAACACACATTCTGGGGTTCACGTTTAATCACTCCTAAGGGACGAGTTTTGTTTGACGTCGTTTCTAAAATGGGTTTGAACGTAGTGTCAAGTGGTCAGCCAACATATTGGCCAGCAGATCGACAAAAAATTCCTGATGTTATTGACTTTGGAATAGCAAAAGCTGTACCCAGCGAGTTGGTTGAAGTTGAAGCATCTTTGGATTTATCTTCAGATCACTCACCTACAATTGTCACTATTTACTCACTCACAACTGTAACACCAACATGTGATTTACCGATGACATCTGCACGTGTTAACTGGTTGAAATACTGAAAATATCTGAGTGCTCATTGCTCGGAAAAAATGCCGCTAAGAACACCTTCTGACATTGACGATTCCCCCAGGTTGTTTGAAGCGCACGTTAAACAAGCTGCTTTTAATGCTACTTCAAATAAAACAAATCAACAAGTGAGATTTAGCAATATTTTTTCTGCAGATATAGAAATGCTATTGATTGAAAAACGGAGAGCTCGACGTGAATGGCAACGTTACAGATCCCCTCAGTTAAAGTTAAGGCTTAAGCAATGTACCAAACAGTTCAGAAAAGTTTAACAAACACAAAAAACAGCTTCGGTCCAAAAATTTCTTCAAGAACTCGATGCAACACCACAAACAGACTATTCACTGTGGCATGCAGCTAGAGGACTTCAAAGGCCAGTGATTTGCAAACCTCCGTTACGAGATTCGAATGGTGACTGGGCAAGAACTGATGCTGAAGAAGGTCATCTATTTGTTAAGCACTTAGAAAAAGTATTTACCCCGAATGTTTCTGCTCATACTGTTGAACTGCCACCAGTCGTCTCTATACCAGAAATACCGCTGAGATTTAACGTCGGTTAGCAGAAACATCGGCGAAGAAAAACAATTAATAAAATGCCTGCTAATACAGCTTAACAAAGTTAATGCGTATACCTAACACCGGAGGCGCCTCAACCCTGCTATAAAAACTAACATAACGCGCAAAGCAGAGTTGTAAAAGAGTTAAGCTTTCTACATTTTCAACATATATCTTCTCTACTCTATCCCTCTCTCTGAGTTCCGACACAATGCACTGCATACGTAGGAGTCATCCCCTGAGTGCTGGTGCTAATTAAAAAAAAAAAAAAAAATGAGGGAAAGTGAAAATACTATTACTAGTCTAAACACCAGAAAAGCCCCAGGTGTCGACAAAATAAGCAATAATATGCTTCAAGAATTGCCTTTCATTGCAAAAAGAATAATACTATGGTCCTATGGAATCCAGTATGGGGCACTGTCTCAGCATCGAATGTCGAAAAAATTCAAAGGCGACAGAATAAAATTCTACGTACAATAACAGCAGCGCACAACACAACTAACTAACAGAAACCGTAGGGACATCTCGAGGCTCGTCGCAGTATTGACGGGGCACTGGGTTATCGGGAGACACGCTAACAGGATGGGCCTTTCCTACAATGCGTTCTGCCGTAGTTGCCGGGATCAAAGCAAAGAGGAAACAGTCTTCCACTTTCTTTGCGAATGCCCGGCCTTACACCATTCGAGACTCAAATTTCTAGGCAACATCATAATAGACGATCTCTCGGAGGTATCAGGGATAGGTCTAGGTGACCTTATTAGATACCTTAATTCGACGGGATGGATCTAGAATCTTACTCCGAATCTGAGGCCTGGATTCGGACCTTAATCAGGTTGACACTGACGAGTGGAGTGGTCTGTCAAAACGGAATCTCATTGATTCTACTTGAATGCTTGCGCGTAGCAGGCAGCCACGTAAACCAACCAACCATAACAGCAGCCCCCTGGTATGTCAGAAACCATAGAATTCATAAAGATCTAGACGTTCCGTTGGTGAAGATAGTATTTTCAAAACACGCGAAAAATGTATATTAAAAAAATTGAGTTGCACCCAAATCCACTTGCGCGAGTTACGTCAGAGACAGCTTCGACCTCACCAAAACTAAATATAAATTGGCAAAAATAATAAAAGGTCGATTGCCCAATTCAAATTGTGCAATCGACACATTTATTCAAAAATTTTCATAAATAAGCAAAAGTAACAAAAGGTCGATGCCCAATTAAAACTGTGCAGTCGATACTTTTATAAACATTTATTTGGGGCACTGAACTATTTGTTAATAACAAAATCTATTTTTTAGAATAGGCTCTTTTAGTTTTAAGAAATCAATTTTAAATAAAAGCTGTAATTTAATTTTAAGCATAGTAGATAGTAATACATTTAAAGCATAATAAAGAACACAGAGCTCAAGCTCAGAAATAGTTGTTTTTTTTTATTGAAATCCAAAAAGGATTCCATAAGTGGCGCAGTCGTGGTAGGATCTAATCCCGAAGGATTAGACAAGTGAACATAATACAAATATTGTGAAAAATTTTATATCCTGAAGGATTAAAATATCTAACAAAATTCCTTAAGGAGTTTAACAACAAATAACCCACAAAACAAATCAAACTAGTGATTAAATAAATTAAGAATAACAGCAGTCAAGTAAACACAAAAGTATACGAAACATTTTCGATTACAATGAAATTTCAACAAAGAAAACACAATTGCAACAAGTGAACAAAACTCAAGATGGAAGCAGCGAACTCAGCAAATCCATGTTCAACAGAAGATATCGGAAGTACTTAAAGAAGCATCAAGGATCAGAGAATACACAGGAAGCCAAGATTATGCGTTATCATCTTTTATAAGGGAAGCCGAACTCTTCATCCCGATTTTTAAAGGCACCAATCTATAGGAGTATGTTTTTCAAAGGTGCATAACGAATAAAATTCAGGAAGCAGCATTGAACGTGATACGAACATTGGGGCCCGATCCAAGTTGGGAGCAGATTAAAAAGGAGCTCATCGCAAACTTCGGTGTCAGGGAAACATATCACCAATTGTACCACAAAGCTTTGTCAATAAAAAACTATAATGTAAGTCAATACTATTTTAATTTAAGTCATATTTTAAGCAAACTCAATGAAAAATATGAACAAGATCAAGATAAACCTAGTGAATTTAGTCCAAAAATAAATGAGTCTATGATTTTAAAAACATTTTTGAACATCATTACACCTTATATGGCGAGTATTATATATAGTAGGGACATATCTAATATTAGATCATAATTTCACACCTTGGAGGAAAAAGGCATAATAAGACAAAATACAAATAATAAACGCATAGAACATAGGGAATTTAACCACATAGGACATAATCCACAAAGTAGACAAGCAAATAGTTTTGGTCAATTCAGACAAAGAAAAAATTCAAACCACTTTGGACAGAAAAATAATTCAGGTCAGTTCAGACAAGTAATGTGGTGGCAAGACTAGCAATATACGCATTTGTGTTCCAACATATAATTAGTCGTGAAATTTATACTTTCGAATTGAAGCACTTGCTTAGTATAAATTGTTTTTTCTAGTTGGAATAGGTTTTTTTGTTATACCTATGTCATAATTTTTTTCTTTTCATTAAAAGGAAAAAATTTGGTTCTCGTCAAACAAAATAAACAGAAATTCAAATCGTTCAGCAAAAACGGGTGTGTTAATAATTTTAATTGTGTTTTTTGAATTTCTTTAACTCGGCAGGAGTATTCTTTGGTGGTACAATTATTTAGATATTCTATATTCCTCTGGATAATAAGAATAATTGGTAAGACCTCTCATGGAACATCGTGTGATTCGCAGACAGGTTCTTACGTCTATCTTTCTTTTAGGAATTTTGGAAATTGGCAACAGTTCCTGTAGGCATTGCCGGCTTCATCAAGCAAACACCCATTAGCGAAAATTTTTTTTTTGCTTCCATGGTCCAAGCAGTGAGTTGCTTAAGGTTTCGATTACCCGCAGATTTCGTCATAGTCGGAAATTGTCTATTTGAATCGTGTACAACTGGATGCACGACGACAGAAACATCACACATAATCATATGTACAAACTAGACCGTTGGCCCGATTTCAAGGCACATATCTAAGTACACGCATACAGCACTGAAGTATTTTTTTTTATTTTTTTTTGCAATCCATTGAATTGCAACTCCTTTTAAACTTATGAAAGCCAACCGCCACCTGGTTAACTATCTTGTCGCGATGTGGTGGCTTAAGTGTCGGCTGTGTTTTCTATTCCAATCCAGGCTCTGTCCATGCTCCTGCACAAACAGGACTTGTCTTGGAATATGGAAATAAAAAGGCCTTCATTTCTAAAGGTTAACCACTCCTCCTTCCCATTACCCATTTCCTGATAATCTCCTTCATCAACCTCTATCCCTCTCCCAATTATCCCTTCACTCCCCCACTTGTAAGGTCAAGGTGATAGGTAGCTGTGCCGAGGACCTGAATGGCTAGTTAGTGGTTAAAGAGGACTAGTCCCTAACAACTCCCCTCCGGTGCCAGGACACGGACCGGTTGTAATTATTTTGTCTAGTTCACGCACGCCGTCACTGCGTGGATGGTCTCTCCCCTTACTGGCCTACTCGTGGGACCAACACATGAACATTAACAACAACAAAAACAAAAAACAACAGAGAAGGGAAGACATCTCTTCAGAGGACGACCTTCTTGCCTCCAGCCAGGAGACAGTAGTCGGCCTCTCGGATGGTGAGGGTAAAATCCAAAGTACCCCTCTATCTGCACAAGAAAATACAAAAACCCTCAAAAGCCCAACACCGATAGTCGAGCCTGACAACCGGCCAAAGGGCAAACCTAAGAAAAGGAGTCAGAAAGACCTCCTTAAGTCCCGTTACTCCAAAGCCGTCTTCATTCTAGACAAGATTGCCAAGAATGAAGCGAATGGAGTTACGCATGAGCTTGATGCTGGGGACAAGGTGAGGTACCAGGCCGTGGTAGACGAATACCATAAGTTTATAGATTCGCTACCAAGTACGTCCAAAAAGGCACCGCTCTCCCAGCAAGAAGTAAAAAGCTCCAAAAGAAACCGCTCTCAGACAGAAAGCGGTCAGTCACCCAAAAAAAGGAAGGTCGCACCAAAGGGGTCCCCTCCTCAACAACTTACGTCGTCATCCATCCGAAGACCCTTTAACGAGGTAGTTAAGGATCATCTTCTGATGGCTCTGGCAAACCATAAAAACGGCAGATTAATCCCTGTAACAACGGAGTGGGGTGCCGTCGAATCCAAATTGGCTGAGCTCGTAATGGACTACGTCCTCACCAATAAGGATAAGCCGGCACCTCGCTTCGACTCCAGTGAGATACACCGGGGTTACAGGGTAATCAAGTGCTTGGACGCGTTCTCAAAGGAGTTCCTCAGCGTTAGTATCGCTAAGATTAGTGACACTTGGGATGGGCTAAGCCTTAAGCTTATCCCTGCGGAGGAAATTCCGATGAGACCGCGAGCAAGAGTTTGGTTACCTCAATTGGGCAAGAACGGTGGCAGAATGCTGGAGTGTCTGAAGCTTCAGAACCCCAGCATTCCAATGGATGACTGGTCAGTTATCCGCACCGAGGACCACGGCAGCAGTGGTACTTGCCTAATGCTGTCCATAACGGAGCAAGGAGCAGTGGCGCTAGAGAAAGCGGGCTCCAAATTGTTCTTCGGGGTAAGAGACGCCAAGGTCAAGGTGTTGCGCCCAAGCGGTTCTGATGCCGACGCTGTCGAGGCTGCAAACAACCTTCTGGTTGGAATGCAGCTGTCAGAACCGCAATAAAGACAACGAAGAACACTCCGCAATGGCGATAAAGGTTGTTCAAATAAACCTCAAGCACTCGAAGTGTGCAACAGACAACCTAAAAGTTCTCCTAGCCGAAGAGAACCTCGATATCTGCGCGGTACAGGAGCCGTGGGTAGCAAACTCCGAGGTTAAGGGGTTCCCGAGGTCGCTGTACAACGTACTATATGCTAAAGGAAATGGTAAGCCAAGATCATGTCTAATAGCCAAAAAACATATTAATATTTTTCTTTGTACTCAGTTTAGCTCAGAGGACCTTACAGTTGCGAGGGTCGAGTTGTCAGATGGTAAGAGCTTCCTTATCGCATCATGCTATATGGCACACGACAAAGAAGCACCGCCAGCCGAAGCGAAAGCTGTCGTGTCATCCATTGGCGCCAATGAAGACATCATCCTCTGTTGTGATGCCAATGCCAGGCATACAATATGGGGTAGCAGTGAAATCAATGACAGAGGTGAGCATATCTTAGATTTCATTAACCTTAATAAACTAACTATATGTAATTCCGGCACTTCGCCGACTTTTATCTTTCCGAGTTCGGATCGATTTAGTGGGTGGGAAGAGGTTCTCGACATTACTCTCATTAATGACAAATTCAAGCTTTCAATTGACAAGTGGAGGGTATCCAATAAGAGATCCTTCTCCGATCACAATTGGATACTCTTTGAGGTCATATTACAAAACAAAGAAAAACAATGCTTTAGAAACCCGAGGAGAACCGATTGGAACAGGTTCAACGGGATTTTGAAACAAAAACTAAAAAGAGTTCCAGAAATCGACAATACGATTGGACTTGAACACAATGTGGAGGTCTTCAACAAGGCTATTAGCAAAGCCTTCGAGATTTCCTGCCCCTTAACGAAAGCTAAGAAGAGTTACCCTCCATGGTGGAGCATGGAACTCTCTAAGCTACGCAAGTAGGTACGTAGATCCTTCAACACTTGCTACGAGAACAAAATCTGGCAACCATATCGCGAAAGGCTAGCAGCGTATAAAAAAGCTATAAAAATCGCCAAAAGAAAGTCATGGAGGAATTTCTGTGAATCAATAGATAACACTAGAGACTCTGCAAGGCTTAGTAGGGCTCTGTCCATGAGCCATTCCTGTCCAACCTTCGTTAAAAGGGCGGACGGCTCCTGGTCAGACTCCTCTGCAGAGTCACTAGATATCCTCCTTAACACCCACTTCCCGGGCTGTACGGACACGACTAGGTCAGACAGTTCATCTAGTGGGCAACAATATGCTGTCAATGAGAATATTTTATCCCCGGAGAGAATCTCATGGGCAATCGACAGTTTTTCTCCATTTAAATCGCCGGGTCCTGATGGCATTACGCCAAAGATGTTACAGAGCGCGAAAAGCTCTATCATACCCTGGCTTTTTAGGTTCTACAAACCTTGTCTCTCTCTAAACTACGTTCCAACCAGCTGGAGGAAGGTCAGAGTAGTTTTCATTCCCAAGATTGGCAAGAGAAGTCACGAGAATGCAAAAGACTTCAGGCCAATCAGCCTTTCATCTTTCTTGGTTAAGACGCTGGGAAGATTAATAGACTCTCACATTAGACATCGACTTGTTGGGTCGTCAACTCTCTCAGAAAGTCAGCATGCCTACCTTAAGGGACGCTCTACTGAAACAGCACTACATGAGGTGGTAAGGTTCATAGAGAGATCCCTTGAAAATAAACAATACACTTTGGCTGCCTTCCTAGACATAGAAGGCGCCTTTAACAATGTATCAGTGACAGCCATTCAACAGTCTCTCCAGGATGCCGATGTAGAAGAATACATCAGCATCTGGATTATCACCATGTTGAAGGCAAGAAACGTCACCGCAAAACTAGGAAACAGCGAGAGGTCAAAATGGGCATGCAGAGGAACACCACAGGGCGGGGTGATCTCTCCACTGCTATGGCTTCTCGTTGTTAACACAATTCTTCTCAGACTGGACACTGCGGGAGTGAAAGCTGTGGCTTATGCGGACGATGTAGTAATAATGGTATCAGGGATGTTCACGGACGTGATAAGCGATATCATGTCCAGTGCC
This sequence comes from Lypha dubia, assembly GCA_947311025.1. NCBI lineage: Eukaryota > Metazoa > Arthropoda > Insecta > Diptera > Tachinidae > Lypha > Lypha dubia. Next base: position 30,467,730 of record OX371265.1, on the reverse strand, counting down.
TTGGGTACACTCAGCAAATGGGCTACAGGTTGTGGTCTAAGTGTGAACCCTAGCAAGAGGGAGCTGGTACTTTTTACTACTAAGACCAAAGTCCAGAGCTTTAGACTCCCTCGGCTTCATAATCTGGAACTGTCTCTATCGGACAATGCAAAATATCTATGAGTCATCCTGGACACAAAACTATTGTGGAAACAAAATGTGCAACACAGGGTCAAAAAGGCCACAGTTGCCTATTACTCCTGTCGGAGGATGTTTGGCTCCAAATGGGGCCTAACCCCTAACATGCTTAAATGGATGTACACAGCAATTGTACGTCCCATATTAACTTACGGATCAGTAGTATGGTGGCCCGCCACAAATAAGAAATATGTGGTGGACCAACTATACAGAATACAGAGATCTGCTTGCATCGGGATTACTGGATGTTTACGTACTAGTCCTTCAGATGCTCTGAATGCTATGCTAAATCTGATTCCGATCGACCTTCATGTATTGGCGGCATCCTCAAGCAGTGCGGCAAGACTAGCGGCATCTGGGAGGTGGAGATCAAGGACCTATGGCCATGCCAAAATCCTAGATCAGCTACCACCGACACTGAGGAAACCCACCGATTACATGGTACCTCATCTGGACTTTGACAGTACGTTCAAAGTTCTTATTCCATCCAGACGGGAGTGGAAGGGGGGAAACATAGAAAAAGACTTTAACTTCAGGACGTATACTGATGGATCAAGAATGATCTGCGGTGTGGGCTCTGGAGTATTTTCGAGTGACCTTGGAATAAAACTCTCATTCCGACTTCCTGATGAAGCTAGTGTATTTCAGGCGGAAATATTGGCCATAAGGGAGGCGTGTAGGGTTTTGATTGACAGGGGTGTCCAAGGAAGAGTCGGCATCTTTGTCGATAGCCAAGCGGCACTTCTGTCTCTAAGGTCACACACTACTTTTTCTACCTTAGTTAGCCAGTGCAAGGACGCGTTATCCAGACTAGGTAGTCAGACTGACGTTACCCTCATCTGGGTTCCCGCACATAGCAACTTCCAAGGCAACGAACAGGCGGATGAACTGGCCAGGGCTGGATCTGCCATGGACGTCTCCACTGCTGAATCGGTTGACATGCCATTTGGCAGTATTAGAAATCTCATTCTCAACCATTTCAGGCAGAAAGCTGAAGACAGGTAGCGCAGGTTGAGCACGTGCAAGGTGGCTAAGAAAATGTGGCCTTGCTACAACGTTAAGCGCACAACACAACTAACTAACAGAAACCGTAGGGATATCTCGAGGCTCGTCGCAGTATTGACGGGGCACTGGGTTATCGGGAGACACGCTAACAGGATGGGCCTTTCCTACAATGCGTTCTGCCGCAGTTGCCGGGATCAAAGCAAAGAGGAAACAGTCTTCCACTTTCTTTGCGAATGCCCGGCCTTACACCATTCGAGACTCAAATTTCTAGGCAACAGCATAATAGACGATCTCTCGGAGGTATCAGGGATAGGTCTAGGTGACCTCATTAGATACCTTAATTCGACGGGATGGATCTAGAATCTTACTCCGAATCTGAGGCCTGGATTCGGACCTAAATCAGGTTGACACTGACGAGTGGAGTGGTCTGTCAAAACGGAATCTCATTGATTCTACTTGAATGCTTGCGCGTAGCAGGCAGCCACGTAAACCAACCAACCAACCAACCATGAAAGCCAACTTTAATAAAGTTTATTTTATAACAGTTGGATATTTTTGTTTTGAATTTGGTCACCTAATTTGAAAATCTGTTTATTTTATCCAGGAAGTAAATACGTACCTACCTCTATACCTAAATACACACACCCAAATAACACATAAATACCAAAACTTTGATAAAGATAAAAGAATAAGAAGAAAAGAAGAAAGAAAAAAAGATATGCATCCAGTCTATGGTCAAAAGGCGCCTGCTGACATCGTTGGACAATAATAACGTAAGTTGTGTGTTATTTTTTTTTTTCTTACTTCATTTAAAAGTTTTTTTTACATAACCATTTTCACCGATATTCATAAACATACACACATAATTAATTAACCTTAAAAAGAAAAACAACAATTTGAAAACAAATTATGAATGTATTTGGTCGGTAATCTGACATATGTACATACGTTCATATTAATTTTCTTAGTTTTATTTTTCTGCCTAGTGGAAATTTCTCAAAAATAATACAATTCCTTGCTTTGTTAATTCTTCAGATAATGTTTTTTTTTCTGATTTAAACTATAAGGAAAGGGTGATCAAATATAATATTTAACACTTTAAAATTTTCATTATAATTTCCAAAAATATAATTTTAGTATTAATAATGTAATACCTATATGTCATTCTATTTCACTTCATTTTCATACTATAAATATATGTTGTTATTGTTTTTATGTATATAAATATGTGCCTGTGAATTTCTTTCGAATTGTTGCGAAAGGTAAAGTCCAGTATGGGTTAAATTAGTTTTATCTTTTATATTTTTTTTTTTTATTGTATTTCTTTGGGCTGATAACTAAAAGTTAATTTTATCAGCATGGGGGGGAGGGCTAGACCTAGTGTAACAAACTTCATCCCGAGTTACACTCCAATCGTCAATCACTGTCTTCTTCTTTTTCTGTTTTCCTCTGTATGAATTATTTATCTTTTCTTAGCTACCTAAAATTAAAGTCTTTTGTAGCGAACTATAACTTATTTTTTTTTTGTATTCGGGAACAAAGTACATACCCAGCCCAACGACGAGCACGGCCGAAATATTAGGTAGCCCGTTCCCAAAAACAATATACCAGAAACATGGAATCGTTACAGAGAATATGGCGCCCAACGTGGGGCCTCAGATATCGTTACATTAAAAATTTTCTATTTGTGCATTTTCATCTTGGTTCTAAGGGCCTTTGAATCTTAAGTGGGTGGATATTTTCATATCGTTACTTTATTTTTTTGTTTTTTTTTAATCTTTCTTAACTTGTGTTTTATTATTTGTGAGTTTGGATCTAATTGGTTATTGTTGATGAACAATTCCTATTTTATATATTATGAGACCCGAGTTGTCAGGGTTTGGGTTCGATTTTGAGATGTTGTTCTAGTTTCTTACCGGCACCGGATTTACACTCTTGTATTATTTTTCTATATCGCATTTTCTGTTTGGCAACAGGATTCTATCTGGCCTCTGTCGGAAGTCTACTTTTATGATTTATATTTTCTTAAGGTTGATGATTGGTTGGTTAAGAGCAGCTATTTTGCTTTTGTTATTTAATTTTTTTTATATTTAAACCCATACCGGAAGGCTTCACTGAGTAGTAGCAATAAATTTTGTTTGTTTTTTTTTTGTGACTAGTCTGTGATTTAGAGTTAGTTATTGATATCGGTATTTCTAGTTGGAAATCTTAGGAATTTTTATTTTTTTTTGTGTTTATCTGTAGCTCTGAAAATTTTTCGCATATTTTTGTTACGTGTTTCCTTTATTTAGTTGAATTGATTCTAGTAATTAAAATGCCCCTGGTCCGTAATACAGGGAATATACCTGACCAGGTGGAGCAAAAAATTGCAACCTCTAGTGCTACTTTAAATGAAGGAGCTTGTGGGGGTGGAGCAATATTAAAGAATTCGGTTGAAGGCTCTAGGACTCGTGGGCGATCTCGTAAGGAAGCTTTAGAACAGGAACAGGAACGAAATAACAATGGAGTTCGTCAGATTGTTGATGACTCACTTAGAACTTTTAGGGATGAAATTATTGGTATGATGACTGATAGGTTTCGGCAGATGACACTTTCGAACCACGAAGGAAACGTACCAGCTAATCGAACGGAACGTGTAGATTTACGACAGGATACAGAAGATGAAAGGAATATAAACTTAGGCAAGGAGCGGTATAATCGGGGAATTCACGATCCACCTTCTATTGAGATAGATTCTGATCGGAGTTCAGAGAAAATACTTGGATTGATTCGAAATTGGCGAATTCGCTTTAATGGGGATACTTCAGATTTTACTGTATACGACTTCATTTATAGAGTTAATGCACTCTTAAAGGAAATTTTGGACTTCTTTGCAAGCACGCACATATTCTTTTTGAAGGAAAGGCTTTAAAATGGTTTTGGCGATACCACAAAAGCTGTCTTGATATGAACTGGGATGAATTGTGCGACGCTTTGAAAAGACAATATAAAGAATACAACACTGATTTTGATATTAAGGAAGATATTATGCGTAAAAAACAGCAACAAGGTGAATCTTTTGACGAGTATTACGATGGTATTATGGTGTTATGTGATAGGCTACGTAAGCCGTTAGCTGACTTTGAACTTTGCGAAACTATTCAGCGAAATTTAAGACCTGAGGTGAGGCATGAGTTGCTTCATTTGGAGATCTCTCGAGTTGCTCAATTAAGACGTGCTGTTAGAAGGCATGAGAAATTTGTTAAGGATATGCTTGCTTCCAACACAAATAGGCACACTTATCAAAAAGGAAATGTTGCAGAAGTGGTGCATGATGACACTCAAAGTGATTTAGAGACTCATTTAATTGATCAAAATACGGAAGTTTGCTTGATTGTTAAGAGATCTATCTGTTGGAACTGTGAGAAAATTGGCCATAGTTTTATTGATTGTTTAGAACCACGAACTGTGTTATATCATCGATGCTTACAAAGCAGAATGATAATAAACCATATATTTCACTAAGTGTGCAGGGTAAACCCCGTTTTGCATTATTAGATAGTGGCGCGAATATAAATGTTGTTGGTGGTGATTTGTGTTTAGATATTGTTAAAGGTGGCGACTATAAACGAGGAGTTGGCATTGTTAAGACAGCAGACGGACAAAGTCAACGAGTGGTAGGAACAATGGGCTTAGAAGTTGATTATAATGGTCAAAGCAAATTAACCCAATTTTTGTTAATTCCATCTATTACTCAGGAGATTATATGCGGTATGGACTTTTGGGATAAATTTGGAATTCAAATTATCTCACTAAATCATTTGAACGGATTAAGTTTGGACGAAAATCCAGATAAGATCCTCTTGAATACAATGCAGCAACAACAACTACAGCGGGTTATCGATTACTATCCTAATTCCGAACGGGATGGGCTAGGATGTACATCTCTCTTGGAGCATAATATTGATACGGGAAAGGCAACTCCCATTAAACAGAGGTATTATCCAATTTCACCTGCTAGGGAAAAACTTTTATGTAAAGAAATCGAGCAAATGTTGAAAGAAGGTGTAATAGAAGAGTGCCCAACATCTCCATGGTCATCTCCGGCTGTTTTAATAGTAAAACCTGGAAAGGTACGTTTTTGCGTGGACAGCCGAAAACTAAATTCAGTTACGACGAAGGACGCGTACCCTATCCCAAACATCGACGGACTAATTTCCAGGCTTCCTCCAATTTATTTCATTTCCAAAGTGGATTTGAAAGATGCCTTTTGGCAGATTAAATTGGACGAAGACTCAAAACCGAAAACTGCTTTCAGTGTCCCTAATCGGCCATTGTATCAATTTACAAGGATGCCGTTTGGATTGTTTAATGCACCACAGACGATGTGTAGACTGATGGACCAAGTTATTCCGTATAATTTAAAGTCCAACGTTTTTGTGTATCTTGATGACTTACTTATTGTTTCAAAAGACTTTGACGAACATATTACACATATTCAGGAGGTAGCCACGCAATTACGTAAAGCAAATCTGACAATTAACATCAAGAAGAGCAGCTTTTGCATAAAACAAGTTCAGTATTTGGGATATATTGTTGGTGAAGGGTGTCTAAAGATTGATCCTGGAAAAGTTAACGCTATCTCCGATATTCCAGCACCCAAATCTCTAAGACAACTTCGACAATTTCTTGGTATGGCACGGTGGTACCGCCGATTTATTGACGATTATGCTTCCATAACCTTTCACTTGACGGAATTATTATGTAAAACAAAATACTTTAAGTGGACGGAGGATGCTCAGAGGTCGTTTGAATCCGTTAAGCAGAAGTTGACATGTGCTCCTGTTTTAGTGCATGCAAATTTCAGTTAGGAATAGGCGCAAGTTCGTTAGGAATAGGCGCTGTTTTAGCTCAACTCGATGACGAAGGCAATGAGAGGCCTATAGCATATATGTCCCAAAAACTAAATAAGGCACAAAGGAATTATTCTATAACGTAGTTGGAGTGCCTGGCAGTAATTTTAGCAATTAACGCTCTGCGACTGATGTGGTAGTCTAACAGACACCAACAAACACAAAAGAGTATTTTGTACCGTTATTTTCCTAACATCTACTCTCGCGTTCTCTGTACCTTCTTATTGTGTACTCATGCGTATGTTGTTGTGTTTAGATCGACTGATGAAAGCACATGTGCCAGCGTAAGCCAAAAAGTGTCTGCAAGGCAACCACATCAATATTAAGGTAGGTGTCTGAGAGACAATCACATCAGTGTTATTGTTTTATTTTCATAGTGTCTGCTAGACAACACATCAGTAAAATTATTATATTTTCTTAGTGTCTGCCAAACAACACGTCAGTAAAATTATTAGTTTTTATTTTTGTTATTATTTAGCATTCAAAAACATCGCAAGTTCGAAACTGTTGTAAGAGAACGTCATCTGGAACTTTTAAAAACCGCGATGAGATAATACGACAGTGGTTCGAGGAAGAGAGTGAGCATAAGTTTTTTAGTTTGTTGGTGTCTGCTAGACTACCACATCAGTCGGAGAGGGTTAAGTTATAGGGGTTAATGTGCAAATTGAAATGTTAATTAATTTTTTTTTATCCACTGAATTTATTTTTTTTTGTTACCAACTGATAAATTTAAGTGTAAATAATAAAAAATGAAAACATTTTTTTTTAAAAAATTTAATTTTTTGATATATTTTTTGCTGTATTAGTGCAGGTCTAAGGTTTTTACAGAAAATTCATACCATGCCGATGAATAACATATAACACAAATTTTCGCAGAGAATTTGAAAAATAAATATATGAATACTATCTAACATTCATAAACAATAAACAAAAAGAGTTTTATTAGTTTTACAAAACGGAACCACGTCATTAGAATTGTGAGAACTATATCACGTCAGTCGCAGAGGGTTAAGAAGTTCAGGGCTTACATCGAGGGTCACCCGTTTAAAGTCATTACTGATGATTCAAGCATAAAGTGGCTGATGAGACAGAAGGACTTATCTGGCCGTTTGGCGAGGTGGTCCCTTAAATTGCAGGGTTTTGATTTTGTTATTGAACACAGAAAAGGTAAAGACAATGTTGTTCCGGATGTTTTATCTCGCTCATTTGATGACGGAAATTCCATTTCCCAATTGGATTTAGAAACTTTACCCTCACTTGATCTCAATTCCGCCGCTTTTGAAAGCCCTGATTATTCTGGTCTAAGAGATGAATATGCAAAAGCAGAACTTCCGGATTATAAAGTTGTAGAGAAATTCATATACAAGAGAACCAAATTCACATCTGGAATTTTAAATGAGTCCGAGTCCTGGAAGCTTTTTGTTCCAGAAGAACTAGGAAGTCATTTATGTAGCACATGACGTACTAAACGCTGCTCATGGTGGCATAGCAAAGACCATAGATCGCATTAGGAACTTCTTCTTTTGGCCTAAATTAGTTGCAGATGTAAAGAATTACGTCGTGAACTGCTACTTTTGTAAAACGTCTAAAGTTCCAAACAGATCACTTAAGCCACCTATGGGTCAAATGGTAGTAAGCGCAAGGCCATTTCAACGGATGTATATGGATTTTATTGGACCTTTCCCACGTACCACGAAAGGAAATATAGGCATATTAATTATTTTGGATCATTTTTCAAAATATACTTTTTTAAAGGCCTTGAGGAAATTTGTTACAAAACCTGTAGTTGAGTATCTTCAGAATGAAATTTTTACATGTTTTGGGGTACCAGAAATCATAGTTTCAGACAATGGCAGCCAGTTCAAGTCGAGCGAATTCAGAAAGTTCATCGACAAATTTGGAATATATCATAAATTTACAGCTGTGTACAGCCCTCAATCAAATGCGAGTGAAAGAGTAAACAGGTCAATTAACGAAGCATTGCGGTCATATGTACGCAATGATCAACGGCAGTGGGACGAATTTTTGGCAAGTGTAAATTGTGCTATTCGCAATAGCATACACCAGACGACAGGTCTGACGCCTTATGAACTCGTGTTTGGTCAGAAAATGATTGTTCATTGGGGGGGACTATAGGATCTTACGAAACCTACAACTTTTAACTGAAACGGATGTGGAAATAAACAGACAAGACAACTTTACTATTTTACGAGATTCTATACGTACTAAGATTCAGAAGGCATATGATTGAAACGTAAAAACATATAATCTTAGAGCCCGGAAACGAGAATATATCGTTGGCCAGCAGGTAACACGTCGGAATTTTGCCCAAAGTTCGTTGATAGATAGTTTTAAGTCGAAGCTTGCACCTACTGGAGTGGAGGCGAATGTGAAAAGGCGAATTGGTAACGGTAATTATGAGTTAGAGGACGTAACCGGGCATCATACTGGAATTTACCATATTAAAGATATTTGGACATGACTATTCTGCCAATATTACGAATTTTCTGTGTTTGTTTTTCCAGTTGAAATGTGGCAGCAACCTTAATGTTTAAGAAGTTGTAAACACACAATAATTGTTAATGATAATATAAACGATAGTGAACCCCCTTAATGTTGTTTTAACAAAAGGATATCATATTACACAATGAATTAACTGCAAACATTGCTACTTCAATTTGATTGGTCAATTTAACGTAAATTTTAGTTTTAAGTATTTTGTCGACTCAACAATTAATTGTTAATATTTTAGTATAAATACCACAATAAAATTATATTTCTTTGTCAATAGTAAAAACTCGCTTTTTATTCATTGATCACATTACATTCAAGTTACAAGTGCTTGAAGGTAAAACCACACAAACAAAAATTAGTACAGTTCAAATTCAAGTGTTTGAGCTGAGTCATACTAATAAAATCATCTACAAGTTTAATTCTAAACATTTTGGTGACCCCGACCACCATTGATTTTAAAGCTTCCCCCTACCAGCGGTAAGGGGTTTTAAAGTTAAATTGGTGACTTACAACAGCACGCAGCCTACCCATTAACACTGGCATTCAAGTGGAAGAATTGCAACATAAAATCTGCCCAGCTAATCCTTGTCTTCAGCAGAGGCTATAAAAAACATCATACCAGTGGTGCAATACATATCAGCCGCTCCAGCACATTAGAGCACTGACAACAAGCATCGGTTTATTGGTGACCAACTTCATCATCTCCACTAACACGAAGTTTCAGTGGACATATACTACCAGCACTACACCATTAGTGCAACAAACATCAGCAGCTCCAGCAAATTGATTAGAGCACTGACAACAGGCATCAGCCCATTGGTGACCAAATTCATCTCCAATTTTTTAGCGCTTAAACAGGCAGTTCCATATCGTACACAATGGCGGCAGCAGAGTTATTAGATACCCTCTTGAATACAGGCGAAATAATTCAAGCAATAGTGCGAAACTTTAAAAAGGATTCTGCGGACAGAAAAACCACCGCAGAATATATTGAAGAGCGTAGCCGTCGACTTTTGCAAGCCTGGGAGAAATTTGAAGCCACGGATACAGAATTGCGTATGCTTGACGATGTTGAAACGTTAAAAGCAGAGAATGAATATTTTACTAAGGACTACTATTCAAAAATTAGTGAGATAACTAATGTGTATAAAAATCTGTCTACAACAGAGGCTAATCGTCTTAGAACATTATCCCTACAAAAGCTACCATCAACTAAAACTACTGGTGCATCAGTGCCTCTTCAGGAGTCTAATGAAAATCAAGGTTTGATTCGGAAGGCAAAAGCTAGAATGACAGCCTTAAGTAGGTTTTTAAATGTATTAAACATTAGCGACGAAATACAACCACGTCCATTTTATGACATCAAACTGTCAACCATAAACAGTCTTTGGGATCAGATCCAAGACTTATACGACAGTATATGCGAGCGCTTTGATGATCCATTGAAGTCTGGCTTTGAGGTTACAACATTTTATGAATTGAATGACAAAGTTCAAGAACAGTTGGTCAGACTGTCCATATTGGCTAAAAAGGCACAAAACGTTGGTGAAAATCAGCCAACTCAATCAAATCAGTCATCTTCATCGTTACATCTTCCAAAAGTTACAATACCGAAATTTGATGGCGACTATTTAAAATGGCGGCAGTTCTATGATTTATTCTCTGAAATGGTGGATAATCAGCCGATTCCCGCTATTCAAAAATTTTGGTATTCAAAGAGTAATTTGACGGGAGAAGCTGAACATCTGATAAGTCAATTTTCTCTATCAGAGACAATCTATAGCACTGCCTGGGGAACCTTACAAGATCGCTACAATAACAAGAGAATTTTAGTAGCGAATCTAGTGGAAAAAATACTCAATCAACAGTCCGTGACGTCATCCGCACAATCCATCAAAGCCATGCATGACACCACCAAAGAATTGGCATTAAATAACTTGGGAATCGAAACAGATTCCTGGGATGCGATTATTATTCAGTTATTGATGAAAAAACTTGACAAAAGCACACACATCAGGTACATGCAATCACTAACTAATCCAAAGGATGTGCCAAATATAGCTGACTTCTTATCGTTCCTTGAGCTTCAATTTCAATCTATGGAAGCAATTGTTCCTAGGGAAAAATCGACTTATAAAGCGGTGTCAACAATAGTAACATCTAACGCACACAACATTAGCATATGAAAATTATGTAATAAGAGTAGTCATAAACTGTATCACTGCAACAAATTTCGGCAATTATCAGAAGCAGGACGACTACGTTGGGTGCAGCAACAGAATCTATGCGTCAACTGCTTCAAAGATGACCACACTGCGAAAACCTGCAAGTCAAGTAGCTGCAAAAAATGCGACAAAAAGCACAATACATTAGTCCATTTGCAAAAGAAAGCCAACACGCAAATGGATAAGAAATCAAATTTCAGTTCACAATCAAATACAGCCGAAAGGACGACTGCTTCCTATGTCGTAGCAGTTACATCAGCAACAACTGAAGTTGCTGTGGGCCGCCAGGGCTATGCTGTGCTAGCAACAGCAAAAGTCATAATTACAGCCTCAAATGGTGCATCAGGTAAATTTAGAGCGGTATTGGATTCAGGATCACAGGTCAACATTGTATCTAAACGCCTTTGCCAAAAATTGTCTATTTTAGCATAAGGAGCTTCCCTTTGTCTTGACGGCGTTGGCGAAACCAAAAAGCATTCCAAGTATTGCACAAACGTTCAAATGAAGTCCAGAGATCTCAGTTTTTCAGCAAATGTAGAAGCATACATATTACCAAGTATAATTCCCGCACAACCAAGTCAACATATTAACATTTCTTCTTGGAATATTCCCAACAACATTCACCTAGCAGATCCTCATTTTGATCAGCAGGATAAAATAGACTTGCAACTGGGAGCAGAATTTTATTACAAATTAATAAAAAGTGGGACGATACACCTTGCTGATAATCTACCAACTCTACAAAACACAGAACTAGGCTGGATTGTAGGGGGTGCAATAGGAAGAAATCCAATTCGTAATCCACTATATTCATCCACATGTGCAATATTTGGAGACACCGCTTCATTTGAAGAAGCGATAGAGCATCTTTGGAAACTTGACGAAATTGAGGTTAGCGAAAAGGCACTTTCGCCATCGGAAAAACAATGTGAATCATATTTCACTCATCATGTGCACACCAATCTAGATGGCCGCTTCGCTGTCAGTCTTCCGTTTCGAGAAAACCCAACAGCATTAGGAGAATCCCATAAGATGGCCGTCAACAGATTTCTTGGCTTAGAGCGTCGACTTCTAAAAAATGAAGACATTCGGACGCAATATATAAAGTTCATGCAAGAATATGAGCATCTAGGACACATGCAAAGGGTAAACATTGATACAATGGTAGATCCTAAATTTTCATTCCGCACCATTGTGTGATGAAACCCGATAGCACTACAACGAAATTAAGAGTAGTCTTTGACGCATCAGCGAAAACATCAACATGAATCTCGTCGAACGATCTAATGTATATGGGGCCAACGGTACAGAGTGAATTGTTCTCGATCCTACTACGTTTTCGACTACCGAAGTTTGTATTCACCACCGATATTGAAAAAATGTACCGAAAAATACTACTTGATCCCGATAATCATCAATATCAATTGATAATATGGAGAGAAGACCCTGGATTGCCAATTAGCTACTACAAACTTAACACGGTAGCTTACGGAACTCGGGCAGCACCTTACCTCGTCACAAGATGTTTACAGAAAATTGCTGATGAAAATATTATCAATTATCCGTATGGTGCGAACATGCTTAAGAGTAATTTTTACGTTGATGACGGCCTTGGAGGCTCTAATAGTCTCAACATCGCACTTGAGACTCAACACGAACTTATAACGATTCTCAAAAAGCATGGGTTCAATCTAAAAAAATGGTGTGCAAATCACCCACAGTTATTGATGAATATTCCACCCGGTGATCAAGAGGTAGATCTAGACTTCAACAGTAACGACGCTAACACCACAAAAACATTAGGGTTGCTATGGCTGCCAAAAACAGATCAATTTTGCGTCAAGGTAAAAATAAATAACCTACTTATTGTCTCCAAACGTACGGCAACTTTAGATTTGGCCAAATTATTTGATCCTCTTGGACTACTAGCACCCATAGTGGTCAAGGCAAAGATATTCATTCAGCAGTTATGGCAGTTAAAGTTAGACTGGGATGAGCCATTGCCTAATGACCTTCAGGAAATTTGGACTAAATTCAGAAATGATTTAGACAGTTTGAATCATTTCAAGGTGCCTCGGCACATGTTTAAGGGACAACTTCCAACCAAAACAGAGCTGCACATATTTTCAGATGTCTCTGAAAAGGCGTTTGGCGGCGTTGCCTATCTTCGAGCGACTCTTAAGGATGGTGCAATCATGGTACAATTACTTTGCGCAAAGACAAGGGTCGCACCACTAAAACAACAAACGCTACCTCGGCTAGAGTTATGTGCTGCAGTCATGGCTGCTCAACTGCTGCACAGAGTAAAAACGGATCTCCAAATAAAAAATCAGCCTGTATTTTTATGGACTGATTCCAAGATAGTACTATCCTGGATAAACGCTCAATCTACCTTGTATCATACGTTTGTGGCTAATCGAGTCTCCAAGATCCAATCATTGACATTACCCGATCAGTGGCGCCATGTCAGATCAAAGGACAACCCAGCTGATATACTGTCCAGGGGCGTACCAGCACACAGCTTTTCTGGATGCAATTTATGGTTTTATGGACCACTTTTTCTGCACGGACGAGAAGAAATGTGGCCACGCAAGTTCTCACAACAACTCCAAATTCCCAACGACGCTGAGAAAAGGAAGACAACTATAATTTCAGCAGTCAACGTTGTCAACGATGACTTGATATACAGAATTCCACATAAAAATTCCTTCAGAAATTTGCAGCAGGTAGTTGGATACACTCTAAGATTCATCAGAAATATCAGGACGAAAAATGAAGACCGATCACCTAATAAGTCATTAACTCCGACTGAGCTAGATGATGCACTGTTCCTGATCATAAAGTCCATTCAGAGGTCCGACTTTTCTCCAGAAATCAAACAACTGCGAGAAAACAAAGAAATCGACAACAAAATTTCCATGGTAAGTTTGTCCCCATTCCTAGACAAATCAGGCATTTTACGAGTAGGAGGACGACTAGAGGCTTCATTATTATCATACGACGCGAAGCACCCAATGCTGGTTCCATATAACGACCCCCTAATAAAACTCTTATATACAATGATTCACGAAGACAACAAACATTGTGGACCACAAGCTCTTTTGTACATTATACGACAACGATTCTGGCCAATAAAGGGAAAAATTATGGCACGTTCTACGGTTCAAAAATGCATTAGATGTACCAGAGCTCGTCCACTACTATGTCAACAAATTATGGGCAATCTTCCGCAAACTAGAGTTACCCCAGCACGACCTTTTATCAATGCTGGGGTAGATTATTGTGGACCTTTTTGGATTCACTACAGGGTCAGACGCAAACGGCCAACAAAGGCGTATATAGCCGTTTTCTGCTGTTTTGCCACTAAGGCAGTTCATCTTGAACTGGTTTCGGATTTATCAACAGATTCCTTTATAGGCGCCTTAAAGCGTTTTATTGGTCGTCGTGGACGGTGTCAGAATATTTACTCAGACAACGCCACTAATTTTGTTGGGGCAAAGAATCAACTAGCAGAATTAGCCGATAACATTTATTCAAGCCAGGCTCAGGAATCAATTATCTCCACGTCCAGCTCAAAAGGAATACATTTTCACTTTATTCCTCCAAGAGCACAACATTTTGGAGGTCTGTGGGAAGCAGCTGTAAAGTCTGCAAAACATCTTCTTCTGCGGAGTGTTGCGAATGCATCACTAACGTACGAAGAATTGGAGACAGTAGTGGTCGAAATTGAGGCTATACTAAATTCGCGTCCACTAACACCCATAACATTTGATCCAGAAAATCTTGAAGCCTTAACTCCTGGTCAATTTCTGATTGGCGAAGCACTTACATCGCAAGTAGATAGTAGAGCACAGCCAATAAACATGTCAGGATTATCCCATTGGAAGCATGTGACCCACATAAAGCAGGAATTTTGGAAAATATGGTCAACAGAATACTTAAACGAACTTCAGCAAAGATGTAAATGGCGAAAGCAATCTGTTAGTCTCAAAAGTGGAGACATGGTAGTAATAAAAGAAGATAATATACCTATTATGAAATGGCCTTTAGGTAGAATTGTTCAAGTATACCCAAGTGATGACTGCATAGCAAGAGTCGCTGACGTAAGAACTGCATCAGGAATATTCAAACGTCCAATACATAGACTGGCATTATTGCCCATACATAATGATCCAGAAGGACTTACTGAAGACAGCAATACGAATATCAACAACTATACACCCAATTCTCCCCCTCTGCATTCTGCTCTAGCCACAGTCTCTCTTAATCAAGCTCCAATCCCGACAGAAGAACCTAAGCCGAAAAGACGCAAAATGCCAACCAATCTTCTAATCCTGACGTTACTCACGTTACTACTACTAGTACCAGTGGCCCTTGGAACTCCAGTCAAAAATAAGAAATTTGGATCAAGAGTCGGAATCCATTTTGAGCAAATTGGAACAACATCTATTTCAACTACGGAATGGAATCTATTGGTATACTATGATTTAGCTCCTTACTGGACAGAAACATCAATTCTTGTCAATGGCACACGGTCGTTACAAACCTTATGTAAAATGATGAAAACAAACTCGTCTTGTCACGGCATTCTAGACCACTTTCAACACATGGAAAGTGAATTACAGCTAGATAACCGACTACTACGAGTTAAAAGAGGGGCGCTGGATATCGTTGGTAACGTTGCTCATTCATTATTTGGCGTTCTGGATTCTGAATACGCTGAACAGATGTCAGAAACAATAAAACAAGTCAATGACAATGAGTCGTATTTGCTAAACTTATTGAAGAATCAAACATCAATTGTAGATTCTACAATTAATATCATCCGGCAAAATCAAATAACAGCTAAGTCAAGATTCGAACGATTGGAGCAAGAGATTAAAATATATTCAGTTAATATAAATGACATCTCCAATACATTAGTACAAGTACAACTAAATCAACTATTCCATTCAGCGGTTCTTGAACTAACACTGATCGCAAACAATATAAGACAGATACAATCCGTAATCCTTGACACTCTCATGGATACCCATCATGGACAGATCAGTCCATGGTTACTCACTCCAGAACAGTTACAAAATGAAGGCAATCAGATCATTCTGCATTCACCACCGTCAGTGAATCTTCCAGTGACAGAAAAAAACTGACTTACTCCAGCTATTTAAACTCATGAAGATAAAGGGCAGACCATTAGTTGAACGTGAAAAATTCCAGCTGTTTCATTTGATTCCTGTACCCAACATAATGAACAGTACAGTAGTGGCCATTAAACCATGTGCTAATTTTTTGGGCATATCTACTTTGCAGAGACAATACATTCCCTTCACATAATCTGAATTAAGCGCTTGCAGTACAATAGAACAAGGCGTTTTCCTTTGTTCCAACATTCAAATCCGTTACAATTATGGTTCGGATGCCTGTGCATGTGATATTAATTTATTCAACAACAAAACAAAACCAAATTGTATCCTCCAAAAAACTGATATCAGATGGGTACCCCTAAGCAAAGGCAATCAATGGATATATGTTGCGTCACCACCATCAAGAGCAACAGCAGTCTGTAACATGGAAATCATTCCTATATCACTAAAAGGCTCCGGTTTGCTGACACTTGATCCAGAGTGTATCCTCAGGCACGAGTTTGTCAACATGAACGGACTAAAATCTATATCAAGCACAGTGAGGTCTTCATACACAAGCCTTGGCCAAATCTCAGCCTTATCATTACCAAAGAACTCTACAGCCTTTACAAATAATAACGAATCAACCTCAACAAATTTGGGGAGTGTATATGCCAAGAATATTAAGGACCTAACAACTCTACAACAGTCGCTGGAACAACACGAAATCGCTGATCTACCTAATAAGTTGAAGACCCACCAGACACACAGCTATATAATTGGCTACCTAGCACTTGTAGTAAGCGTCATAGCTCTAATCATTCTGCTTTCCGTTGTTGTTTTAACAAAAGGATATCATATTACACAATGAATTAACTGCAAACATTGCTACTTCAATTTGATTGGTCAATTTAACGTAAATTTTAGTTTTAAGTATTTTGTCGACTCAACAATTAATTGTTAATATTTTAGTATAAATACCACAATAAAATTATATTTCTTTGTCAATAGTAAAAACTCGCTTTTTATTCATTGATCACATTACGTTCAAGTTACAAGTGCTTGAAAGTAAAACCACACAAACAAAAATTAGTACAGCTCAAATTCAAGTGTTTGAGCTGAGTCATACTAATAAAATCATCTACAAGTTTAATTCTAAACACTTAACATTTCATCTGTTTTGTGGTGGCAACACTAGCAATATACGAATTTGTGTTCCAACATATAATTAGTCGTAGTACTCACCGTGGTTAATTGTTTTTGTGTGAAATTTATACTTTCGAATTGAAGCACTTGCTTAGTATAAATTTTTTTTTCTAGTTGGAATAGTTTTTTTTGTTATACCTATGTCATAATTTTTTTCTTTTCATTTAAAGGAAAAAATTTGGTTCTCGTCAAACAAAATAAACAAAAATTCAAATCGTTCAGCAAAAACGGATGTGATAATAATTTTAATTGTGTTTTTTGAATTTCTTTAACTGGGCAGGAGTATTCTTTGGTGGTACAATTATTTAGATATTCTATATTCATCTGGATAATAAGAATAATTGGTAAGACTTCTCATGGAACATCGTGTGATTCGAAGACAGGTTCTTACGTCTATCTTTCTTTTAGGAATTTTGGAAATTGGCAACAGTTTCTGTAGGTATTGCCGGTTTCATCAAGCAAACACCCATTAGCGAAAATTTTTTTTTTGCTTCCATGGTCCAAGCAGTGAGTTGCTTAAGATTTCGATTACCCGCAGATTTCGTCATAGTCGGAAATTGTCTATTTGAATCGTATACAACTGGATGCAAGACGACAGAAACATCACACCTAATCATATGTACAAACTAGACCGTTGGCCCGATTTCAAGGCACATATCTAAGTACACACATACAGCACTGAAGTAGTTTTTTTTTATTTTTTTTTCAATCCATTGAATTTCAACTTCTTTTAAACTTATGAAAGCCAACTTTAATATAAGTTAATTTTATAACAGTTGGATATTTTTGTTTTGAATTTGGTCACCTAATTTGAAAATCTGTTTATTTTATCCAGGAAGTAAATACGTACCTACCTCTATACCTAAATACACACACCCAAATAACACATAAATACCAAAACTTTGACTAAGATAAAGGTAAAAGAATAAGAAGAAAGAAAAAAAGATATGCATCCAGTCTATGGTCAAAAGGCGCCTGCTGACATCGTTGGACAATAATAACGTAAGTTGTGTGTTATTTTGACATATGTACATACGTTCATATTAATTTTCTTAGTTTTATTTTTCTGCCTAGTGGAAATTTCTGAAAAATAGTACAATTCCTTGCTTTGTTAATTCTTCAGATAATGTTTTTTCCTGATTTAAACTATAAGGAAAGGGTGATCAAATATAATATTTAACACTTTAAAATTTTCATTATAATTTCCAAAAATATAATTTTAGTATTAATAATGTAGTACCTATATGTCATTCTATTTCACTTCATTTTCATACTATAAATATATGTTGTTATTGTTTTTATGTATATAAATATGTGCCTGTGAATTTCTTTCGAATTGTTGCGAAAGGTAAAGTCCAGTATGGGTTAAATTAGTTTTATATTATATTTTTTTTTATTGTATTTCTTTGGGCTGATAACTAAAAGTTAATTTTATCAGCATGGAGGGAGGGCTAGACCTAGTGTAACAAACTTCATCCCAAGTTACACTCCAATCGTCAATCACTGCCTTCTTCTTTTTCTGTTTTCCTCTGTATGAGTTATTTATCTTTTCTTAAAAACAATATACCAGAAACATGGAATCGTTACAGTAAATAATTCAGGATTATACCGTCATTCAAACTTTCCTAGACACGAGCAAAATGGACGAACGTCAGGACAAGTACGAAATTCCTATAGCCGTGAAGAACCAATGGAAGTCGACCATATTGATGAGGAAAATTTTCGGTTACCAGCCCAAAAGCAAATTTACCGTTAGTAGACTTAACCATTAGAAATATTAAAATAAAATGTTTAATAGATACTGGCTCTTCAACCACATTACTGAACGAAAAATTGCTTTATCAGTACAAACGAAAAAAATTAGACAGACCCTTACTTTTCAAAACATTAAACGGACAAATGGAGGTGAACTACGAAATTATTAGAGAACTTCCTCACGAATTCAAGGACGAAAACCTAATGAGTTGGAAATTGACAAGTTTTAAAAATAAACCATTTGATGGTCTTATAGGACAAAATATCCTGCAAAGGTTAAATGCCAATATCAATATAGGTAAAGAATACATCAAGGTAAACAATAATAAAATAAAATTTTGCAATTCTTGCCCATACGAATATGAAAGCATTCAAACGCTAGGAGGTTCAAAAGTTAATGAAATAATCAATAAGTTCTCAAGAACCGACTTGAACGAAGAAGAAAGTAGGATATTAAATAACCTACTCGATGCAAACAAAGACTTATTCTTCCAGGAAGATATGCCATTAAGTCATACTCACGAAATTCAACATGAAATTGTTACAAAAACAATTAACCCTGTATATTCCAAAATATAAAGATACCCTTCAATTCATGAGGAGGAAATAAATCGGGTGGTGGCTGAAGTGGTTAGCGCGTTGACTACTAAGCAAACAATGACGTGGGGCCTGGGTTCAAACCCTGGCCAGAGCAAGTCAATCAACATCATTAATTTCTGTAATGTACATTAGTGAGACATTGTATTAATTGTTGTCGGACTATTTAAGTGATGAAAGCATAGCACTAGTCACTAAAAAGCTGTTCCGACAGCGATTGATGATGTTCTAAGCTAATGTACACAATAATCGCCCTCCTTCGTCGGTTAGCAGAAACATCGGCGAAGTAAAACAATTACTAAAATGCGTGCCAATACAGCTTAACAAAGTTAATGCGTCTACCTAACACCGGAGACGCCTCAACACTGCTATAAAAATTAACATAACGCGCAAAGCAGAGTTGTAAAAGAGTTAATCCTTCTACATTTTCAACATCTATCTTCTCTACTCTATCCCTCTCTCAGGGTCATCCCCTGACTGCTGGTCCTAATTAAAAAAAAAAAAAAGATGAAGGAAATGCTTCAATAGAACATTACTACAGAAAGCAATTCTCCTTATAACTCACCAATTTGGATAGCCCCAAAAAAGACGGATTATTCAGGAAAGAAAAAATGGCGGATAGTTATAGACTACCGCAAACTAAACGAAACAACTGTCGATGTCAAGTTTCCGATGCCTAACATCGAAAGTATATTAGACAAACTTGGGAAGTCACAGTATTTTACTACCCTTGATTTATCCAAAGGGTTTCATCAGATCAAAATAAAAAAAGAGGATAGAAAGAAGACAGCGTTTTCAACCCCGTTAGGTCATTACGAATTTGTTCGTATGCCTTTTGGGATGAAAAATGCGCCTTCAACCTTCCAACGCTTAATGAATTCAGTTTTGAGAAATGTAATAAACAAAATATGTGTTGTATATCTGGATTATATACTTATTTTTAGCACAAGCCTAGAAGAACATAAAATAAATATACAAAAGGTCTTCGATAGACTAAGGGAACACAATCTCAAAATTCAGGTTGACAAATGTAGGTTCCTTGCAAAGGAAACGGAATATTTAGGACATATTTTAACAACAGAAGGTGTAAAACCAAATCCTTCCAAGATAGAAAGTATAAAAAATTTAAAACTCCCAGAAACGCAGAAGCAAATCAAATCCTTCCTTGGAGCCACAGGTTACTATAGGAAATTTATTAGAGACTATGCAAAACTAGCACAAGGGATGACAAATTATCTAAAGAAAAATACAAATGTCAATAAAAACGACCCACAGTATATTGACACATTTGAAAAATTGAAAAGGTTATTAATCAACCCACCAATCCTTAAGTATCCGGATTATTCGAACAAATTTAAACTGGTAACTGATGCCAGCGATTACGCAGTTGGTGCGGTACTTGTACAAGATGAACATCCCATCAGCTACACCAGTAGGACACTCAACGACCACGAGAAAAAATATGCAGCTGTCGAAAAAGAATTTTTGGCTATAGTTTGGGCCACTAAATATTACAGGCCATATATATATGGAAGACCCTTTGAGCTATTAACTGACCACCAGCCGTTACTTTGGCTACATACCAAACATAAAGGCAAAGATATCAACCCCAGTCTACAAAGATGCCTAATGGAACTAGGAGAATATAATCTAAACATAAATCACATCAAAGGTAAAGAAAATAAAATTGCAGACCTTCTGAGCAGAATCAACCCCGACACATGAGAAATTCATACGATTGACACTTTCGACAACATAAGTACTGCAGCGACAATCCATTCACAGCAGGAGGAACAAAACGATCACTTCCCAATTCTGGACACTGTTGTAAATAGGTTTATGACTCAAATAATACTAACGGAATATAAAACTAAGGAAATATAAATTGTCCAAGGAAAAAGGAAAATTTTTGTCAGTAAGAACGACATTGAATCCAACTTCATGACTGATATATTTAGAAGATTCTTAAAAAAAGGGAAGGTAGGAATTTTCTCTGAGCTAACCGATGGAGCTTATAATCAGGTAACCGGACATGGTGGTATACGGAGAATTATGACCGATTGAAAAAAAAAGATTTATTTCAAAAACCTCAAAACTTTAGTTCACAATTACATCAACAATTGTGACACATGTAACAAATCAAAATACGATCGTAATCCAATAAAACAAAAATTTCATATCACAGGGACCCCGTCAGATATAAATCAAATTATACACATAGACGTATACACCATTAGGAAACAAAGTTTCATGACATTTATATACAAATTTTCTAAGCATGCAGTTGCAATTTATTTAGAGGACCGAAATAGCACAACAATTGTTGAAAAACTAAGAGAATTTTTATCAGTTAGAAACGAACCTCTTAAAATAATTACAGATAATGAATTTAATTCTACAAATGTAAAACAGTTTTTAAGACAAGAAGGAATTGAGGTTCATTTTACCAAACCCAATAATCACACCGGAAATGCGGATGTGGAAAGGCTACACACTACGATTTCAGAAAAATACAGGGCAATGGAATCGGAAAATTCAGTACTTTCAACACAAGAGCGTATTCTTAAATGCTTGGAATGGTATAACAAATCAATTAATTCTCTTATAAAAGAAAGACCAATAGATGTTGTAGAAGGTAGAGTTGATAAAACTAAAATAGAGCAAAAACTAAAACAGGCTAAGATTCGTACAATTACTAGGAGAAATGAGAATAGAGAAAATTATGTAAGGACAGATGAAGAAGGTTATGTTAAAAATTACAAAACATTGAGGCATAAATATGAACCTAGATACCGCAAGCTTAAACTCGAAGGCATACATCCCACAAATATTAAACGAAAAAATAAATTTTCAGAACAAATGGACATCAATCCTTATACTCATGATAATAATACCAATGACAATGGCATCCCTGACAATCCAACCAATTAGCAATTCTAATGGTTTTGCGGAAATTAAACTAGATGAAACTAAAATAATAATAAACTACAACAAAGTTATTCATATAATTGATATTCAAGAAATAATTAAGGTAATTAATAATTTAGGAAAGGAGATAGAGCAATTTCAACCCGTTAGGAACAGAATACTTCTTGAACATGAACTAAACAAAATCAGGGTAAAAGCACAAACTTTACATAACAACAGGCATAAAAGAGGTCTATTTAACGCAATAGGCTCAGGACTAAAATGGATAGCAGGAACAATGAGTGACAACGACCGAGTAGACATCGAAGAACACCTAAAAATGGTAGATGAAAATAATCATGAGATAATAGACAATGTTAACAATAATATATATAATAAATGACTATTTCAATCAAACATTAAACAAACTTAAATCAACTATAAACGCAGATAGACCAATCATGTCAGAGCATTTAAATGCGATAAGCAAAAATGACGATAAATTACTAGATCAGATAAACTACATAGACACTTTGCTCAAATTAAAAATTTTATCGGACAATTTAGAACACATCCAAAACAACATAGCTTCTGTCCAACTCAATGTGATGACCAGTAATATTCTAACGGACAAAGAAATTAACGATTTCAAAATCGACTTTTACGAACTTCAGTACATGCAATTAGGAGCTGCAAGGTACAAAGAAGACCACATAATATTCGTCATAAGATTCCCAAAAGACACAGTTATGGTTAAAAGATCCCTCATTACACCCATCACAGACACAAATTTCACACAGTTAAACTTTAACCCACAGAAAATTGTACACTATAACGGAGAAGTTTTTGAATATAATCAAAACCCTAATTTAAGAGAAATGAAAAAGTCCAATTTATGTATCTATAAGAATGATTGTAAGAAAATAAGAGAATATAAAAAAGAAATAACTGAAATTGAACCAGGCTTAATACTTTTAAAGAATTCAAACGGAAGTATTGTTACTAGTAGTTGTGATGAAAGAAATCTCTCAATTAGCAAAAATTATTTATTTGCATTTCATGATTGCAAAATATCTATTGATAATGAAATATTTACAAATTCTGAAAAAACATACAGAGACAATTTTGTTATTCCATCAAAGAATCAAATTCAGTTTGACACCATAGAGCCTACATTTGATGAAATAGTTTTAAGTGAAATTAAAAATGTAAAAGAAATTGAAGAGTTAAAATATCATAAATTACATAGCAATAAATCAGTTATAACCATATTTATAATAATAACCTTATTAATTTTGTTATTAACAATGGTCGGTGTCTATACAGTAAAAATACAAAGAAAACTAAAAAACAAAACTCATGAGAGTTTTGATACAAAGGGGAAAGGAGTTACGCCAGAGACAGCTTCGACCTCACCAAAACTAAATATAAATTGACAAAAATAATAAAAGGTCGATGGCCCAATTCAAATTGTGCAATCGACACATTTATTCAAACATTTTCATAAATAAGCAAAAGTAACAAGAGGTCGATGCCTAACTAAAATTGTGCAGTCGACACTTTTATAAACATTTATTTGTGCACTGAACTATTTGTTAATAACAAAATCCATTTTTTAGAATAAGCACTTTTAGTTTTAAGAAATCAATTTTAAATAAAAGCTGTAATTTAATTTTAAGCACAGTAGTAATACATTTATAGCATAATAAAGAACACAGAGCTCAAGCTCAGAAATAGTTGTTTTTTATTGAAATCCAAAAAGGATTCCATAAGTCGCGCAATATTCTTCATTATAGAGGCCACACCCGGCTGAAAAGAAGGGATACTCTTTTTCTCAGCCGTTCACGAGAGATGTAAAACAACAAAAATTAACCGTTGTAATTAAAAATTTTGTTTAGCATTGGCTAAACTTATATTTAATATTTCTAAATTTAAGATTTAAAAAACTTATTGATATTACAATCTAAATTGAAGATTCAATAAATAATAAAATTATCAAAAAAAAAAAAAAAAACTACGGGTAGCACTCCGGGAGTGCCGAGAGAAGTGAAAACGTTTTGTGATTACAACAATACAATTGCTATTGCCAAAAAAATTATGCGTAGATATAAACAATTATATAAATACATGCAACAAATTTAATCACTTATCAAGGCGTATGCAACAGGTGAGCTTAATAGCAGAGCTGACTGATCTCGCTTTATAGCAAATTTTCAGACAAACTGATATAGTTTGAAGAGAGTACATAAAAAATGGTTACAGTTTGGTACTCATACGTATTAAAATGCTTTAAATTTGTTTGTGTGTTGTGATATGAAGCGAGTGCTTTATACCAACAAAATACATGTTGTTTTTGGATTGTTGTACTTGTTGTCGAACTGCGCATACCTGCTAGTTTTGCCATGCCACGCAAATGCAACTGCGCCCGAGAAGTTAACAACCAAATTTTTTTTAGCTCAAAATTAGAGATCCATCTTTGTGTACTCTTCTTAATCAGACCGGAAATAGTGCATAAGTAGCACATTTTTTTTTTTAATTATATAATAATAACAATAATAATAACTTTGTTCAACCAAAAACTGATTGGCAAAATAAGTTAAATACCAAAATGCAGATATTTAGGTCCACTATAACCTACAAATGGTCCGGTACCCGTATCTATCTAAAAAGTTTGTCAAGTTAGGTTTTTTTTATTAAGAAGAATATCATGTTTTCTCCGTATATTGACAGCATCGTTGTGGGTGATGTTGCCATATATGAGAAAAACACTCCTTTTGTCGTGCACCAAAGAGGGCACACTTTTAAATTTGAGCGAAACTGATTAAGAAGAGTACACAAGAGAGGGCGCTCTCTTCATTTTTAGCGAAACAAATTTAGGTGTTATCTGTCATCATTCAGTTTCAACTCTCGTAGTGAACAGACGCGTTTTTATAATCGTCGCAACTGAACATTAAAAAAATATAAAAGAAAAAAAAATTTTTCAAGTCACAAAAAATATAAAAAAAAAACAAAACATTTATTTAACATTTATTTTACTGGTTTTATTTTATTTTTTGCTTGTGTGCAATACACATAAATATTTGCATACTCAAACTAATATAAGTGAAAATAAAAAAAAGAGAACTCTGATGAGTTCATCTTCTGATAAAAACAACAATAATCCTACAAGCAGTAGGAATGTACAATATACAACTTTAGTTGCTGATGACGACAATAAAAAAATGAATTAAACAAAAATCTGAATTTAACAGAAAACACAAATACTCGTGCGCGATCATTATCTTTGAACATGTTTAATAGTCAGCAAACTTGTCAGCTTAGCTGTACAAACAAACAAACAACAAGTAACAAGGTGACCAACGTGCACAAAATGGTAGATGCGGTGAGTACAATAAATGATAATAAAATTCAAACAGGAATGGACAGATACATAACCGTGTTAAAAAGGGGAAGAAGTCCAAAATCAGCTCAAATAGCTTCAACAGCGAAAGTTCCCAGAGATGGCAAAAATAATATAAAGAATTCCGAAAATAGTTTCGCGATTTTATCTGAACAAGACAATGAAGACACAACTACAACAAGGTCGAGTAAACTTCCACCGATATATTTAAGAGAGCAGAACTCTAGTTTTTTGGTAAAAAGCCTTATCTCCTTAATTGGAGAAAATGAGTTCTATGTAACTCCAATCAAGCGCGGAAATATTAATGAAACAAAAATCCAGGTAGTGCAAGAAAGTAATTACCGAAAACTAGTTTCTGTCCTTGAGTCAAAAAACAAAAATTTTTATACGTACCAATTAAAGAGTGCTAAAGGTCTAACCGTCGTAATAAAAGGTATAGACTCTAGTGTGGATCCAGAAGAGGTTAAGTCTGGCCTTGAAAATATTGGCTTCAAAGTTAAAAATGTTTCTAACATCAAAAATAGGGAAAAAATCCCCCAACCTATTTTTAGAGTCGAGCTACAGCCAGGTGACTTGAAAATTAAAATAAAATGAATCGCACCCAATCTATAATCAAAGTACTTGTTACACAGAAGAGTTACAGTTGAGATGCCACATAAAAAAAATTGACCTATCCACTGCATGAACTGTCAAGAATTTGGCCATACCAAAACTTATTGCAAGTTGCCTACCGTTTGCGTTGTATGTGGTGAGTTGCACAGTACCGCTAACTGTGACAAAATAAAAGGTGATACCAGACAAAAAAATGCGGCAATTGCAGTGGAAACCACACTGCTAACTATAGAGGCTGCCCTCTTTACTCTTTTTAAAAAATTCGTCGAACAGAAAAACAAATGCTACTCCCGATCAGCCCAACACCCCTTTAAACTACCCACAGTTACATCAACCGTCGTCTAGCCATAATCAATACTAACACGACTCTTACTCAACAAAAACCTAATAGTCAATTTTCATACGCTAATATTTTAAAGAGTAACCAGACTCCGGTGCAAAAAACTGTACCAGTTAATGAAGAATCAGGGCATAATTTTAGTCGTATTGAAGCCTCGATAGAGATCCTAATAAATACATTTACTCTCAACATGCCATGTATGATGCAGGAAATGTTGAAAATGCAGTCTACCTTGTTGCAGGCTGTATTGAAAAAACCATGAACTTAAGAATCTGTTTTTGGAACCCAAACGGCATCTGCCAACATAAAAACGAAATAGAATATTTTCTTCTGGATAAACAAATCGATGTTATGCTTATCTCAGAAACTCATTTGACGTCTCAAAGCTATTTTAAAATTAGTGGATATAACTTCTACGATACTAAGGATCCTCGAGGTAGAGCTTGTGGTGGCTCTGGAATCCTAATAAAAACTCGAATAAAACACTACCTGCTAAATGACCTTCATGAAGAATATATTCAAGCAACAAATATCTGTATTGAAAATTTTTATCAAAAGCTTGTGATATCATCTGTTTATTCTCCTCCCAGGTTTTCAATTTCAGAGAGTCAATATACCGCATTTTATACAACACTGGGGTCCCGTTTTCTAGCAGCTGGCGACTACAATGCTAAACACACTTTTTGGGGTTCACGTTTAATCAGTCCTAAGGGTCGTGTTTTGTTTGACACAATTTCTAAAATGGGTTTGAATGTAGTTTCAAGTGGTCAGCCAACATATTGGCCAACAAATCGACAAAAAATTCCTGATGTTATCGACTTTGGAATCTCGAAAGGTGTGCCCAGCGAAATGATGGAAGTAGAAGCATCTTTGGATTTGTCTTCAGATCATTCGCCTACTATTATCACTATTTACTCACACACAACCGCAAGACCAACATGTGATTTACCGCTGACACCTGCATGTATTAACTGGCTGAAATACAACAAATATTTGAGTGCTCATTGCACGGAAAATATGCCATTGAGAACACCTACTGACATAGAAAATTCTATTAGGTTGTTTGAAGCACATGCTAAACAAGCTGCTCTTAATGCTTCTTCAATTCAGACAAATCAACAAGCGAGATTTAACAATATTTTTTGTGCAGATATAGAAAGGCTATTGACTGAAAAACGGAGAGCTCGACGAGAATGGCAACGATACAGATCGCCTCAGCTAAAATTAAGGCTTAAGGAGTGTACCAAGCAGCTTAGAAAAGTTTTGCAAACACAAAAAACAGCTTCGCAGCAAAAATTTCTGCAAGAACTCGATGCAACACCATCAACAGATTATTCGCTGTGGCGTGCAGCCAGAGGACTTAAAAGGCCGGTGGTAGGTAAACCTCCATTAGGAGCTTCAAATGGTGACTGGGCAAGAACTGATGCTGAAAAAGGTGCTCTTTTTGTTAAACACTTAGAAAAAGTATTTACTCCAAATATTTCTGCTGATATTATTAAACTGCCACCAGTCATCGCTTTACCAGAAATTCCGCTAAGATTTAATATTGTGGAGATTGAAAAGGCTATTACAAATCTAAACTCAAAAAAAGCCCCAGGTATTGATAAAATAAGCAACAAAATGCTGCAAGAATTGCCTTTCATTGCAAAACGAATAATACTATTTATCTTTAATAGTATTTTACGACTGCAATACTATCCGGCAGAATGGAAGGTTTCGATGATTACTATGATACTAAAGCCCGGTAAGGATCATACAAAGGTTGAATCCTATCGGCCTATCAGTTTATTGTCCAATATGTCGAAACTTTTTGAAAAGCTGTGTATGAGCAAGCTGATGCCTATAGTGACTAGTAATGGATGTATTCCAGATCATCAATTCGGTTTTTGCAGTCAGCATAACACTATTGAACAAACTCACAGACTTGTGAATGTTATAAGAGAAACTTTTGAAAAAAAGAAATATTGTTCAGCGCTTTTTATTGATGTCGCACAGGCCTTTGATAAAGTATGGCACGAAGGTCTTGTCCACAAATTAACACAAAATCTACCCGCAAACATCGTCAGGCTCTTAAAAAGCTATCTAGAGGAATGAAAATTTGTAGTTAAGGAAGGCAATTTTTCAAACCCCCCGCAGTCGATTGAAGCCTTTACTTTCCTTTACTTTACGGTCCTTTACTTTATTTAATATATGCCTCTGACTTACCGTTAAACAGTATCATTCACACGTCAACATTTGCTGATGATACGGCTTTTCTAAGCGTTCATGAAAATCCTGTAGAAGCTTCCCGGAATCTACAAGGGTACATCTCAAAATTGGAAACATGGCTAAAACAATGGCGGATAAAAGTGAATGAACAGAAATGTGTACACGTTACTTTTACTTTACGCAGGGAAACATGCCCGCCTATACTAATCAACACCGAGACTATACCGCAACACACTGTAGTAAAATATCTAGGCGTTCATCTTGATCGTCGTTTAACATGGAAATCGCATATAGACGCAAAGTTGACACAAATGAAATTAAAAGCAGCCCAAATGAATTGGCTTATTGGAAGAAATTCTATATTAAGTCTTGACTGTAAACTTTTGTTATACAACGCGATCCTGAAACCAATATGGGCCTATGGAATCCAGTTATGGGGCACTGCCTCAGCATCAAGGGTAGAAAAAATTCAAAGGCGACAAAACAAAATTCTACGTACAATTACTGCAGCCCCCTGGTATATCCGAAATCAGCGAATTCACAAAGATCTTGATGTTCCGTTGGTGAAGACAGTATTTTCAAAACACGAAAAAAATATATTGAAAAACTAGTATTGCACCGAAATCCACTTGCGCGCAACATTCTAAATTATAGAGGCCACACCCACTTGAGAAGGAGGGATACTCTTTCTCTCAGCCGTACACGAGAGATGTAAAACATCAAAAATCAACAGTTGGAATTAAAAATTTTGTTTAGCACTGGCTAAACATATATTAATGTATTTTTAGATTTAAGATTTGAAAAACTTATTGATGTTTCAATATATAATTGAAGATTCAATAAATAATAAAACTACCACAAAAAAAAAAAAATCTGTGGGTTGTTCACACAGACTAGGCATTCGCAGAAACAGAGATGCTACAAGTGTCAAAAATCTTGACGGCGTCTCGAGTTCTAAGGTTTTGTCTCATCCAAAACCTTCGTACCGCGCCAATAGAAGTTTTCACTTCAATAATATACATACAAACTTGCACAAACAACACAACAACAACAAAAAATTGTAATCGTTATGAAAGTTAGTCTTGGTTCCGCATCAAATCCGAGATGTTAAAATCGTTCTTATAAATTACTTATGCAATATAAATTAAATAAATAATCTAGTGTGGTGTATAAAATTATAATTAAAAAAATTTAATTAATCAGGCTTAAGTTCGTTTTTTAATTTAGTATTTGTACTAAATAATTATTGTTATTAGAAAGAAAAATCTAGAAGTTCGTAGTAATTGAACAGAAAAAAAATTATCATGATGTTTCTAATTATTCTTTGTCTATTCAATTATTACGAATTTCCTTTGAATTAAAACTAAATGCACTTGGTTGCGCATAAATTCTCTTTCTCTAATATTTGATTAGCTCACAAATTTTATACAATTCTCATTTCTTGTTTTAGAGTTTGTCTATTAATAAAACAGCTTTTAAACTTTCCACCCAACGAAATCCAATTTAGTTAACCCACAACAAATAAACAAATACATATATTTTTGAAAGATAAATTCTTGAGAAAACATATATATATATATATATATATATATATATATATATATATATATATATATATATATATATATATATGTTAATTATGATATTTATTCTATGAACACTATTTATCTTTTTGGAGAGTAGAATCGAATTTCGATGCAAACTCACTTCCACATCTATGTGCAGCATTCGACAGAACGGAAATCGAAGATGTATAAAGAATATTAGAATCTTTCGCAGGAGCAGATGTCGCTGTTGCATCCTTCATATGTTCGTTTGTTCGTACTTCTGAAGAAGATAATAATTTACTACTATTGCTAATTTGAGCAAAGCTTTTATGTTGAGAATTCCATAACTGCTCTGCTGTTATATTATTTTCTGCGGCAGATTCGGTTTTACTAAAGCAGTCCTCAATGTTACTATCGGTGCTGAGATCATTTGCTGTATATGAACTTTCTTCAGCTCCACGGCTATATCCACTTTCATTACCTTTAAAGAAATGGAGTAATACGAAAAATATAGTATTAGTCTTCAAAAATATCGCACATAGTAAATGTTTCAAAACAAAATTATATATAAATCGAGAGAAAGTAGTGGAATCATGCTTCGAAAATTCTAAAAATTAAATATATATATATATATATGTATCTATGTATGTACAAAGAACTTTGGTTCTCAGGAGGGTGCATATGGATTTATTTTATTAACACGCAATGAAGTACATATTTCAAAACAAGTATGGGTCATATAACAGTGGATCAGAAAGTTGAAGATAAATGTTTAACATATGAACCATACATACATATCTGATATATGCACGCATACATATATATATAAATATATATATATATATATATGTTATACATATTTGTATGATCATATACATATAAAGTAACGACTCGTTCTTTTCCGCTGGTTGCTGGGATAGGCTCAGCGGCGTCCAGGGTGTGTTGATGTTTAGTCTTCTTATTTAAAGAAACCACGTTTACTTATTAAAATCTTTATAAAAATTATTTTCTTCTTTTATTGTTGAATTTTGTTTCTTAACCTAGGATTATTCTATACCATCTATACCAATTATACCATCGAAGCGGATACGCTGGTTGTAGCGAAGGCAACTGAGCCTGATGTATCCGCCTCGACAAGTTCACGAGAGAGGAAGTTCTCGTCCCGCAAAGCTATTTCCGAGACTCGGGCCGCTCGACGCTATATCGAGCGCTCGGGAAATAAAGCGGCGGCGGAACTCACTAGCGCGGAGAAATCCTCGCTAGCTTGGGCCAAGACACATCTGGCTACTGTAGACGGATCTTCTCCTGAGGGCACTGCCAAACCGGCTTCAAGTTTTGGCCCCAAAAGACAAAGATCAGGAGAGGATTCGTCTCAGCAGCAGATGCAGCCACAAAATAAAAAACCGAGACAGGGTGACGGCAAAATCACGAATAGGTCTAACAGCGAGGTTGCAAAAAAATCTGCTGATAAGAGCTGTTCTGGATCGCAGCAACAGCGACGGATCAATCGACCATGCTCAATGAGGCTTGATCTGTCAAAAGCTTCTTGACGTCTACCTGCTCAATCCCAGCGATGTCCAAGAAACCTCGCCTCAATTCACGGACGCTGGCTGGGTCCAGAGCCGTGTTAAACTGGTGTCTTGCACTGACGAGAGGTCGGTCACCAAACTTAAGCTGGTGATCGAGTCTCTTGGCGAGGTGTGGCCTGGCGCGAGGTTGGAGCTGGTCCCGGTAAACGAAATTCCTCGTAGACCGAGAGCAGTTGCGACCATTCCGGCAGAGCCGCATGACCCAGAGGCTATCCTATTCATCTTCCGTCGTGCGAACCCTGACCTACCAACCAGTGATTGGAAGGTGGTCAAGGTTTTTGGGGCGGAAGGTGCACGTAGGAAGGTGATCGTTGTCCTGAATAAGGAGACGTTGCCTCTACTTCGGGACAGACAGGGCCTGGTCTTCTATGGTTTTATGGGAATCAGGCTCAGTGTGTACCGCGGTGATGGCGAACGCGATCCCGACAATGCTAGCGGCCATGTGAAGGAGCTGGCAAAAACAACACCTGACAAGCCAGCCGGTACGGAGGTCATAGGGGACTCCACGGAATCGGTCACTTTAGGATGTTCCCAATCAACAGCCAGTTTGGTTGGGGATCTCCTGGAGGGACTCATTTTTGGAGATGACGAGGACGCACTCCTGAACCCGAGTCAGGGTGATGCCGAGGCAAATGCCGTCTATGACCCCGACGCGGACAATGGCGAAAGTGCTACAGGTTAATCTGCAGCACTCTAAGGCAGCATCAGCTGCATTAACCCTCCGCCTTTCAGAAAAAGGGGAGGACATCGTGCTAGTCCAAGAGCCGTGGACCAAAAACGGCAGAATACTTGGACTTAGCACCACTGGCTACAAACTGCTGTATACAACAAAAACAGGTAACAACGCTAAAAACATTCGATCCTGTATCTTAGCAAAAACAAATCTCAATATCTTCATTCTATCCGATTTTAGTGATGAAGACACTGTAACTGCAGCATGTGAGACAGGAGGATCCACCATATGGATCCTATCCTGCTACATGGCGCATGATCATGCGGACCAACCTCCACACAATCTGGTCCACAAAAGGGCACAAAACGCCAACTTGAAAGGCATACCAATACTGTTGGGTGCGGACGCTAATGCACATCACCACATCTGGGGTAGCTCAAATACCAACGAAAGGGGTGAGTGTCTATTCGACTTCATTATTGATAAAAACTTAGTAGTGCTGAATCAAGGTTCAGAACCAACTTTTGTAGTCTCAAACAGACAAGAGGTACTAGATATTACACTTGCTAGTGCGAGACACGCTCATTTAATTAGGGACTGGAGGGTCTCAGCTGACTGCTCCTTTTCTGATCACCGCTATATTGAATTCAATATCAGCTTAAAAACCGGAAGCACCAAGCTTTTCGTTAATAGGCGTAAAACGAACTGGGAAGAACATAAGAATATCCTCACCAACTCAATTGCACATCCTCCAAACATAGAGGAAGTAGTCGATATAGAAATAGCAGTCAATAATCTAACTAATGATTTTAAGGAAGCAACAAGAATCTCTTGTAAATCTTCCACACAACGCAAAAATAGCAAACCACCTTGGTGGTCTGTCAGCTTAGAAGAGTCTCGCAGGAGCTGCCACAGACTCTTTAATGGGGCTTAAAGAACAGGTAACTGGGCTCTTTACAAAGCCTCATTGAATAAATTCAAAAATCAGGTTAGAAACGCTAAACGTAAGTCTTGGAAAGATTTCTGCGGAAATGTGGAATCCCTCTCCGACACTAACAGGCTGCGCAAAATTCTGGCCAAACAACCGTCCGTACCTGGATTCATCCAGAAACTAGACGGCAAATGGACTACTAACTCCTTGGAGTCCCTAGAAGCCCTAATGGAAACTCACTTTCCGGGCTGCTCCCCTTTTATGGAGGTACAAAACGCTTCCCCTCCTGCCCGGAGTATGACGAACGTAGCACTAACTACTGACAGACTTCACTGGGCTATTAAAAGTTTCCATCCGTACAAATCACCTGGTCCGGACGGAATCATTCCCGCAGTTCTACAACACAATTTAGACCTTGTTATACCCTGGCTGCTCATAACATACAGAGCATGTCTTGACTGGTCCCATATTCCGCAACAATGGACCAAATGCGATGTCATTTTCATCCCAAAAGGGGGAAAAGCATCGCACTCGAAGGCAAAGGACTTTAGACCTATCAGCCTTACATCTTTTCTTTTAAAGACTTTAGAAAGACTGATCGACGTTCATATTAGAACTATAACAATCGACAGAAATCTTTTATCAGCCAATCAACACGCCTACACCAAAGGCAAATCGGTTGAGACGGCGTTACATTCGCTCGTAGGTCACATTGAAGGGTCACTTGAGCATAAGAATTATACTCTAGCGGCCTTCATAGACATTAAGGGCGCCTTTAACAATATCAACTCGGATGTTACTACCCAAGCTCTCACAGAGCTAGGAATAGAGCAGTGCTATGTCAACTCATCAAGAATTTGCTTGAACGCAGAGCCAACACATCTACCATGGGGAAAGCACGCATTACCAGGTACGCCCGCAAGGGTACGCCACAAGGTGGTGTCCTATCCCCTCTGCTTAGTAAACTGGAGTCCATGTGCGTCAATACTGTTGCATATGCAGATGATGTGGCAGTGACTATCTCGGGCTTCCATCTTGACACAATTACGCACAGGCTGGAAGATGCACTCAGCGAGGTCTGCAAATGGTGCTCACAGAACGGCCTCAGCGTCAACCCAACCAAAACGGAACTAGTACTCTTCAGTAGAAGATACTTCTTAGGCATAATCCTTGATAATAAATTAACATGGAGAGACAATCTTCATGCTCGTGCATCAAAAGCCGTAGCGGCATTATATGTTTGCAAGAAAGCCATTGGTCCTACCTGGGGCATAAGTCCCAAGGGGATTAATTGGATATTTGAAACGGTCATAAAACCAACTCTTTTCTATGGTGTAACAATCTGGTGGAAAGCACTGGACTTGGCAACAAACCGACAGCGAATTGAGAGAACTCTCCGCTTAATGGCAATCATGATAACTGGTGCCCTTAGAACTACGCCCACAAAAGCCCTTTTTGCTGTGCTGGGCTGGCTTCCAGTCGATCTGTTGGTTAGGAAGCTAGCTCTACGCACTGTGGTGCGACTTAGTACAACTGACGCATGGAAATATCGACCATGGGGTCACGCTAGCATTGTAGAGACCATGGGAACTATCCCTGATCTCATCGACTATTGCATTCCAAGACCTTCTTTTTATAGAGCATTTAACTACTCTCTATCGGAGGACCTCCCCCCTACACCGCACGGGGCCCTACGAGTGTTCACGGATGGCTAAAACGGGGCCCCAGGGTTGGCGGGGGTGTCTACATTAAAGAATTCGGGATCAGGATTTCCTTCAGACTCCCGGACGAATGTAGTATCTTACAAGCTGAAATATCCGCCATCAAAAAGGCAACAAACTTGCTACGGTACTATAGATTTATTCATATTATAACCGACAGCAAACCTGCAATAATAGCAATTTCGGGTGTGTACATAACATCCCTCCTTACCCTGGAATGCAGGAAATCACTTAATACAGTGGCTAATTGTTCTAGTGTTACCCTTATTTGGGTGCGGGGACACGGAGAAAACACTGGCAATCTCATCGCTGACAATCTGGCCAGGAGAGGTACAGAGTTAGAGGCCGCTGAAATTGACAATTTCTGTGGTCTTCCGCTCTTGGCCTGCTGGAGGCGAATCGAGAAAGCCCTTATGCAAGAGGCACAAACAAGATGGTTTAATGAACCATCCTGAACCACAGCAAGGACCCTATGGCCTTGCATTGATATCAACAGAACCAAAAATCTGCTGAACTTTCCAAAACCGCAATTGCGCAATCTTGTGGCCACGGTCACGGGACACTGCACCTTCGGAACCCATGCCAGACGCATGGGTCTGCCATACAATGAGTATTGCTCCAGCTGCAATGACGAGGAAGAAGAAGAAAGCATCGCACACCTTCTATGCCTCTGCCCAGCTATGGAGGATCACCGCCTCAACCTTCTAGGCAGCAGATCCTTCAGTACCCTCTCCGAGCTCTCAAATACGGAACTCGGTTGTCTTAGCTCCTTCATCAGGAGCAGTGGATGGTTCGCCCAATAGCGGGCTCGACATCATGGCTGTTCTGCAAGACAACTCCTTGCTTTGGTTTTTCCCACTTGTTTCTGCTTTCTACTCTTCTCTTGCTCTTCTATGGTCTTCCCTCATCTACTCTTCTTCCGACTCTTCTAATCTCCTTTCCTCCATCACTCGTCTTCACTACAGGTAGCACAATGGGACCATATCAGGACCCAAGTGAGCTGGAATCTAATCTTCCATTTACCAGCAGCCTGCTAACCTAACCTAACCTAACCTAGGATTATTCTATACATTAGAACTAAGCCTTTAAAATAATCTAATTATATATGAGCTTGTGTCCAATTGGAAAATTGCACCGGTAAATACCTTATTGCAATCTCCGTCTCACCATGGCTTTCCTTGAGAATGAGCAGTTACCAAGCCGGTCAAAACCTGTCCCCAATAACTACTACTTTTCAGCAGTTGGAACAGATTCCTATTGGCTTGTAGGTTTCTCTAACTACTGTATACAACAAGATGCTTATTAACGTCCTCTCCAATCCCTCAACGTAATAAGCTCGCTCTTATCGCACGACCAGTTGCCAGCCAACTGCCCGTTGTTTGGCAATTGTTCGCCTTTCATACTGTTCGTGGCGTACACAACGACACACACTCACGCGTATATCTAAAGAGTGTTGTTAGTAAATCCAGTTCTGTAGTTTACAGTAGAAAGTGTGTACGAGTGTGGCTGTGCAATAAGCTACGCATACAACAGCATAAGAGATGCTGTCCGCTTTACATGCTCTTAATATAGTTAACATAGTGGTTGTGTTCTCATAAAGAGTCCATAGCTATTGTTTATTTATTACATTTAAATTTACGCTCTTATGTAAGTATGTACATAAGAATAATATTTTTAGTAAATCAAATTTAAAGTAAAGGGAAATTAACGGTAAAATAAATTCTTTTACTTAAAGAGGGAAAACAAAAACACAATCCAATGTAAACTTACTAATTATTATATTACGCATAAGTATATACATACTCGTACACATATTAATACATGTTTACAAACATCAATGTCGTGATCAAAAACGAGCCGGTCGGCTTTTGCCGTCACACTGCCTCTCTCCCTTATTGACTCTAAGGCCGGCGCCATATAATCTAGGTAATGCCATTGCGATACATATTGACATGGTAGGATTGCCCTTGAACTACTTCGGAGAATCGGGTGCGTAATACGGTTTCAATTCGCTAATATTGTAGTGCATCCTAAATAATATATTATTATATTTATTATTATTTTATATGTAAGTATACTTATTACACATACTGTTCTTATTATTACTTTTGCACACGGCACTCTATTAATCTATTATTATATTTGTTACACATACTGTTCTTATTATTACTTTTGCACACAGCACCCTATTAATATTACTACCATTTTACAACAAACATTTATACCTTTAATACAATTGTTCTCTTTTATATTACAACAATTGTATTGTTCAATACTGAAATGTTTGTTATTGCTATACAACAATTATGTTTAATGTATTTTTATATTTTTTTCTCAAACCACAATTATATTTAGTGAATAGGAAATTTTGTAGTTTTAGAATACAGTTAGTTTAGAATATAAGGAACAAATTTTTGAAAATAAAATTAATTAATACTTTGCCTTCAATCGGCATTACTAATTCATAAACATTTAAATTTTTGTCTTTGCCTTAAATCGGCATGTGGATACTGGCATTCATCTGCCATTTACTTATATTTGCCAGTGGCGTTTATTAGCGCCGGCAAACTTCCTATACAATAAAAATACTACTCAGACACCACACCTTTACATGGCGATCCTGCCAGACACCAACCTTTACATGGCGATCCTGCCAAACACCAACTTTTACATGGCGATCCTTCCAAACACCAACCTTTACATGGCGATCCTGCCAAACATTGGCGACCACAAATTATCCGAAGGAGCACCTGAAGCTGAAGCACCATCTTGGGACATTGCAGCCGAAATATGGACACAAATCGGCCGACTTGAAGCCGAAATGGATCAACACAAACACAAATAGATTTTTATTTTAACAATATATTTTTTCAAATTAAATTTTTTTATATAAATAAATAATGAAATCTTTTTTTACACATGTATGCATACATACATTTATAATTTTCGTATGAAGTATGTATATGAAAATAATATATTACAAACATATACAACATGAATTTTTAAAACACATGCTGAAATACACATAACAATATTATATTCAATATAAAAATAAAAAGATCACAAAACTTTTTCACTAAAAAAAAAAAAAAAATACACTAACTTTTACCGTGCTAATTAAATAAATTACAATAATGCAATAGAATTTCACAATTAAAAGAAATGTCAAAATATTTAAGAGTTGCCACATT
Organism: Lypha dubia; assembly: GCA_947311025.1. Lineage (NCBI taxonomy): Eukaryota > Metazoa > Arthropoda > Insecta > Diptera > Tachinidae > Lypha > Lypha dubia. The sequence goes on along the minus strand of OX371265.1, from coordinate 30,429,117 downwards.
GAAGTGATTAAATGAAACACTATATATATAAGTTAAAAAATATGAAAAGTAAGAAAATAAATAAGAGTTGGCATAGTGGATCAAACTAAAATAGAATTTAAAAATAGTATTCATATGCGACTAAAAACTTTTCTGTACTAAATGGAATCTATAGAAAAATTTATAAACGAATTAGAGAAAATTGAAGTAAATAATAACAAAAGTAAAAATAGAGTTTACACCGAAGAATATAAATTAGAAAAATTAAAACGTTTGCAATTAATAAAAACAGAATACGAAAAATATTCTCAATCATTAATTAAAGAAAATTGCGAAAAATTAATTCAGAAATTTGAAGAAATATATAGTAGAGTGTTACCACTTATAAAAAATCTTCTAACAAAAGAAAGTAAAGATACCAATTTAAAATCAGACGAAGAAGTAGGTAATATATCAAATATGGCTCATTTTGACATAAACTTCGTAGGTAAAAATCTACATGTGTTTAAGGGTCCGTATGAGGCGTTGGAAGACTTTTTGTTGCAAACAGAACTATTGCACGATATGATTCTTGCAGAAGAGAGGGAGCTTTTTATAAAATATGCTTACAATTTTAAATTAACTGCAAATGTTAGTAGCACAATTGGACGTGCAAACAGAACAACAATAACATTTTTAGAGAAAAAATCTAAACCAAAAATGTAACAACGAGAATGACAATAACGGCTCAAATAAAAAACCTAATAAACTTTTTATATGGGAATGTACGTCAATCTCAGATGTCTAAAATATGAAAAAATTAAAATTTTAATTAGATTCAAAAATCAAAAACCCGATATTGCAATTAGTGATGTAGAGATAGTAATTAGGTGCAGCGACAATCCATCGAACATACAAATGTCATTGGAGAAACTTTTACCAAAAATTCTATCCCTAGGCATACACAAATTAGCACTAAAAAATAATGATGTTATTTTCAAGAATATAAACATTTAACAATTTAAGAATATTTTTAATAAATTAAAAAGAAAAGAGTGTGAGAATTTAAATATTTTATTATATAGAGAATCCATAAGAATCACAGACAAAAATCGTCAAACCAATTTACAACCCTGAAAATTATGCCCAAGAATTGAGGTTCAGATTACAATATTCTATAACTACAGCTAGAGAATATTTAGAAAAGTCGAAACAAAAACGAATAGACAAATGTTTAAAAACTAATCCCCTAAATTTAAAAGAAGGAGACTTAGTACTCGTTCGAAAATTTAACAAAAAAAAAATCAGGCACCATATCATGGTCCATATAAAATAGTCAAAAGAAAAGGAGTCAATTCTATTTTAGAAATAGGTAATGAATTTAAAGAATACCATAATAATTTAAAAAAATATTAAAAACAAAAAAAAAAAAAACAAAAACGCAAAACGCAAAACAAAAACAAACAAATTTTAAATTTTAATCCTAAAAATTGTAAAATTTTTCTTAAGGGGAAGGGTGTAGTGCATCCTAAATAATCTATTATTATATTTATTATTATTTTCTATGTAAGTATACTTATTACACATACTGTTTTTATTATTACTTTTGCACACGGCACTCTATTAATCTATTATTATATTTGTTACACATACTGTTCTTATTATTACTTTTGCACACAGCACCCTATTAATATTACTACCATTTTACAACAAACATTTATACCTTTAATACAATTGTTCTCTTTTATATTACAACAATTGTATTGTTCAATACTGAAATGTTTGTTATTGCTATACAACAATTATGTTTAATGTATTTTTATATTTTTTTCTCAAACTACAATTATATTTAGTGAATAAGAAATTTTGTAGTTTTAGAATACAGTTAGTTTAGAATATAAGGAACAAATTTTTGAAAATAAAATTAATTAATACTTTGCCTTCAATCGGCATTACTAATTCATAAACATTTAAATTTTTATCTTTGCCTTAAATCGGCATGTGGATACTGGCATTCATCTGCCATTTACTTATATTTGCCAGTGGCGTTTATTAGCGCCGGCAAACTTCCTATACAATAAAAATACTACTCAGACACCAAACCTTTACATGGCGATCCTGCCAGACACCAACCTTTACAATATGCTTAGTACGTTCTTCAGTAGACTTGGGTAGTTCCCGAACGACCTATTTTAATTAAACGATTCAGTCTATTGAACTGGTGGCACGAAATAAGCCCCAATGAAATAAGTCCCAAATCGAAAAATGAAATAAGCCCCAAAAAATTTTCAAATTTTTGTTTGGGCTTTATTTCATTTTTTTTGGGGTTTATTTCATTTATTAAAAATTTGGGGCTTATTTCATAATATTTTTTGGGGCTTATTTCATATCCGTAAATTAGATCTAAACACATTTTGATGAAAATTGCATGTTATTTTCAAGTTTAAACTGTGTTATAATCAAGTCCTTGCGCCCGGCCACAGGCCGGTTATACAGAAAATACTTTGAACGCGAAGCCTTTGTTCGACATACCATGGAGGATAAAATCCTTGCGTTCGGCCATAGGCAGGTTATGCAGAGAATACTTTGAACGCGAAGCCGTTGTTGGATATACCATAGAGGATAAAGTCCTTGCGCCCGGCCACAGGCCGGTTATACAGAAAATACTTTGAACGCGAAGCCTATGTTCGACATACCATGGAGGATAAAATCCTTGCGTTCGGCCGTAGGGCGCTTATGCAGAGAATACTTTGAACGCGAAGCCGGTGTTCGATATACCATAGAGGATAAATTCCTTGCGCCCGGCCGTAGGCCTCCAAGTACCATTTTTTTTTCTTGACCAGGGTTATGGGAAAGCTGCAGGGGCTACAAGACGGCTCGATACAGCCACGTTGGAGCAATTTAGTCATTTTTTCTTCGATGATCGCCTGCATGGCGGAGTTGCGTTGTGCATAGCGCAATTTAATGGGGCGTTCGTCCTTTATGATGATTTGATGCTTAGCAACAGTAGCCAGGCCCTGAATTCGCTGAAACTTCGGGAGTTCCTCGCTCAGGAAGGAGTGTATTTTCTGCTGCAAGCTGCGACTAAGGTTGTTGGGTACTGCACACATAGGTTTAGTGGAGATTATGAAACTTTTCCTTACCTTATTTTTTGTTTCTTCCTGACCGCGATTGGACATCTCCGTCTGTTTTAAATTGACGACTAGGTCGGCACAGACAAGCATTGAGTTGATTTCCCTGAGTCGAGCCCTAATATAACATTCTTCGTAGCATCATTCATGATGAGGAAATTATGTTGAAGAGTCGCGCTGCCTAACGTAACATCACATCGTACCGCCTTAGAAATTTTCTTGCGGGTACCATCGGCTAAGAGGTCGGCGATATGCACGTCGACATACGTTAGTCTATGGTACAATTCTTCTACTAAATTAGGTGCAAGAAAACTTCGAGTTGCCCCCGTATGGCTGCTACCGGTCTGTTCACGATGAGAATATTTTCTTTTACCTTCTCGTCTCAGGCCAGGTGGGTGCTGTTTGTAACCGCTTTATAGGGATGTTTAAATTTACGCGTCTGGGCTGGCTGGAAGGACTCTTCGAGCATGATCCGATGGTGCTCTCCTCTATTGTTGTGTGTATTTTGTGCAGTGCTCTCGAAATCTGTAGCCAAATCAAGTAGCTCGTCAAGATTTGTAAACTCTTTGCGCCGTATATACCATTGATAATCTGATTGGGCATTTCGGAAAATTCGTTCTAGCTTTTGTTCAGGAGAGAGATTTGTGTGGCGCATCAAGCTTTGTAAGGCGAGCACATAGTCACAAAATGTTTCTCGGTGCTTATGCGTCCGCTTCCGGATTTCGTATTCTAAGTTTTCAAAATAACGAGGTGGCAGAAAAAAGGTCAGAAAATCTACCTTGAATCGCGACCACAGTGCCCACTGTTTATTGTCATTTCTAAACCAGCACATCGCTTTCTCAAGGAAAAATTCTGACACCACTTTTAACACATCTTCCAAGCTTACCTCGTACAACTTTGACAACTCCTTCACTCGTTCTATAAAGCCTAAAGGGTCATTTCCACCGACATATTTCACTCTCCTCTTGCGAACTATCTCGATGATCAGAATGCGGCTCTCTGTTGTCATTTTGGGAATATCATTTAGAACGTCATTTTTAATCGGCGATGTAGCCACGCCAGCGGCCCCTCTCATGGGTAAATGCAAATTGTCAACTTGGCTTGTGCCTGCTATGCTTTCGTGCTTCGCTTGTAATTCTAATAATTTCTGGAACGTTATCTCCTCGTGTTCCGACAGTAGGTATTTTGTAAAACGTTTCGCAACTCCTCGACAGTACCACTTTCTTTTAGCGTTTTCTTACAGAAAAGCAAATTTTACTTCCTGTCTACAATATTTTTAACCAACCGCAGCACAGAGGGGTATTTGTCCAATTTAAGCGGCCAAAATTCGAATTTTCAAAACTCACTTTTTCCTTAACTACCCACCGTAGGGTGAAGAGAATAGAATGCTGGACTAGATCCCGTTATTTTCTAATTCCTTTTTGCTTTCGTTCACTCTCGCAACACAGTCAAAGTTACGTGTTGCTAATTGGTCATATGCTTTTTTGCTGTGTTTGAGACAAGTCAACGTAAAAAAAAACTTGAGTAAAAGCGTGTTTTCAGTTTATGAATTTTATTAAAATGGATAATTGTAATGCAGGTAAATATGATATAATTCACATAGTTTAATAGGAATATAATATATTCTGGTACCGGCAGAGCTACATTGAAAATGATGGTATTTTTGTTAATTTTAATTGATTAAAAAAATTAACTATAGTCATAAAGTTGTATAACACCACTGAACGCAACTGAGATTCTCGCTCGGGTGTGTTAATTGATATTTCATGGTTTGGAAAAAAAAAATTGGCTGCGGATATGTGCGGCTGACTATTTTATTGCCCTTCGAAGTATGCTACTGCTGAAAAATGTACCAAAAATTCTGATGCTTTACTGTACATGCTGCTTTATTGCACACTTCTTTTACACATTTCATTTTAAAATTTAGCATTTACAATATTTTTTGTTTCCAAATCTAGGTTTTTCAAAGGTCAAATTCATAGTTCGTGAAGACGTTTTACGAATTTTCGAAATCTGCAATATTTCATCAATAACTGCTTATATAGCTGCTGCCGAAAAACATGAATTGCAATCCGGAAATTATTCTAAAGAAGATATAACTTAGTTTTGCGAAATTCAAAAGCGATTTTAAAAAAAGTGGGCTGAAGCCCATAGAAAAGCGGGTCTTTTTCTATACCAAAAGTGGTTAATCATGCTGGGCGGCGTACCAAACTTTTCGACGAGTCCAGCGGTAGAACCAAAAAACGTAAAACGGAAACCTTACGTAACTGCAGTGATACGGGAGAGTTGGCTGTAGTTACTCGAATTAAATTACGGTCAGCTGGAAGGAGAGATGCTGCCGAAGTGTTTAAAGAAGTAACTTCTAGACCAAGTCGCGCACATAAATATAAAATTGCGTACCAACAGAGTCAATCCAACTCAAAATGTAACGAACAACTTTCAATATTAGGAGCTCTCTCGATGTTCATTGAAGCCAATTTGACTCGCAGGCAGTATGAGGTTGTTAGAATGAGCAACAAAAAGTTCTATCCATGTTACACTTTGCTCCAAAAGGCTAAACGGGATTGTTATCCTCCAATGTCGGCATGTATAATCAGTGCTACCAGTGCCGAAATCAAATTACAAGATCTTTTGAACCATACATCTACTCGACTTCTAGAGTACCTTCAAGAAGTATTTGATTCCTTAGAAGAGGATGAGATTTCAAGCTTGCAGCTTATTTATAAATGGGGTTGTGATGGATCCAATCAATCTCAATATAAACAAAAGTTTGAAAACGAGGCTGATTCGGACTCAAACTTATTTCAAAGTTTTATGCAGCTCATATCAAAAACAACGAAAAGATTCATCTGGAAAAATCCTACACCGTCTTCACCACGCTACTGTCGACCGATGCGGATTCGATTTGTAAAGGAATCGGTAGATGTAACTAATGAGGAAGTCAATTATATTCAAAATGCCATTAGCACCTTGGTGGAAACGGAATTTGACCTAAAAGGAATAAAAATTCTCTTTCAACATAAATTACTGCTTACTATGGTCGATGCTAAAGTATGCAACGCTGTGACTAATACCAGCTCCACGATGAAGTGCTATATTTGCAACAAAACTTCCAAAGATTTTAATGATTTGAATAAAACTGGAGTAATCAATGAAAGCTCGCTCACATTCGGACTTTCGACTCTCCACGCTCGGATACGATTATTTGAAGGTATTTTAGATGTGTCCTACAAACTACCTCTTAAAAAATGGCAAGCAAGAACAGAAAAGGATAAAGATATAGTAAAAACCCGAAAAACAAAAATCCAGCAAGAAATCAAAAGCAAAATGGGCCTGATTGTGGATGTTCCTAAACCTGGTTTCGGAAACAGTAATGACGGTAACATAAGCAGAAGCTTTTTTCCCGATCCTAATTTTTTTTTTTTTTTTTTTTTTGATAAATTTTATTATTTATTGAATCTTCAATTATAAATTAAATTAAATTAAATTAAATTAAATTAAATTATCAATAAGTTTTTCAAATCTTAAATCTAAAAAATAATAAATATAAGTTTAGCCAATGCTAAACAAAATTTTTAATTTCAACGGTTAATTTATGTTGTTTTATATCTCTAGTGTACGGCTGAGAAAAAGAGTATCCCTCCTTTTCAGCCGGGTGTGGCCTCTATAATTTAAAATATTGCGCGCAAGTACATTTGGGTGCACCTCAAGTTTTTTTTATATATTTTTTTAGCGTTTATTTAAAATACTGTCTTTACCAACGGAACATCTAGATCTTTATGAATCCGATGATTTCTGACATACCAGGGGGCTGCTGTAATTGTACGTAGAATTTTATTTTGTCGATTTTGAATTTTTTTCGACATTTGATGCTGAGGCAGTGCCCCATAACTGGAATCCATAGAACCATATTGGTTTCAGGATCGCGTTGTATAATAGTAGTTTACAGTCTAGGCTTAGTATAGAAGTTCTTCCAATAAGCCAATTCATTTGGGCTGCTTTTAATTTCATTTGTATTAACTTTGCGTCTATATGCGATTTCCATGTTAAACGACGATCAAGATGAACGCCTAGATATTTGACAATAGTGTGTTGCGGTATGGTCTCGGTGTTAATTTTTATAGGCGGGCATGTTTCCTTGCGCAACGTAAAAGTTACGTGCACACATTTCTGCTCGTTTACTTTAATACGCCATTGTTTGAGCCAATTTTGCAATTTGGATATATACCCTTGTAAATTGCGGGAAGCTTCTACAGGATTTTCGTGAACGCTTAGAAAAGCTGTACCATCGGAAAATGTTGATGTATGAATGTTACTGCTTAACGGTAAGTCAGAGGCATATATATAATAAAGTAATGGACCGAAGATACTGCCTTGAGGAACTCCGTCTTAAATCAACTGCGGAGGGCTTAAAAAATTGCCTTCCCTAACTACAAATTTTTGTTCAATTAGGTAGCTTATTAAAAGCCTAACAATGTTTGCGGGTCAATTTTGCGTTAATTTATGTATAAGACCTTCGTGCCATACTTTATCGAAAGCTTGAGAAACATCTATAAAGAGCGCAGAGCAATATTTCTTCTTTTCGAAAGTGTCTCTGATAACATTCACAAGTCTGTGAGTTTGTTCAATTGTGCTATGTGTCTGCGAAAACCGAATTGATGATCTGGAATGCATCCACTTCTAGTCACTATAGGCATCAGCTTGCTCATATACAGCTTTTCAAATAGTTTTGAAATGTTGGGCAATAAACTAATAGGCCGATAGGATTCAACCTTCGTATGATCCTTGCCGGGCTTTGGTATCATAATAATCATCGAAACCTCCCATTCTGCAGGATAGTATTGCAGCCGTAGAATACTATTAAAAATGAATAGTATAATTCTTTTTGCAATATAAGGCAGTTGTTGAAGCATTTTGTTGCTTATTTTGTCGACACCTGGGGCTTTTTTGGTGTTAAGACTAGTGATGGCCCTTTCAATCTCCACAATTTTAAATCTTAACGGTATTTCTGGTAAAGAGATGACTGGTGGCAGTTCAACAATATCAGTAGAAATATTCGGTGTAAATACTTTTTGCAAGTGCTTAACATAAAGAGCACCTTTTTCAGCATCAGTTCTTGCCCAGTCACCATTCGAATCTCGTAACGGAGGTTTGCAAATCACTGGCCTTTTAAGTCCTCTGGCTCCACGCCATAGCGAATAATCTGTTTGTGGTGTTGCATCGAGTTCTTGAAGAAATTTTTGCAGCGAAGCTGTTTTTTGTGTTTGTAAAACTTTTCTGAGCTGTTTGGTGCATTCCTTTAGCCTCAACTTTAGCTAGGGGGATCTGTAACGTTGCCATTCTCGTCGCGCTCTCCGTTTTTCAGTCAATAGCCTTTCTATATCTACAGAAGAAATGTTGTTAAATCCTACTTGTTGATTTGGTTGATTTGAAGAAGCATTAAAAGCAGCTTGATTAACATGTGCTTCAAATGAAATGTGTAGTGTTACTATTTGTTTTTCCCTATAGCCCTTGGTTATTTTTAATAGCTGTCAGGGTTTCAGCTGATTTGCAAGGCGTTCAAAGGAACTGCCGAATTAATGGAGATTAAAACAAATACAAAAGGCAAACAAGTGCCGAATTCAATTGCTTGTAATAATCTGATTTTATTTACAATTTGTTCTAGCTTATATACTAAAATTTCTTAGGTCATTGAGTGATTTCTGAATCACTCAATATTTTACAAATTCATAAATAAAAGAAAATAGAAATTAAAGTTACAATTATCAAATATTATATTACATCTTAAATTTACATGTGCCAACAATAACGCAAGCAAACAATATTCTTTTGACCCACTTCAACATGTGTAACATTATCGCTTGTTGCGCTACACACTTAAAGTTGGTATTTACATACTGTGCAAGTTGTATGGCGACATGGGTACACTACACCCTCACCGCTAAGAGAAAAATTAGGGGATTGATTTTTCTTGATATTCATAGTACTGACAATATTTGTAAAATAATTCTTAATTTCTATTTACATATGTTATAGTTTTACAAAGTAATTCTTAATATAGTTATAATAATTCTTAACGTAGTATTTAATATTTTTATAATTTTTATAATAGTATTCTTATAATTTTTAGTGTTTATTGTGTACTTAATTATTGTTTCTAAAGCCTATATATGGTTTTAATTGATTATTATGGAATTCTTTTTCAATTCCGTGGTAGTCTATTATAGTATTTACACCGTTATGTCTAATTATTTTATATGGGCCTTTGTACGGGCTTTGATTCTTTTTCCTATTTTCTACTTTTATTAAAACTAAATCTCCTATTTTTAGATTTAAACTATTACTATATCTATTTTCTATGATTCTTTTCTCTTTTGTTTTATCTGTAAGTTCCTTAGCTCTATTCAAAGAATATTTTAATCTTTGTTTTAGCTCTTTTGCATAGTCATCATAATTGTATATTTTGTTATTTTCTGTGTCATAAAATTCTGATGGTAAGCATGGCAATCTACCATATACTAATTCAAATGGTGTGTAACCAGTGTCAATGTGTGGTGCCGTGTTGTAGGCAAAAGTAAAGTAATTTATCCACTTATCCCATTCGTAATCGTTTGCTGATGTAAGCAAGAATTCATTGAGAACCCTGTGATTTCTTTCTACCGCACCCATTGTTTCATGGAGGTAAGGGGTTGAGAATGTTTGTTTGATATCAAGTAACGAGCATATGTTGCGCATTAGTTCGTTTTTAAATTCTGTCCCGTTGTCTGATTTGAGCACTTTAAATTTACCGTGTTTTAAAATTAATTGTTCTACTAGTGTTTTGGCAGTTGTAAGTGCGTCTTTTGTTGACATTGGGTGAGCAATAACGAATTTCGTTAGTTCGCATTGCATTGTCAATATGTATCGGTATCCGTTTGAAATACGAAAAGGTCCTACAGTATCAATTGATATTATCTCAAAACTGTTGCTTGGGGTGTCCGTTAATGTAAGTGGTTCTTTAATGTGTTTGGTTTGTTTGTTTATGTTACATTTGTCGCAGTATTTAACGAATTGCTTTACCATCTTATTCATGTTTTTCCAAATGTACCGCTGTTTTAATTTAATAATTGTTTTTCTTATTCCTAAGTGGCCTGCGTGTGTGGCATTGTGGAATTCATCGATGAGTTTATATTTCAGTATGTCATCTGTTATTCTTGTTGGGGCGTTATATATTAATATTTTTAGTTGAGGTCTTTTGTTGTTTATTCTTATCCTTGCATATGCTTCTTTTAAATCCTTGATTGTATATATTTTAAATATCATATCATTTTTTTCTAGCGCTAATTCTTTAATATTTTCTTTACTCATTTTGGATAACAGTTTCCTCAGAATCGAATCTAGTTTCGCTGAGTTATCGCTGAATCTTGCATGCATATTATCTTTATTCTTGGAATGTAACTTCTTCATAATCAAATCTTGTTTTGATGAATTATCGTTACTTTCCTCATTCATATAATTACTCTGTTGGGTACGTGATTTCTTCATAATCGAATCTTGTTTCGATGAATTATCGTCACGTCCTATGTGTACAGTATTATTTTCAATTGTTATGTTGACTTCTTTTATGTTTTCAAATCTATTAAATTGCAATTTCTTAATATTTTTTATATCACTTATGGATGTGCATTCCCATAGTTGAAGTTGATCAGGCTTCCGAGAATTACATTTTTCCATACTCTTTTCTTCTACACGTGTTTCACTAAAATTGTTATTTGCATTGGCAGAATTATGGTTTCATTATTGGTAAACAAAGAAATTGTGAATGTACACTACACAAACAACCTAATAGAATTTTCTATGTCAGTAGGTGTTCTCAACAGCATATTTTCCGTGCAATGAGCACTCAAATATTTTTTGTATTTCAGCCAGTTAATACGTGCAGATGTCAGCGGTAAATCGCATGTTGATGTTGCAGTTGTGTGTGAGTAAATAGTGATAATAGTAGGCGAGTGATCTGAAGATAAATCCAATGGTGCTTCAACTTCAATCATTTCGCTGGGCACACCTTTCATAACTCCAAAGTCGATAATATCAGGAATTTTTTGTCGATCCGTTGGCCAATATGTTGGCTGACCACTTGAAACTACATTCAAACCCATTTTTGAAATTGTGTCAAACAAAACACGACCCTTGGGACTGATTAAATGTGAACCCCAAAATGTGTGTTTAGCATTGTAGTCGCCAGCTGCTAGAAAACGGGACCCCAGTGTTGTATAAAATACGGTATATTGACTCTCTGAAATTGAAAACCTGGGAGGAGAATAAACAGATGATATCACAAGTTTTTGATAAAAATTTTCAATGCAGATGTTTGTTGCTTGAAGATAATCTTTACAAAATTCATTTAACAGGTAGTGTTTTATTCGCGTTTTTATTAGAATTCCTGAGCCACCACAAGCTCTACCTCGAGGCTCCTTGGTGTCGTAGAAATTATATCCACTAATTCTAAAATAACTTCGAGACGTCAAATGAGTTTCTGAGATGAGCATAACATCGATTTGTTTATCCAGAAGGAAATATTCTATTTCATTTTTATGTTGGCAGATGCCGGTTGCGTTCCAAAAACATATTTTCAAGTTCATGGTTTGCTTAATACAGCCTGCAACAAAGTAGACTGCATTTTCAACATTTCCTGCATCATACAGGACATGTTGAGAGTAAAAGTATTTACTGTTTGTATTAAGCTCTCAATTGAGGCTTCAATACGGCTAAAATTAGACCCTGGAGCTTCGTTTACTGGTACCGGTTTTTGCGCTGTATTGTGGTTTCCTTTTTTAATTTGGCAGCAGAAATTACAGGAGTTGATCGAGACTTAATTTTTCGCTTGAAATTTATATTGGAAGTAATATCTAGTTGCCATAAAATATACACTGAAAAGTTTCACACCTATGCAACAGATACAGCGAAGATATATGTTAAGTTGTACTCCTGGTACCCAATGTCTCCAACAATGCACAAGATACTTGTTCATGGCCGAATTGTTATCGAAAGCACTTTGTTGCCTATAGGACAGCTATCGGAAGAAGCAGCAGAAGCAAGAAATAAGCACTTTCGGCAATATCGTGAAAACTACGCCCGAAAATTTTCAAGAGAGTCCTGCAATAGAGATATAATTAATAGATTATTGCTAACTTCAGATCCTCTGTTAACGGGACTAAGACCAAACCCGAAAAAAACACAAAATCCTTTCTCAAAGGAATGCTTGTCCCAACCGAAGACAACGAAGACAACGTGTATGAATTAAATAAAGAAGATGTTTTCAGAAGATTTTTCAGATAAGAAATGCTTTAAATTTCAAACTGATATATCACATTTTTATCTTTTCAATAAAAACAGAATTATTTGTTAATTTTTCATACTGCATGACTTAGAATTTCTTTAAAAAGTATCCTATTTTAATTGGTTTGGGGAAACACCCTCTTAATACCCTGTGTTTTTTTGCTTGTTTATATAAATTTACAATTTTAAATGCCACAAGATGTCTTTTCTAAATATTTTGCATACAAAATTCAATCAAAATAATTTTGGCCGCCTAGATTGGCCAAATACCCCTTTGTGCGCAGTTAGCTCAACCATACACAAGCAAAAATCAACGTATAAAGCCTTAAAGCCTAACACGACTATTACTCAAAAAGCACTTAATAGTCAATTTTTGTAAGCTAATGTTTTAAAAAGTAACCACCAAATGAAGTACCGACTCTAATTTTAGTCGTATTGATATACAGAGCGTAATACAAGCATTAAATACTGTACAATAAAATACTACCCAAACACCAACCTTTACAATACTTTTACTTTTAACATATCCTGTATGATACAGGAAATCTTGGAAATGCAGGATATTTACCTTGTTGTAGACTGTATGAAAGAAACCATTCAAAGTTTGTTTTTGGAACGCAAACGGAAACCGGCAACATAAACACGGAATCGAATATTTTCTTAAGGATAATCAAATCGGTATAATGCTTATCTTAGGGATTCATATGACGTCTCGAAGCTTCGTTAAAATCAGTAGATGTAATTTTTATTACACAAAGAATCCCCGAGGTAGAAATTGTGCTGGTTCGGGAATAATAATAAAAAAAAAGACGTGTGGCACTCGGGGACTGCCGCGGTAAAGCTATTGCATAGCATTTTTTATCAACTTATGCAATTTCAATTTCAGCTTTCTAGCTATACTGGAAGTGCCCCATAAAAAGAAGGGACACCCTAGTGCCTTGACTTAATATCTTATGTCCTTCTCCTGGTTCTAAGCCAATTTTCAGCCAAATCAGTTCAGCCGTTCTTGAGTTATAAATAGTGTAACTAACACGACTTTCTTTTATATACATATATAAAAATCCCCTCAAAAACCCAGAAATCCCGGAAAATTTCCTGGGAAAAGGTGGCAACAACGGACGGGAATTCCCAAAAACTCAAAGCACGCGATAGAAGCTATGCAATAGCGTAAAACGTTACAATTTAGTTGAAAATGTCAAAGAGCTTTACTTTTTCTCGTGCTGCCACCTGGTTTAATTAGTCTTTCCCCAGGTGTATGCAGTGACGAATTCAGGCGAATTTCTCCATATTCCACACTGTCAAATTTGTAATTACACAATTCTTTATATACATATATATAAACAAATTATTTTATTTATATATGTATATATACTAATATCATATAAACTTTCTCTGCGCGACAATAATGTGCGTTACCCATACTCCAAAGAGGGCTACTTTTAAGATTGCTCATTTTTATATAAAAAATTTAGGTTGTTTTTATAGCAGTATTATGTATATATAAATTAATAAAATTTATGTATATAGAGTACTCACTCATTTTCTTTCACTATTTTTCATCACTTTCTTCATTAATAAATGCACTTTGTTTATTCATATTTAAAACACTTTATACACAAATTTTACGCGTACAGCTATTCAGCAGCAACCAAGGCGTATTAAACTGTTGAAAACGTTACGACAGTTGACTATTTTTTCCTACTTATTTTTTTAGTTGAAAATGTCAAAGAGCTGTTTCCTGGTTATATTTTTGACAACTACAATTGTTTAGGTATTACTTTTTCTCGTGCTGCCAAGTTCTTGTTTTTTCCTGCTGTCACCTGGTTTAATTCGCCTTGCCCCAGGTGGATGCAGTGACGAATTCGGGCGAATTTCTCCATATCCCACACTGTCAAATTTGGTACATATTTTTCGGGGCCATTTTTATGTAATTTTTTAAGCATAGAGAATTTTGACAGCGAAGGATGTGAATTCGCCGTTTATACAAGCAGAATGCCTGTTGTTTGTTTTGTTGTAGTCGTGCATATACCTGGTAATAAATTTGCCTTGGGTACACCCAAGTTAATTACAAAGTAATGCAATGGGTACAATCAGTCAAGGCGAAGTAAACCAGGTGGTACCGTTACGACAGCTGACTATTTTTTTCCTATTTTACTAATTATATTTTAGTTGGTTATATTATTGACAACTTCAATTGCTTAAGCATTACTTTTTCTCGTGCTGCCACCTGGTTTAATTCGCCTTGGCCACTGCCGCCGAAAATATTTGCCCCAAGGCGAATTCATTACCAGGTGGATGCAGTGGCGAATTCCGGCGAATGTATCCATTGCCCACACTGTCAAATTTTGTACATAGATTTTGGCGCCATTTTTATGTAATTTTTTATGAATTCGCCGTTTACACAAACAAAATGCATGTGTTTTGTTTTGTTGGCCAATTGTTGTAGTGGTGCATATACCTGGTATGAATTTGCCTTGGTCGTGCATATACCTGGCATGAATTTGCCTTGATTTGCCCTTTCAGCCGCCGCCAAATTTTTTAGTCGGCTTGTTACTCTGGTTGTCAACGCTGCCAATTAATATTGACGTGTTTACTTTAGTGCTGAGAGGAATAATCTTCTGTAATTAATATATTGACTATAATAGCCAAACACCGAAAAAATTAAAACTGGTTTATATTCAATTGGTTTATTGCTGCTGGGTTGGTACATTTCCCTTCCATTCTTTTGTATCTGGACTTATAAGCACATTGAGCTGCTTTGCACTAGGAATATGTTTGCGCCTACATGCAAATCCTCTAAACAAGAACGTGTTTGCCGGCATTTCTGCAGAACGAGGATTTGCTGACTTTAATTTGCGCATGTAATATTACATTTAGTTGTAATGAATTTTATTGGATAAGAAATTGAATACGTATGCGAATATGTAAGTATGTATGTATGTTTTTTTTTTTGTTGTTTAAAAAAACGACAGGTTTTTCGTTTCAAAACAAATGACAGGTTTTTCGTTTCAAAACAAATGCCAGGTTTTTTCGTTTCATAAACAAAAAAATTTTTGATTCGGTCGCCTCGAAGCCCGCGATAGAAGCTATGCAATAGCTTAAAAACACGAATTAACACCACCTATTAAATGATCTTTGTGCAGATTAAAAGCAACAAATATCTGAATAGCGACATATGTAGAAGACTATATTAACCGTACGATTCATAACCAGCAAAACTCTTTAATTTCATAACCAGGTACCCGAAGTAGGTTGTTTTGCGTTTATTGAAATAAAATAATAATTTTCCTGTAAATATTTTTGTTGTTGATTATATTTTGCGTTCTCAACTGTACAAATTTGATATTTGGAAAAAAAACTGGTTTCTGTTCGTATATAAGTACCTAAAGCGACACAAGTAGGCAGAAACTGGTTTTATGTAAGGGTTGTTTATTTGCTTATTTTGCTTATTTTCGGTACCTACTTGCTTAATTGCTTTTGAATTAGATAGCAGATGTTCATTTGTGTCGTAAAATTGAAATATTTCATTTTCTTCGCCAGTCTGTGTTGAATATTTGAACAGTGAAGTTGGTAAAAAATGAGCCGCAACGACCGATATTTGTCTACAAGGGAATACTGGAATTTGAGTGATGAAGCAAGAAGCACATATATTCAACGTTTATTTGAGGAAGCGACTCAAGATGAGGACCTTGAAGTGGACCCTGTGGAAGACCAAAATGAAGGAAATGTGTACTATACTGGCGAAGTTTCGGAATCAGAGAATGAAGATTTGAATGTTGACAACGCAAACGAAATTGCAGCTGCTATTGACGCACCAGAGAAAATTTTCTTTGATGATGAAAGTGAAGATGATGATATGCAAGAAGATGCACCAACAACAAACCCAGCAGACTACATGACTGCACGTGACGGCACACAATGGCAGCGAACACCACGTAGTTGCCAACAAGTGAGAAGCCACAATATATTCAGAGACCGCTGTGGTCCAGCGCGGATTACTGAAAATATGACGCCTTTGCAGTGTTTCAAATCATACCTCACAGTGGAAATGGTGGATATAATAGTGCGCCACACAAATAGAAAAGCGCATGCCACATATAATGCGTACAATGAAGCGAATCCCAATAGACGTCAGTTGAAGTGGAAAGACACGACAATCAACGAAATTTATGCGTTCATTGGAATGATTTTGATGGCTGGCACAAATCATTCTAATGACAAAAACGCAAGAGATTTGTGGACGTCACAGGCTCACCCAATATTCCGCGCCACCATGGGAATAAACAGGTTTTTCGATTTGCTGCGTTTTATGCGGTTTGACGACCCCAGAACACGTGTAGAGCGGCAGCGTCAAGACAAAGCGGCGCCAATTCGCGATATTTGGATAATGCTCAATGCAAATCTTGCCAGATATTATGTGCCAGCAGAATATTTGACCATCGATGAACAATTATATCCATACCGTGGTAGAACCAAATTCACCCAATATATACCCTCGAAGCCAGCAAAATATGGCATAAAAGTATGGTGGATTTGCGATGCCAAAAACTCCACTTCATGGCCAAATATATACTGGCAAACAAGAAACTGGTCGTGAAGTTGGTGTTGGCGAAAGAGTGGTGAGAGATTTAGTTGGGCCATACTACGGTAGCGGACGAAATATAACAATGGATAATTTTTTTACGACGCTGCCGTTGGCTAGGCAACTAAAAGTAGAAAAGCTCAGCATTGTGGGTGGACTCCGCCGCAACAAAGCTTACATCCCTGCGGAGATGAAACAAGACAAAAAAAAAGACGTTGGTTCAAGTTTATTTGGCTTCTACGACAACGTAACACTGCTCTCATATAAGCAGCGGAAGTCCAACTCGGTCATCCTTCTTTCTAGTATGCATGATGATGCACAAATTGACGAGAATGGGAAACCAGAAATTATAAATTTTTATAACCAAACAAAAGGTGGGGTGGACGTAATGGACCAAACGCTCCAAGAATACACGACCCAGCGACAAACAAGAAGATGGCCGATGGCATTTTTCTATAACATCATTGATGTGAGCGCATTTGCATCACACATCATATATTATGGAAATAATCCAACTGCACGATACACCACGACGCGCAGGAAGAATTTCCTGCGTCAACTGGCAGAAAACCTGTGCATTCCTGTTATAGAAAATAGAATTTCAAATGTGCAAAGCGTGCGCCAATTTTCAACAAAAAATGCAATTGAAAGCATCATCGGAAGGCCGTTGGAGAGTGTGCTTTGTGCTGCAGGTCCGTCAACATCTCCGTCAGCACGACAAAGGGGCAGAAAAGTACATACGGGCGTGTGCTACATGTGCAACCTTCTTCCAAATAAGCGCAGAAGAAAAACTAGAAAAAATTGCAGCATATGTAACACGCCGATATGCGATGAGCACGCCATAACAATTACTAAATGCTACAATTGCCACAATAACAACGATAGTGATTCGGATGAATTATAATATAATATATATAAAATATGATAAAATAAATAAAAAAGACATTTATTTCCAATAAAAACAACACAAAAAAAACGTTTTTTCATTTACATGTCAGGCATTTACATAGGAATTGCATTAGGGTACCCGGGGACCCGTTTGTGTGTTTATGGGGGTAAAACATTTAAAATCATTTTTTAAAGAAAATATTGAAAATATTTTGAATTTTTTCGTATTTAAATCTTAGTTTAGCCAAAATCTCTCATGATTCGGAGTTTTATGTCCATATCTCAAAAATTATAGGCACAGCAGCACTTTAAAGTCAAAAAAGGTACACGGGTACCCGGTTATGAATCGTAGGGTTAAGTTGTTAAAGAAATGCTTTTTTTAAAAAAAGAAAAGCCCGACGAGAATGGCAACGTTAAAGATTCCATCAATTAAAAATAAGGCTAAAGGAATATACCAAAAACCTTTAAGCATTACAAGTTTTCCCGTACTTTTGCTTAGAAAATGGAACTGTTAACGACGGCGAAAATTCAAAAACCTAAACTTGGACCCAGGATATTGTAAAATTCCATATTTTCCTTGCTTCCAACGACCCCTAAAATTTTTATATAGTTTCCAAAAATATTCATTTTTAAAGTTTTATGTCGAGGAAAGGTGTCTTCCCAATGGATAGGCATCCCCACCACCCAAAAATATTAATAAAAATACATTTTTGTATAATATTACTTTATGGTATGTAAATAATTACGTTTGAATACTTTTTTAGTACTGATTTATTTCTATTAAAATGTTTCCTTATATACTAGAAATCTTAAAACTATTTTAGCTATTATAACAATAAATGTTTACAAGCATAGATCACTAATGATATTTTCAAAGATAAAAGACATGTGTGTAAACCAGTGTCGGGCGCACACATACTCTCTCATATGTTTTGGTATGGGAAGCAGCAAAAAACGAACGACCGTCAATAATTATACACTCGAAAAATTTTTCTGTTGCCAAAAGTAAAATACATTTCTTGCCTTTTAGTATTTTTATTTGATTTGAATTTTTTTTCAATAATACTTTTTATGTTAATATAATAATAACGAAAACAATATTCATTTAATAATAAACTAGTTACACTACGAATGAAATAAAATATAATATGTAATAAGTAAAGAAATATCGAGAAAACATAATAAATAAAAATAAAATTTATGAAAAACGAAGCCCTCAAGCTTGATAATTTGTTAAATTCGATAATTAAAATAAAAAGTTCGAATAAAAACAAAATTATAAAAAAAAATCATTTTCCCATTCTTCATTGAACATTTTGCTTTGAGTGTAAACAAAAAATTGTAAAGCTAGGTCTTACTCAAACAAGTGCTGATCAGCGACTGGTTTGATTTACTTTGACGAAATGATAACAAAGCAACAACCGAACGTTAATTCTCATAAGCTACACGAAGATGCTTATAGTATACGTGTGTCGACGTCGCGCAAACAAAATTTTCTTGCTAAGCACGCGTGCTTAGCATTTCAAAAATCGCCCGACACTGGTGTAAACACAGACAACTATCGATATTTCTAATTACTTAGGTCGAACAACTTATATTGAATCTTTATTAAAATGAGCCAATAAACTAAGATAATTATAAATCCTAAATAAACACACAACTAAGTCTAGACCGTTAGTCTAGACCGTTAATATTTTGTAACTAAGATAATTATTAATTCTAAATAAACATACAACTAAGTACAATTTTTCTTGCAGTACCTAATTTTAATGAAAATGATTAACGCAATAATTAATATTACCAGTAGAATGATTAGAGATGAATGTCCGCTGATAGTATGGAAACGCAATTGTCTTAGCTCGACCTTCGTTGATTGTAGTATTTCCAGCTGTCGTAGATAAGTCGTTGAATTGAGTAAAGTTAGAACTGTGAACTTTTAGTGGTTTAGTGTGCCAAGAGGTAAGTTCACTTATATTTTTGCGCCACATGATGAATTTGGGTATAAAGTCAGTGTTTGAATTTAATTGTTTTGAAGATTCTAAGAAGATTTGTGGGGAGCTCGCTTTGCATCCAGATTTGAGTGTCAAAATGCCTTGTTTTGGTAAATTTAGCCAGTTTATTAGACCCTTTCCACAATTAATCTCTATGTCCATGTCTTCATTCAATTTATAGATTTGATTCTCAATCTGCTTAAATTTACAGTCGGCCTTACGTATATCCTTTAAAGCTGCTATTTCACATCCCTTATTTGTAGCGGGTATCCATGCCCAGTTTTTGTTGCACATGTATTTCTCATAAATTTGTTTACAGCTGCTTAAATCCGTCTGAGACATCATTGTATAGACACTATTTCCATTATTGTATATAATGTAGTCAGCTTTAATTATCGGTATCATCGTCGCTTTCTCTTTACTTACTGGAATAGGTATTATTCTATATATATCTGATGAGTCAGAATTCAACAGAGGAATTTCCGCTTTGATTATTAATTTGCCGTCTAGTATCATTACTTTAGCCATCAATGCATTGTATACTTCTTTTAGGGGAATTCCTGAAATTCCTCTTGGAAGAGTAAGTTTTTCTGGTAACTGCTCTTGAATTTTGACTAATTCGTGCTGTAACTGAGCGGGCTGAAGAAGTTGTGGATTGCTATGTCCATGATTAATATCGATAAGTAAATTAATAATAGACATTTGTGTGGTTTCGCAATCTTCAATCATCATGTACAACCTTGTTACGAGTATTTGGAACGTATATGTTTGTCTTTCGGTATCTTGCGTTTCTGCTGTTTTATCATAAAATTGTTGTAGCTGTCTTGACATAATTTGAAAGTTATTATTGACTTCATCTTTTGTTTTCTTCACTATATTTACTGTTGAATTTATAATAGACGTTTGTTGTTTCGCTAGTTTCACCAAATCTTCCTGGTTATCCAAAAGGTTTCTCATGTTCTCCTCCATTTTTGCTCTATCCTCAGCATCCATCATTCCAAAAAGTATATGGTAGATAGATCCAACAAATTCAAATGGAGCTCTTTTTGTTCTTTCACGGCTGATTAGCAAGTCATTATTACCTTTTAAAGTATTATATCTTTGATTCATCGCGTTTGTCATTTGTTTACATATTTCTTCATAATAGTTTAGTTTTAGACAGATCTTCTCCAATTCTTTTAATGAAGTTTGAATTCTAATGACTTCTTCAAAGTATGAATTTAAGTCGTAGTATATAACTAGATTCCATTTGGAATTCACCATGTCTAGTTTTCCGATGTGATCAAAATATATTGCTGATTGACTGTCAATTGTAGATACCGTTGCTCCAATGGTTCCATACAGTTTTTGTGGCGCTGCTTGTACTTGTGCCATTATCATAAGAAATAGTAGGAAAAACCATTGTTTAATTGGTAATCTGTTTTTTTATGCACAATATTCATTGCCTTGACTTTCGTAATATTGTTTTTAGGATTTGCATACTCCACAGAATCATACATATTGGAAGTCATGAGCGGGCACAACTTGTTTATAGGACGTTTGATACTTCCATTTTGAACCTTTAATTTACTACCCGTGACTTACCATCTTCTCCTTTGTTTACCTTTATTATTCTTCCCAAAGGCCATTTAAAAGGATGAGTCACCTCATTATTTTATTAACACTACCATATTTTCTTCTAAGTTTTCTTGTGGGTGTTTCCATTTATACCGCTGTTGTAATGTTGTCAGATATTCTTCCTTCCATCGTTTCCAAAAATCCTGTTTAATTTTTAGGATCAGCTTCCATTTATTGAGAGAAGATACTGTTGACTCCCAGCATGCGATCAGCGATGTCGATAATCTGATGTCCAATTAGAAAATGTCCTGGAGTTAATGTATCGATTTCTTCTGGGCTGCTACCAATGGCGTATAATGGTCTTGAATTCAGGACCGCTTCAACTTGTGCTAACAATGTACTTATTTCTTCGTACGTTAGCTTTACGTCACCAATTACTCTGTTCAAATGATATTTCATAGATTTAACCCCAGCCTCCCAAATTCCTCCAAAGTGAGGAGCTGCCGGTGGAATAAATTTCCATTCTATTTTTTCCGTTGCTAATATTGGTGCTACTTCTGCATTATTCTGCATTATTATTTTGAAGTCTTTGTCAAGCTTTCTTGATGCTCCAACGAAATTAGTACCATTATCAGAGTACATGATTTTACATTTACCTCTTCTGCTGAAAAATCGTCTTAACGCCGCCAGGAAACAATTCGTAGTCATATCTGATACTGCTTCAAAGTGAATAGCCTTTGTATACAGACGAATATAGCAACGTATCCTTTGAACGTCTTTTGACCTCGTCCCCTGGAACACCTTATTTGATAGGGCCCTGCGTAGTCAACTCCAGTATAAGTAAACGGATAGGATTCTGCTACGCGACATCTTGGTAAGATACCCATTATTTGATTTCTCGTATGTTGATTGTATCGTGTACATTTGGTACAATATCTTATACATTTCTTGATGATATGTTTTGCTCCAATAATCCAGTAAAGTCTTCTTAATGTGCATTCCATTACTCGAATACTTCCATGTAATGTTATTCTGTGGATGTGTTCAACCAATAGTTGAACTAATTTTGATTTATGAAGAATTATTGGATGTTTTTAATTGTAGGTTAACGCAGATCGCTCTAATCTTCCTCCAACTCTTAGGATACCATCGTTGTCTAAAAATGCGTTTAGCGTTGACAATTTACTTTTCATATTAATTTGTTTGTTGTTTTTAATACTATTAATTTCTTCAGCAATCTCTAGGTATTGTTGATATTTGATGATGGTTTTATGAGCTAACTCTAATTCTTTCACTGTTAGGTAAGGTTTTTTATTGAATTCCTTTTGTTTTATAGCGAACCGCTGCACATATGCTACTATTCTTTCTAATTTTGTATAGCTTGATATTTTAACTAGTAATGTCATCATGAAATGGTCTAGTTTTTGCATTGTTGTAGCAGTAATAATTATGTTTTCTGATGATGTTTCTTCCATAGTTTGAAAACTACTTTTAGATAGCCATAATGGCCCGTTCCACCACATCTTATGTTGTAATAGTTTTTCTGGAGCAATTCCTCTTGATGACACATCTGCGGGATTATCTTTGCTGCTAATATGATTCCATGACGTTTTAGGTAAGATTGCATTTATTTCGTTTACCTTGTTTCTCACAAATTTGTCTTTATTTTTGTTGTTCTGTATCCAACTTAATGTTATAGTTGAATCACTCCATGCATATATTCTACATTGTCGATTTAAAATACACCTTATTTTTTGCAGCAGCTTGCTTAGCAGATGAGCAGCACATAGCTCTAACTTGGGTAGAGTTTTTCTGTTTTTGATCGGATTTATTTTAGTTTTAGCCGCTAGTAGCTTAATAGATGTATTTTGTTTTATATACACTACCGCCGCATATGCTTTTTCAGAAGCATCTGAAAATCTGTGAATTTCTAATTCATCTCCTTTTGTTGTTTCTACCCATCTTGGAATACGTATTTTTTGAAGATCGATTATACTTTTGCAAAATTTACGTCATTCGTCCTGAAATTCGTCTGGTAATGCTTCGTCCCAAGTAGATTGCTGCAGCCATAATTTTTGAATGAACAGTTTTGCTAGTACTGTTACTGGAGACTTCCAGCCCAAAGGATCGAAAATTTTTGCTACATATGACAGGGCTTGCCTCTTGGTTATTACATTAGTTTGTGTAAAGTTTACCTTAAATTGGAAATCATCATTTGCTGGATCCCATTGCAGACCCAAGGTTTTTATAGTTTCGTTATCTTTAAATTGAATTATCATATTATCAATTGCTTCTCGCTCATGGTTTACAATTTCTTTTTCATTTGATACCCATTTGCGTAAGTTAAAACCAAAATTATTTAGCTGGGATTGTATTTCGGGCTGAATGTTTTTACATTTTTGAATAGTATCTGCTCCTGTTATTAGGTCATCCATATAGAAATCTTCTTTTATTATTTCCTTGATTGATTCGTATTTAATTGAACCGTGATCACTAATGTAGAATAGAGATTTTACTGCTAAAAATGGTGCTGATGACATGCCGTATGTAACTGTTGTTAATTTATATTCTGTTACAGGGTTGTTTTTATTTGTTCTCCTCAATATGTATTGATATGCTTGATCGCTTTCTTCCAGTTTTATCTGGCGGTACATTTTCTCAATATCGGCTGTTATTACATATTTCCATAATCTCCATTTAATGATGAAATAAAAAAGATCTTTTTGGAGTTTGGGTCCTACGAACATGACATCGTTTAAACTCCTGCCATTTGTTGTTTTAGCAGAAGCGTCAAACACTACACGCAATTTTGTTGTTAAGCTGTTATCTCTTATTACAGGGTGATGTGGCAAATAATACTTTCCGGTGTTATTGCCCTTCACCTTTTCCATATGGCCGAGATTTAGATACTCATTCATAAATTGTTTGTAGCCTTCTTTAAGCTTTGGGTCTTGATCTAATTTTTTCTCAAGCGATAGAAACCTTGCCATTGCTTGGTTTCTGGAATTTCCCAATTCATGGTCTTCTTTAAATGGCAATTTAACTTCAATTCGACCGTTTTTATCTACTGTGGTTGTTTGTTCATAGTATTCTTCGCAATACTTATCATCATGACATTCTTCTATATTTGAAACCTCCTCAAGCTCCCAAAATCTTTCAAGATTTGTTGTCATAGCTGTGACTTCTTTATTTTTGCGCGGGCATGCTCTTAATATTCCTGATAATATCCATCCCAGTTTTGTAGCCTGAGCTAAAATGTTATCAATTTTATGGATTCCTTCTTCCAAAATAGTTGAATAGATATCACTGCCTAGCACTATATCAATTCTATCCGATCTGTTGAAACTCGGATCAGCTAGCGTTAAATTTTTCCAGATATTATTATTATATTTAAATGATTTATCTGGAATTGCTGATGATAATTTGTTCAGGACCACAACTTCAATCATAAACTTTTCATTACTAAGAAATCTGGGTCGCATTTCCAAATATATTTTTGACTTTGATATGCCAACAATCGTATTTTCAAGATCCTGCAGTTGTGTTTTTTCTTTTATTCTTGGTAGTTGTAATATTTGAGCTGCTTCTTCAGAAATTGTAGTTTTTTGTGATCCTTGATCTATTAGCGCCCTTAATGTAATTAGGCTACCATCTGCAGCTTTTACTCTTATTTGTGCTGTTGCTAGCAACACTGTTGAATTTTTCTCTTGTTCGGTCATCATATTTATACCTGTTTCTAGATTTTTTAATTCTTTCTTAAATTCTTCAATATGAAGAAGAGTATGATGATATCTACCACATTTTTTACAGTTATCAGTGTTATTTGCACATTTTTTATCTAATTTATGGCTCATACAACGATAACATAGTTTATTTTTTCTAATGAAATTTCTTTTTTCTTCAATTGTTATTGCTTGAAACCTTTTGCAATTTACCAGCTCATGATTTGTTAGTTTACAATAATCACAACACTTTTGTGATATGAGGAATGAATTTGCCTGCTTCTGATTTGTTTTAAGGTTGTTGCATTTTTTTCCTTTAAATGCTTCCAGAGCCTGATACTGTTGTTCCAAGAAGAGACATACGTCTTCTAGTGTTTGTATTTCTTTTGTTTTCTTTACATTTCGTTCATACATACGCAGCCCATCTTTATCTAATTTGCGGACGATAATTCTTCCTATCCAAGGTTCAGCATCATCTATTTTCATGTTCAGCCCTTTCACTGCTTGAACACATTCATTCGTTGTATCCAGTAATTGTTTTACACTGAAGGCTGATTCAGTGTTTACCATCGGATGATCCAAGATCTTATCTACTTGTGTTGTAAATAGTAATCTTTTATTTTCGTATCTTGCATTTAAAATATTCCATGCTGCTTCAATTTTAAATGTTGAATAAGTCTTCCAGCTTCTCCACTTTTTTTTTTTTTTTTTTTTTGGTGGTAGTTTTATTATTTATTGAATCTTCAATTATAAATTGAAACATCAATAAGTTTTTCAAATCTTAAATCTAAAAATACATAAATATATGTTTAGCCAGTGCTAAACAAAATTTTTAATTCCAACTGTTGATTTTTGATGTTTTACATCTCTCGTGTACGGCTGTGAGAAAGAGTATCCCTCCTTCTAACCGGGTGTGGCCTCTATAATTTAGAATGTTGCGCGCAAGTGGATTTGGGTGCAATACTAGTTTTTCAATATATTTTTTAGCGTGTTTTGAAAATACTGTCTTCACCAACGGAACATCAAGATCTTTGTGAATTCGCTGATTTCGGATATACCAGGGGGCTGCAGTAATTGTACGTAGAATTTTGTTTTGTCGCCTTTGAATTTTTTCTACACTTGATGCTGAGGCAGTGCCCCATAACTGGATTCCATAGGCCCATATTGGTTTCAGGATCGCGTTGTATAACAAAAGTTTACATTCAAGACTTAATATAGAATTTCTTCCAATAAGCCAATTCATTTGGGCTGCTTTTAATTTCATTTGTGTCAACTTTGCGTCTATATACGATTTCCATGTTAAACGACGATCAAGATGAACGCCTAGATATTTTACTACAGTGTGTTGCGGTATAGTCTCGGTGTTAATTTGTATAGGCGGGCATGTTTCCCTGCGTAAAGTAAAAGTAACGTGAACACATTTCTGCTCATTCACTTTTATCCGCCATTGTTTTAGCCATGTTTCCAATTTTGAGATGTACCCTTGTAGATTCCGGGAAGCTTCTACAGGATTTTCATGAACGCTTAGAAAAGCTGTATCATCAGCAAATGTTGATGTATGAATGTTATTGCTTAACGGTAAGTCAGAGGCATATATTAAATAAAGTAAAGGACCGAAGATACTGCCTTGAGGGACTCCGGCTTCAATCGACTGCGGGGGGCTTAAAAAATTGCCTTCCTTAACTACAAATTTTCGTTCCTCTAGATAGCTAAGAGCCTGACGAAGTTTGCGGGTAGATTTTGTGTTATTTTGTGGACAAGACCTTCGTGCCATACTTTATCAAAGGCCTGTGCGACATCAATAAAAAGCGCTGAACTATATTTCTTTTTTTCAAAAGTTTCTCTTATAACATTCCCAAGTCTGTGAGTTTGTTCAATAGTGTTATGCTGACTGCGAAAACCGAATTGATGATCTGGAATACATGCACTGCTAGTTACTATAGGAGACAGCTTGCTCATGTACAGTTTTTCAAAAAGTTTCGACATATTGGACAATAAACTAATAGGCCGATAGGATTCAACCTTTGCATGATCCTTACCGGGCTTTGGTATCATAGTAATCATCGAAACCTTCCATTCTGCCGGATAGTATTGCAGTCGTAAAATACTATTAAAGATGAATAGTATTACTCGTTTTGCAATGAAAGGCAATTCTTGCAGCATTTTGTTACTTATTTTATCAATACCTGGGGCTTTTTTTGAGTTTAGACTTGTAATAGCCTTTTCAATCACTACAATATTAAATCTTAGCGGAATTTCTGGTAAAGCGACGACTGGTGGCAGTTCAATAATATCAGCAGAAATATTTGGAGTAAATACTTTTTCTAAGTGTTTAACAAAAAGAGCACCTTTTTCAGCATCAGTTCTTGCCCAGTCACCATTTGAAGCTCGTAAAGGAGGTTTACATATCACCAGCCTTTTAAGTCCTCTGGCTGCACGCCACAGCGAATAATCTGTTGATGGTGTTGCATCGAGTTCTTGCAGAAATTTTTGCAGCGAAGCTGTTTTTTGTGTTTTCAAAACTTTTCTAAGCTGCTTGGTACACTCCTTAAGCCTTAATTTTAGCTGAGGCGATCTGTATCGTCGAGCTCTCCGTTTTTCGGTCAATAGCCTTTCTATATCTGCACAAAAAATATTGTTAAATCTCGCTTGTTGATTTGGTTGAATTGAAGAAGCATTAAGAGCAGCTTGTTTAGCATGAGCTTCAAACAAAATAATAGAATTTTCTATGTCAGTAGGTGTTTTCAATGGCATATTTTCCGTGCAATGAGCACTCAAATATCTTTTGTATTTCAGCCAGTTAATACGTGCAGATGTCAGCGGTAAATCACAGCTAAAACATATATAAAAAAACTTGAGTTGCACCTGTTATGAGTCATTTTCCTTATCTCCCTCGTCAACCAGTACCTGGTGATATCCACTCGCCAGATCTAAGGTAGTGAAATACCTGCTATTTCCTAATTGATCCAAAATTTCATCAATTCTAGGAATAGGGAATACCTGCTTTATTGTAGCCTCATTTAGTTTTCGAAAATCGACTACCATCAAATGTCGAAAAAATTCAAAGGCGACAAAATAAAATTCTACGTACAATTACAGCAGCTCCCTGGTATGTCAGAAATCATCGGATTCATAAAGATCTAGATGTTCCGTTGGTGAAGACAGTATTTTCAATAAACGCTAAAAAATATATAAAAAACTTGAGGTGCACCCAAATGTACTTGCGCGCAATATTTTAAATTATAGAGGCCACACCCGGCTGAAAAGGAGGGATACTCTTTTTCTCAGCCGTACACGAGAGATGTAAAACAACATAAATTAACCGTTGAAATTAAAAATTTTGTTTAGCATTGGCTGAACTTATATGTAATATTTTTTAGATTTAAGATTTGAAAAACTTATTGATAATTTAATTAACAATTGAAGATTCAATAAATAATAAAATTTATCAAAAAAAAAAAAAAAAAAAATCGACTACCAGTCTAAAGGTTTTCTGACCGTCTTGAGATTTTTTTGGGCACTAATATTGGTGAATTCCATGGGGATATGCTTGGGCTTATTATACCTTCCTGTAGTAGCTCCGATACTTGCCGGTTGATTTCTTCTTTATGGACGTGAGGTAGACGATACTGTCGTTGATTAATGGGTGGTTATTCACATTTTATTGGTATTTTATGTGTTTGTTCGCAACCGCGCAGAATTTTTACAATCAAAGTAATTCTCCTTTTTGCCTTGATCCGCTTTAGCGATTAGTCCTGCAATGACAATACAAGGTAGCTAGAGTTTAGACTTTAATGTATTTGTCCTGTGCAGTTCTACACCGTCGAATGTAGGAAGCAACAATTCAAGGTAGCTAGAGTTTAGACTTTTATGTATTGTTGGTTTTGCTACACCAGACAGTTTTTTCTTGAGCAAGATCAACACAAGGATTATTATATTCTTTGATGTTATTATTTACGCGGCTACCGGTTGCGCCAAAATGTTACAATTTATTTTGTAACTTATTTTTGAAATTAAGAACACAAGACAATAGGATTATTTTGATTTTAGTTATTAAATTTAGTTTATTTAGATTTTCATTTTTATTATATATTCTATGTTTATTAAATTATAACCATCTCAGGGACCCGCTTTTTAAGGCTGGTGTTTGATCAGGTTTTTGTTACGTGTTAAAGAATAATCCCGAACTGCTTTCTGTCAAGACTCTACCGACTAGAACTCACTGATTAGAATCGAACTGACTAGACTTCCATACCAAATCACCCTCCGCTTTTATACCCAATTTCGCTGTCTGATTGAACGATGCTGCTGACGTTCGCTGCCGCCGGCGTAGTCATTGCTAAGTGTGTTAGTATGCAAATTCAGCATATTCATACCCGTGGGACTTCCAGCCGATTGCGGTTCTCACGATATTGCAATGTCAGCATATATCTGTAGGAAAGTTACTGGCATATATATGTATGCAGCGGTATTGCAACGTCAGCATATATCTGTAGGAAAATTACTGATAATAACGTCAGTAATGCATGCAGCGGTATTTTGCTGCCGTTGGTATTTTTGTTGGTTGAGCGAAAATAACTCAACGTCAGTATATGTATGCAGCGTATGTTCTGCTGTCACTGATACTTCTGTTGGTTAGGGAAAATGACTCATAACACACCCAAATGTAGTTGCAGGCAATATTCTACATTATAGAGGCCACACCCGGCTGAAAAGAAGGGATACTCTCTTTTCTCAGCCGTACACGAGAGATGTAAAACTATAAAAATTAACCGCTGAAACTAAAAAATTTTGTTTAGCAAAACATATATTAAACTTTATTTTTATTTTTTAGATTTAAGATTTCAACATCTTATTGATGTTTCAATTAACATATAATTGAAAATTCAATATGTAATAAATATTATCAAAAAACGAAGCCGTACGAAGCCGGGGCGCTCAGCTAGTTTAATATGAAAATTACTACAGAATTTATTTAATTTGTCTTATTTTTAGGAACATAAATTTGACTTAACAAATACCTTGAGGTTGTTGGGAAGAACATTTCAAATATCCGAGATCTTCACAACGATAAAATAATCATAAGTGTTATTATAAATTTCCCCAATTGTAATCTGATGGCAACGAATTGCAAAAAAATTAGGCTGTTGAAAAAATATACATGCTTTCTTTAGAAAATTACCTTATAAATCATATAATATAATATATATAAAATACTTATTCTTTTAACTACTTTATTTATTAATGTTTTATAAGCATGTCGAAGGGTGCTTTAGTAAGAATGCACTTTTTAAATTTAGTTCATTTTGTTTTGTTCAAGTAGCAACTGTGAAATTTTGTAGATGTTTATGTAAAGTTATACCAACACCACTCGCAAACTTCGAAGAATTTTCAGTCGAGAAAGTCCACCTAATGTATCAACTATTTAAAAAGTGGTAACTCGTTTTGAAGGAATTGGGCCGGTTATGTACGTACCGTCCGGTCACCAGAAACAATTCCTGAGCTCAAATCCTAAATCCAACGCTTCATCGGTTGTATACAGTCACCCGTCAGTGAAAGTCATGGAAAATTTCATGAACAGAGTATTGGCCTGCCAGGGGACAATTTGACGGAAATTGTGTTCCATACTTAATCGGAATATGTCTTCTTTACAATGCGATAAAAAAAATTACAACTGAAAAGTAATATTATCAGGCTCAAGTTCAGTTTTATTGAATTAATGAAAATTCAAAATTACTAAGAGTTTTTTTGTGTTGGAAAATATTATTATTTATATCCAATCAGTTTTTAGCAGAACGTATCAGTACTGATTTCAAGGCCGCTACACCTCTCATCAGCGTTCAATTGTCCATCTTTACAATTTTCGTAAAGTGGATACTAATTGAGAAGAATATCAACTATTTAACCAGTTTTCAACAGAAATAGAATATGAGAATTAATTTTTAATTCAATTTTTATTCTACAATGAAACAGTGCTGGTTAGTACGAAATTCCCTCATTACTGTTTGGAACTAATAATCAACACAAACTCATAGTCCGTTATCATCAAAGTATTCTACTTTGTATTCTAACGTTTTTGTTGTTTTTACTCTATATTAGGGAAGTTCACATATTACTGTGACCCCTGTTATTAGGGTATTTATAGCTCGTGCCCAAGCGGAAATTATATTTTTATATTATTATTATTACGAATAAACGTAACTATTATTTGAACTTATATTGATTTACATACATATGAAAAGTAATATTATCAGGCTCAAGTTCAGTTTTATTGAATTAATGAAAATTCAAAATTACTAAGAGTTTTTTTGTGTTGGAAAATATTATTATTTATATCCAATCAGTTTTTAGCAGAACGTATCAGTACTGATTTCAAGGCCGCTACACCTCTCATCAGCGTTCAATTGTCCATCTTTACAATTTTCGTAAAGTGGATACTAATTGAGAAGAATATCAACTATTTAACCAGTTTTCAACAGAAATAGAATATGAGAATTAATTTTTAATTCAATTTTTATTCTACAATGAAACAGTGCTGGTTAGTACGAAATTCCCTCATTACTGTTTGGAACTAATAATCAACACAAACTCATAGTCCGTTATCATCAAAGTATTCTACTTTGTATTCTAACGTTTTTGTTGTTTTTACTCTATATTAGGGAAGTTCACATATTACTGTGACCCCTGTTATTAGGGTATTTATAGCTCGTGCCCAAGCGGAAATTATATTTTTATATTATTATTATTACGAATAAACGTAACTATTATTTGAACTTATATTGATTTACATACATATGAAAAGTAATATTATCAGGCTCAAGTTCAGTTTTATTGAATTAATGAAAATTCAAAATTACTAAGAGTTTTTTTGTGTTGGAAAATATTATTATTTATATCCAATCAGTTTTTAGCAGAACGTATCAGTACTGATTTCAAGGCCGCTACACCTCTCATCAGCGTTCAATTGTCCATCTTTACAATTTTCGTAAAGTGGATACTAATTGAGAAGAATATCAACTATTTAACCAGTTTTCAACAGAAATAGAATATGAGAATTAATTTTTAATTCAATTTTTATTCTACAATGAAACAGTGCTGGTTAGTACGAAATTCCCTCATTACTGTTTGGAACTAATAATCAACACAAACTCATAGTCCGTTATCATCAAAGTATTCTACTTTGTATTCTAACGTTTTTGTTGTTTTTACTCTATATTAGGGAAGTTCACATATTACTGTGACCCCTGTTATTAGGGTATTTATAGCTCGTGCCCAAGCGGAAACTTCCCTAATATAGAGTAAAAACAACAAAAACGTTAGAATACAAAGTAGAATACTTTGATGATAACGGACTATGAGTTTGTGTTGATTATTAGTTCCAAACAGTAATGAGGGAATTTCGTACTAACCAGCACTGTTTCATTGTAGAATAAAAATTGAATTAAAAATTAATTCTCATATTCTATTTCTGTTGAAAACTGGTTAAATAGTTGATATTCTTCTCAATTAGTATCCACTTTACGAAAATTGTAAAGATGGACAATTGAACGCTGATGAGAGGTGTAGCGGCCTTGAAATCAGTACTGATACGTTCTGCTAAAAACTGATTGGATATAAATAATAATATTTTCCAACACAAAAAAACTCTTAGTAATTTTGAATTTTCATTAATTCAATAAAACTGAACTTGAGCCTGATAATATTACTTTTCATATGTATGTAAATCAATATAAGTTCAAATAATAGTTACGTTTATTCGTAATAATAATAATATAAAAATATAATTTCCGCTTGGGCACGAGCTATAAATACCCTAATAACAGGGGTCACAGTAATATGTGAACTTCCCTAATATAGAGTAAAAACAACAAAAACGTTAGAATACAAAGTAGAATACTTTGATGATAACGGACTATGAGTTTGTGTTGATTATTAGTTCCAAACAGTAATGAGGGAATTTCGTACTAACCAGCACTGTTTCATTGTAGAATAAAAATTGAATTAAAAATTAATTCTCATATTCTATTTCTGTTGAAAACTGGTTAAATAGTTGATATTCTTCTCAATTAGTATCCACTTTACGAAAATTGTAAAGATGGACAATTGAACGCTGATGAGAGGTGTAGCGGCCTTGAAATCAGTACTGATACGTTCTGCTAAAAACTGATTGGATATAAATAATAATATTTTCCAACACAAAAAAACTCTTAGTAATTTTGAATTTTCATTAATTCAATAAAACTGAACTTGAGCCTGATAATATTACTTTTCATATGTATGTAAATCAATATAAGTTCAAATAATAGTTACGTTTATTCGTAATAATAATAATATAAAAATATAATTTCCGCTTGGGCACGAGCTATAAATACCCTAATAACAGGGGTCACAGTAATATGTGAACTTCCCTAATATAGAGTAAAAACAACAAAAACGTTAGAATACAAAGTAGAATACTTTGATGATAACGGACTATGAGTTTGTGTTGATTATTAGTTCCAAACAGTAATGAGGGAATTTCGTACTAACCAGCACTGTTTCATTGTAGAATAAAAATTGAATTAAAAATTAATTCTCATATTCTATTTCTGTTGAAAACTGGTTAAATAGTTGATATTCTTCCCAATTAGTATCCACTTTACGAAAATTGTAAAGATGGACAATTGAACGCTGATGAGAGGTGTAGCGGCCTTGAAATCAGTACTGATACGTTCTGCTAAAAACTGATTGGATATAAATAATAATATTTTCCAACACAAAAAAACTCTTAGTAATTTTGAATTTTCATTAATTCAATAAAACTGAACTTGAGCCTGATAATATTACTTTTCATATGTATGTAAATCAATATAAGTTCAAATAATAGTTACGTTTATTCGTAATAATAATAATATAAAAATATAATTTCCGCTTGGGCACGAGCTATAAATACCCTAATAACAGGGGTCACAGTAATATGTGAACTTCCCTAATATAGAGTAAAAACAACAAAAACGTTAGAATACAAAGTAGAATACTTTGATGATAACGGACTATGAGTTTGTGTTGATTATTAGTTCCAAACAGTAATGAGGGAATTTCGTACTAACCAGCACTGTTTCATTGTAGAATAAAAATTGAATTAAAAATTAATTCTCATATTCTATTTCTGTTGAAAACTGGTTAAATAGTTGATATTCTTCTCAATTAGTATCCACTTTACGAAAATTGTAAAGATGGACAATTGAACGCTGATGAGAGGTGTAGCGGCCTTGAAATCAGTACTGATACGTTCTGCTAAAAACTGATTGGATATAAATAATAATATTTTCCAACACAAAAAAACTCTTAGTAATTTTGAATTTTCATTAATTCAATAAAACTGAACTTGAGCCTGATAATATTACTTTTCATATGTATGTAAATCAATATAAGTTCAAATAATAGTTACGTTTATTCGTAATAATAATAATATAAAAAAATTACAACTATTAAAAAAAAAATCGTGTTTCTATTTTTAAAAGATGCAAAAATGCACTTTATTCTGATAGTGTTTCGCACTGAATGTTAACACCAGGGGGTTAATTCTCGTTCTGCGATAACTTGAAATTAAAACATTTTTCTCGTTTACATTTTGCTTCTGATTCCCGTTCTGTGAAAAAATTAATATTCAACTGAGATTGGGTTGCCAGAAAGCAACATGTAAATTGGTATTATGTACGGCAACTTTCTTCAGTTGCCAAAAAGTTATCGATAATGCTATTTTGACAGTTTGGCAAGTGAAAATATATATAAACAAATATTTTACAAACAAAAACGAAAAAAGTGATTCAAAGTGAATTAAAAAATAAAATCACACAAATAACAAACTAAAAATAAAATGACTAGTTCCGTGGACCTTTTTTTCGCAGACCAAGAAGAGGCTGTTAACGTGGCATCTGTAAGACGACATTTAAGGGACAAATCGAATCCATTAGAACTACTTCTGTATTTTAGTTATAATTTTTTATTAACTAAGTTTTTGTTAGTTTTAAAGACTATTTTCGATTGCCAAAAGACGCAGTGGTTTATCTAGTAGACACCATATATAAGGATTTCAGACAGAATCACCGATCATCAGTAATACCTCCACTGCTAAAAGTGTGTGCTGCCTTGAGATTTTTTACGGAAGGAAGTTTCCAAAAATCCCACCAAAACGATTTTAATCTCGGAATGGCACAACCCACGTTTTCAGTGATTTTGACCGAAGTTTTGCATTTAGTAGAACAAAAAATCTGCGCGCAATGTATTATTTCGAAAATGACGGAGGAGGAAAAAGTGGAAAAAAAACTATTTTTATTCCAAATCAAAGTTTCTGGTGTAGTTGGGTGCATAGATGGTACACACGTACGCATCATGGGACCCAATTAATAGGAAGGGTTACTTTATCTTGAACGTTTTGCTGATAAGTAATTTAACAATTCATATTAACATTTTCCATAATGATGAATTTTCTCTAGATGTGTGATTACCAAATGCGCATTAGGTATGTTGACGCATCCCGGATCTACACATGACGCTTTCATATCGAACAACAGTCCATTGAAGCAAGAGGTTTCATCCGATTTTGGGCACAATACATGGCTACTAGGTTGTATTATATTTAAAGCTAAAAAATTACTGAAATTTATTAAATAATGTGAATTTCCCTAATATATAGAGTAAAAAACAACAAAAAGTTAAATTACAAAGTAGAATAATTTGAAGATAACGGACTATGAGTTCGTGTTGATTATTAGTAATTTCCAATGGGGAATTTCGTACTAACCAAAGTTGTTTTCAATGTGTAAAAATAGAATAAAAAATGAATTAAATTAATTCTCTTATTCCATTTCTGTTAAAAACTTGGTTAAATAGTTGATATTCTTCCCAATTAGTATCCACTTTACGAAAATTGTAAAGATGGACAATTGGACGCTGATGAGAGGTGTAGCGGCCTTGATATCGGTACTGATACGTTCTGCTAAAATCATTGGATACAATAATAATATTTTTCATTATAAAAAAAATAACTCTTAGTAATTTAAATTTTCATTAATTCAATAAAACTGAACTTGAGCCTGATAAAATTACTTTTCATCAATGCGACCAGATTTTAAAATAATATAAAGCTAAATCAGGTTCAAAATAGAGCTAAAAAGAGCTAAAAAAGGAATTTTAAAGCCAAAAAATAAAATATATTTTTTGTTCATTTAAATAAAAAACATTAATGAATCAATAACAACATAAAATTATTTATTAAGAAACAATTCTGTTCATAAACATAACTTAAAGAGAAAACAAAACACAAACAATAAGTTCTTCAACTAAAACAAAACAGTCTTATGATGGGGATAAAGTTTTTAAACCTATAAAAATAACAGGTTTTCAATAGCATCTTAGGTTTATATGTGAAATAAAAACTACCACATCAAAACAAAAATTTTACTTTTATATTGCTTATTATGTATAAAAAAATCTTAAAGCTATGTATAATTCATAAAGTAATAGCCTTTCACAAAACGTCTACAATTAATATAGAAACTTTTCAATATAAACAATATTGAATTATACTTGGTTTTTTATAAAAAATATTTGTAAATAAAAAATTTTTAAAACTTCTACAACAATGTTTGGCTATATATTGAACATTTCATCGTATTCTTCTATATCTTCTTCTACTTCTGAACAAGACAAAAAATCATTATCAGTTGTATAAATATCCTTATCAAACTTTTTTGAAAGATCCTTACTTATTTCAAAACTTTGGCAACATTTATTTTATCTTTTTAACCCACATCTTATGTCCAGAAGTGAATTCATGGTATTTAAAGAAAATCTGTTCCTAATTTTAGTTTTTATTATATTCATACCACTGAATACGCGCTCAACTTCTGCGTTACTGAAAGGCAAAACTAAAAATTTCATCACAAAAGTTGACAATTCCCTAAAAGGGTTTTCATTAATTGCGTTTTTGTACTCAAAAATATTAATCCAAAATTCCGTAGTTGAATTTGGGTTTTTCCAATCATAGGAATTTAATTTTTGTCATTGTAATTCCAAAAGAGTAATAGCTACGCTAAAATTTGACATTTCTTCTTTAAAATGTTCATACAATTTACCTTTTGTATTGCTTAGACTGTTTTCTAATGAAAAGAAGTTTGCGTTTTTTAAAGTTGAAAAATTATTTGGCAAACATTGTCGTAGTTGGTATATTAATTGTTTAATAAAATTTCGGCAATTGTATCTAATTTCTTTTTCTGTTTCAGCATCTATTGTGTCTTTTTTTGAAATCAGATATTGTTCAAAATTATAGTTAAAATACGGAATTGGAATAAGAAAATCGTCTAAATTTGATTTTAAAGGGTCAAAAATTTCGGACTTCAAAACGATTTGATTACAAAGATTTTTCAAAAGTAAGTGGAGTTCTGAAAACAATAGCGTGGGGTCCACATCGTTACTTTCGGAAATTTTATTTACTTTTTGAACATCAGAAAGTAATGGCTTTAAAAATTTCAAATAGAGTAAATTTTTTTCTCCTGATGGCAGGATTCCAAACCAGATGCAATTTGAAAGTGAGTTTTTAATTCCAACCATTGACTTTCAATTCTATTTACAGCTATTTCAATCGACTTCCATCTCGTGTCACATGCTCGTACCAACTTAAGTGGTAGCATGTCACAATTGATAGCTGCATAAATTTTTTTATAATTTGCTTGTTTTGAATTGGATCTGGAAAACCAATTATATGTTTCTGCCACTAAGTACTCAATTTCGTCTGGCAAACTTTTGGACGCATAAGAAACAGATAATTGTATGGAATGGCAAACGCATGGAACTAAAATTATGTTTTTGTTTCTTTCTTTTAAGTTAGCAATAACACCACGATTGATTCCGGTCATAACTTTTGCTTTGTCTGTTCCTAACACCACCATGCACTTTATATTTAAATTTAAAGCTTGCAAAACTTTTAAAATTGCCGATGTTATTACGTGCGCTGTTGCTTCCTCCAGTGTGTACAGATGTAAAAACGTGTTCACAATCTTTTTCAATCCCTTAATATAATACCGAATTACTATGCCTAAATGTTTGTCTACAGTAATGTCGGTGGACTCGTCAATAATAAGGCTGTATTGGCTTTCACTAATGTCATCTACCAGTGGTGGTGGTGTTGGCTGAAGTGATTAGCGCGTTGACTACTAAGCAAACAATGACGTGGGGCCTGGGTTCAAACCCTGGCCAGAGCAAGTCAATCAACATCATTAATTTCTCTAATGTACATTAGTGAGACATTGTATTAATTGTTGTCGGACTATTTAAGTGATGAAGGCAAAGCACTGGTCACTAAAAAACTGTTCCGACAGCGATTGATGATGTTCCAAGCTAATGTACACAACATCGCCCTCCTTCGTCGGTTAGCAGAAACATCGGCGAAGTAAAACAATTAATAAAATGCCTGCTAATATAGCTTAACAAAGTTAATGCGTCTACCTTACGCCGGAGGCGCCTCAACCCTGCTATTAAAATTAACATAACGCGCAAAGCAGAGTTGTAAAAGAGTTAAGCCTTCTACATTTTCAACATCTATCTTCTCTACTCTATCCCTCTCACTGAGTTCCGGCACAATGCACTGCATAAGTAGGGGTCATCCCCTGAGTGCTGGTCCTTAAAAAAAAAAAAAAAAAAAAAAAAAATGCTTGAAGTGCGGTGCCAAAATAGATTTTATTATAGCGGTGCACTTTGTTGACCTAAAGACATTTCTGCGGCAGCTTTGCTGTCATTGAAAACGGTTTTTTCCACTTTTACTAAGTGATCTACAGACCTAATAGAGATAATCCAACTGGAAAGTCTTCGATCTTTCAACCAGCTTTTCCTCATTTTTTGTGTATATTTCCTAGAAGACAAAATATATAAATATATGTAAACAGTAGCATTTCCCTTCTAATATAACAACTCGGTCTTACTCTTGGTAAGATATGGTGAACAAGAAGATAAGAATAAAGAGAATAGAAGTAGTGAGTCGTCAAGGAAAAGTCGTGCGTGAGATTTTACGTTGAACAAACGAAACCTAACGAAATAAATTTTGACAGAAGTATAATTTATTAATAAGGTTGTAGTATTTTTCAAACATTGCAAAAACAACAAATATCTTATTTTCATAGGTGCGTATGTTTATAGATGATGGTGTAATAAATATACAGGTGGCAGCATAACGTCAGCAACTTATATTTTGTTCTGCCACTTTTGTTCATACGCAACGTCCAACACATGCATTTTTTTACAAGCATTAACTAGTTTTTTGATGTTATGTTGTCTTTGTCGCCCTTATGCGGCCACCTGTACACTTATTACACTATGTTGTATATCAGTGATTGTTTAAGCGCTGTCAGATTGTTATTATTATTTTTTAACTACTTTTACCCCGTTTATATGCATTTCTTATTTGCAAATAAAAGTATTTGCAAAAAACTTAACTCACTGTTTATACGCAAATAGCATTCAGAAATATTATTATTCTATTTTCGTAATGACTCGCAGTAAATATATAGTCATCTGGTAGCATCACACAATAGCGAGCTATTTGCAATTTGCAAATAGTTTTCGCAACATTTTAAGTTGCAATAAAAAAGTAATACGGCAATGCTTTCCACTCTTATTTGCAAATAAGAAGTGCGTATAAACGGGGTTTTTATATGGTTACTGCACATACGATAAACTTATTCTGATAAACTGTTTTATTTATTTTGAAATAGAAATAAATAACACGAAATTGAAATTAAAGAAGAAGCTAGAAGAAGCTAAATGCATTGTTGAAAAAAGCTGAAAAAATTGCTGAGAGCTAAATGAAATATTTCGAGCTAAACATTAAAAAATAAAGCTAAATTTAGCTCCAAAAGAGCTAATATGGCCACACTGCTTTTCATGTGTACATAAAAAAGTTTTTAATGTTAAGGAACTAAAAAGCGTGTTATTTATTAAAATAAAAAAATAAAATAAATAAAAAAACTAATATCTAATAGGATTATAGTTAATTCAATTCAAGTTCACATTTCCTTAAAACTATATAAAGTTGAAAATTTAATTGTTTAAATTATAAAGACTTTTTTCATTTCATTTTGATTCAGTTTCAACTCTTGCAGTGTACAGACGCGTTTTTATAATCGTCGCAACTGAATATTAAAAATTTATTAAAAGAAAATTCACAAAAAAAAAATATACAAAAACAAAACATTTATTAAACAGTTATCTTACTGGTTTTATTTTTTGCTTGTGTGTAAATACATAAATATTTGTATACACCAACTCATAAGTGAACACAAAAAAGTGAACTCTGAATGAGTTCACCATCTAACAACAACAATAAACCTACAAGCAGTAGGAATGTACAATATATAACTTTGGTTGCTAACGACGACAAAAAAAAATGAAGTAAACACAAACCTGAATACTACACAAAACACAAATACTCGTGCGCGATCATTTGAACATGTTAAATATCGATCAAAAAGGAACAACAATTGCACCTATTAGCAAACTTGTCAGCTTAGCTGTACAATCAAACAAACAAACAATAAATACCCAGGTGACCAACGTGCACAAAATTGTAAATGCAGTGAGTGAAAATAGTGATAATAAAATCCAAACTGGTATGGACAGATACATAACCGTGCTAAAAAGGGGAAGAAGTCCCAAATCAGCTGAAATAGCGTCAACGGCAAAAATGCCCAAAGATGGGGAAAATAATATTAAACATTCTGAAAATCCTTTTGCGATTTTCAATGAACAAGTCGATGAGGACACAAGTACAACAAGGTCCACTAAACCACCGCCGATATATTTAAGAGAACAGAACTCTAACCTTTTGGTAAAAAGCCTTATCTCATTAATTGGAGAAAATGAGTTCTATGTAACTCCAATTAAGCGCGGCAAAATCAACGAAACTAAAATTCAGGTAACACAAGAAAATAATTATAGAAAAATTGTCTCAGATTTTGAGACTAAAAACAAAAACTTTTATACATATCAACTGAAGACTGCTAAAGGCCTAACAGTAGTTATAAAAGGAATAGATTCAAGCGTGGATCCGGAAGAGGTAAAGTCTGGTGTAGTGCCATCTCTGGCACTTGCCAGATAATCGATGTTATCGAGACTCGACGAGACTCGATGGCATCAATGTGTTATAGTAGAGATAGATAAGAAAAATAAAGAAACGAATAGAACATTCGTTATGTATACTCAAAAGAAGTCAGTTGTCTTTTCTTTAAACGAGGATACTTTTTGATCTACAACATGGCGACCGAGACAATTGGAAAAAATGCACAATCAGAAAATGTAAAAAGTGGAGTGGAGTAAATAAAAAAAAAAACGTAGACAACGTATTGAAAAGAAAACAAAATATTGTCAATAAAAGAAATTGTTTAACAAAAGCAGTGAAGTGTTATTTTCTTACCAAAAACAAGTATTACAAAACAAATTTGATTTGCGAAAAACATTAAAAATGTTAATGAATTATTTTTATTAATTATAAATTACCTACTGTGACGTTAATCAATCAGCAACAATTTGAATTGTATCAGTATACCTAACTATTTTTGCAATTTGATATTTTTTTCCAACAAAAGCATTATTGCAAAACAAAATAAAACTATTATACGTTCCTATACCGGTAAATATGTAAGTATGGGCCTATTAAATTATTAAAACGGTTGTTACATACCTAAACTGTGTTGTAAGAGAATTGACACATAATATCATACATACATTCTGCATATGTATAAGCGAAGTTGAGTGTAACTGCATCGTTAAGAAGTCACTAGAATTTACATACATATTTGTTGGAAAACATAAAAAAAGAAAAAAAAGGTGTTTTAAAAATTATTAATCGACTAATAAAGGAGAAACGTGCTAAAATTGAACGGAATTTTGCAAAGCAAAACCAAAGCTGAAAGTACAAATCATTTTATTAATATTACATACATATATATAAAAAGAAAAAACAGAACAAAAATGGAAGAGTAAAATGAGAAAAACAAGAAATTAAAAAGTACAGTCACGTAAAAATAAAATTTGAAAAACTAAAAACTCATAAGAGAAACACCAGTTAAAAATAACTGTAGAAAAAAAGGTCATAAAAAGAACTTTAAAACAGAGAACAAATCTAAAAACAGGTACAAATAAATTAAATAACACTTAGTAACAAGTATACGAAAATGAAAAGAAACTAAATGGAACTGAAACAAAATTAAAATAATACAACAAAAAGAAATAAATATTGTAATTTACCTAACAAAAACAAAATATTGAAAAAATGAATACCAAAATTAAAACGAAATTAAAAGCAACGAAAACCACAAAACTACAAAAAAAGAAACAGTGATGAAAAAAATACATACAGAGGTACATACATAAACTAAAACAAGAAAACTGAATTCGAAGAAAAGAAACATACAAAAAATACATAACAAAATATGTACATAACCAACTGGTATTAATATGTACATACGAGTATGTACTTATATCACAACGTTTCACTCTTAAACTGCACATTGAAACCGTAGAAATGAAATTAGTTTTTCACTAATTGCTAAAAAAAAAAAAACAAAGAAAAACAGTGTTATAAAATAAACATCAAGTAATTTACATAAAAAATACATATAATCCAAGACAAAGCATTAAAGGTTTAAATAATTTAACTAACCATGAAAACTATAGGCATCATTGCAACTTTCATTGTTTATATAAAAATAAGTGTACTACGATATTATTAGTCTTTACTAATAATAAGACATACACACGTACATTACATATCGATTACAAACATAAATAAAACAATACCAACAACAATCATCACCAACAACCAGAAACATTTTACAAGTGTAAAAATATCCAATAAAAATTTTAGTGCAGTTGTTTCATAGTATTAATGTGTACATACTTACATACATATGTATATCTATACGACAACATCAAAAATAAATAAATACGAAGCACTATAAAATGACAATGAAACGTAACAAAATGAAATAGAAAATAAAACGAAGAAAAAAAAAAGAGAAACAAACTGAAATTTTAAATTATATACATTAAGAAAAAAAAACAAGACAACTACATAAATGAAAACGAAACAATATGAAAGAAATAAAATAATAAAGAAGAACCCACATAATAAACAATGAAAATATAAAGACTTGAAAAAAAATTTTTAATTTAAGAACATCACAGAAAAAAGAACACTAAATGAAACGATAAAACTATATGTGAAACATGAAATTAACCATCAACATACAATATATGTATACAAATAACCAAATGTTATAACAGAACACAATAAAAAGAATAATAAACATTGTAAGATAATTAAACAAAGACAAAATATTGGAAAAACAAAATATTGAAAATAAAGTATAAATATTATACGTATATGTACATACATATGTACCTATCTACATAAACAAACTTAAACAAAGCAAGAATATAACATAAAAAAAAAACAAAGCCATAACAAACAACGAAAGTACGAAGAAAAAAAAACTCAACAGAAAATTTATGCGCACAACATAACCAAAAACAACAGACACAACAACAATAACAACATTAGAATTCAACGAAGAAACAACAGAGAAGACAACGACAACAAAAGTCTACAACGCAGTGACAACAGACAAGCAACAAGAGAGATGACAACAAGAGGCTTAACCAACAACGAAAAACGGGTATCATATACATATATATAAAAAAAAAAACATACTTATACAATATATTTATCCATATACTTACATATATATTCATTTTTAATAAATTATATATATATACATACATACACTTATACAAATATACAAACATACAAACACCATCCAACACAATCAAATACATACATAGTTAAACACAAAACACACAAAAATATACACACATAAACAACACAAATAAGTGGATAAATAAAAATTTGAAATGAAAAATAAAAACCTCTTTTGCGTGTTTTATGTTGGAAACTGTGTATATTTATACAAACTAGATGTACACAAGTGTGTGCTATGAAAAATAACAAGCAAAATTTAAGGGTTGTTTTACCATAGTAAACATAGTACATAAGTATGTATGTATAATAATAATTTGTCAAAAGAAAAAACAAACAAGAAAAAAAAAAATAAACAAAAAAAAACATTACAATAAAAACATACATACATACATAAAATCAAATAAACATACATATGTACATGTATGACAGTATATTCAAATTGTTTTTTTTACAAATTTATTATTGCAAGAATGTTCGGTTTCGGCTCTGAAAAGGATAAAGGTAGTAAGTGAGCATCCCAGCGAACATAATAACATCTAATAGATGTCCAAATTGCACAATAAGACATATAAGACACTAATTGCAGAATTTAAACGCGTTCAAAAACGTATATTGCAAAATAGACCAATTTCTACAAACATTTCGAAAATTAATGAATATATTCATCTTTTAACTTCAAGTTATAATTCAATATTAGAGTATACCGAGACAAGTTTTATTTATTTATCAGAGTCGGATAAAATTAAAACTTTAGTTCAAGCTGATTGTTGTAGAAAGCTACTAGAAAAGTGTTTCGCAAGACTAAATTACGAAACAAAAATCCCTAAGTTTAATTTAGACAACCCAAACGAAAATTTTTTTATACGTGTTGGAAAGGGCGTTCTGCTAGAATCTAAGTCGGATATTATTTTTGAAAATTTTCAATCAAA
Organism: Lypha dubia; assembly: GCA_947311025.1. NCBI lineage: Eukaryota > Metazoa > Arthropoda > Insecta > Diptera > Tachinidae > Lypha > Lypha dubia. The sequence goes on along the minus strand of OX371265.1, from coordinate 30,384,248 downwards.
TACAAGCAAAATGGCTACAATAGAACAGAAAAGAAATTACATTACGATGTGTGCGTCGATAATTAGAGAAAATTATAATGGTAGTCCGTTAACATTACAGTCATTTTTGGATAAAATCGATTTAATTAAAGATCTAACAGAACCAAATTTAGAAACGACTTTTATTAATTTTATCAAGTCGAAACTAGAAGCGAAGGCCCGAGAGGTATTGCCAGATAATATTGATACTGTGGAAGATATCAAAACTGCTCTAAAAAGTAAAATCAAGCCGGACAATTCAAAAGTAATAGCTGGCAAAATAGCTGCGCTCAGTGTCAGAAACGGTAATTACACGGAATTCTCTAAAGAGGTAGAGGAACTAGCTGATGCACTGCGTCGCTCACTAGTATTCGAAGGTACAACTAAAAATAAAGCACAAGAAATGGCAATAGAGCAAACCGTTGCTACCTGTCGCCTCAATGCAAGATCGGATCTATTGAAGTCTATTTTGGCATCCTCGGTTTTTTCAGACCCGAAAGAAGTAGTGGCCAAATTAGTAATTGAACAAACGAATGAAACCAAAGAGAAGCAAGTGTTCGCAGTTCAGAACAATAGTAGAAGCAGAAATAACAGTTTTCAGCAAAGCAATAGTTTCCGACGCTTTCCTAACAATAATTCTTTTCGAGGTAACAGTAGAGGTCGATTTTATAATAGAGGGTATCAAAGAAACAATCAAAATTTTAACACAAGGCAAAACCAAAACAATTATAATTATCGTGACAATAACCAAAACAATTATAATTATCGTGGCAATAACCAAAATAATTTCAACCGGACTGTACAGCCAAGGGTTTCCGTCAGGTCTTTAAACGCGGAAGTCCCTCAACAAGCGGCGTTGAGGGAAATAGAAGAAGAACAATAGAAACAAAGCCAAAGTCAATATATAATCTAAATCTAAATTATGCCGATTTTATCAGATTAAACTGTAGTAACACAAACCAAGTCTGTACATTCCTTGTTGATACTCAAGCCGACATATCCTTAATTAAGAATTCGTGCGTAACTTTCGATACATTTGTAAATAAAAATGAAATAATTAGCATCACTGGTATAACCAATGACCCAATACTAACACTGGGTACAATTTGCACAAATCTGATAATTTCAAATCAACAAATTCCACAAATTTTACACGTTGTTGACGATAATTTCAATATTCCAGTAAATGGAATTTTAGGAAAGGATTTCCTCAAAGAAAATGGATGCACCATTGATTATAAAAATTTCACCATAACTTTAAGCGTTAGGAATAATACAGCAAAGTTACCTATTTTACAAGGTATAGGAAACTCTACCTGTTTTATTCCACCACGGTGTGAAGTTTTTCGGATATTTAACTTGCGGAATGTAACAGAACCAATGTTTATTGATTCTTATGAAATTTGTGATGGCGTTTTTATTAGTAAAACTATTATCGATTCAAATAATCCTATTTTGCGTTTAGTTAATACCACCGATGAATACAAATGTATCAGAAATGACAATATAAAACGAGAAACACTTAGTAATTTTTACGTTTACTCGATAAATGATAACAAAGTTAGTGATGAACGTATAGAAAAATTGAGAACCATTTTAAAAAATCAAATGCCAAAAGATATTGAAAATAAATTAATGCCAATTTGTGAACAATACGCAGACATTTTCTCATTAGATGACGACAAAATGACAACAAACAATTTTTACGAACAGAAACTTAGATTGAATGATTCTTCACCAGTGTATACTCGGAATTACAGACTGTCACACAGCCAAAAACAAGAAATAAGCAGACAAGTAGACCATCTACTCAAGAACGAACTAATTGAACCTTGCACATCAAATTTTAATAGCCCTCTAATTCTCGTTCCGAAGAAAAGCTCAGACGATACAAAATCATACCGAATGTGCGTGGATTATCGCGCCGTTAACAAAAAATTGGTTGCGGATAAATTCCCTTTACCACGGATAGATGACATATTGGATAATCTAGGTAGAGCAAAACATTTTTCTATAGTAGATTTATTTTCAGGATTCCATCAGGTTCCTCTGCACCCGGATTCGCGAGATGTCACCGCATTTAGCACTGACAAGGGCTCCTTTCGTTGGAAAGTGTTACCATTTGGTCTTAATGTAGCACCAAATTCATTCTCTAGAATGATGGCAATTGCGTTTTCTGGGCTTGCGCCCAACCAAGCGTTCTTATATATAGACGACATAATTATCATTGGTTGCGGAACAAAACATCATTTAGACAATTTAAAAGATGTTTTCGAAACACTACGGAGTCATAATCTAAGGATAAATCCTTATAAATGCAATTTTTTTTCGACCAGAAGTAACATTTCTTGGTCACCGGTGTACTGCTAAAGGACTTTTGCCAGACAATAATAAGATTAAAGCCATAGAAAATTATCCAACACCAAGCGATAAGGACTCTGTTCGACGTTTCGTGGCATTTGCCAATTACTATACACGGTTCATTTCGAACTTTGCTACCTTGGCAGCTCCTTTAAACCAATTAACAAGAAAAAATATTCAATTTTGTTGGAATGACAATTGTCAAAAGGCCTTTGAAATCTTAAAATCCTGTTTAATATCACCGCAAATACTACAATACCCAGATTTTGCAAAGCCTTTTCTCATCACGGTTGATGCATCAAAATTTGGCTGTGGCGCAATTCTCAGTCAGAATTTTGAAGGCAACGATTCAGAACAGAAGAAACCTGTAATAGAACTCGAGCTTTTAGCGATCCATTTTGCAATATGTCAATTCCGACCATATATATATGGTACTCATTTTACCGTACGTTCAGACCATAGACCCTTAGTCTATCTTTTTAATCTAAAAGACCCCTCGTCTAAATTAACCCGAATTCGTTTAGAGTTTTCAGAATACAATTTTACCGTAGAATATATTAAAGGAAAATACAACGTTGGCGCTGACGCTTTATCTAGGATTTCAATGGAAGAGTTAAAGAATAATAAGACAGTTCTTGCAGTAAAGACTCGCGCAATGGCTAGACGACAATGTGACAACAATAATAGCATTGAAAATCCTTTAAAAGTTAATAAAAATTTAAATTTGAAAATTTATGATAAATTTTCGCATGATTTCAGTAAGAAAATAGCAAAATTTAAGACAGTAATCCATAGATATGATGACAATATTATAAAATTTAGCATATATGCATATAAAAGATTTAAAAAACTGCTGTGTGTGGATTTCGAATTTGCTAACGAAACACCAAGCTTAGGCTTCCTGCTTTCGAGGTTAGAAAACGAAACCAACAAACTCAAAATTTACCATGCAGAGTTACAAAAAAGCGATTTATTTTTCAAAATTTTTACCATACAGGATCTAAAGGATAAGGGCAATAAAACATTAAAAATCTTAGAGATAATACTTACTGAACCCATAGACGTAATAACTGACGAGAAAGAGAAAATTAATCTTATGGAAATATATCATAAAGATCCCATTTTAGGAGGACACTGTGGACAAAAGAAACTGTATGCCAAGCTAAGAACAAAATATTACTGGAAGAAAATGACAATAGATATAGCGAAATTTGTAAGGAATTGTGCAGAATGCAACGTTAATAAGGTCAGACCATCAAATACGGAACAACTTGTTTTAACCCCTACACCAACTAAAGCGTTTGACATAATAGTTATAGATACAATAGGACCATTACCACAGTCTAATTACGGCAACAAATACGCTCTCACATTAATGTGCGATTTTTCAAAGTATTTAGTCACTATAGCTATACCGGACAAATCAGCACAAACAGTGGCTCGTGCTATTTTTGAAAGCTTTATATTAATTTACGGCAAAATGAACACAATTAAATCAGACCTTGGCACGGAATTCAAAAATGAATTATTTTCTGAATTGTGTAAGTTTTTAAAAATAGACATAAAGTTTTCCACTAGTTACCATCATCAGACTCTAGGCACAGTAGAACGTAACCATCGCGTTTTTAACGAATATATTCGGGCATATCTTAAAGAAAATATTTCCGATTGGGATACCTACTTAAGATATTTCACATTTTATCATAATACTTCGTCGAACACTGTGTTTGATAACAAATTTACTCCGTTCGAATTGGTTTTTGGAAGAAAAGCAGTATTACCTAACGAAGAAAGTAAGGCCTTAGATCCGTTATACAACCTGGATAATTACAGTAAGGAAATTAAATATAGGTTACAAAAAACGAACATTCTTGCAAAACAACTGATTGATAAACATAAAGAGAGAAGTAAAGTGTACTTTGATAAATTTTCAAAACCCATATTGTTGGAATTGAATGATGTTGTATATTTGCAAAAAGAACCTTATGATAAACACAATAGCATATATGACGGGCCTTATACTGTAAAAGAAATCGAAGGCACTAATGTTAAAATTCAAAATAATGTAACAAAAAAAAATAAAAACCGTCCATAAAAATCGTATAAGGAAATAAAACATGAAAAATTAGTAACAAACAAAATTAATTGAATTGCATAAAATTAAAACTTTCATAAAACCTTTAAAAATAAAAACAAAATAAAATACAGCACTAAATAAACAATTGGGTGAAGGCGCTTCCTGGTGGGCCATTGACTCACCAGTTGAAGGGGTGGTGTCTGGTGGGCACTATCCCCTGATCCCAATTGTTACAAAGTGTCTGATATATAACACATGTCTAATAAAACATGACCTATGAAAAAAAACCAATAATAAAACAAAATTTGTATGAATTTACAAAATTTTTTTTTATTATAATATAAAATAATAGAATATAAAAGTTATGAAATTTAAGGAAAAATATTGAAAAGTATAAACAAATAATATGAAAAATATAAATTTTCAAGTGTATAAAAAATAAATTATTTTTTTTGGCAATTAATTAAATTATTAAAAAAAAAACTTTTATACAAAATCTTTATATTTGTTTATTTAAAATAAAAACTTGATAAATATATATAGATACTTACTTTTAATCAAATTATTTTAATCAAATCATATTACTTTTAATTTCATTTACTTTCAATCAAATTACTCTAAGCATATTACTTTTAATCAAATTAATTTAATCAAATCATATTTACATATTGGTATAGCTACCAACGAAATATATATCTAGATATTGCTAACCCGCAACAAATAAATAAAATACAAATCATATTACTTTTAATTTCATTACTTTCAATCAAATTATCTTAAGCATATTACTCTTAACCAAATTAATTTAACCAAATAACCATAAATCTAATTGCTTTACAATTTTTTTTTTTCTACTTTTAAAATTAAAAAAAAAATTATATATAAATTTTGTTTACATAATTTTGAAAAATGTAATATTCTGTAACCTATAAAAACACACTAAAGAAAATATTGAAGCAAACAAGATTGATCACCTTATTTGTTTCAACATTTTTTTATAAAAAGGGAGGTGCATAGGTAGGTGGACAATGCCTATGTTTCCAAACTTTCAGATATATACAGAATTTAAACATTTACAAATATAAAGATTTACAAATACAAACTTTCAAACATTTACAAATATAAACTTTAAAACTAGTTAAATAAGATAATAACTCCTATACAATTATGATAATTTCTGAATAATTATAATTTCCATATAATAACATAATTGTAAAACTTTTTAAATAATATTTAATAATTTAGCTAAAAAATAAAATTATATTAAAAATATTTTTTTTATAAAAAGGGAGGTGTAGTGCCATCTCTGGCACTTGCCAGATAATCGATGTTATCGAGACTCGATGGCATCAATGTGTTATAGTAGAGATAGATAAGAAAAATAAAGAAACGAATAGAACATTCGTTATGTATACTCAAAAGAAGTCAGTTGTCTTTTCTTTAAACGAGGATACTTTTTGATCTACAACACTGGCCTTGAAAATAGTGGCTTCAAAGTCAAAAATGTTTCAAACATTAAGAACAGGGAAAAAATCCCCCAACCTATTTTTAGAGTCGAGCTACAGCCAGGCGACTTGAAAATTAAAAAACATGAATCGCACCCAATCTATAGCTTAAAATACTTGTTGCATCGAAGAGTTACCGTTGAGATGCCACATAAAAAAACTGGACCTATCCAATGCATGAACTGTCAAGAATTTGGCCATACCAAAACGTATTGCAAGTTGCCTACCGTTTGCGTTGTATGTGGCGAGTTACACAGTACCGCTAACTGTGACAAAATAAAAGGTGATACCAAAGCAAAAATATGTAGTAATTGCGGCGGAAACCACACTGCCAACTATAGGGGCTGCCCTCTTTATTCTCTTTTTAAAAATTCGTCGAACAGAAAAACAAATGCTAATCCCGCTCAGCCCAACACTCATTTAAACTACCCACAGTTACCTCAACCGTCGTCTAGCCATAATCAATACTCAAATGTTTTAAAGTCTAACACGACTCTTACTCAACAAAAACCTAATAGTCAATCTTCATACGCTAATATTTTAAAGAGTCACCAGATTCCGGCGCAAAAAACTGTACCAGTAAATGAAGAATCAGGGCATAATTTTAGTCGTATTGAAGCCTCGATAGAGATCCTAATACAAACAGTAAATACATTTACTCTCAACATGTCCTGTATGATGCAGGAAATGTTGAAAATGCAGTCAACCTTGTTGCAGGCTGTATTGAAAAAACCATGAACTTAAGAATCTGTTTTTGGAACGCAAACGGCATCTGCCAACATAAAAATGAAATTGAATATTTTCTTCTGGATAAACAAATCGATGTTATGCTTATCTCAGAAACTCACTTGACGTCCCGAAGCTATTTTCGAATTAGTGGATATAATTTCTACGACACCAAGGATCCTCAAGGTAGAGTTTGTGGTGGCTCTGGAATCCTAATAAAAACTCGAATAAAACACTACCTACTAAATGACCTTCGTGAAGAATATCTTCAAGCAACGAACATCTGCATTGAAAATTTTTATCAAAAGCTTGTGATATCATCTGTTTACTCTCCTCCCAGGTTTTCAATTTCAGAGAGTCAATATACCGCATTTTATACAACACTGGGGTCCCGTTTTCTAGCAGCTGGTGACTACAATGCTAAACACACATTTTGGGGCTCACGTTTAATCAGTCCTAAGGGTCGTGTTTTGTTTGACACAATTTCAAAAATGGGTTTGAATGTAGTTTCAAGTGGTCAGCCAACATATTGGCCAACGGATCGTCAAAAAATTCCTGATGTTATCGACTTTGGGATTATGAAAGGCGTGCCCAGCGAAATGATTGAAGTAGAAGCGCCTTTGGATTTGTCTTCAGATCACTCGCCTACTATTATCACTATTTACTCACACACAACTGCAACACATACATGTGATTTACCGCTGACACCTGCACGTATTAACTGGCTGAAATACAAAAAATATTTGAGTGCTCATTGCACGGAAAATATGCCATTGAGAACACCTGCTGACATAGAAAACTCTATTAGGTTGTTTGAAGCACATGCCAAACAAGCTGCTCTTAATGCTTCTTCAATTCAGACAAATCAACAAGCGAGATTTAACAATATTTTTTGTGCAGATATAGAAAGGCTATTGACTGAAAAACGGAGAGCTCGACGAGAATGGCAACGATACAGATCGCATCAGCTAAAATTAAGGCTTAAGGAGTGTACCAAGCAGCTTAGAAAAGTTTTGCAAACACAAAAAACAGCTTCGCAGCAAAAATTTCTGCAAGAACTCGATGCAACACCATCAACAGATTATTCGCTGTGGCGTGCAGCCAGAGGACTTAAAAGGCCGGTGATAGGTAAACCTCCATTAGGAGCTTCAAATGGTGACTGGGCAAGAACTGATGCTGAAAAAGGTGCTCTTTTTGTTAAACACTTAGAAAAAGTATTTACTCCAAATATTTCTGCTGATATTATTAAACTGCCACCAGTCGTCGCTTTACCAGAAATTCCGCTAAGATTTAATATTGTGGAGATTGAAAAGGCTATTACAAATCTAAACTCAAAAAAAGCCCCAGGTATTGATAAAATAAGCAACAAAATGCTGCAAGAATTGCCTTTCATTGCAAAACGAATAATACTATTTATCTTTAATAGTATTTTACGACTGCAATACTATCCGGCAGAATGGAAGGTTTCGATGATTACTATGATACTAAAGCCCGGTAAGGATCATACAAAGGTTGAATCCTATCGGCCTATCAGTTTATTGTCCAATATGTCGAAACTTTTTGAAAAACTGTACATGAGCAAGCTGACTCGTATAGTAATTAGCAGTGCATGTATTCCAGATCATCAATTCGGTTTTTGCAGTCAGCATAACACTATTGAACAAACTCACAGACTTGTGAATGTTATAAGAGAAACTTTTGAAAAAAAGAAATATTGTTCAGCGCTTTTTATTGATGTCGCACAGGCCTTTGATAAAGTATGGCACGAAGGTCTTGTCCACAAATTAACACAAAATCTACCCGCAAACATCGTCAGGCTCTTAAAAAGCTATCTAGAGGAATGAAAATTTGTAGTTAAGGAAGGCAATTTTTCAAGCCCCCCGCAGTCGATTGAAGCCTTTACTTTCCTTTACTTTACGGTCCTTTACTTTATTTAATATATGCCTCTGACTTACCGTTAAACAGTATCATTCACACGTCAACATTTGCTGATGATACGGCTTTTCTAAGCGTTCATGAAAATCCTGTAGAAGCTTCCCGGAATCTACAAGGGTACATCTCAAAATTGGAAACATGGCTAAAACAATGGCGGATAAAAGTGAATGAACAGAAATGTGTACACGTTACTTTTACTTTACGCAGGGAAACATGCCCGCCTATACTAATCAACACCGAGACTATACCGCAACACACTGTAGTAAAATATCTAGGCGTTCATCTTGATCGTCGTTTAACATGGAAATCGCATATAGACGCAAAGTTGACACAAATGAAATTAAAAGCAGCCCAAATGAATTGGCTTATTGGTAGAAATTCAATACTGAGCCTAGACTGTAAACTTCTACTAGACAACGCGATCCTGAAACCAATATGGTGCTATAGAATCCAGCTATGGGGCACTGCCTCAGCATCGAATGTAGAAAAAATTCAGAGGCGACAAAATAAAATTCTACGTACAATAACTGCAGCCCCCTGGTATGTCAGAAACCATAGAATTCATAAAGATCTAGACGTTCCGTTGGTAAAGACAGTATTTTCGAAACGCGCGAAAAAATACATTAAAAAACTTGAGTTGCACCCAAACCCACTTGCGCGCAATATTCTAGAGTATAGAGGCCACACCCGGCTTAGGAGGAGGGACACTCTTTCTATCAGCCGTACACGAGAGATGTAAAACAACAAAAATCAACCGTTGTAACTAAAAATTATGTTTAGCATTGGCTAAACTTATATTTATTATTTTTTTTTTATATTTAAGATTTGAAAAACTTATTGATGTTTCAATCTATTATTGAAGATTCAATAAATAATATACATATAAAAAAAAAAAAAAAAAAAAAAAATTTCAGGTCCACATCTACTTAAAACTAGTATATAAAGTTAAAAATTTAATTATTTAAATTATACAGCTGTTTTTCTAAACTTTCGAGTTTTTTTATATACGCTTTTATTAACTTCTCCTGTGGGTATGTTTGTAACTTGGGCTGACTTCCAAAACGTGCGTATACAATGTTTGTATACAGTATTGCTACTGTATTTAAATCACATCCATATGCAAAGTTCGGAAACAATGCAACAACTATAAAACCGATGCCTTGTTTGCTCTCTTACTGCGTTAAAAATACTTTGCGGCGGCGTTTTGAAATGGTATACATTTTATAACTATTGTACTGCGGCGTTATGAAATGTGATGCTTTGTTCAAACACAAAGCAATTGACGTTTTGGAAGTCAGCCTTGTTTTAATATTATCGCACTACGAAGCGTATGACTGTTATTCTCTTTTGAAAACCACGAAATATTCATCATACGCCCCAGCAGCCAGTTATTCTTAATTAGTTTTGTTATCGTGCTTAATTTTTCCTTAATCTAGCACTGAAAATTAAACCGATATCCCCCAATTTAAAAATATATTTTCATTCATGATTTACTAATAGAAGCATTAGTAAAATGAAAATCCATCCCTTTAGGCCACACATACACATAAACCTCAGTTCATGCGAAACATCAAAGCTCTCTTTTTTCTTCCCAATTAGTATCCACTTTACGAAAATTGTAAAGATGGACAATTGAACGCTGATGAGAGGTGTAGCGGCCTTGAAATCGGTACTAATACGTTCTGCTAAACTGATTGGATATAATAATAATATTTTTTAACATAAAAAAAAATAACTCTTAGTAATTTGAATTTTCATTAATTCAATAAAACTGAACTTGAGCTTGATAAAATTACTTTTCATATGTACATTCTACATTTTAATTAGTTTAAAATTTTTTATATTTTGTTACAAAATTTCGAATTTTTGAAATCAAGTTCAGAATGAAAACTAAGCTGACTCAAACATTATTTTTGAGTATCTGCTTTAAACACTAAATCTAGTGCTCTAATAGAAACATCTGTAAAAATAAAATATATAAAAATATAGTTTAAAAATAAATTGGACTAAAAAGTAAAAAATAAATATAGTTTAAAAAAACTAAAAAACACACTTTTATAGCATATGAAACTAAAAAAAAAATAAATGTAATTAAGGAAAACTAAAAAACATGTTTCTGAAGAATATCGAACTAAAAAGTTAAAAATAATTTTCAAAATAAAATTAAAACAAAAATTAATGAAAAAATACTACATAGTATTATTGAGAAAAAAGCGTGGGCGCTTTGTGCCATATTTCTTGTATGGAAAAATGTCATCCGTGATTATGATGCGGTATTCTGCTAATGTGGTGCATGTTCCTGAATAGTATCTGCCCGGAGCCCCAGGAGGTGCCTGTAGAGGATTGGAATACGCCAAGCCACTAGAGACCACCTCGCGGTACGACTGGGGTACTTGGAAGAGTGTGTTTTCCAGAGAAACGGAATACACCGCTCCATCAACTGGTACGACCCAAGATATATCAGCACACCAGGGATACCTATCTAATGAATGGTACCTCTCTTGACTCGGAATACACCTCGCCACTAGAAGCTATCATTCACGGCTTATGGCCTGTCCTGTCTTGTCCCTGTTGTACCTCTATTGAAAGAAATACGGGCCTGTTCGGAAATGCATCACTGCACCGCATCTGATGCGTTGTATGTTCTAAAAATCAACGGCTGGTAGCACTGCATATGCTGTTTTGTATCAGCTGTGCAAGCAAATCACACATTCGCATCAGATGCGGCGCAGCGATGCATTTCCGAACAGGCCCTACGCCTAGTCAATAGTGGCACCCGTTGTGTTAATATTTATAGCGGAATACACCGTAAAAATATCAACCTTACCGTCAAAAGTCGAACACCAAAAGACTTGATATTCATTGTGCGTGGCCTTTTGTAACAAATCCCTGCCTGTATACTAGTTACTGTATGCATGCGTTTGGATATGTATACGCGCCTAACAACCAGTAAATGTTGTTATGTGTTTAACCTTGTCATAGTAAAGCGCAACAAGCATACAGCTCGTTATGTGTTTACTTTTGTTATGAGACACAAGCAATAAAATGTATAAGCACATAAACTGAAAGTGGTAGATCATTTCTATCAACGAAAGCTACTAATGTTTTTACATACATACATACCGACTGGTTTGAATTTGAGGAATGTGGCTACCGTTACTTGTTATGTACAAAATACCATACACAGTGGGTCGTGTGATAATTACTACAGAAGTAAAATACTAACAAAATTTTGTCTTAGTTAAATAATAATATTAGTGTAACTAATTGATAAGGATAAAATAAATATTCTGCTTCTGGATAGATGGCTAAGGTGTGAAAAAAAACTAACCGCTGACTTTTGTCGTCACAGAGGCTATACTCGGCTAAAAAGGAGGGATACTCTTTCTCTCAGCAACACACGAGAGACGTTAAACACAAAAAAACAGCCTTTGAAACTAAAAATTTTGTTTAGCATCGGCTAAACATATACATATTTAACATTTTTAGATTTGAATACTTATTAATATTTCAATTGAAGATTCAATACATTAAAATCGGACACAAAAAACTTGTAGTGAGAACGCAAAATCCGCTGTGTTAAATCCTGGGGGTCAATTCTCGTTCTGGGATAACGTGAAATAAAAAAGAAGGTTTCAGTTTCGTTTGCATTACAACTTTACACAATATCTTTTCGAAATTGCACAAAATGCGATTCCCGTTTATATTATCTGTTGCAGTATAACTTTTTATCCATGTTATTCATCTTGAAATGTCATGCACAAGGCCGCATGCAAATATATTATACTTGCATTAGCCGATTTCACAACATGCATATATTCTTCGTTGATATTTTGAATTTGATTTTTCAACATATACATATGTATTACATATAGCTTATAATATAGACAAGTAAAAAAAAGTAGAAAATATTGAATTAGCGGTGGTGACGAAATTGTCTGAACCCGGCCGCAGGCGGCAACATAAGTAGGAAATTTTATTAATAGTGTATAATCGCAGATACGGCGTTATGCTCCTTCTAGGAGTTAAAAGGAACAAACATATATATGTACATATGTATGTATATAACCACAGATATTATTTAATATTTCATTGACAAAAAAAAAAAATCGCCGAATAGTACATACTATTACAATATAATTTTAAACCGTACCTTTAGTTTAATTCTATCTATTTACTTTTTTGTTTTTTTTTAATAAAATGATATGCTTTCAAATTAATTCTCGTATATATGCGTGTTGCAGAGAGAAAAAAAATTTTAAACGGGATTAATTCTAGTAGTTTTAAAAATGTCTTATTTACCTTTTATTTAAATTACTACCTGCAACTGCGGCGTCGCCCGCCCGGCATTAAGTTTTGATTTACTACTTATAAACTGCCCCAAATACGACCAAAAAACACATCACCGTTCTAAACTTTTAGTATTTTATTTTGACATGTTATTATTTTGATAGTCTCAATTGTCAGTTGTTTTGTAATCGAAAGATGGCAACACAGGGATGCTTGTTAATTTTTACTCTGATATTTTTGTGTATAAACAGTGTCAAACGCATGTTTTTGTTTTTTGACAAAATTAATAATAATTCATCATCAACAAACGCAGCGAAAACACAATAAAAATAATGATTGACTTATGTAAAAAAAAGGACTAAAAAAAGATAATAAAGATAATACTCGTATTAATATTGATAACCAAAATAATCTAACAATTCTATTAATTAAAGAAATTTCTCCTAATAAATACGTCTCCCTTTAAACGACAAAAACATGATACTCACACATACATATGTATACAGTGCTTGACGTTTTTTTTTTGATCGTCTCCACGGCATTTTAAAAGTAGTAAATCAAACTTTAATACTGGGCGGGCGACGCCGCGGTTGAAGATGATAACTAGAGATGTGCAAACGTCGTGCATATTTCGTGTCACGCGTGAATCACGTGATTCGTGATTACAAATTGATAAAATCACGCGTGCGTGCGTGATCGTGATTCAAAAATATAATACCGTGCGTGATCGTGCATGATTTCTTAATACAATTTTCACGCACTCAAAACAGTTCTCTATGTTTAAATCTCCGTTACAAATGCAGACATACATAATGAAAGTCCATTTTGTTTTCTGTATGTAAACAAATAATGAAAATATGTAATGTGATATTTTATCTCATTGATGTTATAAAATGAATGTATGTATGTACATTGTATTTATAAAATGTAAATATGAAAAGTTATTCAAAATTATATATGTAGTATCTACATACAAACATACACCTTTGGAAATATTGCGTTAACCTAAACCTAACAACACTAGTACTCCTTTTGAATTCCTTTACATATAAGTAATAAATTTAAATAACCTGCCTTGACAGACAGTGCTAGATTTTTTATATTAAGTTTATCCTTTGTATTGCTAATTTTTCGAGCTTTTCCTTAATTTTTTTTTTTATTTAATTGATGATCTTGAAGTAAATAAAGAAATTAATTACTAAATAAAATTTTTTAGCATATGCTAAATCTTTTATTGCAAAATTTGTATTTCACCGTGAGCATGCGTGCAAAATTATTCCCCTCGTGCGTGAAAGTACATGATTAAACATATTGCGTTCGTGAGCGTGCGAGATCGTGAAAGTTTTAAATCATGCCGTGCGTGAGGGTACGTGATAAATATATATGTTTCCTGATCGTGCGTGATCGTGAGCTTAATTTTACTCACGCGCACATCTCTAGTGATAACAACATATTAACTGAATAGTTAAAATTAGTTAAACGTTTCTTACTGAAGTACAAACATTCAATCGACTGTAAAGTTGGAAATATTAATAGCAGAAAAAAATCAATAGCATCCTAGTACTAAGTCGAATACAATTTTTTTTAATTATTTCTTTTTATTATTATTATTATTCTTGTTTTGGACCGAGATTATTCAGATGTGTTGCATATTCTATTTTATGCGTTTCAGAGACTTTTACTGAACAATAACTTTTTGTTACTTTTCGATTTTCTATCGCCTTATGTATTTGTTAAGCTGCCGGCTACAAAATAAGTTTAAGGCGCCTCTTAGTTTTTTTTTCTTTTTTTAAGCCGACACAACTTACTCTCTACTTGGTTCTGTACAATTGGCAAACAAAAAAAATATATTACATTGTACCTGCGAATAATATATAAAAGTTGAAAATGTATGCATTATTTTTTTTTAATGTAGATAGTAACAAATCTGTAAATACAGAGATGTATGTATGTATATAGATATGTAGATATGTACATACTTATGTATAAATCAATTATTTAAATAATTTTTTTATTTATGAAATCTATACATATATATGTATGAATGTATGTATATATATACATATGTACATACTTATCGTTTGCATTATCGACATTACTTCTAAAAAATTAATAAAAATTCTTTTTGATTTTCGCTTGTACGCATGCCTTTTGCTGCTTTTTCCATTTTCACTGAAAAAATTCAAGGAAAAAAAAAACGTTTTGACACTTGTATGTTAATATTTCTATTCGACCTTATCGTTTTGTTTGTTAAGTAATAGATTAAACTATACAGGCTTTCAAGGTCATTTTTATGTTCAAACTAATGTAAATAAAAAACTATTATTACATCGTTTTATCCGACGTTTCGCTGGTATTTTCCAACTTCTTCAGGGTAAAATTTTTATTGAATCTGGCAACGATATGAAAACATTTTTTTAACAAATATTTTTTTTTTTTTTTTAAGTGGTATAAACAAAAACATATATGTATGGAAAGTAATATTATCAGGCTCAAGTTCAGTTTTATTGAATTAATGAAAATTCAAAATTACTAAGAGTTTTTTTGTGTTGGAAAATATTATTATTTATATCCAATCAGTTTTTAGGAGAACGTATCAGTACTGATTTCAAGGCCGCTACACCTCTCATCAGCGTTCAAATGTCCATCTTTACAATTTTCGTAAAGTGGATACTAAGTGAGAAGAATATCAACTATTTAACCAGTTTTCAACAGAAATAGAATATGAGAATTAATTTTTAATTCAATTTTTATTCTACAATGAAACAGTACTGGTTAGTACGAAATTCCCTCATTACTGTTTGGAACTAATAATCAACACAAACTCATAGTCCGTTATCATCAAAGTATTCTACTTTGTATTTTAACGTTTTTGTTGTTTTTACTCTATATTAGGGAAATTCACATATTACTGTGACCCCTGTTATTAGGGTATTTATAGCTCGTGCCCAAGCGGAATTAATATCAATATAAGTTCAAATAATAATTACGTTTATTCGTAATAATAATAATATAAAAATAAAAACATATATGTATATGTGTACATGATCATTTAATGTATACAAACTCATTTTACTTACATATAGTCTTTTGTAAATTTTCACAATAAATTTTGAACAATATAAGTTTTTATACACCACGACATAAAAACATTAATTATTTAAATAAATGAAAAAATAATCAAAAAATAAATATCACAGTAAAATAAGTAAATATCACAGTAAAGCTAATATCACAGTAAAAATTAAATAAGTAGAAACCACTAAAAATTAATTAATTGCTGTTAAATAGTTAGCGCTGATGTTGTCCTTGTCCTCCTTTCTATTTATTGTATTGGTTGTTCTTTGTTGTATACGTAAACTTTCGATTATGTATCTCTTGTTCTCTTTCCTCTCCTTGTCAAGTATTTTGATATTATCAAAGTCAGGGTTGTGTCTCATCTCTATGCAATGTTGTGATAAGGCAGTTGTTTGTTTATTCTTTTTTATATCATTTTCATGTTCTGTTTTTCTTGTGTTTAAACTTCTCTTCGTTGTTCCTACGTATACTTTCCCACAGTTTTCTATTGCATTGCCCATACATTTTATTTCGTATACAACATTACTTTGTTCGTTTGTTTCTATTTTAGATTTATTTTTTTTAAATAGTAATTGTATTGTTTTATTTGCAGTATGTGTCCAAATAATTTGTTTATCATTTGTTATTTCTTGTAATTTCTTGTTTTCAGTTAATTTAGGAATGTAAGAGAGGCTGTAATATTTTTTGGTGTTACCAGATGTGTTGTTTTCATTCTTCCCGAGTTTTGTATTGGTAGATTTTTTTATTACATTATTAATGATGTATGCCGGATAACAATTTTTCGTTAAAATTTCCTTTATTTTCTCTATATTTTTATACCCTTCACCAAAAATGGTAAGGGTATTTATAGGTTTGTCATTACGTGTGTAATTTCCACAATATTTATATGAGGTCCATATAGTATATATATACTGGATCCTTATAATTAAAAAAATTTAACTGAGCCCTGTCCGTCTGTCCGTCTGTCCGTCTATCCGTCTGTCTGTACGTGAAATCCATTTTCTGAAGACACAAGAAGAGCTAGAGAATTGTTTCTTAAAGTAAAATGTAGGGATTTTTCTAAGGATGCTTCGTATTGAAAATCAGCAAAAATAAAAGTATCGATTCTGAAATGGATATATATACAAATAAATGAAGATATATATATATTCATTGCAGAAATAAATTTATAAATACACTAGGTGCCTCAGTAGTATTGAATACGGGGTCACGCGCATTGAATATGTGTCAGAGACAATAATTCAACACACGACCCATCGTGCTACTGAGGCTTGTTAGTTCTTTGTGTATATTACCTTAATAATAACTCAACGTATTTTTTCGTACAACCCCCTTTTTGTCACACATCTAAGCATGTGTGTATAAAAATACAAGGCATTTGCTTTTGAAAGATCACACACATTCAAATCGTTATTTGCTTTTACATACCAAGCAATATTCTACACACATAAAAATTTCAATTTTTTTTTCACCAAAGCACATTATAAACATAAACATGTATGTATGCACACAAACACTATACATACGTACCAGACAAGTAAACTCTGTGGAAAAAAATGTCGCACTCTGATGATTACAAATATACTCTGATGTATTTATATGTAGGTTAAAAATGCTTCTGTATTTATCTTTTAAAATGTTGTATATTTGTCAATTTGTTTTTCATTTTAAAAATTGAAATATATGTACATAGGCTTGTAACTATATTTGAAAATAATAAACAGGTTATTTTATACATATATATATATATACATATACATAATTGAAATGAGCCGTCGCTAAAAAGTATTTTGTTACCAGTAAAATAACTTTTCATTTATGAGGTGTTTTTTGAAATGTATGTACATACATACATAAGTACCTATGTAATAGGTCAATAACGAAGAATAAATAACTTACATAATTACTATTTGAAATAGCCCTACGTTAGAACAATGAATATTGTTTTAGCCTTCTCGAAATCGATAAACTGATACGTTCTGTTAGGCTGATTGGATAATCTAAGTAAGTACATATGTATGTAACTAATATGTATAAAAGCTACATACATATGTATGTACATATGTATGTGTTTTTAAAAACCCCCTAGTAATTTGAATTTTCATCTAAGCAAGTAGGTATGTACATATGTACCTACTAAGCTTTAAGCTAACTCAAAATAGTGTTGACTTTTCAAATATCAAATTATTACCTACAGTTAAAATAATAGGTAATTATGTGTGTAACAAATAACAATATACATACATACATATGTAGGTACCTACATAGCAATTATATCAATATGTACATATAACAATATCAACTTTAAATCCGTGCTGAAATGAAAGTAACAAGCCAACATAAGGCAAACATATGTATGTACATATGTATGTAAAAATGTGCGTATAAATATAAAACAAAGTTACCCATCAAACCAAAAACTTCGATTTTGTAACGAATTTGAAAGTTTCGATTTGTAAAAATATGTTTTAACAATGTCGTTTAGACTATTCTTAATGTTTTCGTAATCATTTTTAATTGACTAAAGATCTGCACGTGATAAAACACTATTTATCTTGTAAATTTTATTAAATTTTTCATGTTAATTATATTTATCTATTGAACTAAAAATAATACAGTATTTTTCGGTTAATTGACCCTACGGTTAATTGGTTTCCACGCTTAATTGAACCACATGATCGGGCAAAAAAATATTGCATACGAAAACACATGTAAATTTCCTCGGATAATTGAACTCGGTTAATTGATTTTCCCGCTTAATTGGTTCAAAATTCATGTAATCAAAAATAAATTTCCTCTTACTTTTACCCGGTTAATTGCATTATTATTGAAAAATAATCTGGCATTTTTGCACATACATTATTGACATCATTTGTGAAAAAATTTGTGTTCAAGTTTATGTTTTTTTTGTAAAACCAATATATGAATTGTTTTTTATTTAGTTTATAAATTTAATTTTTTTGTAAAACTCATGTGCACACAAATAGTGCATTTAATAGTACATAGTATGTACCTACAATAATAAATACCTGCGATACACATATATGTACATTTTTTTCTGTTACTTGCCTTTTTTTGTTTAAGGTAAAAAAAAATTATTTTGAAAAACTTAAAGTGCACATATGCGATTTCTTTTAATTCATTAGTATGTAGTTCCAATTATGCGTGATTTCTGTAATTGAACAAATTGTTCAATTAAACGGGATTCTTGTAATTGAACGAATTGTTCAATTAAGCGGGTATCGGCTAATTGGTTCCCCGGTTAATTGAACAAAAAGTTGTGCAAATTTTGATGTGCAATTAACCGAAAAAGACTGTATTAACGAAGTTTACCTGATTTTGCAATACTTACTTAATAATTAAATTTTTTAAAAAAATGTTTCTCTTCACAAACTCAATTTAAAACTTGTAAACATCAAATAGGTATAACTTCAGACATAATACAGAAATGTCTTACGGTAGAAAAACAAAATAAATATTTTGTATTATTGCCCATGCGCCCAACCATACGTACAAATATATATTATATAATTATATGTATGTATATATATATGTATGTATGCCTGAATGTTTTCATAAAAAGGGCATACCCTGCATTTTTAAAAGTAGAATTTTAATCGAAATCGTTAAGTATTTCCCTAACGAAAATCCGACTAAATACTACAGTGGCCACAAGTAATGCAAGAGTTCGCCTTTGACTCTCTCACACATATACATGTAAAAAAAGTGTTTTTAAAGGTAAAATGAGCAGAAGTCAACTAAAACGTTGCATAAACAAAGAAAAAGAACAATTAATTGAATATTTTATAACTATTGAAAAAGAAATTTGATAAATAAACAAATATGTATCAAAAAAAAAATTAAATTTCTGTAGTATTTTCATTTAGGAAATATCATTGTTGATCTAACTGGTACATTTTGACTAGAGAAATAGTTGGGAGTTGCTCACCAGTGATCTCATCGGTCTGATCGTGTCAAGTGATTACCGTCAATGTCATCCGTATGTTCAAATCGTCAGTCGAGTGCATTGCTAGTTGTTAGGCTGGTAGTTAGAGGAAATGACTGGTAGCTCGCGAAATAGCTAGACATTCGCTAGCTACGCCGACTGCAGGGTATTTAAAATACTTGCAAACAATAATATTTATACACACAGAAGCAGCATTACATATATATGTAAGTATTTGTGTTGAAAATGTTAATGTTTGTTGAATTTTAAAGTTCTAACTAAGCTTGATGTTGATCTAATAAATATATTTGAGCTATCCATGAATAAATAATAGAAGCTGTCGATGGATGTTGAAAAAATTTCCATTATCTTTATTTTATGTATGTACCTACGTACTAGTAATGTTACGAATACTCGTATTCGATTTTTCGACTATTTGCTTATTTTAATATATTTTTATTCGTATTCGACAAGTAAGTATTTTGTTACCAGAAATTAAACATTTTTCCTTTTATGGGATGTTTGTTTCATATAAATTATATTATTTCTAAACAAAATATGTTTCAATCAGCAGGTTTTCTTTTAAGCAAATGCAAGCAAGTGCTTTGAGATTGATCAAAAATAATAAATATAAATAACAATTTTTATTTTCAATTAAGCGTTTTTTACATATAAACAGTGCGTTCTTATCCGAATTCGACTTTATACACATATATTTACCGTGTAGTACCTACACCATACCATAGCGTTTTAATTTACTTTAGCAAAAATAAAATTTCGGTTCTGAGTTTTGATTACATATATACAATTTTATAAACCTTTCAAAAATAAATTTAAAATAAATACTTTGTGCTCCAGTATTGAACTAAGGAGTCGCTCACTATAATTCTACCCACTAACCATTGTGCTACAGAGGCTTATTAGTGTTGAATGTACATTAACTTAATTATAGCTTTACGCATTTTTTCGTACAAACCCCTTTTTGTCACACATCTAAGCATGTGTGTATAAAAATACAAAGCATTTGCTTTTGAAAGATCAACACATTCAAATCGTTATTTGCTTTTAACATACCAAGCAGTACTGCCACGACCAAAAAAATATTACAACCAAATATTTTGAAAAAGTTACCAAATGTGAAAAAATAACCAAATTTAAAATGCATATTTTATTAACAAAAAATATTTAAATTTATTTAAAGTAGCATTACATACAGTTTATTTGCATTTTATACATAGTTAAATAATAATTGCAAAACAAGAAAACGAAAAAAAAAAATCATACTAATAGTAAATGAAAAGGAGAAACTTAAATTGAAATCAGTTTTTGTTTATTTGAGCCCTTATTCGTAAAAATAGTTTTTTTTTATAAGAGTTAAACCTGCCAAATGTTTATACAAAATTCATTTGATTGAAAGTTTATAAATTAAAATTTTTTTTGAATAGGATCATTACAATAAACAAAATTTGTACTGCACATTTATAAAAAATAAGAAAGGAAAAAAAGAAATTGTTTTTACATATTAATAAATTTCTTATTAATAAGTGAAAAACATAACAAGAAACTTAAATTTAAACAAACTTTTTAAAGTGTTTATTTATTTAAAATAAACAATATTTGTACTTCAGGAAAAAAATGTAATTGTTTTACAAAATTTTTCTTTTAAATCAAAAAATTAATAGATTTACAATTCACAGTATTGAGATTAGAAATTATATACGAATTTTCAATTCATATCTTTGGCAGACCGTAAATAATGGGCAACATTTTGATTTTTGCACAAATATTTCGATTGGATAATATTGTTAATAGTTTTAAAATCAAGACTATTACGAAATTTGGTTTTGTTTAAATTAAGCTGTGAAAACATTCTTTCGGCTGCAGCAGAACTATGTGGCAATGATAATAAATTTTGTACGAAATAAAAAAGTTGTTCAAAAGTTTTTTCGTTCGTCCCATTTTTGTTTTGAAAGTTGTCAGGTCTAGCTAGATGTGAATCATTGAATATTTTTTAATAACACAGAGCAGATCATTTAGTAGTACGGATAGGTGTTGACAGTGTTGTGACCCAATCGTACTATGAACAGGTAATTAAAAATTTTCAAAAATTGTTTTCAAAGCTTAACAAGTTATATATATAGTTAAAAAATATTCAAACAAAAAAAACTAACCAAAATGAAAAAATATTCGCATCTCACATTAAAAAATAACATTACCAATTTTTGTTAGAAATAACAAAAAACGGCAGCTCTGATACCAAGCACTATTCTACACACATAAAAAATTTCAATTTTTTTTTCACCAAAGCACATTATAAACATAAATATGTATGTATGCACACAAATCGTTTTTAGAACACTATACATACGTACCAGACAAGTAAACTCTGTGGAAAAAAATGTCGCACACTGATGATTACATATATACTCTGATGTATTTATATGTATGTTAAAAATGCTTCTGTATTTATCTTTTAAAATGTTGTATATTTGTCAATTTGTTTTTCATTTTAAAAATTGAAATATATGTACATAGGCTTGTAACTATTTTTGAAAATAATAAACAGGTTATTTTATACATATATATATATATATATATTTTTTTTTAAATTAATATACACAAAGAACTATCTAGCCTCAGTAGCACGATGGGTCGTGTGTTGGATTATTGTGAGCGATTCCTCAGTTCAATACTGGAGTATTTATTTATTTTAAATTTATTTCTGAAAGGGATATAA
Source organism: Lypha dubia (assembly GCA_947311025.1). Classification (NCBI taxonomy): domain Eukaryota; kingdom Metazoa; phylum Arthropoda; class Insecta; order Diptera; family Tachinidae; genus Lypha; species Lypha dubia. The sequence goes on along the minus strand of OX371265.1, from coordinate 30,361,575 downwards.
AATTGTATATATGTATGTAATCAAAAATCAGAACCGAAATTTTATTTTTGCTAAAGTAAATTAAAACGCTATGGTATGATACAGGTGTAGGTACTACACGCTAAATATACATTTGTGTATATATATATACATAGGTATATATGTATTTTTCGGTTAATTGCACATCAAAATTTGCACAACTTTTTGTTCAATTAACCGGGGAACCAATTAGCCGATACCCGCTTAATTCAACAAATCGTTCAATTACAAGAATCCGCATAATTGGAACTACTAATGCATTAAAAGAAATCGCATATGTGCACTTTAAGTTTTTCAAAATAATTTTTTTTTTACCTTAAACGAAAAAAATGCAAGTAACAGAAAAAAATGTACATATATGTGTATACGCAGGTATTTATTATTGTAGGTACATACTATGTACTATTAAATGCACTATTTGTGTGCACATGAGCTTTACAAAAAAATTAAATTTATAAACTAAAAAACAATTCATTTGCAATTAACCGGGTAAAAGTAAGAGGAAATTTATTTTTGATGACATGAATTTTGAACCAATTAAGCGGGAAAATCAATTAACCGGGTTCAATTATCCGAGGAAATTTACATGTGTTTTCGTATGCAATATTTTTTTGCCCGATTATGTGGTTCAATTAAGCGTGGAAACCAATTAACCGTAGGGTCAATTAACCGAAAAATACTGTATACATAATTGAAATGAGCCGTCGCTAAAAAGTATTTTGTCACCAGTAAAATAACTTTCCCTTCTATGAGGTGTTTTTTGATATGTACATACATACATAAGTACCTATGTAATAGGTCAATAACGAAGAATAAATAACTTACATAATTACTATTTGAACTAGCCCTACGTTAGAACAATGAATATTGTTTTAGCCTTCTCGAAATCGATAAACTGATACGTTCTGTTAGGCTGATTGGATAATATAAGTACATACATACATATGTACCTAATATGTATAATAGCTACATATTTCTACATATTTCATTTAAAAATATTTCTCGAATAATTTGCACAGACAATTTGCAAAAACATATTAATTTATATATATATGTATGTACATATATGTGTGTATGTTAAAAATGCATTTGTATTTAGAAGTAAAAAATATGTGATTTGTTTTTCATTTTAGATTCCTTTTAAACTCAGTGAGAAAAAAAGTAATGATAAAACATGCACACATACTGCTTACAGTATTATCAAAGGATATTAACAAAGGATATACAGGCTTATTATATTCTGCGAATCATATATATATGCATTGGTGAAGGGTATATAAGATTCGGCACAGCCGAATATAGCACTCTTACTTGTTATTAACAAATTTGTCGTCACTTAGTTTGCGAACTCTTATGATAAGACTAATAGTTAATTATGCGTCCAGATGCTATAGATTTTGCATACCAATCTGTAATAATTTTATTCCCATCTCTATGTAATTTCATATCCAAAAATGGTAGTGCGTTGTTTTGCTCTTTTTCAATTGTAAATTTTAATTTTTTATGGTAATTGTTGAATGTTTTTAATATTGTTTCTTCGTCATCTTTTTTGATTATGGCAAATAACTCGTCAACGTATTTAGTTAAAAAACTAATTTTTATATTTTGCCTATTTAAATCTTCTAGTGTTACTTTAAGTAATTTGTCCAATACTATATCAGATATTGTGGGCGATAAAGGGTTCCCCATAGGCATTCCATAAGTTTGTTTGTATAATAATTTATCATACATAAAGTAATTGTTATTTTCAAGACAAAAACGTAAAACTTTGAAAAATTGTGGTCTTGGTATTTTAGTGTAATTTTTTAGTTCGCTCCATTTTTCCATAATATCGCTGATTGCCAAATGAATCGGTATAGTCGTAAATAATGATATTACATCCAGGGAAATTAGGATCTCATCCTCCTTTAGGGATAGGGTTTCCAATCTATTTTTTAATTCCAGTGAGTTTTTTATATTTTTAAAAATGTTTCCTATATGTTTGGTTAACTTATAACAAGGGACTTCAACAGAAGAAGAAATTGGGCGTAGTGGTGTATTGGGTTTGTGTATTTTTGGAAGCCCATACAGTCTTGGAGCTGTTCTCGAGTTCGCAGTTAGATTTATTTTTTCATAAATTGTGATGTAATTCTTTTTAACTAGTCTATTGTTTTCTCTTTGTAACTTTTGAGTTGGATCTGTCCTCATAATTTTGTATGTGTTTTTGTCTTCCAAAAGTTTCTCCATTTCTCTTCTGTAGTCTTCTCTATATAGTACCACTGTCATATTACCCTTGTCCGACTTTGTAATTATGATGTCATCTTTATATTTTCTAATGAATTTTTTGGTTTCGCCGTATATATTGAGAATAAATTTCTCTTTTGGGGTATTTCTTGAAGTTCTTCTATATGTCAAAATTCTACAGTACTTTTGACTTAACTGCCACTCTTTTAGCTGCCAATTTCAGATACCTGCCAAAAACCATAAAATTTCACTCATTCCTTCAATTTCGTTTGAAATATACTTGGTTAAGTGCCAATTTCATACGTGCCAATTTAAGTTAGCTGCCCCAAATATTTGGAATTATTATCCCATATTCATTGATAATTTTTCATTTAACAGCCACAAATTTTTTTTTTGCTTTTACTTTGATTAGAGATACCAACACTGCTCAAAGCCGTTCTATAATTCTCTCATTCTCTTTATAACTCTCTCTTGGTTTAAAAAAAAAAACAAAAAAAAAAACAGTGTGTATGTAGGTATGTATGTGAGTTCCTAGTGTAAATCATGGTGGAATAATCAGGTGTGCGCAAGAAGGAATATGTTTTTTTGTAGGGTTGTGTTTTGACCGTTAAAAAAATGGAAAAGTGCGCTTTATTGTCAAAAGTTGTTTACATTTTTGGCCGCCATTATGACTATTTTTGCTTTTGTTATGCTTTTTGCTTTTGCATAACCAATAAATACATACAAAACAACTTTTGTTTTGTTTTGTATACAGCTTTGTTTTGACAATTTGAATTAATTTTACACAAACAAAATGCATGCCGTTTTTTATTGTTGTATTCTTACGCGCACCTTATTATTCCACCATGGTATACATAAATCAAAACAATATGTTGATCAGACGAAAGGGTGCTTTTGTTTGTTTTCTTCAGCAGTTGCATTGTTTAATTTACATTTGCAGGTTGATGTGAAACCATGTCAAAAAAAAAAGATAACGTCACTTTCTTTAAAACAAAAATTGAATATTTTAAAAGATTGTGAAGAAAACGTAAAATAGAAAGACATTTGTGTAAAATATAATTGTGAAATTTCAACATTGTACCGAATAATTAGAAACAAGGAGGAAATTAGACAATCTGCCGTTGAATCAAAAAATCTTCAACAAAAACGGAAAAGAAAGGGTTTATATGAGAACGTTGAAAATGCGCTAGCAGTTTGGTTTGACCAACAGAGGCAAAAGAATGGTATTTTGACGAGCTTAATCTTAATAAATAAAGCCAAGGAGTTTGCTGTCCAGCTAGGCGTAGATTTCGAACCCGATTCCAATTGGCTATTTAGATGGAAGAAACGGCAAAATATAAAAGTAGGCCAAATTCACGGTGAAGCAAATTCCAACAGCAAAGAAAATGCGGAGTCTTATTGTAAAACTATTTTGCCAAACCTCATAGATAAATATCTTCCAGAAGATATAATGAATGCCGATGAAAGCGGTTTATTTTACAAAGCTTTACCTTCAAGAACTTACTACCGTCCAGATTGTCAAGCAACAGGCCACAAGAGCCAAAAAGCTAGAATAACATTGCTGTTTCTTTGTAATTCTACGGGTTCATTCAAAAGAGTCTATGCAATAGGCAAATCTATAAACCCACGGTGTTTGAAAAACGTAAGCCCTCCAATTCGATACATGTGGAATAAGAAAGCATGGATGACAACTGGCTTATGGTGCAGCATTCTCAATGCATAAGATGTCGAAATGCAAGCTGAAAATCGCAAAATTATATTGTTTGTTGACAATGCCAGTTGTCACAAAACACCGCAATTAAAAAATATTGAAGTTCAGTATCTACCTCCAAATACTACTGCCATACTACAGCCCTTGGATCAAAGTATTATACATACCTTTAAAACTTACTATAGACAAATTATTGTTAAAAAGCAAATATCTGCTTTGGAGAGAGAAGTTTCTATTCCAGACTTCTATAAATCTATCACGCTTTTGGACGTTCTTTTCTTTGTAAAACGGTCATGGTGGCTGGTAAATCCAGGGACTATTTCAAATTGTTTCAGAAAGGTAAACGAGTATTATGTAATTAAAATTGTGTGCATCAAAAAACTAAAAAAATTCTTTTTTTAAGGTTGGATTTGATAAAGCTCCTGAAAGCGACCTTATCATTCAAGATACAGACTTTCTAGAACAGATACCAAATTATTCAGACTATATTAACTGTGACGCCGATGTGGATTGTTACGGAGAGTTATCGGATAACGAAATTCTCGAGTCTATTAAAGAAACTACTCCTATTGAGGATGAAGACATTGCAGATGAAGGAGACAATGAAGAAGATAACGTCCCATTCAAAATTCCATCGACCAAGGAGGCTTTAGAAGCTTTGAATGTCCTACAAAAATATTGTATGCACCACGAGATTGATATCATTCCAGAAACTATAGAGGATCATATCTTAAAAGGGTTTATAAAAGCTTTTAAGCAAACTTCAATCACAGAATATTTTTCTTAAATCTTACATTTTAATTACCTTTTACTTAAAAAATGTATTTGCAAAGACTGAAATAATTTGTTCCTTTTAATTTATATTATTTTTCCCGAAGTACCTTTATGTTGTTTTATTAATAAATAATAAATGAAAAGAATATTTTTATTTTTTAAAGTTTTGGTTGTAAAAATATAGAATTGTGTGAATTGCTCTTATGGGCCACTTCTGTGGCAGGTAAACGAATCACATAACTGCCAATTTTTGGCAATTAAAAAATTTAACTTAAGTGCCATTTTGACTTACCTGCCACAAAATGCGTGCAAAACACGGTGTGGCAGTTAAGTCAAAACTACTGTATTTGTTATTTTAGATCTTATAGTTTCTTTCTCCTTATCATCTATAATTGTTTGAACCCATTGCTCAAGATCTGCGATTAAGTTAATTGTGGATATATTCTCATTTTTCACTGGAATTGCAAATTTTGATCCAAGGGATAGAAGCCACTTGCAATCTTCTGGAAATACTATGTTTGTTTTATTAACAAACCAGTTATCGTTGTGTTGTAAATTAAAGTCCTTTAATTGTTTGCTTTTTAAATTGTTGATCTTTGTAGTATGTGTTATTTTATCTTCTGCTTTGATATATGTATGTCTAGTTTTTTGTCTTTAAATAAAGTTTTCATAATCATAATTTTCCAATTTTAGATATAATTCGTTTCCAATTTTAAGCCTTTCCATTCTAATTTCTCCCAGACTGAAATTGGTTTCCTTAATCTCTAAATTGATTAGCTTCAAATGTAATTTTTGCATTGTTTTATTAAGCTCTAGCGATATTTTTGTCGATTTGAATAGTTGTGTTGTGTTTTTAATTATTTCTTTTTATGGCTTTGTTCTTCTAAGAGTAAATCAAATTTTTTTCTTAATTTCTCTAATTTCCTTTAGGACGTCATATTTATTCCTTTCCAAAACTTTCATATCTTTTAAAACTTCATATGTTTTGTACAGAGTTTTTTAGTGTAGACACACCTTAACTTTGAGTCTCTGTCTGCTCCTGAAGGAGACTATATCTCATGTCATCTAAATTATTTCTCTTCCTTAGAGTTTCCTGTACATTCTTTACTTCTGGCTGTTTTGGACATTTTTCTTGTTCTCATCCGGTTGTTGTTACCGATCGCAAACATTTTGTAGCTCAGTCTCTAGCTGTTCCAGACCTTCTGGTAAGCTTTTGCCAAAAAGGTATCCTTGAGGATTTACTGTAACCGCTAATTGCAAAATATTCGCTGCAGCCTGTTCTATCGGGGACAAACTTACTTCCTGTGATGGTCCCGCTCCAGTGGTGTATTATTTTTTTTGTGACACATTTTTTTCTTTAGTTTTGCCTTGAAATGTACGCATACGCATCAGGTATACGTATCGGTGGGCCAAAACTGTTTAGTTTGTCACTGATTCGCTTCCAAACACCACGAGCAATTTGTCGATTGTTTTCCATTTCTTGGATTAACTGCCTGGCTCACGATGTCGACCGATGTCGATCGCTTGATTTTTAGACGCAAAAAATCTAGCTTGCGTTCCACTAATAATCGATTTTATTTAACACATTAATTGTTGGCTGGAAGAAGAGCTAAACAAATAAATAAAATGGATGGTTTGAAGTTCACGAATCATTTGTTTTTCGTTTACAATTTCAGCATTATCGATCGGTCGACATCGTGAGCCAGGCAGTATATGTTCAAACTGGTGTCTGGCTGTTATTTTTACCATTTTGAAATCTATAATTAAAGAAATATAGTAAAATTTAAAAAATACAAAAGTTAAATAAAAATATACTTACATTTTAATTTTGCCGCCTTTTTTACTTTATAAAAATACTAGCAGAAACTACAAATTTGTGGTTGCCAATATGATTACAATATGGCAACTGGAATTAACAGCTATTAGTTGCCAGTTGCCATACGTAATATATTTTCGGAAACTATCAACGCAACTGAGATTGGGTTGCCATCCATAATCGACCTCTAAATCAAATTAAAATATTTTCACAATGGGAGAAACAAATGGAATGAAACATTTTTTGTCTGTTTCACAGCAAAACGGATTCGGGTTTTATGTAACTGCACACACAAATGTCAAAACGTTTTTTTCCTTGAATTTTGTCAGTGAAAATGGAAAAAGCAGCAAAAGGCATGCGTACAAGCGAAAATCAAAAAGAATTTTTATTAATTTTTTAGAAGTAATGTCGATATTGCAAACGATAAGTATGTACATATGTATATTTATACATGCATACATACATAAATACATATATATGTATAGATTTCAAAAATAAAAAAAATTATTTAAATAATTGATTTATACATAAGTATGTACATATCTACATACATTCATACATCTCTGTATTTACAGATTTGTTACTATCTACATTAAAAAAAATAATGCATACATTTTCAACTTTTATATATTATTCGCATGTACAATGTAATATATTTTTTTTGTTTGCCAATTGTACAGAACCAAGTAGAGAGTAAGTTGTGTCGGCTTAAAAAAAGAAAAAAAAACTAAGAGGCGCCTTAAACTTATTTTGTAGCCGGCAGCTTAACAAATACATAAGGCGATAGAAAATTGAAAAGTAACAAAAAGTTATTGTTCAGTAAAAGTCTCGGAAACGCATAAAATAGAATATGCAACACATCTGAATAATCTGGGTCCAAAACAAGAAACCAGTTAGCATATGTCATGGAAAATGTATCAATAAAAAAAAATAATTAAAAAAAATTGTATTCGACTTAGTGCTAGGATGCTATTGATTTTTTTCTGCTAATAATATTTCCAACTTTACAGTCGATTGAATGTTTGTACTTCAGTAAGAAACGTTTAACTAATTTTAACTATTCAGTTAATTTGTTGTTATCACTAGAGATGTGCGCGTGAGTAAAATTAAGCTCACGATCACGCACGATCACGAAACATAAATATTTATCACGTACCCTCACGCACGGCATGATTTAAAACTTTCACGATCACGCACGCTCACGAACGCAATATGTTTAATCATGTACTTTCACGCACGAGGGGAATAATTTTGCACGCATGCTCACGGTGAAATACAAATTTTGCAATAAAAGATTTAGTAATTAATTTCTTTATTTACTTCAAGATCATCAATTAAATAAAAAAAAATTAAGGAAAAGCTCGAAAAATTAGCAATACAAAGGATAAACTTAATATAAAAAATCTAGCACTGTCTGTCAAGGTAGGTTATTTAAATTTATTACTTATATGTAAAGGAATTCAAAAGGAGTACTAGTGTTGTTAGGTTTAGGTTAACGCAATATTTCTAAAGGTGTATGTTTGTATGTAGATACTACATATATAATTTTGAATAACTTTTCATATTTACATTTTATAAATACAATGTACATACTTTTGTGCTATGGTTCTAGATAGTGGTTTATTAATATGTACATATGTACATACATTCATTTTATAACATCAATGAGATAAAATATCACATTACATATTTTCATTATTTGTTTACATACAGAAAACAAAATGGACTTTCATTATGTATGTCTGCATTTGTAACGGAGATTTTAACATAGAGAACTGTTTTGAGTGCGTGAAAATTGTATTAAGAAATCCTGCACGATTTGTTGCCGCCTGCGGCCGGGTTCAGACAATTTCGTCACCACCGCTAATTCAATATTTTCTACTTTTTTTTACTTTTCTATATTATAAGCTATATGTAATACATATGTATATGTTGAAAAATCAAATTCAAAATATCAACGAAGAATATATGCATGTTGTGAAATCGGCTAATGCAAGTATAATATATTTGCATGCGGCCTTGTGCCGCATCGAAGTTGTTTAACTTAGTTTTTTGTGTATGACATTTCAAGATGAATAACATGGATATAAAGTTATACTGCAACAGATAATATAAACGGGAATCGCATTTTGTGCAATTTCGAAAAGATATTGTGTAAAGTTGTAATGCAAACGAAACTGAAACCTTCTTTTTTATTTCACGTTATCCCAGAACGAGAATTGACCCCCAGGTTTTAACACAGCGGATTTTGCGTTCACACTTCAAGTTTTTTTGTGTCCGATTTTAATGTATTGAATCTTCAATTGAAATATTAATAAGTATTCAAATCTAAAAATTTTAAATATGTATATGTTTAGCCGATGCTAAACAAAATTTTTAGTTTCAAAGGCTGTTTTTTGGTGTTTAACGTCGTGTGTTGCTGAGAGAAAGAGTATCCCTCCTTTTTAGCCGAGTATAGCCTCTGTGACGACAAAAGTCAGCGGTTCGTTTTTTTTCACACCTTTGCCATCTATCCAGAAGCAGAATATTTATTTTATCCTTTAGTTAGTATTTTACTTCTGTAGTAATTATATTTTTACTATATATATACTATATATTTACTATTTTTCTAAAACCATTTAAAAATTGTAAATCCGATTAAAATCAACTGAGTTACGTGTTCATAAGTACTCGGACCTACCCGAAAATAGTTTTTTCGGAATAACTCCGAAATTTGGGGGTGTTTCCGAACTTTTAAAAATTGATTTATGATCTACTTAATAATGCCTACAACTTACACTAGGTCACTTTTCAAGTATATTTTCACTGTAGCACCGTGTTATTGTTGTTGATGTTGTTGTTGATGTAAAATTTTAAGAGACATTTATTTGTTTGTTGGTATTTTACTATGTATTTGTTTAAAGTTGGTGTTTTATTTAGTTATTATTTAGTTAATTTTAATTTTGTGTTTTGTTTTAGAACTGTTTTCGACTTTATAAAATTGCAACTTTTTTATGTAATCTTGTAAAAGAATTTATTTATTTTAGTTTGATGATATTTATGTTTGTTTTAACACTGGTTTTCGGCTTTATAATTATTGTTGTTGATGTTGTGTTTGATGTAAAATAAATTTTAAAGAGGAATTTATTTGTTTTGTTGGTATTTTACTACGTATTTGTTTAAAGTTGGTTTTTATTTAGTTAATTTTAAGTTTTTTGTATGCTTTTTTATTTTTTTTTAATGATTTTTCTGGATATTTTTGCATTAATTTATTTTCTTATTGATTTGTGTTAAGTGTTTTGTTATTTTAGACTTTACAAACTTAGTACATAAGTATATTGCAAACATTAAAAAAAATTCACAGCGGAGCTCAGATAAAACACGTCCGTTCACATCAAAATGTATTGTGTTTGCAAAACTTTCCTAAGCTGCTTGGTACACTCCTTAAGCGTCAATTTTAGATGGGGCGATCTGTAGCGTTGCCATTCTCGTTGAGCTCTCCGTTTTCCAGTCAATGGCCTTTCTATATCTACAGAAAAAATATTGTTAAATCTCACTGGTTGATTTATTTTTTTGAAGTAGCATTAAAAGCAACTTGTTTAACATGCGCTTCAAACAACCTGAGAGAATCGTCTATGTCAGAAGGTGTTCACAGCGGCATTTTTTCCGAGCAATGAGCACTCAGATATTTTCCATATTTCAGCCAGATAATACGTGCAGATGTCATCGGTAAATCACTTGTTGGTGTTACAGTTGTGTGTGAGTAAATAGTGACAATTGTAGGCGAGTGGTCTAAAGATAAGTCCAAAGATGCTTCAGCTTCAACTATCTTGCTGCGAACACCTTTCAAAATTCCAAAGTCGATAACATCAGGAATTTTTTGTCGATCAGTTGGCCAATATATTGGCTGACCACTTGAAACTACATTCAAACCCATTTTATATATTGTGTCTAACAAAACTCGTCTCTTAGGAGTGATTATACGTGAACCCCAGAATGTGTGTTTAGCATTGTAGTCGCCAGCTGCTAGAAATCGAAGGCCCAGTGATTTATAAAAAGCAGAATATTTTTCGATGCAGATGTTCGTTGCTTGAAGATAATCTTCACAAAAATCATTCAACAGTTGGTGTTTTATTCGCGTTTTTACTAGGATTCCCGAACCACCACAAGCTCCACCTCCAGGATCATTGGTGTCGTAAAAATTATATTCACTAATTCTGAAACAGCTTCGAGACGTCAAATGAGTTTCTGAGATAAGCATAATATCGATTTGTGTATTCAGAAGAAAATATTCTATTTCGTTTTTATGTTGGCAGATGCCGTTTACGGTTTTTTGCGCCGTACTATGGTTGCATTTTAAAATACTAGCGTATGAAAATTTATTATTAGCTTGTTGTTGAGCACTAGTCCCGTTAGACTTGAAAACGTTTGAGTATTGATTCTGGCTGTTGGACGGTTGCGGTAACTGTGGTTAGTTAATACGGGTTTTAGGCTGAGCGGGAGTAGCATTAGTTTTTTTGTTTGATGAATTCTTAAAACAGAGTAAAGGGGGCAGCCTATATAGTTGGCAGTGTGATTTCCGCCGCAATTGCCACATTTTTTCGCCTTGGGATCACCTTTTATTTTATCACAGTTAGCGGTACTGTGTAACTCACCACATACAACGCATGCTGTAGGCAACTTGCAATAAGATTTTGTGTGCCCAAATTCTTGGCAGTTCTGGCATTGAACAGGTCCAGCTCTTTTATGTGGAGGCTCAACCGTAACTCTTCGATGTAACAAGTACTTTAAATTATAGATAGGGAGCGAATCTTTTTTATTTTCAAGTCACCTGGCTGTAGCTCGACTCTAAAAATAGGTTGGGGGATTTTTTCCCTATTTTTAATGTTTGAAACATATTTTATTTTAAAGCAACTATTTTCAAGGCCTGACTTAACCTCTTCAGGATAAACACTAGAGTCTATACCTTTTATAACGAATGTTAGGCCTTTAGCACTCTTTAGTTGGTATACGTAAAATTGTTTATTTTTTGACACGAAATCATAAACTATTTTTCGGTAATGATTTTCTTGAGTTACCTGAATTTTTGTTTCGTTGATTTTGCCGCGCTTAATTGGAGTTACGAAGACTCGCATCACATAAATTAGAACAAAAAGCCACATACAAACCGATCGAGCAAAAAAACCGCACTTGCAGCCCACTGTTCGATAACAGGTCATACTCCAGACTTAAACAAAACAAGAGTGTTACAAAAAGAGAATAATTATAAAAAGAGATTTTTGTTGGAGATGCTCCACATAATTGATGTCCCGCTAAGCAAAAGACTTTATTATAAAACCGATACAGAAAAATACGCTCAACGGTAGACAAATACAGCAGAACAAAAAAGAGACATTAGGTGTGTTTGTTTACTTTTCCAGTAATATTTATCCAGCAGCTTTGTGATAGAGAAAAAAAACAAATTTACTCTCAATTACGCGAACAGCATTTTGCAAGATTTTGCATGTTGTTTTGCTGAACAGCTGATAAGTAATGCTAATTCAAAAGGAAAAAATTGGTCACTGTTTGCGATTAACGATTTAAATAAAATTTCGAAGTAATTTGTTGCCTATTTTTTATGATTTATACAATTATTAGTTAATAATTTACAATTAGTTAAAAATTAAAATTTTACTTATTTAATTCATTGACTTTCTAATTAGTACACATGCATATGTTTATACAAAGTTTTTATGATTTAAAAACGATGCATTACCAGTACTTATATTCATATTCTTCCATTGTTTAAATAAATATATCACAAATTTTTGCTTAAATTTAAAATATTTCAACAAATACAAATAAACTTTTGTTTAGTTTTTCATTACTTCGAAAACTTTCTACATAATATTTCACATATAAAACTTTTTTGTTTAATTTTTAATTGGTAAGAAGAAGCAGTAAAAACATCTGTTTTATCTTGCGAAATTTTACTGAACAAAATTTATCCAGCAAGAATTTGCAAGTTCTCAGACATTTAAATGTCAATTGCTGACTCTCTTTCTCTCTATTTAAATAAATTTACTTGCTGGAGAAAGTAAACGAACAGGATCCAGTAACATTTTGTAACAATTTGTACAAAATATCACGTAAACAAACACACCTATTAATAACAAACAAAAGTAAACAACAAAAAGGTTCCTAATTATAGATCTTTATATATGCATATAAAAATTGTGTTTAAAAATTATACATATTAATAATGTGTTATTCACATATTAATAATTATTACAACTGCTGTATTTTACTTGGTCCCTGATGATGGTCAGTAAAGCTTATCGAAATATTGGACAAAAATATAAAAATAAAAATGGATGTGTTACATACATACATATACATCTACGAAAACATAATATATATGTATGTGTTTTATCAATTTTTTCATATGATCTTAAGCTTATATATAATACATCGCACAAAATATCACATCAACAATAATACACTTATCAACATTTTGAAAAAATTTAATATACAACTTGTACGTTAAATCCTGAATTTAATAAACTTCTAGTAGGAACGTAAAATCAGTTGTTAATTGATTTAATCATAAATTTGGGATTTAACATTCAGTATGAAAACACTATTATATATAAATAAAGGACCTTTTAATTTTACATTAACTTTATGCATGATACTATGTATCGCAAGTTTAATCTTCGACTAACCCCAGCAAACACGAAGTCAAACCTTTGAAATAAGATGGCTTTATCATTTACTATCAAGCACAATTCGCAAATATTTTTCAAAGATTTGTGTTTAACACTTGAATTCAAGTTGATAATGATTTCAGTATAAACTTTTGACAAACAGTGTTTTATCAATTTGTTATCAAGTTGAGGTCAAGTGGCATTTTCAAATTATAAATACACGTGGCAATCGTGGCATATTTATGAATTCGCCTTGTGGCAACACTACTTAAAGCACAAACTAAATTGTAAACATTTTAAAAATATGGCGATCAAAGTGTGTTAAAAGTGAAGAAAAATTATATTGCTGCTTGCTCGTGAAAAAAGTATATACATACATATATTGCTTGTGAGTAAAAAATTAATTATGAGTAAGAACGCAAATACGAAAAAGATAAAACGGGAAAGTGAAGAAATAATATGTTTGTTATATGATCGAGGTGCTACTGAAAGCATGGACAATCTTGAAAATGAAGAGGAGCCAAGGTGAGGACTTAAATAGACAATATATTTAGTTAATAAAAAGCATAAATTCATATGTATATGGTTTCCAGATAGAAGAATTATCTTTAATCATATCACAGTCCCCAGAAACATTTTTAAAATTTGCTTGGCGTAAAATTTTTACCGACGAAGTTGCTCAAAACCTGTGCTGGAAAGGTACAACGACAAAAATTACGGTTACAGCTACTATAAAAAGTATTATAATTTAGCTTATTTAAAGAAATAACTTAATAATTTGTAACACCTCTAGGTTCATTTTCCTCTAAATTTCCTTCTGCAACAGATGCCTTATTTCAAAAAATTTCAATTAGTTTCCTCCAACATGCTATGACGCGCCATCAAAAGAAAGTCGAATACATGAATAAGAAATTACATCGAAATGATTAAAAACTTCAATTAATTAAGATATTGTTATTGTATTTATATGTAATACTATTTTCTTATAACTTTTTACAAACAAGTACATAAATATGTCAGTCAATAATGAATTCCATGAATTTATATATTAAACATGAACTTACAAAGCAAAAATTGTATTTCCACTTTTGAGAATAACGTTTGAAAGTAAGTTGAGAATAAATAAATTTATCAATTTGAAAATAATTTCCCCTTTTCGTTGAGAATGCTATGTTTTTCAAGTTATTTTCAAATCATTTTCAAACGTTTGTCGTTTGAAAAAAGGTTTTATTTCAAATCATTCTCAATTTGAAGTCAAGCCTTCGTGTTTGTTGGAACAATACGATAAGAAGACGTTATTAATCAAAAACCATAAGATATTATAACATACCATACATACATATATAAATTTACCTATATTTATTGTAGGAGATTGATTATCACTAAGGTTCGCTGTATAAATGCTACCTCTCGCACCACTTTCATGATACAATGTATCGCAATTTTAAACCTCGACAAACAATACGATATGAAGACGTTATTAATCCAAAATCATAAGATATTACAACATACGATACACATATAAATTTACCTATATTTATTGTAGGAGATTTATTATCACTAAGGTTCCCTGTATAAATGGTACTACTCGCACCACTTTCACCTTGGTTTGTTGGCGGTCTAGGTAGTCGCCTTCTTAGCCACGGATGCTTAAGCGCTTCTGCAGGCGTTAGTCTTTTTTCGGGATCCCATTCTAAACATCCTCTTATAAAGTTCAAAAACAGTGCATCTTTGCATCCATCTAAAGCCTTAGAGAAACTTTTTGAACAGGGTGGCCCCCGCGTTTTACCCCTACGAGATTGGCCACCAATTAGAACGACCATGCCATCAGCCATAGTTCGCACAGTGCAATATCTTGGGTAGCCGTCCGGATTAAAAAAAGTTTTGGCACGCTTTGAGTGGCCCAGTATGTTTTTTGGCGGCATGCCAAGAACTTCTATAATGCAAGCTAATTGATCAGCTTCATTTTCTCCTGGGAATAGAGCATGTCCGGACAATAATTCAGCTAATATACATCCAAGTGACCACATGTCAATTGCACGACCATACTTTGATCCTAATATAACTTCAGGTGCTCTATAAAATCTTGACTGAATGTATGTGTATACACGTTGGCTTTCGTAGCACGATGATCCAAAATCAATAACCTGCAAACAGAATTTTAAAAAAAGTAGAAATTATATTTAGCCACCTCATTACTGCAAAATCTGTAATGGTACACAAAACTAGTTTTACGTGGTAATAACTAACAACAACGCTTTCCCACAAAATATGTTAATAGCGTATTTACATAGATTAGGTTACACAGTTAGTGTTGTCACGACAAATAAAGTCAAAACAAACTTTCCTCATACCCTGGTTGTCGATTCTCAATCTGTGAAAACGTTAAATGAAAACTCTTCAAATATTTCTTCTAATTTCTTCGATCTTTTATTAAATTTATTTTCAGTCTGATTTTTGCGAGTTAAAGATCCACTTTTTGTTTTTTTTTATAAAAAATAACAATAACAAATTTATTTTTAAAAACCAATATTTCGCTACCAAACAATGGATAGCTTCTTCAGGGTTATATATAAGGACATTAAAATGTTTTTTTACAAATTTTTGAAAAATTATTTCAAAAAACATTTTCTGGCGCCAAATAAAAAAATTAATTTTTGTATGAACAAATTAACAAAATTATTTTAAAGCATATCTTAAGGGTTATAGAAAACATTAATATATAAAAACAAAACAACTTATTTTACAAAACGTTAGCTTAAATTTCTACTTCTATTAATTAAATATCTATAATTCTGAGCTATATTTGCTGTATCTATTTTGTAATTAATCCGTTGTGTATTGTGAACTTTACTAATCTGCAACATTTCTAGCATTAATCTACGCTTAAAAATTAATGTATTTTTAAAATCAGGAGAATGATTAGAGCTAGCGTAGTGTAATGACAAAGCTGTCTTTTGTGTTAATGTAGTGTTTCTGTACTTATAATCTGATCTATGTCCCGCAATTCTACTTTTTAATTTGTTCTTGGAAGTACTTTTTTTTTTTTTTTTAATTAGGACCAGCACCCCTACGTATGTAGTGCACTGTGTAAAGCTATTGCATATAATTTTTTATCAACTTATGCAATTATATTATTACGTTTTGTTTAATAACGCGGTTGTTATTAGAGATAATTTGGGCAAATTACAACATTTTTTGATTTTTCGAATGCTGCAACTTTCGCTGCTCTGCGGCTTCTATTTACGGAATTACGGCCAAATCACTAATTTCAATATTTCAGACGCAGAAAAATTCTCAAAAAGTGTATTAGAATCAGTCTTTTTGTGTTTAAGACACGGTTAAATTAAAAGAAGCAAGGTTTCTCCTTCATACACATGACTAGGCTTATTAGTGAAGATATTTAATTTTGAGAAATTAGTGTTATTTATGGACTCAGTGTATTGTATTTGTGGAACGTATGTATGTATGTATGTATGTACTATCTTAAATAAATTATTATTATTTTTATTTTTGAACTACTTACTTATCGTTTGCAATATAGACATTTTGTCATAAAAATTAATCACTTGCGCGCATGCCTCTTGCTGCCTTTTCAATTTTCACTGATAAATATTAAGTGAGAAAAAACGTTTCATATGAAAAGATTTTGACATTTGCAGTGAAACTGTGAAAAAAAATATGTTTCATTCCATTTGTTTCCCTCATTGTGAAATTTTTTTTAACTGTTTTCATTTCATCACAGAACGGGAATCAGAATAAAAATGAAGAGTTTTTTTGCAGAACAAAATGCTATGCTTGGCAATTAAACAGAAGCATGAGCAATTAAAAAAATTTAGAAAAGAGATGTTTTTAAGCTTTAAGGTAAGAGAGGTACATAAGAAAAAATTCAATTGTCTTCTTAGAATACATAACAGATATCTGGGGGTAGATTCTGGTTCTGCAATAACGTGAAATGTAAAAAAATGTTTCATTTTCGTTTTCATTACAACTTTACGCAATATCTTTTCTCAGTTGCACAAAATGCGATTCCCGTTTATATTATGAAAAAGTGTTTCATTCCATCTGTTGCAGTGTAACTTTATATCCATGTTATTCAACTTGAAATGTCACACACAGAGAACGAAGTTGAACTACTTCGCAAGGCCGCATGCAAATATTTATTTGCTTTTGTGGCTTTTACAACATGCATATATTCTTCATTGAAATTTTGAAGTTGATTTTTCAACATATATTACATAATATATGTACATAGCTTATGTTATAGAAAATTGAATAAAAATTAGAAAATATTAAAAAAACGAAATTTATATTTATAGCGGTGGTGAAGAAATTGTATGAATTACATAAGTAGGCAATTTTATTAATAGTCTATCATTACAGATACTGAGTTAATCCTACAAGTTGAATAAGGAATAAATATATATATATTTGTATAGAGATATTATTTAATGTCTTATTGACAAAAAAATATAATCGAAAAATAGTGTATAATCACACTTTTATACTATAATTTCAAATGGTAAAAACTCTGAAAATAAAAGACGATAGTTTAACAATATCGAAAATATAGATATATCTATATACATATGTACTTATAGGAATAAATATCGGTATCCATAATATTTAAAATACAGTTTTAAACCGGGACTTTAGTTTAATTCTATTTATTTACTTTTTATTTTTTTTTTTTTAATAAAATGATATGTTTTCAAATTACATACTCGTATGTATGCATGTTGCGAAGATCACCAAATTTTTAAACGGGATTAGTTCTAGTTGTTTTACCAATGTTTTATTTAAAGTTTCTCTTGTGCCCTCTGGAGACGATATAAAACACATCAACGTTCTAAGTGTGTGAGTGCAGTCGTGCTTTTTCGGGTACACGTATACGTTGTCGGCTCTGATTTATGAAAACCATAATCTTGTGATATATTACTTTGATAGTCTCCAATTGTGATTGACAAAGAAAATGTCACTTGTTTTGTATCGAAGTGTAATGAGTAAAAAGATGGCAGCACACGCATACTTGTTAATTTTATGCTCTGGTATTTTTGTGTATAAACAGTGTCAAAGGCATATATATTTTTGTTTTTTGACAAAATTGCACAAGACCCGCGGTTGCAGGTAGTAATTTAAATAAACTAATAACAACAAATTGCCTGAATAGTTATAATTGGGTAAAATTTTCCTACTTAAGTACAAACATTCAATCGATAGTAAAATCGGAAAAATCATTAGCAGAAAAAATAGCACTAAGTCGAATACAATTTTTTTTTTTTTAATTATTTCTATTTATTGATACATTTTCCATAACATATGCTAATTGCTTTCTAGTTTTGGCCTGAGTTTATTTAAATGTGCTAGATATTCAATTTTATGCGTTTCCGAGATTTCGTGCAAAATAAGTTTTTTTTACTTTTCGATTTTCTATCACCTTATGTATTTTTTAAGCAGCCGGCTCCAAAATAAGTTTAAGCCGCCTCTTAGTTTATTTTCTTTAAGCCGACACCAACTTTCTCTCTGCTTGGGTCTGCACAATTGTCAAAAAAAAAAATAAATTACGTTGTACATTGGGATAAATGTATAAAAGTTGAAAATGTATGCATTATTTTTTTTAAATGCAGTAACAAATCTGTAAATACATATGTATACATATGTATGTACATATGTATGTATGTATGTACATACGCATGTATACATAAATCAATTATTCAAATAATTTTTTTTTATTTTTGAACTGTATACATACATACATATGTATGTACATACTTACATATTTATCGTTTGCAATATCGACATTTATGTTCTAAAAATTAATAAAAATTCTTTTCGATTTATGCTTGTGCGCATGCCTTTTGCTGCTTTTTCCATTTTCGCTGACAAATTTTAAGTGAAAAAAAACGCGTCATATGAAAATGTTTTGACATTTGTTTTCGCAGTTACATACAACGAGAATCAGTTTTGCTGTGAAACTGAGAAAAAAATTGTTTCATTCCATTTGTTTCTCTCATTGTGAAAAGATTTTAATTTGTTTTAATTTCTTCACAGAACGGGAATCAGAAACAAAATGTAAACGAGAAAAATGTTTACATTTCACGTTATCGCAGAACCAGAATCTACCCCCTGGATATTAGATATAATAGGAAATGGTTTGTTAATAAATCAGATTTTCACATTCCGACGGATGTTCAGTGGATTTTATCTTTAAGTTGGAATACATACCACGCGTTTCGCGCGTTTACGCGTCGAACGCGGCTGTCAAAAAAGTAGAATCAGTGTAATTGTATGTGGCAAGTTACACAGCACAACGCGTAGAACGCTTAAACGCGTACGACGCGAGTTAGCGACGCTCATATAGTTAACGACGCTCATATATAAACTTGTTTCTTTATTCTCTATTATATTGATAAAAATATGTATGACTAATATTCTAATAACAAATATAAGATAACAAGTAAAATTCTCATTGATGATAAAAAAGTAATTATTGTAAACAACCTTAAATATTTAAAAACGTAACAAAGACATAATATTGTAAATTCATGAAAAAATAAGATAACCAAATATTGAAAACAACCCTAAATATAATGAACATATTTTTAGAATAAAGAAAGTACTATAAGACAAAGCATGTTAGTATTTAAGATAATCATGTTTTTTAGAACAATAGAATAAAGAACTATGATAAGAAAATAATGTTATATTTAAGAAAGATGTTTTGTAAAAATAGTCAGTTAAGAATAAGTAGTGAAGACGCATAGTCGTCGTTGTATTTTTAATTCAAATTAATATTAAAATAAAAGACACCTTGTGTCAAAAATATTTTTTTTTATTTAACTAAAAAGGTAAAACTTTAATTGGCGATCCTGCCAGGAGGATAATAAAATTTATCCTTTAAAAGAGCGGACCAACTTTCTTGTCGCAGCAAGGACTCAAAAATATAAAATTCTTTATATAAAGAAAATTTTTTAAAACACAATCTTCATAAGAAGAGATTTAATAAAATATAAGTGCAAAATTACCTACATACATGTGATAGTGTTAAACATAAAACTAGTGCTAAATAATTAATAAAAAGTAAACAGTAAACTTTATGAAAAAAAGACAATCAATTTTCGATAGCACACGCCCTTTGGAAACGTTAGAAGAAGAAGCAAATATCAACATGGCCAACAACGTGGAAATTGGTGTCCTGACCCAACAGATGGCAGCACTACAAGTTGCATTGCAACAACTCACTATGAGTCACGCAGCTGAGGTAAGTGATTTAAAGGCTCAGTTGGATCAATTTAGAGTGAATCCCCTAATAAACGACCATCCACGACCTGCACCTTTGGAAGAAATTTCCACAATTATAACTGATGTTAACGAAGTAAAATTAGACGTTTTTAAATCCCTTCCTACATTTGATGGGGATATTACAAAATATCGGGTGTGGAGAGAAGATACATCACGAATGATGCGAAGTATCGAACCATTGAAAAATACTAGTATCTACTCTCAAGCACTACAAATAATAAAAACAAAAATACAAGGAGCAGCCGCTCAGGTTTTAGCTAATCATGGCACTATTTTTAATTTCGATGCAATCAGAGACAGGCGAGACTACACATATGCCGACACACGTCCATTGTATGTCCTACAAGAGGAAATGAAGCGATGCTTCCAAGGAAGGAAAACATTAGAAGAGTTCCATGACGAAATCAACAGATGCCTAAGCTTAATTATTTCAAAAATATCAATGTCTGGGTATGGAAGAGAAGCTATAAATGCTATGACGGAACAGACAAAACAAAACTCTATTCGAGTATTCATAGCAGGAATAAACAACACGTTCGTACAATCTATATTATATGCAAATGCTCCAGTGGATCTAGAACATGCATACACCATTGCCCGCACGATAGAACATGATAGCAGGCACCAAAATTTAAAATTTTCATATGAAAATAGAAACCCACAAAAATTACAAACGAACGAGAATCGATTCCAGAAACAACAATTTCAACCAACTGTAGTGAATCTTACTTTGATTATTACATTTGTAATTTTAGAACTGCCCTCGTAACCTTAGTTTTAAGTAAATTCCTTTAATAACAATACACAACAACAATGCTATGCTAAAATTAAGCAAATTCCTGTAATGTAAAAATACAACAACTAGTATACCTTATTTTAATTGTTATTTTACACAACAACTTTTGCTACTTTTATTATACATTACATTGTTAGTGTATACCACAAATTATGTTATTGAATAAGGAATTTTTGTAGTTTTAAGGTACTGCTATTTTAGTATATAAGGAACAAATTTTTATAAAATAAATCAATCATTACTTAGCCTTAAAATCGGCATTATCTCTTGGAGCATTTAACTGCTTCTTTTTAAACCTAAACAGGCATCCAACTGCCTTAAATATATTCAGGCCAGTGGCGTTCTTAAGCGCCGGCACCTTAATAGGCAGGTCCATTTTTAAATCCCTGAAAAACCTAATAAATATACACACACACATTACACAACTCCAAAATACCAATTTCAACAAGATCTCAAACCAAGACAACATTTTAATGACAACAGATTCCAGAGACAACATTTTCAATCAATTCCAAGATACCAACATCAACAGGAATTTAAGCAGAAACAACATTTCAACAATTTTCAACCACAACCGGCGCCCATGGCTGTAAGTTCTGGGAACACAATTCAACGACAACCCACACACTTTAACTTACAACACTATAATCAACAATCTTGGAAACACCAAGGAGAAAACAGTGGTAATTATCATACGAGGAAACAACAAAGAATCAACCACTTAGCACAAAAATTCGATGACAATTCCAGCATGTATGCAGAACCTGAACAAACGGTAAATAATACTATATTAGATTATTTAAACTAATAAACGGGTTGCCCTACCTTGTACTAACTAGTGAATTAACCAATACGAAATATAATATTTTTATTGATACTGGTGAAACCCATAATTAGAAAATATTGAATCCTGTGACATGATTCTAGGTTTAGAAGGATTAAGAATGTTAAATGCAAATGTGAATCTTAGGGATATGACCTTAACCACCATAAGTAGTGACAATCAGCCCAAGTTAAATTACATTGTAGGAGAAGAAAAATACGAACAGGAAATAGACAGAATGATGAAGGAAAATAATGGCATAGGACCATTACCTTTCACAACAACTATTGAGGCCACAATAAGAATAAAAAATGAAGAGCCAATATGGACAAAACAGTACCCATAGCGGATAACGGTTTTGTCAACAGGGAAATTAAGAAATTATTAGACGAAGGAATTATACAGAGAAGTAATAGCCCATACAACTCTCCAATATGGACAGTCCAAAAAAAGCTATAGATGAACAGGGAAGACCAAAAAGACGAATGGTTATAGATTTCCAGAAACTAAATGCTAATACAATTAATGATAGGTATATTATCCCGGATGTGAATATGACCATAAAAAATTTAGGTCAGGCTAAATATTTCACTACTTTAGATTTGGAATCTGCCTTCCATCAGATAAAAATATCTAAAGAAGACAGGGAAAAAACAGCTTTCTGCGTAAATGGCGTAAAATATGAATTTGTCCGTATGCCCTTTGGATTAAAAAACGCACCTTCAATTTTTCAGAGATGTGTAGATGATATACTTAGGGAATACATAGGAAAATTTGCATATGTTTACATAGATGATGTACTCTTATTTTCTTCATCACTTGAGGAACATATGGAACACATCAGAATAATATTTGACGCATTAAACAAAGCCACACTTAGAGTTTCTGACGAAAAATCAAAATTCTTTCAAACTGAAGTTGAATACTTAGGGCACATAATAAAACATAATAAAATTGCCACGAATCCGGAAAAAATTGAAGTAATAGAAAAATACCCCATTCCCCAAACATTAAAAGACTTAAGAGGATTTCTGGGTATGACTGGATATTACAGGAAATTTGTAAAAGGGTATGCTAGTATAACCAAGCCCCTTACAGTCCACTTACGAGGAGATAATGGACAAATAGGAAAGAATAAAAGCGCTAAAACAAAGATAGAATTAGATGATTCCGCAATAAGAGCATTTAATAAATTAAAAAATTGTTTAAAAGAACAGGTTGAACTATTCCAACCAGATTACTCAAGACCATTTGAATTGACCACAGACGCTTCCAACATAGCTTTTGGAGCTGTACTTAGTCAATAAAAAAAACCTATATTTTTCCTGAGTAGAACATTAAGCAAAACTGAGGAAAATTATTCGACGAATGAAAAGGAGTTATTAGCCATTATTTGGGCGCTCCAGAAATTTAGAAATTATATATACGGTACAACAGATTTAACTATCTATACAGACCACCAGTCCTTAACTCATGCTATATCTGAGAAAAATCCAAATCCAAAATTAAAACGTGGGAAATCAATAATCGAGGACTTTGGAGCAAAATTAGTATATAAGCCAGGACATCAAAATGTAGTAGCTGATGCCCTATCAAGACAACAGATTAATGCCTCATCTATAGACACTGTACATTCAGCTGAAAGCTCGTTTTCAGAAATTATTAAGCAAGTAAAACAACCACTAAATGCATACGGCATTCATGTCGAGCTTGTACCAAATAATAGAATAAATGAAACACGAACTCGTACGATATTCCAAAACAGAGTTAGACACACTATAAACTTTACAAATGAACAAAATCTTATACTTGAATTAAGAAAAATACTACAACAGAATAAAACGACCGCATTATTTACCACAAGAGAAAAAATGTATGCACTAAGCCCCATTATTACAAATACTTTCAATGGTGTAAACTTTGTATATACACAAACAAAACTTATTGATGTTCGAGAAGACGAAAAACAAGCAGAAATAGTAAAAAATACATAATAGAGCACATAGAGGCTATAAAAACAACATACAGGAGATACTTAAAAATTACTATTGGCCAGAAATAAAACAACAATGCAAAGCATTTAACAAAAAATGTACACCTTGCCTATATGGTAAATATAAGAG
Source organism: Lypha dubia (assembly GCA_947311025.1). Taxonomy (NCBI): domain Eukaryota; kingdom Metazoa; phylum Arthropoda; class Insecta; order Diptera; family Tachinidae; genus Lypha; species Lypha dubia. The sequence continues at coordinate 30,337,324 of OX371265.1, read as the reverse complement.
GAACCCAACCAGAGAACCATTGGGAGATTCCGACATTCCAACAGAGCCAGGCCAATACATACATATGGACATATATTTTAATGACAACAAAACATTTCTAGTCGCCATTGATAAATTCTCAAAATATACTTCTTTAAGGGAAATTGACTCAAGAGAACGCAAGGCTGAGAAAATTGAAGAAATTCTTACAAATAATTATCCAAACTGTACACGATTGATGACTGATAATGAAAAATGTCTAAATACACCAGCAGTAAACATGATGTGTATAAAATACGGCATAAAAAATATAGAAACCCCAGTCTATAGATCGACATCAAACGGATAAGTGGAACGCGTACATAGTACAATTTCCGAGCTAGTAAGAATATTTAAAATACAAAACGAATCAACAATAGCTGAAGAAATATACAAAACAATCAGAGAAATAAATAACACTATACACTCGGTCACGGGACAAAAACCAGTTGACATTTTATTCAACAAAATAAAATACGACAAAAAACTCATATACGAAAAACTAAAAAAAGCATCAGTAAAAACACTCGAAAGACTAAACCAAGGCACAAAACATCGAATCTTTTCACCAAATGAGCTAGTTAAAATTAAGGGAGTAAGAAAGAAAAAAGACGCCAGATACATTAAATATATTGTAAAGGAAGACCGTGAGGACACTGTCTTACCCACAAGAGGGAAGATTGTACATAAGGATAATATTAAAAACTATACTATTAATAATGATGATCATCTTCCTGATATTACTCGTAGTGGTCACACCAGAAATCAAGGGAGACGTAGAAATTAAAAATTTAAGCGGACAAAAATACATCTTAACCATGACTGATGACGTTTTTCTTTATGATGAATATTCATACCTTTTCCACGTCACAATTTTAACAAAAATAATTAAACCATATCAACAAATTGTTACAGCAGAATTTAAATCTACCACTCAAGAAGCGATCTGGATAAAGAAAATTGAAGTATTAACAAATCAACTTAATGAACATAAAAGACATACGAGATCCCTTAACTTTCTTGGATCAGCACTTAAATTTATCACAGGAAATCCAGATCATGACGATTTCATATTGATGGAAACAAAAATATGTAAATGAATTAATAAATAATAACCAAAAACAACGTTTGGTTAACTCAAGGTTTGAAAAGTTAATTGATGCATTACAAGGTCAAACATTGGAAAATCACCTCATCATAGAACAGATACATGACCAACTCTTATTACTTGTTAGAACAATTAATGCTGCAAAGAATAACGAATATTTAACTGAATCCTTAAACCTAGACGACATAAAGGAAATAATAGATCATGAATTAATTTCAGTTCCCATAATAAACATTCTAGAATATGCAGACATACAGATTGTGAATGAGTATACGTCAGCACCTGCCTTTACGGCTTATCTGACGGTGTACTTAAACACTTGGTGTAGATTAAGCGTTCACCATCGCCCCTGAGCCACCCCACTCAAGAAACCCGAAGGCATCCCCGAGGGGATGACAACAGGTAGCAACTTCTCAGACATGACCAAGGCCCGTCATGTCCAAACACCTTGCTAAAGTGAGCGAGCTACCTAAACTCTGGAATCCTGTTGGTTCACAACAGCACATAGAGGCTTCGCATCGGTAGACACGAAGTCCGCTAAGCGAGCATCAGTCTTTAACCGACACCTCTCCCAGCTTTTGGTAACAACCACAACCACTACGTGAACTCTCGAAAGAGACCTCAACCAACAACCGGCCCATGGGATCCTGTAACCGGTATAGTAGAGGAAGACTCTACTTCCCGGTTTAAACATTCCCCCATGTGGGCTGCCGGCCCCGTAGTGCCAGTTCAAACTACTGGTAGAGTTTCGAAAGGAAATCCCAGAAGGGATTAACTTTCTATTGGTTTTGGTCATGGGCTAGACCTTAGGTACCCTTACACCTTCTATGTAGACTTACGTGGCAAGCCACTACGTTCATTATAAAATATATGCACATTCCGTTGCTCTGTTAATTCAGAGATTGGTCTGAGCATATAAGTTTTATGGGTAACTGACAAAACGTTATGTCTACAAAAATCAGTTACCCTATACCCCGGGGAGTATTGCATCTTGTTGTTGAGAATCAACAAGATGAACTATCTACCCCCCGAGGGGATGCAGACATACATATAGCCGGGACAGGAGATCTATTTGTAGCTATCTATAAATATCCTATTAATCCTAATTAATGACTGTAAATTTTTCAAAATCACGCCCATAAGTTTTAGGCACGGAAAAATAAAAACAGATGATGAAATCGCTCAGTGTGATAAAAACTATGTTAGAGTAAATCTCTGTAAGAATTATTTAGGAAAAAACATTTGTAGGACAAATAATGAGACAGACACATGCATACTTCCACTACTAAATAATAGAAATAGTAAATGCGAAGTAATACAAGAGTATAATAATGCATTATTAGAAATTAATGAAGGTTCCATATTATTAGATGGTACTCATCAAGTCGACAATATTACTGCCACAGGTATAGCATTAGTAACGTATACTGACAAAGTTAAAATAGACAAAAAAAAAAAAAAAAAAAAAAAAAAAATTAATCATACCATATGAAGAACATCCTATACGTTCAATTTTTTATACGATAATCTTCATAGCTATAATACTTGGTACAATCTACATTGGACTTAAAATTTTTAAATATTTATTAATATATAAAAAAAACCGAACAGAACAAAACTCCAAAATTTATTACAAACAACAGGTAGAAAAAATTAATAGAATAGAATAGAATAGAATAGAATAGAATAGAATAGAATAGAATAGAAACCATACCACGCGTTTCGCGCGTTTACGCGTCGTACGCGGCTGTCAAAAAAGTAGAATCAGTGTAATTGTATTTGGCAAGTTACACAGCACAACGCGTAGAACGCTTAAACGCGTACGACGCGAGTTAGCGATGCTCATATAGTTAACGACGCTCATGTATAAACTTGTTTCTTTATTCTCAATTATATTGATAAAAATATGTATGACTAATATTCTAATAACAAATATAAGATAACAAGTAAAATTCTCATAGATGATAAAAAAGTAATTATTGTAAACAACCTTAAATATTTAAAAACGTAACAAAGACATAATATTGTAAATTCATGAAATAATAAGATAACTAAATATTGAAAACAACCCTAAACATAATGAACATATTTTTAGAATAAAGAAAGTACTATAAGACAAAGAATGTTAGTATTTAAGATAATCATGTTTTTTAGAACAATAGAATAAAGAACTATGATAAGAAAATAATGTTATATTTAAGAAAGATGTTTTGTAAAAATAGTCAGTTAAGAATAAGTAGTGAACACACATAGTCGTCGTTGTATTTTTAATTAAATTAATATTAAAATAAAAGACACCTTGTGTCAAAAATATTTTTTTTATTTAACTAAAAAGGTAAAACTTTAATTCGCGTAAAGCAGGTTTACATTCTACTTTTGAACGCGTCTCTCGCGCCAAGATAAAATGACAGCTGGTTTGGATAGTTAAGCATGACAAATTATATTATACTTTCAATGTTATCGATAAATATATTTGTTTCGTGGATTAATTTCTTCTATTTTTTGTACTAATAATAATTTTTTTTATGAAAATACTTACACCACACATGATTAAAACGAAACAATTAGGGCGTAAAAAGCGTTGCATGAAACTTTAAATACGCGTATGAAGCGTGAAACGCGTGGTATGGACCTCCAGCTTTAGGAAAAAAACATGCATTACCGGTCAAAAGAGAAGATATTTCTCTTTTGAATATTATAGTAGATGCTGAGGATTTTGAACTTTGGCTGATAGATAAAAACAGGAAATAGCAAGAAACAGATTTACAGATATTATTGGTCGTAATTTGGATAGAGAACGATTAAGTAATAGAGATAAATTTATATTGGATAAAGTAAATATTACTAAAAGATTTTTAAAGAATAATAGGAATTTATTAATTTTAAATGCTGATAAAGGGAATACCGCTGTTGCTTTGAATAAGTGTGATTATGAATTAAGAATGAATAATATATTGGGTGATAATACCACATATAAATTATTAGAGAGAGATCTAACCACGAAATTACAGGCTAAAAATAACAGTTTAGTTGAGGAGCTTTTCAAATCAAAAATAATCACAACTTTAGAAAAGAATAAATTAAAAACGAATGTAGCTTTAGCACCCAGATTATACGGGGTCTCAAAAATTCATAAAAAACAATATCCCTTAAGGCCAATATGTTCTTTTGTAAATTCTCCTTCATATGAACTTTGTATGTATATTACTAATAATCTTAGAAAAATTACAGCGAACTCAAAATCTATATATATAAAACCGAATGTGTGTTTGTTTATTTGTTTGTTTGTTTGTGTATTTGTTTGTTTGCTCCTTATAGGAGGCCAAACCCTTGGACCGATCTTCCTGAAATTTTCACAGTATTTAACTGGAACTCTCGAACGAATTATAGGCTTTATGAAGTTTTGATTGGACAAAGAGGCGTGGCACCGCCCGTATAACCCAAAAATTTAAATAGCCATATTTTGGAAATTTTTTTACCTACGTCGATGATATTTGGTACATATGGTATCGACATAATTTGGAATACGTACCAGGAAAAAAGTGGGTGGACCACGCCCCTTTTTTAGGAAAACCAAACCCTTGGACCGATCTTCCTGAAATTTTCACAGCATGTTACTGTGACTCTAGAAGGAATAATAGGCTATACGAAGTTTTGATTGGACAAAGAGACGTGGCACCGCCCATATAACCCAAAAATTTAAATCGCCATATTTTGGGCATTTGTTGACTTACGTCGATGATATTTGGTACATATGGTATTGGCATAATTTGGAATACGTACCAGGAGAAAAGTGGGTGGGACCACGCGCCTTTTTAGGAAAATTAAAAATCGTAATTTAGTCTTAACTACTGGACCGATCGTCATTAAATTTTCACAATAGGATATATAAATACTTTTAATATTATTTTATAACGAGAGGGTAGCGAAGCACGCCGGGATAAGCTAGTATAATATAAAAGATTATTAATGATGAAGGGACAGACTTCAGGTTGTTCCCGCGGGGGGTGACTCGGGGGTGTTTGTGGACACTAAGATTCACAAGGTGTTAAGAGCACGGTGGAGTAAAGTCGAAAGACAGGTACCCACCTAAATCTGTAACACATCTGTACGTGAAAAGTGACGGGTTTCGGGAACAAGTTCCTTAATTTCATTAGAACACATTCCGTTGTAGTAGCGATAGAACAATAAAACACACCCAACATTGCGTCGAAGCTCCAGTGAGTCAAAAGAGTTGGCTACCCTACTGTCACCGATAAGCTTCTTCGCCCTATCCTGTACGCGGTTGAGTAACTTCAAAATAGATTTTAAAGCACCGGCCCATACATGAAAGTTGTATCCCATTGTTACGGTTTTATTTTGTAACTTTTATATCGGAATTAGATCACAAAGAAAGACCAATGTTATGTTTTCAATTTATAATTATCTTTTATTTTTATTTCTCTTTAGTTATCAACCGTCTTTTATTTATATTATTTATATATAAACCGGCTCAGGGAGCCGCTTGTTAGGCTGGTCTTTGATCTAGTTTGTTGTGAGTTGTTGAATGCTGAATGCTAATTATGTCGATATTAAACTGCCTTTTTATACTATCTGATGTCCGGTACTGCTGACGTTCGCTGCCGCCAGCGTGGTTGTTCCCACGATATTGCTGAGTGTGCGATTTTTACCAATCATATGCAACTTCAGCATATAAGCGTGGAACTTCCAGCCGATTGTGGTTCTCACAATATCGCAGCGTCAGTAGGTATGCAGCGCATGTTTTTGCTGCCGCTGATATTTTCGTTGGTTGGGGGAAAACGACTCATAACAACGTCAGTATTGTCGTGATAGAGGTGTAGTATTTTAGTAAATTTGAATTTCCTGACTAATAATGTTTGCCGGCGCTTAAGAACGCCACTGGCAATAAAATTTAAAAGGCAGATAAATGCCTGTAATTTTTATTAAAATAAAGTAAGCCGATTTGAGGCTGAGTAATGATTGATTTATTATTTCGAAAACAAGGACTTAAATACTAACTTAGCGGTACCTTAAAAGCTACAAGATTTATTTATCAATTAACAATTGTTGTTGTCCTGTTTTGTATGACAGATTTTAAATTTTTGTATGACAGAGTTTAAATGTATGACAGATTTAAATTTTGTATGACAGATTTAAAATATTTGTATGACATATTTTAAATATTTGTGTGACAGATTTTAAATATTTGTGTGACAGATTTTAAATATTTGTGTGACAGATTTTAAATATTTGTGTGACAGATTTTATTCCTTTTTAAATTATTCTTTGAATTTTAGTTTACGCGTTTTTGAACATTGAAAGTTTTGTTATTTGTTTTACTCTTTTGCTTTAAGATTTCAAATCTTTTCTCTTGTAGTGTACACATGTCATACAACTTGCACAGTAGGTAAATACCAACTTTAAGTGTGTAGCGCAACAAGCGATAATGTTACACATGTTGAAGTGTGGCAAAAGTTATTTGGAACAAATATTGAATTACAGAAATTACTGTGTGCAAGTTGATGACACATGAAAATTTAATTCAATTTAATTTTATGACATTTTATTTTTCTTTATTAATAAATTGAGTGATTTACAAATCACTCAATTCTAGATTATCATATAGATTCTCATAAGTAGTATTTAAGCTAGAATATTTTATAAATAAAATCAGACTTAAACTATCAACATAATTCGGCACTCGCTTGCCTTTGTTTTTAATTTAGTTTCAAGAATATTCTGGCAGTTCTTTTGAACGCCTAATTACTAGCTGGAACCCTTCTAGCTGTTTAAAATAAACCAAGGGCTATAGGGAAATAAAATATAATAAACATCCTTATTACCCCACATGGCGATCCTGCCATAACATTCTCAAAACATTAGTACACCACATCCTTTCACTCTCCACATGGCGATCCTGCGGATTTCGAACTGATCCTGCCGATTCGGACCAACCATACAAAAAATTTATTATCAAAAATTTTATGATCCTGCAAAAATCTTACAATCCTGCGGATTTCGAACTGATCCTGCCGATTCGGACCAACCATACAAAAAAATTTATTATCAAAAATTTTATGATCCTGCAAAAATCTTACAATCCTGCGGACTTCGAACTGATCCTGCCGCCACCACATAAAGATGATTTATTTACAATGTGTATTTACAATTCAAAAAGTTGAAGAGAAGAAAACCCAAAACGGACACAGTCGTAAAATTGTTTAAAAGTATTGTTTGATTAAAAATAAATTGTCCAGAATAAAGAATCCAGAAATTAAAAATTTGCTAGTAATAGAAAGTACCAATCATGACTCGTGGAAATCAACGTGACTTAGCCTGTCAAAAGAACACCAAAAATTTGGCTGAACAAAGCACTGACAATCTAAAACGACGTAAACACGTTTGGGTTTGGTTTATAAAAATCGCAAATGTAAGATGTTCTCTAGTTTCAATATTTTAAGTTTTGCTTAAATAATTTACAATTATACATAAGTACATACAAACTTAACTTAAAACAGCATTAAAATAATATAAAAATCAACAAAAAAAAGCAAGCACAACAAATAATATGAATGAATTGCAAAAAAAAAAAAAAATATACAAAAGAAATTGAATTATAAATACATACATACGTTAATTCTACTTACAAATTAATTAATTGAATATATAAAAACAAATGGGAATTTAATGAAAGAATGAATATTTAAATGAAAACCTCTTGAATATTATTAAATAGTTTAAAATATAAAATAATTATACATAAATATATACATTTATATTTATTTCTTAAAAATTTTTTAACTTACACACAACTTCCAACATGCATGTACACATACTCTTTACTTAACCATCAACAAACCAAGTATTCTTATTAAATAAATCAGGTTAAGATATTACAAGATATTATTAATTGAAATCATACAAGCATTAAAATTAAATCTAAATGGAGACAACGTAATTTTTAATAATGAATTGAAACCAGGTGTATTTTTGAGTAATTCAATAGCTCCAAAAAAAAAAGCGGCATGACACACTTAAAAATTTTAAACACAACGAACGATTAAGTAACTTTACAGGGCATTAAAATTCAAACTGACTCTCTAAAAAACTATGACATATTAAATTTCAACAATATAAACGACAACGAACGGTTCAACAAATTTTTGGATGACTTGAAATTAAAACATAATGACATACATATAAAGAAAATAAAGAGACAAATAAAGAATATAATGAGGCAAATAATAAAGAACATAATGAGGCAAATAACAATTTTAGTGAAACACGTGTAGAAGAAAAGAGTATGGAAAAATGTAATTCTCGGAAGCCTGATCAACTTCAAATATGGGAATGCACATCCATAAGTGATATAAAAAATATTAAGAAATTGCAATTTAATAGATTTGAAAACATAAAAGAAGTCGACATATATATTGAAAATAATATTGTGCACATTGGACATAATGATAATTCATCGAAACCAGTTTCGACCTGAAGAAATTGTGTACACAAAATAAGAATGCTATGAATATAGGATGTAACGATAATTCATCGAAACAAGATTCGATTATGAAGAAGTTACATACCAAAAATATACATGATAACAATATGCATGCAAGATTCAGCGATAACTCAGCGAAACTAGATTCGATACTGAGAAAACTGATATCAAAAATGAGTAAAGAAAATATAAAAGAATTAGCGCTAGCAAATAACGATAAAATATTTAAAGTATATACGAAAGAAGAATTAAAAGAAGCATATGCAAAGATAAAAATAAATAACAAAAGTCCTCAACTAAAAATTTTAATATACAATGCCCCAAAAAGAATAACAGATGATATTCTAAAATATAAACTAATTGACGAATTCCACAATACCACACACGCAGGCCTCTTAGGAATTCGAAAAAAAAATTAAATCTAAAAATAGGAGACCTAGTGTTAATCAGAGTAAAAAATAGAAAGAAAAATCAAAGTCCATATAAAGGACCCTATACAATTTTAAAAAGAAACAATGTAAAGACGGTAATAAATTATAATGGTATAGAAAAAGAAATACACAATAATAATCAATTAATACCATATATAGGCTTTAGAAACAATAATTAAGTACACAATAAACACTAAAAATTATAAGAATACTATTTTAATAATTATAAAAATATTAAATACTACATTAAGAATTATGTAAATTATAAAATTATAACTATATAAAAAATTACTTTGTAAAACTATAACATATGTAAATAGAAATTAAGAATTATTTTACAAATATTGTCGGTACTATGAATATCAAGAAAAATCAATCCCCTAATTTTTCTCTTAGCGGTGAGGGTGTAGTGTACACATGTCATACAACATGCACAGGAGGTAAATACCAACTTTAAGTGTGTAGCGCAACAAGCGATAATGTTACACATGTTGAAGTGTGGCAAAAGTTATTTGGAACAAATATTGAATTACAGAAATTACTGTGTGCAAGTTGATGACACATGAAAATTTAATTCAATTTAATTTTATGACATTTTATTTTTCTTTATTAATAAATTGAGTGATTTACAAATCACTCAATTCTAGATTATCATATAGATTCTCATAAGTAGTATTTAAGCTAGAATATTTTATAAATAAAATCAGACTTAAACTATCAACATAATTCGGCACTCGCTTGCCTTTGTTTTTAATTTAGTTTCAAGAATATTCTGGCAGTTCTTTTGAACGCCTAATTACTAGCTGGAACCCTTCCAGCTGTTTAAAATAAACCAAGGGCTATAGGGAAATAAAATATAAACATCCTTATTACCCCACATGGCGATCCTGCCATAACATTCTCAAAACATTAGTACACCACATCCTTTCACTCTCCACACTCTTCCTCTTTTAATTATCGTTACTCTTCTTCTTCTAATATTTTTTTTTTCAATTATCTTTACTCTTCTTCTTCTTCTTCTAATTATCTTTACTCTTCTTCTAATTATCTTTACTCTTCCTCTAATTATCTTTACTCTTCTTCTAATTATCTTTACTCTTCTTCTAATTATCTTTACTCTTCTTCTAATTATCTTTACTCTTCTTCTAATTATGTTTCCTTAAGAACCCGTTTGTAGCATAAAATTTATCAACAGTAATTTTGAGAGTAGTTTCTCCAAATGCATCTGTGTGCTAGATGGATTATCGCTACATATCACTATCTCCAAATTGTGCGATACTACGTGTGGTATAGAAGTTCATTCCCAAATAAAAAGTTCATGACGCTTTCCCTTAAGAATAAAATCTTCTTTCTTAATTTCCTTTCTTTCTTAATCTTCTTTCTTTCTTAATTTTCTTTCTCAAATTTTCTTTCTTTCTTAATTTTCTTTCTTAAATTTTCTTTCTTTCTTAATTTTCTTTCGTTAATTTTCTCTCTTTCTTAATCTTCTTTCTTAAATTTTCTTTCTTTCTTAATTTTCTTTCGTTCTTAATTTTCTTTCTTTAATTTTCTCTTTTTTTTTTTAATTTATTTCTTTCTTAATCTTCGTTCTTTACTTTTCGCGATTATTTTTTTTTTTTTTATTTTTAATAGTAAAGGAATAAATTCTGTCTTTATGATTTATTAATTGTTTAAAATATGATATTTTTTTTTTGTTTGAAATATTTAAAAAAAACATGTTTATTTTTTTCCTTTGCTAATACTTGTTTTCTTTTTTTTTCAATTTATCAACTAATTATCTTCAATTTTGGGTTTTTTTTTTTATTTTGTTGTTGAGAAAATAATTTTGTGTTTGTATCATTAAAGTGCATAAAATATTTGAGTTTTGTTTTTATTAATAAATAAGGAGGTCTACTCTTTTTTTTCTTTTTTCTTTTAATTAATTAAAATGAATTTTTGTTTTTTCTTATTTGCTTTTTCTTGTCTAAAAAAAAAAGCGTATGTTTCGCTGCCACTGATATTTTTGTTGGTTGGGGGAAAACGACTCATAACACCATTTTTGGTCGGATAAAGGTGATATAAATATTAAGGAGATCAGATGGAGTGAAGTATGTCCTACACCGTCTTAAAAAGCCGAGGCACTTGAATGCTTCTTTTGAGACATGCTAAATGTGGTTATTCCATTGAACATCACAATGAATCTTCATGCCAAGAACATCAAGAGCTTCTGATTCCTCAATATCTATACCATCCATGTTTTCAAATGGAGCAGCATGACCAGTCATACGTCTGTGCGTGAGTATAGCACATTATGTATTTTGTGCATTAAAATTGACCCTATTAGCATGACCCCAATTTGAAATTGTCAGGAGATCGCGATTTAGTGCATCATTCATATTTTGCCGCATTGCCCGGATCTCCGACGGGTTTTGCCTGTTACTGAATGAATATGAATGAACTAAGCTGCTGTCATCTGCAAAAGAGTAGATAGGGTTGGAAGTTAGCCGTAGAAGGTCATTAAGGAAAATAAGAAAGAGGGTAGGAGAAAGAACGGAGCCTTGTGGTACACCTGAATTTATCTTGAACTCGTTTGATGAGACCCCATCTACAACAACACGTATAATGCGATCTCTGAGAAAGCTCGATACAAATCGAGTGAATCCATCACCGACACCAAAAGCAATCGGTTTTGACAAAACTGCTCTATGCCACACTCCATCAAATGCCTTGGAACTGTCTAGAGCCACCACTTTACTTTCGCCAAAATGATGTATGCTATTACACAACTTCTCCGAAAGGAAAGCTAGTAGGTCCCCAGTAGAGCGGCCCCTACGAAAGCCATACTGCCGGTCGCTAAGTAAACTGTTGAGCTCCAAATAATTCACAAGATGGAAATTCAACATACTTTCCATTACTTTGGAAAGCGCAGAACAAATTGCAATTGGGCGGTAATTTTCAGGGTTGTTGGCCTCCCCCGTTTTAGGGATCGGCGTTACATAGGCAACCTTCCAACATTTTGGAAATTTCCAGCGTGGTAACAGCGTGAACAGGCGTGCCAATGGACGCGCTAACGTCGAAAAGCACTGTTTCAAGGCCAGTGCTGGAATACCATCCGGCGCAAGAGACTTATTAACGTTAAGCTTCGCTAAAACCTTTTTAACTGCACGCGCTCGAAAGAATATTTTTGGCATAGTTACAGATACTCCCTCGAGAACGGGTAGTGGTTGACTGTTTTCCGGCAAGTAAGAATTTCTTTCGAACATTTCAGCCAGAAGGTTCCAAGGCAGTATCTTCGGTCCATTACTTTATTTAATATATGGGTCGTTCTTAAAAAACATGACCATTCTGAATTTTGTAATTTTTAAAAATTAAGTTGGCCGCATATGTTTATAATTGGCCTCATGTGGTTACGGATCTTATCAACAATAAGAATCCATAACCAGCATTAGTTTTTTAAATTTTTGGAGTTTATACAGATAAAAAAGTCACAGAGTGGACCGGTAACAGAGGGGACAAATTAACTCAAAAATACCATATTTTAGCTTTTTATTAGAATTTTGTAGAATTTATTTGTCCACTTAATTAGTGTACATAAAATATTTATAAAAAAATTATAAAATAAATAAAAAATCACTTTACTCACCGTTTTTCAACAGTAACAGTGTTGACACTGAATAAGGGTACGTACCCGGCCTACAATTATCTTGCTTACTCATCCACGCACTAAACAAGACGGAACAGTTCAAAGCACATTTTGTTGATTTTAGCTAAGTTATAATGGAGAAGCATAAGTGAAATATACGCGTCATAACGTTTAACAAAATTTTTTCAATAAAATGATTGGACGTAACAGAGGGGACCTGAACCTGGGGACAAGATTTTTCTTCAAAAAAATTATACAAAAAAATTATTTTTCATCATTCTTTTCATATATGGTATTAATATATACAAACTGAATAACAAAAATTGTAAATATTATTTTTTTTCAATTTTATTTTAGCTGAAAATAACTATTAAATTTTTATAAATTGGCTCGGGACACAGGTTTTTGCTAAACCTTTGACATTAAAAATATTTTTTAAGTTATTTTCAGATAATTAGTTTTTTTTTTTTTTTTTTACGTAGAATCAATAATAATTTATAAAAATGCAGATATTTTTCTATTTTCTTTTTGGAGAAACAAAATATAAAATAGTAAAGTCTGGGGACACCAATTGGTCATGTTTTTAAAGAATGACCAATATGCCTCTGACTTACCGTTAAGCAGTAACATTCATACATCAACATTTGCCGATGATACAGCTTTTCTAAGCGTTCAAGAAAATCCTGTAGAAGCTTCCCGCAATTTACAAGGGTATATATCCAAATTGCAAAATTGGCTCAAACAATGGCGTATTAAAGTTAACGAGCAGAAATGTGTGCACGTAACTTTTACGTTGCGCAAGGAAACATGCCCACCTATAAAAATTAACACCGAGACCATACCGCAACACACTGTTGTCAAATATCTAGGCGTTCATCTCGATCGTCGTTTAACATAGAAATCGCATATAGACGCAAAGTTAATACAAATGAAATTAAAAGCAGCCCAAATGAATTGGCTTATTGGAAGAAATTCTATACTAAGCCTAGACTGTAAACTACTATTATACAACGCGATCCTGAAACCAATATGGTTCTATGGAATCCAGTTATGGGGCACTGCCTCACCATCAAGTGTAGAAAAAATTCAAAGGCGACAAAACAAAATTCTACGTACAATTACTGCAGCCCCCTGGTATGTCGGAAATCATCGGATTCATAAAGATCTAGATGTTCCGTTAGTGAAGACAGTATTTTCAAAACACGCTAAAATATATATAAAAAAACTTGAGGTGCACCCAAATGTACTTGCGCGCAATATTTTAAATTATAGAGGCCACACCCGGCTGAAAAGGAGGGCTACCCTTTTTCTCAGCCGTACACGAGAGATGTAAAACAACATAAACTAACCGTTGAAATTAAAAATTTTGTTTAGCATTGGCTAAACTTATATTTAATATTTTTTAGATTTAAGATTTGAAAAACTTATTGATAATTTAATTTATAATTGAAGATTCAATAAATAATAAAATTTATCAAAAAAAAAAAAAAAAAAATTCAGCCAGAAGGTAAGCTTTATCAGGGTCAGTGAATACATGGTCATCCTTTAAAAGAGGTGGAATTGAGGAACTACCATTATCCTTGACTCTTTAAACGAATGACTAAAAGCTCTTGCTACCCCGTGGAGCATCGAGAACTTTAGTGCGAAGGCGCTGCTTGTACAAAGCTTTTTCGCGCCTTAGTACTCCGGCGCATGAAGGTCTCGCTTTTTTGCGCAGCGAATTATTATCGGCGTTTTTATTATTACGCCAGACGCTAAATGCTTCCTCTCTGGATCTGATTGCATTTCTGCACGTCTGATTGAGCCAAGGCTTAACTTTCGGTTTAAACAAAATTTGCTTAGATGGAATGAAAGTTTTCATTCCCAGCAAAATTATATTTTCTACCATTTGCGCCATGGCATCGACGTAGTTGTCTAGAAAGCATAGCTTCCAATTGAAATACCGGAAAAATTCGTTGAGCTCCGCCCAACGAGCCTTTACGTACATATATTTTAAGCGTCTCGTAGCTGATTGGGAGACGTTGCGAAGATTGGAGAACAAAAAGGTGGCGTAAATGGTACATTGATCCGAGTTACCGAGAGGTGCATTAACACTCACTTCGTACTTTTCAGGGTGCGAAAAGAGAAAAAAGTCGAGAGTGTTGTTATTGTGCCCTTCAACACATGAAATATGTGTTGGCTCATTCACTAGTTGCGCAAGGTCATTATGCGCGGCGAAAAGCTCAACATATTGGCCTTCTGGGGTTGTGTGGCTCGAATAGTGAAGCCAAGATGAGTTGTGAACATTGAAATCACCACCAACAACAATTTCACTGTTCGAACAGCTCTCAAGGATCTTCGAAATTGAATCGGAAAGGGAATCGAAGTTTTTTTTTTTTTATTTTTTTTTTTTAATTATATTATTTATTGAATCTTCAATTACAAATTGAAACATCAATAAGTTGTTCAAATCTTAAATCTAAAAAATAAAAATAAAGTTTAATATATGTTTAGCCAATGCTAAACAAAATTTATTAGTTTCAGCGGTTAATTTTTGTAGTTTTACATCTCTCGTGTTCGGCTGAGAAAAAGAGTATCCCTCCTTTTCAGCCGGGTGGCCTCTATAATGTAGAATTTTGCATGGAAGTACATTTGGGTGCAACGCAAGTTTTTTTTAATATATTTTTTAGCGTGTTTTGAAAATACTGTCTTCACCAACGGAACATCAAGATCTTTGTGAATTCGCTGGTTTCGGATATACCAGGGGGCTAATGTTATTGTACGTAGAATTTTATTCTGTCGCCTTTGAATTTTTTCGAGATTTGATGCTAAGGCAATGCCCCATAAGTGGATTCCATAGGACCATATTGGTTTCAGGATCGCGGAGAGAAGTTTACAGTCAAGGCTTAGTATAGAGTTTCTTCTAATAAGCCAATTCATTTGGGCTGCTTTTAATTTAATTTGGATCAGCTTTGCGTCTATGTGCGATTTCAATGTTAAACGGCGATCAAGGTGAACACCTATATATTTGACTACAGTGTGTTGCGGTATAGTCTCAGTGTTGATTTGTATAGGCGGGCATTTTTCTCTGCGCAACGTAAAAGTGACGTGTACACATTTCTGCTCGTTAACTTTTCTACGCCATTGTTTGAGCCATTTTTCTAATTTTGATATGTACTCTTGTAAGTTGCGGGAAACATCTACTGGATTTTCATGAACGCTTAGAAAAGCTGTATCATCAGCAAATGTTGATGTATGAATGTTATTGCTGAACGGTAAGTCAGAGGCATATATTAAGTACAGCAAGGGATCAAAGATGGTGCCGTGGGGAACTCCGATCGACAGCGGAGGGCTTAAAAAATTGCCTTCTCGAACCACAAAATTACGTTCCTTTAACTAGTTTTTTAAAAGTTTGACGATGTTTGCGGGAAGATTTTGCGTAAATTTGTGTATAAGACCTTAGTGCCATACTTTATCGAAATCTTGAGAGACATCTATAAGAGCGCAGAGCAATATTTCTTTTTTTCAAAAATGTCTCTAACAGTATTCACAAGTCTGTGAGTTTGTTCATTGAGCTATGTTGTCTGCGAAAACCGAATTGATGATCTGGAATGCATCCACTTCTAGTCATTATAGGCATAATCTAGCTCATATACAGCTTTTCAAATAGTTTTGAAATATTCGGCAATAAACTAATAGGCCTATACGATTCAACCTTCGT
Source organism: Lypha dubia (assembly GCA_947311025.1). Taxonomy (NCBI): domain Eukaryota; kingdom Metazoa; phylum Arthropoda; class Insecta; order Diptera; family Tachinidae; genus Lypha; species Lypha dubia. The sequence goes on along the minus strand of OX371265.1, from coordinate 30,320,944 downwards.
ATGATCCTTGCCGGGCTTTGGTATCATAGTAATCATCGAAACCTTCCATTTTATTGGATAGTGTTCTAGGCGTAGAATAATGTTAAAAATGAATAGTATTATTCTCTTTGCAATGAAAGGCAACTCGTGAAGCATTTTGTTGCTTATTTTGTCGACACCTGGGGCTTTTCTGGTGTTAAGACTAGTAAAGGTATTTTCAATCTCCCTCATGTTAAATCTCAGCGGTATTTCTGGTATAGAGACGACTGGTGGCAGTTCAACAATATCAGCAGAAATATTCGTGGTAAATACTTTTTCTAAGTGCTTAACAAATAGATCACCTTTTTCAACATCAGTTCTTACTCAGTCACAATTCGAAGCTCGTAAGGGAGGTTTGCATATAACCGGCCTTTTAAGTCTGTTTGTGGTGTTGCATCTAGCTCTTGAAGAAATTTTTGAAGGGAAGATGTTTTTTGTGTTTGCAAAACTCTTCTAAGCAGCTTGGTACACTCCTTAAGCCTTAATTTTAGCTGAGGCGATCTGTAGCGTTGCCATTTTCGTCGAGCTCTCCACTTTTCAGTCAACAGCCTTTCTATATCTGCAGAAAAAATAGTGTTGATTTTTACTTGTTGATTAGTTTTATTTGAAGAACACTAAAGGCAGCTTGAATAACGTGTACTTCAAACAACCTGAGAGAATCATCTATGTCAGAAGGTGTTCTCAGCGGCATTCTTTCCGAACAATGAGCACTCAAATATTTTTTGTATTTCAGCCAGTTAATACGTGCAGATGTCATCGGTTAATCATATGTTGGTGTTGCAGTTTTATGTGAGTAAATAGTGACAATTGTAGGCGAGTGGTCTGAAGATAACTCCAAAGATGCTTCAACTTCAACCATCTCGCTGGGTACACCTTTCGCTATTCCAAAGTCGATAACATCGGGAATTTTTTGTCGATCTGTTGGCCAATATGTTGTCTGACCACTTGAAACTACATTCAAACCCATTTTAGATATTGTGTCGAACAAAACTCGTCCCCTAGGAGTGATTAAACGTGAACCCCATAATGTGTGTGTAGATTGTAGTCGCCAGCCGCCAGAAAACGGGAGCCCAGTAATTTGTAAAAAGCCGTATATTGACTCTCGGTAATTGAAAATATAGGGGGAGAATAGACAGATGATATTACAAGTTTTTGATAGTAATTTTCAATGCAGATGTTCGTTGCTTGAAGATAATCTTCACAAAAATCATTTAACAGGTAGTGTTTTATTCGCGTTTCGATTAGGATTCCCGAGCCACCACAAGCTCTACCTCGAGGATCCTTGGTGTCGTAGAAATTATATCCACTAGTTCTAAAAAAGCTTCGAGAGGTCAAAAGAGTTTCAGAGATAAGCATAACATCGATTTTTTATCCAGAAGAAAGTATTCTATTTCGTTTTTATGTTGACAGATGCCGTTTGCGTTCCAAACACAGAATTTTAAGTTAATGGTTTGTTCAATACAGCCTGCAACAAGGTAGATTGCATTTTCAACATTTCCTGCATCATACAGGATATGTTGAGAGTAAAAGTATTTACTGTTTGAATTAAGCTCTCAATTGAGGCTTCAATACGACTAAAATTTGATCCGGAATCTTCACTTACTGTTACGGTTTTTAGCGCCGTACTCTGGTTGCTTTTTAAAGTACTACCGTACGAAAATTTATTATTATCTTGTTGTTGAGCACTAGTCGCGTTAGACTTAAAATCGCTTGAGTATTGATTCTGGCTGTTGGACGGTTGAGGTAACTGTGGGTAGTTAATAGGCGTTTTAGGCTGAGCGGGAGTAGCATTAGTTTTTTTGTTTGATTAATTTTAAAAGACGAGTAAGGGGGCAACCTCTATAGTTGGCAGTGTGATTTCCGCCGCAATTGCCACATTTTTTCGCCTTGGGATCACCTTTTATTTTATTGCAGTTAGCGGTACTGTGTAACTCACCACATACAAGGCAGACTGTAGGCAACTTGATATAAGTTTTCGTGTGCCCAAATTCTTGGCAGTTTAGGCATTGGATAAGTCCAGCTCTTTTATGTGGCTGCTCAAGGGTAACTTTACGGTGCAACAGATACTTTAAATCATAAATTGGATGGGATTAATTTTTTTTTATCTTTATGTCACCTGGCTGTAACTCGACTATAAATATTTGTTGGGGAATTTTTCTCTATTTTTGATGTTTGAAAAATTTTTCACCTTCAAGCCACTAATTTCAATGCCAGACTTGACCTCTACTGGTTCCATGCTAGAATCTATACCTTTTATTACAACGGTTATACCTTTAGCACTCTTAAGCTTATATGTATAAATTTTTTTTTTTCTCAAAGTCTGAGACTATTTTTCTGTAATTATTTTCTTTAGATGCCCGAATTTTTGTTTCATTGATTTTTCCCACGCTTAATTGGAGTTACATAGAACTCATTTTCTCCAATTAATGATATAAGGCTTTTTACCAGAAAGTAAGAGTTCAGTTCTCGTAAGTATATCGGTGGTGGTTTACTCGACCTTGTAGTAGTTGTGTCTTCATCACCTTGTTCAGTTAAAATCGCAAAACGATTTTCGGAATTTTTTATATTTCCATCCTTGGGAACTTTTGCCGTTGACGCGATTTGAGCAGATTTAGGACTTCTGCCCCTTTTTAACACAGTTATGTATCTATCCATACCTGTTGGAATTTTATTATCACTATTTTCACTTACTGCATCTATAATTTTATTTATTTTGTGCACGTTGGTCACCTGGGTATTTATTGTTTGTTTGTTTGATTGTACAGTTAACTGACAAGTTTGCTAATTGGAGCAATTGTTGTTGCTTCTCGATCAATATTTGGGTTTGGAGAGCAAGATCGCGCACGAGTAGTTGTGTGTTGTAGAATTCAGGTTTTCATTTTCGTCGTCATGAACCAAAGTTAAATAAACATTCTTACCGGTTGTAGGTTTATTATTGTTGTTGTTGGTAGAAGATGAACTCATTTAGAGTTCTCTTTTTTTGTGTTCACTATATGAGTTTGTATTTGCAAATATATATGTATGTATAAGTTAGATTTTTCCTTGGTTCTATGAACCGTGATTAAATAAAAACAGCTTTATTGTTCAGTGATTATACATGGAATGTTTTTTACATAAAATATGCTAATTAGCGCAATTTTACTGTGTTAAAATTTAACTAGATTTGGCCAATCACATTCAAGCACAAAATAAGGTGATTTGTAATATGATTCCGAAAAACAAAATTGCAAGTTTACCAAATCAAATAAAGGAACGAGTTGCAATAAAATAAAATCAAGTAAATGCTTATTAATAACGGAGGTAAGTACATCAAATCAATAGGGGTGTTCACATTCTGTCGCAATAAATTTCCGCTAGAGTACCTGCAATTGACCGCCGTTAACTCCTCCCCCTTTTAAATGTCGGAACGTCCCTGTTTCGACCTAATTTCCTTGATGACATCCTCCATACTCAGTGTTGTCTCCCTTCTACCCTTGTGTTTCAAATGATATTTCAGGCAAGCGCCAAAAAATATTAAGACGGCTAGTGATGCCAAGGCAATTTTATGCGTAAACGTATCGTTTCTGAGTTTCCTTAAATAATTTTTGTTCTGCAGGTTTAACTTGTGGATATATGGGATTGTTATTAAATTTTCGTGACCAGTACTCTTTATATTCAAAGTTTTTGGAGGGTGTGGTATGAGGTTTCTTCTTAATGTTTGCGTTTTCTGATACCATCTACCGTTTATGGTTACATTATAAGTAAAAGTAACCATCAGAGTTCCCCTTGCTTTTACTGTTTCTCCCTCAGATATGTTGGTTTCTTGGACGTTATTTAAAAGTATGACACCATCGGCTACACGTCGTAATGCAGGGACGTCATCCGCAGACCGAGTGGGGCACGATGCTGAGTTGTTGTTCAGTAGCTGAGATAGGCATGTATTTGTAGTTTCACGGCAAACTTTGAGTGTTTGGATGTCAATGCAGTTTGTTACCGGGAGGACGTAATCACGACATCTTGCAGCTTGATCTATTTCTAAATTTATAATGGAATTGTTATGGATTACAGGATATATATTTACAAACTCGCAAAAATTCTTAAAAACGGGAAATCTAATCACATAATAAATTACAGAATTATTTTGCATAACAGTAACATTACTAACTCTTAATCTATCGTTTATAATAATTGTTGTCGAGGATAGCGGGGTGAACTATATTTTCTTTCGCCAGAACCATAGACAATGCCATATTGTTGAGCTAGGACATTATTTCACCGTTCCTCATTACGATAAGTTCAAATTGTACCAGATCATCCTTTCTTATTGTATTATCATTTTCGTAATTCTGTATGTTATTGAATTTTTCTGTCAGCTCGTTTATTCTGTCCTGAATTGATAACAAACTGTTTGTCGTTGCTCTGAATCAATAGCTCTATACGTGTTGTTAGTAGTTCCAAGTCATTATGGTCCGGAGTTCCGGCAACAAATTTCAAGGCAGATCCCAACAAATCGATTGACCTCGCGGATCGTCTATGCACATGCAATGTTTCCAACAACCTTACAATTTCTCTTGATTGTTCCCGTATCATACTTATTTCTCTTGGGTCAGAAAGGTTTTTTATGAGTTTTTCATTGTTCTTAACAGCGTCCTCATATTCTGTCAGATTCGTCTGGTGTACAATGTAATCGTTATGCTCGTATGTTGCCACCTCACTATCGGTTATGGCTATGAAATGTGAATCTGTATAGTCAATAATTTTGGGTGATACCCAAGGTATCAAAATAATCAGTAGTCTAGAAAAAAAAGAAAAATTACAAAAAGTATGTAAATGAAAAGAAAAAAAAATTATCTCAAATTACTCTTGTGAACCCTTCTTCCGTTTATTAGCACGGTTTTTCCTAAGTCACTCTGTACGACCCCTTGTACAAAAAATTTGTCAAATTTATTACCAAGTCGTCTATTTCGCCTTACAAAGACAATTTCGCCAAGCTGATATTTTTTTGTCACCGCATCCATATTACGTTCTTGCAAAAATTTTTGTTGTGCAACCTCTAGACAATTCTTTACCTTTGACAAAGTGTTTTGGCTAAATTCGTTCAAGATGTCTATTGGTTTTCTTCCCGTTACTGAGTGCACCGTATCGTTATACTTGATGGTAGCTAACAAAATCAACTCGACGTTATCATTTATGTTCTGTTGAGCTTTCAGGCAACGTGCTATTTCGAGCAGTGTGGAATGGAATCGCTCGACTTGACCATTGCTTTTACTATGCATTGGGGGTATGAAAAACTATTGAGTTCCGAAATGATCCCGAAGGAATGTACTAATCAAATTCGAGTGAAATGATTTTTCATTATCTGAAACAATTGTGTTTACCTTTCTATATTTGTTCATAATCTGGCACAAGGCCACTTTAACATCCACGCTTGATCTGGAAGCGACTGGGATCACTATAGCAAATTTTGAGAATTTATCTATGTTGCTTGTCTGTAATTATTATATCAATGTGCAGTATCTCACCGGGGCAAGTTGGTATTGGTGTCTCTGCAATGTCGACTCTAGGTGTTTTTCTCTGGTACTTATTTTCCTTGCATATCTTACAATTGGCTATAATATACTTTAGTTTCTTTTTTATACCTGGGAAATAGTATTCGTTGAGATACCTGCTGGTAGTTTTCTTGTAATTCTCTGTGAGCCCTATTATGTTCGGTGGTAATGATTTCCCACTGGTCGTCTTCCCGGACAATGTCTATCACTTGTTTCTCGGTATCATATTCAATTATATGTCTCAAAAATCTTTGGAATAAGATTTTCTTTATAATAGAATAGTGGCTACCTTTTGATATAATGAACTGATTTTTAAACTGATTAACGGGAAACTTTATGGATTTTATGACATTCCTGCTTGACATCTCGCTATGTATCGTCTCACCGTCGTCGTCGTCCACTGATATCTGATTAATATATTGCCGGGAAAGAGCATCCGCGACAACATTTTCCTTACCAGGTTTATAAAAGAACTTTGGGGAGAACTCCTCTATAAATGCTCTCCATCTCTTCATTTTTGATTTTGGATTTTTATCGGATATTGCAAATGTAAGGGGTTGATGATCGGTGTAGATATGTATTCCACTAATGCCATACAAGAAGTGTCGAAGGTTTTTCAACGCCCAGACTATGGCGAGTAGCTCTCGTTCGTTTGTAGCATAATTAGCTTCCGACGCAGACAATGTTCTAGATATCATTGTAATGGGTCTTCCGTTTTGAGACAGAACAGCTCCCAATGCAACAGAAGAAGCGTCCGTTGTAAGTTCGAATACCTTATTGTAATCGGGATAGGCCAACAGGACATCATCGGAGGCAAGTATTAGCTTCAGCTTTTGAAAGGCCAATAAAGCATTTTCGTCAAGATTTATTTTAACATTCTTGGAACTTTTTGCCGTCGTGTGGCCATTTTCTCCCCTAAGATACCTAGTTAGTGGTTTCGCAATTCTCGCGTAATCCCTTACAAACTTTCTGTAGTACCCAGAAAGACCTAAGAGACCTTAAGTTTTTTGGAGTTTCGAATTCAAGAATAGCTCTCACTTTTTCAGGACATGTTCTGATACCATCTGTCGTGACGACAAAGCCCAGAAAATTTACTTCAGTCCTAAAAAATTTAGATTTCATAGATGAAATTCGCATTCCAGCTTTTTCAAATTTTCTGCATTATTTTATTAATATGCTCCAAGTGACTGTACTCGTCTGGTGAATGAATAATAATGTCATCTATATAAACTTGGCACGTTTTACCCACTTCTGTCGTCTATGGCTCTTTGGAAGATACTTGGTGCGTTTTTTAAGCCGAATGGTAACCTACAGAACTCATACTTGCCATTGTTTACACTGAAGGCCGTCTTTTGCCTATCTTTTTCCTCAAGCATTATCTGATGGAAACCTGACTTCTAATGTGGAAAAATACTTGGACTTCCCTAAGTTTGCTAAAATTACCGATATGTCTGGCATTGGGTATTTATCGCTAACAGTTTTTTCGTTCAATTTTCTTAAGTCGATTACCATTCTATGGTTTGGATTACCCTTCTCGTCCAGACCTTTTTTCCCTACAACATGCACTGGGGAGTTATATGGTGAAGTAGATTTTCTTATTATATTGTCTCGCGCAAGAGCGAATCAATTTCATTGTTTATAAACTCCGCCATCGAAACTGGGTATGGGTATGATTTGGTGTAAATTGGCTCGTCTGTATGAGTTCGTATTTTCGCCATTACGTTCGTATTAAATGGCAATGCTCTCTCGGGGTTAGCAAAGGGATTATCGTTTGTCACCATAATGTTTTGGAAATCCTCCTGGATGTGTGGTGGTATTTCGTCTGTATCTATTTTGATGTGATTGACGTCTTGCCCTTTCCTGTACACTAAAGGGGTATTTCCCTTCTTAAACCTTAGAGAGTTATTTCCTATGTCTACAACCGCTTTAATTTCTTTTAAAAAATCACAACCGATTATTCCATCAAACTTTTTCAGTGAGGGTAAAATGTAAAATGTAGTTCTGTAACCGAATATTGCCATTTCGCATTTTTTTTGTATTTCATTAGCCCCGTTTATTGAATTAACTTTAAAAGGATGTTTTAGATAAGTAACTCCCATTAAAAAACTAAGTGGTTAAATAAATTTTAGATGTTCCTGTATCAATAAGTAATTTAAGTTCCCTACCCCTAATCGTTTTAGGAATAAAGGGTAAGAGGGGCTTTATTCTAAAAAATTTAGTTGTTCCGAGAATTCCTCCTCGTCAATATCTTGTTCGAAGAGAAAACTAACATCGCCGCAATCCTGTGAGTCTTCAGATTCTATATAATTGACTCTTTGGGTCTTTGGGATAGGCATAGTTTTTCCCGAGTCTTCGTACCTACGTTTACTAATGGTCGGATTATTCTGTTGCGGAGTTTGCTGCGATGGAGCGTGGAATGTTGGGCGCCTAAACACGGACGAACCAGGGTCAACATCCATAGGTGTGGATTTTACTACCTCCTTTTGATTTACTCGATGTACATTTTTAAATGAGGGATGTGTTGATCGGAAGTCCGCGCTCCTTCTCTGAGGTGCATAATTACCCTTTGCAACGTCGCCAGCTGCAAATATTCTTGCGAATTCTTGACGCCTTTGATCTGACTCCAGCTCTTGAGCTGTTGCCAGCGCTGTTGCTAAATCAACAGGTCTTGCAGAGAACAGTATGTCGCTTAAAGGACGACGCAATCCTGAAATGAATAGGCGTAGTGCATTGTCTCTAGCACGTTCGTTGAGTGCACTAGCTATATCTGCATTGTTAGAGTAACTCATTTTATTTTTATTTATTATAAGGGTTAGATGCTCATCGACGGAGTCATAAACTTCCGATATTGATTTATTTCCCTGTCTTAGAATACTAAGTTCGTTTTCTTGTGCCTGGAGGGATCTTTTATCAGCATAACACTGATCCAAACGAGCTATTATTGCCTTAAAATTTAAGATCGTACTAAAAGCAGATAATTTTGCGTTAGCTACCCCAGTTATTTTATTTCGAAATATCCCCATAGCCACATAATAATTTTCGGTACCCTCAGTATAATAATCCATAGCATAAAAGGCCGCTTCTCTCCATGATGGGTAAGTTTGGCCGTCGCCTTTCAATTCTGGTAAGGATTTCCTAAGTCTAAGGAAGTTCCTCTTGTAAACCGTCCCACAGTCACGGGCTCATACCGGTCTACCCTTGGCGTTAAGTTATCGAATTGTTGGGTCAATGTGGTTATCTTTTCATTCAATTCTTTAGTGAGTGCCTTTACTGAGGCTGAAACCAAGTCAAGTATTTGTTCTCTTGTAACAGTCGTCATTCTAAGTCATTTACAGCACGCAAAAATTTAAATTAAGTTATACAATGAGCAAGGATTACTCTGACAATTTATTTTAAAATATAAAACAAAAAGAATCAGTTCGAGTCACAAATAATACTTACAGCTTCTGCATTTGTTAAGATAGTCTTGAAGGTTTTTTGTTTTATTATTGATTATTTTCTATATTAAAAATTTATTAATTAACTAAACAATATTTTCGTGTAGATTTTTTTAAATTTTCATTTATTTATTTTATCCTTTACTGATTTTTCATAAAACTCTATTCTACTTTTTTTTAGAAATATTTTTACAATATTAAAATAATTGAATTTTATTATTTCTTTGTTAAAACAGATTAATATAATAAACAATCACCCCAATTCTAAATATTCATTTCTCCCGGGAATAAAACTCCCTAATTCTATACAGTCGGGGAATTGAATAAAAAGGAAGAGCGAATTCGAATTTTCGCAGTCAGCTGTTTTGCTTTAAGCTGTGTTGATTTGACATAAAATTAAAATAAAAGTATCAAACTTACAAAGTGAAGACAAATAAGAAATATTGTGATAAATAAATAAAATAAAATTTATAAAAAAAATGTTTAGTGTAGCGCTTATGATGGTAGCAGAAAATGCTGAAGTGGTGCAGAAAGACAAGAACGAGGAAAGGGTAGCTGCCTCAAACTTTGTAAGTACGTGACGAAACCATTATTTCATATTATTAACAGAATATTACTTTCCGAAGGTTCGAAAAGTATTACACAGTCAGCAAACCTGCCTTCAAATACCTTTTGGGTATATTAACATCCCACATTCAACCAAAACATAAGTCATTTACAGTATTCCCGGTTGTGAAATTAACTGCAGCTCTTCGTTTCTTTGCCGAAGGTGGCTACCAAACGGGTATAGGCAAGGACTGTGATGTGTCTGTGGCCCAGGTTACACTGAGCAAATCTCTGACAGAAGTGATTAATATATTTGAGGAACATCTCTGCCCAAGGTGGATAACTTTCTGCAGAACGCCGGAAGAAAAAAGAAAGATAGCTTTAGCTTTTTATTTGAAACATGGCATTCCTAGAGTCATGGGATGCGTTGACGGAACACATGTCCGCATTATTGCTCCCTCTACCAATAAACACCTATACTACAACAGGAAGGGTTACTATAGTTTAAATGTAATGCTGGTAAGGACTTTGCATGCTTTTCTATGTTTAAGATATGATTTATTAAACATTCATTGGAATGATAATTGGAATTTCTAACCAAAAATAATTACAGGTCTGTGATCATGAGCTAAGGATTCTGTACGTTGACGCGTCTCATCCCGGTGCTTGTCACGATTCGTTCATTTGGAACTCGGGTGAATTGCGAGCTCATCTTGAAGAATAATATTTAGCAGACGGCAGCAATTATTGGCTCCTTGGTAAGGTTTTAAATGGAAGATAATGTATTTATAAATTAATAATGGTCTTCTTCACTAGGAGACGCAGGATACCCGCTTGAACCTTGGCTTCTGGCCCCTCATAGATGTCCACAGGATGGGTCAGTTGAACAAAAATTCAATTTAGTCCATGCCAAGTGCCGCAATGTGGTTGAACGAACTAATGGCGTTTTGAAAAACAGATGGAGGTGTACTCTCGGTGCTAGGGAGCTACATTACGCTCCAGAAAAGGCTGCCAAAATAACCAACGTTTGCTGTGCGCTGCATAACATATGCATTTATTTCAAATGCAATAATGTTGCGAACGACTTGGACAGCTTTGATAATATTAGCATACAAGATAGTAATGTAGATTCCCTAGAACCATCAAGGTATTTGTCCGTCGCTCAAAATATTAGAAATAATATAGGAAATAGTCTGCAATAAATTTCTAAAAATGTTAAACAATTATATATCCCATAAATAAATAATAAAATATGTTTTTATTTAAATTCACTTGTATCACATTTTATTAAAAATAAAGTATTTCTTATTATTAAAAATTCATTTTATCACATATGTATTATTAAAAAAAAAATAAAAAACACTTATTATAAGAAAAACAAAAATAAAAAATAAACAAACAAAACAAAAATAAAACTATTTTGTTATCACATATCTTTGTGCAGTTCTTTTAATTCTTCCAGCTCCAACAGACGACGGTTTTTCTCCATTTTGTCCTCCACTTCCCTAAGTCTCAATTTCTCCATTGTCAAATTGTGGCGCTTTTTCTCTCTCAGCTCTTCTTTTTTTCAGGTCATAGAGGCGGTCAATGGAGCGATATATTTTCTTAGTGTGTTGTTGCTGTTCCACCATCGCACGCAACATACTTTTGTGAATGCAGATTTCCTCTGCAAGGATGTCTTTAGGGGAGGGTTTGTTGGATTCATTTTGCGTCTGCTCCGTTCTAATTTTTTTCGCCGGGGGCTTTCGGGGTGTATCTCTCTCACTATCCTGCTCACTGCTTTCAACCACATCGACGTCTAACGAGTCCAGCAACCCAGGTGGAATACTAACATTTTTTGCGGCACTCGAAGACCCTAGACCAAACGTATTGGCTACACCTTCTACAGACTCCTTCATTCCAATCAAATTGTAGATCCCCTCTTCAATTGCCGAAAACCTTTGTTCTATATTCGTACCACCACCAGTTCCTCTTGCCTCTTTCAGGTTTTGTGCCGCCTTGTGTCGTACATATTTTTTTTGGTCGCTCCATACCTAAAATTTTTTTGCCACTTTTACCATTTGTGTACATTGTAAAGGACTACTTTTGTTATACATACCTTCTTCCACTCGGCAATAGTTTTTGATGGTGGCCCTGCCGCATTTAATTCCGCCGCCAAATTGCACCACACCCTGTTGAGGTCCTCTTTGCCACCCTTAAACCATCCACGAGCAACATCTGGATGTAATTGCATTTCTGTTAAGAGAATGTCCAATTGCTTCTTGTTAGTTGATTTTGACCTAAAAGTAAAAATGGATATGTACATATGTATATATGTACATATATAACAATTTTTTTTTTTTTTTTGATAATTTTATTATTTATTGAATCTTTAATTATTAAAATTGAATTATCAATAAGTTTTTCAAATCTTAAATCTAAAAAATATTAAATATAAGTTAAGCCAATGCTAAACAAAATTTTTAATTTCAACGGTTAATTTTTGTTGTTTTACATCTCTCGTGAACGGCTGAGAAAAAGAGTATCCCTTCTTTTCAGCCGGGTGTGGCCTCTATAATGAAGAATATTGCGCGCAAGTGGATTTGGGTGCAACTCAAGTTTTTTTATATATTTTTGCGCGTGTTTTGAAAATACTGTCTTCACCAACGGAACGTCTAGGTCTTTATGAATTCGATGGTTTCTGACATACCAGGGGGCTGCTGTTATTTTACGTAGGATTTTATTCTGTCGCCTTTGAATTCTTTCGACATTCGATGCTGAGGCAGTGCCCCATAACTGGATTCCATAGGACCATATTGGTTTCAGGATCGCGTTGTATAAAAAAAATTTTACAGTCAAGACTTAATATAGAATTTCTTCCAATAAGCCAATTCATTTGAGCTGTTTTTAATTTCATTTGTGTCAACTTTGCGTCTATATGCGATTTCCATGTTAAACGACGATCAAGATGAATGCCTAGATATTTGACTACAGTTTGTTGTGGTATAGTCTCGGTGTTAATTTTTATAGGCGGGCATGTTTCCTTGCGCAACGTAAAAATGACGTGTGCACATTTCTGCTCGTTAACTTTTATACGCCATTGTTTGAGCCATTTTTCCAGTTTGGATATATATTCTTGTAAGTTACGGGAAGCTTCTACAGGATTTTCGTGAACGCTTAGAAAGGCTGTATCATCCGCAAATGTTGATGTATGAATTTTACTGCTTAACGGTAAGTCAGAGGCACATATTAAATAAAGTAAGGGTCCGAAGATACTGCCTTGAGGGGCTCCGGCTTCAATCGACTGCGGAGGGCTTAAAAAATTGCCTTCCCTAACTAAAAATTTACGTTCCATTAAATAGCTTTTTAAAAGCTTTACGATGTTTGCTGGTAGATTTTGTGTTAATTTATTGAAAAGACCTTCGTGCCATACTTTATCGAAAGCTTGTGAGACATCAATAAAGAGCGCAGAGCAGTATTTCTGTGAGTTTGTTCAATTGTGTAATGTTGTCTGCGAAAACCGAATGATCTGGAATACATCCATTACTAGTCACATAGGCATCAGCTTGCTCATATACAGCTTTTCAAATAGTTTTGAAATGTTAGACAGTAAACTAATAGGCCGATAGGATTCAACCTTTGTATGATCCTTGCCGGGCTTTGGTATCATAGTAATTAGCGAAACCTTCCATTCTTTAGGATAGTGATCTAGGCGTAGAATACTGTTAAAAATGAATAGTATTATTCTTTTTGCAGTGTAAGGCAATTCTTGAAGCATTTTGTTGCTTATTTTGTCGAAACCTGGGGCTTTTCTGGTGTTAAGACTAGTAATAGTATTTTCAATCTCCGTCATGTTAAATCTCATCGGTATTTCTGGTAAAGGGACGACTGTTGGCAGTTCAACAATATCAGCAGAAATTTTCGGAGTGAAAACTTGTTCTAAGTGTTTAACAAAAAGTGCACCTTTTTCAGCATCAGTTTTTGCCCAGTCACCATTTGGGGCTCGTAATGGGGGTTTGCATATCACCGGCCTTTTTAGTCCTCTGGCTGCACGCCACAGTGAATAATCTGTTTGTGGTGTTGTATCTAGCTCTTGAAGGAATTTTTGAAGGGAAGCTGTTTTTTGAGTTTGCAAAACTTTCCTAAGCTGCTTGGTACACTCCTTAAGCCTTAATTTTAGCTGGGGCGATCTGTAGTGTTGCCATTCTCGTCGAGCTCGCCGTTTTTCAGTTAATAGCCTTTCTATATCATCAGAAAAAATATTGTTAAATCTCACTGGTTGGTTTATTTCATTTGAAGTAGCATTAAAAGCAGCTTGTTTAACATGCACTTCAAACAACCTGAGAGAATCGTCTATGTCTGAAGGTGTTCTCAGCGGCATTTTTTTTAGCAGTTAGCACTCAGATATTTTCTGTATCTCAGCCAGTTAATACGTGCAGACGTCGTCGATAAATCACATGTTGTGTGTGTGTAAATAGTGACAATAGTAGGCGAGTGGTCTGAAGATAAGTCCAAAGATGCTTCAACTTCAACCATCTCGCTGGGCACGCCTTTCACAATTCCAAAGTCGATAACATCAGGAATTCTTTGTCGATCTGTTGGCCAATATGTTGGCTGTCCACTTGAAACTACATTCAAACCCATTTTAGATATTGTGTCGAATAAAATTCGTCCCTTAGGAGTGATTAAACGTGAACCCCAAAATGTGTGTTTAGCATTGTAGTCGCCAGCTGCTAGAAAACGGAGGCCCAGTGATTTATAAAAAGCCGTATATTGACTCTCGGTAATTGAGAATCTGGGGGGCGAATAGACAGATGATATTACAAGTTTTTGATAGTAAGTTTCGATGCAGATGTTTGTTGCTTGAAGATAATCTTCAAAAAAATCATTCAACAGGTGGTGTTTTATTCGCGTTTTTATTAGGATTCCCGAACCACCACAAGCTCTGCCACGCGGATCCTTGGTGTCGTAAAAATTATATCCACTAATTCTGAAACAGCTTCGAGATGTCAAATGAGTTTCTGAGATAAGCATAACATCGATTTGTTTATCCTGAAGAAAATATTCTATTTCGTTTTTATGTTGGCAGATGCCGTTTGCGTTCCAAAAACAGATTTTTAAGTTCATGGTTTGCTTAGTACAGCCTGCAACAAGGTAGACTGCATTTTCAACATTTCCTGCATCATACAGGACATGTTGAGAGTAAATGTATTTACAGTTTGTATTAAGCTCTCAATTAAGGCTTCAATACGACTAAAATTATACCCCGAATCTTCATGTACATTTACGGTTTTTTGCGCCGTACTCTGGTTGCTTTTTAAAATAATAGCGTATGAAAATTTGTTGTTAGTTTGTTGTTGAGCACTAGTCGCGTTAGACTTGAAAATGTTTGTATATTGATTTTGGCTGGTGGACGGTTGAGGTAACTGTGGGTAGTTAAGAGGGGTTTTAAGCTGAGCGGCAGTAGCATTAGTTTTTTTGTTTGATGAATTCTTAAAAAACGAGTTAAGGGTTCAGCCTTTTATAGTTGGCAGTGTTATTTCCGCCGCAATTGCCACATTTTTTCGCCTTGGTATCACCTTTTGTTTTATCACAGTTAGCAGTACTGTGTAACTCACCACATACAACGCAGACTGTAGGCAACTTGCAATAAGTTTTCGTGTGCCCAAATTCTTGGCAGTTCAGGCATTGAACAGGTCCAGCTCTTTTATGTGGAAGCTCAACAGTAACTCTTCGATGCAACAAGTACTTTAAGTCATATATTGGATGTGCTTCATTCTTTTTTATTTTTATGCCATCTGGCTGTAACTCGACTCTAAATATTGGCTGGGGGATTTTTTCTCTATTTTTAATGTTGGAGACATTTTTCACCTTGTAGCCACTATTTTCAAGGCCAGACTTGACCTCTTCTGGATCCACGCTAGAGTCTATACCTTTTATTACGACTGTTAGACCCTTAGCACTCTTTAATTGGTACGTATAGAAGTTTTTATTTTTAGATTCTAAATCTGAAACAATTTTTCGGTAATTATTTTCATGAGCTACCTGAATTTTTGTTTCATTGATGTTTCCGCGCTTAATTGGAGTTACATAAAACTCATTTTCTCCAATTAATGAGATAAGACTTTTAACCAGCAAACTGGAATTCTGCTCTCTTAAATATATGGGTGGGGGCTTACTCGAACTTGTTGTAGTTGTGTCTTCATCGCCTTGTTCAGATAAAATCGCGAAACGATTTTCGGAATTTATTATATTGTTTTTTCCATCTCTGGGAACTTTCGATGTTGAAGCAATTTGAGCTGATTTTGGACTTCTTCCCCTTTTTAACACGGTTATGTATCTGTCCATTCCTGTTTGAATTTTATTATAATTTATCTAGGCGCACGGTAGTGCGCCAGGCCAAGTTCGGCTACACTGTGTGTATATTTACACGAAACAGTTCGAGCTGTTTTTACCCCCCTCACAACTTTGCTCCTCTTGATCATAATATAATGAAACTTGAAACATAAGTTCTCCCCACAGAGGTGACCTCACAGGTTAAATTTGAAAGTTCTACCGTAGAAGCTTCCCGAGATATTAAGGTGTGAAAAGTCCATATTTTAGTACATACTCACTGACTCACTGACTCATCAATATTATTGGGCACTTCCAGTATAGCTAGAAAGCTGAAATTTGGTACACAGGTAGGTCTTGGTGAGAAAATAACCAGAAAAATCTGAAAACGGGCACTTTCCTCCCAGGGGGGACTTGGGTGCCTTTATTTGTATGGGGCCTTTCCAGTATAGCTAGAAAGCTGAAATTTGAAATATTTATACGAAAACAACTTAGAAAAAAGAAGTGAGATCCACACCAAAACATAAACGTGAAAATAAGGCCAAGTTCGTATCCAAAAAGTTTCGGCCGTAAAAAGTACTGAGATCAAAATAAGGACCAAGTTCTTGATAGGTACAATTCCATCTCATTTCTAGGCAACCTGTAAGCTTGGCAAAAATTTTTTGCCTTTCTAATATGGAAAGAATTCTTTGAAAAATTTTGCCAAGCTTATGGTTGCCTAGAAATGAGATGGAATTGTACCTATCAAGAACTTGGTCCTTATTTTGATCTCAGTACTTTTTACGGCCGAAACTTTTTGGATACGAACTTGGCCTTATTTTCACATTTATGTTTTTGTGTGGATTGTACTCATCGCATCTACCATTTTGTGCACGTTGGTCACCTTGTTACTTATTGTTTGTTTGTTTTTTTGTTTGTACAGCTAAGCTGACAAGTTTGCTGATGGGTGCAATTGTTGTTGCTTCTTGATCACTATTTAACATGTTCAGAGATAATGATCGCGCACGAGTATTTGTCTTTTCTGTTAAATTCAGGTTTTTGTTTAATTCATTTTTTTTATTGTCGTCATCAGCAACTAAAGTTATATATTGTACATTCCTACTGCTTGTAGGATTATTGTTGTTTTTGTCAGAAGATGAACTCACCAGAGTTCTCTTTTTTTATTTTCACTTATATTAGTTTGTGTATGCAAATATTTATGTATATTGCACACAAGCAAAAAATAAAATAAAACCAGTAAAATAACTGTTCAATAAATGTTTTGTTTTTTTTTATATTTTTTGTGACTTGAAAATATTTTTTTTATTTTATTTTTTTTTTATATTCAGTTGCGACGATTATAAAAACGCGTATGTTCACTACGAGAGTTGAAACTGAATGAATGATATATAACAATATTTATTTAATTTTTCATAAAAAATATTAAATACTTACATTTTTTTGCACAACTCCCTTGCAATTTTTTGGCGGAATTATTCCCAAAATTCGTTATCACGTTCTCCCTTTATTTGACATTCATAATACCTACTTTTTTCCCGGGGAAGAGTTTCCCATTTTCGAAGTTCGTTTAGAATAAGCAAAAAGGGAAAAGGGAGAAAATTCCCTGGGAGATTTTATTTAGAATAGCGGAACAGGGAATAGGGAAAAAATTCCCGGGGAATTGTTATTTAGAATTGGGGTGAATATCTTCTTAACACAAAAAAATAATCTTTCATATAATTTTAATTTGTTATTTAATTTTCTTATTTTACTGAATTTTCTACCTACACGTAGAATTTTTTTTAAATTGGGTTATTTTGTTCTTTACTGTTTAGAACTCCATTTTTTATATCTCTTTACAATTTTTTTAACAATTCAATATTAATAACTTTGTGGTTTACTGACTTTTTTTTTATTTTTGTTTTTTTACTATGTAAAATAACTTGCTATATTTATTAATAAAATATTAACTTTTCATTATTCACGTTGGGCGCCAGTTAGATTTTTCCTTGGTTCTATGAACCGTGATTAAATAAAAACAACTTTATTGTTCAGTGATTCTACATGGAATGTTTTTTATTAAAAAACCTTAAAATAATTTTAAGTTACTTTACATATGCTTATTAGCGCAATTTTACTGTGTTAAAATTTAACTAGATTTGGCCAATCACATTCAAGCACAAAATAAAGTGATTTGTAATATGATTCCGAAGAACAAAATTGCAAGTTTACCAAATCAAACAAAGGAACGAGTTGCAATAAAATAAAATCAAGTAAATGCTTATTAATCAAATAATGAATAAAGTTAATGACTGCTTTGTCAACGGAGGTAAGTACATCAAATCAATAGGGGGTTCACTTTCTGTCGCAATAAATTTCCGCTATAGTACCTGCAATTGACCGCCGTTAACTTATATTACACGCAAGCAAAAAATAAAATAAAACCAGTATAATAACTGTTTAATCAATGTTTTGTTTTGTTTTATTTTTTTTTTTTTTTTTTGGGATTTTAACTTTAAATAATTTTTAATATTCAGTTGGGACGATTATAAAAACGCGTCTGTACACTGCGAGTGTTAAAACTGAATGGGAATCGAAGTTGGATAAGGTTTTATCCCTTGCCGCGTTTGGACTTCTGTAAAAGAAACCCGAAATGTAAATAGTGTGTCGTGATTTTGAATTTAACCCAAAGACACATAAATTCAGGATCAGACGTGCCTAATGGTTACTGGCACTGGTACACAACTTCATTACGTATGTATGTATATTGCAAGACCCGTGTGTAGATTAAAAAGCGATAGGAGGTATATGAAAATCCTGTGGATCAGAGTCTAAAGACACCTGGGTCTCACACAGTGATGTTATACACTTTTTTTAGAAGTCTTTACGCAGCTCTTAAAAATCCCTATTTTTCCCTACGCGCGCAAAAAATTTTTTCTATACAAAAATCCCTACAACTTTTAAATTATAATATATCAAACAATGCAAATAAAATCTTTGTGTTTAATATATAAACGTTTTATTTAAAGTTGTTATACATTCATACATATATAAATATAAGCATTTTTATGTACATATGAATTATTAAATCAGTTATAATATAAAAAGAACAATTAAAATAAACAAAAATAAAAAAAACAACGGGTAGCACTCCGGGAGTGCCGACAGAAGTGAAAACGTTTTGTGATTACAACAATACACGTGCTATTGCCAAAAAAATTATGCGTAGATATAAACAATTATATAAATATATGCAACAAATTTAACCAGATGACTGAGCTTGCTTTATAGCAAATTTTCATACAAACTGATATAGTTTGAAGAGAGTACATACAAAATGGTTACAGTTTGATACTCATACGTATTAAAATGCTTTTAATTTGTTTGTGTGTTTTGATATGAAGCGAGTGCTTTATACCAACAAAATACATGTTGTTTTTGGATTGTTGTACTTGTTGTTGCATACCTTTTAGTTTTGCCATGCCACTTATTGTAAACGCAAATGCAACTGCGCCCGAGAAGTTAACAACCTAAATTTTTTTCGGTCAAAATGAAGAGAGCGCCATCTTTGTGTACTCTTCTTAATCAGTTTCACTCAAATTGACGAGTGCACCCTCTTTGGTGCACCAAAAAATGAGTGTTTTTCTCATATATGGCAACATCACGCTCGCTTCATTTTGAGCGAAAAAATTTAGGTGTTGGGCCTTACTACGGTTCTCGATTCGACTTCGGCTGCTGTAATAGATTAAAGAAAAATGTTGTGAGTTCCTTTAATCTAGTACAACAGTCGAAGTCGATTCGAGAACCGTAGTAAGGCCCAACACCTAAATTTTTTCGCGCAAAATGAAGCGAGCGTAATGTCAAAAACTATGACGGTGTCGCGAAATCAGATATTTTAGCCCACCCAAAACCTCCGTACCGCGCCAATAGAAGTTTTCACTTCAAAAACATAAAAACAAGTGATATAAATTCATTTAAAATCACAATTCGATTTCATTGGTCAAAAAAGCGAAATATAAAATATAGGTACTTTGCACTTTTGAAACTTGTAAGTATACGAAAAA
The DNA here is from genome assembly GCA_947311025.1 of Lypha dubia. NCBI lineage: Eukaryota > Metazoa > Arthropoda > Insecta > Diptera > Tachinidae > Lypha > Lypha dubia. The sequence goes on along the minus strand of OX371265.1, from coordinate 30,301,060 downwards.
AAATTGGTTGCCCGTGTTAGTTTTAGCTGCTGCTTTCCTTACAATCGTACAGGTGTAAGGATACCATATTTTTTAAATGAGTTTCGGTACATTGGAAGGGATAACAGTTTTTACATTCATCTTGTAAAAATGAGCGGACAATGCAAATTCATATTAAAATTTTATGACTTAGCTTATATCTTTTCTTAGAGCGAACATCAGTAATGCGTCCCATACACGTGTCAATTCAATTGTCAATTGAGTCTTTCAATTGAATTGATTCTTGGCCACACACTTCATAAACTGAATTGAAAGATTTTCATTCAACTGTCAATTTGCTCTAGCATTTTTATCCAGCCTTATGTCAAAAATTTCTCGATTTGTATATATTTGTTGCCCTAATAATACCACCTGTATTATTTCATCATGCTATACACATAAATTTTGACAGCTTATCAAGAGACTCGAGCACACACAGCACAATCGAATTGAAAGACTTGCTAGCCAACTTGAAAAATCAAAATCTTTTGATTTTTCTTCAACCAACTCGACAACTGCCAAACTAATCAATTGACATAGCTATACACGCTTTGATTTTAACAACAACCGACTCAGTTGAGGATTGAGACGTGTATGGGGTGCTTAATGATGGAAAAAATTCTTTCGCTGTCTGCATTGGCATGTGGTAGTGATAAAGCAAAGGCAGCTAATTTCGACAAAAGGGGGAAAATGAAATTATCATTAAAATTGTTCTGTTTGATAACTTTACCCCAAAACTTTTCGATGTCCATCTTTAACAAATCACCTATTTCTTGCTCTGAAAAATTTAATTCGAAGGATCTCACTAATGTAGAAGAGGATTAGCGTCCACTTTTAAAATTTTCGAAATATTTTTAAAATTTTACATTTATTTGAGCATGTACTCAAGTATTTATGTTTAAAATTTTATATATTTGTTGCGGGTTAGCAATATCTAGATATATATTTCGTTGGTAGCTATACCAATTCATCAGTAGATGTTTTACCCTTTATGTTTAAAAAATTCCAAAGCTCATCTATTTATACAAAAACTCACAAACATATTTTTGTGAATTACAAAGCATAAAAATAGCCTTTAAAAAATTTTTTCAAACACACACAACAATAATTTTTCATTATGAATGTGTTTACTTTTCTACACCTATACAATTAGACAACCGCTGGTTGCCATTAAAAGTATTTTATAAGGCAAAAATGAAAAGCAAATCTACCCGTTACAAAATTTTACATTTATTTGAGCATGTACTCAAGTATTTATGTTTAAAATTTTATTTATTTGTTGCGGGTTAGCAATATCTAGATATATATTTCGTCCTTTATGTTTAAAAAATTCCAAAGCTCATCTAATCTTTGCTGCAGACAGTCCATTCTAATTTGATTTGCAGCTAAGTTTGGGATAGTCTTTAGAAGTTCGTTACACTCAAACCCAAGGTAAACTTCTACAACAGGCAGATATATATGTATGTGGTGATCTTACATCACACCCAAACTTAAAAAAAAAATTTTTTCCTGCAAAGCTTCCAATTGTGTACATCTCTTGGAACTTCCCGAAACATAAGAACTGATCTGCCGCAAAAGATCCTCAGGTGCTCTTGGCAACTTTAGACAAGCCTTACTAGCGATAATTGCTGCCGAAAGACATAAGCATTTAACAGATATTGAACTTTGAATGTCTCTAATTAATCTGGATGAAAATGAGTTATGTTTACCAATCATAACATTTGCTCCATCACTACACATGCTATGCAAAGTGGAAAAAAATATTATTTAGAAAATTATGCAGACGACCAATATAAATATCGCTCTATTTACCAATTATGTTGCCAAATGGAATTCCATATGATAAAATGCATTCTTTAAATGCATTATATAGCACTTCTGCAGTGCAATCGGTTCCTATTGGCAATAAATCTGGCAGTTTAACGACAACTCGCTCACTTTCTTCGTCGAAAAATCTGACGAGGACGCACATATGCTTATTCAGGGCGATATCTGTGCTATCATCGATCATCACAGAAAAACTTTTCACTTTTAATTTATTTATTAAGTTGTCTTTTTCTACTTTAGCAATCACATTTTTTATTACACTGGTACATTTTTGCCTTCCAAGCTCGATACTTTTCATAATCTCTGAATCTGGCACGATTTCCTTCAAAAGTGGTATTAGATGATCGAACACTTGCAAAGCCACATTGTGCTCAGCGAAAAACATGCTGAGTTTTATTTCAAAAACTTTCCCTGCTTTTTCAGTTGATTTGCTGCTTTTCTTTTTTAAAAAAGTATCCATTTTGCTTCTTTAAAGAGTTCACATTTTTTTGGTGTATCTTTCTTTCAGCGTGCTTCAGAAGATCAGACTTTCCGCAATTTAAAATTTTAGTGCACGCAGAACACTGGCATTTGAAAGGTTCATCAGAGACAGCTTCCAGCCAACCTTTAATGCTGTCGTCCTCTAGCCATTTGTTGCAGAATTTTTGTTTTCTGTACTTTTTGGTTTCTTCAAAGCACGCAGAGGAGTCTGAAAAATACGAAGAGTTCATTCTGAAGACTAAATTCATATAATAATTACATATACCTACTATAAGAAAAGCAATATTTCACAAATTTACCCTAAAATCAAAGCTGAAATGGCGGCAAGCGGGCACAGAAATTTCACAATTTGAATTGTTACCGTATCGACAAATTTATCAGTATGCTGTCACAAATCGAAGCAGGTTGCCAAATTAATATATTATTGCCATATTATTGAAAAATCCCTACATTTTAATAATTTCAAAAAATCAGTCATTTTTTCCATACGGACATTTTTTTTTTTTTTGGAAGAACATCCCTACGAGTACACAGAGAAAAAATTTTATGATGATGTGATGCTGATACCAATGATATTAATTGCTGTCGTTAGAGTGTTCAGTGACCAGTGCTATGCCTTCGTCAATGAACAGTCAAACAGCAACTAATACAACGGCATCAGCATAACAAATGGTTTTTTTTTTAAGAAAAATTGAACGGCTGACACTAATTTAGAGCCATAAAAGCCCTGGGCTGGTCATTTATTATAATTAATTTTTATTTTGTGTCACGGGGTCAGCACTATTCACTGTGCCAACGCTGTTGCCCGTTATTGATTGTTTTTGAGTTTTGTTTTTATTGCTTTTTCTTTGTTTTGATGTTGTATATTATATTACGTATATGAAGTTTTGGAATGTTGCTTTTTTGTTTTTGACGTATGTATGTATGTTTATGGCGTGTTTATATGTAAGAATGGTTTGCGTTTATTTTTAATTTAATATTTTCACATAAAAAAAGAAGAAAAAAAGATGTTTGACGACAATAACGAAAGAAACAATTGTTTAACTGGACGATTTGCGGACAACATGTTTACACAGCAAAGTACAAAACACTACATCAAATCAAATGATGAAGAGAGTAGTTCAAAAATAAAAATTTATAATTTATTCAGAGTTCAGAAAAATTCATATATGAATACTCAAATTTAAACATTCATGATAAATAGTCATGAATGAAACTAACAAAAATTTTTTTTTGTGATCACATTCGAAAATGAATAGCGAAGATTTTTTTTTATTTGATTCACACATGTATGAATAAATATATTTTGCCTTAATGAGTCATGTGCATGAATAAGAATTTTAAATTTTTGTTGTGTTTCATTCTATTCGTGTTTGAAGAGACAAAAAATATTTTGCTTTATTCGTTCATGTGAAGAATATAAGGATTTTGTATTTATTCACACATGAATACGAACAACGACATTTATTTTGCTGTAGCATTCAAAAATGAACAGCAAAATATTTCTTTATTGGACATTCATGAACAGAGTATCAAATATTCACTAACTTATCACGCATGTTCATGAATAATGTTAATGAATGCGACTGTGAACTAATGTCGAGTAAAATACTTATATCGTAATTTTTATTGTGTTAAATGAGAAATTACTATAGATGCCGAATGCGGTGATTAGACTCCAGAAATTTAATGAAAACATACTCATCAAACAAGCAATAAGGAACTATAGGCATTGACAAAAATTTGAAGTAAGTATGTGTTTATGAAAACTATGCATTGCAAATAAGCTTGCGCTTAGAAAGTCGTCCGGATTTTCATCAAAGCGAAATATAAGTATAACATGAACCAAATAAAATTTTTTTTCAAGAAAAAGGATACCCAGAGAATAGCAGTCATTTGCCTTTGCTTAAATTAAAAATAAAAATTTGCAGGTACATACATATGTATGTATGTACATAAGTATGTGATAGAAATTGATTTGAAATGAAATCGAAGACTTACTGCCTGTTTTTAGAAAATGAAAACAAAATAGTGAGTGAGAATTTATATTGAAAACAAAAACCAATTTTCGTATTTTATTGTTGCTTTCAATATACATAAATTCTCACTCACTATTTTGTTTTCATTTTCTAAAAACAGGCAGTTAAATCGAATCAAATATTTTTCGCTGTAATGGCATTCGGATCGATTTCATTATTCATTTTTGTTATAATACCACACATGTCTCAAGTAATGCAAGTGTTCGCCTTTTGACTCTCTCGCTCATGTATGTACATGTACACGCACTGAGTACATGCATATACATACATACATATGTACATATGTATGTTAATGCCTTCAACCTCAAATTTTTTTACGAGTTTTCACTGTGCCGTTATTCCAAAGAAAATCAACAAAAAAATATAAAAGATTTTTAGCGTCTAAAAATCAAGGAATCGACATCGGTCGACATCGTGAGCAGTAAAAATGAATTATTTAAATTTTATTTTTTTTATAAATAAACAAAAACCAAAAATATTAAATTTCTGCAGTATTTTCATTAAGCAAATATCATGGGTGATATACATACATACTGTATGTACATAACTGGTACATTTTCACTAGAGAAATAGTTGGGTTTTGCTGACCAGTGATCTCATCGGTGTTCTGCAGGGGTGTTCCTTTCCTTTCTTTCATTGCACGTCTAGTTCTCGTGCTTAAGAAAATTTCATTTCTTTATATGAGGTGTGCATTCAAAATGATGTATACTATGATGTAATGTTTTTTAAAGTGCAAATATTCATCATGATCAGCGGTGCCACAATGAAGATTTTACCTTAATTTTGAAGATTTTTTAATCTAAATAAGATTTGAAGATCTTTTTTTACCATAATTAAGATTTTTTGAGATTTAGTTGCTTAACACCTATTATTGTTAATCCCCGTCCAGATTTGCAATTTTATTGGCTGCAATTCTTTAAAATTCTGCTTTGAAATTGCATAAGTGTCCAGATTATAAAAATCTAATTTTGCAATTTTTGTATTTACACCACCACAGAAAAATTTATTTTCAATATTTTTAACTTAAAAAACTGTAATGCATCACATATTAATTTAATTTTCGTTTTATTTTGTTTTTCATATAATTGAACAAATACAATAAAACGTCAAATACACATAGAACCCAGTGCGAATTGCAAGGCAAAAGAGAATTGCCGAGCACATGAAACTCTGTACCCATCCCCAAGCTTCTTACCTCTCTCACCTAAAAAACCAAGAATTGCAACTAATAAAATTGCAAGTCTGGACAGGGACTTATATTACTCTTTTGTTGTAGGTGGAAAGGGCAACAAAACAGAATAAATTCATGGTGGTTAAAGATTTCTGGCAACTTGCTAACAAAAATTAAAAATTCGTCAGGTGAAAACAAACTATACTGTAAAATAGGTAACGTCAGCCTTAAAGGGACTGTCGGTAAATCCGACTTGACAAAACACCGGCAGGATAAAAATTATAAATATGATTGAAGATTTTTTTTTCTAAAATTAAGTTTATTTTTTGACGAATGAAGATATGTATGTATGTATTTGTACAAAACTGATCATGATTTATGAATATCCAATAAAGAAATATTTTGCTGTTCATTTTCGAATGCTATAGCTAAATAAAATTTGATGTTCGTATTCATGTGTGAATAAATACAAAATCCAAATTCTTCACATGAACGAATAAAACAAAATTTTTTTGTCTCTGCAAACACGAATAGAATGAAACGCAACTAAAATTGAAAATTCTTACTCATGAACATGCGTGATAAGCTAGTGAATATTTGATACTCTGTTCATGAATGTCAAATAAAGAAATATTTTGCTGTTCATTTTTGAATGCTACAGCAAAATACAGTTTGATGTTCGTATTCATGTGTGAATAAGTACAAAATCCTTATATTCTTCACATGAACGAATAAAACAAAATTTTTTTGTCTCTTCACACACGAATAGAATGAAACGCAACTAAAATTGAAAATTCTTACTCATGAACATGCGTGATAAGCTAGTGAATATTTGATACTCTGTTCATGAATGTCCAATAGAGAAATATTTTGCTGTTCATTTTTGAATGCTACAGCAAAATAAAGGTCGTTGTTCGTATTCATGTGTGAATAAATACAAAATCCTTATATTCTTCACATGAACGAATAAAGCAAAATATTTTTTGTCTCTTCAAACACGAATAGAATGAAACACAACAAAAATTTAAAATTCTTATTCATGTATATGAGTGATAAGTGAGTGAATATTTGGTACTCTGAATTTATTTATACATAGTACATACATATGTGCATACATACATATCCCTATATTTATAGATTTGTTACTACATTAAAACAAATAATGCAGACATTTTTAACTTTTATGTATTATTCGCATGTATAATGTAATTTATTTTTGTTGTTTGACATTTGTACAGAGCCCCTGTACTGATAAATCAAATTTAAAATTTCAACGAATATTATATGCATGTTGTAAAAGCGGGTAAGCAAGTAAAACATACTTGCATACGGCCTTGCGCCGCATCGAAGTTGCTTAACTTTGTAATCTGTGTATGACATTTCAAGTTGCATAACATTGATATATAGTATCACTGCAACAGATGGAATATTTTTTTTTTTTAGTTTTTATTATTTATGATGTCATTGAGCGAAGAAGGTTTCCTTTGGAGCTAAGATTTAAATATTGTATGAATTGAGTTAGCACAGGTAGAAACACCATGTGCTGTTGTAAATTAAATCTAAGCCTTAGTAGAGACACTAAGACTGGTCAAGCAATCATATGAGTTAATCTTTGTATGCCACACGTACTTTATTTTTGCACGTCTTTTTATACATTTAATTTCTTACGTCTAACTAAAATTAATAACAAATGTACATTTTCAGCAATTTTCATAAATTCATTATTTTGCAGTTATTTTAACATTAAACATTTCTCAAGGTACAGCGATTCTAAAGGTGAATAACCTTATTTATTGTAACATTAAACCTTTCTCAAGGTAAAGCAATTCTAAAGGTGAATAACCTTATTTATTGTAACATTACACCTGTCTCAAGGTAAAGCAATTCTCAAGGTAAATAACTTCATTTATGGTAAATATTTCAAAAAAGGAAATTATTTTGTGTATTACATTTTTTTGTGTTGACATTATATTTGTTGCATTCACAAAACCTCTTGTATCATTGTATCGAGTGTATTATAGTATCATATACAATAGTGTAAAATTTGTTGTTGGTAATTTTCATATAAAAAGGAAATACCCCATTACACTTTTATTTCTTATGTCTTGGAATAATCGTATTTCATACAATACTCAATACAATAAGTATATACTCTCAGAGTATTTATATGGTGCTTGTTCTTCTTTTGCCCATCAATACAAGAATCAAGCCGATACAATATACACTAGGTATTCAAAAACATATAAACAAACCTGTATTTCATACAAGATAGATGTTTAAGAAGTGTTGAACACACTTAATAATTGTTAATGATAATATAAACGGTAGTGAACCCCCTTAATGTTAAATTAACTGCAAACATTGCTACTTCAATTTGATTGGTCAATTTAACGTAAATTTTATTTTTAAGTATTTTGTCGACTCAACAATTAATTGTTAATACTTTTAGTATAAATACTACAATAAAATTATATTTCTTTGTCAATAGTAAAAACTCGCTTTTTATTCATTGATCACATTACGTTCAAGTTACAAGTGCTTGAAAGTAAACCACACAAACAAAATTAGTACAGTTCAAATTCAAGTGTTTGAGCTGAGTCATATTAATAAAATAATTTACACGTTTAATTCTAAACATTTTGGTGACCCCGACCACCATTGATTTTAAAGCTTCCCCCCACCAGTGGTAAGGGGTTTTAAAGTTAAATTGGTGACTCACAACAGCACACAGCCTACCCATTAATACTGGTGTTCAAGTGGAAGATTTTCAACATAAAATCTGCCCAGCGAATCCTTGTCTTCAGCAGAGGCTATAAAAAACATCATACCAGTAGTGCAACACATATCAGCAGCTCCAGCAAATTAGAGCACTGACAACAAGCATCGGTTTATTGGTGACCTACTTCATCAGTTCCACTAACACGAAGTTTCAGTGGACATATACTACCAGCACTACACCATTAGTGCAACAAACATCAGCAGCGCCAGCAAATTGATTAGAGCACTGACAACAAGCATCGGTTTATTGGTGACCAATTTCATCAGCTCCACTAACACGAAGTTTCAGTTGACATATACTACCAGCACTACACCATTAGTGCAACAAACATCAGCAGCTCCAGCAAATTGATTAGAGCACTGACAACAAGCATCGGTTTATTGGTGACCAATTTCATCAGCTCCACTAACACGAAGTTTCAGTTGACATATACTACCAACACTACACCATTAGTGCAACAAACATCAGCAGCTCCAGCAAATTGATTAGAGCACTGACAACAGGCATCAGCCCATTGGTGACCAAATTTATCTCCAATTTTTTATCGCTTAAACAGGCAGTTCCATATCGTACACAATGGCGGCAGGAGAGTTATTAGATACCCTCTTGAATACAGGCGAAATAATTCAAGCAATAGTGCGAAAATTTAAAAAGGATTCTGCGGACAGAAAAACCACCGCATAATACTTTGAGGAGCGTAGCCGTCGACTTTTGCAAGCCTGGGAGAAATTTGAAGCCACGGATACAGAATTGCGTATGCTTGACGATGTTGAAACGTTAAAAGCAGAGAATGAATATTTTACTAAGGACTACTATTCAAAAATTAGTGAAATAACTAATGTGTATAAAAATCTGTCTACAACAGAGGCTAATCGTCTTAGAACATTATCCCTACAAAAGCTACCATCAACTAAAACTACTGGTGCATCAGTGCCTCTTCAGGAGTCTAATGAAAATCAAGGTTTGATTCGGAAGGCAAAAGCTAGAATGACAGCCTTAAGTAGGTTTTTAAATGTATTAAACATTAGCGACGAAATACAACCACGTCCATTTTATGACATCAAACTGTCAACCATAAACAGTCTTTGGGATCAGATCCAAGACTTATACGACAGTATATGCGAGCGCTTTGATGATCCATTGAATTCTGGCTTTGAAGTTACAACATTTTATGAATTGAATGACAAAGTTCAAGAACAGTTGGTCAGACTGACCATATTGGCTAACAAGGCACAAAACGTTGGTGAAAATCAGCCAACTCAATCAAATCAGTCATCTTCATCGTTACATCTGCCAAAAGTAACAATACCGAAATTTGATGGCGACAATTTAAAATGGCGGCAGTTCTATGATTTATTCTCTGAAATGGTGGATAATCAGCCGATTCCCGCTATTCAAAAATTTTGGTATTTAAAGAGTAATTTGACGGGAGAAGCTGAACATCTGATAAGTCAATTTTCTCTATCAGAGACAAACTATAGCACTGCCTGGGAAACCTTACAAGATCGCTACAATAACAAGAGAATTTTAGTAGCGAATCTAGTAGAAAAAATACTCAATCAACAGCCCGTGACGTCATCCGCACAATCCATCAAAGCTATGTATGACACCACCAAAGAATGTTTACTGGCATTAAATAACTTGGGAATCGAAACAGATTCTTGGGATGCAATTATTATTCAGTTATTGATGAAAAAACTTGACAAAAGCACACACATCAGGTACATGCAATCACTAACTAATCCAAGGGATGTGCCAAGTATAGCTGACTTCTTATCGTTCCTTGAGCTTCAATTTCAATCTATGGAAGCAATTGTTCCTAGGGAAAAATCGACGTATAAAGCGGTGTCAACAATAGTAACATCTAACGCACACAACATTACCATATGCAAATTATTTAATAACAGTAGTCATAAACTGAATCATTGCAACAAATTCCGGCAATTATCAGAAGCAGAACGACTACGTTGAGTACAGCGACAGAATTTATGCGTCAACTGCTTCAAAGATGACCACACTGCGCAAACCTGCAAGTCAAGTAGCTGCAGAAACTTCGAGAAAAAGCACAATACATTAGTCCATTTGCAAAAAAAGGACAACACGCAAAAGGATAAGAAATCAAATTTCAGTTCACAATCAAATACAGCCAAAAGGACGACTCCTTCCAATGTCGTAGCAGTTACATCAACAAAAACTGAAGTTGCTGCGGGCCGCCAGGGCTATGTTGTGCTAGCAACGGCAAAAGTTATAATTACAGCCTCAAATGGTGCATCAGGTAAATTTAGAGCGGTATTAGATTCAGGATCACAGGTCAACATTGTATCTAAACGCCTTTGCCAAAAATTGTCTATTTCACCATTAGGAGCTTCCCTGTGTCTTGACGGCGTTGGCGAAACCAAAAGGCAATCCAAGTATCGCACAAACGTTGAAATGAAGTCCAGAGATCTTAGTTTTTCAGCAAATGTTGGAATATTCCCAACAACATTCACCTAGCCGATCCTCATTTTGATCAGCAGGATAAAATAGAGTTGCTACTGGGAGCAGAATTTTATTACAAATTAACAAAAATTGGGACGATACACCATGCTGATAATCTACCAACTCTACAAAACACAGAACTAGGCTGGATCGTAGGAGGTGCAATAGGAAGAAATCCAATTCGTAACCCACTATGTTCACCCACATGTGCAATATTTGGAGACACCACTTCATTGGAAGAAGCAATAGATAATCTTTGGAAACTTGACGAAATTGAGGTCAGCGAAAAGGCACTTTCGTCATCGGAAAAACAATGTGAATCACATTTCTCTCGTCATGTGCACACCAATCTGGATGGCCGCTTCACTGTCAGTCTTCCGTTTCGAGAAAACCCAACAGCATTAGGAGAATCCCATAAGATGGCCTACAACAGGTTTCTCGGCTTAGAACGTCGACTTCTAAAAAATTAAGACATTCGGACGTAATATATAAAGTTCATGCAAGAATATGAGCATCTAGGACACATGCAAAGCATAAGTAATTACATAAAATGGAGCGGGAAAATATGTACAAAATTTGACAGTCTGGGCAATGGATACATTCACCCGAATTCGCCAGTGCATCCACCTGGTAATGAATTCGCCTTGGTCTGTAGCCTATGTAATGTACGTTCGGCTGCTATCAAGGCGTATCCAACATTATATCAACTAAATACATGTTGTTTTTGGATTGTTGAACTTGTTGTCAAACTGCGCATACCTGTTCGTTTTACCATGTCTGGTATATAGTTATCTGTCAAGTGTCGAACGTTTTATAAACGGACCAAAAAAATTGATGTGTAACCTAGACCATATTTCATCCGATCTGGGCCACGTAATTAACTCCTGTTGCGGCGGATTCGGACGCGTCAGCAAACAAGCCTCACATGATTTTATAACCTTTTCCAAGTCTTTCCGAGTCTCTGTGCGGGCCACCAACAGCATTCCCGAGCTATTTCTTCATCTTCACGATTCCCATATGGGATGCGTGTAACACATTTACTAAATCCCTTGTTAATATTCTTAGTATAACTACTCGATATCCCCAAAACAAGCAATTTCCTTCTTCTGACAATTCATTTTGTTTTAAAAATATGGCAGCAGTTGGGGATCCGAACATTTTGCTGGCCATCCCTGCTTAATAAATTGTTTTACCTGTTCTAACAACGCATCTTTCGCTGTCTCATGACTGATTGTCTTAAAGTCTATAAAATTGTTTTCATTATTTAGAATTTGTAAGTAATTTATGTAAAAGTTCTTGGGGAGTTGTTCTAAGGTAAAATTTGAATTTTTTGAATACCTCGAAAAGTAATCTGTAACATTGTTTTGTGATTTGATATGACAAAATCAAATTGGTAAGCGGATAGTGTCAACGCTATGCGCTGCAATCGGTTTGATGCCATTAATGGTATTCCTTTTTTGGGATGAAAAATGTAATGTAGTGGTTTATTGTCAGTTACTAAGGTGAAATGACGACCATATACATAATGATGGAATTTTTTTACTTCAAACAAAATAGCCACTGCTTCTCGATCTAACTGGGAATACCTTTTTTGAGTGTCTGTCAAAGATTTAGAGGCAAACTGTATTGGTCGCTCTATACCTTTATCATCAACCTGTGACAAAACAGCACCCACACCCATTGGGCTGGCATCCACCGTCAATCTGGTACTATAATTTATGTTAAAGTGTCCCAATCAATGATCTGCTAACAATAATGATTTCAATTGATCTACAGTTAAAGAACAACTATCATTGCAAACGAACCTTGTATCGGAACGTAGCAAATTGTGCAATGGGTGTAACAAAGTTGACACGTCTGGTATGAAACTTCTATAAAAATTTACCATGCCTAGCACTGCCTGCAACTCTTTTACATTTGTTGGGTATGGTATATCAACGATTTCACTTATTTTTTCATGATTCTTATGCAATCCTCTTTTGTCAATAATATGACCCAAATACTGTATTTTCTCGGAAAATAACTCACGCTTATCCACCGATAATTTGAACCCAGCATGAATGTTAGCATTTTACGGTTATGTTAGTATACTACAAAAAGAATGAGATTTTAAGAACTTGGTTGAAATTTCCAAACAATATTGGTCAAAAACGCTCAAGAAAGTTGAGAAACCACAATGCACGTTTAAATCTCGATATCGACGCTGTTCTAATTTCTACTGAAACATCTACAATAGAACTTAACAACAACAAAACTATACTGACAAAAAGAAAACATTTTCCACTTATTTCTGCTTTAGCAATGACAGTTCACAAATCTCAGGGAGGTACTTTCGATGCTATTGTTTACAGTCGCGTTCACCAAACAGAATTAGTTTACGTTGCATTATCAAGAGTAACTAATTTAGATAGATTGTTCTTAACCACTAAAGAAAATACAAGGGCGAGCTGGAAATTTCATCATGGCAGAGTAGGAAAAGCGCCGGTCGACGATCCAGATGCTAAAAAAAATCAAAAGAGGTCGACAACTCATCATGACGGTTTAGCGGTAGAGATGAGACAATTGCAAGAAAATACTTTGCAAACAATAACAAAAGTTTTCTTTGGTTTCGTTTCTACAGATAATACATTATCTATTCTTACATTCAATTGTCAAGGTTTACGTGCGCATGTCCAAGATCTAGCAGTAGACGCTCTCGTTAAAAAAAATTAATTTTTCCTAGTTCCTAGTTTCGACTATGTTGCAAGTTTCCGTAGACCCAATCGTCCGGCGGTAGGAGTGGCTGTTTATGCAAAGTTTCCTAATTTAAGGCTTATAGGTTGCACAAGTCATATGGATGTGCATGCGAAATACTTAAGTATGTCCACTACTTCCGTTTCTGATATATGCATTTGTCGTTGCCACTCTGACAATGGGAAGCTCATTGTGATGGTCGCTATTTATATTTCGCCTAATAAGTCTTTAAATGCGATACGAGATTTTTAAACTGAATTTTTGAATAGAGAATTTAATAGCACTATGTCCAATCCATGCAATATTAGCACAACGAGATATAAAAGTACAATTGATGCGGTATTCGCGAGATATTTAAATAACTTTGTATCAAAATTGTTTATTTCCTATTTTAGTTACCATGAACCCATAGTTTCTATTTAGATTGTAATGATTTTAATAATAATGATAAGGATACAAGAGTATAGGTGCCAGATTTGACGATTTATCGTCATTTTGACGATTTTGGCTCCTAAAAATGCCATAGTGACGATGGGACGAATTATACCCTAATTTTGAAGATTTTAAATTATTCAATTTTGCAACATTTATTTGTACTATTAAATCAAACTTGAACAGCTGAAAATTTCAATGAACAACTTTTTAAAAACTAGTTTGCTTAAAACTGAAAACTTTTAAATTTTATTTATTTGTTGCGGGTTAGCAATATCTAAATATATATTTCGTTGGTTGCCATACCAACTCATCAGTATATGTTTACCCTTTATGTTTAAAAAGTTTCAAAGCTCATCTATTTATACATAAACTCACAAACAGATTTGTGAATTACAAGCATAAAAACAGTCTTTCAAAACTTTTCAAACATAAACAACAAATAATTTTTCATTATGAATGTGTTAACTTTTCTACACCTATGGTATGGCAACCAACGAAATATATAATTTAGATATTGCTAACCGCAAAAAATAAAAAAAATTTAAAAACATAAATACTTGAGTAGGTACATGCTCAAATAAATGTAAAATTCTGAAAACTTTTATTTAATTGATTATTAAATCAAAAAAATTTTTTTTAAATTTTGAAGACATTTATTTAGGAATATTTGCCAGAGACGTATTGGAAGAAGCGTAAATAAATGCAAAAGAAATATATGATATTAGTTATAATTGTGCTAATTTTTATATAGAGCTTTGTAAAAAGATATTATCAAGATTTGATTTTGAAAACAAATATATAACGCTTGGTCAAATTAATCTATTTAATATTATTAATGTAGAAAATAGTTGGTTTTCTGAAATTATAAAAGAATTTTCCTATTTTAATGAAGAAAGTGAAAGCCAAGAGCTAGAAACTGAGTTCAGACAATTAAAATTATTGTCCTGATAAAAACATATAACTAGTGGATTTTTGGAAAAAAATGTTATAAGTGCAAGGGAGGGATTCTAGTCTTTTGTTTCCGGTTTTTACTAAATTTATTACAAAAATCATAGTTTTGCCACATTCTTCAGCAAATGTGGAAAGAATATTTAGTCAGGTAAACATAAATAAGACTGAAGTAAGAAATTCATTGAAAAAGTCGTCTTTAGAAGCAATATACAAAAGACTATTTAAAGGTAAACAAATGTAACTGCTACGATCTAGCAGTTGTACCTTAATTAATCAATATGTTTAATTGCAATATATATTTTTAAAATATATTATTTATATACATGTATATATATATTTCAAAGTATTGAAAAACATGCAATCTATTTACATGTGATTTTATTGTGAATTCTAATTGATGTATCTGATCTCTGTAATTATAAGAATGTTGTTTTATTAATAAGATTTGTTGATTTAAGAGTTTTTTTTAATTTGACGTTTTTATGACGATTTAAATAAGGTATATTGACGATAATAACGATTTTTGTCGAAAGATATGACGATATTACCTCTAAAACATCTGGCAGCTATGTACAAGAGTTGTCGAAATTGTTAACGATGATTAATAAAAGAATATGAAATGTATTTTAAATTTTCTAATAATTGATCAAATACAATTCATAAATATATGTTTTCACTTCTGTCGGCACTCCCGGAGTGCTATCAGTATTTTCTTTTTTTTTTCATTTGGAGCTGCGTCGCTAAGCTAGATTTGTTCCAAAATGTTTTTAACATTTCCCATTGGTTCCTCAAAACCAAATGTTGCAATATTCGGTAATCTATGCACTGATGTTTTTTTTTTCAATAAAGACGTCACGGCCTCCTCAAAATCTTTTAAAATTAGGATTTTATTTGTGTCTTCCTGAATTGATTTTATTAAATTTGTAGGCATAGCAGGGCGTCTGTTTTGCATTCATCGTATTTTCAAGTATTTTTTAACGCAAGTTTTTAAATTGCAATTAAAACTCTTTATAGCTTTCAAAACAATGGTGGATAGCGTGTTTGAATGAATTGACACTTCAAGGACACCTTCGATATCCTTTGAAGCTTGTTCAAATGCGTCTACAAAGCCAATAAAATTTTCTTTCGCTCTATTTTCGTGTACATTGATATATCTTAGAAATTTTATCGAATAGAATTTACTTTCGGCAAAGTTTTCCAATATTTTTTTTAAAGTACGAATATGGCAACATTCCGCACACACAACAAAAATCAGAAGTGTCAATTTCAACGCGGCTATTAAAACTATTAAAACCTATCTATTCGATCCCAGAAATAAACTAAATTTTCCCGAATAAAGCCAGATGACCCTAGAGATTCTACAATACTTTCTACTCCTCCAAGATTGATAGGTGCAATTAATCACCCAATTACTGACTTTACTATAGTGGTGACCAATTGGAAATTTAAGAGATCTGTCGCTAACTTCTTCATCTAGTGCTGAATCCATTCAAAATTAATTGTTAAGTATATATATGTAATATTTAATACCAATGTTAAATTTGATAATTGTAAAGTTTTTTTTTCCACCTGGATAGCTATTTTGTCGTGATGTGGTGGATTAAGCGCCAGGCGACTTGTTCTAGTGGTTTCTGAACAAGTGTTGAGTACATAGTTATGCCACTAGGCGTATAGTACTAGTTCACTCGTACACTTTTAACATAGATTATTAGTAATTTCCAACTAGTGAAGGGGAATTTCTAACAAAAATTGTTTCAATATGTAAAAATAGAATAAAATTAATTAAAATTAATTCTCGTATTCTATTTCTGTTGAAAATTTGGTTAACTTGGTTACGAAAATTGTAAAGATGGACAATTGAACGCTGATGAGAGGTGTATCGGCATTAAAATGGTATACTGATACGTTTTGCTAAACTGATTGGATATAATAATAACATTTTTCAACATAAAAAAACTCTTAGTAATTTGAATTTTCATTAATTCAATAAAACTGAACTTGAGCCTGATAATATAACTTTTCATATGTACATCAATATAAGTTCGAATAATAATTACGTTTATTCGTAATAATATAAAAAATATTAATTCAGATTGGGCACGAGCTACATACCCTAATAACTAGGGTCACAGTAATATGTAAATTTCCCTAATATAGAGTAAAAACAAAAATTACAAAGTAGAATACTTTGAAGATAATGGAATATGAGTTTGTGTTGATTATTAGTACATAATTTCCAACCAGTGATGGCGAATTTCGTACTAACCAAAATTGTTTCAATGTGTAAAATAGAATAAAATTAATTAAAATTAATTCTCGAATTCTATTTCTGTTGAAAACTTGGTTAAATAGTTCATATTATTCCCAATTGGTATCCACTTTACGAAAATTGTAAAGATGGACAATTGAACGCTGATGAGAGGTGTTGCGGCCTTGAAATCGGTATACTGATACGTTCTGCTAAACTGATTCGATATAATAATATTTTTCAACATAAAATAACTCTTAGTAATTTGAATTTTCATTAATTCAATAAAACTGAACTTGGGCCTGATAATATTACTTTTCATATTTACATCTATATAGGTTCGAATAATAATTACGTTTATTCGTAATAATATAAAAAATATTAATTCAGCTTGGGCACGAGGGTCACAGTAATATGTGAGTTTCCCTAATATAGAGTAAAAACAACAAAAAGTTAAATTACAAATGTAGAATACTTTGAAGATAATGGACTATGAGTTTGTGTTGATTATTAGTAATTTCCAACCAGTGATGGCGAATTTCGTACTAACCAAAATTGTTTCAATGTGTAAAAATAAAATAAAATTAATTAAAATTAATTCTCGTATTCTATTTCTCTTGAAAACTTGGTTAAATAGTTCATATTATTCCCAATTGGTATCCACTTTACGAAAATTGTAAAGATGGACAATTGAACGCTGATAAGAGGTGTTGCGGCCTTGAAATCGGTATACTGATACGTTCTCCTAAACTGATTCGATATAATAATAATATTTTTTAACATAAAATAACTCTTAAGCTTACAGTACACGGCATGTCAAAAGCCACATTCGCATGTGGCTCTGACGTAATTTTGACGTCACCATGAAGCTAAATTGGCAACATGTCGTGTACTTCCACTTTTTGTGACACTCACATGCAGCACACATTGATATGTGTGACACATGTTCCTTTGCAGAGACATGCAAACATGCGTATTTTAGACATGTCGTGTACTAGCTTGGTACATTTGAATTTTGACATTTGTAATATTTTTACATGCGCATGTAGCAGTCCCAAACATGTGGCAGCAAATATTTTTGACACAACATTTTTCAATAGTATGTAGCCAATGGCACTGTTGCCAATGTTGATTTTCTCCAACAAAATGTGGTAGGAATTTAATGACGAAAAAATTTTTTTATTATTATTAATCACACGATGACTAAAATTCATGATAATTTTTTTGGTAGACGAGCGGGGTAGAGATAAAAGAAGGGTAGAAAAATTATCATATTTTCCCTTTTCCATGCATTTTTTTCTATATCTCTTTGCTTTGGGGTTTTTGTTTTATTAATTAATATCTTGATTAACAGCTTAATTAGTTTGGGTTTTTGTTATTATTTCTCGCTCTTGTTCTAAACCATGCAAAAGATACTTTCAAAGCTAAGATGAAAAAATTCATGTATAAATAGTAAATTTATTCAATAATTAATAAAACAACTGTGATCGCCAATTGTTGCGTTGTTTTTGTGTCAGTGCAGTATTATTAATTTTTTCACCATTCATTTAAATTTTTCACCATGACAATACATATGTAGCCAATCAAAAGTTCACACATATGCTGCCATTGCAAATGTGTACGCTTCGGCTACATTTGTCACATATAAATTTTGGGACAAAA
This sequence comes from Lypha dubia, assembly GCA_947311025.1. Classification (NCBI taxonomy): domain Eukaryota; kingdom Metazoa; phylum Arthropoda; class Insecta; order Diptera; family Tachinidae; genus Lypha; species Lypha dubia. The sequence continues at coordinate 30,282,239 of OX371265.1, read as the reverse complement.
CAACATTTCATGTACTACCAAAATTTTGAAGCATGTAGGCACTTCTGCATGTTTATTAAATGTAAACAAAATGCTGCAAATTCTCGTGACGTCAGAGCCACATGCGAATGTGGCTTTTGACATGCCGTGTACTGTAGGCTTTAGTAATTTAAATTTTCATTAATTCAATAAAACTGAACTTGAGCCTGATAATATTACTTTTCATATGTACATCAATATAAGGTCGAATAATAATTACGTTTATTCGTAATAATATAAAAAACATATTTAACATTTTTAGATTAAAGATTTGAATAAATAATAAAGCTATACAAAAAAAATATATCTTCTCTAGCCTATTCTACAATGCATTGCATAAGTAAAGGTAATCTCCTTAATGCTGGGCCTAAAAAAATAAAAATACTCGGTATAGAAATAAAAATAATAGAGGTAAAAAGCATGTCTTTTAATAGGAAGTTAATAGCCCGGATTACCAAGGTTCAAATATACTCGTATATACAATTTTTAATTAATAAGTGGTTTCAAAAAGTGTTTCAAATCTACAACAAAAAAAGCACATACCTTAATGCCAGAGCGCCCCTGTTGTTTTAATAAAACATTTTCAGGTTTCATATCACAATGTATTATTTCATTTTTGTACAATGCATCTAAACATTGCAAAAGAGAATGTGCAAATTTTCGCACCAGTTGCAGGCTGAATCCTTTAAATCCATTTTTTTTAATTAATTCATATAAATTAATATTAAGCAGTTCAAAGGTTATACACATATGGTTACGAAATGTAAAAAAGTCGTACATATGAATAATATTCATTGTGTTGTATTTGTCCTGCCTCCTTAAATGGTGCAATATTCGAATTTCTTCTTGTGCCTGGCGATGAAAACGTCTTTCGTTTCGTACTATTTTAAGAGCAACGTGCTCATGAGTTTTATGATCATACGCCTTAATTACCTGACCAAAACTTCCCTTTCCTATAACCTTCAGCATTTCATAACGATATGCAACATGGTCATGCGGTATGTGTATATATGCACCTTGCTCATTATCATAATCCGAATTATTAGGACCAAAAACACCAGGCCGTTTTTTAGCATTGGCTCCAATGAAGTAAATTTGCGGATAGCCCAAAATTTCGGTACGTTCATATGGAGTTAGTTTATGTAAGTATAATATCATAACTTGCTGTGGGGACACAACCAATGGTTTTGGTTTTTCAGACAAAGCACTTTTCTCTTGTCCAGACATTAGTATTTGTTGGTGAAATGAAAATGGTTCCTTAGAGCTTTTTGAAATTGGTAAGAATAGAATGTTTCCATTGCTAGTTGCATCACAAAATTCTTTATTGTTAGAAATGCTGCCAATTATTCCATTTTTTTTTGTTATCAATGTATCATTTGCAATCATAGAAAAATTTGTAGCAGTATCTTCACTTGAACAAGACTGTTTACTAGGCTGCTGTGGTGGGTATGTTATTGATAACGTCTTCATATTAAGCGATGAAGAATGAGCTGATGAGGACGATTTACTACACTGATTTGGAAAGTTAGTTTTAATTTCTCCAAATGATGATTTCAATTCTTTTGCTGAAAGTAATAAGAGCCCTGGAAAGGTAATTAAAAGTTAGAAATTAGTTAAGCAGTTACTTAAGATAAATTAGCATCAGATAAGATAAAATACTTTTGATTTTTATTAAAATGAGTTTTGGAAAATAAGACTTCAATACAAAAATCGAATTCGACAGATTACAAAATCGACCCAATTTTGAGAAAGTTTTTTTTGCTAGTTTATATTTTACTACAACGAAAGATTAAAGTATTTAGTTTCTTAAACACAAATGTAGCTTATTTAAGGCTGCTACTTTCATTTCGAATGAAGCAAACTATAATGTACATTTTCGAAATCAGAACTTAAATGGGGCACCTTGATCCTCTGTATTACGATTTTTTTACTACTTGTTACAAATTTAGTCAAAGAACAAATTTATAATTTTCGACCTTTTTTTGAAATTAACCTGTAAGCTTGGCAATATTTTTCCAAGAATTCTTTCCCATATTAGAAAGGGAAAAATATTTTGCCAAGCTTACAGGTTGCCTAGAAATGAGCTGGAATTATACCTATCAAGAGCTTGGTCCTTATTTTGATCTCAGTACTTTTTACGGCCGAAATATTTTGACTAGGAACTTGGCCTTATTTTCACATTTGTGTTTTTGTGCGGATCTCGCTTTTTTTTCTAAGTTGTTTTTGTATAAATACTAGCTTATCCCGGTGTGCTTCGCTAACCCCCTCGTTATAAAATAAAATTAAAAGTATTTATATATCCTATTGTGAAAATTTAATGACGATCGGTCCAGTAGTTAAGCCTATATTACGATTTTTAATTTTCCTAAAAAGGGGCGTGGTCCCACCCACTTTTCTCCCGGTACGTATTTCAAATTATGCCAATACCATATGTACCAAATATCATCGACTTAGGTAAAAAAATGCCCAAATTATGGCGATTTAAATTTTTGGGTTATATGGGCGGTGCCACAGCCCTTTGTCCAATCAAAACTTCATATAGCCTATAATCCATCCGAGAGTTCTAGTTAAATGCTGTGAAAATTTCGGGAACATCAGTCCAAGGGTTTGGCCTCCTATAAGTAACAAACAAAGAAACACACAAACAAACAAATAAACAAACACACATTCGGTTTTATATATTAAGATTTATATTTATTGCTTATCTGATCCTACCAGTGTACGGAATTTCAGCTTTCTAGCTATACTGGAAGTACCCATACAAAGAAGGGGAACCCTAGCCCCCCTGGGTGGAAAGTGCCCATTTTCAGATTTTTCTGGTTAATTTCTCACCAAGACCTACCTGTGTACCGAGTTTCAGCTCTCTAGCTTTACTGGAAGTGCCCAATAATATTGATGAGTGAGTGAGTGAATATGTACTAAAATATGGACTTTTCACCCCTTAATATCTCGGGAAGTTTTTACGGTAGAGGTCACCGCTGTGGGGAGACCTTATGTTTCAAGTTTCATAATATTATGATCAATAGGAGCTAAGTTATGAGGGGGTAAAATCAGCTCGAATGGTTTCGTGTATATATACACACTGTGTGGCCGAACTTGGCCTGGCGCACTAGCGTGCGCCTAGACCAGGTAATTAATGAACCACAAAAGTTGTTTGATTTTAAAAGTTGGTGTTAGTTGTTCCAGTTGTTGAAATATATTTAAAATTGTTTTTAATGAATTTTTTTTGTCAATCTGTCAATTGAATACAGTGTAGTGTACCCATGTCGCCATACAATATGCACAATGTATACATACCAACTTCTACAAAGTAGTGCAACCAACAAACAATAAACGCTTGGGTTACACATATTGAAGTGGGTCAAAAGAATATTGTTTGCTTGCATTATTGTTGGCACATGTAAATTTAAGATGTAATATAATATTTGATAATTGTAACTTTAATTTCTATTTTCTTTTATTTATGAATTTGTAAAATATTGAGTGATTCAGAAATCACTCAATGACCTAAGAAATTTTAGTATATAAGCTAGAACAAATTGTAAATAAAATCAGATTATTACAAGCAACTGAATTCGGCACTTGTTTGCCTTTTGTTTTAATCTCCATTAATTCGGCAGTTCCTTTGAACGCCTTACAAATCAGCTGAAACCCTGACAGCTACTAAAAATAACCAAGGGCTATAGGGAAAGATTTAAACACTACACATTTCACAATAAAAACTACACATTTCATGGCGATCCTGCCAGCTCGGACCATATTAAATTAATAATCCTACCGAACTGATGTCCAAAGAGGAGACTTTACGAGATGACTTGGTGGACGAACATTCTTAAAGCGATCCCACTAGTTATTGCGGGATACGAAGTAGGAAAGAATGGAAATAACGAAAACGATCAAAATAATGAACAGCTTATAGAATATATGAATACTGTAAGAGTACAAGATAAAAATAAAGAGGAAAATTTAAACACTTTCGAAATAGTTATGATAATTACATTAGCATTATTAGTAATTGCCTACGTCGTAAGACTAATGTATGCAATACTTAGTAACAGACGATAAAAAGAAAAAGATTTGATACTATTTATAAATATAATTATACCCAATAATATTAATATACATAAGATTAGTAACATTTAAAGAAAAACAAAAATTCTCGGTACAGTTAAAAATATTATTAATGTTGTCCAAAATAACAAAAACCTTAGTAGTTATTATTTTAATCCTATTTATATTACATATCATTTATAGATTTATTAACAATTGTAAAAACAAAAACAATAGCAAAAACAATGATAGCAATAAAATAACAGAAGTATAAAAAAATATATATGTATTTTAACAAATATTCAATATTAATACGAAAGATTGTTAGATGGAGAAGAATCTCCAGAAATTAACGGATATATTAAAAAATTTAAAGAAAAGTCCAGGAAGGACATATACTGAAAAGACAATTAACCTTTAATTAGAAGAAATAAAAACCATAACAAGAGAGTTTGAGATAGCAAAAGTTGAAGAAAAAGACGAGGAAAAAGCATCAGCGCTTAAATTAGAATTTAATAATATAATAAAGAAAATTAAAGAATATTTAGTCCAGAACATTACTAAGATAGAAAACATAGACATCAAAATGGCAGCATTTAGTTTAGAAACAGTGTCTAAAGCACTCCCACTTTTTGCTGGAAACCAGGAAGAACTAGAAAGTTTTTTGATAACAGCAGAACTCATTGAGAAAACTCTAGCTGAAACAGCAAAACAAGATTTCTTACAATACGTATACCATGCAAAATTGACTTCAGGGGTAAGAACGGCAATAGGTAGCTATGGAAAACCAGAAAATTTCAATGCATTAAAAAATTTGTTACAACAGAGGTACAAAAGTACAAAGACAATTCCAGAGTTACAATCAAAACTAAGCACTATTTACCAAGGGAAAATGTCTGTTAATACATTCAAAGAAAGAATAATGACGACAATAGACAACATGAACAAGTTAGGAGTTGAAGAACTTGGTAATGACGCCACAGAAGCAGAGAAAAATGTTATTATCAAATTAAACTCAAAGCTTTCTCTAGATACTTTTAAAAGAGGTATTAATGACAGTTTAAAGCAGTGTCGGGCGATTTTTGAAATGCTAAGCACGCGTGCTTAGCAAGAAAATTCTGTTTGCGCGACGTCGACACACGTATACTATAAGCATCATCGTGTAGCTTATGAGAATTAACGTTCGGTTGTTGCTTTGCTATCATTTCGTCAAAGTAAATCAAACCAGTCGCTGATCAGCACTTGTTTGAGGAAGACCTCGCTTATAATTTTTTGTTTACACTCAGAGCAAAATGTTCAATGAAGAATGGGAAAATGATTTTTTTTTATAATTTTGTTTTTATTCGAACTTTTTATTTTAATTATCGAATTTAATAAATTATCAAGCTTGAGGGCTTCGTTTTTAATAAATTTTATTTTTATTTATTATGTTTTCTCGATATTTCTTTACTTAAGCTACGTTCACATTTATCAAATATTTGTCGAAAAAAACGTAACCAAGAAAAAAATAATAGTTTATTTTCTTTAATTCTAATATTTTTTTAATTTTGGGTTCGAATTTTTTAAAAACTGTATAACTGTATAACTGGAGAAGACTTAATTTTATTTTATAATATAAAAACCATGTTAAATGACACTATCCCTAAGCAAAACTATTGGTTACGTTTTTTTGAACAAATATTTGATAAATGTGAACGTAGCTTTATTAAATATTATATTTTATTTCATTCGTTGTGTAACTAGTTTATTATTAAATGAATATTGTTTTCGTTATTATTATATTAACATAAAAAGTATTATTGAAAAAAAAATTCAAATCAAATAAAAATACTAAAAGGCAAGAAATGTATTTTACTTTTGGCAACAGGAAAATTTTTCGAGTGTATAATTATTGCCGGTCGTTCGTTTTTTTGCTGCTTCCCATACCAAAACATATGAGAGAGTATGTGTGTGCCCGACACTGGTTTAAAGACAGCCATTTTCGCAGCTCGTCCAAAGACTTTACAAGACGCAGTAGAACTAGCACTAGAACTAGAAAATGAGAATAAATTAAACAATAATGCGGTAATGCACATTCAAAAGCAACAACATAATAATAATCGAACCAGGCATTACAATAGCAATTATCGCGAAAGAAATAATTTTGAAAATAACAACAACTCTCCTAGTAGAAATAACAACAACAATTTTAGCAATAATAGAAACAATAATTTTCCTAATAGGTATAATGGCAACAACACAAATTTCAACAGAGGCACCAATTACACTAGGAATGACAATTTCAACAACAATAATTCTATTAGGAACAACAATCATTTTACAAACAACAATCGTAATAACAATACACCTAGAAACAATAACAACAATAGAAACTACAGAAATAACACAAACAGTAACAACAATAATAACAGTAACAACAACAGAAGATATTACGTACGATACAAGACGAGGGAAACGAGGAAGGCTCGGAATACAGGGATATTCCGGACAGCCAAAATTAAGAGTATTTAAAGTTTCAAATAATAACACAAATTACATAATCGCTAAATACAAAAATTAAGGATTAACATTTCTTGTCGACACAGGAGCCGACATATCGCTATGTTGCACTAGAACAATTTTTGATGATGAACCACTAAATATAGAAAACAGATGCAAATTAACAGGCATCACTAATGAAGAAATATATTCCTTAGGGACAACTGAACTTGAACTTTCATTAGCAGACCAAACATGCAAACACAAATTCCATCTAGTAGATGACAATTTTCCAATAGAGACAGACGGAATAATAGGGAGAGACTTTTTAAGAGAATACTTATGCAAAATAGATTACGAGACATTCACAATTTCTTTGTTTACCAATAATGAAACCATAATTCTGCCAATGCAATCAAAAGCATTCGACATATTAAAAATAACTATACCACCACGAACAGAAATCATACAACTGTAAGGGATTTCCATCCCTGATAAACACAACACTTCTTAAATACTTTATTATACAACTATTTTATCTGATATGTTAAGTTGATAAAATATAGATAAGTTGAGATGACTGAATAAAGGCAGAGACAGTCTGCACTGAACAAGAAAACGTGTTGGTTATTTCTAATAAAGGATAAATCATTACATGGCGACCGTGACAATATGAATCATATACAGTCTCTAAAGTTTGAAAATAAATTGTGTGCATTTGTAAAACATAAAATTCAAGTGCAATTTTTGAAAAATGCCGTTGATATTTTATGCCAATGACGTCAAACTTTCATGTACACATGTTTTGCAAACTATTTTTTAAAAAAAAAAGAACAATCAGTCAATGATATTCGTAGATAATCAAAAGGATTTAGAATCTGCCACTGAAAAATTATCAGAAATTTAGCTGATATTAAACAAAAAAAGTCCAAGATAAATACTGATATTGTGAGAAAAGGTGTAAAGTTCTTTTAGATCATGTGCACGAGGGATATGAAAAAGATTGGTGGGAATATTTAGAATGACGAGGTGTTATTCCATCAACAGCTCGTAAGTGATGTGGTAATAAATTAAAAAGAAATTCATTATAATTATAAACAGAAAGAAAATTAATTTAAAAGAAAACCAACCACATATTTTACTATAAAAAAAAAACAAAACAAACAACAATAAAAAAAAAAACCCCATAAAAATTCTAAAAAAAAAGTAATCATATAACAAATATAAAATAGTTCTTTAAAAATGAAAAGAAAGGAAAGATCACTTGGTTAACAAAATTTACTTTTTAGATGAAATTCTAGAAACTAAATTGATAAAAAATGAATTGTTATTTATCAAAACTGTACAAAAATAAGTGGAAAAAACTGGAAAATTGGTACAGTTGTGTCAAAAAAAAACCATTTGGAAAAAGTTTAAAAAATAAAACAGAACAGTCTCAACACTTGGTAACAAAAATAAAAAAAAATGAGATCATAAAATGAATCTAAAATTATAAACCGAAAAGAAACTCAATAAGAAAAGAATAAAAACGAAGAAAAAAACAGCTGAAAAGAAAATTGAAAAAAAAACAAAATGGAAATGAAACACATAAATCTTGAATCTTCACTACCAAAACCACAAAGTGAAAACACAAATAACAAAAACTACAAAAATACAAATATATATGTAAATGAAATAGAAATTAAATGAAACAGACACACAAAAAGAAACAAAAAGCATATATTACAACATCTAAACATACATATATACAAAATCAACAGTGGTAATGAAAAATATAGAATAAATAAAATAAAAACGTTGAACAAAAATACTACATGGCATTACATTAATTACATAAATTAACCAAACAACAACAAATTGAGAAATAAAAACAAAATACGAAAAATCAACAAATCTATACAAGCAGATCCAAAACGAAGAAACTAAACTCAACAAAAAATGATAACAACAAATATCATTAACAAACAACAATTCAAGGCAAAAGAAATACTTACAAGAACAACAGAAAATTTTACAACTAATTCAAAAACAACAACAGCTCAGTTTCTACAAAAACGACAAAAGGTGCAGCAACAGAACAATCAAAAGCAGGCATAAAAACATAACATACAGCAGCAGAAAATAAATCAACATGATGACAGAAGCGAAAAAGAAAAGGTAAAATGCATGTGCAACAGGCTGGACGGAAATTTATCATACACAAATTTTTATTAACATTTTGTAATTATTTAAATATAGGTATTTGTAAGAGCATATGTTTGTAAATTTTTTTTTATAAAATAATTTGACAATTATATAACTACATAGAAGCAATAAATAAATATTATTGGAAAAGCGTAAAATATATAAAAAAAAAAAATTCACTTACATACTTACAAACTAAATTTAAGTTACTCTACTTAAATGTATGTATACTTAACACTACGAAACTTATATATATATATATATATTTATGTAATTAAAATTATTCTAAAGTTATTTAGCATGAATGCATAACACAATCATACCAATAAACTTAAAATTAAATTACATAAGTACATACATATACATATAAATGAACAATATACCCTACAGCAAACATAAAATAAATAAAATATTTTATTGAAATAAATAATTAAAAATTGAAACAATATAAATACTTTATTAAAACACATGCTATTAGTTTTGCAAAACATATGTCAGAATTTGATAAAGAAGTATTTAACGATCTGATTTCCGATTTCTATAAAGTAAAAAAACGTATTTTGCAAAATAGGCCTCTTTCTACTAAACAATCTAAAATTAACGAATATATTGAACTGCTCATTGATAGTTACAATAAAATTTTACACTACACTAGTTTACATAAAGCTGAACTATCAGCTCCTACAAAGACTGAGACATACAATAAAATAACACGTTGTAGAGAAATTTTAATTTGATGTTTTGGAAAATTAAATTGTAGAACAATAGTCCCTCATAACATATATTCGCTCGAACCAGTTACAAGAGAAATAGTTTCGGAGTCTGAGTTGGAAGACAACGAAGAAGGTCAGGAAAGTGACAGCGGGAAAGACGAAATAAAACAAAATTTTGTAAACAATATTCAAGGTGTGGACAAGGTAGATACAATCATGGCAACAATAGATCAAAAGAAATGCTTTATTACTATGTGTTCTAACATAATTAGGGAAAATTATGACGGGAATCCACTCGCACTAGAATCATTTTTAGATAAAGTTAATTTAATTGAAGAATTAACAGATGAAAATTTAAACGCTACTTTTATATCATTCATAAAAGCAAAGTTAGAAGGCAAAGCGCGTGAAGCCCTACCAGAAAATGTTAGTACGATTGAGGAAATAAAAAATGCATTGAAACAAAAGCTAAAACCGGATAATTCAAAAATTGTAGCAGGTAAAATTGCTGCTTTACAGATAAGAAATAATAACTATTCAGAGTTTTCGAAAACAGTAGAAGATTTAGCAGATGCTCTTAAAAGATCTTTAGTCATAGAAGGGATAACTAAGGCCAAAGCACATGAAATGGCCATTGAGCAAACTGTAAGTGTATGTAGATTAAATGCTAGGTCTAATTTAGTGAAATCAATCCTTGCTTCGACAGGATTCGCTGATCCTAAAGATGTCGTAGCTAAATTAGTCGTTGAGCAAAGTAATGAAGCTAGCGAAAGACAAATCTTATCATTTCAATCACGTAACAGCAACTCAAACAATTTCTCTAACAGAAGCAATTCTAACAACAATTCTTTTCATAGTAACAGTTACCGGCGTGGCAATGGGTACCCACGGAACAATAATAATAATTCGGGGAATTATAATAACAGCTATTCAGGGAATTATAACAGTAGCCAGGGAAATTATAACAATCCAAATAGAAATGGAAGCCAATTTAGACGTGATAACACTCGTTATAATAATAATACTCGTTATAATAATAATACTCGTTATAATAATAATACTCGTGGCAGGGGTAATTCAAGAAACAGAAACGCAAGGACCCTGACTTTAAACGCAGAGGTCCCTCAGCAGGAGCTGTTGGGGGAAGTAGAACACAATTATTAACCAAAAACGTATATACAATTAATTTAAATTTTTCCGATTATATCAATGTAAAATGTACAGAAACAAACAAATATAATAGTTTTTTGGTCGATTCGCAAGCGGATATCTCCTTAATAAAAATATCCTGCATAAAACCATACGTCAAGATCAATCAAGATCAAATAATAAATATAACAGGTGTAACAACCCAGTCTATCTCAACCCTTGGTACAATTTATAAAAACCTTATCGTTCAAAGTCACTTTATTCCTCAAACACTACATGTGGTAGATGTTGATTTTAATACTCCATCCGATGGAATACTCGGCAAAGATTTTTTGAAAAGATACAAATGCAACATTGATTATAATAGTATGGTAATATCGTTTTGGTACAATAACAATAAATTTAAAGTTCCCATTAAACATGGTACAACAGATGATAACTGTACAATACCACCTAGGTCCGAAGTTTTTAGACTATTCAAATTAAAAAACGTACATGAGCCAGTTTTTATAGACACCCAAGAACTTTGTGAAGGAGTGTTCACAAGCAGATGTATTGTTGATTCTAAAACACCAATTCTGAAAATAATAAATGTAACCGATAAATTCAAATGCATACAAAACTCTATGATAAAATATGAAAATCTCACTAACTTTAACATATATTCGTTTAATGAAGTCAAGCCAGAAATTGCTCGAATAGAAAAACTTAGGAAGTTGTTGAAAAGCCAAATGCCAAAGGAAGTAGAGGATCAATTATTGCCTCTCTGTGAAAAATATGCAGATATTTTTTCATTAAAAGATGATAAAATGACTGTAAACAAGTTCTACGAGCAAAAGCTTAGATTAAATGATACCTCACCAGTTTATATGAAAAATTATAGAATGCCATATACACAGAAACAGGAAATAGATAATCAAGTAAAAAATTTATTAAAAAATGATTTAATCGAGCCAAGTCAATCGAATTACAACAGTCCATTGATCTTAGTACCAAAAAAGAGTAATAATGATCAGAAAACATACAGAATATGCGTTGACTATAGAGCAGTTAATAAAAAACTGATAGCAGATAAATTTCCACTCCCAAGGATTGATGATATCCTAGACAACCTTGGACGTGCCAAACACTTTTCAATATTAGACCTCTATTCTGGATTTCATCAAATCCCACTCCACTTTAATTCTAGAGATATTACCTCATTTAGTACTAGTTCAGGCTCATTTCGATGGAAAGTATTACCATTTGGGTTAAACATCGCTCCTAATTCATTTTCACGTATGATGTCTATAGCCTTTTCAGGTCTACCACCAGATCAAGCCTTTTTGTATGTGGATGACATAATTGTCATTGGGTGTAGCACACAGCATCATCTTAAAAATCTAAAAGACGTGTTTAACATTTTCAGAAAATTCAATCTAAAAATCAACCCATATAAGTGCAACTTTTTCAGACCAGAGGTCACATTTTTGGGTCACAAGTGTACAGCAAAGGGTCTTCTACCCGACGATTCGAAGATAAAAACTGTTGAAAGGTATCCTGTTCCAACTGACAAAGACGCTGTCAGAAGATTTATTGCGTTCGCAAATTATTATAGAAGATTCATTAAAAACTTCGCCTCATTGGCATCACCTCTAAATTACATAACGCGTAAGAATGTAAACTTTGTTTGGGATGATAAATGTCAAAAAGCATTTGAAGGCCTAAGGTCAAGTCTAAAATCTCCTAAATTGCTACAGTACCCGGATTTTGCCAAAAAATTTGTTATAACAGTTGATGCATCAAAAATAGGTTGCGGGGCAGTCTTAAGTCAAGATTTCAATGGTGATGATTTACCAATTTACTTCGCATCTAAATCTTTTAATAATGCTGAACAAAAGAAACCAACAATTGAACAAGAGCTTTTAGCTATTCATTTTGCTATTAAACAATTTAGACCATACGTTTATGGTACAGAGTTTACGGTTAGGTCAGATCACAGACCATTGGTATATCTGTTTAACATTAAGGATCCATCATCAAAATTAACGAAAATAAGACTAGAATTGTCTGAATATAATTTCACAATAGAACATATAAAAGGTAAAGACAATGTAGCTGCAGACGCCCTTTCGCGTATCTCGATAGATGAACTGAAAAACGCAGACAAACAAATTTTTTCTGTCACAACACGAGGAATGTCAAAACAAATCCAAGAGAAAACATTAGCAACAAATGCTATCGTAGGAAAAATACCGATTTACGATAAGTTCTCTCATAACTTTTCAACAAAAATTCCAAAAATTAGATCAGAACTCTTCTATACCAATAAAAAATTAACAAGATTATGTATAAACATTTATAAAAAGTTTAAGTTGGCACTATATTTGAACATTTTCATTGAAAACGAAACGTTTGATTTAGATCAAATGCTTTTGAGGCTCCAACAGGAAGCTGTCAATCAAAATATTCAAATTATAGAATGGCCAAAAGACGATATATTTTTTCAAATCTGTAACATACAGAAACTTAAAGACCATGGCATAAGAATTTTAACAGAATTAGAAATTATGTTAAATAATCCTATTCAACAAGTATTTAATAAAACTGAAAAACAAAAATTCATGACCGTTTATCATAATGATCCACTCTTAGGAGGGCATTGTGGACGGAAGAGATTATACGCAAAACTGAGAACGAATTTTTTTTGGAAAAATATGTCTAAAGACGTAGCCACCTTTGTAAAAAACTGTCACAAATGCAATCTGAATAAAGTTAAACCTGGAAACAAAGAGAAATTAGTTTTAACACTAACGCCAGCACAAGCTTTTGATATAGTAATTTTAGACACAATAGGTCCGTTTACGGAATCGCAATTTGGAAACAGGTACGCTCTGACATTAATGTGCGATTTGACAAAGTATCTGGTGACTACAGCAATACCAGACAAAAGTGCAAACACTGTAGCCCGTGCAATCTTTGAAAATTTTATTCTAATTTATGGTTCAATTAATACAATTAAATCAGACTTAGGCACAGAGTTTAAAAATCAAGTAATGGCTGAACTATGTAAATTATTAAACATTGAAATGAAATTCTCAACAGCATATCACCATGAGACATTAGGCACGGTAGAGCGCAATCATAGGGTTTTCAACGAATATTTGAGGGCATACATCAACGAAAATATTTCAGACTGGGATACATACCTAAAATATTTTACATTTTACCATAACACCACATCAAATATAGTTTTTGAAAATAAATTTTTGCCTTACGAACTAGTTTTTGGAAAAATGCCAAGCATGCCTAAGGAAATTATAAAAAATACCATTGATCCACTCTATAATGTCGAAAATTACAGTAAAGAAATCAAATACCGTTTACAAAAAACACACATTCTAGCAAAAGAATTGATAGAAAAGCATAAAATGAGCAATAAAAACCTCTTTGATAAATATGCAAAGCCGCTGCTTGTAGAAATCGGGGACAGTGTATTAATTCAAAAACAGCCATACGACAAATTTAAAAGTATATACGAGGGTCCGTTTATTGTTGAGGAAATAAATGACTGTAATGTAACAATATATGACAAAATAAATAAGAAAAAGAGAACTATTCATAAAAATAGGTTAAGAAAAGGGTAAACAAAAAAAAATAACAAATTATTTTTTTGCAAACGAAAAGCAACATAGTACATATAATCCATAGCCAATATTTTGTTTATTAACAAATATTATTGAATATTATAAAAAAAAAAAAAAATTTAAAGATAATTATGAGAAATATATACATATGTTTGTACATATAACAGAAAAATTTTATTTCATCTCGTATATAATATATGAAATAAAAATAAAAAAGGCAAACAAAGGTATAAAAATTTAAATACTTTTAATATATTAAAATACTAAAATGAATAATTTAACATATATTGTATCGTATGTAAACCATAACAAATTTATTAAATTTTATTAATAACAACAACAAAAAAAAAAAATAAATTTTTATAAATATGTGATACTATTTACATAATTTAAAAAACCCAAAAGCCAACTAAAATTTTTTAAATTAATTTCTTAAAGAAAAATTGAAAAAAAGAAGTAAATAAAATATACAAAAATATATAAAAAAAAAAGCAAGAATTAAACAAGTTCTGGTACCCCTTGTTTATTTCTTCCTTTTTGAAAAAGGGAGGAATGGAACTCTCGTTGTTAATACTTTATGTACAATATTTAATACTTTATGTACAATATTTAATACTTTATGCTAATAATAATTTTATGTAAAAACTAGTTAATAAAATATTACTTCTTTTCTTTTTAAATAAAAAAGGGAGGTGTAAGGGATTTCCATCCCTGATAAACACAACACTTCTTCAATACTTTATTATACAACTATTTTATCTGATATGTTAAGTTGATAAAATATAGATAAGTTGAGATGACTGAATAAAGGCAGAGACAGTCTGCACTGAACAAGAAAACGTGTTGGTTATTTCTAATAAAGGATAAATCATTACACAACCATTGAAATTAAACCTTACAGAAGATTGCGTAATACTTAATAATGAATTAAAAAGCGGTATTTTTTTAAGTAATTCAATAGCACCAAAAAACGGAATGACACACATTAAAATTTTAAACACAACAAATGATACACAAATTTTACAGGGCATTAAACTGATCCACTAAAAAACTATGACATATTAAATTACACAAATGGAAACAATGACGAACGCTTTAAACAAATTCTAAATGACTTGCAATTAAATAATACTGATGAATATGCAAAATCAGAATTAATAAACATATTCAGAAGATATCAAAATGTATTTTATTTAGAGAATGAGAAATTAACTGTAACCAATTTTTATAAACAAAACATAGCAGCTTCAGATAACACTCCGGTGTATATAAAAAACTACAGACTACCCCACTCGCACACGGACATAATAAATGAACAAGTACATAAAATGTTACATGACGATATAATAGAACCATCAATTAGCCCCTACAATGCTCCACTTCTTTTGGTACCCAAAAAGAATACAGAAGACAAACGAAAATGGAGACTTGTAGTAGACTTTAGAAAGTTAAATGACAAAATAGTTAATGAAAAATTTCCACTAACTAGATTAGAGGATATTTTGGATAAACTAGGAAGAGCTAAATGGTTTTCGACTCTTGACATGACTAGCTCATTTCACAAAATTCAGTTGGACAAGGACTCAAGACCACTTACAGCTTTCTCTACACAACAGGGACACTACCAATTTAAAAGACTACCATTTGGACTTAAAATTTCATCAAACAGTTTTCAGAGAATGCTTACGATAGCACTTTCAGGACTTGATTCAGAAGCTTTTCTTTATGTCGATGACATAATTGTCTATGGATGTAGTTTGAACCATCACAATGAAAATCTTGTAAAAGTTTTAGACAGACTTCAACGATACAACTTAAAACTGAATCCAAAGATATGTTGTTTTTTGAGACCAGAAGTAGTTTACTTAGGACATTTACTAACAAAGGACGGCGTGAAAACAGATCCAGCTAAATATGAAGTTATTAAAAATTACCCAACAAGAACGCAGACGAAGTTAGACGTTTCGTTGCATTCTGCAACTATTATAGAAAATTCATACCGAATTTTGCGGACATTGCAAAACACTTAAATATGCTATTGAAAAAATCAGTAAAATTTCTATGGACAAATGAATGCCAAAATTCTTTTGATGAAAAAGAAAAGACAATTCTAATAAGCACAAGGGCAATGACAAAGAGAAGTGAAAAAGAGGCAAATAAAGTTACAAAAAACGAAGCAAATAAAGTTGATGATAATAAAAAAATAGATAAAGCGCACGCGAATAGGAATAACATGGAAAGATGCATCTCTCAGGAGTCTGATCAATTTCTAATATGGGAATGCACATCCATAAATGACGTCAAGAATATGAAGAAATTACAGTTTAATAAATTTGAAAATACAGAGGAAGTCGACATAACAATTGAAAATAAAACTGTACACATAGGACGTGACGATAATTCATCGAAACAAGATTCGATTATGAAGAAATCACGTACCCAAAAGAGTAATTATATGAATGAGGGAAGTAACGATAATTCATCAAAATAAGATTTGATTATGAAGAAGTTACATTCCAAGAATAAAGATAATATGCATGCAAGATTCAGCGATAACTCAGCGAAACTAGATTCGATTCTAAGGAAACTGTTATCCAAAATGAGTAAAGAAAATATTAAAGAATTAGCGCTAGCAAAAAATGATATGGTATTTAAAATATATACAATCAAGGATTTAAAAGAAGCATATGCAAGGATAAGAATAAACAACAAAAGACCTCAACTAAAAATATTAATATATAACGCCCCAACAAGAATAACAGATGACATACTGAAATATAAACTCATCGATGAATTCCACAATGCCACACACGCAGGCCACTTAGGAATAAGAAAAACAATTATTAAATTAAAACATTACATTTTTAAATTACATTACATTAAAACGGTACATTTGGAAAAACATGAATAAGATGGTAAAGCAATTCGTAAAATACTGCGACAAATGTAACATAAACAAACAAACCAAACACATTAAAGAACCACTTACATTAACGGACACCCCAAGCAACAGTTTTGAGATAATATCAATTGATACTGTAGGACCTTTTCGTATTTCAAACGGATACCGATACATATTGACAATGCAATGCGAACTAACGAAATTCGTTATTGCTCACCCAATGTCAACAAAAGACGCACTTACAACTGCCAAAACACTAGTAGAACAATTAATTTTAAAACACGGTAAATTTAAAGTGCTCAAATCAGACAACGGGAAAGAATTTAAAAACGAACTAATGCGCAACATATGCTCGTTACTTGATATCAAACAAACATTCTCAACCCCTTACCACCATGAAACAATGGGTGCGATAGAAAGAAATCACAGGGTTCTCAATGAATTCTTGCTTACATCAGCAAACGATTACGAATGGGATAAGTGGATAAATTACTTTACTTTTGCCTACAACACGGCACCACACATAGACACTGGTTACACACCATTTGAATTGGTATATGGTAAATTGCCATGCTTACCATCAGAATTTTATGACACAGAAAATAACAAAATATACAATTATGATGACTATGCAAAAGAGCTGAAACAAAGATTAAAATATTCTTTAAATAGAGCTAAGGAACTTACAGATAAAACAAAAGAGAAAAGAATCATAGAAAATAGATATAGTAATAGTTTAAATCTAAAAATAGGAGATTTAGTTTTAATAAAAGTAGAAAATAGGAAAAAGAATCAAAGCCCGTACAAAGGCCCATATAAAATAATTAGACATAAGGGTGTAAATACTATAATAAACTACCACGGAATTGAAAAAGAATTCCATAATAATCAATTAAAACCATATATAGGCTTTAGAAACAATAATTAAGTACACAATAAACACTAAAAATTATAAGAATACTATTTTAAAAATTATAAAAATATTAAATACTACATTAAGAATTATGTAAATTATAAAATTATAACTATATTAAGAATTACTTTGTAAAACTATAACATATGTAAATAGAAATTAAGAATTTTTTTACAAATATTGTCGGTACTATGAATATCAAGAAAAATCAATCCCCTAATTTTTCTCTTAGCGGTGAGGGTGTAGTGTACCCATGTCGCCATACAATATGCACAATGTATACCAACCAACTTCAATAAAGTAGTGCAACCAACAAACAATAAACGCTTGGGTTACACATGTTGAAGTGGGTCAAAAGAATATTGTTTGCTTGCATTATTGTTGGCACATGTAAATTTAAGATGTAATATAATATTTGATAATTGTAACTTTAATTTCTATTTTCTTTTATTTATGAATTTGTAAAATATTGAGTGATTCAGAAATCACTCAATGACCTAAGAAATTTTAGTATATAAGCTAGAACAAATTGTAAATAAAATCAGATTATTACAAGCAACTGAATTCGGCACTTGTTTGCCTTTTGTTTTAATCTCCATTAATTCGGCAGTTCCTTTGAACGCCTTACAAATCAGCTGAAACCCTGACAGCTACTAAAAATAACCAAGGGCTATAGGGAAAGATTTAAACACTACACATTTCACAATAAAAACTACACATTTCAACAGAGCTTACTAAAGGAAGGAAAAGGGGTCCCATTAGTAATTTCAAGACTCAGAATTGTAATATCAATTGACAAATTAAAAAAAAAATCATTCAACTCTGCATTACGTACAATTAAAATAAAAAAGCTATTTTGTGAAAGACAAACTGAAAGAAAAGCAAGTAAAGAGCGCTATATTCGTTTGTGCCGAATCTTATATAACTTACACCAAACCAGCCGTATATGAATTTGTTTAAAATATAATATGGGGACGCCTGAAAAATACTTGGCTGCAAAGTTTTGGGTAGCTGGTTTTTGGAGTATCCGAAAAAAATTATCTCTAATACAATTCGTAGACAGTCGCTCCCTATTTTTCTAATAC
The DNA here is from genome assembly GCA_947311025.1 of Lypha dubia. NCBI lineage: Eukaryota > Metazoa > Arthropoda > Insecta > Diptera > Tachinidae > Lypha > Lypha dubia. The sequence goes on along the minus strand of OX371265.1, from coordinate 30,263,121 downwards.
TAGTTTTATAATACCTACAATAATATAGTAGTGTATGCTTAATCTTATATTTATATATACATATGTATTTTGTACTTTCTCTAAAAGCTGTATGAATTTCAGAATACTTGACTTCATACTTTACTTTTAGAATAATCCAATCATATTTGCATTTTTACATCTATCTATGAGTAATAAAATTGTAATCAAATAGAAAACCCGTGTCGTATATTCATTTCAAATACCTATAATAACTAGGTAAACAATCAGTCTAAGCAGCTGTGCCAAAACAGTCAGTCGAAACCTGTGTACCAAAACAGTTAGCTAAAGCTGCTGTGAATAACAGTCAGATAAATACGCTGTTTAAGGTGGTATAAAATAACCAAATCAGTCTTTCTCTAACTCAGTCACACACACACAAAGGCAAACACTTATGCCAATAAAATTATGTACCGTATGAGAATTACTATTTTACACAGTTTGTAAATGAAGTTTGTGCACAATTTATAATATACAGTATGTCGAGTAAATATTTGCAAAAATATAATATTATTAGTATAAAGATCTTATGTAAGTGGCATACGTTACATTTCCTTTATTATTTATTTTTTCTTCTTATTTTCCTTTGATCTTTTTTAAAGATTTAAATTCTTATTTTTAGAGCTAAAGATCAGTGTATTTTATAAAAATTAACAATTGTTTTTTATTCCGATATTTCGCTACCAACAATGGGTAGCCTCTTCAGGGATTTAAATTATGTTTTTGCTTTAAAAAAATTGTGACAAATTCGTATAAAACAAATATTTTACAATTGTTTGAAAATGAAAAATTTTTTTTTTTTTTTTTTTTTTTTTGAATACATATCTTAAGGGTTCTAATATAATAATAATAATATAAAAATAATTTTTATATTAGAACCCTTAAGATATGTATTCAAAAAAAAAAAAAAAAAAAAAAAAAAAAAAAAAAAAATTTTTCATTTTCAAACAATTGTAAAATATTTGTTTTATACGAATTTGTCACAATTTTTTTAAAGCAAAAACATAATTTAAATCCCTGAAGAGGCTACCCATTGTTGGTAGCGAAATATCGGAATAAAAAACAATTGTTAATTTTTATAAAATACACTGATCTTTAGCTCTAAAAATAAGAATTTAAATTTCCTTTATTATCTTTATTAAAACGTTTTCTTTATATAAACGTGTTTACACAATAATTACCAGCTATAATGATAGTATTATTCAGTCTTGTAGTGTACAGACGCGTTTTTATAATAGCCGCAACTGAATATTAAAAATTATCAAAAGTTAAAGTCTCAAAAAAAATAATACAAAAACAAAACATTTATTAAACAATTATTTTACTGGTTTTATTTTATTTTTTTGCTTGTTTGCAATATACATAAATGTTTGCATACACAAACTCATATAAGTGAACACAAAAAAAAAGATGATACAAAAATGAATTAAACTCAAACCTGAATTCTACACAAAGCACAATTACTCGTGCGCGATCATGCTCTCCGTACATGTTAAATGTTGATCAAGAAGCAAAAACAATTGCACCCGTTATCAAACTTGTCAGCATAGCTGTAAAAACAAGCAATAAATAACAAGGTGACCAACGTGCACAAAATTGTAAATGCAGTGAATGAAAACAGTGACAATAAAATTCAAACAGGTATGGACAGATACATAACCGTGCTAAAAAGGGGAAGAAGTCGCAAATCAGCTCAAACAGCATCAACGGCGAAAGTTCCCAGAGATGGGAAAAATAGTATACAGAATTCCGAAAATCGTTTCGCGAATCTAAATGAACAAGGCGATGACGACACAACTACAACAAGGTCGAGTAAAACCCACTGATATATTTAAGAGAGCAGAACTCTAGTTTCTTGGTAAAAAGCCTTATCTCCTTAATTGGAGAAAATTAGTTCTATGTAACTCCAATTAAGCGCGGAATTATCAACGAAACAAAAATCCAGGTAGTGCAAGAAAGAAGTTACGGAAAAATATTTTCTGACTTTGAATCTAAAAACAAAAATTTTTATACGTACCAATTAAAGAGTGCTAAAGATCTAACCGTCGTAATAAAGGGTATAGACTCTAGCGTGGATCTGCACTTTAAAATAGTGGCTTCAAAGTTAAAAATGTTTCAAACATTAAAAATAGGGAAAAATTACCCCGGATAAACAAATCGATGTTATGCTTATCTCAGAAACTCCTTTGACATCCCGAAGCTATTTTAGATTTAGTGGATATAATTTATACGACAACAAGGATCCTCGAGGTAGATTTTGTGGTGGTTCGGAAATCATAATAAAAACTCGAATAAAAAACTTCCTTTTAAATGATTTTTGTGAAGATTATCTTCAAGCAACAAACATCTGCATTGAAAATTATTGTCAAAAATTTGCAACATCATCTGTATATTCCCCCCAAGATTTTCAATTACCAAGATTGAATACACGGCTGTTTACAAATCACTGGGCTTCCGTTTTCTAGCGGCTGGCGACTACAATGCTGAACACACTTTCTGGGGCTCACGTCTTATCACTCCTAAGAGTCGAGTTTTATTTAATACAGTTCCTAAAATGGGTTTGAACGTAGCCTCAAGTGGTCAGGCAACATATTGGCCATCAGGTCGACAAAAAATTCCTGATGTTATTGATTTTGGAATAGCGAAAGGTGTGCTCAACGACATGATTGAAGTTGACGCATCTTATGATTTATCTTCACACCACTCGCCTAGAATTGTCACTATTTACTCACACATTACTGTAACACCAACATGTGGTTTACCGCTGACATCTGCACGTATTAACTGGCTAAAATACAGAAAATATCTGAGTGCTCATTGCTCAGAAAGAATACCGCTGAGAACACCTTCTGACATAGACGATTCTCTCAGGTTGTTTGAAACGCACGTTAAACAAGCTGCCTTTAGTGCCTCTTCAAATAAAACAAATCAACAAGTGAGATTTAACAATATTTCTTCTGTAGATATAGCAAGGCTATTAACTGAAAAACGGAGAGCTGGACGAGAATGGCAACGGTACAGATCGCCCCAGCTAAAATTAAGGGTTAAGGAGTGTACCAAGCAGCTTAGAAAAGTTTTGCAAATACAAAAAACAGCTTCCCTTCAAAAATTTCTTCAAGAGCAAGATGCAACACCACAAACAGATTATTCGCTGTGGCGTGCAGCCAGAGGACTTAAAAGGCCAGTAATATGCAAACCTCCGTTACGAGCTTCGAATGGTGACTGGGCAAGAACTGCTGAAAAAGGTGCTCTTTTTGTTAAGCACTTATTTACCCCGAATATTTCTGCTGATATTATTGAACCTACCACCAGTCGTCTCTTTACCAGAAATTCCGCTAAGATTTAATATTGTGGAGATTGAAAAGGCTATTACTAGTCTAAACACCGAAAAACGCCCCAGGTATTGATAAAATAAGCAACAAAAAGCTTCAGAATTGCCTTATGTTGCAAAAAGAATAATACTATTCATTTTTAATTGCATTTTAGGGCTGCCATCCGGCAGAATGGAAGGTGTAATAATATGAAACAACTTTACTGGTTGACTGGTACGTTAAGAGTGTCTTTATTTAATCGTTTTGCTTACTCACTAATTCGATACGTAGTTGCTTAAATAGTAGTAAGTAACAGGGATAAGTTGAAGAGGTAGTAGGCCGACAGTGCTGCCACTACACCTCCCTTCTTTTAAAGAAAAAATATAAATTAATTATAACTTATAATACAATAATAGAAAAATATTTATATTTGTTTTTGTCTTAAAAATATTTATATTATTGAAAATGTTGATATCTTTGAGAATGTTTATAATTATAATTATATTTTTAATTTAGATAGTTTTAAGTTTTTTAAAAGTTCATTGTGATTATATTTTTAGTTTAAATAGTTTAAAAGGTTGAGGCACATAGGCATTGATCATATGCCTATTCCCCTCCCTTTTTATAAAAATGTTGAAACAAGCAAAGTGATCAGTCTTGCTTGCTTCAAGATTTTTCATGGTATATTTCAGAATTTACAAATTAATTAGCAAAGTGATCAGTCTTGCTTGCTTCAAGATTTTTCATGGTATATTTCAGAATTTACAAATTAATTAAAAATTTTGTTTATTATTTCTGTTTTGTTTGTTTGTAGAAAATTTAGTTTAATTTTTAATAATAATTGTTAATACAATGTGTTTTTTTTTTATATTTTTATTTTAATATAATTTAATTTTAAATTGTATATATAGTAAATATGTTCATAATTTAAAAAAAAGTGGTTTATGCATGTTATTTGCATATTTGAATAGTATTTTTATTTTTCCGTACATATTGATTGGCTGTAGCCTCGAAAGCAAATAGTCTAAACTATAAGTTTCGTTAATATAAGTTTCCAATGTTTTAAAAATTTCCGTTATCTTTCGAATCTCGTATTGAGTAATGTTTAAAAAAAATTATTATCTTTTGGCCATTCTGCCCTGTAAATTTCACATTTGTTGGCTGTAGACTCGAAAGCAAATAGTCTAAACTATAAGTTTCGTTAACAAATTGAAATTCACTGATAGCAGTTTCTTAATTTTTATATAAGAGTCTATGCGCAATATTTTTTTTTTTATGTTATAAAATTGTTGGATTAGTTCAATGAATTTATCATTATCAAACTCAGACATCTGTTTTACTAAAACGTTTTTGTATATTAATTTTGAAATTATTAGAAAAAATTTTTAAAATAAGAAATTAGTTTGTTTTACCAGCTTTGCGAAAATACATTTTAAATTATTCGAAAATTGCAAAAACAGAAAAGAAATTGTGTTATTAGAACTTATTACGCAGAAGTTCATTTTCATATTTCTTGCTAAAAAGAAATTGTTTGTATTAAAACTCTATTTGAAATTATGTAACAAGAATTAATACATTCAAAATTTAAATGAAAAATATTATGTGTCTTTGCAAAAGCTGTAAAAAAAAACTTATCTGAAAATTTCAATATATTTCTTACGTATGCATATTATTTATATATTAAGTATTCACAGTAGTGCGATTTATTTTGGTACTCACTGTATATAGTTCTTATGTTTATGTTTATATTTTTTTTGCTTTGTTTGTGTTTATTGTATGTTAGCAAATGTATGTATGTATTTGCATTTAATCTTCTCTTTCTTTTATCTCTTTGTTATTTGTATTTCGTTTTGAATATTCTCTTTATAAAAAAAATTATTATTTTATTTTCTATGGTTTTCGTGTCTCAAATTTATGTTTATAAATAAATATGTACATATGTAAGTGTGTGTTATGATTTTTCGTTCTTCTGTTTAATTAAGGTTTATTATTGTTTAACAATTTTCCCATACATATAGTTTATGTATATTGTATGTAATCAACTTTATTTATGTACTAAAGCTTGTGCACATGGACATATGTATGTACATACCTATGTATGTATGTATTCTGTTTTTGTTTGTTTTGTGTTACTTGTACATACCTATGTATGTATGTATTCTGTTTTTGTTTGTTTTGTGTTACTTGTATTCTTTTCTTGAAAAATCATTTTTATGGTTTGCTTTAAATTTTTCTTATATATTTTTTTTTTATAATTACATACATGTGTACATTTCCTTCCCAACTCTTATTATACGTACATACATCTTCCAATATAAAGAATGCAAGTTTCTTTTCATTTCAAGTTTTTATTGTTTTTATTTCTAAAAATTTTTTTTTATTTTTTTTTTGTGTATGATGTTGTGTATTTTAGTTTGTTTTGGTGTATGTATGTATGTATTTGATTGTGTTGGAGTGTACCTAAATGTGTAAAAGTATGTATATAAATGTGTATATGCATAAAGTTTTAATAAAAAATAATGTAAGTATGTGTATGTATAATATATATGTTTGTATAAAATCTTTTTTTTTATATACATATATTTACAATATCAGTACCCCTGGTGCTGCTTGTTGCTAGGCTGTTGTTGTTTTCCTTATTGTTGTTGTTGTTGGCGTTGTGACGTCTTGGCTTTGCATTTTGTCTTCTTTTTATGTTGTTTTTATGTATGTCTCGCTGAATTCTATTGTTGTTGTTGTTGTGTCTGCCACTTACTTGGTTGTGTTGTATAAATTTTTTTGTTTTTTTTTGTGGTTTTCGTTGCTTTTAATTTCGTTTTAATTTTGGTATTCATTTTTCCAATATTTTGTTTTTGTTAATTAAATTACAATATTTATTTCTTTTTGTTGTATTATTTTAATTTTGTTTCAATTCCATTTAGTTTCTTTTCATTTTCGTTTACTTGTTACTAAGTGTTATTTAATTTATTTGTACCTGTTTTTAGATTTTTTCTGTGTTTTAAGGTTCTTTTTATGTTTTTTTTTTTCTACAGTTATTTTTAACTGGTATTTCTCTTATGAGTTTTTAGTTTTTCAAATTTTATTTTTACGTGACTGTACCTTTTAAATTCTTGTTTTTCTCATTTTTTAAATTTATTGTTTTCAAGTCTTCCTATTTTAGTGTTTGTTATGAGTTCTTCTTTATTATTTTATTTGATGCTTATTGTTTCGTCTTCATTTAGTTAGCATTTTTTTTTGTAGTTTTGTTTTATTTTACTTTGTATGTTGCACTAATTATGTTTGTATATATGCATGTATGCTTGTTTGCTTGTTTTAATATATATTTTTGTAATGATTTGTTTTCAGTTTTCTTTCTTTTTTTAGATTCTTTTTCTAATGTAGTTTTAACTGTTGATTATTATTGTTGTATTTATTTTTGTTGTTTATATTTTAATTTTCAATATCATTTTTTTCAGATTTTTGTTCTTGTTGGTGTTTTCGTTTAGTTTTATTTTTAATGTATAGGTATAATTTTTCAATTTCATCTTTTCATTTTTATTTTGTTTCAGTCAGTGTTTTATTTTCATTGCGTTCTTTTTTCATTTTTCTTTTCAGTTAATTTTATCCGATTTTATTCTTGTTGCCAGGTGTTTTTTCTGTACCTGTTTTTTCCACTTGTCATTTTCGGTTTTGTTCTCTTTTTTCAGATTTTTTCCTATTATATTATATATATGTACCTATATACATAGGTTTAATGTATAGTTTTTTCAATTTCGGTACAGTCTGTACCAAAATGTGTAACTTTTTCCTATGTTCCAATAGTTTTTTGTTTTAACTGTTATTTAAAATTTTTAATTGTTTTTTTTTCTCTTCGACTGTAATTTTTTATATTAATTTTTTCCTCTGTATGACTTTTTTTTAACTGTTTATTTTTGCCTTCTTTTTTTTAAATTATACATCTATTTTTTCTCCTCTACCATTTTTCGTTTTTGGTGTTAATTTTTTTTAATTTTAGTTCATTTTTTTTGTTAATTAAATTTTTTTTTTATTTAATTTGCCGTCGCAAATTCAGCTGTCACGGTCGCCATGTAATAATATGAAACAACTTTACTGGTTGACTGGTACGTTAAGAGTGTTTTTATTTAATCAGCAAAACGATTCACTAATTCGATACGTAGTTGCTTAAATAGTAGTAACCCTACCAGAACGTGAACGGTCATTGACTAGTAAATTTGCTGTCATTGATAACCCCTCAAGTGGTCACAACCTCAAGTCACATTCTTAAGAGCAATATGAAGAATTTGACTACTTATTTTGTGTACGTGTGATTTTGCATTTCTCTCGCACTTGTGAATTTTTCTCGAGTGAGTAACATATATCTGTACTGCTCACTCTAATACTTTTTGCTAGTCATCATTGACTAGGGATAAAGCAGTCACATTTTACCACTCATTGACTAGGGATAAAGCAGTCACATTTTACCACTCATTGACTTGGATAAAGCAGTCATTTGTGACTGTATAAAATATACATATAAACAAACTTTAAATTAATTTAGTAATTATTTTATTTAACTAAATACACATAATTTATTATATTTATATTGCACCACTTCCTTAGGACTATCCACATCCATATCTTCTTTATATTGAGGGTTCTCACCGGCATCTTCATCATCAGCCGCAACATAACTTTCTTCGTCTAGCCACAATCTATAAAAAAGAATTATATTTTCAGTTGTAAATTAATAATAACCGGTTTGTTTCTTACCTTTTGTAAATGCTGTGCTATTAATAGTTTCCATACACATATTTCAACGGATTTATTAATATATTTTTGTAAAATTCTTTATTTTTACATTAATTTTACTTTCAAATATATAAGAATATTTTTGTCTGTTTGGGATTTCCATTTATAAAAATGATTGATAAATAATCATCATTTTACCGATCAAATGAGAAGTTATATTACCAGTAAAATGACCATTAGAAAGACTAACATGATAATTGTCAAGTAAACACAACTCTGCAACGTAAAATTATTGCAAAAGTGTTGGTAAAAAGGTTTGAGTGTGTTAGTAGAGGTAATTTATTTCTGATAGGGAAGTAACAGGGATAAGTTGAAGAGGTAGTAGGCCGACAGTGCTGCCACTACAAAGGTTTCGATGATTATTATGATACCCGGCAAGGCTCATACGAAGGTTGAATCCTATCGGCAAGTTAGCTTACTGACCAACATTTCAAAACTATTTGAAAAGCTGTATATGAGCAAGCTGATGCCTATAGTGACTAGTAATGGATGCATTCCAGATCATCAATTCGGTTTTCGCAGACAACATAGAACTATTGAACAAACTCACATACTTGTGAATGTTGTTAGAGACACTTTTGAAAAAAAGAAATATTGCTCTGCGCTCTTTATAGATGTTTCTCAATCTTTCGATAAAGTATGGCACGAAGGCCTTATACTTAAGTTAGCGCAAAACCTTCCCGCAAACATCGTCAGGCTTTTAAAAAACTATTTAAATGAACGTAAATTTGTAATTCGAGAAGGCACACAGTCGATCGAAGCCGGAGTTCCCCAAGGCAGCATCATACATAGACCATGTATGATATTACTATACAGCGTTGCCGCCTTGAAAGTTTTTGATATTTTCAGTGTTGCAACTTTTCCCGGATTTTGAGGGGATTTTTGTCTAAGTTTTTGGGAATTCCCGAAGGTGGGTTTTGTCTTGGCTTAGTATTTACTAAACTATTAACCCAACAGATGGCCGCTATGTCCGCCTCATAATTATTTTTGTTGTTGAATGACAGATGGTGCTACGTCTGTCTCATGCAGGAGAATCTTCGTCGTTCGTATTTCAAACAGAACAAAATTATTGTTTGGTATTTTTGTCATCGGCGGTCATCGTCAGACACTTACAATACAAACGATATTTTTTATATAACACCCAAAATATGCACTAGAAATATTTTATATGGCAAATCAACGTTTGCCGGGTCATCTAGATTGAAATAAGATATTATGTACGTGGAACACGTTGGATTGGATATTTGTGGTCATGAAATTAAAAAAAAAAATTTTTTTTTTGGTAGTTTTATTATTTATTGAATCTAAAATTAAAAATTGAAACACCAATAAGTGTTTCAAATCTTAAATCTAAAAATGTTAAATATATGTTAAGCAAATGCTAAACAATATTATTAATTTCAACGGTGTATTTTTGTTGTTTTACATCTCTCGTGTACGGCTGAGAGAAAGAGTATCCCTCCTTCTCAACCGGGTGTGGCCACTATAATTTAGAATATTCCGCGCAAGTAAATTTGGGTGCAATTCAAGTTTTTCAATATATTTTTTCGCGTGTTTTGAAAATACTTTCTTCACCAAAGGAGCATAAAGATCTTTGTGAGTTTGCTGATTTCGGATATACCAGAGGACTGCAATAATTGTACGTAACATTTTGTTTTGTCGCCATTGAATTTTTTCTACATTCGATGCTGAGGCTGTGCCCAATAACTGGATTCCATAGGACCATATTGGTTTAAGGATCGCGTTGTATAATAGAAGTTTACAGTCTAGGCATAGTATAGAATTTCTTCCAATAAGCCAATTCATTTGGGCTGCTTTTAATTTCATTTGGATCAACTTTGCGTCTATATGCGATTTCCATGTTAAACTACGTTCTAGATGAACGCCTAGATATTTTACTTCAGTGTGTTGGGGTATAGTATCGGTGTTGATTTGTATAGGCGGGCATGTTTCCCTGCGTAAAGTAAAAGTAACGTGTACACATTTCTACTCATTCACTTTTAGCCATGTTTCCAATTTTGAGATGTACCCCTGTAGATTCCGGGAAGCTTCAACAGGATTTTCATGAACGCTTAGAAAAGCTGTATCATCAGCAAATGTTGACGTGTGAATGTTACTGCTTAACGGTAAATCAGAGGCATATAATAAATTAAGTAAAGGACCGAAGATACTGCCTTGAGGGACACCGGCTTCAATCGACTGTGGAGGGCTTATAAAATTGCCTTCCCTAATTACAAATTTTTTTTCTATTATAAAGCTTTTTAAAAGCTTGACGATGTTTGAGGGTAGATTTGTGTTAATTTGTAGATAAGACCTTCGTGCCATACTTTATCGAAGGCTTGTGCAACAACAATGAAGAGTGCGGAGCAATATTTCATTTTTTCAAAAGTGTCTCTAACAACATTCACAAGCCTGTGAGTTTGTGCAATAGTGTTATGCTGTCTGCGAAAACCGAATTGATTATTTGGAATGCATACATTACTAGTCACTATAGGCATCAGCTTGCAAATATACAGCTTCTCAAATATCTTTGAAATGTTAGGCAATAAACTATTAGGCCGATAAGATTCTACCATTGTATGGTCATTGCCGGGCTTTGGTATCATAGTAATCATCGAAACCTTCCATTCTGCCGGATAGCAGCCCTAAAATACCATTAAAAATTAATAGTATTATTCTTTTTGCAACATAAGGCAATTCTGAAGCATTTTGTTGCTTATTTTATCAATACCTGGGGCGTTTTTCGGTGTTTAGACTAGTAATAGCCTTTTCAATCTCCACAATATTAAATCTTAGCGGAATTTCTGGTAAAGAGACGACTGGTTGTAGGTTCAACAATATCAGCAGAAATATTCGGGGTAAATACTCTTTCTAAGTGCTTAACAAAAAGAGCACCTTTTTCAGCATCAGTTCTTGCCCAGTCACCATTCAAAGCTCGTAACGGAGGTTTGCATATCACTGGCCTTTTAAGTACTCTGGCTGCACGCCACAGCGAATATTCTTTCCGAGCAATGAGCACTCAGATATTATCTGTATTTCAGCCAGTTAATACGTGCAGATGTGATCGGTAAATCACATGTTGGTGTTACAGTTATGTGTGAGTAAATAGTGACAATTGTAGGCGAGTGGTCTGAAGATAAATCCAAAGATGCTTCAACTTCAACCATCTGGCTGGGTACACCTTTCGCTATTCCAAAGTCAATAACATCAGGAATTTTTTGTCGATCTGTTGGCCAATATGTTGGCTGACCACTCTAAACTACATTCAAACCCATTTGTTCATAATTGTATTAGTTTTGTTTGTTGTACAATTTTGTAAATTTATTAATTTTTAGTTTTCATTCTTTTCCATAAAATTGAGCAATTCTTTTTGTAGATCATGCATTTTTTTATTTTTTATTTGTCTTGTTCATAAAATTGTAATACAATACTTAGAATGCAATTTTATTAGTTTCGTTTATTATATATTTGTTTGTAATTGACGATTGTTTATTATGCAGTTTTTATTTTTTTGTACTTTTTATGTAGTGCGTTCACCTATATCCACAAAATTGCATTCTAGGTATTTTTTGGTTGTCTCATGTTCATGGCCCCACAGCCAATGAACTTAAATTTAAAAATGCCAAGTATGTAAAATTAATAAGAATGAATATTGTATAAAAGAAGTAAAATTTAAATAAAGATCGCCTTTTTTGTGTTTGAACATTGAAGAGTGTGCCTCAATCATTTCTTTTGGAAAACAACTCGGTTTCAAGTGCCGCTTGTTGTTTTAATAATTTTAACCTTAATCTAGTTTATGTGCTGTGATTAAAATCTATAACAAAATAACAAAAGAGTTAATATACATTTTGGAAAACAACTCGGTTTCAAGTTCCGCTAGTTGTTTTAGCAATTTTAAGTTTAATCCAGTTTATGTGCTGTGATTAAAATCTAGAACAAATTAACAAACGAGTTAATTTACATTTTGGTGACCCCGACGTGATTCTGTGACAAGGCACAGGATCCTTTTTCAAATTCGCATACAAGGACATCATCAGTCCTTACAACAGGACATCAACAGTCCTAGAGCCAAATGAACTTTTTGCAAATTCTTCAGCCAGGCATCAGGACATCAGTCCAACGGGTACAACAGACCACATTTGGTGCGAATTCCCAGAAGTCAACTAACCGAAATCAGCAACTATGGCAACATTTGAAGAACTAATCATTAAACAAAAGGCCATCGGTGAAAGAATTGAGACGGTCATCCGAAATTACAAGAAGGACCCGTCATCAAGGAAAACAACTAGAAGTTATTTTCAAGAGCAAGTGAAAAGGTTGGAGGACGAGTGGTCGGCATTTGAGGCTAACGACAACGAAATCCGTTTTTTAAAAGCTCCACCGTTGGATCATGAGTATTTCGTCAATGAATACTACGAAGCTATACGAAATATCGTTCAGCAGTACAAGGAAGTACTACAACAAGCAATGTTGAAGATTACACAAACATCAGGCAAACCGCTAGGACAAGAGGCTCATGCAGCAGGTGCAGAAGCAGCATCAACAGAAGCTAGTGGGATCCAAGCAAAGGTTTCTAGTGGAATAACAAAACTAATTCGTAGACAGGGTGCGATGATGGGAGCTCTCGAGCGCTTATTGACGGATGAGTTTACAGAAAAAGATGTCTCCACTGCCACTACTCGTACATTGTGGAAAAATATTGAAGACGTATATTTACAGATTGTCGAATTGTGCGATGATCCAACAGACCATGCATATAATATGGAACGATTCATAGAACTGGAAACCAATCTAAGGAAAGTGGTGAGAGGTAACCAGCAGGTCCACAACACAACCATCAGAGTTCGTTCATCATCAGGCAGAAACTATTCCAATGCCAAAAATCACTATACCCAAATTTGATGGAAATCAGTTAAAATGGCAGGAGTTTCATGATTTGTTTTCATCACTGGTCGTCAACCAGCCGATCACAAGAGTACAAACAATTTGGTACTTAAAAACGCACTTGGTAGGAGAGGCAGCAAACTTAATAAAACATTTTGCAGCAACGGAAGAAAATTGTGAAGCCGCATGGAAGATGGTCGTAGACCGCTACAACAACAAGCGGCTACTAGTCAGCAGACTAGTTCATGAATTGGTCGATGATTCAGATGATAGAGTGAATGACAGCTTTAAAGAGCTTCATAACAAGACTCAAGAGTGCCTTTTAGCACTACACAACCTTCAAATTGATACAACATCTTGGGACCCGCTTCTGCTGCACTTATTACTGAAAAGATTAGACCAAGTCACACGATTGCGCTTTGAACTATCGCTATCACAACCACGAGAAGTTCCAACAAATAAGGAATTTTTGAAGTTTTTGGAAAGACACTTTCAGTCGATGGAAGCAATGGGAGCCAAAAAGAAACGCCCAATTTCACAACCGAAAGTTTTCACTTCCGTGGTAACTCAAGACCAAGCTTGTGTCATGTGCAAAAACGATAAACACCCATTATTTTCTTGCAAGATGTTCCTTCAATTATCACCGTCAGCTCGGATTCAATTGGTTCAAAAGAAAAAATTATGCTTTAATTGCTTAAAAACGGGCCATAACGTAAAGAATTGCATTTCTAGAAGCTGCATGAAGTGCAACAAAAGGCACAACACACTTCTTCACCTAGAAACCTCAGAACAAAACAGAAGCAACTTGGCTTCAAAAACAATTCGGGCATCTGAAGGAAGCCTAACTCTTGCAGCACAAGAAGCTGCATCATTAACCACAGCAAAAAGTTCCAGTTCAAGCAATTACATTCTTCTCAGCACAGCATTGACCATCGTTAAAGCAAGCGGAAAAGAAATACAATGCCGAGCAATTCTCGACTCTGGATATCAACGAACGATTAGTTAAGCACTTAGACCATTCAACAAAGCCATCTTCGATCTGTATAAGCGACATTGGAGCAAGCAACACTAAGGTTCGGCACAGAGTCAATATCCCATTACATTCGAGGCTCAACAACTTCACTACGCAAATGGAAGCAGGTGTTCTTCCTCAAATAATCTCCTCACAGCCTTCACAAATAATTGACATTCATAGTTGGCCAATTCCCAAAAATATCAAACTTGCAGACCCGGACTTCAATCGCCCTGATAAAATAGATGTGCTTCTAGGTGCAGAATTCTATCACCAATTATTGTCAATCGGACAAATAAAATTGGGTAATGAGTTGCCGACTTTGCAAAATACGGTATTAGGATGGGTCATTTCAGGAAGGGTTGGTGAAAGTTAGCTATCATCGGCAACCTGTGGGATCTGTACTGAAGAAGAAATTAATCTAGAAGAAACCATTACTCAACTATGGGAACTAGAAAAGGTGGAAGCAGCAGACAAGACGCTTTCTCCTTCAGAAAAGCTTTGTGAAAATCATTTCGCAAATAATTATACAATTGATCAAAATGGAAGATTTGTTGTTAGACTACCATTTTGCAGTAATCCTGAGTAACTAGGGGAGTCTCAGGGTATAGCCTTCAACAGATTTCTTGCATTAGAGCGCCAACCAGCTGCGCGTGTCACACCAGCTCGACCATTCATCAACTCTGGGGTTGACTTTTGTGGACCGTTTTGGGTTCATTACAAGGTGAGAGGGAAGAACCCTCAAAAGGTTTACATCGCAGTATTTTGCTGCTTTGCTACTAAGGCAGTACACTTGGAGCTAGTTAGTGATCTTACCACCGAAGCCTTTATAGGATCATTAAAAAGATTTATAAGTAGGCGAGGTCAGTGCCGGAATCTCTATTGTGACAATGCTACCAATTTTGTAGGGGCAAAAAATCAGTTAACAGAACTATCAGAAACTATTCATTCTGGCTCAGCTCAAGACATAATTAACAGAGAATGTACATCAAGAGGAATAACATTTCATTTTATAGCCCCAAGAGCACCACATTTCGGTGGCTTATGGGAAGCCGCTATAAAGTCAGAAAAACATCTTCTTGTCCGAAGTGCCACAACAGCATCGCTCACTTATGAAGAGCTGGACACAGTAGTAATTGAAATTGAAGGAATTCCTAATTCAAGGCCAATCAGCCCGATGTCAGAAAACCCGAATGATTTAGCAGCGTTAACTCCGGGACATTTCCTGATTGGGGAACCCCTAAATGCTCAAGTTGACGCAAATTGCACACAAGAACGAGGTAACTTACTGACCAGGTGGAAATTAGTAACTCATCTAAAAAACGAGTTTTGGAGGCAATGGTCACGGGAATATTTAAATGAACTACAATATCGACACAAATGGAAAACTCAAGCAATCAATATTAAACCCGGGGACATGGTAATAATCAAAGAAGACAACACAGCTCCGCTACAGTGGCCCTTGGGCAGAGTCATAAAGGTATATCAAGGAGATGACGATCTCGTCGGAGTAGCCGACGTTAAAACCTCAACCAGCTGCTACAGAAGGCCAATTACACGTTTAGCCCCGTTACCAATATCAAGATCAAGTAATTGAATCAAACATCCACCAAAACAAAAATGAATCTGAAAGTCCCACGAAAAGGAGACGCACGTCTAATCATCAATTCAACCTTGCTACGATGATAATGACTCTTATGCTGTTACCACTTGTACTAGGAACAAATATCTACAATAAAGAATTTGGAACACAGCCTGGCATTTACTATGAGGGAATTGGAACAACACTTATCTCACCTACAGAATCGCAATTTTTAATTTATTATGAGTTGGAAGGGTTCTGGTCTGAATTAGCTCTGTTCTCAAGTGGAACCAAGGCACTTAGTCATTTATGCAAAGAAATGCAGCAAAAGACACCATGCACAGATCTAGTCAATTATTTTGAACATACTGAGGCTAGGCTACTAATGGACAGCACATTACTTTCAGAGAAAAGGCATAAAAGAGCTGCAATTGATCTGGTCGGAAATATTGCGCATACATTACTTGGAGTACTAGACTCCGAATATGCAAAAACAATGGCACACACAATAGCGCAAGTTAAACAAAATGAAGCCCATTTACTCAACCTATTAAAGAATCAAACGTCAATTATTGATTCTACAATTAACATTATTAAATTGGACCAAGAAGCCGTGAAGAAAAAGTTTGACAACATGGATTTCCAAATAACACAAATATACAACCGGATACGTGACAACAATGAAGAAGACAGAACCTATCGTGTTTTCTCGTCATTAAGCATTCAACTTACAATTATGGCAGCAAGTTTAGACCAAACGCAATCCTTAATTCTAGATATTCTAACAAATACACATCATGGTATTATAAGCCCGTCATTACTTACTCCGATTACACTACAACATGAAATAGACAAAATATCACTTCATCTGCCCGAATCACTTCACTTACCTGCAAAAAGAGAAGATTTCCTACAACTATACAAACTCATGAAGGTCACAGGAGGACTAACAAATACCACACCAATATTTAGTGTTACCTTACCACTAATTGAGAGTGAAAAATTCGATCTGTTCAATCTGATACCAATACCAAGGTGGATTAACAACACGCTGGTATCAATAAAACCATGTTCTCCGCTGCTAGCAATAAATAGTATTCAAAACAAACATTTTACCATGATTAACTCGGAACTCGACGGGTGCATCACTCTCCAAGAAGAAATGTATATATGCTCCAAGGGTCAAATTCAATACGGGCAAGGTGCAGCAGCATGCGCTTGTGAAGTTAATCTGTTTAGAAATAAAACAAAGTCAGACTGTACATTACAGCAGTTAACAGCAAATTTTGCGTGGGTCTCACTACGGCATCAGAACAAGTGGATATATGCAACACCATCTTCATCTCATGCAAATGCCGTATGCAAAAAGGAGATCACGCATTAAACTCTAAAATGATCAGGCTTACTTAGTTTGGAACCAGAATTTATGCTGCAGCACAATTCCACAACCATACAGGCACGGCAGAGAATATCCAGTTCGATAAAGACATCATACATGAAGTTCTGGAAAATCACGGAAGAAACACATACGAAACTTGTCAAACCGCTTTTACATGAAATGCATAAAAGCGAGTACATCTCACAAATACAGAACTTAACAGCATTACAAACTTCATTAGCAGAACAAAAGATATTCCAGCTTCCAAACCAAATTGATGCACACAACTACCACCACATAACGATCGGCTATTCCACATTAATCATTACTGGATGCATTGTGGTCTATTTAATCATCAAAGGGAAATGTAACTTCAAACCAACACCAACTCCAGCTCCTCGCAACCCGCAAACAACATCGGATTTCACAGAACATATTTAAACAAGAAGATTTTTTTTACCCGGCACTTCAACTCAGAATATCATAAACTTCCACCACCAGCATCTTAAACACAGGCTTTTAAGCTGCGCTCAACGGGGGGAGAATGTTCATAATTGTATTATTTTTGTTTGTTGTACAATTTTGTAAATTTATTAATTATTAGTTTTCATTCTTTTCCATAAAATTGAGCAATTCTTTTTGTAGATCATGCATTTTTTTATTTTTTATTTGTCTTGTTCATAAAATTGTAATACAATACTTAGAATGCAATTTTATTAGTTTCGTTTATTATATATTTGTTTGTAATTGACGATTGTTTATTATGCAGTTTTTATTTTTTTGTACTGTTTATGTAGAGCGTTCACCTATATCCACAAAATTGCATTCTAGGTATTTTTTGGTTGTCTCATGTTCATGGCCACACAGCCAATGAACTTAAATTTAAAAATGCCAAGTATGTAAAATTAATAAGAATGAATATTGTATAAAAGAAGTAAAATTTAAATAAATATCGCCTTTTTTGTGTTTGAACATTGAAGAGTGTGCCTCAATCATTTCTTTTGGAAAACAACTCGGTTTCAAGTGCCGCTTGTTGTTTTAATAATTTTAACCTTAATCCAGTTTATGTGCTGTG
The DNA here is from genome assembly GCA_947311025.1 of Lypha dubia. Lineage (NCBI taxonomy): Eukaryota > Metazoa > Arthropoda > Insecta > Diptera > Tachinidae > Lypha > Lypha dubia. The sequence goes on along the minus strand of OX371265.1, from coordinate 30,245,073 downwards.
ATTAAAATCTATAACAAATTAACAAAAGAGTTAATCTACATTTTGGAAAACAACTTGGTTTCAAGTGCCGCTTGTTGTTTTAATAATTTTAACCTTAATCCAGTTTATGTGCTGTGATTAAAATCTAGAACAAATTAACAAACGAGTTAACTTACGCCATTTTTGATAGTGTCGAACAAAACTCGACCCTTAGGAGTGATTAAACGTGAACCCCAGAATAAGTGTTAAGCACTGTAGTCGCCAGCTTCTAGAAAACGGGGGCCCAGTGATTTATAAAAATCTGTAATTGAAAATCATGGGGGGGAATAGACAGATGATATTATAAGTTTTTGGTAGTAATTTTCAATGCAGCTTTTCGCTGCTTGAAGATAATCTTCACAAAAATCATTCAACAGGTAGTGTTTAATTCGCGTTTTTATTAGCATTCCCGAGCCACCACAAGCTCTGCCTCGAGGATCCTTTGTGTCGTAAAAATTATATCCACCAATTCTGAAATAGCTTCGAGATGTCAAATAAGTATCTGAGATAAGCATAACATCGATTTGCTTATCCAGAAGAAAATACTCTATTTCGTTTTTATGTTGGCAGATGCCGTTTGCGTCCCAAAAACAGATTTTTAAGTTCATCGTTTATTCAATACAGCCTGTAACAAGGTAGACTGCATTTTAAACATTTCCTGCATCATACAGAACATGTTGAGAGTAAATGTATTTACTGTTTGTATTAAGAATTGAGGCTTCAATACGACGAAAATTAGAACACGAGTTTTTATTTACATTTACGGTTTTTTGCGCCGTACTGTTGTTGCTTTTTAAAATACTAGCGTATGAAAATTTATTATTAGCTTGTTGTTGAGCACTGGTCGCGTTAGGCTGAGCGGGAGTAGCATTAGTTTTTTTGTTTGATTAATTCTTAAAAAACGAGTAAAGGGGCAGTCGCTATAGTTGGCAGTGTGATTTCCGCCGCAATTGCCACATTTTTTCGCCTTGTGATCGCCTTTTATTTTGTCGCAGTTCGCGGTATATTTTGTGTTGTTTATATTTTTAATAAGCACATTTAGTTAATAAATGTGATTTACTTAAGTGCATTGTGCTTCTGCACTAGATCAAACGTATGGGTGTTAAGTTACCGTCACACAAAATATTTTGGTTGTTGTTTGTCAACGCAATTTGAGACGAATTAATAACTCCTACTTTTGACCACTGCGAGGCATACTCTTACTGTACGGTAACAATCTCTTCTCTCAGCCACTTTAATTTATTGGTTATTGTTTCTTCCTGTATTCTTCTAACTTCTCCTAAGGATTGTATGGTCTTAATTATGTGGTTTGTGAAACATGTCAACAAATTGACTCTTTCCAAAACTTCTCTATTATTTATTATCCTCTGTCTTTCATTATTTTCCAACAGTCCTTCGATCTTTTGTAAAACTATTTTATGGTCATCATGATCCGGAGTTCCAGCAACCCATTTCCAAGCTGTACCCAGAAAATTTATGGATCGTTTTTTCCGAGGCCTAATAATTTCGAATTTCACAAAATGACCATTGACGATTTGTGTTGAGTGCCCCTTATACTTTGACGATTTTTCGACTTCACTACTCAACATAACCTCTACATGTGGTAAAATGTCAATCTCGATAGAACAAATATTTTAAAACTGGTTTTTTATGCATAAATAGTTCGATGTATGAATTTTTAACATGCAGACGCTATGTGCAAATATAAGTGTGGTATCACTTTTTTTACAAAATTTAAATCTGGCAAGTAAAAGCTTTACATACGTATGTATGATACTAAGAAAAAAATATGATTACACAAAATACTGAAAATCGAATAATATAAAAAAAAAAACTACGGGTAGCACTCCGGGAGTGCCGACAGAAGTGAAAACGTTTTGTGATTACAACAATACACGTGCTATTGCCAAAAAAAAATTAAGCGTATATATAAACAATTATATAAATACATGCAACAAATTTAACCACTTATTAAGGCGTATGCAACAGGTGAGCTTACTAGCACAGCTGAATGAGCTCGCTTTATAGCAAATTTTCATACAAACTGATATAGTTTGAAAAGAGTACATACAAAATGGTTACAGTTTGATACTCATACGTATTAAAATGCTTTTAATTTGTTTGTGTGTTTTGTTATGAAGCGAGTGCTTTATACCAACAAAATATATGTTGTTTTTGGATTGTTGTACTTGTTTTTGCATACCTGCTAGTTTTGCCATGCCACTTATTGTAAACTCAAATGCTACTGCGCCCGAGAAGTTAACAACCTAAATTATTTTCGGTCAAAATGAAGAGAGTGCCATCTTTGTGTAGTCTTCTCAATCAGTTTCACTCAAATTGACGAGTGCGCCCTCTTTGGTGCACCAAAAAATGAGTGTTTTTCTCATATATGGCAACATCACGCTCGCTTCATTTTGAGCGAAAAAATGTTGGTGTTGGGGTTACTACGGTTCTACGGTAGATTAAAGAAAAATGTTGCGTGTTCCTTTAATCTAGTACAACAGTCGAAGTCGATTCGAGAACCGTAGTAAGGCCCAACACCTAAATTTTTTCGCTCAAAATGAAGCGAGCGTGATGTCAAAAACTATGACGGTGTCGCGAATTCAGAGATTTTAGCCCACCCAAAACCTTCGTACCGCGCCAATAGAAGTTTTCACTTCAAAAAATAATTCGACTTTACACATGAATTGCAAGTTTATCTCTGTATCTCGACTCTGAATATAAGTTGGGGGATTTTTTCCTTATTTTTAATGTTTTAAACATTTTTAACTTTGGAGCCACTATTTTCAGTCCAGACTTTTTGGGCTGCTTTTACCACAGTTATGGTATCTGTCCATACCTGTTTGAATGTTATTATCATTTATTGTACTCACCGCATCTACCATTTTGTGCACGTTGGTCACCTTGTTACTTATTGTTTGTTTGTACAGCTAAGCAAAAAATAACACAAAGAAAAAAAGAACAGAGTCAAATAAAAAGAATTCCAAATGACGTGTAATTTCAGATGTCTCGAAGCGATTTTGGAATTAGTGAATATAATTTCAGGTATTCTATCAAAAACGCGAATAAAAAACTACTTATTATATTATCTTTGCGACGAGATTTCATTAAATAAATATGAAATATGAAATTAATTTTCGTAGCCAACGAGCATTCCTTCTAAACATCGAGCCATCCTCCAGTTCTATCCAATATGACCTTGGACCTTCCAGTATTTCTGTCTTTATCCATCCTTTTCGATTGTGATTGTTCCATACTTTCTTCCCTTTTCCAAATGGTTCGCAATTGCACCGCGATCATAGTGATTCTTAGTATCTTTTCCTGAGTTATTTTTATCAGATTTTTTGCTGTCCCCACGTACCTTTCTGCAAAACCATTAGATTGGGCATACCCTGGACTCGTTGATACCGGATTTATATCTTTTTTTCTGCAAAAAGTTTTAAAATCAATTGAATTAATAATGGCATATTATCGGAGACAAATTCCGTCGGTATTCCATGTTGCGAAAAACAATTTTTTAGTTTATCTATACATTCATTTGCTGTTTTTGATTTTTTTGGAATGATATCTAAAAATGCGATAATAACAATAAGAAATGCCTTTGTACCATACTCGCAAATGACAATCCTAAGCTTATTGTAAGGCAATGTTGGAACAATATAGTGCATAAATGGCTCCTTTATATTCGAGGACGGTTCTTTTGACAAACTGATCATTTTGCAATCATATTTTTTATTGATTCGTCAATTTTTACCCATAATACTAAACTACGAGCTCTGTTTTTTGTTTTTTCTACTCACAAATGTGAAGCTTGTAATTGGGATAAAACTTCTTCACGTAAACCAACTGGTACAATTAATTACTCTTTCATTTAAAAATATAATAGCATTGTCAATAAACATATCGTTTCGCTCTTTTCAATAGAATTTAATATCTAAACTTAAATGCAGCGTATCTTTTGACCATCCATTCAATACAACGTTTCTCAAGTTTTCTAATCGATTATTTGTAATATTAATAGAGTGTACAAATTCATTTAAATCTTCAATTTTAAGATAGATGTTCGGAGATAGATAGTCTGCAATGTATAAGTATTTTCCAGGAATATATATTAAATTTATATTATACTAGATGAACCAGCAAACGTTGTTTTGACATACAAAATATTTTTAGTGCATATATTGGGTGTTATATAAGAAATAGAGAATGTATATTAAGAGTGTGACGATGACCACCGATGAAAAAAATACCAAACAATAATTTTGTTCTGTTTGAAATACGAACGACGATGATTCTCCTGCATGAGGCGGACGTAGCACCATCTGTCATTCGACAACAAAAATAATTATGAAGCGGTCATAGCGCCATCTATTGGATTAATATTTTAGGCTTAATATAAAAAGGACGTCGAGTTACTTACATGGAAAGTTTGAAAACTTTTTATGTAAATGATGAAATGAGTTTGGACAAAATGTATTGGAATGAATGAAATAAATTCGAGCGATAGGTAAAAAAGCATGTGGCCAGCTTAACGTTCCAATAAGAAAAACTGAATGTCATTAATGAATCAAAAATTTAATGATTTACATAAAAGTACCGTTTTAACAACAACAATAACACATACTTATGATACAATGCATAACGTGTATAGCACGTGAAAAATCGAGTGGTCACTGCACAATTAAAATGACGATCGAAACCATGACTGAAAAAAAAACGTTAAATAACAATGCAATAAAATTATTTTTATTTTTAAAACTATTTCTTAATATATTTGTAAAAATACAAACGTCAATTTATTAAACGATTAAAGTAGGGTGACAGCCAAAGTATATACTTATGTACATATTAGCGATGTTACGAATATCAATTTTTAGTATTCGCCAATACGAATACGAATATTTCAACCAATATTCGCCGAATACGAATATGAATTTTAAGGTTTAGAGCCACATAATATATCAAATTTAATTCGAAAAAATCCCTCCCTCTGCGTCACTAACAATAAATTTAAGAAAACTGTCACTACTTTAGGTATATATCATAATTATGACATTGAGATAGCGAATTTGAAGACCACTACTGAACATTTTAAAAATATTTTACCTACATGCATACTTTGAGATTTCGTTTTTCTAACTCTGCTTGCGCTTTTAATAGTAATTCAGTGTTGTTTGAGAGAATATATTTTCGCAGATTTATCGTTCATGAGCCTTGCATATGGACTCAAGCATTTAATTGTATGTAATTGATTTAAATTAATTAATAAAGACAAATTGTATATAAATAGAAAATTTTGTTTGTTTCTGGGTTACCTTTTGCAATTTTTATTTCACACTTTCATTCCATTATCTTCTAAAATCCCCAAATTTGTTTTTTTAAAACAAATTTAAATATACGAAGAATATTTATTGACTTTGTTATAAATTTATATTGTTTACTAAAATAATATTTTTTAGTCATTAGAAAATTCGTATCAATAAGGGTTAACTCAATACATACAATTTACATATATCTAAATACTTAGGACTTCGAAATTTTCAAACCAGAATTTAAAAATTAAATTTTAAAAGATGGATTGAGTATCCGATTAAATATATGTATTTTTTTATATAAGATATATTTATATGCCAAAAAAAGAGAATTACGCGGTTTATGTTTGTTTGTAAACTATATATTTGTTATGCAATAGCATTCAAAATATTTCCAAATTTATTCGACGCAAATTTTTCAAAGGTATAGGTATTTAGAGGCTAGCTGAACCATTCATTAAAAATCAATATAAATTTGATCCACACAAAACATAAATGTGAAAATAAGGCCAAGTTCGTATCCAAAAAGTTTTGGCCGTAAAAAGTACTGAGATCAAAATAAGGACCAAGTTCTTGATAGGTATATTTCCATCTAAGTTCTAGGCAACCTGTAAGTTTGGCAAAATTTGTTCAGCAAATGAATGTATAGATAAACTAAAAAATTGTTTTTCGCAACATGGAATACCGACGGAATTTGTCTCCGATAATATGCCATTATTAATTCAATTGATTTTAAAACTTTTTGCAGAAAAAAAGATATAAACCCGGTATCAACGAGTCCAGGGTATGCCCAATCTAATGGTTTTGCAGAAAGGTACGTGGGGACAGTAAAAAATCTGATAAAAAAAAAAGTCAGGAAAAGATACTAAGAATCACTATGATATGGGAAAGAATTCTTGGAAAAATATTGCCAAGCTTATAGGTTGTCTAGAAATGAGATGGAATTGTACTTATCAAGAACTTGGTCCTTATTTTGATCTCAATACTTTTTACGGCCGAAACTTTTTGGATACGAACTTGTGTGGATCTCACTTCTTTTTTCTAAGTTGTTTTTGTATAAATATTTATATCTGGGCCTACCTGTGTAGAAAATTTCAACTTTCTAGCTATAATAGAAGTGCCCTATACAAAGAAGGGGCACCATAGTCGCAGCAGATGAAAAGTGCCGGTTTAAAAATCATTTTCGTTAATTTCTTATCAGGACCTACCTGTGTACCAAATTTCAGCTTTCTAGCTATACTGGAAATGCCCCATACAAATAAGGGAATCCTAGTCACCCCAGGTGAAAAGTACCCGTTTAAAAATTATTTTTATTAATTTCTCATCAGGACCTACCTGTGCACGAAATATAAGCTTTCTAGCTCAACATACAAAAAGGGGCATGATTGTGCCCCCAAATAAAAAGTGCCGGTTAAAAAATCATTTTCGGTAATTTCTCATCACTACCTACCTGTGTACCAAATTTCAGCTTTCTAGCTATACTGGAAGTGCCCCATACAAAGAAGGGGAACCCTAGTCCCCGCCGGGTAGAAAGTGCCCGTTTTCAGAATTTTCTGGTTATTTTCTCACCAAGACTTACCTATGTACCAAGTTTCAGCTCTCTAGCTTTACTGGAAGTGCCCAATAATATTGATCAGTCAGTCAGTGAGTCAGTGAATATGTACTAATATATGGACTTTTCACACCTTAATATCTCCCGAAGCTTTTATGTTAGAACTTTCAAATTTAACCTCTATGGGGAGAGCTTATGTCTCAAGTTTCATTATATTATGATCAGGGGGAGCAAAGTTATGAGGGGGGTAAAAACAGCTCGAATGGTTTCGTGTAAATATACACACTGTGTGGCCGATTTGTTTTACAGAAAAAATTTAATGGACATTGCATTTTAAAACATGTACATTGTAGTGCATCCTAAATAATCTATTATTATATTTATTATTATTTTATATGTAAGTAAACTTATTACACATACTGTTCTTATTATAACTTTTGCACACGGCACCCTATTAATATTACTACCATTTTTACAACAAACATTTATACCTTTAATACAATTGTTCTTTTTTATATTACAACAATTGTATTGTTCAATACTGAAATGTTTGTTATTGCTATACAACAATTATGTTTAATGTATTTTATATTTTTTTTCTCAAACTACAATTATATTTAGTGAATAAGAAATTTTGTAGTTTTAGAATACAGTTAGTTTAGAATATAAGGAACAAATTTTTGAAAATAAAATTAATTTATACTTTGCCTTCAATCGGCATTACTAATTCATAAAAATTTAAATTTTTATCTTTGCCTTAAATCGGCAAGTGGATACTGGTATTCATCTGCCATTTACTTTTATTTGCCAGTGGCGTTTATTAGCGCCGGCAATTTAAATACTTCCAAATACAATAAAATACAACCCAAACACCAACCTTTACATGGCGATCCTGCCAAACATTGGCGACCACAAATTATCTGAAGAAGGAGCACCTGAAGCTGAACCACCATCCTGGGACATTGCATCCCAAATATGGACACAAATCGGCCCACTTAAAACCGAAATGGAACAACACAAACACAAATAGATTTTTTTTTTACAAATTAAATTTTTTTATATAAATAAATAATGAAATCTTTTTTTTACATATGTATGCATACATACACTTATAATTTTCGAATGAAGTATGTATATGAAAATAATATATTATAAACACATACAACATGAATTTTTAAATCACATGCTGAAATATATATAACAATATTATATTCAATATAAAAAATCACAAAACTTTTTCACTAAAAAATACACTAACTTTTACCGTGCTAATTAAATAAATTACAATTATGAAATAGAATTTCACAATAAAAAGAAATGTCAAAAAATTTAAGAGTTGCCACATTGAAGTGAACAAATGAAACACTATATATAATTTAAAAAATATGAAAAGTTAGAAAATAAATAAGAGTTGCCATAGTGGATCAAACTAGAATAGAATTTAAAAATAGTATTTATATGCGACTAAAACCTTTTCTGTATTAAATGGAATCTATAGAAAAATTTATAAATGAATTAGAGAAAATTGAAGTAAATATTAACAAAAGTAAAAATAGAGTTTACACCGAAGAATATAAATTAGAAAAATTAAAACGTTTGCAATTAATAAAAACAGAATTCGAAAAATATTCTCAATCATTAATTAAAGAAAATTGCGAAAAATTAATTCAGAAATTTGAAGAAATATATAGTAGAGTGTTACCACTTATAAAAAATCTTCTAACAAAAGAAAGTAAAGATACCAATTTAAAATCAGACGAAGAAGTAGGTAATATATCAAATATGGCTCATTTCGACATAAACGTCGTAGGTAAAAATTTACATGTGTTTAAGGGTCCGTATGAGGCGTTGGAAGACTTTTTGTTGCAAACAGAACTTTTGCACGATATGATTCTTGCAGAAGAGAGAGAGCTTTTTATAAAATATGTCTACAATTTCAAATTAACTGCAAATGTTCGTAGCACTATTGGACGTGCTAACAGACCAACAACCCTTACTGATCTAAAAAACTTATTGGTGATATCGTATCCTAATCCAAGAACCCTACAACAAGTTTTAAATGAGCTTGGAACACAAAAACAAAATAATTCAAACATAGCTTCGTTCAGAGAAAAAATTGTCCTGCTAGGTGAACAATTAAACGATTTTCAAATAAAGGCATTAGAAAATCCGACACAAGAGGCTAAAAATGCCATATATAAAATGACTGAGAGCATGGCACTTAATATATTTATGAAAGACGTAAATGAGCAGTATAGAACCCTATTGATAGCGTGTAGTCCAAAAACATTAAATGATGCATCAGAAAAATGCATAACATTAGAAAAAGATAATCAACAAAACAACAATAACATTTTTAGAGTTGGCGGCAGAATACCCAACAACTTCCAAAACCCCCAAAGATTTCGCCAACGCGACAACATCGTATACCAATATAGTGGTAGAAATCATAATTTTCACCACAGTAACATGAATAGCCGAGACAATAACCAACGTGCAAATTATAGTACACACCACAATTTTAATAACAATCGCAGACAAGAAAATCCCAACTTTCACCACAACAATAATAATATTAGAGACAATAACCAATATAACAGATCGCAAAATAATAATAACAGATATAGTTATAACAATAGGGACACACATTCAAATAATAAGTTTTCACAAAATAGAAACATAAATAATATTCCTCAAAATAGAAACAGAAACAACAATAATAGCTACCCACAGAATAGCAGCAGAAGCCAAAATGCTAATAATATTTCATATAGACAGGGAAACTAGAGAGGCAGGATAACGAAAACTGTTATCCGAAGCCACGATATTTCAATTTTTCAATAAATACGCCAAATTCCATAATAATAAATTGCAAAATTACAAATAAAAATCAGTATTTCATTTTAGACACAGGTGCAGATATTTCCATATGCAAACAAGGAAATTTAAAAGAAATAAACCACAGGGATATTTCAATTTTAAGCGGCATAACACTAGACACCATTCAAAGCATTGGTTCAGCCCATTTAAATTTACATTTTGAAAATCAGCATATTAACCATAAATTCCACATAGTATCCAACGATTTCCCTATTCCCACTGATGGAATAATTGGAAGAGATATTTTGGAAAAATACAAATGTAGAATAGATTTCGAAACATACACAACAACATTTAATATAGAAAATGAAGAAATTACCATACCCATGAATACCAAATGTACCTATAAAACGGATATATGCATACCCGCACGTTCAGAATTAATCGCACCAGTAAATATATTTACAAATAAAGAAAGTATCATTTTAAGCAAGGAGATAACTCCAGGCGTTTTTGTAGCCAATAGTATAATACCAGCTGTAGGCACAAAACATATTAGATTTTTAAACACAAATAATCATGATGTAACGATAAACAAATTAGAACTTGATAGAAAAGACCTAACAAATTATGAAATATATAAATACACAAGTAATAACACTGCAACGGATACGAACAGGATATCTAGAGTTTTACAAGACTTAAACATTGAATCAATAGACCCCGTAGCAAAGCAAGCACTAACTGATATAATTGTCAGGAATAACGAAATTTTTCACGTAGAAGGAGAGAAACTTACAGCAAATAACTTTTATTCACAAAAAATTCACACAACAGATGCAACACCGGTATATGTCAAACCATACAGGTTACCACAAATACAAACAAGCGAGGTAAAGAAAAAAGTAGAAAAACTACTAGAAGATGAAATTATTAAACCATCAATAAGTCCTTATAATTCACCTTTATTGGTAGTACCCAAAAAATCCGCGAAAGACAAACGCGAATGGCGACTAGTAGTAGATTTTCGTAAACTAAACGAAAAAATAGTAAATGACAAATTCCCATTAAAGGCCGTGCTTCACTATCCTACACAATCGTACGATTCATTCACAGGAAAATATTGCAAAAATCTGACCGACTTTAAAAAATCGTTTCAAAATTTTTTTTTTTTTTTTTTTGTGATAATTTTATTATTTATTGAATCTTTAATTATTTAAATTGAATTATCAATAAGTTTTTCAAATCTTAAATCTAAAAAAATATTAAATATAAGTTTAGCCAATGCTAAACAAAATTTTTAATTTCAACGGTTAATTTTTGTTGTTTTACATTTTCTCGTGAACGGCTGAGAAAAAGAGTATCCCTTCTTTTCAGCCGGGTGTGGCCTCTATAATGAAGAATATTGCGCGCAAGTGGATTTGGGTGCAACTCAAGTTTTTTTATATATTTTTTCGCGTGTTTTGAAAATACTGTCTTCACCAACGGAACGTCTAGGTCTTTATGAATTCGATGGTTTCTGACATACCAGGGAGCTGCTGTAATTGTACGTAGAATTTTATTTTGTCGCCTTTGAATTTTTTCGACATTTGATGCTGAGGCAGTGCCCCATAACTGGATTCCATAGAACCATATTGGTTTCAGGATCGCGTTGTATAGTAGTAGTTTACAGTCTAGGCATAGTATAGAATTTCTTCCAATAAGCCAATTCATTTGAGCTGCTTTTAATTTCATTTGAGTCAACTTTGCGTCTATATGCGATTTCCATGTTAAACGACGATCAAGATGAACGCCTAGATATTTGACTACAGTGTGTTGTGGTATAGTCTCGGTGTTAATTTTTATAGGCGGGCATGTTTGCCTGCGCAACGTAAAAGTGACGTGTGCACATTTCTGCTCGTTAACTTTTATACGCCATTGTTTGAGCCATTTTTCCAGTTTGGATATATATTCTTGTAAGTTGCGGGAAGCTTCTACAGGATTTTCGTGAACGCTTAGAAAGGCTGTATCATCCGCAAATGTTGATGTATGAATGTTACTGCTTAACGGTAAGTCAGAGGCATATATTAAATAAAGTAAGGGTCCGAAGATACTGCCTTGAGGGACTCCGGCTTCAATCGACTGCGGAGGGCTTAAAAAATTGCCTTCCCTAACTACAAATTTACGTTCCATCAAATAGCTTTTTAAAAGCTTTACGATGTTTGCTGGTAGATTTTGTGTTAATTTATTGAAAAGACCTTCGTGTCATACTTTATCGAAAGCTTGTGAGACATCAATAAAGAGCGCAGAGCAGTATTTCTTTTTTTCAAAAGTGTCTCTAACGACATTCACTTGTCTGTGAGTTTGTTCAATTGTGCTATGTTGACTGCGAAAACCGAATTGATGATCTGGAATACATCCATTACTAGTCACTATAGGCATCAGCTTGCTCATACACAGCTTTTCAAATAGTTTTGAAATGTTAGACAGTAAACTAATAGGCCGATAGGATTCAACCTTTGTATGATCCTTGCCGGGCTTTGGTATCATAGTAATTAGCGAAACCTTCCATTCTTTAGGATAGTGTTCTAGGCGTAGAATACTGTTAAAAATGAATAGTATTATTCTTTTTGCAGTGTAAGGCAATTCTTGAAGCATTTTGTTGCTTATTTTGTCGACACCTGGGGCTTTTCTGGTGTGAAGATTAGTAATAGTATTTTCAATCTCCGTCATGTTAAATCTCATCGGTATTTCTGGTAAAGGGACGACTGGTGGCAGTTCAACAATATCAGCAGAAATATTCGGAGTGAAAACTTTTTCTAAGTGATTAACAAAAAGTGCACCTTTTTCATCATCAGTTTTTGCCCAGTCACCATTTGGGGCTCGTAATGGGGGTTTGCATATCACCGGCCTTTTTAGTCCTCTGGCTGCACGCCACAGTGAATAATCTGTTTGTGGTGTTGCATCTAGCTCTTGAAGGAATTTTTGAAGGGAAGCTGTTTTTTGAGTTTGCAAAACTTTCCTAAGCTGCTTGGTACACTCCTTAAGCCTTAATTTTAGCTGGGGCGATCTGTAGCGCTGCCAATCTCGTCGAGCTCTCCGTTTTTCAGTCAATAGCCTTTCTATATCTACAGAAAAAATATTGTTAAATCTCACTGGTTGGTTTATTTCATTTGAAGTAGCATTAAAAGCAGCTTGTTTAACATGCGCTTCAAACAACCTGAGAGAATCGTCTATATCTGAAGGTGTTCTCAGCGGCATTTTTTCCGAGCAATGAGCACTCAGATATTTTCTGTATTTCAGCCAGTTAATGCGTGCAGATGTCGTCGCTAAATCACATGTTGTGTGTGAGTAAATAGTGACAATAGTAGGCGAGTGGTCTGAAGATAAGTCCAAAGATGCTTCAACTTCAACCATCTCGCTGGGCACGCCTTTCACAATTCCAAAGTCGATAACATCAGGAATTTTTTGTCGATCTGTTGGCCAATATGTTGGCTGTCCACTTGAAACTACATTCAAACCCATTTTAGATATTGTGTCGAATAAAATTCGTCCCTTAGGTGTAATTAAACGTGAACCCCAAAATGTGTGTTTAGCATTGTAGTCGCCAGCTGCTAGAAAACGGAGGCCCAGTGATTTATAAAAAGCCGTATATTGACTCTCGGTAATTGAGAATCTGGGGGGCGAATAGACAGATGATATTACAAGTTTTTGATAGTAAGTTTCGATGCAGATGTTCGTTGCTTGAAGATAATCTTCACAAAAATCATTCAACAGGTGGTGTTTTATTCGCGTTTTTATTAGGATTCCCGAACCACCACAAGCTCTGCCACGGGGATCCTTGGTGTCGTTAAAATTATATCCACTAATTCTGAAACAGCTTCGAGATGTCAAATGAGTTTCTGAGATAAGCATAACATCGATTTGTTTATCCTGAAGAAAATATTCTATTTCGTTTTTATGTTGGCAGATTCCGTTTGCGTTCCAAAAACAGATTTTTAAGTTCATGGTTTGCTTAGTACAGCCTGCAACAAGGTAGACTGCATTTTCAACATTTCCTGCATCATACAGGACATGTTGAGAGTAAATGTGTTTACAGTTTGTATTAAGCTCTCAATTGAGGCTTCAATACGACTAAAATTATACCCCGAATCTTCATTTACATTTACGGTTTTTTGCGCCGTACTCTGATTGCTTTTTAAAATACTAGCGTATGAAAATTTGTTGTTAGATTGTTGTTGAGCACTAGTCGCGTTAGACTTGAAAATGTTTGAAAATTGATTTTGGCTGGTGGACGGTTGAGGTAACTGTGGATAGTTAATAGGGGTTTTAGGCTGAGCGGGAGTAGCATTGGTTTTTTTTGGTTAATGAATTCTTAAAAAACGAGTAAAGGGGGCAGCCTCTATAGTTGGCAGTGTGATTTCCGCCGCAATTGCCACATTTTTTCGCCTTGGTATCACCTTTTATTTTATCACAGTTAGCAGTACTGTGTAACTCACCACATACAACGCAGACTGTAGGCAACTTGCAATAAGTCTTCGTGTGCCCAAATTCTTGGCAGTTCAGGCATTGAACAGGCCCAGCTCTTTTATGTGGAAGCTCAACAGTAACTCTTCGATGCAACAAGTACTTTAAGTCATATATTGGATGCGCTTCATTCTTTTTTATTTTTATGCCATCTGGCTGTAACTCGACTCTAAATATTGGTTGGGGGATTTTTTCTCTATTTTTAATGTTTGAGACATTTTTCACCTTGTAGCCACTATTTTCAAGGCCAGACTTGACCTCTTCCGGATCCACGCTAGAGTCTATACCTTTTATTACGACTGTTAGACCTTTAGCACTCTTTAATTGGTACGTGTAGAAGTTTTTATTTTTAGATTCTAAATCTGAAACAATTTTTCGGTAATTATTTTCATGAGCTACCTGAATTTTTGTCTCATTGATGTTTCCGCGCTTAATTGGAGTTACATAAAACTCATTTTCTCCAATTAATGAGATAAGACTTTTAACCAGCAAACTGGAATTCTGCTCTCTTAAATATATGGGTGGGGGCTTACTCGAACTTGTTGTAGTTGTGCCTTCATCGCCTTGTTCAGATAACATCGCGAAACGATTTTCGGAATTTATTATATTGTTTTTTCCATCTCTGGGAACTTTCGATGTTGAAGCAATTTGAGCTGATTTTGGACTTCTTCCCCTTTTTAACACGGTTATGTATCTGTCCATTCCTGTTTGAATTTTATTATCATTTATTGTACTCACCGCATCTACCATTTTGTGCACGTTGGTCACCTTGTTACTTATTGTTTGTTTGTTTGTTTGTACAGCTAAGCTGACAAGTTTGCTGATGGGTGCAATTGTTGTTGCTTCTTGATCACTATTTAACATGTTCAGAGATAATGATCGCGCACGAGTATTTGTGTTTACTGTTAAATTCAGGTTTTTGTTAATATCATTTTTTTTACTGTCGTCATCAGCAACTAAAGTTATATATTGCACATTCCTACTGCTTGTAGGATTATTGTTGTTTTTTTCAGAACATGAACTCATCAGAGTTCTCTTTTTTTTATTTTCACTTATATTAGTTTGTGTATGCAAATATTTATGTATACACAAGCAAAAAATAAAATAAAACCAGTAAAATAACTGTTCAATAAATGTTTTGTTTTTTTTATATTTTTTGTGACTTGAAAATATTTTTTTATTTAATTTTTTTTTATATTCAGTTGCGACGATTATAAAAACGCGTCTGTTCACTATGAGAGTTGAAACACGTTTTGAAAATGGTGTTAAAGATGCCACACTATCATACACATCTGATGCCAAAACATATGGTTGACAATAAATACTCCTCTGATCGCATGAAAACTATCATTTTATGAAAATTTTCATAAACTTTTGCAAATCGCACGACTTGCCAAAAAAATCTGTCACACAGTTACATTTTTAGTCCACACTACCATACATTTTTAGCACACATGTCATATTTGGCATATCGCGCGACTGTGTAGGATAGTGAAGCACGGCCTTAACAAGAATCGAAGATGTTCTAGATAAATTAGGTAGAGCAAAGTACTTTTCCACATTGGATATGACCAGCTCATTCCATTAGATTAATTTGGATAAAAATTCCAGACCCTTGACAGCATTTTCGACAGGAAATGGTCATTTTCAATTTACACGATTACCGTTTGGTCTTAAAATATCGTCAAATAGTTTTCAGCGCATGCTGACAATAGCACTAAGTGGCTTAGACGCCGAATCATTTTTGTATGTGGACGATATTATCGTATTTGGATGTAGCATAAAACACCACAATAGCAACTTAGAAAAAGTTTTTGAAAGATTAAAAAAATATAATTTGAAACTAAATACAAAAAAATGTTGTTTTTTAAAGACAGAAGTACTTTACTTAGGTCATCTAATAACAAAAGAAGGAATCCGAACCAACCCTTACAAGCATCATGTTATAGAAAATTACCCGATACCAACAAATGTTGATGAAGTACGAACATTTATCGCTAACTATTACAGACGTTTTGTGAAAGATTTTGCACAAATAGCCAGAAATTTAAACCAATTATTAAAGAAAGGTAAACCATTCGTTTGGGATGAAACTTGCCAACAATCGTTCGATATGCTCAAAAACAAACTCATAAATCCACCAATTCTCCAATACCCCGATTTTCAAAAACCGTTTATTTTAACTACGGATGCATCAAATTTTGCTTTAGGAGCAGTATTGTCTCAAGGAGAAATAGGAAAAGATTTACCGGTTTCCTATGCCAGTAAAACGTTATCAAAACATGATTTGAATAAATCAGTCATAGAAAAAGAACTCTTAGCCATACATTGGGCAATTAATTTGTTTAGGCCATACCTTTACGGTAAGAAATTTTACGTAATTACAGACCATAGACCTCTCGTATCGTTATTTACTCACAAAAACCCATCGTCCAAAATGACCAGAATTAGACTCGATTTATGTGACTACGACTTCGAAATTTCATACAAAAAAGGAAAAATTAATACAAATGCTGACGCATTATCTAGAATACGTATAAATACCGACACTTTGAAATCAATGATTCCATCAGACAACGTACCCATGGAAAACATCTTTGCAATAACGCGAAACATGAAAAAAAATCTTAACCAAGAATGTAACAACGAGAATGATAATAACGGCTCAAACAAAAAGCCTAATAAACTTTTTATATGGGAATGTGCGTCAATCTCAGATGTCAAAAATATGAAAAAATTAAAATTTGAATTAGATTCAAAAATCAAAAAACCCGATATTGCAAATAGTGATGTAGAGATAGTAATTAGGTGCAGCGACAATCCATCGAACATACAAATGTCATTGGAGAAATTTTTACCAAAAATGCTATCCCTAGGTATACACAAATTAGCACTAAAAAATAATGATGTTATTTTCAAGAATATAAACATTGAACAATTTAAGAATATTTTTAATAAATTAAAAAGAAATGAGTGTGAGAATTTAAATATTTTATTATATAGTGAACCCATTAAAATCACAGACAAAAATCGTCAAACCAATTTAATTAATGAATACCACAATTCAATTTTAGGAGGTCATTTAGGTGTAAGAAAAACCACCATAAAACTTAAACAAAAATATATATGGAATAGCATGGGAAAAATTGTCAAAAAACATATACAAAACTGCAACGAGTGCAGAATAAATAAACAGACCAAACACACAAAAGAAAAACTAATCATTACTGATACACCACGAAAAAGTTTCGAAACAATGTCAATAGATACTGTAGGCCCATTGAGGTATTCAAACCAGTACAGATATATCTTAACAATGCAAGATGATCTGACAAAATATATTGTAGCATGTCCTATAGAAGCAAAGGATGCAAAAACAGTTGCCAAGAATATAGTAGAAAATTTAATTTTAGTATATGGACACTTTAAAGTTCTCAAATCTGACAGAGGTACTGAATTTCTAAACGAATTATTGTTTGAAGTATGCAACATTTTACAAATTAAACAAGTTTTTAGCACACCATATCACCATGAGACTCTAGGATCAGTAGAGAGAAATCATAGAGTACTCAATGAGTTTCTTTTAAATTATTGTAAGAATGATGAGTGGGACAAATGGATTCCTTACTTCTGCTTCGCATACAACACAACACCTCATATAGACACAAATTACACGCCATATGAGCTAATATTTGGCAAATTACCGAACTTTCCTAATGAAGAAATTTCAAGTAATAAACCAATTTACAACCCTGAAAATTATGCCCAAGAATTGAGGTTCAGATTACAATATTCTATAACTAAAGCAAGAGAATATTTAGAAAAGTCGAAACAAAAACGAATAGACAAATGTTTAAAAACTAATCCCCTAAATTTAAAAGAAGGAGACTTAGTACTCGTTCGAAAATTTAACAGAAAAAAAAAATCAGGCACCATATCATGGTCCGTATAAAATATTCAAAAGAAAAGGAGTCAATTCTATTTTAGAAATAGGTAATGAATTTAAAGAATACCATAATAATAATTTAAAAAAATATTAAAAACAAAAAAAAAAAAAAAAACAAAAACAAACAAATTTTAAATTTTAATCCTAAAAATTGTAAAATTTTTCTTAAGGGGAAGGGTGAAGTGCATCCTAAATAATCTATTATTTATATTTATTATTATTTTATATGTAAGTAAACTTATTACACATACTGTTCTTATTATAACTTTTGCACACGGCACTCTATTAATCTATTATTATATTTGTTACACATACTGTTCTTATTATTACTTTTGCACACGGCACCCTATTAATATTACTACCAACAACAAACATTTATACCTTTAATACAATTGTTCTTTTTTATATTACAACAATTGTATTGTTCAATACTGAAATGTTTGTTATTGCTATACAACAATTATGTTTAATGTATTTTATATTTTTTTTTCTCAAACTACAATTATATTTAGTGAATAAGAAATTTTGTAGTTTTAGAATACAGTTAGTTTAGAATATAAGGAACAAATTTTTGAAAATAAAATTAATTTATACTTTGCCTTCAATCGGCATTACTAATTCATAAACATTTAAATTTTTATCTTTGCCTTAAATCGGCAAGTGGATACTGGTATTCATCTGCCATTTACTTTTATTTGCCAGTGGCGTTTATTAGCGCCGGCAATTTAAATACTTCCAAATACAATAAAATACAACCCAAACACCAACCTTTACATGGCGATCCTGCCAAACATTGGCGACCACAAATTATCTGAAGAAGGAGCACCTGAAGCTGAACCACCATCCTGGGACATTGCATCCCAAATATGGACACAAATCGGCCCACTTAAAACCGAAATGGAACAACACAAACACAAATAGATTTTTTTTTTTACAAATTAAATTTTTTTATATAAATAAATAATGAAATCTTTTTTTACATATGTATGCATACATACACTTATAATTTTCGAATGAAGTATGTATATGAAAATAATATATTATAAACACATACAACATGAATTTTTAAATCACATGCTGAAATATATATAACAATATTATATTCAATATAAAAAATCTAAAAACTTTTTCACTAAAAAATACACTAACTTTTACCGTGCTAATTAAATAAATTACAATTATGAAATAGAATTTCACAATAAAAAGAAATGTCAAAAAATTTAAGAGTTGCCACATTGAAGTGAACAAATGAAACACTATATATAATTTAAAAAATATGAAAAGTTAGAAAATAAATAAGAGTTGCCATAGTGGATCAAACTAGAATAGAATTTAAAAATAGTATTTATATGCGACTAAAACCTTTTCTGTATTAAATGGAATCTATAGAAAAATTTATAAATGAATTAGAGAAAATTGAAGTAAATATTAACAAAAGTAAAAATAGAGTTTACACCGAAGAATATAAATTAGAAAAATTAAAACGTTTGCAATTAATAAAAACAGAATTCGAAAAATATTCTCAATCATTAATTAAAGAAAATTGCGAAAAATTAATTCAGAAATTTGAAGAAATATATAGTAGAGTGTTACCACTTATAAAAAATCTTCTAACAAAAGAAAGTAAAGATACCAATTTAAAATCAGACGAAGAAGTAGGTAATATATCAAATATGGCTCATTTCGACATAAACGTCGTAGGTAAAAATCTACATGTGTTTAAGGGTCCGTATGAGGCGTTGGAAGACTTTTTGTTGCAAACAGAACTTTTGCACGATATGATTCTTGCAGAAGAGAGAGAGCTTTTTATAAAATATGTCTACAATTTCAAATTAACTGCAAATGTTCGTAGCACTATTGGACGTGCTAACAGACCAACAACCCTTACTGATCTAAAAAACTTATTGGTGATATCGTATCCTAATCCAAGAACCCTACAACAAGTTTTAAATGAGCTTGGAACACAAAAACAAAATAATTCAAACATAGCTTCGTTCAGAAAAAAAAATTGTCCTGCTAGGTGAACAATTAAACGATTTTCAAATAAAGGCATTAGAAAATCCGACACAAGAGGCTAAAAATGCCATATATAAAATGACTGAGAGCATGGCACTTAATATATTTATGAAAGACGTAAATGAGCAGTATAGAACCCTATTGATAGCGTGTAGTCCAAAAACATTAAATGATGCATCAGAAAAATGCATAACATTAGAAAAAGATAATCAACAAAACAACAATAACATTTTTAGAGTTGGCGGCAGAATACCCAACAACTTCCAAAACCCCCAAAGATTTCGCCAACGCGACAACATCGTATACCAATATAGTGGTAGAAATCATAATTTTCACCACAGTAACATGAATAGCCGAGACAATAACCAACGTGCAAATTATAGTACACACCACAATTTTAATAACAATCGCAGACAAGAAAATCCCAACTTTCACCACAACAATAATAATATTAGAGACAATAACCAATATAACAGATCGCAAAATAATAATAACAGATATAGTTATAACAATAGGGACACACATTCAAATAATAAGTTTTCACAATATAGAAACATAAATAATATTCCTCAAAATAGAAACAGAAACAACAATAATAGCTACCCACAGAATAGCAGCAGAAGCCAAAATGCTAATAATATTTCATATAGACAGGGAAACTAGAGAGGCAGGATAACGAAAACTGTTATCCGAAGCCACGATATTTCAATTTTTCAATAAATACGCCAAATTCCATAATAATAAATTGCAAAATTACAAATAAAAATCAGTATTTCATTTTAGACACAGGTGCAGATATTTCCATATGCAAACAAGGAAATTTAAAAGAAATAAACCACAGGGATATTTCAATTTTAAGCGGCATAACACTAGACACCATTCAAAGCATTGGTTCAGCCCATTTAAATTTACATTTTGAAAATCAGCATATTAACCATAAATTCCACATAGTATCCAACGATTTCCCTATTCCCACTGATGGAATAATTGGAAGAGATATTTTGGAAAAATACAAATGTAGAATAGATTTCGAAACATACACAACAACATTTAATATAGAAAATGAAGAAATTACCATACCCATGAATACCAAATGTACCTATAAAACGGATATATGCATACCCGCACGTTCAGAATTAATCGCACCAGTAAATATATTTACAAATAAAGAAAGTATCATTTTAAGCAAGGAGATAACTCCAGGCGTTTTTGTAGCCAATAGTATAATACCAGCTGTAGGCACAAAACATATTAGATTTTTAAACACAAATAATCATGATGTAACGATAAACAAATTAGAACTTGATAGAAAAGACCTAACAAATTATGAAATATATAAATACACAAGTAATAACACTGCAACGGATACGAACAGGATATCTAGAGTTTTACAAGACTTAAACATTGAATCAATAGACCCCGTAGCAAAGCAAGCACTAACTGATATAATTGTCAGGAATAACGAAATTTTTCACGTAGAAGGAGAGAAACTTACAGCAAATAACTTTTATTCACAAAAAATTCACACAACAGATGCAACACCGGTATATGTCAAACCATACAGGTTACCACAAATACAAACAAGCGAGGTAAAGAAAAAAGTAGAAAAACTACTAGAAGATGAAATTATTAAACCATCAATAAGTCCTTATAATTCACCTTTATTGGTAGTACCCAAAAAATCCGCGAAAGACAAACGCGAATGGCGACTAGTAGTAGATTTTCGTAAACTAAACGAAAAAATAGTAAATGACAAATTCCCATTAACAAGAATCGAAGATGTTCTAGATAAATTAGGTAGAGCAAAGTACTTTTCCACATTGGATATGACCAGCTCATTCCATTAGATTAATTTGGATAAAAATTCCAGACCCTTGACAGCATTTTCGACAGGAAATGGTCATTTTCAATTTACACGATTACCGTTTGGTCTTAAAATATCGTCAAATAGTTTTCAGCGCATGCTGACAATAGCACTAAGTGGCTTAGACGCCGAATCATTTTTGTATGTGGACGATATTATCGTATTTGGATGTAGCATAAAACACCACAATAGCAACTTAGAAAAAGTTTTTGAAAGATTAAAAAAATATAATTTGAAACTAAATACAAAAAAATGTTGTTTTTTAAAGACAGAAGTACTTTACTTAGGTCATCTAATAACAAAAGAAGGAATCCGAACCAACCCTTACAAGCATCATGTTATAGAAAATTACCCGATACCAACAAATGTTGATGAAGTACGAACATTTATCGCTAACTATTACAGACGTTTTGTGAAAGATTTTGCACAAATAGCCAGAAATTTAAACCAATTATTAAAGAAAGGTAAACCATTCGTTTGGGATGAAACTTGCCAACAATCGTTCGATATGCTCAAAAACAAACTCATAAATCCACCAATTCTCCAATACCCCGATTTTCAAAAACCGTTTATTTTAACTACGGATGCATCAAATTTTGCTTTAGGAGCAGTATTGTCTCAAGGAGAAATAGGAAAAGATTTACCGGTTTCCTATGCCAGTAAAACGTTATCAAAACATGATTTGAATAAATCAGTCATAGAAAAAGAACTCTTAGCCATACATTGGGCAATTAATTTGTTTAGGCCATACCTTTACGGTAAGAAATTTTACGTAATTACAGACCATAGACCTCTCGTATCGTTATTTACTCACAAAAACCCATCGTCCAAAATGACCAGAATTAGACTCGATTTATGTGACTACGACTTCGAAATTTCATACAAAAAAGGAAAAATTAATACAAATGCTGACGCATTATCTAGAATACGTATAAATACCGACACTTTGAAATCAATGATTCCATCAGACAACGTACCCATGGAAAACATCTTTGCAATAACGCGAAACATGAAAAAAAATCTTAACCAAGAATGTAACAACGAGAATGATAATAACGGCTCAAACAAAAAGCCTAATAAACTTTTTATATGGGAATGTGCGTCAATCTCAGATGTCAAAAATATGAAAAAATTAAAATTTGAATTAGATTCAAAAATCAAAAAACCCGATATTGCAATTAGTGATGTAGAGATAGTAATTAGGTGCAGCGACAATCCATCGAACATACAAATGTCATTGGAGAAACTTTTACCAAAAATGCTATCCCTAGGTATACACAAATTAGCACTAAAAAATAATGATGTTATTTTCAAGAATATAAACATTGAACAATTTAAGAATATTTTTAATAAATTAAAAAGAAATGAGTGTGAGAATTTAAATATTTTATTATATAGTGAACCCATTAAAATCACAGACAAAAATCGTCAAACCAATTTAATTAATGAATACCACAATTCAATTTTAGGAGGTCATTTAGGTGTAAGAAAAACTACCCTAAAACTTAAACAAAAATATATATGGAATAGCATGGGAAAAATTGTCAAAAAACATATACAAAACTGCAACGAGTGCAGAATAAATAAACAGACCAAACACACAAAAGAAAAACTAATCATTAGTGATACACCACGAACAAGTTTCGAAACAATGTCAATAGATACTGTAGGCCCATTGAGGTATTCAAACCAGTACAGATATATCTTAACAATGCAAGATGATCTGACAAAATATATTGTAGCATGTCCTATAGAAGCAAAGGATGCAAAAACAGTTGCCAAGAATATAGTAGAAAATTTAATTTTAGTATATGGACACTTTAAAGTTCTCAAATCTGACAGAGGTACTGAATTTCTAAACGAATTATTGTTTGAAGTATGCAACATTTTACAAATTAAACTAGTTTTTAGCACACCATATCACCATGAGACTCTAGGATCAGTAGAGAGAAATCATAGAGTACTCAATGAGTTTCTTTTAAATTATTGTAAGAATGATGAGTGGGACAAATGGATTCCTTACTTCTGCTTCGCATACAACACAACACCTCATATAGACACAAATTACACGCCATATGAGCTAATATTTGGCAAATTACCGAACTTTCCTAATGAAGAAATTTCAAGTAATAAACCAATTTACAACCCTGAAAATTATGCCCAAGAATTGAGGTTCAGATTACAATATTCTATAACTAAAGCAAGAGAATATTTAGAAAAGTCGAAACAAAAACGAATAGACAAATGTTTAAAAACTAATCCCCTAAATTTAAAAGAAGGAGACTTAGTACTCGTTCGAAAATTTAACAGAAAAAAAAATCAGGCACCATATCATGGTCCGTATAAAATATTCAAAAGAAAAGGAGTCAATTCTATTTTAGAAATAGGTAATGAATTTAAAGAATACCATAATAATAATTTTAAAAAATATTAAAAACAAAAAAAAAAAAAAAAAAAAACAAAAACAAACAAATTTTAAATTTTAATCCTAAAAATTGTAAAATTTTTCTTAAGGGGAAGGGTGAAGTGCATCCTAAATAATCTATTATTTATATTTATTATTATTTTATATGTAAGTAAACTTATTACACATACTGTTCTTATTATAACTTTTGCACACGGCACTCTTTTAATCTATTATTATATTTGTTACACATACTGTTCTTATTATTACTTTTGCACACGGCACCCTATTAATATTACTACCATTTTTACAACAAACATTTACACCTTTAATACAATTGTTCTTTTTTATATTACAACAATTGTATTGTTCAATACAGAAATGTTTGTTATTGCTATACAACAATTATGTTTAATGTATTTTAAAGTTTTTTTCTCAAACTACAATTATATTTAGTGAATAAGAAATTTTGTAGTTTTAGAATACAGTTAGTTTAGAATATAAGGAACAAATTTTTGAAAATAAAATTAATTTATACTTTGCCTTCAATCGGCATTACTAATTCATAAACATTTAAATTTTTATCTTTGCCTTAAATCGGCAAGTGGATACTGGTATTCATCTGCCATTTACTTTTATTTGCCAGTGGCGTTTATTAGCGCCGGCAATTTAAATACTTCCAAATACAATAAAATACTACCCAAACACCAACCTTTACAACATATTTCATAATTATTTTACTTTTTATAGACATTGCAAAAGTTGTATGTATAGAGTACATTTTTTAATCCCAACTACAAAAAAATATCCCCAGTTTTTGGATATGACCTTATAGATGGGAACACTAATATATAATATGATTTCTTTATTTCTCACTTTCTTTACAAAACAAATTTGACAATCGTTTGGATATTTACACAAACAAAATGCCTGTTGTTTTTGTTTTATTCTGGCTCCCACCCAGTGATGTTAACTAATTTTTCCCAATGTCCGTACAGTTTAAAAAAACTTACCGTTTTTTGGGTACAATTACCGAACGGGTACTCCGTTGTACAGAAATAGTAATATTTTACTATTAAATAGGTTATATTTTTTAATCAATATACATAAGTATACATGTATTTAAAAGACAACAAAAACTTAAAAAAACTTAATAAAGAATTAGGTTTAATAAAATATTAGAATTAAAATTTAAACATTCAATCACAATTGCCTTAAAGGCTATATACACACATACTTATGTGTATACATACATAGATGAGTATATAAATTATTTTATATTTAAAGCTGAGATTAAAAGTGTTATTCATAGATTAATCAAAGATTTTATATATTTTTGGCCCAACCCGCGATGTCGATTGATCGATAATGCTGAAATCGTAAACAAAATACAACCGGTTTACGACCTTCTAATCATCGATTTATTATTATTTACATACTTAGCTTTCGGTTATTAGAAATGCAAGTTAATTTTTTTACATCTAGAAAACCACCGATCGACATCGTTCGACATCGCAGGCCAGCTTATTGTTTCTAGTTTGTCATCCATGCAAAAAACAACATTTTAGCTAATGCGAATACCTGTATAAATATTCCATAGGAGAAATTTTTAGGATTTAGCCACAATTGGCATTGTTACAATGTTTTAGGAAAACCGTGGGTTTTATAATTTGATTAAAAATTAACGGCCGTATTCATAAAAATTTATTTCAGATTTATTGGCGGTTTATCAGCCAAAATTGTTAAAGTTGTATTCATAAACGAAAAAATTTTATTAAACCTTTAGTAAACCATCAGTAAAGTCAAAAAATTTATTGTTGGATTTGCCCTTCTTTAAACCAAAAATAAAGTGACATTTTGCATTATATTCAAGTAAATATAAAATATGGTGACATACATACATACATATATGTATGTATATAAGTGTGTAGATATGTAGCATGTATTAATAATATTTACCATGTTTTCCATTTCATTTTCTGAAAGTTCTTGTTTGTTATTAGTTGCATCCATTTTAATTACACAAATTATAAATACATATGTACGTTTACTTGAAGCACAAATCAAAGAAATACGGGTCTGTTCTAGAATCCGAATTCACTCGAAAGTGGATTACTTTAGCATTTTTGGTGTTCTGCAATTCAGATCCACATATTTTTATTAATAAAAACATGTGGATGTGAATTGCAGAACACCAAAAATGCTAAAGTAATTCACTCGAAAGTGAATTCGGATTCTAGAACAGACCCGATAAAATAAAATTCTGACGAATTATAGCAGTGATGTAAATTAAAGGTAAACAAACTCATTATTCGGTTACCTTTGCTACCGTATATCACAAAAATTGATAAATGGTAACAGTTTCTTTATTGATTTTCATTTAAAATTGTTCGCAAACTCATTTTTTAAGTTTCTTATATTGCAAACATATATTTTTCATTAAATTTTTTAAATAATTTATAGAAAACCTGATATCTACTTGATTATCGGGTTTAGCAAACAGTGGTTTAAAGCATCACTAAGAACTAAATGACAACCACATAAAAAGAGAGTTGCCATACATTCACATAAAGTCGCTACAATCGTTCAACAGCTATAAAACTGATATTGTTCCTTTATGAATACCAATTTTTATTAATCATTAATAAAACGGAAAAGTCTACGATAGCTATTGTACTCTATAAACCTACAATAATATTTTTTTATGAATACGGCCGTAAAGCTTTATAAAATTACCGTACAAATATTGAAAATACAAGCCTACCTTTTGGAGGTCTAAATTACAGTACAATACGGTAACTACCTTACAATTAACATCACTGCTCGCCTTGGTCGTGTTATTCCAGTACAAGGCGAATTAAATACTAGGTGGCCTTATGATCCAATAATAATAAGGTGTGCGCACGACGCAATACGGTTTTTTGTAGGGTTGTGTTTTGACCGTTACGTAATCTGCACAAAAATGGTAAGTCTCATGGTCTTGCCAAAAGTTGTTTACATTTTTGCCCTCCATCATGAATATTTCTGTTTTCGTTATGATTTTTTGTTTTTACATAAACACTAAATACATACAAACCACATTTTGTTTTGTATACAGCTTTTTTTGACAATATTGAGTTCGTTTTACACAAACAAAATGCATGTCGTTTTATCTATTGTATTATTGATGTAGACTTAAGCAGACCTTATTATTATTGGTTCATGGGTGGTCTTATTAGCATTCGCCTTGATCAGCTGTGCATAATACAAATGGCTACTTAACTACGGTACTGTCGAAAATTGTTTATGTTTTATTCTGATTTTGGTTGTGAAAACATTCAAGTAATAATAAAATTAAATTGAATAAATATAAAATAAAACAATATAGAACATACTGCTACCGGCGAAAGTGAATATATAAAAAATTGGCCAGCGATGTGGAGTCTTTAAACAAAGTCTTAGAATTGAAGGAGAAAAACAATCAATTGTTAGACAAATACCGTAGATCTTTGGTAGACAGTGATACAACATTTTTATTGTCTATTATATTGAAAAAGCAAAACAAACTCAGATTAATAATAATCTACATACCTATTTAGTTTTATAAGTTGTATATGTAAATATTGCATAAACAAAAATTATTTAAAGAAGTTTTGTTTATAATAACATCGAACTAAACTTGTTAACTTTTTCGTTATGTTATCAACAAGTATAGTTATGAAATTGCAAGCGGCACCACTGATTCGTACCCTATTTCATTTGGTTACCGATCGCATAAAATCAAAACCCAAAAAGTACAGTAAAATCAAAAATTACTGAAAATAACAGTGGACAAATTTTATACATATAACAATTTTGTTAAAAGTTTTGAAAACGGTACTATGTACAAATAAAAAAAAAAAACAAACACAAACAGTTACAAATAATTACAGAAAATTTTATATAAAAATCTTTTTTTTTTGCAAAACGTTTAGAAAATTACAGAAACTGTACTATAGACATACATACATACATATGATTATGAAACAAAAAAAATTGAAAAAACACGAAAATAAAAGAATTTGAAATTTAAAAGCAACAAAAACAAAAATTTCAATAGAAATATGTATATACATATATTTTCAACTTTTGGGAAATACTGTACCAAAATTGCAACTTCTTTAAACTAAAAACTTGAAAACAAAAAGAACACAAAATATACAATACGAAAAAGGTATAGTGAAAACAAATTACACCTAGTAACAAGAACAAAAAAAAAATGGAAAATAATTCAAAGAAACAAAATTAAAATGAAACAAAATGACAATGAAATGATATAAAAATGAATAATAAAATAATCTATAAAGAGAATCAAAATCAAAAGAAACTATATAATAAAAAGAAACACTAAATGAAAAAAAAAATGAAACAAAAATTACAACATCTCTACAAAATCAAATCGAAACTTCAAAGAAAAAACTGAAAACAACACTTGCGAACATGGAACAAATACATATATATGTACATAGTATACAACATTAACCAACAAAGAGAAACAAAATTAACAAAAAAAAAAAAATAATTCAGACACAACAACAATAAGAAAACAACACAACAAAACCATTTAAAAGCAAAATAACGAGTGCAAGAAGAAAAATATAATAGAACGAAGAAGCAGAGGAAAAAAACAACAGAAGCAGCACAAAAAAAAAAAAAAGGCCGAAAATTAACAAAGGGAAAACAACAGAAGCAGCACGAAGAAACATACAGCAAACCTACATATAAACAGTAGCAACTACATAAAAACAACAAGAGATGACAACAATGAAAAACGTATATTGGAAAAAAAAACTCATATATTTATCCATATACATAAGTATGTATACATTTTTACTAACATTTTACATTTATAATACACTTACACAAATATACAAAAACCCTCTAACACAATCAAAAACACAAACACATACACACATAAACAACACAAAGAATATTTAAAACAAATTAAATTAAAATAAAATCTTGAAATTTTATTTGTTTACTTTTAATATACATATGTACATTGCAAATAAATTTGTAATATACATACAAATAAATAACAATTTGAAATGAAAAAAGTCTTGCGTTGATTTATGTGGGAAACTGTGTATACGTATACAAATTATATGTACACAGGTATGTGCTGTGAAAGAAAAAAAAAAACAAAATTTAAGGGTTGTTTTTAACAAAAACATTGAACAAACAACAAAAAACATTACAATAAAAACATACATACATACAAATGTACAAAATTATTTTATATAAACAATTTTTAATTTATAAAATATTAAATTGAATTTGCTAGCACTTTTATAAAAAGATGACATATTTAAAATAAATTATACGGGTAGATGTCAACAAATAATTTCGACATTAAAAAGTTTTATGAACTAGTATCTGAATTTGACAAAGTAAAGAAAAGAATATTGCAAAACAGACCAATTTCAAGCAACCAAAATAAAATTCAAGAATATATTAAACTTGTTATTAAAAATTACAACAATATAATAATATTTACAAAACCTTTTAGTAATCATTTGCCTAGTGAGACAAAACAAAAAGTGCATAATAAAATTGTACATTGCAGGGAGTTACTGTTGAGAAGTTTTATCAAGTTAGAATGTAAAGTTAAAATCCCATTTGGTGAAAATTTGTTTGAAGTTGTTAAGGAAGAAATTTTAACAGATTTTAGTTCCGATAGTGACGCTGATAACTCGGATACGAGTATAGATACGGATACAATATCATCAAATATCAAAGGTACAATTAATACACTTAGCGGTAATAGACCAAATTTAACAATGGCGTCCATAGAAGAAAAAACGAAATTTATATCGATGTGCTCTAATATTATACGGGAAAACTACGACGGAAATCCCCTTACACTAAATTCATTTTTAGATAAAATCAACTTGATTGAGGAAATAACCGCTCCAAACCTGATTACATGCTTCATTTCTTTTATAAAATCTAAGTTGGACGGAAAAGCTATAGAGGTTTTACCCGATGATATTTCAAGCATAGCTCAAATAAAAAACTCACTTAAATCCAGAATAAAACCGGACAATTCTAAAATTGTAGCGGGCAGAATTGCTGCTATGCATGTCAAGCAAAATAATTATGTAGATTTTTCAAAAGATGTCGAAAATTTGGCGGATGCTTTAGAGCGTTCTCTTGTTATAGAGGGCATTACAAAAGAAAAAGCGCACGAAATGGCTATAGAGCAGACGGTAAACATCTGCAGAAACAATGCTAAATCAGATCTAGTCAAAGCTATTTTAGCGTCTACTGTTTTCCAAGAACCCAAGGATGTAGTAGCAAAGCTAATAGTAGAAGAAGCAAACACAGAAAAAGATAGACATGTTTTGACGATGAGATACAACAGAAATAGAACAAACTTTAACCAAAATCATCAGTCGAACTTTAGATTCCCCCGTGGTAATAATAATCATCAACAATCGTATAGGTCGAATGCGCACAATAATAACTCTAGAGGTAACAGTCAAAATAATTCTCGAAATAATAGGTACAACAACCGAGGTAGAAACAATAACAATTTCAATTATAATAACAATTCCAGTTATAATCGGAATTCAGGGCGAAATTTTTCTCACCAGAATGCATCGGTGAGAACTTTAAACTCGGAAGTCCCTCAGCAGGATATGGTGAGGGTGGAAGAGAGTCAATTGTAGACAAACAGAATCATTTTAAATCAGTATATAGCTTCAACCTTAATTTTTCAGATTTTATACGTTTAAATTGTACGGCATCATACAAAAAAAACACATTTTTAGTAGATTCGCAAGCAGATATATCAATTTTGAAATTTTCTTCTGTAAAAAATTTCATAGCAATCAATGAGTCGAATAAAGTTAACATTGTTGGAATAACAACAGATACAACAAAGTCGTTAGGTACAATTGCTACAAAATTGTTAATTGCTAATCATTCAATTTCACAAGTTTTTCATATAGTCCCTGACAGCTTTAATATCCCATCTGATGGTATTTTGGGCAAAGATTTTTTAAAAACAAATAAGTGTCAAATAGATTACAACTCAATGACGGTTTCATTTTATGTATATGGCGAAAGACTAATTATTCCTATTTCTCATGGTATTAGTAAAAACTCATGTTTCATTCCACCAAGGTGTGAAGTATTTAGATTATTTCAGTTAGAAAATGTAACTGAACCGCTTTTTGTTGATTCACAAGAAATTTGTGAGCGTGTATTTATAAGTAAATGCATTATAAACACCAAAACACCTGTTTTACGTATTTTAAATACGACGGACGGAACGAAATTCGTGCATAACTATAAACTTAAAACTGAAAAACTTTCAGAATATAATATTTATTCAATTAATAAAAATAATTTGAAAAAGGAACGTATTGAAAACTTAAAAATTATCTTGAATGATAAAATGCCAAACTATGTCAAGGAAGATCTAATGCAAATATGTGAGGAATACGCAGATATCTTTACTCTCAAAAGTGATAAGATGACCATAAACAATTTTTATGAACAGCAACTGCGACTCAATGATACATCACCTGTGTATATCAAAAACTATCGACTCCCATATACACAAAGATGCGAAATTAAAAAGCAAGTTCAGAACTTACTAGCAAATGACTTGATTGAACCCAGCACGTCAAATTATAACAGTCCTTTAATTTTAGTTCCGAAGAAAAGTCCAGATAATGTCAAATCTTATCGTATGTGCGTTGATTTTCGAGCAATTAATAAAAAACTCATAGCTGACAAATTCCCCTTGCCAAGGATTGATGATATACTCGACAATCTTGGTAGAGCCAAACATTTCTCGATAATCGATCTTTTCTCTGGTTTTCACCAGATACCGCTTCATGAAGACTCAAGAGACTTAACATCATTTAGTACAGATCAAGGAGCATTTAGATGGAAGGTTTTACCATTCGGACTGAATGTAGCTCCGAACTCTTTTTCTCGGATGATGTCTATAGCATTCTCAGGTTTAGAACCAAATAAAGCATTTTTGTATATGGACGATATTATTGTCATAGGAAACAGTAAGGAACATCATTTAAAGAATTTGGCTAGTGTTTTTAGAACGTTAAGAAAGTACAATTTGAAAATTAACCCTTACAAATGCAATTTTTTTAGACCCGAAGTCACATTCTTAGGACACAAATGTACCTCGAACGGGCTCTTACCTGATGATTCGAAAATAAATGCAATACAAAAATACACAATACCAACAGACAAAGACGCTGTTAAACGTTTCATAGCTTTTGCTAATTATTACAGGAAATTTATTCCTAACTTTGCTTTACATGCTGCGCCTCTTAATTACATAACAAGAAAAAAAGTAAATTTTATTTGGGACAACAATTGCCAGAAAGCCTTTGAAACCATAAACTCAGAACTGATATCACCCAAAATTCTCCAATACCCCGATTTTACGAAAGAATTTATAATTACCGTCGATGCTTCAAAGATTGGTTGTGGTGCGATTCTAAGTCAGAGTTTTGATGGACATGATTTGCCAGTGTATTACGCATCTAAGGCGTTTAGTAAATCAGAACAAAGAAAACCAGTAATAGAACAAGAACTTTACGCAATATACTTTGCCATAAATCAATTCCGACCTTATGTCTATGGAACAAATTTTGTTGTCAGAACTGATCATCGACCGTTAGTCTACTTATTTAATATGAAGGATCCATCATCCAAACTAACGAATATAAGACTTAAACTTTCAGAATATAATTTTTTAATAGAATACATAAAAGGAAAAGATAACGTTGGTGCAGATGCATTATCTCGTATTTCAATTGACGAATTGAAAAAAGAGATATATACTGAACAAATTCTCGCCGTGACAACTCGAGCAATGTCCAAGCGGAATTATATAAACAAACCAACTTCAGAAAATTACAATGAAATTAAGTTACAAGTATACGACAAATTTTCCCAGAATTTTAACAAAACCATTTCGAAAATCAAATCAGAAATAAATTATGAACATAATGATTTAACTAACATAAAATTTAAAATATTTAACAGATTTAAATTGAAATTTTTAATAAATATTAAGATTGTCAACAAAACATTGAATTTCGAGGAAATGCTTTTGATGCTTCAAAGGGAAGCAAACAATCATAATATTTATATATTAGAATGGTCTAAGGACGATTCATTTTTTAACAAATACAAAATTGATGAATTAAAAACCCATGGTAATAGAGTATTAACAACTCTGAAAATAATGTTAGTGGAACCAATAGAAATGGTATTTGATAAAGATAAACAGACAAAACTGTTGAAAATTCATCACACTGATCCGATTTTAGGTGGTCATTGTGGCAGAAAAAGACTATATGCAAAATTAAAGACAAAATATTACTGGAAAGGAATGACTAGGGACATAGCTTTTTTTATTAAAAATTGCACAGAATGTAATACGAATAAAGTTAGAATCGGAACAAAAGAAAAACTCACACTTACACCCACACCGATTAAACCTTTTGAAGTGGTAGTATTGGACACAATTGGTCCGTTACCAACATCAAACTATGGAAATAAATATGGTTTAACATTAATATGCGATTTTACAAAATATCTTGTTACTATACCTATACCAAAAAAAATTGCAAAAACTGTTGCACAAGCAATTTTTGAAAATTTTATTTTGATTTACGGTAGAATGAATTCAATTAAAACCGATTTAGGTACTGAATTTAAAAATGATATTTTTTGCGAACTATGCAAATATTTAAACATCGAGTTAAATTTTTCAACCGCTTACCACCATCAAACCGTAGGAACAGCTGAACGAAATCATAGAGTTTTTAATGAGTACATAAGATCTTATATCAGCGAAAACATATCGGACTGGGATACTTACTTAAAATATTTTGCTTTCTTCCATAACACAACTTCAAGTTCAACTTTTGATAATAAATATACACCGTTTGAACTTGTATTTGGAAAAGAAGCAATTATGCCAAATGAACTGAAACTGGATAAAATTGATCCTATTTATAATGTAGAAAGTTATAGCAAAGAGGTTAAATATAGATTACAAAAGTCGCACACTATGGCAAATGAACTGTTAGAAAAACATAAGAAAAGAAATAAAAATCTGTATGATAAATTTGCAAACCCGTGCAATTTAAAAATTAATGATAAAGTATATATCAAAAAAGAACCATATGATAAATTTAAACCCATCTATGATGGTCCATTCATTGTAAAAAATATTAATGGTGTAAATGTCACTATATACAAATAAAAAAAAAATAAAAATAATTAATATTAGATTTAATATATGTATATAAAAAGAAAAAAAAGAAAATTTTGAATCAAAACAGCCTGATCAACTGTGTTGATTCAACATTTTTCCCCCGGAAGGGAGGTGTAATGGCAACATTGGCCATAAACGATTTAGTACACTTAAGCAATACAACCTTGTTACTTCTTTTATTAACACTATGGTAACACTTTAAGTATAACTCATTTTAAGAATAAGTAGAAGTAAGAAAACCTAAATAAACTAAAAGAGTTTGTCTATAACCACTGAAGAAGCAACTAGTGTTTTAATTCGCTGCTACCATCCACCACATGGCGACCGTGACAGGACAACATTGTAATGGCAACATTGGCCATAAACGATTTAGTACACTTAAGCAATACAACCTTGTTACTTCTTTTATTAACACTATGGTAACACTTTAAGTATAACTCATTTTAAGAATAAGTAGAAGAAAGAAAACCTAAATAAACTAGAAGAGTTTGTCTATAACCACTGAAGAAGCAACTAGTGTTTTAATTCGCTGCTACCATCCACCACATGGCGACCGTGACAGTGGAGGCATAAAGATTATTATTAGTAGAAAAGAACAAATTGAAAGAAAATTGTATATATTGAAGTGAAAATCTAAATTTGAATAATCTTTGGTGAAAAATATAAAAAATATTAGAATAATCGTTTGTGCAATACAAAGTATTGTAATTGATTAAAAATGTCTCAAGGTGGTGGCACATCAACTTTACCAAATGGATTTAATAAAGTCTTCATACAAAGAGATTATAGTGAAGGTACGGCAGTAAAATTTCATACCAGATTACCCAGTGAATTGGAAGATTTGTTACATACATACATATATGTATAAATCAATAAAAAAACAAAGAGTTAGCAAAAAAAAAAAAAGCATAAAATCAAAACCCAAAAAGTACAGTAAAATCAAAAATTACTGAAAATAACAGTAGACAAATTTTATACATATAACAATTTTGTAAAAAGTTTTGAAAACGGTACTATGTATAAATAAAAAAAAAAAAAAAACAAACACAAACAGTTACAAATAATTACAGAAAATTTTATATAAAAATCTTTTTTCTTGCAAAACGTTTAGAAAATTACAGAAACTGTACTATAGACATACATACATACATATATATGATTATGAAACAAAAAAACAAAAAAAAATTGAAAAAACACGAAAATAAAAGAATTTGAAATTTAAAAGCAACAAAAACAAAAATTTCAATAGAAATATGTATATACATATATTTTCAACTTTTGGGAAATACTGTACCAAAATTGCAACTTCTTTAAACTAAAAACTTGAAAACAAAAAGAACACAAAATATACAATACGAAAAAGGTATAGTGAAAACAAATTACACCTAGTAACAAGAACAAAAAAAAATGGAAAATAATTCAAAGAAACAAAATGAAAATGAAACAAAATGACAATGAAATGATATAAAAATGAATAATAAAATAATCTATAAAGAGAATCAAAATCAAATCGAAACTTCAAAGAAAAACTGAAAACAACACTTGCGAACATGGAACAAATACATATATACATAGTATACAACAGTAACCAACAAAGAGAAACAAAATTAGCAAAAAAATAATTCAGACACAACAACAATAAGAAAACAACACAACAAAACCATTTAAAAGCAAAATAACGAGTGCAAGAAGAAAAATATAATACAAGGAAGAAGCAGAATAAAATATAACAGAGGAAAAAACAACAGAAGCAGCACAAAAAAAAGGCCGAAAATTAACAAAGGGAAAACAACAGAAGCAGCAAGAAGAAACCAGCAAACCTACATATAAACAGTAGCAACTACATAAAAACAACAAGAGATGACAACAATGAAAACGTATATTGGAAAAAAAACTAATATTTATCCATATACATAAGTATGTATACATTTTTACTAACATTTTACATTGACACAAATATACAAAAACCCTCTAACACAATCAAAAACACAAACACATACACACATAAACCACACAAAGAATATTTAAAACAAATTAAATTAAAATAAAATCTTGAAATTTTATTTGTTTACTTTTAATATACATATGTACATTGCAAATAAATTTGTAATATACATACAAATAAATAACAATTTGAAATGAAAAAAGTCTTGCGTTGATTTATGTGGGAAACTGTGTATACGTATACAAATTATATGTACACAGGTATGTGCTGTGAAAGAAAAAAAAACAAAATTTAAGGGTTGTTTTTAACAAAAACATTGAACAAACAACAAAAAACATTACAATAAAAACATACATACAATCAGATAAACTACATATGTATATACTTACATACGAGTGTATGTAGGAAGATAAATATATAAGCAAAAATATATGCATACATACAAATGTACAAAATTATTTTATATAAACAATTTTTAATTTATAAAATATTAAATTGAATTTGCTAGCTTTTTTATAAAAAGATGACATATTTAAAATAAATTATACGGGTAGATGTCAACAAATAATTTCGACATTAAAAAGTTTTATGAACTAGTATCTGAATTTGACAAAGTAAAGAAAAGAATATTGCAAAACAGACCAATTTCAAGCAACCCAAATAAAATTCAAGAATATATTAAGCTTCTTACTAAAAATTACAACAATATAATAATATTTACAAAACCTTTTAGTAATCATTTGCCTAGTGAGACAAAACAAAAAGTGCATAATAAAATTGTACATTGCAGGGAGTTACTGTTGAGAAGTTTTATCAAGTTAGAATGTAAAGTTAAAATCCCATTTGGTGAAAATTTGTTTGAAGTTGTTAAGGAAGAAATTTTAACAGATTTTAGTTCCGATAGTGACGCTGATAACTCGGATACGAGTATAGATACGGATACAAAATCATCAAATATCAAAGGTACAATTAATACACTTAGCGGTAATAGACTAAATTTAACAATGGCGTCCATAGAAGAAAAAACGAAATTTATATCGATGTGCTCTAATATTATACGGGAAAACTACGACGGAAATCCCCTTACACTAAATTCATTTTTAGATAAAATCAACTTGATTGAGGAAATAACCGCTCCAAACCTGATTACATGCTTCATTTCTTTTATAAAATCTAAGTTGGACGGAAAAGCTAGAGAGGTTTTACCCGATGATATTTCAAGCATAGCTCAAATAAAAAACTCACTTAAATCCAGAATAAAACCGGACAATTCTAAAATTGTAGCGGGCAGAATTGCTGCTATGCATGTCAAGCAAAATAATTATGTAGATTTTTCAAAAGATGTCGAAAATTTGGCGGATGCTTTAGAGCGTTCTCTTGTTATAGAGGGCATTACAAAAGAAAAAGCGCACGAAATGGCTATAGAGCAGACGGTAAACATCTGCAGAAACAATGCTAAATCAGATCTAGTCAAAGCTATTTTAGCGTCTACTGTTTTCCAAGAACCCAAGGATGTAGTAGCAAAGCTAATAGTAGAAGAAGCAAACACAGAAAAAGATAGACATGTTTTGACGATGAGATACAACAGAAATAGAACAAACTTTAACCAAAATCATCAGTCGAACTTTAGATTCCCCCGTGGTAATAATAATCATCAACAATCGTATAGGTCGAATGCGCACAATAATAACTCTAGAGGTAACAGTCAAAATAAATCTCGAAATAATAGGTACAACAACCGAGGTAGAAACAATAACAATTTCAATTATAATAACAATTCCAGTTATAATCGGAATTCGGGGCGAAATTTTTCTCACCAGAATGCATCAGTGAGAACTTTAAACTCGGAAGTCCCTCAGCAGGATATGGTGAGGGTGGAAGAGAGTCAATTGTAGACAAACAAAATCATTTTAAATCAGTATATAGCTTCAACCTTAATTTTTCAGATTTTATACGTTTAAATTGTACGGCATCATACAAAAAAAAACACATTTTTAGTAGATTCGCAAGCAGATATATCAATTTTGAAATTTTCTTCTGTAAAAAATTTCATAGCAATCAATGAGTCGAATAAAGTTAACATTGTTGGCATAACAACAGATACAACAAAGTCGTTAGGTACAATTGCTACAAAATTGTTAATTGCTAATCATTCAATTTCACAAGTTTTTCATATAGTCCCTGACAGCTTTAATATCCCATCTGATGGTATTTTGGGCAAAGATTTTTTAAAAACAAATAAGTGTCAAATAGATTACAACTCAATGACGGTTTCATTTTATGTATATGGCGAAAGACTAATTATTCCTATTTCTCATGGTATTAGTAAAAACTCATGTTTCATTCCACCAAGGTGTGAAGTATTTAGATTATTTCAGTTAGAAAATGTAACTGAACCGCTTTTTGTTGATTCATAAGAAATTTGTGAGCGTGTATTTATAAGTAAATGCATTATAAACACCAAAACACCTGTTTTACGTATTTTAAATACGACGGACGGAACGAAATTCGTGCATAACTATAAACTTAAAACTGAAAAACTTTCAGAATATAATATTTATTCAATTAATAAAAATAATTTGAAAAAGGAACGTATTGAAAACTTAAAAATTATCTTGAATGATAAAATGCCAAACTATGTCAAGGAAGATCTAATGCAAATATGTGAGGAATACGCAGATATCTTTACTCTCAAAAGTGATAAGATGACCATAAACAATTTTTATGAACAGCAACTGCGACTCAATGATACATCACCTGTGTATATCAAAAACTATCGACTCCCATATACACAAAGATGCGAAATTAAAAAGCAAGTTCAGAACTTACTAGCAAATGACTTGATTGAACCCAGCACGTCAAATTATAACAGTCCTTTAATTTTAGTTCCGAAGAAAAGTCCAGATAATGTCAAATCTTATCGTATGTGCGTTGATTTTCGAGCAATTAATAAAAAACTCATAGCTGACAAATTCCCCTTGCCAAGGATTGATGATATACTCGACAATCTTGGTAGAGCTAAACATTTCTCGATAATCGATCTTTTCTCTGGTTTTCACCAGATACCGCTTCATGAAGACTCAAGAGACTTAACATCATTTAGTACAGATCAAGGAGCATTTAGATGGAAGGTTTTACCATTCGGACTGAATGTAGCTCCGAACTCTTTTTCTCGGATGATGTCTATAGCATTCTCAGGTTTAGAACCAAATAAAGCATTTTTGTATATGGACGATATTATTGTCATAGGAAACAGTAAGGAACATCATTTAAAGAATTTGGCTAGTGTTTTTAGAACGTTAAGAAAGTACAATTTGAAAATTAACCCTTACAAATGCAATTTTTTTAGACCCGAAGTCACATTCTTAGGACACAAATGTACCTCGAACGGGCTCTTACCTGATGATTCGAAAATAAATGCAATACAAAAATACACAATACCAACAGACAAAGACGCTGTTAAACGTTTCATAGCTTTTGCTAATTATTACAGGAAATTTATTCCTAACTTTGCTTTACATGCTGCGCCTCTTAATTACATAACAAGAAAAAAAGTAAATTTTATTTGGGACAACAATTGCCAGAAAGCCTTTGAAACCATAAAATCAGAACTGATATCACCCAAAATTCTCCAATACCCCGATTTTACGAAAGAATTTATAATTACCGTCGATGCTTCAAAGATTGGTTGTGGTGCGATTCTAAGTCAGAGTTTTGATGGACATGATTTGCCAGTGTATTACGCATCTAAGGCGTTTGATAAATCAGAACAAAGAAAACCAGTAATAGAACAAGAACTTTACGCAATATACTTTGCCATAAATCAATTCCGACCTTATGTCTATGGAACAAATTTTGTTGTCAGAACTGATCATCATCATCATCATATGAAGGATCCATCATCCAAACTAACGAATATAAGACTTAAACTTTCAGAATATAATTTTTTAATAGAATACATAAAAGGAAAAGATAACGTTGGTGCAGATGCATTATCTCGTATTTCAATTGACGAATTGAAAAAAGAGATATATACTGAACAAATTCTCGCCGTGACAACTCGAGCAATGTCCAAGCGGAATTATATAAACAAACCAACTTCAGAAAATTACAATGAAATTAAGTTACAAGTATACGACAAATTTTCCCAGAATTTTAACAAAACCATTTCGAAAATCAAATCAGAAATAAATTATGAACATAATGATTTAACTAACATAAAATTTAAAATATTTAACAGATTTAAATTGAAATTTTTAATAAATATTAAGATTGTCAACGAAACATTGAATTTCGAGGAAATGCTTTTGATGCTTCAAAGGGAAGCAAACAATCATAATATTTATATATTAGAATGGTCTAAGGACGATTCATTTTTTAGCAAATACAAAATTGATGAATTAAAAACCCATGGTAATAGAGTATTAACAACTCTGAAAATAATGTTAGTGGAACCAATAGAAATGGTATTTGATAAAGATAAACAGACAAAACTGTTGAAAATTCATCACACTGATCCGATTTTAGGTGGTCATAGTGGCAGAAAAAGACTATATGCAAAATTAAAGACAAAATATTACTGGAAAGGAATGACTAGGGACATAGCTTTTTTTTATTAAAAATTGCACAGAATGTAATACGAATAAAGTTAGAATCGGAACAAAAGAAAAACTCACACTTACACCCACACCGATTAAACCTGTAGTGGTAGTATTGGACACAATTGGTCCGTTACCAACATCAAAATATGGAAATAAATATGGTTTAACATTAATATGCGATTTTACAAAATATCTTGTTACTATACCTATACCAGATAAAAGTGCAAAAACTGTTGCACAAGCAATTTTTGAAAATTTTATTTTGATTTACGGTAGAATGAATTCAATTAAAACTGATTTAGGTACTGAATTTAAAAATGATATTTTTTGCGAACTATGCAAATATTTAAACATCGAGTTAAATTTTTCAACCGCTTACCACCATCAAACCGTAGGAAGAGCTGAACGAAATCATAGAGTTTTTAATGAGTACATAAGATCTTATATCAGCGAAAACATATCGGACTGGGATACTTACTTAAAATATTTTACTTTCTTCCATAACACAACTTCAAGTTCAACTTTTGATAATAAATATACACCGTTTGAACTTGTATTTGGAAAAGAAGCAATTATGCCAAATGAACTGAAACTGGATAAAATTGATCCAATTTATAATGTAGAAAGTTATAGCAAAGAGGTTAAATATAGATTACAAAAGTCGCACACTATGGCAAATGAACTGTTAGAAAAACATAAGAAAAGAAATAAAAATCTGTATGATAAATTTGCAAACCCGTGCAATTTAAAAATTAATGATAAAGTATATATCAAAAAAGAACCATATGATAAATTTAAACCCATCTATGATGGTCCATTCATTGTAAAAAATATTAATGGTGTAAATGTCACTATATACAATGAAAATTTAAAAAAAGAAAAAACCATACATAAAAATAGAATTAGAAAAGCATAAAATATTGCTAAAATATCGAAAAAAATAACAATTTTAATTAAACTAGATAAAACTAAAACGTAATCGCAAACTAAAAATGGATTTCAATTAAATTCATAATATTTTTAAAACACAATTGTCAAAAAAAAAAAAAACAAAAAACAACAAAATATTTGCTTTAAAACAAAACTAATTGAATTTTGTTTTACAAACCATTTATGTATGTACTACGTAATTTTTCACGACTTAATAACAACACAATTTTGTTTTCTTTTCTAAAAATTTAAACAAATAATAGTGCATAGTAGTAAACAAATTGAATAATCCAAATAAAACCCAAGTATTGTTGTTGAGTATAAACTATTTTTAATGAATACAATATAAATTTTAGAATGTATAAAGATTAAAGAAGAAAAAGAAAAAATATGGAAAAAAAGTAAAACAATCTACAATAAGTAATGAAAATGAAAAGCATTAAATTATATAGCTTTTTATATTAAAAGTATAAATAAACATAAACTTAGATTTAGATCTAGTATTTAAATTCCAAAAATATATATGAAAAATATATATAAAAAAAAAAAAAAAATTATTAATATTAGATTTAATATATGTACATATATAAAAAGAAAAAAAGAAAATTTTGAATCAAAACAGCCTGATCAACTGTGTTGATTCAACATTTTTCCCCCGGAAGGGAGGTGTAATGGCAACATTGGCCATAAACGATTTAGTACACTTAAGCAATACAACCTTGTTACTTCTTTTATTAACACTAACCTCCCTTCCGGGGGAAAAATGTTGAATCAACACAGTTGATCAGGCTGTTTTGATTCAAAATTTTCTTTTTTTCTTTTTATATATGTACATATATTAAATCTAATATTAATAATTTTTTTTTTTTTTTTTTTATATATATTTTTCATATATGTATATTATATGTATTTTTGGAATTTAAATACTAGATCTAAATCTAAGTTTATGTTTAGTTATACTTTTAATATAAAAAGCTATATAATTTAATGCTTTTAATTTTCATTACTTATTGTAGATTGTTTTACTTTTTTTCAATATTTTTTCTTTTTCTTCTTTAATCTTTATACATTCTAAAATTTATATTGTATTCATTAAAAATAGTTTATACTCAACAACAATACTTGGGTTTTATTTGGATTATTCAATTTGTTTACTACTATGCACTATTATTTGTTTAAATTTTTAGAAAAGAAAACAAAATTGTGTTTTTATTAAGTCGTGAAAAATTACGTAGTACATACATAAATGGTTTGTAAAACAAAATTCAATTAGTTTTGTTTTAAAGCAAATATTTTGTTGTTTTTTGTTTTTTTTTTTTTTTGACAATTTTGTTTTAAAAATATTATGAATTTAATTGAAATCCATTTTTAGTTTGCGATTATGTTTTAGTTTTATCTAGTTTAATTAAAATTGTTATTTTTTCGATATTTTAGCAATATTTTATGCTTTTCTAATTCTATTTTTATGTATGGTTTTTTCTTTTTTTAAATTTTCATTGTATATAGTGACATTTACACCATTAATATTTTTTACAATGAATGGACCATCATAGATGGGTTTAAATTTATCATATGGTTCTTTTTTGATATATACTTTATCATTAATTTTTAAATTGCACGGGTTTGCAAATTTATCATACAGATTTTTATTTCTTTTCTTATGTTTTTCTAACAGTTCATTTGCCATAGTGTGCGACTTTTGTAATCTATATTTAACCTCTTTGCTATAACTTTCTACATTATAAATTGGATCAATTTTATCCAGTTTCAGTTCATTTGGCATAATTGCTTCTTTTCCAAATACAAGTTCAAACGGTGTATATTTATTATCAAAAGTTGAACTTGAAGTTGTGTTATGGAAGAAAGTAAAATATTTTAAGTAAGTATCCCAGTCCGATATGTTTTCGCTGATATAAGATCTTATGTACTCATTAAAAACTCTATGATTTCGTTCAGCTCTTCCTACGGTTTGATGGTGGTAAGCGGTTGAAAAATTTAACTCGATGTTTAAATATTTGCATAGTTCGCAAAAAATATCATTTTTAAATTCAGTACCTAAATCAGTTTTAATTGAATTCATTCTACCGTAAATCAAAATAAAATTTTCAAAAATTGCTTGTGCAACAGTTTTTGCACTTTTATCTGGTATAGGTATAGTAACAAGATATTTTGTAAAATCGCATATTAATGTTAAACCATATTTATTTCCATATTTTGATGTTGGTAACGGACCAATTGTGTCCAATACTACCACTTCAAAAGGTTTAATCGGTGTGGGTGTAAGTGTG
Source organism: Lypha dubia (assembly GCA_947311025.1). Classification (NCBI taxonomy): domain Eukaryota; kingdom Metazoa; phylum Arthropoda; class Insecta; order Diptera; family Tachinidae; genus Lypha; species Lypha dubia. The sequence goes on along the minus strand of OX371265.1, from coordinate 30,200,586 downwards.
AGTTTTTCTTTTGTTCCGATTCTAACTTTATTCGTATTACATTATGTGCAATTTTTAATAAAAAAAGCTATGTCCCTAGTCATTCCTTTCCAGTAATATTTTGTCTTTAATTTTGCATATAGTCTTTTTCTGCCACAATTACCACCTAAAATCGGATCAGTGTGATGAATTTTCAACAGTTTTGTCTGTTTATCTTTATCAAATACCATTTCTATTGGTTCCACTAACATTATTTTCAGAGTTGTTAATACTCTATTACCATGGGTTTTTAATTCATCAATTTTGTATTTGCTAAAAAATGAATCGTCCTTAGACCATTCTAATATATAAATATTATGATTGTTTGCTTCCCTTTGAAGCATCAAAAGCATTTCCTCGAAATTCAATGTTTCGTTGACAATCTTAATATTTATTAAAAATTTCAATTTAAATCTGTTAAATATTTTAAATTTTATGTTAGTTAAATCATTATGTTCATAATTTATTTCTGATTTGATTTTCGAAATGGTTTTGTTAAAATTCTGGGAAAATTTGTCGTATACTTGTAACTTAATTTCATTGTAATTTTCTGAAGTTGGTTTGTTTATATAATTCCGCTTGGACATTGCTCGAGTTGTCACGGCGAGAATTTGTTCAGTATATATCTCTTTTTTCAATTCGTCAATTGAAATACGAGATAATGCATCTGCACCAACGTTATCTTTTCCTTTTATGTATTCTATTAAAAAATTATATTCTGAAAGTTTAAGTCTTATATTCGTTAGTTTGGATGATGGATCCTTCATATTAAATAAGTAGACTAACGGTCGATGATCAGTTCTGACAACAAAATTTGTTCCATAGACATAAGGTCGGAATTGATTTATGGCAAAGTATATTGCGTAAAGTTCTTGTTCTATTACTGGTTTTCTTTGTTCTGATTTACTAAACGCCTTAGATGCGTAATACACTGGCAAATCATGTCCATCAAAACTCTGACTTAGAATCGCACCACAACCAATCTTTGAAGCATCGACGGTAATTATAAATTCTTTCGTAAAATCGGGGTATTGGAGAATTTTGGGTGATATCAGTTCTGATTTTATGGTTTCAAAGGCTTTCTGACAATTGTTGTCCCAAATAAAATTTACTTTTTTTCTTGTTATGTAATTAAGAGGCGCAGCATGTAAAGCAAAGTTAGGAATAAATTTCCTGTAATAATTAGCAAAAGCTATGAAACGTTTAACAGCGTCTTTGTCTGTTGGTATTGTGTATTTTTGTATTGCATTTATTTTCGAATCATCAGGTAAGAGCCAGTTCGAGGTACATTTGTGTCCTAAGAATGTGACTTCGGGTCTAAAAAAATTGCATTTGTAAGGGTTAATTTTCAAATTGTACTTTCTTAACGTTCTAAAAACACTAGCCAAATTCTTTAAATGATGTTCCTTACTGTTTCCTATGACAATAATATCGTCCATATACAAAAATGCTTTATTTTGTTCTAAACCTGAGAATGCTATAGACATCATCCGAGAAAAAGAGTTCGGAGCTACATTCAGTCCGAATGGTAAAACCTTCCATCTAAATGCTCCTTGATCTGTACTAAATGATGTTAAGTCTCTTGAGTCTTCATGAAGCGGTATCTGGTGAAAACCAGAGAAAAGATCGATTATCGAGAAATGTTTAGCTCTACCAAGATTGTCGAGTATATCATCAATCCTTGGCAAGGGGAATTTGTCAGCTATGAGTTTTTTATTAATTGCTCGAAAATCAACGCACATACGATAAGATTTGACATTATCTGGACTTTTCTTCGGAACTAAAATTAAAGGACTGTTATAATTTGACGTGCTGGGTTCAATCAAGTCATTTGCTAGTAAGTTCTGAACTTGCTTTTTAATTTCGCTTCTTTGTGTATATGGGAGTCGATAGTTTTTGATATACACAGGTGATGTATCATTGAGTCGCAGTTGCTGTTCATAAAAATTGTTTATGGTCATCTTATCACTTTTGAGAGTAAAGATATCTGCGTATTCCTCACATATTTGCATTAGATCTTCCTTGACATAGTTTGGCATTTTATCATTCAAGATAATTTTTAAGTTTTCAATACGTTCCTGTTTCAAATTATTTTTATTAATTGAATAAATATTATATTCTGAAAGTTTTTCAGTTTTAAGTTTATAGTTATGCACGAATTTCGTTCCGTCCGTCGTATTTAAAATACGTAAAACAGGTGTTTTGGTGTTTATAATGCATTTACTTATAAATACACCCTCACAAATTTCTTGTGAATCAACAAAAAGCGGTTCAGTTACATTTTCTAACTGAAATAATCTAAATACTTCACACCTTGGTGGAATGAAACATGAGTTTTTACTAATACCATGAGAAATAGGAATAATTAGTCTTTCGCCATATACATAAAATGAAACCGTCATTGAGTTGTAATCTATTTGACACTTATTTGTTTTTAAAAAATCTTTGCCCAGAATACCATCAGATGGGATATTAAAGCTGTCAGGGACTATATGAAAAACTTGTGAAATTGAATAATTAGCAATTAACAATTTTGTAGCAATTCTACCTAACGACTTTGTTGTATCTGTTGTTATGCCAACAATGTTAACTTTATTCGACTCATTGATTGCTATGAAATTTTTTACAGAAGAAAATTTCAAAATTGATATATCTGCTTGCGAATCTACTAAAAATGTGTTTTTTTTGTATGATGCCGTACAATTTAAACGTATAAAATCTGAAAAATTAAGGTTGAAGCTATATACTGATTTAAAATGATTCTGTTTGTCTACAATTGACTCTCTTCCACCCTCACCATATCCTGCTGAGGGACTTCCGAGTTTAAAGTTCTCACTGATGCATTCTGGTGAGAAAAATTTCGCCCCGAATTCCGATTATAACTGGAATTGTTATTATAATTGAAATTGTTATTGTTTCTACCTCGGTTGTTGTACCTATTATTTCAAGATTTATTTTGACTGTTACCTCTAGAGTTATTATTGTGCGCATTCGACCTATACGATTGTTGATGATTATTATTACCACGGGGGAATCTAAAGTTCGACTGATGATTTTGGTTAAAGTTTGTTCTATTTCTGTTGTATCTCATCGTCAAAACATGTCTATCTTTTTCTGTGTTTGCTTCTTCTACTATTAGCTTTGCTACTACATCCTTGGGTTCTTGGAAAACAGTAGACGCTAAAATAGCTTTGACTAGATCTGATTTAGCATTGTTTCTGCAGATGTTTACCGTCTGCTCTATAGCCATTACGTGCGCTTTTTCTTTTGTAATACCCTCTATAACAAGAGAACGCTCTAAAGCATCCGCCAAATTTTCGACATCTTTTGAAAAATCTACATAATTATTTTGCTTGACATGCATAGCAGCAATTCTGCCCGCTACAATTTTAGTATTGTCCGGTTTTATTCTGGATTTAAGTGAGTTTTTTATTTGAGCTATGCTTGAAATATCATCGGGTAAAACCTCTCTAGCTTTTCCGTCCAACTTAGATTTTATAAAAGAAATGAAGCATGTAATCAGGTTTGGAGCGGTTATTTCCTCAATCAAGTTGATTTTATCTAAAAATGAATTTAGTGTAAGGGGATTTCCGTCGTAGTTTTCCCGTATAATATTAGAGCACATCGATATAAATTTCGTTTTTTCTTCTATGGACGCCATTGTTAAATTTGGTCTATTACCGCTAAGTGTATTAATTGTACCTTTGATATTTGATGATTTTGTATCCGTATCTATACTCGTATCCGAGTTATCAGCGTCACTATCGGAACTAAAATCTGTTAAAATTTCTTCCTTAACAACTTCAAACAAATTTTCACCAAATGGGATTTTAACTTTACATTCTAACTTGATAAAACTTCTCAACAGTAACTCTCTGCAATGTACAATTTTATTATGCACTTTTTGTTTTGTCTCACTAGGCAAATGATTACTAAAAGGTTTTGTAAATATTATTATATTGTTGTAATTTTTAATAAGAAGCTTAATATATTCTTGAATTTTATTTTGGTTGCTTTAAATTGGTCTGTTTTGCAATATTCTTTTCTTTACTTTGTCAAATTCAGATACTAGTTCATAAAACTTTTTAATGTCGAAATTATTTGTTGACATCTACCCGTATAATTTATTTTAAATATGTCATCTTTTTATAAAAGTGCTAGCAAATTCAATTTAATATTTTATAAATTAAAAATTGTTTATATAAAATAATTTTATCTGATTATATGTATGTTTTTATTGTAATGTTTTGTAATGTTTTTTGTTGTTTGTTCAATGTTTTTGTTAAAAACAACCCTTAAATTTTGTTTTTTTTTTTTTTCACAGCACATACCTGTGTACATATAATTTGTATACGTATACACAGTTTCCCACATAAATCAACGCAAGACTTTTTTCATTTCAAATTGTTATTTATTTGTATGTATATTACAAATTTATTTGCAATGTACATATGTATATTAAAAGTAAACAAATAAAATTTCAAGATTTTATTTTAATTTAATTTGTTTTTAATATTCTTTGTGTTGTTTATGTGTGTATGTGTTTGTGTTTTTGATTGTGTTAGAGGGTTTTTGTATATTTGTGTAAGTGTATTATAAATGTAAAATGTTAGTAAAAATGTATACATACTTATGTATATGGATAAATATATTAGTTTTTTTTCCAATATACGTTTTCATTGTTGTCATCTCTTGTTGTTTTTATGTAGTTGCTACTGTTTATATGTAGGTTTGCTGGTTTCTTCTTGCTGCTTCTGTTGTTTTCCCTTTGTTAATTTTCGGCCTTTTTTTTTTTTGTGCTGCTTCTGTTGTTTTTTTCCTCTGCTTCTTCGTTCTATTATATTTTTCTTCTTGCACTCGTTATTTTGCTTTTAAATGGTTTTGTTGTGTTGTTTTCTTATTGTTGTTGTGTCTGAATTATTTTTTTTTTTGTTAATTTTGTTTCTCTTTGTTGGTTAATGTTGTATACTATGTACATATATATGTATTTGTTCCATGTTCGCAAGTGTTGTTTTCAGTTTTTTCTTTGAAGTTTCGATTTGATTTTGTAGAGATGTTGTAATTTTTGTTTCATTTTTTTTTTCATTTAGTGTTTCTTTTTATTATATAGTTTCTTTTGATTTTGATTCTCTTTATAGATTATTTTATTATTCATTTTTATATCATTTCATTGTCATTTTGTTTCATTTTCATTTTGTTTCTTTGAATTATTTTCCATTTTTTTTTTGTTCTTGTTACTAGGTGTAATTTGTTTTCACTATACCTTTTTCGTATTGTATATTTTGTGTTCTTTTTGTTTTCAAGTTTTTAGTTTAAAGAAGTTGCAATTTTGGTACAGTATTTCCCAAAAGTTGAAAATATATGTATATACATATTTCTATTGAAATTTTTGTTTTTGTTGCTTTTAAATTTCAAATTCTTTTATTTTCGTGTTTTTTCAATTTTTTTTGTTTCATAATCATATGTATGTATGTATGTCTATAGTACAGTTTCTGTAATTTTCTAAACGTTTTGCAAGAAAAAAGATTTTTATATAAAATTTTCTGTAATTATTTGTAACTGTTTGTGTTTTTTTTTTTTTTTATTTATACATAGTACCGTTTTCAAAACTTTTTACAAAATTGTTATATGTATAAAATTTGTCTACTGTTATTTTCAGTAATTTTTGATTTTACTGTACTTTTTGGGTTTTGATTTTATGCTTTTTTTTTTTTTTTTTGTTAACTCTTTGTTTTTTTTATTGATTTATACATATATGTATGTATGTAACAAATCTTCCAATTCACTGGGTAATCTGGTATGAAATTTTACTGCCGTACCTTCACTATAATCTCTTTGTATGAAGACTTTATTAAATTGAAAAAAGAGATATATACTGAACAAATTCTCGCCGTGACAACTCGAGCAATGTCCAAGCGGAATTATATAAACAAACCAACTTCAGAAAATTACAATGAAATTAAGTTACAAGTATACGACAAATTTTCCCAGAATTTTAACAAAACCATTTCGAAAATCAAATCAGAAATAAATTATGAACATAATGATTTAACTAACATAAAATTTAAAATATTTAACAGATTTAAATTGAAATTTTTAATAAATATTAAGATTGTCAACAAAACATTGAATTTCGAGGAAATGCTTTTGATGCTTCAAAGGGAAGCAAACAATCATAATATTTATATATTAGAATGGTCTAAGGACGATTCATTTTTTAGCAAATACAAAATTGATGAATTAAAAACCCATGGTAATAGAGTATTAACAACTCTGAAAATAATGTTAGTGGAACCAATAGAAATGGTATTTGATAAAGAAAAACAGACAAAACTGTTGAAAATTCATCACACTGATCCGATTTTAGGTGGTGATTGTGGCAGAAAAAGATTATATGCAAAATTAAAGACAAAATATTACTGGAAAGGAATGACTAGGGACATAGCTTTTTTTATTAAAAATTGCACAGAATGTAATACGAATAAAGTTAGAATCGGAACAAAAGAAAAACTCACACTTACACCCACACCGATTAAACCTTTTGAAGTGGTAGTATTGGACACAATTGGTCCGTTACCAACATCAAAATATGGAAATAAATATGGTTTAACATTAATATGCGATTTTACAAAATATCTTGTTACTATACCTATACCAGATAAAAGTGCAAAAACTGTTGCACAAGCAATTTTTGAAAATTTTATTTTGATTTACGGTAGAATGAATTCAATTAAAACTGATTTAGGTACTGAATTTAAAAATGATATTTTTTGCGAACTATGCAAATATTTAAACATCGAGTTAAATTTTTCAGCCGCTTACCACCATCAAACCGTAGGAACAGCTGAACGAAATCATAGAGTTTTTAATGAGTACATAAGATCTTATATCAGCGAAAACATATCGGACTGGGATACTTACTTAAAATATTTTGCTTTCTTCCATAACACAACTTCAAGTTCAACTTTTGATAATAAATATACACCGTTTGAACTTGTATTTGGAAAAGAAGCAATTATGCCAAATGAACTGAAACTGGATAAAATTGATCCTATTTATAATGTAGAAAGTTATAGCAAAGAGGTTAAATATAGATTACAAAAGTCGCACACTATGGCAAATGAACTGTTAGAAAAACATAAGAAAAGAAATAAAAATCTGTATGATAAATTTGCAAACCCGTGCAATTTAAAAATTAATGATAAAGTATATATCAAAAAAGAACCGTATGATAAATTTAAACCCATCTATGATGGTCCATTCATTGTAAAAAATATTAATGGTGTAAATGTCACTATATACAATGAAAATTTAAAAAAAGAAAAAACCATACATAAAAATAGAATTAGAAAAGCATAAAATATTGCTAAAATATCGAAAAAATAACAATTTTAATTAAACTAGATAAAACTAAAACGTAATCGCAAACTAAAAATGGATTTCAATTAAATTCATAATATTTTTAAAACACAATTGTCAAAAAAAAAAAAAACAAAAAACAACAAAATATTTGCTTTAAAACAAAACTAATTGAATTTTGTTTTACAAACCATTTATGTATGTACTACGTAATTTTTCACGACTTAATAAAAACACAATTTTGTTTTCTTTTCTAAAAATTTAAACAAATAATAGTGCATAGTAGTAAACAAATTGAATAATCCAAATAAAACCCAAGTATTGTTGTTGAGTATAAACTATTTTTAATGAATACAATATAAATTTTAGAATGTATAAAGATTAAAGAAGAAAAAGAAAAAATATGGAAAAAAAGTAAAACAATCTACAATAAGTAATGAAAATGAAAAGCATTAAATTATATAGCTTTTTATATTAAAAGTATAAATAAACATAAACTTAGATTTAGATCTAGTATTTAAATTCCAAAAATATATATGAAAAATATATATAAAAAAAAAAAAAAAAAATTATTAATATTAGATTTAATATATGTACATATATAAAAAGAAAAAAAGAAAATTTTGAATCAAAACAGCCTGATCAACTGTGTTGATTCAACATTTTTCCCCCGGAAGGGAGGTGTAATGGCAACATTGGCCATAAACGATTTAGTACACTTAAGCAATACAACCTTGTTACTTCTTTTATTAACACTATGGTAACACTTTAAGTATAACTCATTTTAAGAATAAGTAGAAGTAAGAAAACCTAAATAAACTAAAAGAGTTTGTCTATAACCACTGAAGAAGCAACTAGTGTTTTAATTCGCTGCTACCATCCACCACATGGCGACCGTGACAGGACAACATTGTAATGGCAACATTGGCCATAAACGATTTAGTACACTTAAGCAATACAACCTTGTTACTTCTTTTATTAACACTAACCTCCCTTCCGGGGGAAAAATGTTGAATCAACACAGTTGATCAGGCTGTTTTGATTCAAAATTTTCTTTTTTTCTTTTTATATATGTACATATATTAAATCTAATATTAATAATTTTTTTTTTTTTTTATATATATATTTTTCATATATGTATATTATATGTATTTTTGGAATTTAAATACTAGATCTAAATCTAAGTTTATGTTTAGTTATACTTTTAATATAAAAAGCTATATAATTTAATGCTTTTAATTTTCATTACTTATTGTAGATTGTTTTACTTTTTTTCAATATTTTTTCTTTTTCTTCTTTAATCTTTATACATTCTAAAATTTATATTGTATTCATTAAAAATAGTTTATACTCAACAACAATACTTGGGTTTTATTTGGATTATTCAATTTGTTTACTACTATGCACTATTATTTGTTTAAATTTTTAGAAAAGAAAACAAAATTGTGTTTTTATTAAGTCGTGAAAAATTACGTAGTACATACATAAATGGTTTGTAAAACAAAATTCAATTAGTTTTGTTTTAAAGCAAATATTTTGTTGTTTTTTGTTTTTTTTTTTTTGACAATTGTGTTTTAAAAATATTATGAATTTAATTGAAATCCATTTTTAGTTTGCGATTACGTTTTAGTTTTATCTAGTTTAATTAAAATTGTTATTTTTTCGATATTTTAGCAATATTTTATGCTTTTCTAATTCTATTTTTATGTATGGTTTTTTCTTTTTTTAAATTTTCATTGTATATAGTGACATTTACACCATTAATATTTTTTACAATGAATGGACCATCATAGATGGGTTTAAATTTATCATACGGTTCTTTTTTGATATATACTTTATCATTAATTTTTAAATTGCACGGGTTTGCAAATTTATCATACAGATTTTTATTTCTTTTCTTATGTTTTTCTAACAGTTCATTTGCCATAGTGTGCGACTTTTGTAATCTATATTTAACCTCTTTGCTATAACTTTCTACATTATAAATAGGATCAATTTTATCCAGTTTCAGTTCATTTGGCATAATTGCTTCTTTTCCAAATACAAGTTCAAACGGTGTATATTTATTATCAAAAGTTGAACTTGAAGTTGTGTTATGGAAGAAAGTAAAATATTTTAAGTAAGTATCCCAGTCCGATATGTTTTCGCTGATATAAGATCTTATGTATTCATTAAAAACTCTATGATTTCGTTCAGCTGTTCCTACGGTTTGATGGTGGTAAGCGGTTGAAAAATTTAACTCGATGTTTAAATATTTGCATAGTTCGCAAAAAATATCATTTTTAAATTCAGTACCTAAATCAGTTTTAATTGAATTCATTCTACCGTAAATCAAAATAAAATTTTCAAAAATTGCTTGTGCAACAGTTTTTGCACTTTTATCTGGTATAGGTATAGTAACAAGATATTTTGTAAAATCGCATATTAATGTTAAACCATATTTATTTCCATATTTTGATGTTGGTAACGGACCAATTGTGTCCAATACTACCACTTCAAAAGGTTTAATCGGTGTGGGTGTAAGTGTGAGTTTTTCTTTTGTTCCGATTCTAACTTTATTCGTATTACATTCTGTGCAATTTTTAATAAAAAAAGCTATGTCCCTAGTCATTCCTTTCCAGTAATATTTTGTCTTTAATTTTGCATATAATCTTTTTCTGCCACAATGACCACCTAAAATCGGATCAGTGTGATGAATTTTCAACAGTTTTGTCTGTTTTTCTTTATCAAATACCATTTCTATTGGTTCAACTAACATTATTTTCAGAGTTGTTAATACTCTATTACCATGGGTTTTTAATTCATCAATTTTGTATTTGCTAAAAAATGAATCGTCCTTAGACCATTCTAATATATAAATATTATGATTGTTTGCTTCCCTTTGAAGCATCAAAAGCATTTCCTCGAAATTCAATGTTTTGTTGACAATCTTAATATTTATTAAAAATTTCAATTTAAATCTGTTAAATATTTTAAATTTTATGTTAGTTAAATCATTATGTTCATAATTTATTTCTGATTTGATTTTCGAAATGGTTTTGTTAAAATTCTGGGAAAATTTGTCGTATACTTGTAACTTAATTTCATTGTAATTTTCTGAAGTTGGTTTGTTTATATAATTCCGCTTGGACATTGCTCGAGTTGTCACGGCGAGAATTTGTTCAGTATATATCTCTTTTTTCAATTCGTCAATTGAAATACGAGATAATGCATCTGCACCAACGTTATCTTTTCCTTTTATGTATTCTATTAAAAAATTATATTCTGAAAGTTTAAGTCTTATATTCGTTAGTTTGGATGATGGATCCTTCATATGATGATGATGATGATCAGTTCTGACAACAAAATTTGTTCCATAGACATAAGGTCGGAATTGATTTATGGCAAAGTATATTGCGTAAAGTTCTTGTTCTATTACTGGTTTTCTTTGTTCTGATTTATCAAACGCCTTAGATGCGTAATACACTGGCAAATCATGTCCATCAAAACTCTGACTTAGAATCGCACCACAACCAATCTTTGAAGCATCGACGGTAATTATAAATTCTTTCGTAAAATCGGGGTATTGGAGAATTTTGGGTGATATCAGTTCTGATTTTATGGTTTCAAAGGCTTTCTGGCAATTGTTGTCCCAAATAAAATTTACTTTTTTTCTTGTTATGTAATTAAGAGGCGCAGCATGTAAAGCAAAGTTAGGAATAAATTTCCTGTAATAATTAGCAAAAGCTATGAAACGTTTAACAGCGTCTTTGTCTGTTGGTATTGTGTATTTTTGTATTGCATTTATTTTCGAATCATCAGGTAAGAGCCCGTTCGAGGTACATTTGTGTCCTAAGAATGTGACTTCGGGTCTAAAAAAATTGCATTTGTAAGGGTTAATTTTCAAATTGTACTTTCTAAACGTTCTAAAAACACTAGCCAAATTCTTTAAATGATGTTCCTTACTGTTTCCTATAACAATAATATCGTCCATATACAAAAATGCTTTATTTGGTTCTAAGCCTGAGAATGCTATAGACATCATCCGAGAAAAAGAGTTCGGAGCTACATTCAGTCCGAATGGTAAAACCTTCCATCTAAACGCTCCTTGATCTGTACTAAATGATGTTAAGTCTCTTGAGTCTTCATGAAGCGGTATCTGGTGAAAACCAGAGAAAAGATCGATTATCGAGAAATGTTTAGCTCTACCAAGATTGTCGAGTATATCATCAATCCTTGGCAAGGGGAATTTGTCAGCTATGAGTTTTTTATTAATTGCTCGAAAATCAACGCACATACGATAAGATTTGACATTATCTGGACTTTTCTTCGGAACTTAAATTAAAGGACTGTTATAATTTGACGTGCTGGTTTCAATCAAGTCATTTGCTAGTAAGTTCTGAACTTGCTTTTTAATTTCGCATCTTTGTGTATATGGGAGTCGATAGTTTTTGATATACACAGGTGATGTATCATTGAGTCGCAGTTGCTGTTCATAAAAATTGTTTATGGTCATCTTATCACTTTTGAGAATAAAGATATCTGCGTATTCCTCACATATTTGCATTAGATCTTCCTTGACATAGTTTGGCATTTTATCATTCAAGATAATTTTTAAGTTTTCAATACGTTCCTTTTTCAAATTATTTTTATTAATTGAATAAATATTATATTCTGAAAGTTTTTCAGTTTTAAGTTTATAGTTATGCACGAATTTCGTTCCGTCCGTCGTATTTAAAATACGTAAAACAGGTGTTTTGGTGTTTATAATGCATTTACTTATAAATACACCCTCACAAATTTCTTGTGAATCAACAAAAAGCGGTTCAGTTACATTTTCTAACTGAAATAATCTAAATACTTCACACCTTGGTGGAATGAAACATGAGTTTTTACTAATACCATGAGAAATAGGAATAATTAGTCTTTCGCCATATACATAAAATGAAACCGTCATTGAGTTGTAATCTATTTGACACTTATTTGTTTTTAAAAAATCTTTGCCCAAAATACCATCAGATGGGATATTAAAGCTGTCAGGGACTATATGAAAAACTTGTGAAATTGAATGATTAGCAATTAACAATTTTGTAGCAATTGTACCTAACGACTTTGTTGTATCTGTTGTTATGCCAACAATGTTAACTTTATTCGACTCATTGATTGCTATGAAATTTTTTACAGAAGAAAATTTCAAAATTGATATATCTGCTTGCGAATCTACTAAAAATGTGTTTTTTTTTTGTATGATGCCGTACAATTTAAACGTATAAAATCTGAAAAATTAAGGTTGAAGCTATATACTGATTTAAAATGATTTTGTTTGTCTACAATTGACTCTCTTCCACCCTCACCATATCCTGCTGAGGGACTTCCGAGTTTAAAGTTCTCACTGATGCATTCTGGTGAGAAAAATTTCGCCCCGAATTCCGATTATAACTGGAATTGTTATTATAATTGAAATTGTTATTGTTTCTACCTCGGTTGTTGTACCTATTATTTCGAGAATTATTTTGACTGTTACCTCTAGAGTTATTATTGTGCGCATTCGACCTATACGATTGTTGATGATTATTATTACCACGGGGGAATCTAAAGTTCGACTGATGATTTTGGTTAAAGTTTGTTCTATTTCTGTTGTATCTCATCGTCAAAACATGTCTATCTTTTTCTGTGTTTGCTTCTTCTACTATTAGCTTTGCTACTACATCCTTGGGTTCTTGGAAAACTGTAGACGCTAAAATAGCTTTGACTAGATCTGATTTAGCATTGTTTCTGCAGATGTTTACCGTCTGCTCTATAGCCATTTCGTGCGCTTTTTCTTTTGTAATGCCCTCTATAACAAGAGCACGCTCTAAAGCATCCGCCAAATTTTCGACATCTTTTGAAAAATCTACATAATTATTATGCTTGACATGCATAGCAGCAATTCTGCCCGCTACAATTTTAGAATTGTCCGGTTTTATTCTGGATTTAAGTGAGTTTTTTATTTGAGCTATGCTTGAAATATCATCGGGTAAAACCTCTCTAGCTTTTCCGTCCAACTTAGATTTTATAAAAGAAATGAAGCATGTAATCAGGTTTGGAGCGGTTATTTCCTCAATCAAGTTGATTTTATCTAAAAATGAATTTAGTGTAAGGGGATTTCCGTCGTAGTTTTCCCGTATAATATTAGAGCACATCGATATAAATTTCGTTTTTTCTTCTATGGACGCCATTGTTAAATTTAGTCTATTACCGCTAAGTGTATTAATTGTACCTTTGATATTTGATGATTTTGTATCCGTATCTATACTCGTATCCGAGTTATCAGCGTCACTATCGGAACTAAAATCTGTTAAAATTTCTTCCTTAACAACTTCAAACAAATTTTCACCAAATGGGATTTTAACTTTACATTCTAACTTGATAAAACTTCTCAACAGTAACTCCCTGCAATGTACAATTTTATTATGCACTTTTTGTTTTGTCTCACTAGGCAAATGATTACTAAAAGGTTTTGTAAATATTATTATATTGTTGTAATTTTTAATAAGAAGCTTAATATATTCTTGAATTTTATTTTGGTTGCTTGAAATTGGTCTGTTTTGCAATATTCTTTTCTTTACTTTGTCAAATTCAGATACTAGTTCATAAAACTTTTTAATGTCGAAATTATTTGTTGACATCTACCCGTATAATTTATTTTAAATATGTCATCTTTTTATAAAAGTGCTAGCAAATTCAATTTAATATTTTATAAATTAAAAATTGTTTATATAAAATAATTTTGTACATTTGTATGTATGTATGTTTTTATTGTAATGTTTTTTGTTGTTTGTTCAATGTTTTTGTTAAAAACAACCCTTAAATTTTGTTTTTTTTTTCTTTCACAGCACATACCTGTGTACATATAATTTGTATACGTATACACAGTTTCCCACATAAATCAACGCAAGACTTTTTTCATTTCAAATTGTTATTTATTTGTATGTATATTACAAATTTATTTGCAATGTACATATGTATATTAAAAGTGGTCGATGGTAGCAGCGAATTAAAACACTAGTTGCTTCTTCAGTGGTTATAGACAAACTCTTCTAGTTTATTTAGGTTTTCTTACTTCTACTTATTCTTAAAATGAGTTATACTTAAAGAAGTAACAAGGTTGTATTGCTTAAGTGTACTAAATCGTTTATGGCCAATGTTGCCATTACACCTCCCTTCCGGGGGAAAAATGTTGAATAAACACAGTTGATCAGGCTGTTTTGATTCAAAATTTTCTTTTTTTTTCTTTTTATATACATATATTAAATCTAATATTAATAATTTTTTTTTTTTTTTTTTTTTTTTTTTTTTTTTATATATTTTTCATATATGTATATTATATGTATTTTTGGAATTTAAATACTAGATCTAAATCTAAGTTTATGTTTAGTTATACTTTTAATATAAAAAGCTATATAATTTAATGCTTTTAATTTTCATTACTTATTGTAGATTGTTTTACTTTCTTTCAATATTTTTTCTTTTTCTTCTTTAATCTTTATACATTCTAAAATTTATATTGTATTCATTAAAAATAGTTTATACTCAACAACAATACTTGGGTTTTATTTGGATTATTCAATTTGTTTACTACTATGCACTATTATTTGTTTAAATTTTTAGAAAAGAAAACAAAATTGTGTTTTTATTAAGTCGTGAAAAATTACGTAGTACATACATAAATGGTTTGTAAAACAAAATTCAATTAGTTTTGTTTTAAAGCAAATATTTTGTTGTTTTTTGTTTTTTTTTTTGACAATTGTGTTTTAAAAATATTATGAATTTAATTGAAATCCATTTTTAGTTTGCGATTACGTTTTAGTTTTATCTAGTTTAATTAAAATTGTTATTTTTTCGATATTTTAGCAATATTTTATGCTTTTCTAATTCTATTTTTATGTATGGTTTTTTCTTTTTTTAAATTTTCATTGTATATAGTGACATTTACACCATTAATATTTTTTACAATGAATGGACCATCATAGATGGGTTTAAATTTATCATACGGTTCTTTTTTGATATATACTTTATCATTAATTTTTAAATTGCACGGGTTTGCAAATTTATCATACAGATTTTTATTTCTTTTCTTATGTTTTTCTAACAGTTCATTTGCCATAGTGTGCGACTTTTGTAATCTATATTTAACCTCTTTGCTATAACTTTCTACATTATAAATAGGATCAATTTTATCCAGTTTCAGTTCATTTGGCATAATTGCTTCTTTTCCAAATACAAGTTCAAACGGTGTATATTTATTATCAAAAGTTGAACTTGAAGTTGTGTTATGGAAGAAAGTAAAATATTTTAAGTAAGTATCCCAGTCCGATATGTTTTCGCTGATATAAGATCTTATGTACTCATTAAAAACTCTATGATTTCGTTCAGCTGTTCCTACGGTTTGATGGTGGTAAGCGGTTGAAAAATTTAACTCGATGTTTAAATATTTGCATAGTTCGCAAAAAATATCATTTTTAAATTCAGTACCTAAATCAGTTTTAATTGAATTCATTCTACCGTAAATCAAAATAAAATTTTCAAAAATTGCTTGTGCAACAGTTTTTGCACTTTTATCTGGTATAGGTATAGTAACAAGATATTTTGTAAAATCGCATATTAATGTTAAACCATATTTATTTCCATATTTTGATGTTGGTAACGGACCAATTGTGTCCAATACTACCACTTCAAAAGGTTTAATCGGTGTGGGTGTAAGTGTGAGTTTTTCTTTTGTTCCGATTCTAACTTTATTCGTATTACATTCTGTGCAATTTTTAATAAAAAAAGCTATGTCCCTAGTCATTCCTTTCCAGTAATATTTTGTCTTTAATTTTGCATATAATCTTTTTCTGCCACAATGACCACCTAAAATCGGATCAGTGTGATGAATTTTCAACAGTTTTGTCTGTTTTTCTTTATCAAATACCATTTCTATTGGTTCAACTAACATTATTTTCAGAGTTGTTAATACTCTATTACCATGGGTTTTTAATTCATCAATTTTGTATTTGCTAAAAAATGAATCGTCCTTAGACCATTCTAATATATAAATATTATGATTGTTTGCTTCCCTTTGAAGCATCAAAAGCATTTCCTCGAAATTCAATGTTTTGTTGACAATCTTAATATTTATTAAAAATTTCAATTTAAATCTGTTAAATATTTTAAATTTTATGTTAGTTAAATCATTATGTTCATAATTTATTTCTGATTTGATTTTCGAAATGGTTTTGTTAAAATTCTGGGAAAATTTGTCGTATACTTGTAACTTAATTTCATTGTAATTTTCTGAAGTTGGTTTGTTTATATAATTCCGCTTGGACATTGCTCGAGTTGTCACGGCGAGAATTTGTTCAGTATATATCTCTTTTTTCAATTCGTCAATTGAAATACGAGATAATGCATCTGCACCAACGTTATCTTTTCCTTTTATGTATTCTATTAAAAAATTATATTCTGAAAGTTTAAGTCTTATATTCGTTAGTTTGGATGATGGATCCTTCATATTAAATAAGTAGACTAACGGTCGATGATCAGTTCTGACAACAAAATTTGTTCCATAGACATAAGGTCGGAATTGATTTATGGCAAAGTATATTGCGTAAAGTTCTTGTTCTATTACTGGTTTTCTTTGTTCTGATTTATCAAACGCCTTAGATGCGTAATACACTGGCAAATCATGTCCATCAAAACTCTGACTTAGAATCGCACCACAACCAATCTTTGAAGCATCGACGGTAATTATAAATTCTTTCGTAAAATCGGGGTATTGGAGAATTTTGGGTGATATCAGTTCTGATTTTATGGTTTCAAAGGCTTTCTGGCAATTGTTGTCCCAAATAAAATTTACTTTTTTTCTTGTTATGTAATTAAGAGGCGCAGCATGTAAAGCAAAGTTAGGAATAAATTTCCTGTAATAATTAGCAAAAGCTATGAAACGTTTAACAGCGTCTTTGTCTGTTGGTATTGTGTATTTTTGTATTGCATTTATTTTCGAATCATCAGGTAAGAGCCCGTTCGAGGTACATTTGTGTCCTAAGAATGTGACTTCGGGTCTAAAAAAATTGCATTTGTAAGGGTTAATTTTCAAATTGTACTTTCTTAACGTTCTAAAAACACTAGCCAAATTCTTTAAATGATGTTCCTTACTGTTTCCTATGACAATAATATCGTCCATATACAAAAATGCTTTATTTGGTTCTAAGCCTGAGAATGCTATAGACATCATCCGAGAAAAAGAGTTCGGAGCTACATTCAGTCCGAATGGTAAAACCTTCCATCTAAACGCTCCTTGATCTGTACTAAATAATGTTAAGTCTCTTGAGTCTTCATGAAGCGGTATCTGGTGAAAACCAGAGAAAAGATCGATTATCGAGAAATGTTTAGCTCTACCAAGATTGTCGAGTATATCATCAATCCTTGGCAAGGGGAATTTGTCAGCTATGAGTTTTTTATTAATTGCTCGAAAATCAACGCACATACGATAAGATTTGACATTATCTGGACTTTTCTTCGGAACTAAAATTAAAGGACTGTTATAATTTGACGTGCTGGGTTCAATCAAGTCATTTGCTAGTAAGTTCTGAACTTGCTTTTTAATTTCGCATCTTTGTGTATATGGGAGTCGATAGTTTTTGATATACACAGGTGATGTATCATTGAGTCGCAGTTGCTGTTCATAAAAATTGTTTATGGTCATCTTATCACTTTTGAGAGTAAAGATATCTGCGTATTCCTCACATATTTGCATTAGATCTTCCTTGACATAGTTTGGCATTTTATCATTCAAGATAATTTTTAAGTTTTCAATACGTTCCTTTTTCAAATTATTTTTATTAATTGAATAAATATTATATTCTGAAAGTTTTTCAGTTTTAAGTTTATAGTTATGCACGAATTTCGTTGCGTCCGTCGTATTTAAAATACGTAAAACAGGTGTTTTGGTGTTTATAATGCATTTACTTATAAATACACCCTCACAAATTTCTTGTGAATCAACAAAAAGCGGTTCAGTTACATTTTCTAACTGAAATAATCTAAATACTTCACACCTTGGTGGAATGAAACATGAGTTTTTACTAATACCATGAGAAATAGGAATAATTAGTCTTTCGCCATATACATAAAATGAAACCGTCATTGAGTTGTAATCTATTTGACACTTATTTGTTTTTAAAAAATCTTTGCCCAAAATACCATCAGATGGGATATTAAAGCTGTCAGGGACTATATGAAAAACTTGTGAAATTGAATGATTAGCAATTAACAATTTTGTAGCAATTGTACCTAACGACTTTGTTGTATCTGTTGTTATGCCAACAATGTTAACTTTATTCGACTCATTGATTGCTATGAAATTTTTTACAGAAGAAAATTTCAAAATTGATATATCTGCTTGCGAATCTACTAAAAATGTGTTTTTTTTGTATGATGCCGTACAATTTAAACGTATAAAATCTGAAAAATTAAGGTTGAAGCTATATACTGATTTAAAATGATTCTGTTTGTCTACAATTGACTCTCTTCCACCCTCACCATATCCTGCTGAGGGACTTCCGAGTTTAAAGTTCTCACTGATGCATTCTGGTGAGAAAAATTTCGCCCCGAATTCCGATTATAACTGGAATTGTTATTATAATTGAAATTGTTATTGTTTCTACCTCGGTTGTTGTACCTATTATTTCGAGATTTATTTTGACTGTTACCTCTAGAGTTATTATTGTGCGCATTCGACCTATACGATTGTTGATGATTATTATTACCACGGGGGAATCTAAAGTTCGACTGATGATTTTGGTTAAAGTTTGCTCTATTTCTGTTGTATCTCATCGTCAAAACATGTCTATCTTTTTCTGTGTTTGCTTCTTCTACTATTAGCTTTGCTACTACATCCTTGGGTTCTTGGAAAACTGTAGACGCTAAAATAGCTTTGACTAGATCTGATTTAGCATTGTTTCTG
Source organism: Lypha dubia (assembly GCA_947311025.1). Classification (NCBI taxonomy): domain Eukaryota; kingdom Metazoa; phylum Arthropoda; class Insecta; order Diptera; family Tachinidae; genus Lypha; species Lypha dubia. The sequence continues at coordinate 30,181,244 of OX371265.1, read as the reverse complement.
CAGATGATTACCGTCTGCTCTATAGCCATTTCGTGCGCTTTTTCTTTTGTAATGCCCTCTATAACAAGAGAACGCTCTAAAGCATCCGCCAAATTTTCGACATCTTTTGAAAAATCTACATAATTATTTTGCTTGACATGCATAGCAGCAATTCTGCCCGCTACAATTTTAGAATTGTCCGGTTTTATTCTGGATTTAAGTGAGTTTTTTATTTGAGCTATGCTTGAAATATCATCGGGTAAAACCTCTCTAGCTTTTCCGTCCAACTTAGATTTTATAAAAGAAATGAAGCATGTAATCAGGTTTGGAGCGGTTATTTCCTCAATCAAGTTGATTTTATCTAAAAATTAATTTAGTGTAAGGGGATTTCCGTCGTAGTTTTCCCGTATAATATTAGAGCACATCGATATAAATTTCGTTTTTTCTTCTATGGACGCCATTGTTAAATTTAGTCTATTACCGCTAAGTGTATTAATTGTACCTTTGATATTTGATGATTTTGTATCCGTATCTATACTCGTATCCGAGTTATCAGCGTCACTATCGGAACTAAAATCTGTTAAAATTTCTTCCTTAACAACTTCAAACAAATTTTCACCAAATGGGATTTTAACTTTACATTCTAACTTGATAAAACTTCTCAACAGTAACTCCCTGCAATGTACAATTTTATTATGCACTTTTTGTTTTGTCTCACTAGGCAAATGATTACTAAAAGGTTTTGTAAATATTATTATATTGTTGTAATTTTTAATAAGAAGCTTAATATATTCTTGAATTTTATTTTGGTTGCTTGAAATTGGTCTGTTTTGCAATATTCTTTTCTTTACTTTGTCAAATTCAGATACTAGTTCATAAAACTTTTTAATGTCGAAATTATTTGTTGACATCTACCCGTATAATTTATTTTAAATATGTCATCTTTTTATAAAAGTGCTAGCAAATTCAATTTAATATTTTATAAATTAAAAATTGTTTATATAAAATAATTTTGTACATTTGTATGTATGTATATATTTTTGTTTATATATTTATCTTCCTACATACACTCGTATGTATATATGTAGTTTATCTGATTGTATGTATGTTTTTATTGTAATGTTTTTTGTTGTTTGTTCAATGTTTTTGTTAAAAACAACCCTTAAATTTTGTTTTTTTTTTCTTTCACAGCACATACCTGTGTACATATAATTTGTATACGTATACACAGTTTCCCACATAAATCAACGCAAGACTTTTTTCATTTCAAATTGTTATTTATTTGTATGTATATTACAAATTTATTTGCAATGTACATATGTATATTAAAAGTAAACAAATAAAATTTCAAGATTTTATTTTAATTTAATTTGTTTTAAATATTCTTTGTGTGGTTTATGTGTGTATGTGTTTGTGTTTTTGATTGTGTTAGAGGGTTTTTGTATATTTGTGTCAATGTAAAATGTTAGTAAAAATGTATACATACTTATGTATATGGATAAATATTAGTTTTTTTCCAATATACGTTTTCATTGTTGTCATCTCTTGTTGTTTTTATGTAGTTGCTACTGTTTATATGTAGGTTTGCTGGTTTCTTCTTGCTGCTTCTGTTGTTTTCCCTTTGTTAATTTTCGGCCTTTTTTTTGTGCTGCTTCTGTTGTTTTCCCTTTGTTAATTTTCGGCCTTTTTTTTTGTGCTGCTTCTGTTGTTTTTTCCTCTGTTATATTTTATTCTGCTTCTTCCTTGTATTATATTTTTCTTCTTGCACTCGTTATTTTGCTTTTAAATGGTTTTGTTGTGTTGTTTTCTTATTGTTGTTGTGTCTGAATTATTTTTTTGTTAATTTTGTTTCTCTTTGTTGGTTACTGTTGTATACTATGTATATATGTATTTGTTCCATGTTCGCAAGTGTTGTTTTCAGTTTTTCTTTGAAGTTTCGATTTGATTTTGATTCTCTTTATAGATTATTTTATTATTCATTTTTATATCATTTCATTGTCATTTTGTTTCATTTTCATTTTGTTTCTTTGAATTATTTTCCATTTTTTTTTTGTTCTTGTTACTAGGTGTAATTTGTTTTCACTATACCTTTTTCGTATTGTATATTTTGTGTTCTTTTTGTTTTCAAGTTTTTAGTTTAAAGAAGTTGCAATTTTGGTACAGTATTTCCCAAAAGTTGAAAATATATGTATATACATATTTCTATTGAAATTTTTGTTTTTGTTGCTTTTAAATTTCAAATTCTTTTATTTTCGTGTTTTTTTCAATTTTTTTTTCGTTTTTTTGTTTCATAATCATATATATGTATGTATGTATGTCTATAGTACAGTTTCTGTAATTTTCTAAACGTTTTGCAAGAAAAAAGATTTTTATATAAAATTTTCTGTAATTATTTGTAACTGTTTGTGTTTGTTTTTTTTTTTTTTATTTATACATAGTACCGTTTTCAAAACTTTTTACAAAATTGTTATATGTATAAAATTTGTCTACTGTTATTTTCAGTAATTTTTGATTTTACTGTACTTTTTGGGTTTTGATTTTATGCTTTTTTTTTTTTTGTTAACTCTTTGTTTTTTTATTGATTTATACATATATGTATGTATGTAACAAATCTTCCAATTCACTGGGTAATCTGGTATGAAATTTTACTGCCGTACCTTCACTATAATCTCTTTGTATGAAGACTTTATTAAATCCATTTGGTAAAGTTGATTTGCCACCACCTTGAGACATTTTTAATCAATTACAATACTTTGTATTGCACAAACGATTATTCTAATATTTTTTATATTTTTCACCAAAGATTATTCAAATTTAGATTTTCACTTCAATATATACAATTTTCTTTCAATTTGTTCTTTTCTACTAATAATATTTTAATTTGATTGAATTTTTCTTTTTATATTTTATCCGTGCTTATCTTTATGCCTCCACTGTCACGGTCGCCATGTGGTGGATGGTAGCAGCGAATTAAAACACTAGTTGCTTCTTCAGTGGTTATAGACAAACTCTTCTAGTTTATTTAGGTTTTCTTACTTCTACTTATTCTTAAAATGAGTTATACTTAAAGAAGTAACAAGGTTGTATTGCTTAAGTGTACTAAATCGTTTATGGCCAATGTTGCCATTACAAGACCAGCAAACAAATTTAATAAACATTATTACATATGTATATAATCATTGACTTTATTTTCTTTTAATATCAGTTTTTACATCAATGTACCATAAAATAGAAATAAAATAAAAATAAAAGTGAAATAAGTTCTACATGCCAATTATGTGTAAATAAAATAAGTTTAGTGTGAAGATTTAATATGACATTGTTTTAAAAAATTTAATCCATATTTTAAAAATTTCACTTAGGTTTTTAAATAATTTAATATTTACTTAATTGAAAAAACAAAAAATAATTTTCAAATAATTTTGTTGACCTAATATGTACTACATCCATCAAAGCATAACAGTTCAAACGCTTGACGTTTTGTTTGGAGGGTAGCTCTATCTCAGCAACACAAAGCAAAAGAAAAACGAAACACTAACATACATACATGCGAGTATGTATTCATATGAGTATATTTAATATTTTGTTTTTGTTATTGCAGTTGAATGTGAGTACAGTACAATACGCATATAAGAAAGTCTGAAAATGTACAGATTTTGTTTCTTATATGCGAGCTTTCTTATAAAGAGAACACGCATATAAGAAAGATAATTTCTTATATGCGGCAGAAACAAAATTTAAAAAATTTCCTATGGAGTATGCAGATATATATTTGAAATAAAATTAATACACATTATTTTGAACAAAAAAACAGCGAAGCCGGCTGATTTCACAAAAATCAACGACTTCATTTGACATTTGGACCAGTGTTCACAGATGTAAATTGTAAAATATAATCAAAAAAATTATATTTTTCCCCAAATTGAAAAAAAGTTTCATTTTGAGAATACTTTCTTATACACGTACAATTTTCTATGGAAGGAATATAATTTTTCATAAAAATTTGTTTCTTATAGCAGAGTTTTTCTTATAAGCGAGTTTCTTATATAAGGATTATTTAGCACGTAGTTATATGGAAATGTACATGGTGTCTGGAAAAGTGTTTCTTATAGCCGAGTTTTTCTTATAAACGAGTTTCTTATATGCGTATTGTACTGTAACCAGCGTTGTCAACTTGGTGCGTTTCGCACCTTTTTTGGTGCTTTTCTAAATGTTTTGTGCGAAAAATATCTGAGTTGGTGCGTAGTGCGCTTATTCTTTAATTTTGGTGCGTTTTTTTAATTTTGGGTGGCTCCAAATCATATTAAACACAATTTTTTGTTTCAGTATGAGAAAAAAGAATTTTGTACAAAAAGTAAAACTGTTTCAATACCATTTCATTCAATTTGTGTACAATTTTTACATTCAATTTTACAGACCATAATAAGAGCAACCATTAATGATGTTTAAGAGGCACCAAAACATATTCACAAAAACCGTTAAACCGTCTTGTTGTTATAGATAATTTGTAACATTTCATTATAAGAAATTTGTTTTCCCTTCTAGATTTTCAGAGTACATACATAATTGTTTTTTGTCGTAAAAGTTGTTGTCAAGTCTGTTAAAGAGCTTAGCAAAAACAAAGTATTCTTGAGACTTCCGATCATTGTTCGTTTTTTATAAAAATGCGTAAAAGTTTATATAAAGGTTATAACACTAAAATTAACAAAATTTATATTTACTAAAAGAAATATTTAAAGTTAGTGTCAAGAATGGAGTCTAAAAAAGGAGATCATAAGCGAAATACAAAAGGATTTGGGAATCACAATGTGAGTTTAAGCAATGGATTCGGCTTTAACCAAATATTAACACAAAAGCAAGATGTTTTTATTGCAAATGCGATATCACGCTTAAATATCCAACCTTGTTCGGCATGCTGGAACACGGAAACACATTGCAGCTTTAAGCCCATTTAGCTACAACCGACAGCAACAACCAGCATTGTACAAAATGTTTTATCCCATTGCAAATATGATATCATGCCATTAGCAGTACAATTTGAATACGATGTCGAAATATTATCTAGTATTGAAAAAGGGTGGAGAATGATTCACTTCATGCATTGGCTCAATATTATATCAACATTAGAATTTTGGGCTAAAGTTAAATGTTGTAAAGACGCAAAATTAATTTAATAAAATTTTTCAATAAAAAAAATAATCTGAACTTGATGCGTTTTTTGTTAAATGGCGCGTTTTTTTCCTCATTTTGGTGCCTTTTGAAATTTCAAAGTTGACAACGCTGACTGTAACACATTTAAAAAACAACAACAAAGTCGCTTTTAAAGGACAAGCAAATCAAAACAAACAGAAAAATGTACCTGTGATAGTGTCGATTAATTATGTTACGAAAAATTAAATACAACCCCCATCGCGCCATAAAGAGCATAGCTCTAAAAAGCTGCCAGGTGTCCAAAATAAATAATAAAGTACAGAAATTTGATAACCGGAAATAAGTGGTTCAATGGCGCTGCTATGAGTGAGACATCTTGCTGGTGTGATTTTTGACTAGGCTGATTAGTGAAGACATTTAATTTTGTGGGATTAGTGTTATTTATGGAATCAGTGTATTGCATTTGTGGAACTATTGTTAGGTTTTATTTTTGTTACGGAATTTCTTGATTCGGTCGCCGCGCTCAAAGCCCGCGATAAGAGCTATGCGATTGCTTAAAAAAAATTACGGGAGTGCCAACAGAAACTGAAGTGAAAACTTCTTTTAACGCGGAACGCATATTTGTTTTTAATTATCTAGACGCGTTTGCGGTCTGCAATATGTACACGCATACACTATAGCTGCGTCTCGTAACGGTGTCGTGAGTTCAGAGATTTGGTCTCATCTACAAATATACGTACCGCGCTAAAAGAAGTTTTCACTTCAATAACAAAAATGCACCACCTACCTTTAATACAGCGATACTTGTAGAAAAATATAAATTTTTTATATATGTATACTTATATATATATTAGGGCGGGTCGATTTAAAAATCGCACATATTACAAGGAAAATCGTATTCTAGAGATTAAAATAAGAAACTTTGCCGAAGGAACCATACCTCTACAATGAATGTTGATGTCCCGACTTTTGACCCGAAGGTTCAAATTTTGAAAAATCTCACTTTGACTCATTTAGAGTGCCTCAATCGAGTCAAAATGTATGACCGACCCCCACTAACTTTGGAGGGCCGACCCACCTATGCCAGTGGCACACCCACTGGAACCACCCCTGGGGGGTTCACCATACAAATATTTACAAAAATTACCATTTTTGGCACTTTACAAGAAAAAATCAAAATTATTTTTCTCTTTAGAAATTTATTTTATCAGAATGAAAAGAAAATAAAAAAAACTACGAGTAGCCCTCCGGGAGTGCCGACAGAAGTGAAAACGTTTTGTGATTACAACAATACACGTGCTATTGCCAAAAAAAATTATGCGTAGATATAAACAATTATATAAATACATGCAACAAATTTAACCACTTATCAAGGCGTATGCAACAGGTGAGCTTAATAGCACAGCTGACTGAGCTCGCTTTATAGAAAATTTTCATACAAACTGATATAGTTTGAAGAGAGTACATAAAAAATGGTTACAGTATGGTACTCATACGTATTAAAATGCTTTTAATTTGTTTGTGTGTTTTGATATGAAGCGAGTGCTTTATACCAACAAAATACATGTTGTTTTTGGATTGTTGTACTTGGTGTCGAACTTCGCATACATGCTAGTTTTTCCATGCCACTTATTGTAAACGCAAATGCAACTGCGTCCGAGAAGTTAACAACCTAAATTTTTTTCGCCAAAATGAAGAGAGCGCCATCTTTGTGTACTCTTCTTAATCAGTTTCGCTCAAATTGAAGAGTGCGCCCTCTTTGGTGCACCAAAAAATGAGAGTTTTTCTCATATATGGCAATATCACCCACAAGAGAGGGCGCTCTCTTCATTTTGAGCGAAAAAATTTAGGTGTTGGGCCTTACTACGGTTCTCGAATCAACTTCAGGGCTAATATTTATGCCGTAGGGTAATCTTAGGAGTGATTAAACGTGAACCACAGAATGTGTGTTTAGCATTGTAGTCGCCAGCTGCTAGAAAACGGAGGCCCAGTGATTTATAAAAAGCCGAATAGTGACAATTGTAGGCGAGTGGTCTGAAGATAAGTCCAAAGATGCTTCAACTTCAACATCTCGCTGCGCACGACTTTCACAATTCCAAAAGTCGATAACATTAGGAATTTTTTGTCGATATGTTGGCTGACCACTTGAAACTACATTTAAACCCATTTTAAGTATAGTGTCGAACAAACCACGAGTGATTAAACGCGAATCCCAGAATGTGTGTTTAGCATTGTAGTCGCCAGCTGCTAGAAAACGGGGCCCAGTGATTTATAAAAATCAGTATATTGACTCTCGGTAATTAAAAATCATGGGGGGGATTAGACAGATGATATTACAAATTTTTGATAATAATTTTCATTGCAGATGTTTGTTGCTTGAACGGGTAAAGTTTTATTCGCGTTTTTATTAGGATTCCCGAACCACCACCAGCTCTACCTCTAGGATCCTTGATGTCGTAGATATTATATCCACTAATTCTAAAATAGCTTCGGTAGGTCAAATGAATTTCTGAGATAAGCATAAGATCGATTTCCTTATCCAGAAGAAAGTATTCTATTTCGTTTTTATGTTGGCAGATGCCGTTTGCGTTCCAAAAATAGATTCTTAAGTTCATGGTTTGTTCAATACATCCTGCAACAAGGTAGACTGCATTTCCAACATTTCATACATCATACAGGACATGTTGAGAGTAAAAGTATATACTAGAGGTCGGACGTGTTTTTTGGTTGAGCGCTATTAAAAACTATAAAAATTATATATGTATCCTATGATATTATGAAAACGGATAAAAGTACGTACAAAACTAATAAATAACATTTTAAAAATATATGTTCATATAAAACATTGAATAAGTGTGAAATTAATTTAACTTAACTAAACACAAAATCAGAAAAATTGCAAATCAGACATACAAATAAACAAAAATATTCATACAAAAATTACAAAAAAACAAATAATCTCAAATAAACTGAAAATAACCTGTATGTGAACAACAACTAATCCTGAAACTGCATAACATAAATAACCCAAAAACAATTAAATCAAGACAATATCGATTAAAAAGAAATAACAAAATTTCCACAAGGTATCAAACAAAAAATACTGAAAAAATTCTATTTAATTTATTTATTTATGTATAATTTAAGAAAGAAAAATAAGACAACCGCCAAAATTATCAAAAAGAAAAACACAAATAAACAATATACTAGCAACAACAGATCCTCAACCAGGCAGAAGAATATACAAACAAACAATACAACAATTCTAAAACGCTTGCGCATAAACGTATAATAAGAGAAAGTTTACAAGACTCTATTCCTCTTAGTGAATCTTGTAAAACCCCTCGCCTAATAAACACCGATTCACCTTTTAAAATTGTAACAATTATGGATAAACGATTTGAGAAACTCACAGAACAGATAGAAGAAGTTATGAAAAAGAAGCTCAGTGAGTACAGAGAAGAACTCTTAAGCGAGTTTGATAAGAGGTTCACTTCGATTACAAATGAGGTACGTGCCGTAAGTGAAAGAGTTTGTGTTCTTGAAACAGTGGTTGCCGAATTTAGAGATATGCAGGAAGAGATCAAAAATTTAAAATATAAAATTCAAGAAAATAATACTGTGGCGAGCGAATTACGTTTAAATAAAATACCATATTGCGAAAATGAAAATCTTATGGATATATTTCGTTCCATCCGTAATACAATTAATATTACAGTTCCTGCCTTAAAATCAATTTATCGATTGCAAAATCACAACAATAAACAAAAAAATAACTCTAAGGATGCAGTTATCATCGTTAAGATGTGGTCACCCTTTGACAAGAATTTCTTTACGAAATCCTTGGCAAATTTTAATAAAATAAATAAAGGATTTATATTTCGTCTGAGACATATCGGGCTGAACTCCGATAATAGGTTTTATATTAACGAAAACCCTTCCTAAAACTAACTTTCAAATTTTTCGTACTACTATTAAGCTTAAAAAGAAAAGACTCATACACAGCACTTTTACATTGCGTGGCTTCGTTCACATTAAAAGAACAGCAGATGATAAATTATTGCAAATTGATGATATTAAACATTTGTATGAGATGTTTCCATCTGTTACTAATATGGATATCATCGAAAACAACCGTGACGGCCAACTTGCTTAGAACTTTTTTAACCCTCCAACTAAATAAAATCATTAAAATAATTTATATGACACCTTCCATTGTAATAAACTTAGATATAAATCTTAAAATGAATTGGGCTTATTTACACGAACTTTTTATACAATTTTTACCACATAACTTCCTTTTCAATATCTTTTCAAATTGTTATTATTTTAACTGCGTTGAAACTTCACAATGTACTAATGTTTTTTTCAGGTAATTATCGCTCCAAAGACTGCGTGTACAATATGATAAGAATTCTGTCTAAACAAAAGAATGGTCTAAAAATTGTTCACTTAAATGCGCAAAGTTTGAACAATAAAATCGATGAATTATTTGTTTGTTGCGTCAGGTATAGATATTATATGTGTATCTGAAACTTGGTTTACGGTTGGAGTTTCAGACTCGATATTCAATCTGTCGGGTTTCAGGCTTTTTCGTTCCGACAGAAGTATTTTTATTAATGAAATTGAAGCTAGCTCTCGTGGCGGTGGAGTCGCAGTCTATGTTCGTAATGGCATTCGATGTAACCAGATATTGCGATCTGACCCTAGTAGTGAGATTGAACATCTGTTCCTCGAGATCTGTACTTCGGACAGAAGAAAAATGCTTTTAGGTAGTGTTTATAGACCCAACAACAACATAAATTTTAGTCCTCTTATTAGCATTCTTGAAAACCTTTCTATCCAATATGATGATATTGTCCTCGCTGGTGATTTTAATAATAATTTATTGACTGAAAACACTCTAGTCGGACCAATGCAGGTCTAAGCCCTGTAAATACTTATATTCCCACTCCTTTTCATACGTCTTCAAATAGCTTAATTGACATTGTATTTGTGAACCAAAAATCTAAAGTACTTCTCTATGACCAGTTGTCAGCATCTGCCTTTTCAAAGCATGATCTTCTATTTTTAACGTATGAATTACCAGTAGAAAACCAAAATACCTACATTTCCTATCGTGATTTCCGTATAGACTATATTTCGCTCAATCGATCTATTGAAGGTATATGCTGGGATCAAATTTACTCAATAGAAATTGTTGACGATCAAGTGAATGTCATGCAAAACAATATTAATAATCTGTTTGTTTCTTGTGTTCCTATTAAAACTAAGCTTATTAAAGCCAATGAACAGCCTTGGCTTAGCCGATATAAAACGATTAATTAAAAAACGTGATGATGCTTACTCTCGGTGGAAGAGGTTCAAAACGGATGATCTTAAGGCTACGCATCAGACTGCTCGTAGAGAAGTAACTAAACGTATTAAAGTAGCAAAATCATTGTTTTATCAGCGAAGGTTTTCGTCCGCAATTGATTGCAAATCTAAATGGAGGGAAATACGCAAAATTGGAATCGGACAGAAAAGTTCGCCTCCGCATAACCACGATACTGATGCAGATCAACTCAACGATAAATTTTTAAATATAAATATAACACCACCAGATAGTAATATTTACGAAAATCTTTGCCATGTTCCAATATCAAACCCATTTAGTTTTCATTGTGTTGACCAGCTGGAAGTTATTGCTTGCATCACCACAATAAAATCAAACGCCACTGGAATGGATGATTTAAGTCCCAAATTTTTAAGAATCTTACTTGCTAGGTTACTCCCATATTTAACTCATCTATTTAACACGGTTCTGACTAAGTCGTCATTCCCAGAAATATGGAAATTGTCAAAAATAATACCTATTCCAAAGGCGAACAATGAATTTCGACCAATCGCTATCTTACCGTATTTATCTAAAGCTATTGAGAAAATTATGGGAAAACAAATAAATAATTATCTAGCTAAAAATGATTTAATATCTGATAGGCAATCAGGCTTCATAAAAACCAGAAGCTGCATAACAGCATTGGTAGATGTTGTAGAAGATATTCGATCAAAACTTGATGATAACATGGAAGCCCTCTTAGTCCTTCTAGATCATAGCAAAGCATTTGATACTGTGGATCATCAAATTCTTATTACAAAACTTAGGAAATTGTTTAATTTTTCGGACTCAGCATGCAATTTGATTTCCACTTACTTAAGCTCCAGATTTCAAATGGTACATTATAATGGTGTTTACTCTAAAGCGCTAAATGTCACCAGGGGAGTACCACAGGGCTCAATTCTTGGTCCCATTTTATTCTGACTATTTATAAATGATTTACCTGACACTCTTTCCGGCAGTAAAATGCAGATATATGCAGATGATGTACAAATCTACAACAGCTCCACAATAGATGATATTGCAGCATGTGTAAGCAATATAAATCAAGACCTTAACAAAGTTAACACTTGGGCCAGGGCCAATGGCTTGTGCATCAATCCAACAAAGTCTAAATGATTACTTATTTCAAGAACTGCAAGAATCTCTCACAGCTTTGAAATAAAAAAAAATGGTGACTGTATAGCTCCGGTGGACTCGTCGATTAATTTAGGAGTTACATTTAACAATAAACTTACTTGGTCCAATCATATTAATGTCGTCGTGTATACGGTATGCTACGTAATCTATCGGCCGTCAAAGATTCCACTCCTTTCGTCATTCGAATGTTACTGGCAAAAACTTTTCTTATACCAGCGCTCTTGTATGGATGTGAGTTATTTGCGAATTGTGATAACGATGATCTACGTAGATGAAACGTTGCATTTAATAACATCGCAAGATTTGTTTTCCTGAAAAGTCGTCGTGACCACATTTCATCTTATTCGCACCAGATCTTCCGGATGGAATTTGTAAATTATCTAAAACTATGATGTCTTATATTATTGCACAAAATCATAACATCACAACAACCGTCTTATCTATACAATAGAATTATTTTTGCCAGGTCAAAACGTGAATAAAAACAAGTAAGAGTGCTATATTCGGCTGTGCCGAATCTTATATACCGTTCACCAATGCATATACATATATGTGATTCGCAGAATATAATAAGCCTGTATATCCTTTGTTATATAAATATAATATTTCAAACAATATAAAAAGTAAGTTAAAACTGCATACTTGGACACACTTTCATATTTTCTTCAGAGCTATGTATATACTTATGTGACAGCGTTCTCCAATGGGCAGAATTTTCTCCCAATAAACAATAAAAAAATACTAATTGAAAAGATAAATACTTTTTTATGATTTTTTTTTTTTTTTGGAAAATGTACCTACTCTGTGCAAATTATTCGAGAAATATTTGTAAATGAAATATGTATGTAGAAATATGTAGCTATTATACATATTAGGTACATATGTACATATGTATGTACTTATATTATCCAATCAGCCTAACAGAACGTATCAGTTTATCGATTTCGAGAAGGCTAAAACAATATTCATTGTTCTAACGTAGGGCTATTTCAAATAGTAATTATGTAAGTTATTTATTCTTCGTTATTGACCCATTACATAGGTACTTATGTATGTACATAAGTACATATCAAAAAACACCTCATAAAAGGAAAAGTTATTTTACTGGTGACAAAATACTTTTTAGCGACGGCTCATTTCAATTATGTATATATACATGTATATGTATATATGTATATATATATATGTATAAAATAACCTGTTTATTATTTTCAAATATAGTTACAAGCCTATGTACATATATTTCAATTTTTAAAATGAAAAAAAAATTGACAAATACCTATACAACATTTTAAAAGATAATTACAAAAGCATTTTTAACATACATACATATAAATACATCAGAGTATATTTGTAATCATCCGTGTGCGACATTTTTTCCACAGAGTTTACTTGTCTGGTACGTATAGTGTTCTAAAAACGATGTGTGTGCATACATACATATTTATGTTTATAACGCGCTTTGGTGAAAAAAAATTTAAATTTTTTATGTGTGTAGAATAGTGCTTGGTATCAGAGCTGCCGTTTTTTGTTATTTCTAACCAAAATTGGTAATTTTATTTTTCAATGTGAGATGCGAATATTTTTTCATTTTGCTTACTGTTTTTCGTTTCAATATTTTTTAACTATATATATAACTTGTTAAACTTTGAAAACAATTTTTTAAATTTTTAAATTTTTAATTACCTGTTCATAGTACGATTGGGTCCCAACACTGTCAACACCTCTCCGTACTACTAAATGATCTGCTCTGTGTTATCAAAAAATATTCAATGATTCACATCTAACTAGACCTGACAACTTTCAAAACAAAAATGGGATGAACGAAAAAACTTTCGAACAACTTTTTTATTTCGTACAAAATTTATTATCATTGCCACATAGTTCTGCTGCACCCGAAAGAATGTTTTCACAGCTTAATTTAAACAAAACCAAATTTCGTAATAGTCTTGATTTTAAAACTATTAACAATATTATCCAATCGAAACAGTTGTGCAAAAATCAAAATGTTGCCCATTATTAATGGTCTGCCAAAGATATGAATTGAAAATTCGTATATAATTTCTAATCTCAATACTGTGAATTGTAAGTCTATTGATTTTTTGATTTTAAAGAAAAATTTTGTAAAACAATTACATATTTTTCTGAAGTACAAATATTGCTTATTTTAAATAAATAAACACTTTAAAAAGTTTGTTTAAATTTAAGTTTCTTGTTATGTTTTTCACTTATTAATAAGAATTTTATTAATATGTAAAAAAAATTTCTTTTTTTCCTTTCTTATTTTTTATAAATGTGCAGTACAAATTTTGTTTATTGTAATGATCCTATTCAAAAAAAATTTTAATTTATAAACTTTCAATCAAATGAATTTTGTATAAACATTTGGCAGGTTTAACTCCTATAAAAAAACTATTTTTACGAATAAGGGCTCAAATAAACAAAAACTGATTTCAATTTAAGTTTCTCCTTTTCATTTACTATTAGTATGAATTTTTTTTGTTTTCTTGTTTTGCAATTATTATTTAACTATGTATAAAATGCAAATAAACTGTATGTAATGCAACTTTAAATAAATTTAAATTTATTTTTTAATAAAAAATGCATTTTAAATTTGGTTATTTTTTCACATTTGGTAACTTTTTCAAAAAATTTGGTTGTAATATTTTTTTGGTCGTGGCAGCACTGCTTGGTATGTTAAATGCAAATAACGATTTGAATGTGTTGATCTTTCAAAAGCAAATGCCTAGTATTTTTACTCACACGCTTAGATGTGTGACGCAAAGGGGGTTGTACGAAAACATACGTAAAGTTATAATTAAGTTAATATACAATCAACACTAACGAGCCTCTGTAGCACAATGGTTAGTGGGTAGAATTATAGTGAGCGACTCCTCAGTTCAATACTGGAGCACCTAAGTATTTATTTTAAATTTATTTCTGAAAGGGTTATAAAATTGTATATATGTAATCAAAAATCAGAACCGAAATTTTATTTTTGCTAAAGTAAATTAAAACGCTATGGTATGATACAGGTTTAGGTACTACACGGTAAATATATGTGTATAAAGTCGAATTCGGATAAGAACACACTGTCTATATGTAAATATCGCTTTATTGAAAATAAAAATTGTTATTTATTATTTTTGATCAATCTAAAAGCACTTGCTTGCATTTGCTTAAAAGAAAACCTGCTGATTGAAACATATTTTGTTTAGAAATAATCTAATTTATATGAAACAAACATCCCATAAAAGGAAAAATGTTTAATTTCTGGTAACAAAATACTTACTTGTCGAATACGAATAAAAATATATTAATATAAGCGAATAGTCGAAAAATCGAATACGAGTGAATTACATTACTAGTACGTATGTAGGTACATATGTATGTACTTAAAATAAAGATAATTTACATTTTTTCAACATCCATCGACAGCTTTTATTACTTATTCATGGATAGCTCAAATATATGTATCAGATCAACATCAAGCTTAGTTAGATCTTTAAAATTCAACAAACATTAACATTTTCAACACAAATACTTACATATATATGTAATTCTGCTTCTGTGTGTATAAATATTATTGTTTGCAAGTATTTTAAATACCCAGCAGTCGGCGTAGCTAGCGAATGTCTAGCTATTTCGCGAGCTACCAGTCATTTCCACTAACTACCAGCCTAACAACTAGCAATGCACTCGACTGACGATTTTAACATACGGATGACATTGACGGTAATCACTTGACACGATCAGACCGATGGGATCACTGGTGAGCAACTCCCAACTATTTCTCTAGTCAAAATGTACCAGTTAGATCAACAATGATATATCCTAAATGAAAATACTACAGAAATTTAAATTATTTTTGGATATTTGTTTATTTATTTATTTATTTATTTATTTATTTATTCATTTATAATACATATAGCCTATTGGCCAATTTCATTCGTATTACAGGTATAATGCCTCCAATATGGAGAGTAAACTTAACACACTTCAGCGCCCCATAAGTCCCGCGCACACCCGCCAAAAATAAACACGACTTAATATAATATGAGACATATGTCTCAGAGAGTACCCGTATAAGTCATTGGTGATTCGAATCATGATAAATATGTAATAAGTTTGCGTTTGAAAGAATGTAAAGACATAGAGAAGGACCGTAAATCTCTAGGTAAGCTGTTGTAATACCTGGCTGCAAGAACTAGAAAGGATCTATCATAAATAGCACAATTAATACGTGAAATAATAATTTGAGGATTCCTCAAACCTCGTGTCATGGTAATCCAACGTACAACACGTTCCGGTTTTTGGAATTTTATGATTCTGTAAAGATATATTAATAATCGAAATTTAAGGAAATCCTCGAAATTAAATTTTAGATAATTTTTTAAATGATGCGAGACATGATCTCTAAATCCAAGTCCATAAACGAATCGGACAACCTTGTGCACAATGTATTTTATTTTCATTTTATTACCAGCATTACAGCCATAGTACACTTCTATACAATAGTTAACTCGCGACATCAGTAAGGCGTGAGCCACAAATTTTTTAACATGTAAAGGTAATGTCAAATTTAAGTGATATAACCTACGCAGTGTTAGACAAACTTTGGAGCAGATGTTATCAATGTGCGGTTCAAAAGACAACTTTTCATCGAGTATTATTCCAAGACACCGCATTTGGCTGACAATAGCTATTTCAGAGTCACATAGTTTAAGTTTAAAATTTGGAAATGCTGTATCATTCCTACTAGATTTGAAATGCATTGCCATAGTCTTACTAGGGTTTACATGGAGATAGTTAGAACTCATCCAATTGTTCAGAACAGTTAAATCACGGTTAATACTATCAGCGTGAGAGCAAGAAGTAGGGGAGTCGCAGGACCACAGTAGCTGAATGTCGTCTGCAAATGCAAAGGATTTACAGTTGCTAAAACCTAAACACTGAAATAAATCATTCAGATAAAGTGTGAACAGAATAGGACCAATCACCGAGCCCTGTGGGACCCCCGATCTAACATATTCAATGTTCGAAGTCGCGCCATTGATAGATACAAATTGCATACGCCCAGTTAAATATGTGCTGAGCAAACGGCACGCCGTAGTGGAGAACTTAAAGTAACTATTTAATTTATTGATCAGTACGGAATGCTTAACCTTATCAAATTTCTTTTTCAATAGTTATAAAATATTCAATTAATATTTCTTTTTTTTTGTTTATGCAACGTTTTAGTTGACTTCTGCTCATTTTACCTTTAAAAACACTTTTTTTACATGTATATGTGTGAGAGATTCAAAGGCGAACTCTTGCATTACTTGTGGCCACTGTAGTATTTAGTCGGATTTTCGTTAGGGAAATACTTAACGATTTCGATTAAAATTCTACTTTTAAAACTGCAGGGTATGCCCTTTTTATGAAAACATTCAGGCATACATACATATATATATCCATACATATAATTATATAATATATATTTGTACGTATGGTTGGGCGCATGGGCAATAATACAAAATATTTATTTTGTTTTTCTACCGTAAGACATTTCTGTATTATGTCTGAAGTTATACCTATTTGATGTTTACAAGTTTCAAATTGAGTTTGTGAAGAGAAACATTTTTTTAAAAAATTTAATTATTAAGTAAGTATTGCAAAATCAGGTAAAATTCGTTAATACAGTCTTTTTCGGTTAATTGCACATCAAAATTTGCACAACTTTTTGTTCAATTAACCGGGGAACCAATTAGCCCATACCCGCTTAATTGAACAATTCGTTCAATTACAAGAATCCCGTTTAATTGAACAATTTGTTCAATTCAATCAATTACAATCACGCATAATTGGAACTACATACTAATGAATTAAAAGAAATCGCATATGTGCACTTTAAGTTTTTCAAAATAATTTTTTTTTACCTTAAACAAAAAAAAGGCAAGTAACAGAAAAAATGTACATATATGTGTATCGCAGGTATTTATTATTGTAGGTACATATGTACTATTAAATGCACTATTTGAGTGCACATGAGTTTTACAAAGAAATAAAATTTATAAACTAAATAAAAAACAATTCATAGGTATATTGGTTTTACAAAAAAACATAAACTTAAACACAAATTTTTTCACAAATGATGTCAAATATGTATGTGCAAAAATGCCAGATTATTTTTCAATAATAATGCAATTAACCGGGTAAAAGTAAGAGGAAATTTATTTTTGATTACATGAATTTTGAATATTGAATATTGAATATTTTTTACATTTAAGATTTGAAAAACTTATTGATAATTTAATTAATAATTAAAGATTCAATAAATAATAAAATTATCAAAAAAAAAAAAAAAAAAAAAAAAAGGAGTTTTGAACCAATTAAGCGGGAAAATCAATTAACCGAGTTCAATTATCCGAGGAAATTTACATGTGTTTTCGTATGCAATATTTTTTTGCCCGATCATGTGGTTCAATTAAGCGTGGAAACCAATTAACCGTAGGGTCAATTAACCGAAAAATACTGTATTATTTTTAGTTCAATAGATAAATATAATTAACAAGAAAAATTTAATAAAATTTACAAGATAAATAGTGTTTTATCACGTGCAGATCTTTAGTCAATTAAAAATGATTACGAAAACATTAAGAATAGTCTAAACGACATTGTTAAGACATCTTTTTACAAATCGAAACTTTCGAATTCGTTACAAAATCGAAGTTTTTGGTTTGATGGGTAACTTTGTTTTATATTTATACGCACATTTTTATATACATACATATGTACATACATATGTTGGCTTGTTACTTTATTTCAGCACGGATTTAAAGTTGATATTGTTATACATATTGATATAATTGCTATGTAGGTACCTACATATGTATATTGTTATTTGTTACACACATACATAATTACCTATTATTTTAACTGTAGGTAATAATTTGATATTTGAAAAGTCAACACTATTTTGAGTTAGCTTAAAGCTTAGTACATACCTACTTGCTTAGATGAAAATTCAAATTACTAGGGGGTTTTTAAAAACACATACATATGTACATACATATGTATGTAGCTATTATACATATTAGGTACATACATATGTACTTACTTAGATTATCCAATCAGCCTAACAGAACGTATCAGTTTATCGATTTCGAGAAGGCTAAAACAATATTCATTGTTCTAACGTAGGGCTATTTCAAATAGTAATTGTGTAAGTTATTTATTCTTCGTTATTGACCTATTACATAGGTACTTATGTATGTACATACATATCAAAAAACACCTCATAAAAGGAAAAGTTATTTTACTGGTGACAAAATACTTTTTAGCGACGGCTCATTTCAATTATGTATATATACATGTAATATATAAATATAGTTACAAGCCTATGTACATATATTTCAATTTTTAAAATGAAAAACAAATTGACAAATATACAACATTTTAAAAGATAAATACAAAAGCATTTTTAACATACATATAAATACATCAGAGTATATTTGTAATCATCAGTGGGCGACATTTTTTTCCACAGAGTTTACTTGTCTGGTACGTATGTATAGTGTTTGTGTGCATACATACATATTTATGTTTATAATGTGCTTTGGTGAAAAAAAAATTGAAATTTTTTATGTGTGTAGAATATTGCTTGGTATGTAAAAGCAAATAACGATTTGAGTCTGCTGATCTTTCAAAAGCAAATGCCTTGTATTTATATACACACATGCTTAGATGTGTGACAAAAAGGGGGTTGTACGAAAAAATACGTTGAGGTATTATTAAGTTAATATGCACAAAGAACTAACAATCCTCAGTAGCACGATGGGTCGTGTGTTGAATTATTGTCTCTGACAAATATTCAATGCGCTTTACCCCGTATTCAATAATACTGAGGCACCTAGTGTATTTATAAATTTCTTTCTGCAATGAATATATATATATCTTCATTTAGTTGTATATATATCCATTTCAGAATCGATACTTTTATTTTTGCTGATTTTCAATACGAAGCATCCTTAGAAAAATCCCTACATTTTACTTTAAGAAACAATTCTCTAACTCTTCTAGTGTCTTCAGAAAATGGATTTCACGTACAGACAGACGGATAGACGGACAGACGGACAGGGCTCAGTTAACTTTTTTATCTATAAGGATCCAGAATATATATACTATATGGACCTCATATAAATATTGTGGAAATTACACACGTAATGACAAACCTATAAATACTCTTACCATTTTTGGTGAAGGGTATAATAATTCAACAAAAATAAAGAAGTCTCTTATCACAACGACAATTTTTGATTTATACCGTCAGTCTTTGGAATGCTTTACCCAATTCCATACAAATAATAAGCAACGCAGTTATGTTTAAAAGGGAGTTATGTAAATTATTTGCATAAGGTTCTAATGTATTTATGTAACTTTTTCTCTTTAATTATACATTTACATATTTTCGTTTTCTTTTTTTACTTTCTTCATCATTTTTGAATAATTGTTAAACTAGGTCCTATTGGCTATTAATAATTTACTATATTATATTAACATTAATTTTGTAATCAATATATGTTATTATCTGTTCTATTACTAGCACTCTCATTTATAAGATTCTACATATCTTGTTGTGTTAGATAACTCAAAGTTTATAAATAAAGATTAAAAGACTGTTTAAGACTGCTTAAGCTCTCAATAGAGGCTTCAATACGACTAAAATTAGAAAAAATGAAAAGCAAATCTCCCCGTTACAAAATAGATATTGCTAACCCGCAACAAATAAATAAAATATAAAGTTGTGTTATACTTTAAAAAATTTGAGTATTTATTATGGCTAGACGACGGTTGAGGTAACTGTGGGTAGTTTAAAGGGGTGTTGGGCTGAGCGGGAATAGCATTTGTTTTTCCTTTTGACGAATTTTTAAAAAACGAGTAAAGAGGGCAGCCGCTATAGTTGGCAGTGTTGTTTCCGCCGCAATTGCCACATTTTTTCGCCTTGGTATCACCTTTTATTTTGTCGCAGTTCGCGGTACTATGTAGCTCACCACATAAAACGCAAACAATAGGCAACTTGCAGTAAATTTTGGTATGGTGAAATTCTTGGCAGTTCAAGCATTGAACAGGTCCAGTTTTTTATGTGGAAACTCAACGGTAACTCTTCGGTGTAACAAGTACTTTAAATTATAAATTGGGTGCAATTCATTCTTTTTTATTTTCAAGTCACCTGGCTGTAGCTCGACTCTGAATATAGGTTGGGGGATTTTTTCCCTATTTTTAATGTTTGAAACATTTTTAACTTTGAATCCACTATTTTCAAGCCCAGACTTTACCTCTTCTGGATCCACGCTAGAGTCTACACCTTTTCTTACGACGGTTAGACCTTTAGCAATTTTTAATTGGTACGTTTTAAATTTGTTGTTTTTTGACTCAAGGTCAGAAACTATTTTTCGGGAATTATTTTCTTGCACTACCTGGACTTTTGTTTCGTTAATATTTCCGTGCTTAATTGGAGTTACATAGAACTCATTTTCTCCAATTAGGGATATAAGGCTTTCGACCAAAAAACTAAAGTTCTGATCTCTTAAATATATCGGTCGGTGGAGGTTTACTCGACCTTGCAGTCGTGTCTTCATCGCCTTGTTCTGTTAAAATCGCGAAACGATTTTCGCAACACCCCTTTAAACTACCCACAGTTACCTCAACCGTCAATAGTCAATTTTCATACGCTAACATTTTAAAAAATAGACAGAATACAGCGCAAAAATCGGTACCAGCAAACGAAGTTCCAGGCTCTAATTTTAGTCGTATGGAAGCCTCAATTGAAAGCTTAATACAAACAGTAAATACTTTTGTTGTTGATGATATTTTTCTTCTTTAAGCTAATAAGGCCTAACGTAGTTAATGTTAATAAAACAGCTTTATTACATATTTACCCAACGTTTCGTCAATTGTTTGTTGACTTCTTCAGGGGTTTCGCCTATTTAAAATTTTTTAAAACATTATATTATATTTTGAAAAGTTTTTTCACTGTACATTATTTACTTACAATAATACAAATGTTCAATTAAAAAGGATTGCAATATGAAATTATTTTTGACATTTTTTAATGCCGAAGAATTTTTTTTAAAAAATTAACAAATAAAAATATACTGTAAAAACACAGTTGGTGCTGTTATTTTTGGTGTCCTCTTTTATGTTCATCGTTCTCTCTATGTTCTTTTGTATGCGCAAGCTTTCGATTGTGTATCTTTTTCTCTCTATATTTTCTCTGTATAAAATTCTCACATTATCAAAATCAAAGCTGTTTTAATTGATTTTTCAAATGGCTAAGTGAATATCTACCATCGTTAACGTGCAGAACTAAGTGGCATCATCGACAAAAGCCTTTAAGGCAGGGGGATTTGGTAATCATTGTTGACCCTTCTTCTCCACGTAATTTTTGGTTGCGCGGTAAAATTTTGGAGGCGAGATTGGCAAAAGATGGTCAAGTAAGAAGCGCAAAGGTGCTTACAGCAAACGGAATATTTGAAAGGCCTGTAACCAAACTTGCAGTCTTGGACGAGTCTTCCCATGAAAAAGAGTATGTCGACTAAGATTCTTCTTGCCATACTGTGGGGGGAATGTTGCCGACACATATAAAAACTGCTGATTTTACATGCTTGTATACTTTACGTATATTAATCTATTACAAATTATTACATTTATATGTTCGAATTAAGCGCCTTTTTGCATTTGATAGACCATTATGTATCTAGCTATTGGCTTGCGTGGTATAACTTGGAATTCATAGACCAATAATAATTGTGGTTTTCATACTAAAAAGTAAGCCAATATAACTTAAGTTATAAACTTTAAGTTATAACTTTAGGAATTTTAATATTAGAAACTTGGATTAAATAAACTTGGATATTTATTTGCACCATTGGCTTCTTTATTCAAAATCCCGTGAAAACCATAGCGGCGCGATTTCCTCTTCCACGCATTAACAACTTTCTTGCACTACCTGGATTTTTGTTTCGTTAATATTTCCGCGCTTGGATTAACATAGAACTCATTTTCTCCAATTAAAGAGACAAGGCTTTTTACCAAAAAAAACTAGAGTTATGCTCTCTTAAATATATCTGTGGAGGTTTACTCGACCTTGTTGTAGTTGTGTCTTCATCGCCTTGTTCAGACAAAATCGCGAAACGATTTTCGGAATATTTTATATTGTTTTTCCCATCTCTGGGAACTTTCGCTGTTGAAGCTATTTAAGCTGATTTTGGACTTCTTCCCCTTTTTATCACGGTTATGTATTTATCCATACCTGTTTGAATTTTATTATCATTTATTGTACTCACCGCATCCACAATTTTGTGCACGTTGGTCACCTTGTTACTTATTGTTTGTTTGTACAGCTAAGCTGACAAGTTTGCTAATGAGTGCAATTGTTGTTGCTTCTTGATCGCTATTGAACGTGTGCTGAGAGCATGATCGCGCACGAGTAATTGTGTGTTTTGTGCAGTATTCAGGTTTGTGTTTATTTAATTTTTTTATTGTCGTCATCAGCAACCAAAGTTAAATAAACATTCTTACTGCTTGTAGGTTTATTGTTGTTGTTGCCAGAAGATGAACTCACTTAGAGTTCCCTTTTTTTTAGTTTACTTATATGAGTTTGTGTATGCAAATATTTATGTATTTACGCACAAGCAAAAAATAAACTAATAAAATAAAATCAGTAAAATAACTGTTTATTAATGTTTTGTTTTTGTATATTTTTTTTTAACTGATAGAAAATAGTTTTCTAATTTTCTTGAACTTTTTAATTTTAATTCTGTAATAATTTTTAAAGCTTTCGGTCGTTTTTATATAAAAAATGTTTTTAATTTTAATTTTTCGATATTTCGCCACACCGTTGGTTGGCTTCAGGAGATATTGAGTCAAATCTAATTTATAATAATTTAAACAAATACCAATCAAAATATTGGAAAATATTTGTCAATTGAAAATAGTTTTTTTTTTCTTTTTGAAACAAAAAACTTCAAAATAATTTAACAAAAACAAAAAGAAAATACATTGATTGAAAACATTTAAACCAATGAACAAATATTTTTGAATATACACCTACACATAAATAAAAATTACATTTTTCTTACTTACTTAGCCAAGTTCGGCCACACAGTGTGTATATTTACACGAAACCATTCGAGCTGTTTTTACCCCCCTCATAACTTTGCACCCCCTGACCGTAATAAAATGAAGCTTGAAACATTAGGTCTCCCCACAGAGGTGACCACAGAGGTTAAATTTGAAAGTTCTACCATAAAAGCTTCCGAGATATTAAAAAGTGAAAAGTCCATATTTTAGTACATATTCACTGACTGACTCATCAATATTATTGGGCACTTCCAGTAAAGCTAGAAAACTGAAACTTGGTACACAGGTAGGTCTTGGTGAGAAAATAACCACAAAAATCTGAAAACGGGCACTTTCCACCCGGGGGGGACTAGGGTTCACCTTCTTTGTATGGGGCTCTTCCAATATAGCTAGAAAGCTGAAATTTGGTACACAGGTAGGTCTTGATGAGAAAATAACCAGAAAAATCTGAAAACGGGCACTTTCCACCCGGGGGGGTCTAGGGTTCCCCTTCTTTGTATGGGGCACTTCCAGTACAGCTAGAAAGCTGAAATTTGGTACACAGGCAGGTAGTGATGAGAAATTAACAAAAATAATTTTTTAACGGGCACTTTTCATCTGGGGGTCAATTATGCCCCTTCTTTGTATGGGGCACTTCTAGTTGAGCTAGAAAGCTTAAATTTCGTACACAGGTAGGTCCTGATGAGAAATTAACAAAAATAGTTTTTAAACGGGCATTTCCAGTATAGCTAGAAAGCTGAAATTTGGTACACAGGTAGGTCCTGATAAGAAATTAACGAAAATGATTTTTAAACCGGCACTTTTCATCTGATGCGACTATGGTGCCCTTCTTTGTATAGGGCACTTCTAGTATACCTAGAAAGCTGAAATTTTCTACACAGGTAGGCCCAGATAAGCAATACATATAAATATATATACAAAAACAACTTAGAAAAAAGAAGTGAGATCCACACAAAAACATAAATGTGAAAATAAGGCCATGTTCGTATCCAAAAAGTTTCGGCCGTAAAAAGTACTGAGATCAAAATAAGGACCAAGTTCTTGATAGGTACAATTCCATCTCATTTCTAGGCAACCGATAAGCTTGGCAATATTTGTCCAAGAATTCTTTCCCATATTAGAAAGGCAAACAAATTTTTCTTCAAATTTTTTTTCTCCGGTGCTGTGCTTGGACTTGAACCACAGGTCATTGGATTAACAGTCTACGCGCATACCACTCACCTAATGTACAACTTAAATATTGACAGCAAGAAGTTATGAAATACTTGAAAAAATTTTAAGAGTTCCTAAATGAGTAAATTTGTTGGCGCTTACCATATTCAATTATAAATGAGAGTATATAAGTATATATATATATATATACTCAACATACTAATTGATTTTGGTTACGTTCTGTATTGTATTGTAGTTAGCTTTATAATTAGTCTAGAAAAATCAATTTAAAAGTTAGCTTTTCTTGTAGCTAGCTACACATTTGACGACAGGGCAGATACATACTTATGTATGTATTCACACACGCAGCATACTCTTGGAAAATCCAATTTGTATACATACATATGTATGTACATGTGTTAATGTTTTGTATTTTTTACATATTTCTCTACCTACAATAAGCAAGGAAACTACATACATACATACATACATACATAAATACATATGTACATAAGTATACTTAAAGTAGCAAACAGTTTATTACACAGTACAACAGCCAATCTGGGGGGTGAGAAATTCCAAGTCAGGGTGATGGTACTAGGTCAGTATAGTAAAACCCTCAAAGGGTTTGGCGTTCGTATGTGTCAATTTTTTTTTATGACCTTTTAAATTTTTTCCTTATCTTGATGTTTTTTCGCTTAGTTGTAACATTTTGGCAAAAACGTAGTTTAACATAACTCGAGAACCACTTGTCCGATTTTGATGAAACAAATTTAGAAAAATTTAGAATTACAATTTCTCTAATCTGTTTCTATACTGTTTTTCTATATGTGCAACACTTTCGAAGTTAAAAATGAATGTATGAAGGGAAAAAAGTATTTTTTGCCTCAAAATTTAAATATTTTTTTTTTAAATTCATAAAAAATCCAAAATGGAAAAAAGTGCAAAAACTAATTACTTTCGCGTAAAGTCACATAACTCATGAGCAAAAAAAGGCATAGATCATGAAAATCGATGCACGCGTTTCTCATTTATTCACAATTAGGTAAATGTATGAATTTCAAAAATTTGCTCCAGA
Organism: Lypha dubia; assembly: GCA_947311025.1. Lineage (NCBI taxonomy): Eukaryota > Metazoa > Arthropoda > Insecta > Diptera > Tachinidae > Lypha > Lypha dubia. Next base: position 30,155,241 of record OX371265.1, on the reverse strand, counting down.
TATGCACAACATTATTTGGAGAAAACATTGACACTCACAAGCCGAACTCTCTCATATTTTTCTACTGTACTAAAAGAGAAATATTGATGTGGCAACACTGGTTCTGTAATGATCACATAAAACATGCATTGTCATTATACTTCTTTTCTTTCTCACACTGGTTCTGTGATTTTTGTCATTCAACAAGTGCCGACGAACGCGAACAGTAAAAGTGATTTTTCTCCAGTTTTTTAAAAGTGAACAAAAGAGAACAGAATATGGAACTGTGCAAGCCAGATATAAATAGCTTTTGCTACTGCTGTGGTCAATATGTCTCAACACATAAAAAAAGGGGAAATTTCAGTACTGATTTTGTTCAAACATACGAGATGTAAGTACTTCAACCAAAATGTTATAGTGAACGAAAATTGGGTACCAAATATAGTGTGTAAAAGCTGCTACAACCGTCTAATGGATTGGAAAAATAGAAGACGTGAAAGTATGCCATTCGGTATCCCAATGACTTGGCCTAATCCTGGCGAAGGTCACAATCCATTGAATTGCTATGCATGTGCGAATAAAGGAGCCGCAAAAAGGATAAGAAAATCGTATAATTACGTTGGTGTTGCAAGTGTCGCAACACCATTGCCTCATTCGGACCACATTCCTGTGCCAAAAGCTTCTAGCCCAGATATTTTCTCTTCTACGACTGCTCCGACATATCATGCACATGATGATTCCCCATATGAGCCATCAGAATCCAATGAGCCAATTTTAATAAATCAAAATAAGCTTGATTCAATTGTTGCCAAGTTGGAATTAAGACAGCATAAATCGGAAGAGCTGGCTTCCATTTTGAAATCAAACAATTTGTTGGCATCCGGTGTGAAAGTCACAGCTTATCGAAATTTCCCCTTTTTTTATGTGTTGAGACATATTGACCACAGCAGTAGCAAAAGCTATTTATATCTGGCTTGCACAGTTCCATATTCTGTTCTCTTTTGTTCACTTTTAAAAAACTGGAGAAAAATCACTTTTACTGTTCGCGTTCGTCGGCACTTGTTGAATGACAAAAATCACAGAACCAGTGTGAGAAAGAAAAGAAGTATAATGACAATGCATGTTTTATGTGATCATTACAGAACCAGTGTTTCCACATCAATATTTCTCTTTTAGTACAGTAGAAATATATGAGAGAGTTCGGCTTGTGAGTGTCAATGTTTTCTCCAAATAATGTTGTGGATATCTGGAGCAAATTTTTGAAATTCATACATTTACCTAATTGTGAATAAATGAGAAACGCGTGCATCGATTTTCATGATCTATGCCTTTTTTTGCTCATGAGTTATGTGACTTTACGCGAAAGTAATTAGTTTTTGCACTTTTTTCCATTTTGGATTTTTTATGAATTTTTAAAAAAAAATATTTAAATTTTGAGGCAAAAAATACTTTTTTCCCTTCATACATTCATTTTTAACTTCGAAAGTGTTGCACATATAGGAAAACAGTATAGAAACAGATTAGAGAAATTGTAATTCTAAATTTTTCTAAATTTGTTTCATCAAAATCGGACAAGTGGTTCTCGAGTTATGTTAAACTACGTTTTTGCCAAAATGTTACAACTAAGCGAAAAAACATCAAGATAAGGAAAAAATTTAAAAGGTCATAAAAAAAATTGACACATACGAACGCCAAACCCTTTGAGGATTTTACTATACTGACCTAGTACCATCACCCTGACTTGGAATTTCTCACCCCCCAGACAATAATCCCAAAAATGTTCCATAGTGTTATTTAGTTTTTCTAATTTGTACGCGTTTGAAGATGTTTCATTATAGATACATATGTATGTACATAATTGTAACAATCTATATATAAAACACAAAAAATCTACCTATGTACGTAATAGACTTCGAAACCATTCAACGGATGTGTCCCAAACCGGTTTTATTGGAAAGGCAATTATTCGATGATGGTTTAGAGGTATCATTTTTTTAAATCGGTTATGTAGTTCCAAAGATTTACAGTGTTATTCATAAAAAATTCTTATTGTAGAGATAATGTACACATTAGTTAATAATCAGTTTTTGTGTTATTACCCGGTAATAATAAACATTATTCACAAACGTTTAATAAAGCCAAATTAACTATTGTGTGATTTTTTCAGTTTTGTGATTCTGTGTTAGCAACATTGTTTCATTTCAATTGTCAAGTTATAATTAATGTTGTGTACAATAACATACTCGATCAGCAAGTAGTCTATAATGGTTTGAAAATGTGAAAATAATGTCATTTAAATTTTATTTAAACAAGTTAGAGTAATAGAGTATTGCTTATAACATTTAAAAAAATATTAAAATTTTTTAATATGTGTTGTATTGATTTTGCTAGCAATGTGTTTTCATAAGTTATTACAAAAGTATTCAAATACCGAGTTCGTTACAATTGATTATACACCACTAATTTGTTTGCTTTATTTATTTGGAAATATTTTTAATCTTGTTGTGGTTGAAATGTGACAAATTATGAACAAAATCATGAAAAAATATGTAATAATTATAATATTTCAAAGAGCAGGTAGAATTTAAGTAATGTACGCATGTGAAGAAATATGCATGTACATTAAGGCTGTTCACGACATAGTGGGAAAAAAATTTTTTTTATCGGATCTAAACGCATAGTAGCTTATTTTGTGCCACTTGGAGTGCAAATAAGACCTGCAAAAAATATATTCAATCGAACAACGTTTAGAGGTTGCTCAACGCTCCCAAAGATTTGCTATAGAATAGCTTTTGTATACCTATTTCTTTAGAAAATTTACTATTTTGTACCGGTGTCGATTTGTGAATTGGAAATTGATCATGATTGTAATATTTGTTTAAGACCCACTGTAAACAAGTTCTCAACACACTTACATACTTGCTGTTTTTTCCTACGTATTTTTTTAATCAATGTCTTCAAACAATAACAATTCGTTTTAAAACCGTTACTTTGCTTCGCTGCATAAGCAAACGTCGCCTCGGCAGTTCGCTGCTTGGTAACAGCAAGTAAAGTGCGTAACTATTACTCAGTTTCTTTTCTTTACACAAAAAAAAGTCAACAAAGCAGCAAGTGTTTCCCCTTCTCATTTGCCCAGTAGTCAGTTTGAAGTTGACGCTTGAGAAACAAGCATACTAGACTATTCTGACAAAATATTCATAGCTTTGTCAATTGTGTGTAGCGTACGGTTTTTGAATAGTGTTTTAACAATTTTTACGTTTTGCTATAATATTAATTGCGCTTTATAATGGCTTCAAGTACAACTGCTGCTACTAAGACGAGACTCAAAACAAATATCTGGTTAATTGGACAGCCAGTACCTAATCTTCCCTTGAATGCACTTCTAACCGCATCTGCTGTCTTAAAAATTTTTTTCCATCACCACAAAACCCTTAAAAAAACTGTTCGACAAAGTCTGAAGTCCACTACAGGAGAATTAATGGAAATTTGGGACAAAGCTCGTATCCCAATGGCTTTCCAACCAAACATCGTTTCTAAAATGAAATATCTTGTTGAGGAATACAATTTGCTGAAGAAAAACAAATCACGAGTTTCAGAGGCACAGAGTACTAGAGAAAATACGTTCTCAAACAAAATTGAACTGCTTTTCGATATCGCACATAAGGAAGCTGAAAGCAAAATCAGAATTGAAGAAGATGAAGTGTTTCTAAAGGATCAGCGAGGAAGTAGAAAGTTGAAGATGGCTGGACTGGACACGGAATTGGCAATACGGGAACTGCGGATCCAGGAACGGAAACAAGAAAAAGAAGAAAGAAAACGACGTGAAGAGGTAAGAAAGACAGCTGCTACTACTACATTTAGCGCACTTGAAAATCTCGACGAAGATGGTGGGGAAGAGAATATGGAATATGATAAAATTGACGCAAGCTATGAAATTGAAATACCAACGTATTATCGGAAACAACTTAACAACATTTTTGTGTCATCTGGAGATAGCCCTCCACACAAATCACGTATTCTCCAGAACATGCTTGCTTCTCCTGATGTGACATCAACATTGGATCGTATAAATCTTTCTGATACTAAGTTCACCATCTTGGCTGCAGCAATTGCAAAAGCTGATGGGCAAGATCTGGATGATGGTTTCTTATCTCGTTCAACTGTACAAAGAAAGCGAGCAGCTCATCGATCTTATATTGACATGTCTGTGAGAGAAGGTTTCCTTACTATTGAAAAGCCACCACTATTGGTTCATTGGGATGGTAAAGTGATGAAAGACAGTACAAACAAACAGGACCCAAAATCAAATGTTGATCGGCTACCTGTAGTTGTCACGGGCCATCATCTAGAAAAAGTACTTGGCGTTTCCAAAATATCTTCAGGAACGGGAGACGCACAAGCAAAAGCAACATTCCAGCTTCTTGTCCTATGGGAAGTTGTGGATGATATTATTGGAATGAGCTTCGATACAACTGCTGCAAATACAGGAGCTACAAATGGAGGGTGTGTTCTTCTTGAGAAACAGATGGGCAGGAACTTATTATATTTTGCTTGTAGACATCACATTCACGAGCTGATTGTTGCAAATGTGTTTTCAGTGTTGTTTGGACCATCCAAAGGTCCTAATATATCACTTTTTCAACGATTTCAGCAAGGTTGGGCAAAAATCAATCATCAGAACTTCAAGTTCTTGGACGATAAACGCCTAAATACGCCATACCTACAAGATCTGAAAAAGGAAGTAACTTCTTTCCTCAAGGGTATTCTATTATCAAAAGAAGAATACATGCCTCGAGATGACTACAAAGAGATGGTGGAACTTTGTTTATTACTTTTAGGGGAGTTACCCACAGCAGATTAGTATCGTTTCAAGATTCCTGGTGCATACCACATGGCAAGATGGATGGCAAAAGTGATATACTGTTTGAAGATTTTTCTTTTTCGAGCAGAATTTAAGCTAACGGTAAAAGAGGAGAAGAATCTCACCGAATTTTGTTTGTTCGCGTGCCTCATTTACGTTAAAGCGTGGATTTCTTGTCCTAAAGCAAGTGATGCTCCAGTAAATGATTTGCGTCTATTCAAACAAATAAAACAGTATTCAACTGTGAATGCGATTGTCTCAGAAGCAGCAATGAAGAAGCTAAAATCTCACTTGTGGTATCTTGGGCCCGAGCTGATTCCTCTTTCCTTGTTTTCCGATAAACTTCCAGTTCAGGAGAAACGAATGCTGGCAAACGAGTTAAATAATATTAAAAGTTTCCCGAAAGACTGGACAGAAAGAGGAATCAAGCTGAATAGCTGCGATCGGTTAGAGAGCAAAAGCTTCCACAATCTGGTAAATTATACATCTGTCTGTGCTCTGAATGCCTTAAATATTGATCTGGAATTTCTCAACATTGATCCCGATTCGTGGAATGAATCACCAAAATTCCAAGAAGCCAAGCACATTGTTGATTCTTTGAGAGTGGTTAACGATGCAGCAGAACGCTCTGTTGCTCTAATGTCTGCCTTCAACGAATCTATTACGAAGAATGAGACAGAAATGCAGAAATTAATTCAGGTGGTAGAGGATCACAGAAAGAGAGTTCCCGATGCTCGAAAAGTTACACTTAAAGCGTATAATCCGCGATAACAAGATCATAATGCATTTTAGATTGTGTTAAGTGGTTTTTATGTAATGCTGATTAGCACATTTTGCTTAGATTATATGTATTAAAGTTCAATAAAAAGAAGTCCTTTGAGCAACCCCTAAATATTTTTCGATTTGTTTGAGTTTTTGCACAAAGCAATGTTTATAAAAAAGGAACAAAATAAGCTACTATGCATAATCAAATTCAAAAAAAAATTTTTTTGAACAGCCCTAATGTACATGCATATAAGTACATACAGACACATTTGTGTACATACATACGTAAACATACATATATATGTATGTATGTACGTACATATTCACATACATTCATATTTATGTATTTCTTCTTGAATTTTCTCATTTTACGTCTATACATACATATGTATGTAAACATTGCAGAAGGACTGGAAGAATCGGGAGAGTTGAAATACATTATCTGCAAAATATTTAATTTAATAAAAAAATTATAGTTTTATGTATATATATTTTGTTATACTAACGAATGTCGACATTATATTTATTACAACCATTACTTTATTCGAATATTTTTTTTATTTTTCATACTTTTTGAAGTAAATAGTGATTTTTTTACTTTAAAAATGCAAATGTCAACTTATTAAACGGCTAAAGTAGCGTGATGCCTACAATAAAATTTTCGAGTTTATTAGCGTGTAATACCATGAACTTAAGAATCTGTTTTTGGAACGCAAACGGCATCTGCCAACATAAAAATGAAATAGAATATTTTCTTCTGGATAAACAAATCGATGTTATGCTTATCTCAGAAACTCATTTAACGTCTCGAAGCTATTTTAAAATTAGTGGATATAATTTCTACGATACTAAGGATCCTCGAGGTAGAGCTTGTGGTGGCTCTGGAATCCTAATAAAAACTCGAATAAAACACTACCTGCTAAATGACCTTCGTGAAGAATATCTTCAAGCAACAAATATCTGTATTGAAAATTTTTACCAAAAGCTTGTGATATCATCTGTTTATTCTCCTCCCAGGTTTTCAATTTCAGAGAGTCAATATACCGCATTTTATGCAACACTGGGGTCCCGTTTTCTAGCAGCTGGCGACTACAATGCTAAACACACTTTTTGGGGTTCACGTTTAATCAGTCCTAAGGGTCGTGTTTTGTTTGACACAATTTCAAAAATGGGTTTGAATGTAGTTTCAAGTGGTCAGCCAACATATTGGCCAACGGATCGACAAAAAATTCCTGATGTTATCGACTTTGGAATCTCGAAAGGTGTGCCCAGCGAAATGATGGAAGTAGAAGCATCTTTGGATTTGTCTTCAGATCATTCGCCTACTATTATCACTATTTACTCACACACAACCGCAAGACCAACATGCGATTTACCGCTGACATCTGCACGTGTTAACTGGCTGAAATACAAAAAATATTTGAGTGATCATTGCACGGAAAATATGCCATTGAGAACACCTACTGACATAGAAAATTCTATTAGGTTGTTTGAAGCATATGCTAAACAAGCTGCTCTTAATGCTTCTTCAATTCAACCAAATCAACAAGCGAGATTTAACAATATTTTTTGTGCAGATATAGAAAGGCTATTGACCGAAAAACGGAGAGCTCGACGAGAATGGCAACGATACAGATCGCCTCAGCTAAAATTAAGGCTTAAGGAGTGTACCAAGCAGCTTAGAAAAGTTTTGCAAACACAAAAAACAGCTTCGCTGCAAAAATTTCTGCAAGAACTCGATGCAACACCATCAACAGATTATTCGCTGTGGCGTGCAGCCAGAGGACTTAAAAGGCCGGTGATATGTAAACCTCCATTACGAGCTTCAAATGGTGACTGGGCAAGAACTGATGCTGAAAAAGATGCTCTTTTTGTTAAACACTTAGAAAAAGTATTTACTCCAAATATTTCTGCTGATATTATTGAACTGCCACCAGTCGTCGCTTTACCAGAAATTCCGCTAAGATTTAATATTGTGGAGATTGAAAAGGCTATTACAAGTCTAAACTCAAAAAAAGCCCCAGGTATTGATAAAATAAGTAACATAATGCTGCAAGAATTACCTTTCATTGCAAAACGAGTAATACTATTCATCTCTAATAGTATTTTACGACTGCAATACTATCCGGCAGAATGGAAGGTTTCGATGATTACTATGATACCAAAGCCCGGTAAGGATCATACAAAGGTTGAATCCTATCGGCCTATTAGTTTATTGTCCAATATGTCGAAACTTTTTGAAAAACTGTACATGAGCAAGCTGACTCCTATAGTAACTAGCAGTGCATGTATTCCAGATCATCAATTCGGTTTTCGCAGTCAGCATAACACTATTGAACAAACTCACAGACTTGTGAATGTCATTAGAGAAACTTTTGAAAAAAATAAATATTGTTCAGCGCTTTTTATTGATGTCGCACAGGCCTTTGATAAAGTATGGCACGAAGGTCTTGTCCACAAATTAACACAAAATCTACCCGCAAACATCGTCAGGCTCTTAAAAAGCTATCTAGAGGAACGAAAATTTGTAGTTAAGGAAGGCAATTTTACAAGCCCCCCCCCCCAAAGTCGATTGAAGCCGGAGGCCCTCAAGGCAGTATCTTCGGTCCTTTACTTTATTTAATATATGCCTCTGACTTACCGTTAAGCAGTATCATTCACACGTCAACATTTGCTGATGATACGGCTTTTCTAAGCGTTCATGAAAATCCTGTAGAAGCTTCCCGGAATCTACAAGGGTACATCTCAAAATTGGAAACATGGCTAAAAGAATGGCGGATAAAAGTGAATGAGCAGAAATGTGTACACGTTACTTTTACTTTACGCAGGGAAACATGCCCGCCTATACAAATCAACACCGAGACTATATCGCAACACACTGTTGTAAAATATCTAGGCGTTCATCTTGATCGTCGCTTAACATGGAAATCGCATATAGACGCAAAGTTGACACAAATGAAATTAAAAGCAGCCCAAATGAATTGGCTTATTGGAAGAAATTCTATATTAAGTCTTGACTGTAAACTTTTGTTATACAACGCTATCCTGAAAGCAATATGGGCCTATGGAATCCAGTTATGGGGCACTGCCTCAGCATCAAGTGTAGAAAAAATTCAAAGGCGACAAAACAAAATTCTACGTACAATTACTGCAGCCCCCTGGTATATCCGAAATCAGCGAATTCACAAAGATCTTGATGTTCCGTTGGTGAAGACAGTATTTTTAAAACATGCAAAAAAATATATTGAAAAACTAGTATTGCACCCAAATCCACTTGCGCGCAACATTCTAAATTGTAGAGGCCACATCCGGTTGAGAAGGAGGGATACTTTTTCTCTTAGCCGTACACGAGAGATGTAAAACATCAAAAATCAACAGTTGGAATTAAAAATTTTGTTTAGCACTAGCTAAACATATATTAATGTATTTTTAGATTTAAGATTTGAAAAACTTATTGATGTTTCAATTTTTATAATTGAAGATTCAATAAATAATATAACTACCACAAAAAAAAAAAAAAAAAAAAAATTAGCGTGTAATAACCGCGTCATAGTGCTATTAAACGTTTGTGAATACCACCTTAGCGCATTTTGCTTATTCGCCTCTAACAAAACGTTTGTGAATAACACTGTTAATATTTTTCATATATTATTTTGTTTCATGAAAAAATTCAACATATAGTTTTCTTTTTTTTCACTTTAAAGCCACAATCTATATATATAAAATAGGATGTGTGTATGTATGTAACGTATGGACTCCAAATTAGCTGGTCCGATTATGACGAAATTTTCAGGGAATCTTCAGAATATTCAGGCGGGTGACATAGGCTATATGAAGTTTCGATTGCACAAAGAAGCGTGGCACCGCCCATATAACCCAAAAATTTAAATCGCCATATTTTGGGCATTCTTTACCTACGTTGATAATATTTGGTACATATGGTATTGGCATAATTTGGAATACGTACCAGGAGAAATGTGGGTGGGACCACGCCCCTTTTTAGCAAAACCAAACCCTTCGACCGATCTTCCTGAAATTTTCACAGCATGTTACTGTGACACCGGAAGGAATAATAGGCTATATGAAGTTTTAATTTAAATCACACCGGGTATATCTAGTAATGCATAATTTTGATTCTTTATTTAGAATTGTAAAGATTTGGGTGAAAATGTAGCAAAAGAAAATATAAAAAAAATTGTTGACGATGAGATGGAAAAACGTGAAGAACTTCACCTGCTGCAAATTGAAAACGAAAAAAAGAAGGCAAGGAATTTGGAACAACAATACACTCTTACAAAAGAAAACGAAGATAGGAAAGCAAGAAATCTGGATTTGGAATACGAAATATTAAAACATAAGAAAATGTCACATTGGTATGTTCTGTTTATATTTTACTATATATGTAACAAAATTAAAATAATTATAGTACCTTACATACTTATGAATATTTTTTAAAAATGTTGTCGTATGAAATTTTTTAAAACAGTTCTCTTCCTTCCAATGGGCGTTCACAATAATTGTTTATATTAATTTCGTTTTCCACCACTTCATTTTGATTTTGTTGTACACTATTATCTTCTGAAATATATGTGAATATGTACATATGTAAATGATCTTGCATATTATTATTATTACTGATAACGATTGCGGAGAGGGTGTTAAGACTGCAACATACATACTAGCACATATATGCACGTATTGAAGCCTCAATTCTTAATACAAACAGTAAATACATTTACTCTCAACATGTTCTGTATGATGCAGGAAATGTTTAAAATGCAGTCTACCTTGTTACAGGCTGTATTGAATAAACCATGAACTTAAAAATCTGTTTTTGGAACGCAAACGGCATCTGCCAACATAAAAATGGTGGTGTTGGCTGAAGTGGTTAGCGCGTTTATGATATTCTGAGTTGAAGTGCCGGGTAAAAAAAATCTTCTTGTTTAAATATGTACTGTGAAATCCGATGTTGTTTGCGGGTTGCGAGGAGCTGGAGTTGGTGTTGGTTTGAAGTTACATTTCCCTTTGATGATTAAATAGACCACGATGCATCCAGTAATGATTAATGTGGAATAGCCGATCGTAATGTGGTGGTAGTTGTGTGCATCAATTTGGTTTGGAAGCTGGAATATCTTTTGTTCTGCTAATGAAGTTTGTAATTCTGTTAAGTTCTATATTTGTGAGATGTACTCGCTTTTATGCATTTCTTGCAAAAGCGGTTTGACAAGTTTCGTATGTGTTTCTTCCGTGATTTTCCAGAACTTGATGTATGATGTCTTTATCGAACTGGATATTCTCTGCCGTGCCTGTATGGTTGTGGAATTGTAATGCAGCACGCATTCTGGTTCCAAACTAAGTAAGCCTGATCCTTTTAGAGTTTAATGCGTGATCTCCTTTTTGCATACAGCAGTTGCATGAGATGAAGATGGTGTTGCATATATCCACTTGTTCTGATGCCGTAGTGAGACCCACGCAAAATTTGCTGTTAACTGCTGTACTGTAAGGTCTGACTTTGTTTTATTTCTAAACAGATTAACTTCGCAAGCGCATGCTGCTGCACCTTGCCCGTATTGAATTTGACCCTTGGAGCATATATACATTTCTTCTTTGAGAGTGATGCACCCGTCGAGTTCCGAGTTAATCATGGTAAAATGTTTGTTTTGAATACTATTGATTGCTAACAGCGGAGAACATGGTTTTATTGATACCAGCGTGTTGTTAATCCACCTTGGTATTGGTAACAGATTGAACAGATCGAATTTTTCACTCTCAATTAGTGGCAAGGTAACACTAAAAATTGCTGTGGTATTTGTTAGTCCTCCTGTGACCTTCATGAGTTTGTATAGTTGTAGGAAATCTACTCTTTTTGCAGGTAACTGAAGTGATTCGGGCAGATGAAGTGATATTTTGTCTATTTCATGTTGTAGTGTAATCGGAGTAAGTAATGACGGGCTTATAATACTATGATGTTTATTTGTTAGAATGTCTACAATTAAGGATTGCGTTTGGTCTAAACTTGCTGCCGTAATTGTAAGTTGAATGCTTAATTTTTTTTTTTTTTTTGTGGTAGTTTTATTATTTATTGAATCTTCAATTGTATATTGAAACATCAATAAGTTTTTCAAATCTTAAATCTAAAAATACATTAATATATGTTTAGCCAGTGCTAAATAAAATTTTTAATTCCAACTGTTGATTTTTGATGTTTTACATCTCTCGTGTACGGCTGAGAGAAAGAGTATCCCTCCTTCTCAACCGGGTGTGGCCTCTATAATTTAGAATGTTGCGCGAAAGTGGATTTGGGTGCAATACTAGTTTTTCAATATATTTTTTTGCGTGTTTTGAAAATACTGTCTTCACCAACGGAACATCGAGATCTTTGTGAATTCGCTGATTTCGGATATACCAGGGGGCTGCAGTAATTGTACGTAGAATTTTGTTTTGTCGCCTTTGAATTTTTTCTACATTTGATGCTGAGGCAGTGCCCCATAACTGGATTCCATAGGCCCATATTGGTTTCAGGATCGCGTTGTATAACAAAAGTTTACAGTCAAGACTTAATATAGAATTTCTTCCAATAAGCCAATTCAGTTGGGCTGCTTTTAATTTCATTTGTGTCAACTTTGCGTCTATATGCGATTTCCATGTTAAACGCCGATCAAGATGAACGCCTAGATATCTTACTACAGTGTGTTGCGGTATAGTCTCGGTGTTGATTTGTATAGGCGGGCATGTTTCCCTGCGTAAAGTAAAAGTAACGTGTACACATTTCTGCTCAGTCACTTTTATCCGCCATTCTTTTAGCCATGTTTCCAATTTTGAGATGTACCCTTGTAGATTCCGGGAAGCTTCTACAGGATTTTCATGAACGCTTAGAAAAGCCGTATCATCAGCAAATGTTGACGTGTGAATGATACTGCTTAACGGTAAGTCAGAGGCATATATTAAATAAAGTAAAGGACCGAAGATACTGCCTTGAGGGACTCCGGCTTCAATCGACTGCGAGGGCTTGTAAAATTGCCTTCCCTAACTACAAATTTTCGTTCCTCTAGGTAGCTTTTTAAGAGCCTGACGATGTTTGCGGGTAGATTTTGTGTTAATTTGTGGACAAGACCTTCGTGCCATACTTTATCAAAGGCCTGTGCGACATCAATAAAAAGCGCTGAACAATATTTCTTTTTTTCAAAAGTTTCTCTTATAACATTCACAAGTCTGTGAGTTTGTTCAATAGTGTTATGCTGACTGCGAAAACCGAATTGATGATCTGGAATAAATGCACTGCTAGTTACTATAGGAGTCAGCTTGCTCATGTACAGTTTTTCAAAAAGTTTCGACATATTGGGCAATAAACTAATAGGCCGATAGGATTCAACCTTTGTATGATCCTTACCGGGCTTTGGTATCATAGTAATCATCGAAACCTTCCATTCTGCCGGATAGTATTGCAGTCGTAAAATACTATTAAAGATGAATAATATTACTCGTTTTGCAATGAAAGGCAATTCTTGCAGCATTTTGTTACTTATTTTATCAATACCTGGGGCTTTTTTTGAGTTTAGACTTGTAATAGCCTTTTCAATCTCCACAATATTAAATCTTAGCGGAATTTCTGGTAAAGCGACGACTGGTGGCAGTTCAATAATATCAGCAGAAATATTTGGATTAAATACTTTTTCTAAGTGTTTAACAAAAAGAGCACCTTTTTCAGCATCAGTTCTTGCCCAGTCACCATTTGAAGCTCGTAATGGAGGTTTACATATCACCGGCCTTTTAAGTCCTCTGGCTGCACGCCACAGCGAATAATCTGTTGATGGTGTTGCATCGAGTTCTTGCAGAAATTTTTGCAGCGAAGCTGTTTTTTGTGTTTGCAAAACTTTTCTAAGCTGCTTGGTACACTCCTTAAGCCTTAATTTTAGCTGAGGCGATCTGTATCGTTGCCATTCTCGTCGAGCTCTCCGTTTTTCGGTCAATAGCCTTTCTATATCTGCACAAAAAATATTGTTAAATCTCGCTTGTTGATTTGGTTGAATTGAAGAAGCATTAAGAGCAGCTTCTTTAGCATGTGCTTCAAGCAACCTAATAGAATTTTCTATGTCAGTAGGTGTTCTCAATGGCATATTTTCCGTGCAATGAGCACTCAAATATTTTTTGTATTGCAGCCAGTTAATACGTGCAGATGTCAGCGGTAAATCACATGTTGGTCTTGCGGTTGTGTGTGAGTAAATAGTTATAATAGTAGGCGAATGATCTGAAGACAAATCCAAAGATGCTTCTACTTCCATCATTTCGCTGGGCACACCTTTCGAGATTCCAAAGTCGATAACATCAGGAATTTTTTGTCGATCCGTTGGCCAATATGTTGGCTGACCACTTGAAACTACATTCAAGCCCATTTTTGAAATTGTGTCAAACAAAACACGACCCTTAGGACTGATTAAACGTGAACCCCAAAAAGTGTGTATAGCATTGTAGTCGCCAGCTGCTAGAAAACGGGACCCCAGTGTTGTATAAAATGCGGTATATTGACTCTCTGAAATTGAAAACCTGGGAGGAGAATAAACAGATTATATCACAAGCTTTTGATAAAAATTTTCAATACAGATATTTGTTGCTTGAAGATATTCTTCACGAAGGTCATTTACCAGGTAGTGTTTTATTCGAGTTTTTATTAGGATTCCAGAGCCACCACAAGCTCTACCTCGAGGATCCTTAGTATCGTAGAAATTATATCCACTAATTTTAAAATAGCTTCGAGACGTTAAATGAGTTTCTGAGATAAGCATAACATAGATTTGTTTATCCAGAAGAAAATATTCTATTTCATTTTTATGTTGGCTGATTCCGTTTGCGTTCCAAAAACAGATTCTTAAGTTCATGGTTTTTTCAATACAGCCTGCAACAAGGTAGACTGCATTTTCAACATTTCCTGCATCATACAGGACATGTTGAGAGTAAATGTATTTACTGTTTGTATTAGGATCTCTATCGAGGCTTCAGTACGACTAAAATTATGCCCTGATTCTTCATTAGCTGGTACAGTTTTTTGCGACGGAGTCTGGTTACTCTTTAAAATATTAGCGTATGAAAATTAACTATTAGGTTTTTGTTGAGTAAGAGTCGTGTTAGACTTTAAAACATTTGAGTATTGATTATGGCTAGTCGACGGTTGAGGTAACTGAGGGTAGTTTAAAGGGGTGTTGGGCTGATCGGGAGTAGCATTTGTTTTTCTGTTCGACGAATTTTTAAAAAATGAGTAAAGAGGGCAGCCTCTATAGTTAGCAGTGTGGTTTCCACTGCAATTGCCGCATTTTTTTGCCTTGGTATCACCTTTTATTTTGTCACAGTTAGCGGTACTGTGCAACTCACCACATACAACGCAGACGGTAGGCAACTTGCAATAAGTTTTGGTATGGCCAAATTCTTGACAGTTCATGCATTGGATAGGTCCATTTTTTTTATGTGGCATCTCAACTGTAACTCTTCTGTGTAACAAGTACTTTAGATTATAGATTGGGTGCGATTCATTTTTTTTAATTTTCAAGTCACCTGGCTGTAGCTCGACTCTAAAAATAGGTTGGGGGATTTTATCCCTATTTTTGATGTTAAAAACATTTTTAACTTTGAAACCATTATTTTCAAGGCCAGACTTAACCTCTTCTGGATCCACACTAGAGTCTACACCTTTTATTACGACGGTTAGACCTTTAGCACTCTTTAATTGGTATGTATAAAAATTTTTGTTTTTTGACTCAAGGTCAGAAACTATTTTTCGGTAATTACTTTCTTGCACTACCTGGATTTTTGTTTCGTTAATATTTCCGCGCTTAATTGGAGTTACATAGAACTCATTTTCTCCAATTAAGGAGATAAGGCTTTTTACCAAAAAACTAGAGTTCTGCTCTCTTAAATATATCGGTGGAGGTTTACTGGACCTTGTTGTAGTTGGGTCTTCATTGTCTTGTTCTGATAAAATCGCGAAACGATTTTCGGAATTTTTTATTTTGTTTTTTCCATCTCTGGGAACTTTCGCTGTTGAAGCTATTTGAGCTGATTTTGGACTTCTTCCCCTTTTTAACACGGTTATGTATCTGTCCATTCCAGTTTGAATTTTATTATCATTTATTGTAATCACCGCATCTACCATTTTGTGCACGTTGGTCACCTTGTTACTTATTCTTTGTTTGTTTGTTTGTACAGCTAAGCTGGCAAGTTTGCTGATGGGTGCAATTGTTGTTGCTTCTTGATCACTATTTAACATGTTCAAAGATAATGATCGCGCACGAGTATTTTTGTTTTCTGTTAAATTTAGATTTTTGTTTAATTCATTTTTTTATTGTCGTCATCAGCAACTAAAGTTATATATTGTACATTCCTGCTGCTTGTAGGATTATTGTTGTTTTTATCAGTAGATGAACTCATCAGAGTTCTCTTTTTTTATTTTCACTTATATTAGTTTGTGTATGCAAATATTTATGTGTATTGCACAAAAGCAAAAAATAAAATAAAACCAGTAAAATAACTGTTCAATAAATGTTTTGTTTTTTTTATATATTTTGTGACTTGAAAATTTTTTTTTTTCTTTTCTTTTTTTGATATTCAGTTGCGACGATTATAAAAACGCGTCTGTTCACAATGAGAGTTGAAACTGAATGAATGCTTAATGACGAGAAAATACGATAGGTTCTGTTTTCTTCATTGTTGTCACGTATCCGGTTGTATAGTTTGTTTTATTTGGAAATCCATGTTGTCAAACTTTTTCTTCACGGCTTCTTGGTCCAATTTAATAATGTTAATCAATAATTGACGTTTGATTCTTTAATAGGTTAAGTAAATGGGCTTCATTTTGTTTAACTTGCACTATTGTGTGTGCCATTGTTTTTGCATATTCGGAGTCTAGTACTCCTAATTATGTATGCGCAATATTTCCGACAAGATCAATTGCACCTCTTTTATGCCTTTTCCCTGAAAGTAATGTGCTGTCCATTAGTAGCCTAGCCTCAGTATGTTCAAAATAATTGACTTGATCTGTGCATGGTGTCTTTTGCTGCATTTCTTTGCATATAAGACTAAGTGCTTTGGTTCCACTTGAGAATAGAGCTAATTCAGACCAGAACCCTTCCAACTCATAATAAATTGAAAATTGCCATTCTGTAGGTGAGATAAGTGTTGTTCCAATTCCCTCATAGTAAATGCCAGGCTGTGTTCCAAATTCTTTATTGTAGATATTTGTTCCTAGTACCAGTGGTAACAGCATAAGAGTCATTATCATCGCAGCAAAGTTAAATTGATGATTGGACGTGCGTCTCCTTTTCGTGGGACTTTCAGATTCATTATTGTTTTGGTGGATGTTTGAATGAATTACTTGATCTTGAGCAGATATGTCGTTAACGTCTTCACTATATATTGGTAACGGGGCTAAACGTATAACTGGCCTTCTGTAGCAGCCGTTTGAGGTTTTAACGTCGGCTACTCGGAGGAGATCGTCATCTCCTTGATGTACCTTTGTGACTCTGCCCAAGGGCCACTATAGCGGAGCTTTGTTGTCTTCGTTGATTATTACCATGTCCCCGGGTTTAATATTGATTGCTTGAGTTTTCCATTTGTGTCGATATTGTAGTTCATTTAAATATTCCCGTGACCATCGCCTCCAAAACTCGTTTTTTAAATGAGATACTAATTTCCACCTGGTCAGTAAGTTGCCTCGTTCTTGTGTGCAATTTGCGTCAAATGGAGCATTTAGGGGTTCCCAATGAGGATATGTCCTGGAGTTAACGCTACTAAATCATTCAGGTTTTCTAACATCGGGCAGATTGGCCTTGAATGGAGAATTCCTTAAATTTCAATTACTACTGTGTCCAGCTCTTCATAAGTGAGCGATGGTGTTGTGACACTTCGGAGAAGAAGATATTTTGCTGACTTTACAGCGGCTTCCCATAAGCCACCGAAATGTGGTGCTCTTGGGGGTATAAAATGAAACGTTATCCCTCTCGATGTACATTCTCTTTTAATTATGTCTTGAGCTGAGCCAGAATGGATAGTTTCTGATAGTTCTGTTAACTGATTTTTTGCCCCTACAAAATTGGTAGCATTGTCACAATAGAGATTCCGGCACTGACCTCGCCTACTTATAAATCATTTTAATGATCCTATAAAGGCTTCGGTGGTAAGATCACTAACTAGTTCAAAGTGTACTGCCTTAGTAGCAAAGCAGCAAAACACCGCAATGTACACCTTTTGAGGCTTCTTCCCTCTCACCTTGTGAGCAATGAACCCAAAACGGTGCACAAAAGTCAACCCCAGTGTTGATGAATGGTCCAGCTGGTGTGACATGCGCAGCTGGGAAATTGCCCATGATCTGATTGACTAATCTTGGCTTGGCCTTGGCGCATCGAACACAATGTTGTACAATAGACATGGCTGCTGCCTTTCCCTTGATTGGCCAATATCTCTTTATCATATGTGAAAAAAGTGCTTGGGGCCCGCAGAGTCTATTTTGGTCATGCACCATTTGCATGAGTAATTTTGAAATTGGGTCATTGTAGGGAAGCAGCATTGGATATGCACCATCATATGAAAGCAAAGATGTGCTTAATCGTCCTCCTACTCTAATTATACCGTTCGAATCCAAGAATGGGCTAAGGTTGTTGAAAGGACATGGCTTTTTACTTCATTATTTCTTTTTAGATGTTTTATGTCGTCTTCAAAATCTGACTGCATTGCTCGTACGATAACTACCAGAGCTTGTTCTAGTTCCATTACTGTTAAAGAGATTTCCGCACGTTAATCATTTATTTTTCTTGTGTTGTTGATAAATCGTAGCATATATGCTACAATTCTTTGTAATGTTCGAAAAGATCCTTTGTGGTTGATGTTGTAGATAATTGTTGTTGCATTCTCAATTGCAAGAACGGCAGCTGTTTTCTTTCGCTCCATGTTGTTTTCAAGTACTTCTGTGGCCTTTGAGTATTTTTGTGGCCAAGCTGCTTCATGCCCATGTAGGAAGATAGGCCCATAAAACCATAGATTGCATGCTGGTAATGCCTTCGGAGATAGTCCTCGGGATATTATGTCCGCAGGATTTTCCTTTGAACTTACATGGCGCCATTGTTCGGGCATTGTCAACTCCTGAATTGCGGATATTCGATTGGCTGCAAACGTTTGATATGATGATGACTGCGAATTGATCCAGGCCAAAACAATCATTTAGTCTGTCTAAACGAAAGTAGGCGTATCCTCAAGTATTAAATCTCTTTTTACCCTGGCCGTTAGTTGAGCACCCAAGTGTGCTGCGCAGAGCTCCAGACGGGGAAGACTTTGTTTTTTTAAAGGTACCACTCGTGATTTTTTTGACCATTTTTTATAATTGACCTTATGTATTTTGCTGCTCCATATGCCCTCTTCGAGGCATCAACAAATGCATGAATTTGTATTCCTGATGCAACCTGGCCTTGAAAAATATGTCTCGAAAACTTCAGGTTATCTATGTGTTTTAAGTCGTTCCGAAAATTCATCCATCTTGAATGTAGCTCTGATGGGTAGGCTTCATCCCATACAAGTTTCAACTGACACAATTCCTGAATGAACATATTTGCTGTCACTACGATTGGAGACACAATTCCTAAATTATGCCCTGATTCTTCATTAGCTGGTACAGTTTTTTGCGACTTCTTCCCCTTTTTAACACGGTTATGTATCTGTCCATTCCAGTTTGAATTTTATTATCATTTATTGTAATCACCGCATCTACCATTTTGTGCACGTTGGTCACCTTGTTACTTATTCTTTGTTTGTTTGTTTGTACAGCTAAGCTGGCAAGTTTGCTGATGGGTGCAATTGTTGTTGCTTCTTGATCACTATTTAACATGTTCAAAGATAATGATCGCGCACGAGTATTTTTGTTTTCTGTTAAATTTAGATTTTTGTTTAATTCATTTTTTTATTGTCGTCATCAGCAACTAAAGTTATATATTGTACATTCCTGCTGCTTGTAGGATTATTGTTGTTTTTATCAGTAGATGAACTCATCAGAGTTCTCTTTTTTTATTTTCACTTATATTAGTTTGTGTATGCAAATATTTATGTGTATTGCACAAAAGCAAAAAATAAAATAAAACCAGTAAAATAACTGTTCAATAAATGTTTTGTTTTTTTTATATATTTTGTGACTTGAAAAATTTTTTTTTTCTTTTCTTTTTTTGATATTCAGTTGCGACGATTATAAAAACGCGTCTGTTCACAATGAGAGTTGAAACTGAATGAATGCTTAATGACGAGAAAATACGATAGGTTCTGTTTTCTTCATTGTTGTCACGTATCCGGTTGTATAGTTTGTTTTATTTGGAAATCCATGTTGTCAAACTTTTTCTTCACGGCTTCTTGGTCCAATTTAATAATGTTAATCAATAATTGACGTTTGATTCTTTAATAGGTTAAGTAAATGGGCTTCATTTTGTTTAACTTGCACTATTGTGTGTGCCATTGTTTTTGCATATTCGGAGTCTAGTACTCCTAATTATGTATGCGCAATATTTCCGACAAGATCAATTGCACCTCTTTTATGCCTTTTCCCTGAAAGTAATGTGCTGTCCATTAGTAGCCTAGCCTCAGTATGTTCAAAATAATTGACTTGATCTGTGCATGGTGTCTTTTGCTGCATTTCTTTGCATATAAGACTAAGTGCTTTGGTTCCACTTGAGAATAGAGCTAATTCAGACCAGAACCCTTCCAACTCATAATAAATTGAAAATTGCCATTCTGTAGGTGAGATAAGTGTTGTTCCAATTCCCTCATAGTAAATGCCAGGCTGTGTTCCAAATTCTTTATTGTAGATATTTGTTCCTAGTACCAGTGGTAACAGCATAAGAGTCATTATCATCGCAGCAAAGTTAAATTGATGATTGGACGTGCGTCTCCTTTTCGTGGGACTTTCAGATTCATTATTGTTTTGGTGGATGTTTGAATGAATTACTTGATCTTGAGCAGATATGTCGTTAACGTCTTCACTATATATTGGTAACGGGGCTAAACGTATAACTGGCCTTCTGTAGCAGCCGTTTGAGGTTTTAACGTCGGCTACTCGGAGGAGATCGTCATCTCCTTGATGTACCTTTGTGACTCTGCCCAAGGGCCACTATAGCGGAGCTTTGTTGTCTTCGTTGATTATTACCATGTCCCCGGGTTTAATATTGATTGCTTGAGTTTTCCATTTGTGTCGATATTGTAGTTCATTTAAATATTCCCGTGACCATCGCCTCCAAAACTCGTTTTTTAAATGAGATACTAATTTCCACCTGGTCAGTAAGTTGCCTCGTTCTTGTGTGCAATTTGCGTCAAATGGAGCATTTAGGGGTTCCCAATGAGGATATGTCCTGGAGTTAACGCTACTAAATCATTCAGGTTTTCTAACATCGGGCAGATTGGCCTTGAATGGAGAATTCCTTAAATTTCAATTACTACTGTGTCCAGCTCTTCATAAGTGAGCGATGGTGTTGTGACACTTCGGAGAAGAAGATATTTTGCTGACTTTACAGCGGCTTCCCATAAGCCACCGAAATGTGGTGCTCTTGGGGGTATAAAATGAAACGTTATCCCTCTCGATGTACATTCTCTTTTAATTATGTCTTGAGCTGAGCCAGAATGGATAGTTTCTGATAGTTCTGTTAACTGATTTTTTGCCCCTACAAAATTGGTAGCATTGTCACAATAGAGATTCCGGCACTGACCTCGCCTACTTATAAATCATTTTAATGATCCTATAAAGGCTTCGGTGGTAAGATCACTAACTAGTTCAAAGTGTACTGCCTTAGTAGCAAAGCAGCAAAACACCGCAATGTACACCTTTTGAGGCTTCTTCCCTCTCACCTTGTGAGCAATGAACCCAAAACGGTGCACAAAAGTCAACCCCAGTGTTGATGAATGGTCGAGCTGGTGTGACATGCGCAGCTGGGAAATTGCCCATGATCTGATTGACTAATCTTGGCTTGGCCTTGGCGCATCGAACACAATGTTGTACAATAGACATGGCTGCTGCCTTTCCCTTGATTGGCCAATATCTCTTTATCATATGTGAAAAAAGTGCTTGGGGCCCGCAGAGTCTATTTTGGTCATGCACCATTTGCATGAGTAATTTTGAAATTGGGTCATTGTAGGGAAGCAGCATTGGATATGCACCATCATATGAAAGCAAAGATGTGCTTAATCGTCCTCCTACTCTAATTATACCGTTCGAATCCAAGAATGGGCTAAGGTTGTTGAAAGGACATGGCTTTTTACTTCATTATTTCTTTTTAGATGTTTTATGTCGTCTTCAAAATCTGACTGCATTGCTCGTACGATAACTACCAGAGCTTGTTCTAGTTCCATTACTGTTAAAGAGATTTCCGCACGTTAATCATTTATTTTTCTTGTGTTGTTGATAAATCGTAGCATATATGCTACAATTCTTTGTAATGTTCGAAAAGATCCTTTGTGGTTGATGTTGTAGATAATTGTTGTTGCATTCTCAATTGCAAGAACGGCAGCTGTTTTCTTTCGCTCCATGTTGTTTTCAAGTACTTCTGTGGCCTTTGAGTATTTTTGTGGCCAAGCTGCTTCATGCCCATGTAGGAAGATAGGCCCATAAAACCATAGATTGCATGCTGGTAATGCCTTCGGAGATAGTCCTCGGGATATTATGTCCGCAGGATTTTCCTTTGAACTTACATGGCGCCATTGTTCGGGCATTGTCAACTCCTGAATTGCGGATATTCGATTGGCTGCAAACGTTTGATATGATGATGACTGCGAATTGATCCAGGCCAAAACAATCATTTAGTCTGTCTAAACGAAAGTAGGCGTATCCTCAAGTATTAAATCTCTTTTTACCCTGGCCGTTAGTTGAGCACCCAAGTGTGCTGCGCAGAGCTCCAGACGGGGAAGACTTTGTTTTTTTAAAGGTACCACTCGTGATTTTTTTGACCATTTTTTATAATTGACCTTATGTATTTTGCTGCTCCATATGCCCTCTTCGAGGCATCAACAAATGCATGAATTTGTATTCCTGATGCAACCTGGCCTTGAAAAATATGTCTCGAAAACTTCAGGTTATCTATGTGTTTTAAGTCGTTCCGAAAATTCATCCATCTTGAATGTAGCTCTGATGGGTAGGCTTCATCCCATACAAGTTTCAACTGACACAATTCCTGAATGAACATATTTGCTGTCACTACGATTGGAGACACAATTCCCAGCGGGTCGAATAGTCGAGCCAAATCTGAGACTACTGTTCGTTTAGTAACACGACTTGTATCCCCAAAACGTACCTTTACACAGAAATCATCAACCTTTGGTATCCATGTCAATCCCAGAGTTTTGACTGTTTGATGGTTTTCGTTGTTAAAATCGATGTTTACTTCTTCTCTTGTTGAGACGTTTTGAAGTAGTTGGTGATGATTTGCACTCCACTTTTTTAAATTTAGGCCATGCTGGTTCAATATGTGCTTTAATTCTTGCTGAATTGCGATTGTTGTGCTCAAACTATCATCTCCTCCCATTCCGTCATCGACGTAAAAATTATTGAGTAGAAAGTTGGCTCCAAGAGGGTACCGTCCTATATTCTTATTTGCAATTTGCTGCAGACATTTAGTTGCGAGGTACGTTGCAGCTCGTGTACCGTAGATTATTGTGTTCAATTGATAATACTTGATTGCTGCAGTTAGATTCTCTGTCCAAATAACAGTTTGAAATTTCCTGTCTTCCGGGTGTATAAGCATTTGTCGATACATTTTTTCGACGTCCGTGGTGAAAACAAAGCGTGGTATTCGAAAACGGAGTATGATGGAAAACAGTTCACTTTGAATTGTTGAACCAGTATACATTAAGTCGTTCAATGTTATCCCAGTAGAGGTCTTAGCAGAGGCATCAAATACTACTCTTAATTTTGTTGTCGAACTTTCAGGCTTGAGTATGCAGTGGTGAGGAATGAATTAGTTAGGTTTAACTAAGGAATTGACATCTATTTTGGTCATATGGCCTAGTGACTCGTACTCTTCCATGAATCGTATGTATTGCTTTTTAGTTTCTGGTGCTTTTGCAAGTCGGCGCTCTAATGCAAGAAATCTGTTGAAGGCTATATCCTGAGACTCCCCTAGTTCCTCGGGATTACTGCAAAACGGTAGTCTAACAACAAATCTTCCATTTTGATTAATTGTATAATTATTTGCGAAATGATTTTCACAAAGCTTTTCTGAAGGAGAAAGCGTCTTGTCTGCTGCTTCCACCTTTTCTAGTTCCCATAGTAGAGTAATGGTTTCTTCTAGATTGATTTCTTCTTCAGTACAGATCCCACAGGTTACCGATGATAGCTGACTTTCACCAACCCTTCCTGAAATGAACCATCCTAATGCCGTATTTTGCAAAGTCGGCAACTCATTACCCAATTTTATTTGTCCGCTTGCCAATAATTGGTGATAAAATTCTGCACCTAGAAGCACATTTATTTTATCAGGGCGCTTATACAGATCGAAGCTGGCTTTGTTGAAAGGCCTAAGCGCTTAACTAATCGTTCGCTGACAAAATTTAGTTGAGATCAAGAGTCGAGAATTGCTCGGCATTGTATTTCTTTTCCGCTTGCTTTAACGATGATCTTTTTGATGTGGTTAATGATGCAGCTTCTTGTGCTGCAAGAGTTAGGCTTCCTTCAGATGCCCGAATTGTTTTTGAAGCCAAGTTGCTTCTGTTTTGTTCTGAGGTTTCTAGGTGAAGAAGTGTGTTGTGCCTTTTGTTGCACTTCATGCAGTTTCTAGAAATGCAATTCTTTACGTTATGGCCCGTTTTTAAGCAATTAAAGCAATATTTTTTCTTTTGAACCAATTGAATCCGAGCTGACGGTGATAATTGAAGGAACATCTTGCAAGAAAATAATGGGTGTTTATCGTTTTTGCACATGACACAAAAATTCCTTAATTGTTGGAACTTCTCGTGGTTGTGATAGGGATTGTTCAAAGCGCAATCGTGTGACTTGGTCTAATCTTTTCAGTAATAAGTGCAGCAGAAGCGGGTCCCAAGATGTTGTATCAATTTGAAGGTTGTGTAGTGCTAAAAGGCACTCTTGAGTCTTGTCATGAAGCTCTTTAAAGCTGTCATTCAATCTATCATCTGAATCATCGACCAATTCATGAACTAGTCTGCTGACTAGTAGCCGCTTGTTGTTGTAGCGGTCTACGACCATCTTCCATGCGGCTTCACAATTTTCTTCCGTTGCTGCAAAATGTTTTATTAAGTTTGCTGCCTCTCCTACCAAGTGCGTTTTTAAGTACCAAATTGTTTGTACTCTTGTGATCGGCTGGTTGACGACCAGTGATGAAAACAAATCATGAAACTCCTGCCATTTTAACTGATTTCCATCAAATTTGGGTATAGTGATTTTTGGCATTGGAATAGTTTCTGCCTGATGATGAACGAACTCTAATGGTTGTGTTGTGGACCTGCTGGTTACCTCTCACCACTTTCCTTAGATTGGTTTCCAGTTCTATGAATCGTTCCATATTATATGCATGGTCTGTTTGATCATCGCACAATTTGACAATCTGTAAATATACGTCTTCAATATTTTGCCACAATGTACGAGTAGTGGCAGTGGAGACATCTTTTTCTGTAAACTCATCCGTCAATAAGCGCTTTTAAAAAACGGATTTCGTTGTCGTTACCCTCAAATGCCGACCACTCGTCCTCCAACCTTTTCACTTGCTCTTGAAAATAACTTCTAGTAGTTTTCCTTGATGACGGGTCCTTCTTGTAATTTCGGATGACCGTCTCAATTCTTTCACCGATGGCCTTTTGTTTAATGATTAGTTCTTCAAATGTTGCCGTAGTTGCTGATTTCGGTTAGTTGACTTCTGGGAATTCGCCCTAAATGTGGTCTGTTGTACCCGTTGGACTGATGTCTTGATGCTTGGCTGAAGAATTTGTATAAAATTGATTTTTGGTTGATTTGGCTCTAGGACTGTTAATGTCCTGTTGTAAGGACTGATGACGTCCTTGTATGCGAATTTGAAGAAGGACCCTGTGCCTTGTCACAGAATCACGTCGGGGTTACCAAAATGTAAATTAACTCTTTTGTTAATTTGTTCTAGATTTTAATCACAGCACACAAACTGGATTAAATGTACATTAATTCTTTTGATAATTTGTTCTAGATTTTAATGAAAGATAAAATTACTAAAACAACAAGCGGCACTTGAAACCGAGTTGTTTTCCAAAAGAAATGAATGAGGCACACTCTTAAATATTAAAACACGAAAAAGGCGATCTTTATTTAAAGTTTACTTCTTTTATACAATACTAGCTTATCCCGATGTGCTTCGCTACTCCCTCGTTATAAAATAAAATAAAAAGTATTTATATATCCTATTGTGAAGATTTAATGACGATCGGTCCAGTAGTTAAGACTATATTACGATTTTTAATTTTCCTAAAAAGGGGCGTGGTCTCACCCACTTTTCTCCTTGTACGTATTCCAAATTATGCCAATACCATATGTACCAAATATCATCGACGTGGGTCAAAATATGCTCAAAATATGGCGATTTAAAATTTTGGGTTATCTGGGCGGTGCCATGCCTCTTTGTCGAATCAAAATTTCAAAAAGCCTTTTATTCCTTCCAGAGTCACAGTAACATGCTGTGAAAATTTCAGGAAGATCGGTCTAAGGGTTTGGTTTTCCTGAAAAGGGGCGTTGTTCCACCCACTTTTTTCCTGGTACGTATTCCAAATTATGTTAATACCATATGTACTACATATCATCGACGTAGGTCAAAAAATGCCCAAAATATGACGATTTAAAATTTTGGGTTATATGGGCAGTGCCACGCCTCTTTGTCCAATCAAAACTTTATATAGCCTATTATTCGTTCCAGAGTCACAGTAACATGCTGTGAAAATTTCAGGAATATCGGTCCAAGGCTTTGGTTTTTCTAAAAAGGTGCGTGGTTCCACCGACTTTTCTCCTGGTACGTATTCCAAATTAAATAAAAAATTATTGGCAGATAAGTATCCTTTACCTAGGATACATGAAATATTGGATCAGTTAGGCAGAGCTAGAGATCGAGTTAGACGATGATTCACGAGATATCACATCGTTCTCGACGGATCAAGGATCATTTTGATTCACACGTTTACCCTACGGGCTAAAAATTGCGCCAAACTCTTTTCAGCGCATGATGTCCTTAGCGTTCGAAGGACTTAAACCTCAACAAGCATTTCTTTATATGGATGATTTAATCGTCATAGGTTAATCAGAGAAACACATGCTTAAAAACCTCAGAGAAGTATTTGAAACTTGTCGTAAATGTAATTTAAAGCTTCATCCTGATAAATGTCAATTTTTTAATACTGAAGTCACATTTCTTGGTCATAAATGTACAAATTTTGGCATATTACCAGATGAGTCAAAAATTAAAATAATACAAGACTATCCCACTCCAGTGGATGCAGAAGCCGCCAAACGTTTTATAGCATTCTGTAATTATTACAGATGGTTTACTCCGAATTTCGCTATATATGCGTCTAATATAACAAAGCTTACGCGCAAGAACATTACTTTTGAATGGAACAATGAATGTGAAAAATCATTTCAATATTTTAAAAATATGCTGTTGAAGCCGCAAATACTGCAATACCCAGATTTTGAGAAAGAGTTTTGCATTACTACTGATGCAAGTAAGATTGCTTGTGGAGCTGTTCTTAGCCAAGAGCATAATGGCATGCAATTACCTATAGCGTATGCATCACGTTCCTTTACAAAAGTTGAATCAAATATCTCAGTTATTGAGCATGAGTTAACCGCTATAAACTGGGCCGTAAATTATTTTAGGCCATACGTCTATGGAAACAAATTTTTAATTAGTAGCGACCATAAACCTTTGACCTACTTATTCTCATTAAAAAACCATTCTGCTAAACTAACTAGAATGAAACTAGATTTAGAAGAATATGACTTCGTAGTAAAATACATTAAAGGAAAAATTAATTGTGGCGCGGATGCACTGTCACGCATAGATTTCAATTTTATTAAAGACATAAACGCACACAACATAGCAATGGTGACGACAAGGTCGAAAACAAAAGTTAAGGTAGTTCAGGTAACAAACACACCACATAAAACAAAAAGTGTACCCAAAATATACGAAGCTAATTTCAGAGAAGTAAAAAAGGCAACAAAGTTAAAGTTTGAATTGTTTAACCGCACACCAATCGCAAAGTTTATCAAAGGCAATCGCCTAGTACAAACCATGAATATAGATGCAAGTATTTTTAATGAAGAAATCGTTCTAAAACGATTATTTTCAATGCTGAATAAGGAAGCAAAAAATGCGAACGTCACGAAATTACAAATGTCCTTAAATGACGACATTTTTAAATATGTAAATATTACCGAATTTAAAATTTCTGCAGAAAAATGTTTAAATAATCTTATAATTGCGTTAACGCCAAAAATTACATAAATTCATGACGAGTTAGAAAAACAAAATCTACTATCGTTATACCATAACGATCCCTTATCAGGTGGTCATTGTGGAGTGACTAGAACACTTAATAAACTTAAAAACTATTGCCATTGGAAACATATGACAAAAGATGTTATAAAATACGTAAAATCTTGTTTATCTTGTAAAAAGAATAAAACTTTTCCAAAATTGATAGAACCTTTAATAACTACCCCAACGCCTTGCAAAACTTTTGATACCGTGGTGATAGATACCATAGGACCGTTTGTTAAATCTAACAAAAGTAATGAGTGCGCTGTAACTATTGTGTGCGACCTCAGCAAATTTTTGATTGTGGCACCAGTCGATAATAAAAGCGCAGCGACCGTAGCTAAAGCAATTTTTGAAAAACTAGTTTTAAACTATGGACCGCCAAAAAACATTCTTACCGATAGAGGCACAGAGTATAAAAATCAATTGATGCAGAACTTATGCAAACTTTTAGGAATAAGTCATACAACTTCTACAGCTTATCATCATCAAACGTTAGGAACGATAGAAAGGTCTCATCGTACGCTTAACGAGTACTTACGTCAGTATATATCTATAGAAAGATCAGACTGGGACGAATGGTTGTCATATTTCGCAAAAAAAAAAACCGTTAGAATACAAAGTAGAATACTTTGATGATAACGGACTATGAGTTTGTGTTGATTATTAGTACTTTCCAAACAGTAATGAGGGAATTTCGTACTAACCAGCACTGTTTCAAGGTAGATTAAAAAATTAATTAAAAATTAATTCACATATTCTATTTCTCTTGAAAACTGGTTAAATAGTTGATATTTTTCTCAATTAGTATCCACTTTACGAAAATTGTAAAGATGGACAATTGAACGCTGATGATAGGTTTAGCGGCCTTGAAATCAGTACTGATACGTTCTGCTAAAAACTGATTGGATATAAATAATAATATTTTCCAACATAAAACAACTCTTAGTAATTTCGAATTTTCATTAATTCAATAAAACTGAACTTGAGCCTGATAATATTACTTTTCATATATACATACATCAATATAAGTTCAAATAATAATTACGTTTATTCGTAATAATAATAATATAAGCAATATTTTTTCTTTTGAACTCCTCTCAAAGTTGTGATATGGTTGTCCAAATAAACCAAATTCTAAATTTAAAGATTAATGTCAGGAGAATGTGAAATTGTAAAACTTCTTAACATGTTGTTGCCGTTTCAAAATTTGTCTTCACTTCATTCGAACTTTCATATTGAAATTATGGTGTATGTTTTCTACACCCATATCAGATTCCTAAGGGGTATATTTTTGTAAAATCCTTTAACGCTTTCACTATACACGATATAACGATTAAATATTACTGTTATTTTCATTAACCAATAACAGAAACGTACCGAATCAGTATTCACCGTGAAAATATTACTGCTTTGGACGTATGGCACTGACGGGACGTTACTGATTTCTTTAATAGACCTTTTACGCTCTTTGATCACACCACATACTACACTTTCCAATTGGTTTTCTTTTTACCAATTGGAAATAAAAAACACTATTACTTACCTTGTCGGATTCTGCGGAAAACGATGAAGACGGTCCATTTTTAGGAAACTCATAACACATTTGCGACTCCTGAAGAGAAAGAAAGTTTAGAAAAGTATTTAATTATTTTAAAAATGCACTTACATTTTCTTTGTTATTTTTCCTTAGCGTACACTTTTGGGTCTTCTTCACTCCAGCAACCATTTACAATTAACTAATAGTCAAACTAACTAGCGCAAAAAAATTAAGGAAATCTGTCAACAAGGATTTTCCAAAAATTTTGCGCCAATTTGCTGAAAATTCTTTTTTATTAAAATGTAAACAAAGAATTTATTTTTAACCGGTAGAACTAAAAGAGGTAGACGTTTGCAATCAAACTTTTCTGTCCTATAATGTTTTCAGGGTTAACTTGGTGACGCCATTGTGATGCCATTTGTACTTTATTTAGTTCATGTGCACACCTCTAGATGACCGTGCCCCTTCTGTTCATATTCTGTGATTAGAACTTAAGTGACATGAAAATGAAATAAAATTGCTAGTTTGTAAAGGCAAAAGTCGTTGCACTTGTTTTTCCCACACAACAATAATTTGCAAATAGAATATTGTCTATATTTCTTTACGGATCGAAGTATCGCCTGTTTTGTTATTATGTTTTAATATATCATTTACATTACTATTATTAATAGAATTATTCCCCGTTTATTTTGTACAGACGAGTGATCGATTTCATATATTTTTATTACCTGAATTTGTAGTATCTAGTTTACATTATATTCCTAATTG
This sequence comes from Lypha dubia, assembly GCA_947311025.1. Lineage (NCBI taxonomy): Eukaryota > Metazoa > Arthropoda > Insecta > Diptera > Tachinidae > Lypha > Lypha dubia. The sequence continues at coordinate 30,124,814 of OX371265.1, read as the reverse complement.
AATTTGTTACATGAATTTATAATTTGATCGGATGAACGGAATGCATTCTCTTATGCAAATATCGAAACAGAAATATATATTATTTAATCATCTTAAAACTAGTCAGTAAGTTAAACAACCCTTTGAAATTATAACGTCTTTATTAACGGATATAGTGACGCCCCCTGCATGTCAGATGTAGCTACCAGAGAACGGCGCGATCACACCGCAACCATAAATACACCGCATATGTACTCTATACTTTACACATCCGAGCACTTTGAACAACGCATAAAAAAATTTGCGGTGTTGATTTGACTCGCCGTTTATTTACAGAGATTTGATGCGATCATAATATGCTCGCTACTTTGCGGTGTTTGCGTAAAAAAAAACATAAAACCAATGAGCGCAAAAACCATTAGCAACAAACATCGCAATCTGCATGAGCAAAACTTTTAGTATTTCGTCTTTTCATACTCTATTATTTTTTTATATTTGCTTTTGGAAGTTTTCTCTACAAACAATCAGTGATGCCAGATTTAAGATTAATCCTTACACAATAACAGATTCAAAATTACCCAAAACTTATATTTACGAATCAGTCTTTCACAAAACATTTCTTAAGGCGCTATCTGCTTATATTTGTATACAAGAATTCATTCCAAAAAATTTAATTTGTTCTTCAGCGTAGTTATTTTTCCTACTGAGATTGAAAAATGCAAGTGCGCAGCATTATTAAAAACCAAATTTCGATTCCGAAAAATAATCTGAAAGTGTTATGAGAGTTTAATAAAATAAACATTAAAAATAAGACGGGTTTTTATATAGCATTTCGTTACCTGAAACGATAAATGCCCTAACTATCAACTTTATTATTTTACAAGAGAAGCGAAAAACATGATAGAGGTATACGGCATTTACACATAGATACATACATCTTATGTACATTCATATGAGTATATGCGTCGCTAATATTTTACATTTACTGCAATTTTTGCAGAACACAAAAGCTATATACAAATACATAGATGTTTTTTTCAAATTATGACAGCTTTTGTATAATTACACAGTGGCAACGCTGTATTTACTTCAGATAAAGCACACATCAATGAGTGTGCTCGCATGTTCGTTTACAAATATTGTTTTTGTTGTGTACGTTAAGTATGAGTACGACTGCCGAATGTGTAAAAAACGTAAGGCAGAGCAATCACCGCGAACGCATATGATTGTGTATGCTAGAAGCTCAAACGTAGCAATACTCAACTGTGTACATATATGGCGAATACTTGAGCAAAAGCAATGCGGTGGCGATCACACCGCAACCGCATTTAAGACGAGTATACCTAAGTCACGAAAACCTGTGATCGTGCAGTTCTCTGGTAGCTACCCCCATCAAAATACAACCGCTCTCTGTACAACCATGCAATGCATACGACACATATACTTCGCTGTGTATGCGTGTGTATCGACAATTGTGTGGGCATAAAAGGCAAGACAAAATAATTTGGAAGTCAGTCTGCTGGTAGCTCGCGTAGCGGTAAAAACTAACTTTGGTTGTGCGAGTTATAGCCGTGCCATTAAACGATACGAGGAGCTTGTTGTTGTACTGTTTCCAGACTCCACTGGTGTACTTCCTTCACTGCCAGTGCCTGCGTCCGAAGAGCGGTAAGCCTGTATGGGAGCTTCATTCTACATCAGGCGACGTCTGTTAGTGCCGTTCCTCTGCTGCCATCGCCGGTGTCAGCAAGCCTGTTAGACCTGTATGGGAGCTTGTTCCTGTAGGTTTTGCCGCTCATTGACCACTTCCTTCTACGTCAGGCGACGTTTTTGTGTGCAGCTCTTTTGACATCAACGCCGTCAGTCTGTGATTATAGTAGAAAGTTATTATATTTTTTCTGACAACCTCGTTGTACAATACAATATGGCGATCTTCATATTAACCAAAATAACGAGCTAACTTATCTAATTACTTTTAGTTAATTACATATGTATTAGTGGTTACTTAAAGTAATGGTGTTAACAATGTAGCGATTTTGCATACATATTTACACGCCTTTTTTTTTATTTTAATAATAATAATCTTAATAATAATAATAATAATAACAATAATAAAACATTATAATAAGTTTCAGTAAGATTTATAAAAAATTAAAGTGGCAAAGTGGCTAGCATATGGACAAAGAATCAACCCCATAGTCTCTACCAAATCTACGTGGCGGTCTCACAACCCGGCCACTTCTGGTTATCGTAGGCCCGCTGGAATTCTCACGGTTGGTCCTATCGCTACCAATGTGTGAACCAGTGGTTTCAGGATTCATTTCAATAGGGGCAGAGGGCCCCCTTGAAACAACTGGCTCGTTTATACTACTTGGATCCTCAGTTGTACTATTGTCACAAACCTCCCCTGGTGATGGTCTGACGTCTGTAATTTTATCCCGCGATCCCGTACCACCTTCTTCATATAACAAATCAGAAGCATTAAAATCATCATTTATCTTTAACAATATATGATCTATTATTGTAAGCCGATACTATCCTACCATAGTGCCATTCTCTCCCATCTTTTTTAAATAAAACTAATTCATTGTCCTTCAACTTTGATGAAGGCTTAGCATTCTTATCATAATAGTATTTTTGTTTTTCCCTTTTGTTCTCAATTCTATGTCTAATTTCCTGTTGATTGATGTTGTTCGGTTTAAGAAGTGAACCAGCAATTGGTAATTTTGTTTTAACTAGCCTTCCAAAAAATAATTCAGATGGAGTAACACGCATATCTGCTAATGGGGTTGTGTTGTATTCTAGGAGTCGATACTGAAATTAGTTTTCCTCACAGCGCCTTAGGATATTTTTCGCAATTAAGACCCCTTTTTCCGCTAGTCCGTTACTTTGTGGATATCTTGGGCTTGAAAATCTAAATTGTACATTGTAATCCGCAGAAAATTTCGTTACTTTGGTTACTTAGAGTAATGGTGTTGACAATGTAGCGATTTTGCATACATATTTACAGGACCTGTATGGGAGCTTGTTCCTACAGGCCAGCCGCCACTTCATCCTACCTCAGGAGAGTTCTATACTCTAAATCTTGAAATGCCAGCGTCGTGCCCAAAACAGCCTTTGGCCACCATAAACGTATAGGCGGCGTTACGGCATAGCAAATGGTACAAAGACAAACAAATAAAGGATTATTGGAAAGTATAAAAAATATAAGTTATTCACTGTGTTCTTTAGAGCTGTGCCAAATCGTTCCTTTTGGTGAGCGCTCCTTTTCGTTCAATTAAGAGGAACGAACCCGTTCGTTCATTTCGTTCCATCGCTCTTTTCCATAAACTTATCATATAAATTGCTACACTATTCTAGTTAAAGTATTTTTTTGTTTACAATGTGTTCATACACATACATATGAATGTGTATAAATGTATGTTGTAAATCCGTAGCTAATCGCCAATAAAGTTTACTTAAGCCTATTTTATATGTGAAGTTTTATTAAATTAAGATAATTTTATTATACAACTGAACCAAAAAATTAGTTAAATATGTATGTATGTCTACATTTTAACTATACATAAAAGTTATAAATGCCAGACATACATATGTATAGATGCTGGTGTATATATAGATTAAAAAAATATTATTCTTATTGAACTAAAATAGAAACAAACTAATAAATGTTACAAAAACAAGAAAATCCGACATGAGTGAACGAACGAACGAAATGAACGATGAAACCAAAACACTCAATTAGACCGCTCACTGAGCCAAAAGCGCTCCGCAAAGTAACCGGATCCATTCGTTCACTACAGTGATTCGTTCCTTTGTACCCGTTCGTTCCGGAACGACACAGCTCTAGTGTTCTTATTTCTTCTAACTCTTGAACGACCCTGGACCCAGCTGAGTCTATCCCAGCACCCAGCGAGGAAACGTGTCGTTACAAGTTTTATATGAAAAATGTTCTTAAAGTACAGATTAGTTAATAAGCGTACTTTGAATAGGGAATTTTATTAACTATTTATATAAGCATAAATATCAAATTTACTAATTTGCAGATGATACCGAATTTAATTTTTTTTTCTCAATAACACTGTAAGTTTTCAATTTTATATTACATCGCACAAGTATTTCATTAGAAACAATTGGGGTGTTCACACTGTTGTCATATCAGTCATATTGTCATAATGTCTTATTATTTCACAATAGTTTAAAAAAATTGTTGTTGTGCTTCAAACAAAAAAGTCATATAATAATAAGACATTTTGAGGTATGTTTATGGTTTGTCATAAAATAACAGTAGAAATCTTAGTGGAACAGCTGCAACTCCTTATTGGAGCCGGCGATATTTATAAGCCGCCGCTACTTTAAATAACAGAAGCATGAAAACAAGGCAAATTCATTACCAGGTATATGCACGACCAAGGCGAATTATTTATAACGTGGATGCAGTGGCGAATTCACGCGAATTTATACATTACCTAGACAGTAAATTTGTTATATATTTTCCCGCGCCATTTTAATGTAATTTTCGTGCAAAAGGCAAATTCATTACGACTACAATAATTCAACAACAAAGCAAACAACAGGCATTTTTTTGTGTAAACGGCAAATTCATTTCCTACGCTGTCAAAATTCCCCATGCATAAAAAATTACATTAAAATGGTGCGGGAAAATATGTAAGAAATTTGACTGTCTAGGTAATGTATACATTCGCGTGAATTCGCCACTGCATCCGACTTATAATTAATTAGTCTGAATGAAAATATGGTTTTGTGTATTTGATCTGCCTGGCAGCTTGTGAACGTTTTCCCACTTGCCGCCGTCCAAAAAAATAGTTCAGCTAATATTACCGGCAACAGCTGCTTTTGATTATATCTATTTCAGCAAGTTTGTATAGATAAAAAAAACTGAAAATTTTAATTGATAATGGACATTTTAGAAAATTTACAGGAAATTTATTTTCTTTATTAACAATTAAAAACCATTTACATTTAAGCCAAAATGCAAACGTATGCGCAATAATCCGACTAGCACACCAAAATATGACAAGTGTGAACACCCCGTTATAAATAAGTGTGCTATGTCATAATTGTGCCAGCTGATAAACATTTAACACACTCACACACATTTTTAGTCGGATTATTGCGATTACGTTTGCATTTTGGCTTAAATGTAAATGCTTTTTAATTGTTAATAAAGAAAACAATAAATTTCCTGTAAATTTTCTAAAATGTCCAATATCAATTAAAGTTTAAAAATTTTTTTATCTATACGAAATAAATATAATCAAAAACAGCTGTTGCCGGTAACATGAGCTGAACTACTTTTTTGGACGGCGGCAAGTGGAAAAACGTTCGCAAGCTGCCAGGCAGATCAGTTACATAAACCCATATTTTCATTCAAGGCGAATTAATTGGATGCAGTGGCAAATTCACACAAATTTATACATTACCTGTCAAATTTTTTACATATTTTCCCGCGCCATTTTAATGTAATAGTTTATGCATGGAGAATTTTGACAGCGTAGGTAATGAATTCGCCGTTTACACAAACAAAATGCCTGTTGTTTGCTTTGTTGTTGAATTATTGTAGTCGTAATGAATTTGCCTTTTGCACGAAAATTACATTAAAATGCTTTTTGCAGTTTAGCACAAGCTAGTTTTTCCAGCGTTTGCTGAAAATATGTGTAAATTAAAACTAGTAAGTACTTAGAATTACTAGTTTTAACTTGAATTTTTGTAAACATGTCATTGAGGTGCTGAAAATAAGTTTATTGTTGGTTTATTCGTCAAAAAACCGCATTGTCGTTTGGTTTTTTTTTTAAATATAATGACTGCATTTATGAATTATGATTATTCCTCATGTTTTGAATTTGTTTTCTTAATTGACCAATAGTAATTTCCTGGCCAAACTGTTCCAAATACTCTTCATGGAGTGAAAACATGTAACTATTTTTTGCCACTCTCACTGACGGCACTTGCGAAATTTTTAAATATAATTTTATGCTTTTGGAGCATATCAAAAAATTTCGAGCTAATAAATAATCAAAACAAACTTATACTGTTGCCAAAATGTTTTACCACAAGTTTTGCTTAGAACTTATAAGAAAAATAGCTTTTTTTTAAACAGAGGCAACTCCCAAACAGTTTCTATCAACTGATTTTTCAGCCGCATAGCTTTTACTTTTCCAGTACTAGCTATCACTTTTCAGTACTAGCTACATAGCTAGTACTGAAAAGTTAAAGCTAGTGCTAGTATTTAGTACTATGTAGTACAAACTACCATTTTATTCACACTGCCCAAGGGGCTGTGCACATATTACGTAATGATCCAGGGGGAGGGGGGTTAAAGATTTGTTACGGATTGGAAATTTTGCACTGAAAAATTTGTAAAAAGCGTTAAGAAGGGGGGGGGGGGGGTATAAAATCTCTGAAAACTGCGTTACGTAATATCGCACAGCCCCCAATGTATAAATTCGAGTGAATTCGCCACTGCCTTAACCTTATAATTAATTCGCCTTGGTCGTGCATTTGAATTTGTCTTGTTTTCATTCTTGTGTTATATAAAAGTAGCGGCGGTTTGTAAATATTATCGCCGGCTCGAATAAGGAGTTGCAGCTGCTCGACTAAGATTTCTACTGTTATTTTATGACAAACCATAAACATACCTCAAAATGTCTTATTATTATATGACTTTTTTGCTTGAAGCACAACAACAATTTTTTTAAACTATTGTAAAATAATAAGACATTATGACAATATGACTGATATGACAACAGTGTGAACACCCCAATTATGTTTCTGGAAGCAGTAACGAAATGTCATGCTTTCGAAATGCGCAGTTTTGAAGCAAGTCCGAAGCTGCAGAAAAAGAAGGCAGAGAGATCGCTCAACTTATTTTTAAGCGCTTTGAAGTTGGTCGGCTATTTACATTTAAAATATAGTAAATAAAGTAAACAGCAAATGGGATATAAAATTTCTATTAGATGCTCTCTGCATCTCTCTCTCTCTCTGTATCTCTTATTTATTTATACTTTGTGTATTTGCATACAGATGAATGACGTATGTTAGTAGATGACACAGTAAAACGAAGGCATAATTCAAATAATTCAAACATGATTTTAGCGCATTTTGTATGATTAGAAAATAGCGCTCTTTTATGTAAAAAACAAGAGCTCCACAAAGGTCTATCGTGAAAAAAATCATGCATGTTCGAAGAGCCTTTCAAAACAGGAGACACAAGAACAACACCTTGTTCAATAGCTATCATAAAATTAAAAGAAATTGATGTTTATTTTTTTTTTATTTTTTACAATTGGCTTAGCAGCTAATCAGGGTTGTTATGGAATCTTATTGCTGTCAGAATCAGAGTTGAAATCGAAAATAAATAGGTTTGGTGTTACATGGTGTTAGTCGATATTATGTTCGAATCAGAATTATGTCAGAATTTGGTGTTACAGAATTCAATATTATCGCTTTTTTTTCAGAAATAATCCGATCAGCTTCCAGCCGCCAGAATTACTTTTTGTTTGGTTTTGTATCTCTTTTTTGCTTTAAGCTGTTAAAAATTATCGCACAATGTAATAAAAATTAAATATTTAGTAATTAAATAAATAAATATTTCCATAAAACTGTTTTGTTTTATAATTATTTTTGCTTAATAAGGCTGTTAAAAATTGGTGTACAATTGTTCATAATTGTAATATTTTTGTGTGTTGTACAATTTTGTAAATTTATTCATTTTTTGTTTTCATTCTTTTCCATAAAGTTAAGCAATTCTTCTTATTGATCATGCATTTTTTTAATTTTTTATTTGTCTTGTTCATAAAATTGTAATAAAATACTTATGACATTTTCTTTTCTGAGTAATATGTTGCATTTATTCTGCCTTCTACATATATTTCTCTTCTTTTCTGCAAAATGTGTGCTATTTTAAAAGTGTAACGAGTTCTTTTCTCATGATGTTAACCTTAAAAAGAAAAAAAATGTTACATCTTCAACACTCATTTTAATTAAAGGGGCATAAGTGCAGCATTATATTAACAGCTGGTTTTGTTATTGTTTCTTTACTTTATTGATTATTGCTAACATTTATGTTATTTTGTAAACTTAAAATATGCAACACTTCCTAAAAGTCGTGGGAACATTTAAAAATGTTGCCAAATCTCATGTAACATATATGTAACATTTTATTTTTAGAAAAGAAAACGCCATGAGAATGCAATTTTATTTGTTTGTAACTGACGATTGTTTATTATGTAGTTTTTATTTTTTGTACTGTTTATGTAGTGCCTTCACCTATACCCACAAAATTGCATTCTAGGTATTTTTTGCTTGTCTCATGTTCATGGCCACACAGCCAATGAACTTAAATTTAAAAATGACAAGTATGTAAAATTAATAAGAATGAATATTGTATAAAAGAAGTAAAATTTAAATAAAGATCGCTTTTTTGTGTTTGAACATTGAAGAGTGTGCCTCAATCATTTCTTTTGGAAAACAACTCGGTTTCAAGTGCCGCTTGTTGTTTTAATAATTTTAACCTTAATCCATTTTATGTGCTGTGATTAAAATCTATTACAAATTAACAAAAGAGTTAATTTACATTTTGGAAACAACTCGGTTTCAAGTGCCGCTTGTTGTATTAGTAATTTTAAGTTTAATCCAGTGTATGTGCTGTGATTAAAATCTACAACAAATTAACAAACGAGTTAATTTACAACAATGAAATCCATAAGAATATACATTTATGTATATGAATACATACATACATTCATTTGTTTGAAAAGAAAATAAAAAACTATTTACATGAAATAAAACTAATTTTACACCAAATAGGGGGAAAATAGAAACCAAACAATAAATCGAATTTTTATGGAATTCATTGGACAAGATCCTGATATCGCAAAGGGATTTACAAAATGGGAGGTTTTAGTGGATTCTCTTTGGTAGGAATTGGCGGGGTCTTTAAATGTATCTGGTCCTCCGAATAAAGATGTAAATACGTGGAAAAAAGTATTTTCACAAATAAATTGTTCAATTTGTGCTTAAAATAAATATTTTTACAGCTATGCTCTTTATGGCGCGAGGGGGGTTGAATTTTATTTTTCGTAACATAATTAATCGACACTATTACAGTTGTATTTTTGTTTTGATTTGCTTGTCCTTTAAAAGCGACTTTGTTGTTGCTTTTTAAAATCAAGAAAATATGTATGTATATGGAGTGTTACTCACATTTAACTGCAATAACAAAAACAAAATATTAAATATACTCATATGAATACATATGTACTTATGTATGTTAGTGTTTCGTTTTTGTTTTGCTTTGTGTTGCTGAGTTGCCGTGCTACCCACCAAAAAAATCGTCAAGCGTTTGAACTATTATGCTTTGATGAATGTAGTACATATTAGGTCAACAAAATTAATTGGAAATAATTTTTTGTTTTTTCAATTAAATAAATATTATATTATTTAAAAACTTAACTAAAATTTTTAATATATGGATAAATTTCTTAAAACAATGTTATATTAAATCTTCACACATGCAAACTAAACTTGGTTTATTTACACATAATTGGCATGTAGAACTTATTTCACTCTTATTTTTATTTTATTTCTATTTTATGGTACATTGATGTAAAAACTGTCGATATTAAATGAAAATAAAGTCAATGATTATGTACATATATAATAATGTTTATTCAATTTGTTTGCTGGCCTCATCGATAACCAAACGAACCAGTGGTGCCGCTTGCAATTTATTAACTAGACTTATTGATAATATAACGAAAAAGTTAACAAGTTTAGTTCGATGTTAACATTATCTATTGCTGAATTCACAAAACCTCTTGTATCATTGTATCGAGTGTATTATAGTATCATATTCGAGTACAATAGTGTAAAATTTGTTGTAGGTAATGTTCATATAAAAAGGAAATACACCAATACACTTTTATTTCATATGTTTTGCAAAAATCGTATTTCATACAATACTCAGGGAGTGTAAGTATATACTCTCAGAGAGTATTTGTATGGTGCTTGGTCTTCTTTTGTCCATCAATACAAGATTCAAGCCGATACAATATACACTAGGTGTTCACAAACATATAAACAAACTTGTATTTCATACAAGATAGACGATACAAATTGTTGTGAATATAAAATTGTAACGTTACTGACTGACTGATTCATCATCGCAATTCGAATGTTTAGGGGGTAAAAAAGGGCAAAAACGGTAACCTTATATCTCTAAATCTAAAAGAGATAAAAAAAAAATTTAATGCTTATCGTTGTTCTTTAGAAAAATAAGCGGACAGGTTTTGGTACTTTTTGGAAATTCAGACTTTTAACGGAGTAAAACCTGCATTTTGGTAGTTTTTTGTCACCCCATCTATCTTTTAAACCGATAAACATAGAAATAAGGGTTATATCACATTTGAAACTTATCTAAAAAATCCAAATACAAATTTGGTACTTTTTCGAAATTCGGACGTTTAAGGGGTAAAAAGCGTAACTATTTTTGGTACTTTTTTATAAAACATTTTTTTTTATTTATTGACATAAACGTATTAAATTATGGGCTCCCACTACAATAATGAAATTTTTAATGCTTCAATGGGGAGAAAAATAGTACCAAAAATGGGAAATACGGGAAATTTAATCTCTTACTTTAGGTTTTTGGTTCTACAACTGGCAATTTTTTTAATTATCGTTAATATTGGACCTAGAAACATAAACTTCAACATGCAATGTCCTGAGTGGATAAGAACCTATGAGGGTACTTTTTGCTCTTCAACTGATACTTTTTGAATTTCCGTTAGTTTGCAAAGTCCTGAGTGAATGAGAATTTGTTAGAGGGATCTTTTTGGTACTTTTTCGTTCTTTAACTGGTACTTTTTCATTTTCTTTAATATTAGACCTATTAACATAAAATTAAACATGCAAGGTCCTGAGTGAATGAGAATTTGTTAGAGGGATCTTTTTGGTACTTTTTCGTTCTTTAACTGGTACTTTTCTCATTTTCGTTAATAGTGGACCTATGAACATAAAACTAAACATGCATGGTCCTGAGTGAATGAGAATTTGTTAGAGGGATCTTTTTGGTACTTTTTCGTTCTTTAACGGGTACTTTTCTCATTTTCGTTAATATTGTACCTATGAACATAGAATTTCCTGAGCGGAAGCGAATCAAAGACAAGGACCGTTTTTGTTTTTCAACACGTACTTTTTAATCTTTGTAAGTATTGGACCTACAAACATAAAATTAAACATGCAATGCCCTGAGTGAATGCAACATAAGCTTTGGCGTAAAAATATGTCCACGAAAGAAAGGGATACGCTAACGAAGTAGCGGGTTAAATTCTAGTATTTACACATACAACTTATAAAACTAAATAGGAAGATTATTATTAATCTGAGTTTGTTTTTCTTTTTCAATACAATAGATCAACGGTTCTCAAATGGTGGTCCGTGGATCCCTGGGGGTCCGTAGCAACCATCCAAGGGGTCCGTAGCAACCATCCAAGGGGTCCGCGTGAAGAGCCCAAAAACAGTGTTTTCAGAAATAATATAAGTTTTTATTTTAGATTTATTATTTTTTTTTTTTTGAAACGTACATACTCGTACATATGTATGTATGTATTTAAAATCTTCAAACACATACAACAAAATATTAGTGCAATCGCTTATTCTTCACTTTTTAATATGCAGTACCCCAGATTCTGACTGACTGTTATTGCCATCACTATCAAATAACAGCAGATATTGTTTTTATTGTCATATAATTTAGTTTGAAAGAAAAGAAAATATTGTGAATACTATTCAAATTATGGCTTTACATATTTAAATAAAAACGGTGAAGTCTACAGTACGTTATATGCCACAAAACTATTTCGAACGATGCGAAGAAACCATCTAAAATGGAGAGGCATCTTTTAGCAAAACATCCGGCTTTGAAAATAAAACCTGTTTTTTTTTCTCTACTTGTTTGAATTTGGTGAGAACCCCTGCAATAGACAATAAAAATGTTGTATTGAAAAAGAAATCTCAAATACTTGCAGTAGGGAAGCATTAGTTATGGTCAAACCAGTGATGTTATATGTAGGGAAAAATCCCTACTCGTAGGGATTTCCTTCCAAAAAAATGACCGTAGGGAAAAAATGACAGATTTGTTGAAATCATTAAAATGTAGGGACTTTTCAATTTGGCAACCTTCTTCAATTTGGCCTTGGAAGAAATACAGCAAATATTACCCCTCAAAACAGAAATATTCAGAGAAATGGAATTCTTAAACCCTGATATTATATTGGAAAAAAAAGGAAATAAAAATGAATTTTCATTTCGAAAATTATAAAAGTGGACGCTAATTCTCTTTTACAAGAGTGGAGATCCTTTGAATATTTTTTTCAGAGCAAGAAATATGTGGTTTGTTAAATATGGACATCGAAAAGTTTTGGAGTACAGTTACCAAAATGAAAAATTTTAATGAGAATTTCATTATCCCCTTTTGTCGAAATTAGCTACCTTTACTTTATCACTGCGACATGCCAATACAGACAGCTAAATAATTTTTTCCATCATTACTGATGTTCGCACTAAGAAAAGAACTAATCTAAGTCATAAAATTTTAACTTCAATTTGCATTGTCCGCTCATTTTAATAAGACGAATGTAAAAATTGTTATACCTTTCAATGTACCGAAACTCATTAAAAAAAAAATGGTATCCTTACGACATGTCAGCAAATCACCAGTCAAAACTAACACGGGCAAACAATTTTTTTTAGTATCCTAGCAAATATTTATATTCTATTTTATTTGACCTTTTCTTTATATTTATTAGAATGTTTATTTAAGCAATAGGTCTTTTGATTTAATATATATATATATATATATATATATATATATATATATATTGTTGTTTATATTTATATTTATTTTCGATATTTCGCTAACATTTTGTTAGCATCTTCAGGAAAATTTTATAAATTATTTGAAATTTTAATATTGATTTGTGTATTGGGTGTCATCAATTTTTTTTTTCCATAATTTTTTATGGAAAAGGTCTAGGAAAATTTAACTACAGTATATAAAAAGGTTTTTGTATGAAATGTCACAAAAATTGTTTCCAAATTTTAACATAAAAAAATTATTGAAAATGAGTTAAGTATTGGATAGATATAAAATTTTTAACATAGAAAAAATTATTAAAAATGTTATGTTATAAAAATAGTTTTTTTAAAAATTAACATTGAATTTAATATATCAACACAATTAACATTAAAATGTATAGTATGTATCCAGGCTGTTTTTTAACATAGAAAAAATTATTAAAAATGTTATGTTATAAAAATAGTATTTAAAAAAATTTAACATTGAATTCAATATATCAAAACAATTAACATTAAAATGTGTAGTATGTATCTAGGCTGTTTTTTAAATATAAATATCAAAAAGTATTTACAAATTTTTATAAGCTTTATAAAAGTTAAGAATAATAAAAATTCTACAGGAAATTAAGTTATTATTGGTGTAAAACCAAGAAGCAATAATGTGATTATTTTCCTGTGGGACCATAATATAATTAGATATGTAATTAAACAAAGTAACAAAAAATTCATAGTGAAACAAGAAACAATCATTTAACATTTAGATTTTTACTAACTAAATATCTATAATTCTGTGCTAAATTTTCTGTATCTACTTTGAAATTTATTCTTTGTGTTGCTGGTGTATTAATTAGCTCTAACCTTTCTAACATCAAAAGCTGTTTATAATTATTTTCTGTATTCAGAATTGAAACATTTTCAAAGTTAGGAAAGTGAACTAATCTGGAACAATGAGATGACAACGCTGTCTTCTGTGAATTGATATGCCTATATTTCTGATCTGACTTATGACCTGCCATTCTCGTTTTTAATTTAATTTTGGTAGTCATTCAGTTTCAACTTTTGTAGTGTACAGACGCGTTTTTATAATCGTCGCAACTGAATATTAAAAATTTATTGAAAGAAAATTCACAAAAAAAAAAATATTCAAAAACAAAACATTTATTAAACAGTTATCTTAATGGTTTTATTTTATTTTTTGCTTGTGTGTAAATACATAAATATTTGCATACACCAACTCATAAGTGAACACAAAAAAGAGCACTCTAAATGAGTTCACCTTCTAACAACAACAATAAACCTACAATCAGTAGGAATGTACAATATATAACTTCGGTTGCTAACGACGACAAAAAAAATGAAGTAAACACAAACCTGAATTTAACAGAAAACACAAATACTCGTGCGCGATCGTTATCTCTCAACATGTTAAATAGCGATCAAGAAGCAACAACAATTGCACCTATTAGCAAACTTGTCAGCTTAGCTGTACAATCAAACAAACAAACAATAAATACCCAGGTGACCAACGTGCACAAAATTGTAAATGCAGTGAGTGAAAATAGTGATAATAAAATCCAAACTGGTATGGACAGATACATAACCGTGCTAAAAAGGGGAAGAAGTCCCAAATCAGCTGAAATAGCGTCAACGGCGAAAATGCCCAAAGATGGGAAAAATAATATTAAACATTCTGAAAATCCTTTTTCTTTGAACAAACAAGTCGATGAAGATACAAGTACAACAAGGTCCACTAAACCACCGCCGATATATTTAAGAGAACAGAATTCCAACTTTTTGGTAAAAAGCCTTATCTCATTAATTGGAGAAAATGAGTTCTATGTAACTCCAATTAAGCGTGGCAAAATCAACGAAACTAAAATTCAGGTAACACGAGAAATTAATTACAGGAAAATTGTCTCAGATTTTGAGACTAAAAACAAAAACTTTTATACATATCAACTGAAGAGTGCTAAAAACCTAACAGTAGTTATAAAAGGAATAGATTCAAGCGTGGATCCGGAAGAGGTAAAGTCTGGCCTTGAAGATAGTGGCTTCAAAGTGAAAAATGTTTCAAACATTAAAAACAGGGAAAAAATCCCCCAACCTATTTTTAGAGTCGAGCTACAGCCAGGCGACTTGAAAATTAAAAAAAAATGAATCGCACCCAATCTATAGCTTAAAATACTTGTTACATCGAAGAGTTACCGTTGAGATGCCACATAAAAAAACTGGACCTATCCAATGCATGAACTGTCAAGAATTTGGCCATACCAAAACTTATTGCAAGTTGCCTACCGTTTGCGTTGTATGTGGCGAGTTACACAGCACCGCTAACTGTGACAAAATAAAAGGTGATACCAAAGCAAAAAAATGTAGCAATTGCGGCGGAAACCACACTGCCAACTATAGGGGCTGCCCTCTTATTTCTCTTTTTAAAAATTCGTCGAACAGAAAAACAAATGCTACTCCCGCTCAGTCCAACACTCCTTTAAACTACCCACAGTTACCTCAACCGTCGTCTAGCCATAATCAATACTCAAATGTTTTAAAGTCTAACACGACTCTTACTCAACAAAAACCTAATAGTCAATTTTCATACGCTAATATTTTAAAGAGTAACCAGATTCCGGCGCAAAAAACTGTACCTGTAAATGAAGAATCAGGGCATAATTTTAGTCGTATTGAAGCCTCAATAGAGATCCTTATACAAACAATAAATACATTCACTCTCAACATGTCCTGTATGATGCAGGAAATGTTGAAAATGCAGTCTACCTTGTTGCAGGCTGTATTGAACAAACCATGAACTTAAGAATCTGTTTTTGGAACGCAAACGGCATCTGCCAACATAAAAATGAAATTGAATATTTTCTTCTGAATAAACAAATCGATGTTATGCTTATCTCAGAAACTCACTTGACGTCCCGAAGCTATTTTCGAATTAGTGGATATAATTTCTACGACACCAAGGATCCTCAAGGTAGAGCTTGTGGTGGCTCTGGAATCCTAATAAAAACTCGAATAAAACACTACCTACTAAACGACCTTCGTGAAGAATATCTTCAAGCAACGAACATCTGCATTGAAAATTTTTATCAAAAGCTTGTGATATCATCTGTTTACTCTCCTCCCAGGTTTTCAATTTCAGAGAGTCAATATACCGCATTTTATACAACACTGGGGTCCCGTTTTCTAGCAGCTGGCGACTACAATGCTAAACACACTTTTTGGGGCTCACGTTTAATCAGTCCCAAGGGTCGTGTTTTGTTTGACACAATTTCAAAAATGGGTTTGAATGTAGTTTCAAGTGGTCAGCCAACATATTGGCCAACGGATCGTCAAAAAATTCCTGATGTTATCGACTTTGGGATTATGAAAGGCGTCCCCAGCGAAATGATTGAAGTAGAAACATCTCTGGATTTGTCTTCAGATCACTCGCCTACTATTATCACTATTTACTCACACACAACTACAACACCAACATGTGATTTACCGCTGACACCTGCACGTATTAACTGGCTGAAATACAAAAAATATTTGAGTGCTCATTGCACGGAAAATATGCCATTGAGAACACCTGCTGACATAGAAAATTCTATTAGGTTGTTTGAAGCACATGCTAAACAAGCTGCTCTTAATGCTTCTTCAATTCAACCAAATCAACAAGCGAGATTTAACAATATTTTTTGTGCAGATATAGAAAGGCTATTGACTGAAAAACGGAGAGCTCGACGAGAATGGCAACGTTACAGATCGCCTCAGCTAAAATTAAGGCTTAAGGAGTGTACCAAACAGCTAAGAAAAGTTTTACAATCACAAAAAACAGCTTCGCTGCAAAAATTTCTGCAAGAACTCGATGCAACACCATCAACAGACTATTCGCTGTGGCGTGCAGCCAGAAGACTTAAAAGGCCAGTGATTTGCAAACCACCATTACGAGCCTCTAATGGTGACTGGGCAAGAACTGATGCTGAAAAAGGTGATCTATTTGTTAAGCACCTAGAAAAAGTATTTACCCCGAATATTTCTGCTGATATTGTTGAACTGCCACCAGTCGTCTCTTTACAAGAAATACCGATGAGATTTAACATGACGGAGATTGAAAATACTATTACTAGTCTTAACACCAGAAAAGCCCCAGGTGTCGACAAAATAAGCAACAAAATGCTTCAACAACTGCCTTATATTGCAAAAAGAGTTATACTCTTAATTTTTAATAGTATTCTACGGCTGCAATACTATCCTGCAGAATGGAAGGTTTCGATGATTATTATGATACCAAAGCCCGGCAAGGATCATATGAAGGTTGAATCCTATCGGCCTATTAGCTTATTGCCCAACATTTCAAAACTATTTGAAAAGCTGTATATGAGCAAGCTGAAGCCTATAGTGACTAGAAGTGCATGCATTCCAGATCATCAATTCGGTTTTCGCAGACAACATAGCACTATTGAACAAACTCACAGACTTAAGAACGTAGTTAGAGACACCTTTGAAAAAAAGAAATTTTGCTCTGCGCTCTTTATAGATGTTTCTCAAGCTTTCGATAAAGTATGGCACGAAGGTCTTATCCACAAATTAACACGCAATCTCCCCGCAAACATCGTCAAGCTTTTAAAAAGCTATCTAAAGGAACGAAAATTTGTAGTTAGGGAAGGCAATTTTTTAAGCCCTCCGCAGTCGATCGAAGCCGGAGTTCCCCAAGGCAGCATCTTCGGTCCCTTACTTTATTTAATTTATGCCTCTGACTTACCGTTAAGCAATAACATTCATACATCAACATTTGCTGATGATACAGCTTTAAGCGTCCATGAAAATCCAGTAGAAGCTTCCACCAACTTACAAGGGTATATATCCAAATTGGAAAAATGGCTTAAACAATGGCGTATAAAAGTTAACGAGCAGAAATGTGTACACGTCACTTTTACGTTGCGAAGGGAAACATGCCCGCCTATACAAATCAACACCGAGACTATTCCGCAACATACTGTAGTCAAATATCTAGGCGTTCACCTTGATCGCCGTTTAACATGGAAATCGCATATAGACGCAAAGTTGATGCAAATGAAATTAAAAACTGCCCAAATAAATTGGCTTATGGGAAGAAATTCTATACTGAGCCTAGACAGTAAACTTCTACTATACAACGCGATCCTGAAACCAATATGGTCCTATGGAATCCAGTTATGGGGCACTGCCTCAGCATCGAATGTCGAAAGAATTCAAAGGCGACAGAATAAAATCCTACGTACAATAACAGCAGCCCCCTGGTATGTCAGAAACCATCGAATTCATAAAGACCTAGACGTTCCGTTGGTGAAGACAGTATTTTCAAAACATGCGAAAAAATATATAAAAAAACTTGAGTTGCACCCAAATCCACTTGCGCGCAATATTCTTCATTATAGAGGCCACACCCGGCTGAAAAGAAGGGATACTCTTTTTCTCAGCCGTTCACGACAGATGTAAAACAACAAAAATTAACCGTTGAAATTAAACATTTTGTTTAGCATTGGCTAAACTTACATTTAATATTTTTTAGATTTAAGATTTGAAAAACTTATTGATAATCTTCTTTATATATATAATTCTTCTGAAAGTGTGTTAGTAACTGAACTCCTCCTTAACGGCTGGGCCGATTTCGATGAAATTTTTTGTGTGTATTTGAGTTGGTCCCTGGATGGTTTAGATTTACAATTCGGTCCAATTGGTCAAAGGGGCGTGGTACCTCCCATACAAACGACATATTAAAAATCTATTATTTCTGCTCCTGATAACGGTATTTGAACAAAATTTGGTACGTCGGATTGGTGTGCATTTTTTAAGTGCTGCTGAAAATATGGGCGGGATTGGACAAAGGGGCGTGGTATCTCTCATACAAACCACAAATTAAAAATCTATTATTTCTGCTCCTGATAACGGTATTTGAACAAAATTTGGTATGTCGGTTTGGTGTGCATTTCTTATGTGCTGCTGCAAATATGGGCGGGATTGGACAAAGGGGCGTGGTACCTCTCATACAAACCACAAATTAAAAATCTATTATTTCTGCTCCTGATAATGGTATTTGAACAAAATTTGGTATGTCGGTTTGGTGTGCATTTCTTAAGTGCTGCTGCAAATATAGGCGGGATGGGACAAAGGGGCGTGGTACCTCTCATACAAACCACAAATTAAAAATCTATTATTTCTGCTCCTGATAATGGTATTTGAACAAAATTTGGTATGTCGGTTTGGTGTGCATTTCTTATGTGCTGCTGCAAATATGGGCGGGATTGGACAAAGGGGCGTGGTACCTCTCATACAAACCACAAATTAAAAATCTATTATTTCTGCTCCTGAAAACGGTATTTGAACAAAATTTGGTACGTCGGTTTGGTGTGCATTTTTTTAGTGCTGCTGCAAATATGGGCGGGATTGGACAAAGAGGAGTGGCACCACCCATATAACCCAAAAATTTAAATCGCCATATTTTGGGCATTTTTTTACCTATGTCGATGATATTTGGTACATATGGTATTGGCATAAATTGGAATACGTACCGGGAGAAAAGTGGATGGGACCACGCTCCTTTTTAGGAAAATTAAAAATCGTAATATAGGCTTAACTACTGGACCGATCGTCACAATAACATATATATAAATACTTTTCATTTTATTTTATAACGAGGGGGGTAGCGAAGTACACCGGGATCAGCTAGTTTAATATAAATAATTAAAGATTCAATAAATAATAAAATTATCAAAAAAAAAAAAAAAATGTTTGGTAGTACCTACATATACCATGTTACAATTCTCTCCCTGCAAGGTATTTTGTAAACTACATTCGATCTATCCCATTTATCAGTTTTGTCCTTAGTTCTACTAAATAATTTATTTAATGTGTTATAGGTTCTATGAGCTATTCTATATTTCTTCGTATCAAAAATCTTTGAGTTTGTCAATCTCTCTGAAATCTCAGGAATATACGTTAAGGATTTGAATATTCTCTGTTCTGTATTACTATCTATATTATTAATTATTTTATGTTTGTGTCTATATATTAATTTATTAATTAAAGAACTGGGGTAATAATTCTCTCTCAAAATACTTCTTATCTTCCTCTCATTCTTGTTGTAAAACTTTTTGTCACTTATAGTTAAAACTCTTTCTATGAAATTTCTAGCTGTATTAATAATAATATGTTTGCTATGTTTAGAATAGTAATTAATTAACCTTCCCGATGCTGTTGGTTTCTAGTACCAATCTATCAATAATCTATTATCTTTTCTAATAATACTAGTATCTAGATAATTGATCCTTGAGTTATATTCCTTTTCAACAGTAAATTTAATATTAGAATTAAATTCATTAAATGTCAAAAGCACCTTATCAATTTCACATTCAGGAATAATGCAAAACAGATCATCTACATACTTAGTCATCAATCTGGGAATCGCATTCAGTTTTTGAATAGATAAATCCAATAATTTCTCCATAACTATATCTGCAACAATTGGAGATGCTGGAGATCCCATTGGAAGACCATTTTGTTGCATAAATATATTTCCCTTATATTGAAAATATCTATTATCTTCTATGCAAAATATTAAAATACGTAAAAATAAATCCTTATCTATATTTGTATAATCCTTAATCATATCCCATTTTTCTTCAATGGTATTTATCGCAACATCAACAGGTATACTGGGAAATAAAGACACAACATCAAAAGAAATCAATATTTCATCATTTGATATCTGTTGATCTTTTATCCTGTTTTTAAACTCTACAGAATTCTTGATATTATATCTAGAGTTCTTCGTAATATTCCGTAAAATATTTGTTATGTATTTACATAATTCATATGATGGAGAATTAATAAAAGAACATATAGGCCTTAATGGAAAACCTTCCTTATGGATCTTTGGTAATCCATATAAACGCGGTGCAATTGCAACGTTAGTTTTAAGCCTATTTTTCTCAGTAGAAGATACTATTTCCTTCCTATATAATTCTTCAACTATATTATTGTTAATTTTTTGTAACTTGCTAGTTGGGTCTCTATTTAATAAAGTATATTCTCTAGTATCTCCTATAATATCATTAATCCTAGAATTATAATCAAGTCTATTAATTGCTACAGTAGTATTACCTTTATCTGAATTAACAATAAATATATCCCTGTGTTTTTTTTTTAAATCTATCAGCTATATTTACCTTATCTATCATAAACCTATCTCTATTAGATAATCTATTTTTATTTAAATGATTATAATTATCACTAACTGCTGTTAATCTATTTCTAGCTATTTCTTGTTCTTCCTTTCTATTAAAAGTTCTAACTAACTCTTCTCCTTCAGAAATTATTTTTAAAATAGGAAATTCGTTTGCTTTTACTGGTAAAGCATGTTTTTTCCCGAGTGAAAGAATCCACTGAACATCGCTAGGTATATCACAATTGGTTTTATTAACAAACCATTTCTCATTATACCTAATATTTAACTCTTCTAATTGTAATATTTTAAGATTATCAAATTTCTTCTTATGTATAATATTTACCTTCTTCATATATGTAACCCTTAAATTCTCCTCAAAATATAAAAACTCAACCATTTCCTCCAGAGTGAAATGTTTCTTCAATTCACCAATAATTATTTCCCTTTCCCTTTGAAAATGTTTCAATAATTCTTGTTTTTCTCTTATTGCAATCCTTAAAACTCTGTTCTGTATATCCTGTGTATATTTTGAAATTTGTTGTTGAATCCTGGGTAGTCTATCCTTATTGAAAATGTTCGAAATATTCCTCGTTGTGACCTTTATGAAATTTGGAATTATCCCTGCATTCTTACATCTTGTTAAAAAGGTTATTCGTCCGTACATATTTATTCCTAATTGACTTCATCAAGTTTGTATATATCCTAGTTTGGTTGTTCTTCTTGAAACAGCTATAGTCCATTTTGTTGTTTGGTTTACTCTCTTTATTTATATTTATATTCTGTTGTTTATATTTATATTTATTTTCGATATTTCGCTAACAATTTGTTAGCATCTTCAGGAAAATTTTATAAATTATTTGAAATTTTAATATTGATTTGTGTATTGGGTGTCATCAATTTTTTTTTTCCATAATTTTTTATGGAAAAGGTCTAGGAAAATTTAACTACAGTATATAAAAAGGTTTTTGTATGAAATGTCACAAAAATTGTTTCCAAATTTTAACATAAAAAAATTATTGAAAATGAGTTAAGTATTGGATAGATATAAAATTTTTAACAAATTTTTAAAAAATTAACATTGAACTTAATATATCAACACAATTAACATTAAAATGTATAGTATGTATCCAGGCTGTTTTTTAACATAGAAAAAATTATTAAAAATGTTATGTTATAAATTTTTTTTTTTTTTTTTTGTGGTAGTTTTATTATTTATGGAATCTTCAATTATATATTGAAACATCAATAAGTTTTTCAAATCTTAAATCTAAAAATACATTAATATATGTTTAGCCAGTGCTAAACAAAATTTTTAATTCCAACTGTTGATTTTTGATGTTTTACACCTCTCGTGTACGGCTGAGAGAAAGAGTATCCCTCCTTCTCAACCGGGTGTGGCCTCTATAATTTAGAATGTTGCGCGCAAGTGGATTTGGGTGCAATACTAGTTTTTCAGTATATTTTTTTGCGTGTTTTGAAAATACTGTCTTCACCAACGGAACATCGAGATCTTTGTGAATTCGCTGATTTCGGATATACCAGGGGGCTGCAGTAATTGTACGTAGAATTTTGTTTTGTCGCCTTTGAATTTTTTCTACATTTGATGCTGAGGCAGTGCCCCATAACTTGATTCCATAGGCCTATATTGGTTTCAGGATCGCGTTGTATAACAAAAGTTTACAGTCAAGACTTAATATAGAATTTCTTCCAATAAGCCAATTCATTTGGGCTGCTTTTAATTTCATTTGTGTCAACTTTGCGTCTATATGCGATTTCCATGTTAAACGCCGATCAAGTTATAAAAATAGTATTTAAAAAAATTTAACATTGAATTCAATATATCAAAACAATTAACATTAAAATGTGTAGTATGTATCTAGGCTGTTTTTTAAATATAAATATCAAAAATTATTTACAAATTTTTATAAGCTTTATAAAAGTTAAGAATAATAAAAATCCTACAGGAAATTAAGTTATTATTGGTGTAAAACCAAGAAGCAATAATGTGATTATTTTCCTGTGGGACCATAATATAATTAGACATGTAATTAAACAAAGTAACAAAAAATTCATAGTGAAACAAGAAACAATCATTTAACATTTAGATTTTTACTAACTAAATATCTATAATTCTGTGCTAAATTTTCTGTATCTACTTTGAAATTTATTCTTTGTGTTGCTGGTGTATTAATTATCTCTAACATTTCTAACATCAAACGCTGTTTATAATTATTTTCTGTATTCAGAATATTTAACTCTTCTAATTGTAATATTTTAAGATTATCAAATTTCTTCTTATGTATAATATTTACCTTCTTCATATTTACTTTCTTCAAAACACAACCCTACAAAAAACCATATTGCGTCTTGCGCAGACATTATTATTATTGGGTCATGAGGCCACCTAGTATTTAATTCGCATTGAATTGAATAACACGACCAAGGGGTTGTGCACATATTACGTAACGCTGTTTTGAGAGATTTTTTCACCCCCAGAAACAAAAAAAATTTCTATTTATATACAATTCCTTTTTATTAATTAATTTAAATCAATTACATACAATTAAATACATGAAGCCATATGCAAGGCTCATGAACGATAAATCTCCGAAAGTATATTTTTCCAAACAACGCTGAATTACTAATTAAAAGCGCAAGCAGAGTAAGAAAAGCGAAATCTCAAAGTATGCAAAAATGTAAAATAATTTAAAAATGTTCAGTAGTGGTCTTAAAATTCGCCATCTCAATGTCATAATAATGATATATAGCTAAAGTAGTGTGTCTGTTTTTTTCAATTTATTGTTAGTGACGCAAAGTGAGGGATTTTTTCGAATTAAATTTGATATATTATGTGGCTCTAAACCTTAAAAGTAATATTCGTATTCTGCGAATATTGTTTCAAATATTCGTATTTGTATTCGCGAATACTGAAAATTGATATTCGTAATTGTTCATAATTGTATTATTTTTGTTTGTTGTACAATTTTGTAAATTTATTAATTTTTTGTTTTCATTCTTTTCCATAAAGTTGAGCAATTTTTCTTGTTGATCATGCATTTTTTTATTTTATTTGTCTTCTTCATAAAATTGTAATAAAATACTTAGAAAGCAATTTTATTAGTTTCGCTTATTTTATATTTGTTTATAATTGACATTATTTATTATGTAGTTTTTATTTTTTGTACTGGGGCCAAATTACATTTAAATTGTATTGAAATTTCGATCGATATCGAATGCGGTAATTTGGACCCTGTTTATGGTGTGAATTCACCTATATCCACAAAATTGCATTCAAGGTATTTTTGCTTGTCTCATGTTCATGGCCACACATCCAATGAACTTAAATTTAAAAATGCCAAGTATGTGAAATTAATAAGAATGAATCTACTTATATATATAATAGAATGCTGCATAAATAGATGTGTAGCTAAGAAGTTCACATGTACTTCCAAAGCGTGAACACTTAAGCCTACAGTACACGGCATGTCAAAAACCACATTCGCATGTGGCTCTGACGTCACGAGAATTTGCAGCATTTTGTTTACATTTACTAAACATGCAGAAGTGTATACATGCTTCAAAATTTTGGTAGTACATGAAATGTTGTTTTGTCCCAAAATTTATATGTGACAAATGTAGCCGAAGCGTACACATTTGCAATGGCGGCATATGTGTGAAATTTTGATTGGCTACATATGTATTGTCAGTACACCGCATGTAACATACGTACACATTTTTCATATTAACATGTACAATAGTCACATGTTTATGGCGCTTGTTTAATTTTTAAAATTTTGTGTGAAGTCAAATTTATAAAATGTCGAAGAGAAAGAAGAAATAAAACAACATCTGATAAAAAGTAAAATAAATTCACTTTTATCGTGAAATAATTCCCATGAACAATAAAATGGTGAAAAAAATTAAATAATACTACACTGACAAAAAAACAATGCAACAATTGGCGATCACAGTTGGTTTATTAATTATTGAATAAATTTACTATTTATACATGAATTTTTTTCATCTTAGCTTTGAAAGTATCTTTTGCATGGTTTAGAACAAGAACGAGAAATAATAACAAAAACGCAAACTAATTAAGCTGTTAATTAAGATATTAATTAATAAAACAAAAACCCCAAAGCAAAGAGATATACAAATATGTAAATGCATGGAAAAGAGAAAATATCATAATTTTTCTACCCTTCTTTTATCTCTACCCCGCTCGTAAACCAAAAAAATTATCATGAATCTCAGTCATCGTGTGATTAATAATAATAAAAAAATTTTTTCGTCATTAAATTCCTATTGGAGAAAATCAACATTGGCAAGAGTGCCATTGGCTACATACTATTGAAAAATGTTAGTGTCAAAAATGTTTGCTGCCACATGTTTCGGACTGCTACATGCGCATGTAAAAATATTACAAATGTCAAAATTCAAATGTACCAAGCTAGTACACGACATGTCTAAAATACGCATGTTTGCATGTCTCTACAAATGAACATGTGGCACACATGTCAATGTGTGCTGCATGTGAGTGTCACAAAAAGTGGAAGTACACGACATGTTGCCAATTTAGCTTCATGGTGACGTCAAAATTACGTCAGAGCCACATGCGAATGTGGCTTTTGACATGCCGTGTACTGTAAGCTTTACTCTAAATGAATTACAGAAACAATGTTCATATTTTTGAGAACACCAAAAACTTGTTGTCACTTCTTGTTGTTACTCGACTTAGCGTGTGTACGTTCACTGCTTGTGTGTTTTGCTATCATACTCGCAACATGTATGAACACAACAAGGTGAACATAATGCGACAGCCAAACTTCACTTGGTACTTGCAGTACTACGTGAAGTTTGGCAAATAAAACAAAATTCTTTCTGTTAAGTGTATTAAAAAAATGGATGGAATTAAGTGAGGCAAGTTTATACATAATATTATTTATTTAGATTTTTGTTACTTAGTTACTAATTACTTATGATTAAAGGTTACATTTTTAATAGGCCATCTTTTCCTTTTCAAAAAATGTTAATTGATTTTATGAAAATAAAGCATACATATGTATGAATAATTTTTTCATTATTTATTTTGAAGACTTAAAACGCCTGCGTATTAGCCAATGTGGACGTAAAGGCTAAAATTTAAAATTTTGAATTTTCAGCATTGCATGAAAAATTCTTGCAGTAACACATGAAGTGAACATAGTTTTTAAGGTACTTCTTTTTTGTTGGCTACGGTTTTGTATGTTCATATTTTTCGGTACTCATTTAATCTGCCGTTGCTACTGGTTAGTATTTGTCAAACAAACAATCTCTTCTCTTCACTGCTTGTGCTCTGAGCGACAGAGCAAATATCTACTTTATTCGACAGCGAGTTTCACATACGAAGAAAAAAGTTACTCGTTGCAGGCCTTTAATATATAAATCCGAATGTGTGTTTGTTTGTTTGTTTGTTTGTTTGTTCCTTATAGGAGGCCAAACCCTTGGACCGATATTCCTAAAATTTTCACAGTATTTAACTGGAACTCTCGGATGAATTATAGGCTATATGAAGTTTTGATTGGACAAAGAGGCGTGGCATCGCCCATATAACCCAAAAATTTAAATCGCCATATTTTGGGCGTTTTTTGACCTACGTCGATGATATATGGTACTTATGGTACTGGAATAATTAGGAATACGTACCAGGAGGAAAGTGGGTGGGACCACGCCCCCGTTTTAGGAAAACCAAACCTTTGGACCGATCTTCCTGAAATTTTCACAGCATGTTACTGTAACTCTGGAAGGAATAATAGGCTATATGAAGTTTTGATTGGACAAAGAGGCGTGGCACCGCCCATATAACCCAAAAATTTAAATCGCCATATTTTGGGCATTTTTTTACCTACGTATTGGCATAATTTGGAATACGTACCAGGAGGAAAGTGGGTGGCACCACGCCCCCTTTTTAAGAAACCCAAACCCTTGGACCGATCTTCCTGAAATTTTCACAGCATGTTACTGTGACTCTGAAAGGAATAAAAGGCTATATGAAGTTTTGATTGGACAAAGAGGCGTGGCACCCCCATACGAATATAACCCAAAATTTAAAATCGCCATATTTTGGGCATTTTTCGACCTACGTCGATGATATTTAGTACATATGGTATTAACATAATTTCGAATACGTACCAGGAAAAGAGTAGGTGGAACCACACCCCTTTTCAGGAAAACCAAACCCTTGGACCGATCTTCCTGAAATTTTTACAGTATTTAACTGGAACTCTCGGATGAATTATAGGCTATATGAAGTTTTGATTGGACAAAGAGGCGTGGCACCGCCCATATAACCCAAAAATTTAAATCGCCATATTTTGGGCATTTTTTGACCTACGTCGATGATACATGGTACTTATGGTACTGGAATAATTTGGAATACGTACCAGGAGGAAATTGGGTGGGACCACGCCCCCGTTTGAGGAAAACCAAACCTTTGGACCGATCTTCCTGAAATTTTCACAGCATGTTACTGTAACTCTGGAAGGAATAATAGGCTATATGAAGTTTTGATTGGACAAAGAGGCGTGGCACCGCCCATATAACCCAAAAATTTAAATCGCCATATTTTGGGCATTTTTTGACCTACGTCGATGATATTGTAGTGCTATCTCTGGCACTTTGCATATAATCGATGTTATCGAGACTCGACGAGACTCGATGGCATCGATGTGTTGTAGGTATAGAAAGAACAATGAAGAAATAAATAGTACATTCGTATCATAATCTTTAAAGTAAGAACAAGTGCATTTTTATTTGACGGAGCACAACATGGCGACCGAGACAATTGGAAAAAATGCACAATCAGAAAATGTAAAAAGTGGAGTGGAGTAAATAAAAAAAAAACGTAGACAACGTATTGAAAAGAAAACAAAATATTGTCAATAAAAGAAATTGTTTAACAAAAGCAGTGAAGTGTTATTTTCTTACCAAAAACAAGTATTACAAAACAAATTTGATTTGCGAAAAACATTAAAAATGTTAATGAATTATTTTTATTAATTATAAATTACCTACTGTGACGTTAATCAATCAGCAACAATTTGAATTGTATCAGTATACCTAACTATTTTTGCAATTTGATATTTTTTTCCAACAAAAGCATTATTGCAAAACAAAATAAAACTATTATACGTTCCTATACCGGTAAATATGTAAGTATGGGCCTATTAAATTATTAAAACGGTTGTTACATACCTAAACTGTGTTGTCAGAGAATTGACACATAATATCATACATACATTCTGCATATGTATAAGCGAAGTTGAGTGCAACTGCATCGTTAAGAAGTCACTAGAATTTACATACATATTTGTTGGAAAAAAAAAAAAGAAAAAAAAGGTGTTTTAAAAATTATTAATCGACTAATAAAGGAGAAACGTGCTAAAATTGAACCGAATTTTGCAAAGCAAAACCAAAGCTGAAAGTACAAATCATTTTATTAATATTACATACATATATATAAAAAGAAAAAACAGAACAAAAATGGAAGAGTAAAATGAGAAAAACAAGAAATTAAAAAGTACAGTCACGTAAAAATAAAATTTGAAAAACTAAAAACTCATAAGAGAAACACCAGTTAAAAATAACTGTAGAAAAAAAAGGTCATAAAAAGAACTTTAAAACAGAGAACAAATCTAAAAACAGGTACAAATAAATTAAATAACACTTAGTAACAAGTATACGAAAATGAAAAGAAACTAAATGGAACTGAAACAAAATTAAAATAATACAACAAAAAGAAATAAATATTGTAATTTACCTAGCAAAAACAAAATATTGAAAAAATGAATAACAAAATTAAAACGAAAACCACAAAACTACAAAAAAAAAGAAACAGTGATGAAAAAAAATACATACATATGTACATAAACTAAAACAAGAAAACTGAATTCGAAGAAAAGAAACATACAAAAAAAAAATACATAACAAAATATGTACATAACCAACTGGTATTAATATGTACATACGAGTATGTACTTATATCACAACGTTACACTCTTAACATACCATCCAACAACAGCAGTTGCCTCTTCTTTATAATACAATTAAACGAAAAATTTAAATTTACAGAAAAAAACAGTAACTAAAAATAACTGAAAAATAACAAAGAAAAAAAATAAAAAGAAACAAAACAAAAATGGAACAACTAGCAGTTGTCACTTACCTATATAGCAGTTATCACAAACAACAACAACACTACAACTCTAACATCAACATGCAGTACAGCGAAGAAAACACAATAACGAGGGCCGAAGCAAAAAGAACCAAAAGTGAAATACATATAAGACAAATTTTCAAACAAGACATACATACCTAACTTTATATACAGAATAATAAAATTACAATATTAAAAAAAAAAAAATTTTTTAATACTTACAACTACAAAAAAAAAACTACAATACAAAATAAGCAACATAAAACAGACTTATATAAATAATCTTAATTGTTAAGTTCTTAAAAGTGGCAACAACTACAATAAATTGTAATATATGTATATATAATACCAGAAATAACGGAAGCTACAAAAATACCAAAACAAAAAAAAATTAATATAAAAAAAAACAAATTTTGAAAATACTAAGAAAGAAACACAAAAAAAAAAAAAAACATCAAAAATAAATAAATACGAAGCAATATAAAATGACAATGAAACGTAACAAAATGAAATAGAAAATAAAACGAAAAAAAAAGAGAAACAAACTGAAATTTAAAATTATATACATTAAAAAAAAAAAAAAAAAAAAAGACAACTAAATGAAAACGAAACAATATGAAAGAAATAAAATAATAAAGAAGAACTCAGAACAAACAATAAAAATAGAGACTTGAAAAAATGAAAATTTAAAAACATCACAAAAAAAAATGGAAAAGTAACGCAAAACAATGCTCATACATATACTAAATAAGAAAAAAAGTATAAAATAAAATACAAGAAAATAAAAATCAACAAATATCATCAACAATAACAACAAAAACCAACAGAATAAAAACATCAATATACAAAGTATACAACACAGACACAACAATAACAACCAATTCAGAACAAAGAAACAGAGAAGACAACGACAACAAAAGTCTACAACGTAGTAACAACATAAAAAAAACAACAACAAGAGAGATGACAACAAGAGGCTTAACCAACAGCGAAAAACGAGTATCATATATATAAAAAAAAACATACTTATACAATATATTTATACATATACATATATATTCATTTTTATTAAATTATATATATACATACATACACTTATACAAATATACAAACACCATCCACACAATCAAATACATAGTCAAACACAAAACACACAAAAATATACACACATAACCAACACAAAGAAAATTTCTATTTAAAAAAAAGTAAAGTAAAACCCTAAAATTTTATTTATTTACTATATGTATTTACTACTATATAAATGAATAAATAAATAAATAAAAAAAATATTTTTTTTTTGAAATGAAAAAACCTCTTGCATTGTTTTATGTTGGAAACAGTGTATATTTATACAAACTAGATGTACACAAGTGTGTGCTATGAAAAAAAAACACACAAGAAAAACAAAATAAACAAAAACATTACAATAAAAACATACATACATACATAAAATCAAATAAACATACATATGTACATGTATGTCAGTTCAATCAAATTGTTTTTCTTTTTTTTTACAATTTTATTTTTGCAATAATGTTCGGTTTTGGCTATGGAAAGGAAAAAGGTAGTAAATAAGACATCCCAGCGAACATAATAACATCATCATTCTTTGTACACTAATAACAATTTAAATTTGAAAATTTATGATACATTCTCGCACTAAGAAAATATCAAAATTTAAGACAGTAATCCATAGATATAATGACGATATTATAAAATTTAGCATATATGCATATAAAAGATTTAAAAAACTGTTGTGTGTGGACTTCGAATTTGTTAACGAAACACCAAGCTTAGGCTTTCTGCTTTCGAGGTTAGAAAACCAACAAACTCGGAATTTACCATGCAGAGTTATATATATATGTTAACGCAAGAAATATTGAATGCCCTAATTATTAACTTCTTGCACAACAATTAAATATGCTGACACAAATTGCAAACAGGAAATTGCAAAATAAAAGTAGCGCGTGCACTTTTGATTACCATGCAAATCATTTTATTCTTTTTTAATCATTGTAAACCAAATTCAATTAATAAGAAATCTTACCATGCAAATTATTTTATTATTTTTAAGTCATTGTAAACCCAAATCGAATTATGAGAATTCAGTTAACATTTTAAAGTGTAACAAACAAGTGTAAAGAAATGAAAATAAAAGAAATAAAAAAATATTTTTTTATAATAAATCAATTATAAAAATATTAATTGGCGCCCAACGTAAAAGGAAGAATCCTTAAAAACACCCCATAGGCTGTAAAGGACAATCCAGACACCAAAAGCACCCCATAGGCTGCAAGGACATCATAGACATCAAAAGCACCCACTGGCTGCAGATATAAGTAAAAAGCATCCCATAGGCTGCAACTGAAGGTATCATTCATAAAACAAAGGACGTTTTAAGTGGAGACCCTAGTATAGACACCGGTACCGTAGTAACAACGTGAAAAGGAGCAATACCCATCTATCTACTCTACAAGGATGATCAGCATTATTATGTAAGCATTAAATTAAGAAATTTAGTTAAGAGTGGAAAGTGAAATTTCAATATTAAAGCTATATGCGATTTTAAAGAAGAAAAAATTGAAAATAACATTTGAGTTAAAAGAAAATATTTTATTAATAATAAGCACGTAGTATTAAAGAAAATAATTGCGATCATTAAGAAGATCAATAATAAGAAGAAATAATATTAGTGAATTTTTATAAATAAATAAAAACTGCTGAGATTCTCACGAGACCCTCCAGCGGAAATAACAGAAAAAAAAGAAAACACATTTTAAACACATTTTAGGTAAAGGGAAATATTTTCCAAATAGAAAAGTAGGAAAAATTATAAGTTTAAAAATAAATTATTCATTGAGAAATTTTAAAATCCATTAAGAGAAAGATATTGGATAGTTGTCATATTTGTCTTTATCGGGGAAGTTCATTAAAAGATTTTTCTAAAGGATTTTTTTTTATCAAAGCTAAAAAATAACAATATGGCTAACGAAAATAATCTGATTAGACCATCTGTCCTAAACATTCCACCTCAGGCTCCTCAAGCTCCATCCAACCCGAACCAAAACCTACCTAACATAGACGAAATTAGGAATAGGGACATGAATCTTATAGCACGAATTTGTGAACAGACAGTTAGAAGAATTTTAAATCCGAATTTAGAAATTTCCGGGGTAGACCAGGAAATAGAAGATAGATTTAGGAATAACCTCACAGACTTGGATAAGATACCAGACGCTATTAGATGTCTTCGTGAATTTTCTGGGAATCCTTCTGAATACAGCTCTTGGAAAAAGAGTGTTGAGCGTGTACTAAGGTTGTACGAACCCTGTAAAGGGACCCCAAAATACTTTGGTATTTTGAACACTATACGCAATAAAATAATAGGAACTGCGGACGCGGCCTTAGAAGCCTATAATACACCTCTAAATTGGGAGTGTATTTCGAGATGTCTAACCCTTCATTACGCAGATAAGCGGGATCTGACTACGCTAGAGTATCAGATGACATCGTTAATTCAGGGCAACAGTAGTATTCATGATTTCTATCAAGAAGTTTATTCCCATCTGTCGCTAATAATGAATAAAATATCCTGCTTAGAAATTGGACACGAGTCTAGGGAAGTATTGACGCAAACTTACAGGGACAAAGCCTTGGACACGTTTATACGTGGGCTGCAAGGCGACCTTCCTAAACTTTTGGCAGTAAAAGAGCCAACTGAGCTACCTCAGGCACTCCAATTATGCCTGAAATTACAAAACCAACAATTTAGGACAAACTATGCTAACGCGCATCATCCAAGCAAATTAAATAAACCAGCACCACATGTGCCACCACGCAGACACCAGCCATTTGTACCATTTCTTCCGACAACTAGTCGTGTACAGGCTCCACAAGATTATTCTTATAATGCTGTGCCCCAGCGTTACAATCAACGGCAATTCTTTTTCAATACGACGCCTCAAAGAAACCCATTACCCCAACAACACTTTTCATATAATGCAATACCGCAACGGCAATTCCCCATAGCTCAACAATTTCAGCCCCCAAGGCCAACGGCACCAAAACCTCAGCCCCGGCCTGAACCGATGGATATTGATCAATCTATCAGGACCAAAAACGTGAATTATTTAAATAGGCCCTCTCAGAATGATAAATTTTATGGGAAAAGGCCTAATCAAAGTTATGAGGCTCAAAACCCAAACAAAATACAAAGAAATTTCCACATAGATGACGGGGAAGCAGTCAATGAAAGAGAATATGAGAAGCAAATTGAGAGCTACGAAACCCAAGAGAACTTAGATGATTTTAGTGATTATCTAACCAATCAATATGACACTTCTCGCAGTGACGAGGGACTTGTGCAGGATTTCGTTGATATAAATTTTTTAGATTAAAAACCTCGTCCTTACCCTATTTTGAGTGTAAGACGAGTACGGGAAAAATCCTAAAATTTCTTATAGATACTGGATCTACCAAAAGTTACATCCAACCGTCTTTAGTTAAAAACCCAATAGAAAATGAAAAAATTTTTTTTGCAAAATCAGTCGGAGCAACAACGAAAATAACGCACCATACATTTATAAACCTCTTTAATAATAAGACAAGTAGAATTAAAGTTTTTCTTTTACCATTATTGGAATCCTTCCACGGGATACTCGGAAATGACAGTTTAAGACAGTTATCAGCGGTAATTTATACTGCCGAAAACTATATGGAAATAGGGAGGAGACATAGGATTAGAATAAAACAGCAGGTTTCCCAATCTGTAAACACGATCGATATTCGTAATAGCCACATGACACAAACCCAGAAAACTAAACTTAATATGATGGTAGGCAAATATGAAAATCTTTTTTGTGATCCCAATGAAAAATTAACATTTACGACAACAGTTGTTGCCGAAATTCAGACAAAAGACGAAAACGCGGTATATTCTAGATATTATCCCTACCCTATGAATTTAAAAGAGGAGGTTGAAGCGCAAATTAAGGATTTATTAGACAACGACATAATTCGACCATCGCGGTCACCCTACAACTCGCCCATATGGATCGTGCCAAAAAAGGCAGACGCCTCAGGGAAAAAAAAGTATCGTTTGGTCATCGATTATCGAAAACTTAACGATGCTACGATACCAGATAAATACCCAATACCTAATATAAATGACATCTTACCTCAGTTATCAAATAGCAAATGGTTTTCCGTAATAGACTTAAAGAGTGGATTTCATCAAATCCCTCTGAAAGAAAGCGATATGGAAAAGACGGCATTCTCTGTGAACAATGGCAAATATGAGTTCACGAGATTACCTTTTGGGCTGAAAAATGCTCCGTCAATTTTCCAAAGAGCATTGGACGATGTCTTGAGGCATCACATTGGCAAAATCTGTTTCGTCTACATTGACGACATTATCATATTTGCAGAGGACGAAGACACTCATTTAAGGAACCTTCAAATCGTTTTTGAAACACTTGAAAAGGCAAACCTAAAAGTCCAATTGGACAAATGTGACTTTCTCAAAACGGAGGTCGAATTTTTAGGATTTTTAATATCAGACAAGGGTATCAAAAGTAATCCAGAGAGGGTGAAAGCCATAAGGGATTTTCCTACCCCCAAAACTCTTAGGGATCTTAGATCTTTTCTCGGTCTTTCAAACTTTTACAGACGTTTCGTCAGAGACTACGCAAAGTTAGCAAAGCCTCTGACTGTGCTCTTGAGAGGGGAGAGAGGACGGATATCCAAACAGTCCTCCAGAAATGTAAAATTAGACCTTAACGGGGAAGCAATAAATGCCTTTGTCAAGATAAAAAATGCGCTTATGTCCGAAGACGTCTTATTAGCTTATCCAGACTTTAGTAAAGAATTCCATTTGACCACGGATGCGTCAAATTTCGCTCTTGGCGCTGTGTTATCGCAGGAAGATAGACCCATAATTTTCCTATCCCGAACTCTGAGTAAATCGGAAGAACACTATGCCACTAACGAGAAAGAGCTACTCGCAATAGTGTGGGCCCTTAAATCTCTAAGGAATTATCTTTACGGTTCTGCAAAGCTTAAAATTTTCACTGACCATATGCCTCTAACCTATGCTTTGAGTAATAAAAACACAAATTACAAATTAAAAAGATGGAAGGCATTGTTGGAAGATTATAACTACAAGCTTATTTACAAGCCTGGAAGTACAAATGTTGTCGCGGACGCTTTATCAAGAATTCCCCAAGAATTATCGCACATTAATTCCATGACAGCAACACAACATAGTGATGAAAGTTCATCACATTCTTTCATACAATTCACAGATGCACCGCTTAATGTTTTCAAAAACCAAATAATAATATCCAATGTAGAACCTCAACCTAGCTATAACTTTGAAATTGTGTTCCCTACATTTCATAGACATACAATAAACGAACCCAACATTACAGATCACTTCCTCACGCAGGTTTTAAAAAAATACTTGAACCCTTCTGTGACAAATTGCATAAAAACATCTGATGAAATTTTAGGAAGATTACAGGTGATTTATAGTGATAATTTTACACAATACAGAACAAAATATACCCGAACCATGGTAATAGATTTGAAGGGAGAAGGAGAACAGGAAAACGAAATAGCCATTGAACATAACAGAGCACACAGAAATAGTAGAGAAAATAAAATCCAACTGCTAAATAAATTTTATTTCCCTCATATGAACGCCAAGATAAAGAAAATCACCAGTTTGTGTAAAGTATGCAAGGAGAACAAATATGACAGGCATCCCACCAAAATTGCACTTCAAGAAACACCCATACCAACATTCCCTGGACAGATCATACACATAGACATTTTCATGACAGAAAAGAAACTAATATTAACTGCAATAGATAAATTTTCCAAGTTCGCCCAAGCGAAAATATTAAAATCGCGAGCCGTTGAGGACGTAAAGGAACCTTTGCGAGAACTTTTGCTTTCTTTCGGTATGCCAGAGACAATTGTCATGGACAATGAAAAGTCCTTTAATTCTACAGCTATAATTTTTATGTTGGAAAATCAGTACAATATGAAGGTATTCAAGACTCCACCATATAGTAGTAGTGTCAATGGACAGGTCGAAAGGTTTCATTCCACGCTTTCCGAAATGATGCGTTGTTTGAAGGCCGAAGGTACACACAGCACATTTTCGGAATTATTGCATAGAGTGATCTATGAATACAATACTTCCATCCATTCAACCACAAAAAGGAAGCCAATAGAGATGTTTTTTTTAGGAAGAGTAAGTACCGATCCTCAAGAAATAGAAAAGGTTAGGTTGGACAATATCAAAAGGCTTAAAGACAAACAGCTAGAAGACATGAACTATCATAACAAACGGAAAACTATACCTAAGACTTACGAAACCGGACAAATCATTTATGTCAAGGAAAATAGAAGACTAGGTACGAAACTGAGCAAGACATACAGGAAAGAAATAGTT
Organism: Lypha dubia; assembly: GCA_947311025.1. Taxonomy (NCBI): domain Eukaryota; kingdom Metazoa; phylum Arthropoda; class Insecta; order Diptera; family Tachinidae; genus Lypha; species Lypha dubia. Next base: position 30,088,109 of record OX371265.1, on the reverse strand, counting down.
AGGGAGAACAGAAACACGACAATTTTGACAGAATCAGGAAGGACGATACACAAAAATAACATCAAAAACTAAACCCAACTCCAATTTTCAGATCATTTTTGACACTGGCTTCGGCAGAAGTTAAAATCTTGGACTACTCCAGCTCACAAATAATTACTTGGAATCATGGACTAGCTAAACTACAGACTGGTACATTTAAATTAATACATATAATAGAAACAAACGAATATCAGGACCTAATAAATACATTGAAAGAGACATTAAAGCATGACGTCAGCCCAGCTCATTTTATGCAACCTATCCTGAACCATGAGATAACAGAACTCCAGTCATATCTGGACAGGTTAAAACCTAGGGAAAAAAGATCCCTAAATTTTATAGGGTCCGCATGGAAATGGATCGCGGGAAATCCCGATCACGACGATCTCGAAATTTTAACAAAAAAAACAAATAGGGTATTAAGAAATAACAACAAACAAGTAATTATTAATAAACTCACAATAGAAAAAATTAATGAACTCACCCGTATAACGAATGGCATAATAGAAAATTATAATAATGATAACCGCAATAAAAGTAATGCTATGAAAGAACAGTTAATAACACTGTTGAAATATAAATTAGATGCTGTTAAGATAGAATTAACGAACATCCAACATGCCATGCATTGGGCGAAAGTAGGTGTAGTTAACTCATTCTTACTGACATCCCAAGAAATCAATATTGTAAAAGATATAATAAATGATGATTCCATACCATTCGTAAATTTAGAACAGGCATTTGAGTTTGCCGAAGTAAAAATAGCATCCAATCATGACTCAATCATTTATATATTAAGCATACCAACAACATATGTAAATTCATGTAACAAAATGTTAATAAGGCCTGTAAAATTTGGTAAATATGTAAACAAAATAAAGTATAAAAATGTTCTTATATGTGAAAATGTAATGTATGGTATGAAAAATGAATGCAAAGGTTACAACAATATTACTATTTGCAACAGAAATAATTTAGATAATTTAGAAAGCGATATGTGTCTAGCAGACTTAATTAAAAGCAGAGTAGCAAATTGCAGTTTAATAGATAACCAAAATACCCCCACCATTGAAGAAATTGCATCCGGAACAATTCTCCTGAATCAATTTAATGGAACAATCTTTATCAACACAGAACCACAGAATCTCACTGGTACCTATGTGGTACAATTCCACAATACATCAGTGACAGTGGAGAACAAGACTTACAACCTTTTTGAAACAACACAGCTTCAACCATTACCAGCAATACTGCAACCCAGATATTTGGACCAGAGAATAGAGGAAACCCTATCACTAAAAATGGTAAAGGAAATACGAGCAAATAACACTGAAGCCATCAACCTATTAGACGAAAAACACACAAAGGGACTAGCTACTAACCTTGGTCTCTCCTTAATGGCAATATCCTCCATAGTGGCACTTCTGATCAAAACGAAGATACTAAAAAAAAGCAGTAAAATGGTTATTATTCCAACATCGGTAGATACAGCAAATCCACCGGTACATGTATCCATGCCAGAATTATCTGACACCAGCAAACCAAGTAAACCTGGTATAACAAGAATCTCCAATATCCCATATTTCTAACCGAACGGGACGCTCGGTATTTAGAGGGGAGGTGTTAACGCAAGAAATATTGAATGCCCTAATTATTAACTTCTTGCACAACAATTAAATATGCTGACACAAATTGCAAACAGGAAATTGCAAAATAAAAGTAGCGCGTGCACTTTTGATTACCATGCAAATCATTTTATTCTTTTTTAATCATTGTAAACCAAATTCAATTAATAAGAAATCTTACCATGCAAATTATTTTATTATTTTTAAGTCATTGTAAACCCAAATCGAATTATGAGAATTCAGTTAACATTTTAAAGTGTAACAAACAAGTGTAAAGAAATGAAAATAAAAGAAATAAAAAAATATTTTTTTATAATAAATCAATTATAAAAATATTAATTTATATATAAAAAAAATCGATTTATTTTTCAAAATTTTTACCATACAGGATCTAAAGGATCAGGGTAGTAAAACATTAGAAGTCTTGGAGATATTTCTTACTGAACTGATTGATAAACATAAAGAGAGAAGTAAAGTGTACTTTGATAAATTTTCAAAACCCATATTGTTGGAATTGAATGATGTTGTATATTTGCAAAAAGAACATTATGATAACAAAATAAAATACATGTTAAAAAAAAACCAATAATAAAACAAAATTTGTATGAATTTATTATAATATAAAATAATAGAATATAAAAGTTATGAAATTTAAGGAAAAATATTGAAAAGTATAAACAAATAATATGAAAAATACAAATTTTCAAGTGTATAGAAAATAAATTACTTTTTTTTTGCAATTAATTAAATTAATAAAAAAAAAAAAAAACAACTTTTATACAAAATCTTTAAATTTGTTTATTTAAAATAAAACTTGATAAATAAATATAGATACTTACTTTTAATCAAATTAATTTAATCAAATCATATTACTTTTAATTACATTACTTTAAATCAAAATACTCTAAGCATATTACTTTTAATCAAATTAATTTAATCAAATCATATTACTTTTAATTACATTACCTTCAATCAAATTATCTTAAGCATATTACTCTTAACCAAATTAATTTAACCAAATACCCATAATTCATATTGCTTTAAAATTTTTTCTACTTTTAAAATAAAAAAAAAATTATATATAAATTTTGTTTACATAATTTTGAAAAATGTAATATTCTGTAATCTATAAAAACACACTAAAGAAAATATTGAAGCAAACAAGATTGATCACCTTATTTGTTTCAACATTTTTTTATAAAAAGGGAGGTGCATAGGTAGGTGGACAATGCCTGTGTCTCCAAACTTAAAAACTTAATTTCCATATAATAACTTAATTGTAAAACTTTTTTTAAATAATATTTAATAATTAAGCTATAAAATAAAATTATATTAAAAACATTTTTTTTATAAAAAGGGAGGTGTAGTGCCATCTCTGGCACTTTGCATATAATCGATGTTATCGAGACTCGACGAGACTCGATGGCATCGATGTGTTGTAGGTATAGAAAGAACAATGAAGAAATAAATAGTACATTCGTATCATAATCTTTAAAGTAAGAACAAGTGCATTTTTATTTGACGGAGCACAAAAATATATGGTACTTATGGTATTGGCATAATTTGGAATACGTACCAGGACGAAAGTGGGTGGGACCACGCCCCCTTTTTAGGAAACCCAAACCCTTGGACCGATCTTCCTGAAATTTTCACAGCATGTTACTGTGACTCTGAAAGGAATAATAGGCTATATGAAGTTTTGATTGGACAAAGAGGCGTGGCACCCCCATACGAGTATAACCCAAAATTTAAAATCGCCATATTTTGGGCATTTTTCGACCTACGTCGATGATATTTAGTACATATGGTATTAACATAATTTCGAATACGTACCAGGAAAAGAGTAGGTGGGACCACGCCCCTTGTAAGGAAAATTAAAAATCGTAATATAGTCTTAACTGCTGGATCGATCGTCATTAAATTTTCACAATAGGATATATAAATTCTTTTAATTTTATTTTATAACGAGGGGGTAGCGAAGCACATTGGGATGAGCTAGTATTGTATAAAAGAAGTAAAATTTAAATAAAGATCGCCTTTTTTGTGTTTTAATATTTAAGAATGCACCAGGCCAAGTTCGGCCACACAGTGTGTATATTTCCACAAAACCATTCGAGCTGTTTTTACCCCCTCATAACTTTACTCAACTTGATCATAATATAATGAAACTTGAAACATAAGGTCTCCCCACAGAGGTAACCTCACAGGTTAAATTTGAAAGTTCTACCATAAAAGCTTCCCGAGATATTAAGGTGTGAAAAGTCCATATTTTAGTACATATTCACTGACTCATTCATCAATATTATTGGGCACTTCCAGCAAAGCTAGAGAGCTGAAACTTGGTACACAGGTAGGTCTTGGTGAGCAAATAACCAGAAAAATCTGAAAACGGGCACTTTTCTCCCGGGGGGACTAGGGTTCCCCTTCTTTGTATGGGGCACTTACAGTATAGCTAGAAAGCTGAAATTTGGTACACAGGCAGGTAGTGATGAGAAATTACCGAAAATTATTTTTTAACGGGCACTTTTCATCTTGGGGGACAATCATGCCCCTTCTTTGTATGGGACACTTCTAGTATAGCTAGAGAGCTGAAATTTGGTACACAGGTAGGTAGTGATGAGAAATTACCGAAAATGATTTTTTAACAGGCACTTTTCATCTGGGGGGACAATCATGCCCCTTTTTGTATGGGGCACCTCTATTTGACCTAGAAAGCTTAAATTTCGTACACAGGTAGGTCCTGCAGAAAAATTAACAAAAATAATTTTTAAACGGGGATTTTTCACCTGGGGGGACTTGGGTGCCCTTATTTGTATGGGGCCTTTCCAGTATAGCTAGAAAGCTGAAATTTGAAATATTTATACGAAAACAACTTAGAAAAAAGAAGTGAGATCCACACAAAAACATAAATGTGAAAATAAGGCCAAGTTCGTATCCAAAAAGTTTCGGCCGTAAAAAGTACTGAAATCAAAATAAGGACCAAGTTCTTGATAGGTACAATTCCATCTCATTTCTAGGCAACCTGTAAGCTTTGCAAAATATTTTTGTCTTTATAATATGGGAAAGAATTCTTGGAAAAATATTGCCAAGCTTATAGGTTGTTGTTTTGCTTTTTCTATTAGAGATTTTGCTCTGTTTTGCGCTACTTGTAGTCTATATTTTATTTCTTTTTCATAGGCAGCAATGTTATATAACGGTTCTACCTCATTATTTTGAAGAAAATTGATAGGAGTTGGTAATGTACCAAAGACTAACTTATACGGGCAATAATTATGCACCGCAGAGGACGTTGTATTATAACAATATGCGAAATATGACAACCATTCATCCCAGTCTGATCTTTCTATAGATATATAGTGACGAAAGTACTCGTTAAGCGAACGATGAGACCTTTCTATCGTTCCTAAAGTTTGATGATGATAAGCTGTAGAAGTTGTATGACTTATTCCTAAAAGTTTGCATAAGTTCTGCATCAATTGATTTTTATACTCTGTGCCTCTATCGGTAAGAATGTTTTTTGGCGGTCCATAGTTTAAAACTAGTTTTTCAAAAATTGCTTTAGCTACGGTCGCTGCGCTTTTATTATCGACTGGTGCCACAATCAGTAGTTACAGCGCTCTAATTACTTTTGTTAGATTTAACAAACGGCCCTATGGTATCTATCACCACGGTATCAAAAGTTTTGCAAGGCGTTGGGGTAGTTATTAAAGGTTCTATCAATTTTGGAAAAGTTTTATTCTTTTTACAAGATAAACAAGATTTTACGTATTTTATAACATCTTTTGTCATATGTTTCCAATGGCAATAGTTTTTAAGTTTATTAAGTGTTCTAGTCACTCCACAATGACGATAGTAGATTTTGTTTTTATAACTCGTCATGAATTTATGTAATTTTTGGTGTTAACGCAATTATAAGATTATTTAAAAATTTTTCTGCAGAAATTTTAAATTCGGTAATATTTACATATTTAAAAATGTCGTCATTTAAGGACATTTGTAATTTCATGACGTTCGCATTTTTTGCTTCCTTATTCAGCATTGAAAATAATCGTTTTAGAACGATTTCTTCATTAAAAATACTTGCATCTATATTCATGGGTTGTACTAGGCGATTGCCTTTGATAAACTTTGCGATTGGTGTGCGGTTAAACAATTCAAACTTTAACTTTGTTGCCTTTTTTACTTCTCTGAAATTAGCTTCGTATATTTTGGGTACACTTTTTGTTTTATGTGGTGTGTTTGTTTCCTGAACTATCTTAACTTTTGTTTTCGACCTTGTCGTCACCATTGCTATGTTGTGTGTGTTTATGTCTTTAATAAAATTGAAATCTATGCGTGACAGTGCATCCGCGCCACAATTAATTTTTCCTTTAATGTATTTTACTACGAAGTCATATTCTTCTAAATCAAGTTTCATTCTAGTTAGTTTAGCAGAATGGTTTTTTAATGAGAATAAGTAGGTCAAAGGTTTATGATCGCTACTAATTAAAAATTTGTTTCCATAGACGTATGGCCTAAAATAATTTACGGCCCAGTGTATAGCGGTTAACTCTTGCTCAATAACTGATTTATTTGATTCACCTTTTGTAAAGGAACGTGATGCATACGCTATAGGTAATTGCATGCCATTATGCTCTTGGCTAAGAATAGCTCCACAAGAAATCTTACTTGCATCAGTAGTAATGCAAAACTCTTTCTCAAAATCTGGGCATTGCAGTATTTGCGGCTTCAACAGCATGTTTTTACATTTTCTAAATTAGCATTTAGAATTCTAACATAGGGACTTTGTTTTGAAACTAAACAGTTTTGCACAATAACGTTTGGTGCTATTTCTTGATTTGGTAAGAAAGTGTCAGATTCATTGTTATTATTAATTTTCCGATATACTTCAGATCTTGCCGGTATCAAAATTGAATTATCTGTTGGACCTTGACGAATATCTAATGTTACGTCATGAGATAAGTATTTCGGTCTAATATGCAATTTCTATGATCTATAGTCTAGAAGACAGTTATATTTTGTAATTAAATCAAGACCTAACAATCCTTCACAGGGTATAGGGAATTCATTTCCTACTATTTGAAACGTATGCTTAAGTGCTAGATTATCGATACATAAATTTCCAGTTATTATGCCAGTGCTTTTAATACAACCTTCTCCGATGCCTTTTAAACTGACGATTTCATTGAAGTTTATCCTTTTAAGACACGATATAGCTTGCAATTTTACAAGGGACGTATCCGCGCCTGTGTCAACTAAAAAAATTTTTTGCTCATTGGCAAAATCTAACGATAGCGTTACAAAGTTCGCTAAATTTAAATTTAAACTATAAATTTTTAAAGAATTTTGTATTTAATTTAGTATTTAATTCAGTATTTAGTTTTGTGTTTCCCCTTGCTCTGAGGGGTTCTGCAAGTTTCCTTGACTTATTTCAATTTGCCGAATAGTTCGTTGGTCTGATCTACGGTGTTGTTGTCTATGAGGATTCCGATTATAATTAGCACTATTGCTATTTCTATAGCTATTATTTGTATTTTGGTTGTTTTGGTAGTAATTCTTCTACTTTCTCTACTTTGATAGTTACTGGTGTTATGCCCACGTCTCGTGGTATTGTTTCTATTATTTTGCCTGAAATGGAAAACCTGGTTAACACATTGGGTGTCTGCAGAGACACTGTTAAATTTTGCTACAGCGTCATTAATTGTAGTGAAATGACCCGCTTCCATTACTAATTTAGTCCTATCATTGTTTGCGTTTTTAGCAAGCGCCTGTACAGCGATTTGAGTTGCATATTTATTTGCTAACTCTGGCCTAACTCCATCTGTCATATATGCGTTATTTAATGCCTTACAGAGATTTTCAATTTCTTGCGTGTAGTCACTTGCACCTCTATTTAGTTGTTTACAGTTTAGAATCTTACTGGAAATGATATCAATACTTTCTCCTTTTATAGACGATTTTACTCTTGCAATTATTTGCTGTATAGTGGTTTCTGTTGTGACAAAATTTCTGGATGATCCAGCCAATTTTGTTTTAATTAACTGAACGGCTATTGCCTCATGAGCACCTTTCAATGTATCTAGAAGGTTAAGTGCATCAACAAAACGTTGATGATTATTAATAGTGCCATCAAACTCCGGCAACAACTTGCTTGCCAAAGTAATAAATTGAACTTGGTCCGACATACTGTTATCTTCTTCTAATTCTTCGTCACTTATAATATCAAAACTTACTGCAAATGATTCTTCTAAAGACTTTGGGAGTGGTTTATCGACACCTAGTTTTTCTAAAATGCCACTAAAATTTGTTCTAATTTTTAATATAAATTGTTTAGTAAGTATTCTTTGCTCTTCTGTTAATATGTGTCTTAGATTTTTGGCTGTTGTTACTATGTGATTATAATGAATAGTCAACAGATTTAAATGTTTTCTTTGTGTATGTTTGTGAGGCAAGTTGCTTTTATTCAGACATTTATACGATTTATCGAAACTCAATTTATCTGCATCTAACTGTTCAAATATTTCTGGCCATATTGGTTTCCCAGATGTATTTTCAGTCATTAGAACCACACAAAAAAGATATAAAATATGTACATAGGTATAAATACGCACAAATGTGATTTCGGCATGCCAGATTCATGAGCACAAAACAGAGCAAACTATTTATTATTTTATATACTGAAATATGTCAGCTGTTTTCAAATTCATTTAATTTTTAATTCCAAAGCACAAACCGAAAATCACGTACTCCTTTTGGTTGTTTTTACTTATGTCTAATAATTTTCAAAACAATAGGACTTTCAACCAATACTGGATTAGAATTAGCAATGAATTTATAAATGTTTAAAATTTTCATTGGTTTGAAATATTCATGTTCTTGTTTAAATTCATATTTATATATGTGTATGTAAAATTTAAGAGCTTTTATATAAATAGACATATATATATATATATATTGCTTTAAAATGAAACTTAATTAGCATAATAATGTTATTAAAATGTCATGTACTAAAAGTTAGTAATAAGTATGTATATCTATGTGATTAATAATTACATGTTGATTTGTTTGGGTTCGTACATGTTGCCATCGTGGTGTTGCTAAAGTAGTATCGCTTGTTTTAGTAGAGTGCATATTGCTAGCGCTAATGTGGTGTTGTACTACGTGTTTACGTGCATGTTGCAAAAGTAGTGTCGTGGCTCTTTTTCTGATGTGTTCCAGTTTAGTATCCATGAGCATACCCAGTATACATTTTGCGACATGTCTAATGTCAGACAAAATTTTAAACGTTTCCACAGTTTTTTTTCGGATTTCCTCCTTATATATTGCAGTTTTCTAGTATGATTATTTTCTGAAATATTATCTGATTAATATCACACTAGTGTGCACACTGTTGGCACTAAATTTTGTTTCCTCTCAGGGATTTTAGTTGGTAGACAAATAAACTTTGTTTTATTCTGTCTAACTTTCATCAATTTATGCATAAATTTTTTTTTTTATGTAGGTATTACTAAAAATTCTCCTTTGTATTTTATCTCTTGCTTATTTAATCAACATTTTGTTGTTAGGCTGCAGTAACTTTTTTTTTTTAACTGTACTGTACTGTACTTATATACTTAAGTATATACTTGGGCAGTTATATAAATTTTAATTTTTTTGTTCACGGTCGCCATGTAATAAGATCAATAGCACCATGTAATCCGAACAATTATAAAGAACAACCTTTTAGTTCAATGTCTAAGTCCAAGGCCTTTTTATTATCTTATTACTAGTGTTACACTAGCTCTTTACAATATTAAAGCTATATGATAGAGCAATATCATAAAGCTTCTCTCTCTTCTTAATTTGTATAGGACAAATAATAAATATAACAACTTGATTTCTTATCAAACCTTACTCATTTAAATTGAATCGTTACAACATGTTTTATATGCTTACCCAATGAACATATCAATAATGGGTTTGATTCAAGTGTATTAAATATACACTACACGACTTTGCAACATACGGTATTAGGATGGGTCATTTCAGGAAGGGTTGGTGAAAGTCAGCTATCATCGGCAACCTGTGGGATCTGTACTGTAGAAGAAATCAATCTAGAAGAAACCATTACTCAACTATGGGAACTAGAAAAGCTGGAAGCAGCAGACAAGACGCTTTCTCCTTCAGAAAAGCTTTGTGAAAATCATTTCGCAAATAATTATACAATTGATCAAAATGGAAGATTTGTTGTTAGACTACCATTTTGCAGTAATGCCGAGGAAATAGGGGAGTCTCAGGGTATAGCCTTCAACAGATTTCTTGCATTAGAGCGCCGACTTGCAAAAGCACCAGAAACTAAAAAGCAATACATACGATTCATGGAAGATGAAGAGTCACTAGGCCATATGACCAAAATAGATGTCAATTCCTTAGTTAAACCTAACTACTTCATTCCTCACCACTGCATACTCAAGCCTGAAAGTTCGACAACAAAATTAAGAGTAGTATTTGATGCCTCTGCTAAGACCTCTACTGGGATATCATTGAACGACTTAATGTATACTGGTCCTTCAATTCAAAGTGAACTGTTTTCCATCATACTCCGTTTTCGACTACCACGCTTTGTTTTCATCACGGACGTCGAAAAATGTATCGACAAATGCTTATACACCCGGAAGACAGGAAATTTCAAACTGTTATTAGGAGAGAGAAACCAACTGCAGCAATCAAGTATTATCAATTGAACACAATAACCTACGGTACACGAGCTGCACCGTACCTCGCAACTAAATGTCTGCAGAAAATTGCAAATAAGAATATAGGACGGTACCCTCTTGGAGCCAACTTTCTACTCAATAATTTTTACGTCGATGACGGAATGGGAGGAGATGATAGTTTGAGCACAACAATCGCAATTCAGCAAGAATTAAAGCACATATTGAACCAGCATGTCCTAAATTTACAAAAGTGGAGTGCAAATCATCACCAACTACTTCAAAACGTCTCAACAAGAAAGAAGTAAACATCGATTTTAATAACGAAAACCATCAAACAGTCAAAACTCTGGGATTGACATGGATACCAAAGGTTGATGATTTCTGTGTAAAGGTACGTTTTGGGGATACAAGTCGTGTTACTAAACGAACAGTAGTCTCAGATTTGGCTCGACTATTCGACCCGCTGGGAATTGAGTCTCCAATCGTAGTGACAGCAAATAAGTTCATTAAGGAATTGTGGCAGTTAAAACTTGTATGGGATGAAGCCTACCCATCAGAGCTACATACCTAATGGATGAATTTTCGGAACGACTTAAAACACATAGACAACCTGAAGTTTTCGAGACATATTTTTCAAGGCAAGGTTGCATCAGGTATACAAATTCATGCATTTGTTGACGCCTCGGAGAGGGCATGTGGGGCAGCAATATACATAAGGTCAGTTATACGAAATGGTCAAAAAATAGTAGGGCTACTATGCGCAAAATCACGAGTACCACCTTTAAAACAACAAAGTCTTCCCCGTCTGGAACTCTGTGCAGCACACTTGGGTGCTCAACTAACGGCCCGGGTAAAAAGAGATTTAAAACTTGAAGATACGCCTACATTCCTTTGGACAAAATCAATGAATATCCGCAATTCAGGAGTTGACAATGCCCGAACAATGGCGACATGTAATTTAAAAGGAAAATCCTGCTGACATCATATCCCGAGGACTGTCTCCGAAGGCATTACCAGCATGCAGCTTATGGTTTTATGGGCCTATCTTCGTACATGGGCATGAAGCAGCTTGGCCACAAAAATACTCAAAGGCCACAGAAGTACTTGAAAACAACATGGAGCGAAAGAAAACAGCTGCCGTTCTTACAATTGAGAATGCAACATAGATAATTGTTGTTGCATTCTCAAGCAACATCAACCACAAAGGATCATTTCGAATATTACAAAGAATTGTAGCATATATGCTACATATTTATCAACAACACAAGAAAAATAAATGATAAACATGCGGAAATCACTTTAACAGTAATGGAACTAGAACAAGCTCTGGTAGTTATCGTACGAGCAATGCAGTCAGATTTTGAAGACGACATAAAACATCTGAAAAGAAATAATGAAGTAAGTAAGTCAAGTCCTTTCAACAACCTTAGCCCATTCTTGGAATCGAACGGTATAATTAGAGTAGGAGGACGATTAGGCACATTGTGGTGAAAAGATGAGTGTAGTGGGTGATAAATGAAAAAGAATAGCCGGCGCTGAAAAACGCCACAGGCGAAAAAGATCTTAAGGCAGTTGAATGCCAGTGAAGAAAAAATATAAAGCAGATTTGTGCTCTATTATAATTTTAAGAATTAAAATTTTAAAATTTATTGTTAGTATTTTGACAATTAATATTTTTTTAAGTTATTATTGTGTATTTCTTTTATTTTGCCTGTTATATCTATGACACAATTTACTCCTTTCGTTTCCACAATTTTATATGGACCATGGTAAGGTGACTGATTCTTTTTTCTATTAAAGTTTTTTACTAAGACCATGTCTCCTATATTTAAATTTAATGTATTGAATTTTACACACTGTTCAACGCGTTTGATTTTAGATATTTCTAATAATTCTTTAGCTTTTTGCAATGAAAATTTTAATCTTGCTTTTAATTCTTTTGAATAATTATCAATATTATATACTGGTTCGAAAGTCAATATCTTGTCATTAGGCAAATTTGGTAATCTACCAAATATCAATTCATATGGAGTGTAATTAGTATCCATATGTGGTGTAGTATTGTACGCAAAACAAAAATAAAGGATCTAGTGGTCCCATTGATTATCTTTACAGAAGCCTAAAAGAAATTCATTTAGCACTCTATGACTCCTTTCAACTGACCCAAGAGTTTCATGGTGGTATGGAGTACTAAAAACTTGTTTTATTTCTAATAATTGGCATATTCCGACATCAACTCGTTTACGAATTCAGTACCTTTGACTGATTAGAGAACTTTGAAGTGTCTGTACCTTAAAATCAAATTTTCTACTAGAGCCTTTGCAATAGTCTTAGCTTCTTTCATTTCAATGGGACATGCAATGATATATTTAGTTAAATCGCACTGTATAGTTAGTACGTATCTATAGTTATTCGAAAATCTAAGTGGGCCTACCGTGTCTATTGACACCGTTTCAAAACTTGTCCCTGGCGTATCTGTTATAGTTAACTTCTGTTTAGTGTGCTTTGTCTGCTTATTGATTTTGCACTCCTTACAATTTAATATATATTGTTTAATCATCTTATTCATATTCTTCCATACATATTTTTGTTTAAGCTTTAATGTTGATTTTCTGACACCTAAGTGTCCTCCTATCGTTTAATTATGGTACTCACTAATGAGACTATTCTGTACCTCTCTATCTGTTACTCTTTCTGGTTCTTTATATATAAGAATTTTCAAAATCGATTTACTTTTACTTATTACTTCTTTAAATACTTTTTTGAACTGTTCGTTTGTTATTAACTTAAAAATTTCATCTTTAGCATTTAATGCTAGTTCTTTCACGTTCTTTAATATCATTTTTGATAATAGCTTCTCCAAACACATCCGTGTGTTAGTTGGATTATCACTACATCTCACTACTATTTCCAAATCGTGTATTACTACTTGTATTAATTTACTTTTTTCTATTATTTCAAACTTAAGTTTCTTCATCGCTTTAATATCAGAGATTGAAGTGCATTCCCAAATACACTCTTGTTCATGCTCTTTATTCGAAGTATTAACTCCATGGTCTATATCTTTTCACGTGTTTAATTTATTCTTCATATTTCTAGTTACAACTAGTATATCTTTGCGTATATGTTCGCTTTCGGTAGGGATTAATATTTTCAATGATTCGATATTTATAACAATTCTAGATAATTGGTATTCATTTTACCTTTTTTATATGATATTTCGAAATCGTAGTCACATAAATCTAATCTTATTCTAGCCATTTTTGATGACGGATTTCTGTGAGAAAATAATGATACTAAGGGTCTATGATCAATAATTACGTAGAACTTTCTACCATAGAGGTATGGCCGGAAAAAATTTATTGCCCAATGTATGGCTAACAATTCTTTTTCTATAGCAGGTTTGTTTATATCGTGCTTATTTAACGATTTGCTCGCATATGATATTGGTAAATCTGACCCAATTTCACCTTGCGACAATACTGCTCCTAGTGCAAAATTGGATGCATCTGTTATTAATATAAAAGGTTTCCTGAAATCTGGATACTGGAGTATTGGTGGGTTAATTAATTTTGATTTTAACGTCTCAAAAGACCTTTGACAATTTTCATCCCATTTAGTTACTTGCTTGTTTATTTCGCACATTTGTGACTTAGCAAGCCTATATGGTTTTATATAAACAGGTGCCGAATCGGCCATCTGAATTTTTTAACTATAAAAATTATTAACAGTTAACTTTTCACCATCAAGGTGGAAGACATCATTTAATAATTTCACGTGTTGTATTCCCATGGCTGGTATAATACTATTTCCTACGAAAATTCCAGGATTTATTTCCTTATTTAAAACGATGCTTTCCTCATCAGTACGTATATTAATAGGTGCTATTAGTTCTGAGCGTGCTGGTATACATATTTCGGTTCTATAAACGCGTTTAGGGGTTATCGGTAGAATAATCTCTTCATTATCTATATTGAAAGACGTCGTATAAGTTTCAAAATCAATTTTACATCCATACTTTTCTAAAATATTTCTACCAATGATTCCATTAGTATTAATTGGAAAATTATCTTCGACTATGTGAAATTTGTGTGTTATACGTTTGTTATCTAATTTTAAAGTTAAACATGCAGAAGCGAGACTTTCTATAGTACCTGCAGTAATACCACTCAGTGATGATATATCACGTTCATCTATATTATCTATATTATCTTTTCTATTAGTTCTTTGTGAGTTATTAACACGTTCATTTTCACGCCTGTTCATTCTGAAAATACTATTATCATTACTATTTGTTTGTAAACTTCTTTCTCTGGTTACGCATTTCTCTACTGCTTCGCTAAGCGTTTTGGGACTACTTGCCACTAATACGTTTTGGTATTCTATATTAACGCCCTAAATGAAAACATTTAAAGCCATATTTTCGCTCATTTTATAGATCGAATTTTTATTTTCTAGCGATGGATTTTCTATTGCTTTTATTTCAAAATTACTTAATTGTTCTGATAGTAATGCAACTTTTTCCTTGTAGGCTAAGATATTCATATTTCCTTGCTTAATTGTACCTAACTCATTTAAGACTCGTTGCAAAGTTCTAGGGTTTGGATACGCATCAATCAGCAACTTCTTCAACTCAGCAAACGTAGTTGGTCTGTTGGAACGTCCTAAGACACCTCGGACATGCGCAGCTAGTTTGAAGTTATATGCGTACCTAATGAATATCTCTCGGTCTTCTGTTCTCAAAATATCATGTAATAATTCTGTTTGAACTATAAAATCTTCCAACAATTCATATGAACCCTTAAAAACGCTAAGGTTTTTACCTACTATTCCTATATCGAACTGTGACATATTGACAAATTTTTCATTAAGTGTATCTCCTGAGCCACTATGTAATTCTTTAGTTTCTTTTATAATTATACTACGTATCAAATTTTCAACCTTCGTGTGTAATTCTTTAAATTTTAAGTTGACTTGGCCTCTTTTTCTTCCAAACGGTTACCACTCGTAATATTCTCTACCTCTTCTTTAATTTGGGACAAACGCGATAATTTTTCCTATTTGTATGCAGAGGAGTAAACTCTGTCTTTGCTCTTTTTTATATTTTTCTCTCATTCAGTTTCAACTCTCGTAGTGAACAGACGCGTTTTTATAATCGTCGCAACTGAATATAAAAAATATAAAAGAAAAAAAAATTTTCAAGTCACAAAATATATAAAAAAAACAAAACATTTATTCAGTTATTTTACTGGTTTTATTTAATTTTTTGCTTTTGTGCAATACACATAAATATTAGCATACACAAACTAATATAAGTGAAAATAAAAAAAAGAGAACTCTGATGAGTTCATCTTCTGATAAAAACAACAATAATCCTACAAGCAGTAGGAATGTACAATATATAACTTTAGTTGCTGATGACGACAATAAAAAAAATGAATTAAACAAAAACCTGAATTTAACAGAAAAGACAAATACTCGTGAACATGTTAAATAGTGATCAAGAAGCAACAACAATTGCACCCATCAGCAAACTTGTCAGCTTAGCTGTACAAACAATAAGTAACAAGGTGACCAACGTGCACAAAATGGTAGATGCGGTGAGTACAATAAATGATAATAAAATTCAAACAGGAATGGACAGATACATAACCGTGTTAAATAGGGGAAGAAGTCCAAAATCAGCTCAAATTGCTTCAACATCGAAAGTTCCCAGAGATGGAAAAAACAATATAATAAATTCCGAAAATCGTTTCGCGATTTTATCAGAACAAGACAATGAAGACACAACTACAACAAGGTCGAGTAAACATCCACCGATATATTTAAGAGAGCAGAACTCTAGTTTTTTGGTAAAAAGCCTTATCTCCTTAATTGGAGAAAATGAGTTCTATGTAACTCCAATTAAGCGCGGAAATATTATTGAAACAAAAATCCAGGTAGTGCAAGAAAGTAATTACCGAAATATAGTTTCTGACCTTGAGTCAAAAAACAAAAATTTTTATACGTACCAATTAAAGAGTGCTAAAGGTCTAACCGTCGTAATAAAAGGTATAGACTCTAGTGTGGATCCAGAAGAGGTTAAGTCTGGCCTTGAAAATAATGGCTTCAAAGTTAAAAATGTTTCTAACATCAAAAATAGGGAAAAAATCCCCCAACCTATTTTTAGAGTCGAGCTACAGACAGGTGACTTGAAAAATAAAAAATAAATGAATCGCACCCAATCTATAATCTTAAGTACTTGTTACACAGAAGAGTTACAGTTGAGATGCCACATTAAAAAATGGACCTATCTAATGCATGAACTGTCAAGAATTGGCCATACCAAAACTTATTGCAAGTTGCCTACCGTTTGCGTTGTGTGTAATGAGTTGCTCAGTACCGCTAACTGTGACAAAATAAAACGTGATACCAAGGCAAAAAAATGCGGCAATTGCAGTGGAAACCACACTGCTAACTATAGAGGCTGCCCTTTTTACTCTTTTTTTTAAATTCGTCGAACTGAAAAACAAATGCTACTCCCGATCAGCCCGTCGTCTAGCCATAATCAATACTCAAATGTCTTAAAGTCTAACACGACTCTTACTCAACAAAAACCTAATAGTCAATTTTCATACGCTAATATTTTAAAGAGTAACCAGACTCCGGCGCAAAAAACTGTACCAGCTAATGAAGAATCAGGGCATAATTTTAGTTGTATTGAAGCCTCGATAGAGATCATAATACAAACGGTAAATACATTTACTCTCAACATGTCCTGTATGATGCAGGAAAAAATTAGTGGATATAATTTCTACGATACTAAGGATCCTCGAGGAATCCTAATAAAAACTCGAATAAAACACTACCTGTTAAATGACCTTAGTGAAGAATATCTTCAAGCAACAAATATCTGTACTGAAAATTTTTATCAAAAGCTTGTGATATCATCTGTTTATTCTCCTCCCAGGTTTTCAATTTCAGAGAGTCAATATACCGCATTTTATACAACACTGGGGTCCCGTTTTCTAGCAGCTGGCGACTACAATGCTAAACACACTTTTTGGGGTTCACGTTTAATCAGTCCTAAGGGTCGTGTTTTGTTTAACACAGTTTCAAAAATGGGTTTGAATGTAGTTTCAAGTGGTCAGCAAACATATTGGCTAACGGATCGACAAAAAATTCCTGATGTTATCGACTTTGGAATCTCGAAAAGTGTGCCCAGGGAAATGATGGAAGTAGAAGCATCTTTGAATTTATCTTCAGATCATTTGCGTACTATTATCACTATTTTTTCACACACAACCGCAAGACCATCATGTTATTTACCGCTGACATCTGCACGTATTAACTGGCTGAAATACAAAAAATATTTGAGTGCTCGTTGCACGGAAAATATGCCATTGAGAACACCTACTGACATAGAAAATTCTATTAGGTTGTTTAAAGCACATGCTTAAAAAGCTGCTTTGAATGCTTCTTCAATTCAACCAAGTCAACAAATGCGATTCAACAATATTTTTTCTGTTGATATAGAAAGGCTATTGACCGAAAAACGGAGAGCTCGACGAGAATGGCAACGATACAGATCGCCTCAGCTAAAATTTAGGCTTAAGGAGTGTACCAAGCAGCTTAGAAAAGTTTTGCAAACACAAAAAACAGCTTCGCTGCAAAAATTTCTGCAAGAACTCGATGCAACACCATCAACAGATTATTCGCTGTGGCGTGCAGCCAGAGGACTTAAAAGGCCGGTGATATGTAAACCTCCATTACGAGCTTCAAATGGTGACTGGGCAAGAACTGATGCTGAAAAATGTGCTCTTTTTGTTAAACACTTAGAAAAAGTATTTACTCCAAATATTTCTGCTGATATTATTGAACTGCCACCAGTCGTCGTTTTACCAGAAATTCCGCTAAGATTTAATATTGTGGAGATTGAAAAGGCTATTACAAGTCTAAACTCAAAAAAAGCCCCAGGTATTGATAAAATAAGTAACAAAATGCTGCAAGAATTGCCTTTCCTTGCAAAACGAGTAATACTATTCATCTTTAATAGTATTTTACGACTGCAATACTATCCGGCAGAATGGAAGGTTTCGATGATTACTATGATACCAAAGCCCGGTAGGGATCATACAAAGGTTGAATCCTATCGGCCTATTAGTTTATATTCCAACATGTCGAAACTTTTTGAAAAACTGTACATGAGCAAGCTGACTCCTATAGTAACTAGCAGTGCATGTATTCCAGATCATCAATTCGGTTTTCGCAGTCAGCATAACACTATTGAACAAACTCACAGACTTGTGAATGTTATAAGAGAAACTTTTGAAAAAAAAGAAATATTGTTCAGCGCTTTTTATTGATGTCGCACAGGCCTTTGATAAAGTATGGCACGAAGGTCTTGTCCACAAATTAACACAAAATCTACCCGCAAACATCGTCAGGCTCTTAAAAAGCTATCTAGAGGAACGAAAATTTGTAGTTAAGGAAGGCAATTTTACAAGCCCCCCGCAGTCGATTGAAGCCGGAGTCCATCAAGGCAGTATCTTCGGTCCTTTACTTTATTTAATATATGCCTCTGACTTACCGTTAAGCAGTATCATTCACACGTCAGCATTTGCTGATGATACGGCTTTTCTAAGCGTTCATGAAAATCCTGTAGAAGCTTCCCGGAATCTACAAGGGTACATCTCAAAATTGTAAACATGGCTAAAACAATGGCGGATAAAAGTGAATGAGCAGAAATGTGTACACGTTACTTTTACTTTACGCAGGGAAACAAGCCCGCCTATACAAATCAACACCGAGACTATACCGCAACACACTGTAGTAAAATATCTAGGCGTTCATCTTGATCGTCGTTTAACATGGAAATCGCATATAGACGCAAAGTTGACACAAATGAAATTAAAAGCAGCCCAAATGAATTGGCTTATTGGAAGAAATTCTATATTAAGTCTTGTCTGTAAACTTTTGTTATACAACGCGATCCTGAAACCAATATGGGTCTATGGAATCCAGTTATGGGGCACTGCCTCAGCATCAAGTGTAGAAAAAATTCAAAGGCGACAAAACAAAATTCTTCGTACAATTACTGCAGCGAATTCACAAAGATCTTGATGTTCCGTTGGTGAAGACAGTATTTTCAAAACACGCAAAAAAATATATTAAAAAACTAGTATTGCACCCAAATCCACTTGCGCGCAAAATTCTAAATTATAGAGGCCACACCCGGTTGAGAAGGAGGGATACTCTTTCTCTCAGCCGTACACGAGAGATGTAAAACATCAAAAATCAACTGTTGGAATTAAAAATTTTGTGTAGCACTGGCTAAACATATATTAATGTATTTTTAGATTTAAGATTTGAAAAACTTATTGATGTTTCAATACATAATTGAAGATTCAATAAATAATAAAACTACCACAAAAAAAAATATATTTTTCTCTAACTTCTCTAACGCACTATAGTATTCATTAACTGTTTCCATTAAAATATAATACTTATTATTTTATTTATATATTTAAATTATGAAAAATGGCTGGCAATACCTAACTCAATACATTCTTCTTCGCGTTTTGTTTTACATTAATTTCTTATATCAGTGTTTTTCTTTTTATAATTTCAATAATTTTTATATATTACGAGTATTTTTTTTTTTTTTTGTTTAAAGATTATAAATTTTTATAAATGAAGAGAATTTCTTACTTCCTTTTAGTGAATATACATTTTAAAATATATCGTGTATGTATGAAAAAATTTTTATAATAATAATATAATAAACCGTACCAAAATTTAGTGGTTTTTAATTAAAAAAATTTTGTATTTGTTTCACCAAAAAATGTTATTGGTTTGGGGCTGGCTTCTACTGGCATGATGTGTACTCTTGTGCTGCACTAGCTTCATTAACTGGTACGTAGTCCTATCTAGGAACCTTATCCTCTTCGAGTTTGGGCAGGACCGCCATGTGGTGAAAAGATGAGTGTAGTGGGTGATAAATGAAAAAGAATAGCCGGCGCTGAAAAACGCCACAGGCGAAAAAGATCTTAAGGCAGTTGAATGACAGTGAAGAAAAAAATATAAAGCAGATTTGTGCTCTATTATAATTATTGCCGATTAAAGGCAAAGTGATAATTAATTTATTTTTCGAAAACTCGCTCCTTATATTCTAACTTAACGGCACCTTAAAGCTACAAAATTTCCTTATTCAATAAACATAATTTGTAGTAAACAATAACAAATAAAATAGAATTAAATATAAGCAGCAAAGTTGTTGTGTAAAATAACAATCAAAATAAAAGTATAGTTGTTGTAAATTTAATTATTGTATACTGTTTGTTTTTGTAAAATTACATCAAAGGAATTTGCTTAAGAATTTGGTTACGAGGGTAGATCTAAAATTCACTACAACATCTTTGCATTCATATGATGCCAAACATCCCATGCTGCTTCTCTACAATGACCCAATTTCAAAATTACTCATGCAAATGGTGCATGACCTATATAGACACTGCGGCCCCCAAGCACTCCTTTCACACATGAGACAGAGATATTGGCCAATCAAGGGAAAGGCAGCAGCAAGATCTACTGTACAACATTGTGTTCGATGTGCCAAAGCCAAGAACAGCTGATGCGAACATGGTTTTTGTTTATTATCGAATCAATACAAAACCAAGACGTAACCCCAATTGAAATCAGAATCAATTTTAAATTCTGATAACTGACAATTCTGACTTGGTTTTCATAATTACCCTGAATAAAATGCAGCATATATGTATTTTAGCGAACCCATAGCAAACAAATTAGTTAAATTAAACTCCCGCTATAAATTAAAAAAAAATTTGTTCTTAAATCAATTTTTGATAGGAAGTATAAAAACAAGTACTCAAATAATCGAAAGACAAAACATTCGAATTTTATAAAGATATAAATTTGTTTTATAGATTTAAAAATATGTCTTCGCCTAAAACCCAAAAGTTCGTAACTGAGAAAATCAAATTATGGACTTTTTAATGTAATGAAATAAATTAATTAACAAGAATACATTTTTTTTCAAAATTTTACTCGTATATTTTAAAATATAACAATTTTATTAAACGAATTTAATTGTGTAATTAGATATAAATAGTTTTAAATTTATAAAATATTTTTCTTCTCCCGTAAAATAATATAAAGTGCAGTTACGGCCTTCTGATTTAGGTTGACGGTATGTACATATATCTTAAGCATGAGAATTAAAAAGTTTAAGTTTTACCTGCTTGTGACATAGACCTTGAGGAACAGCTGCCTGCGTCGCTTACTTCTGTATCGAATTCTTTCGGATAATATAAATTAAAGTGATTTTCACCGCTTTTGTGACTTTCATTGATGTTTGAGGCATTAGACGATGTTTTTGTAGTTTTTGGTGAAGAAATAAAATTAGTGGTTGATTCGTTAGCGCTTTCGTTTGAACTACTTTGAAAAAAATAATTATTTTTCTGTGGATTATTAACATCTTCAATTGTGGTTATTGTTATATCTTTGAAACAATTAGTTGAAGCTGTAGCCAATAACTGTGTCGCTGACAACGATGACGAACTACGCACTAAGCTTGAACAACTTTCTTCACATGATGAGAATAGAGATATGGGTTTTTCTTTTGCAGAATTACCGTCACTATTTATCGCACGTGGAGTACACCGTATAGATAGTTGATTTTTTGCCGGAATCGTCTGTTGCTGCATATGCAAGGAATGGTGGTGCTGTTTACTAATATGTTGCTGATGTAGCTGAGTTTGTGAACCTATCATTTTCAATGTATGATTATTGCATTGATAACTGAGATCCGGATTATTTGCACTATTATTACTAGTTTTTTGACTGAAAATTATATTTGTTTGAACTAATTCGTCCTTACTTATAGTTTCAAGATTTAAAAGGAATTGAGCTCTTGCTTTATTCATCGGGAAATTGGTTTTATTCCAATAGGACACTAGGGAATGTACTGCTGTCGTTGGCTTTTCAGATGATATATATCCAGTTTTTGACAACACACAAGTGCTTTTCCACAAACCATTCGTTACTGTAATATTGAATTAGCCATACGAAATGCATTAAAAATAATTAAAAAAAACTTTTTTTTTTATTTAATTATAAAATCTGGAGCAATTCGATTTTTTTATAATTTTCAACTTTGACCAAAAATTTCCCGATGTAATTTTTGGGACCAAACTGCACGAAAACCAGTTTAAACACAAAATTAATTATGAAAATCGGTCCATACATGAAAATGTTATTCCATAATTAATATTTTAGGGAAACAACTTGCCCCCGATTTTACCAAAATATAAGTTGGTTAAAAAAAATTCAAAATCGATTATTTAAACTATCTATCGCTAATGAACTCTGCTCTTTTGTATATGAAATTATACCAAAAAAAAACGCACTTTTTTAATTTTTTTTTATTCTATGTATTTGGACGAACATTTATAAAAATAGGGAGTATTGCCTTTAGGCAACACTGAGGATAGAAGTCAAAATTTATATTACTTTAGAAAATGCTAAAAAAGAAGAAAGTGTCATTTAAGTCTCCAACTTATCGAAGTAACATAAAACACAACCAAAAAAATAAGGCCAAACACCAAATGAAAATTTCCACTAAGAAACGTCGCCTAAATGTTTATTTCTTAAAAGTTTGTTAGAATATATTATTGGATACAGCGTTTTTATTTATATTTATTCCTCGCATAAAATCTACTTGTTTACAGCAAAATTAATTGTTTATTAAAATTTTAATAATTAAAATGCAGTAGTTTGAAGAATATCAGAACTTAACATTATATACTATTTGAAATGTTAATTTAAAATTAAAGGTTTTTATTTTAGCCAACAACAAAGCGCCAATAAAAAAAATGGACACCAGCCGTTCGTTTGTGGTACTTATTATACAAGTTACGGAACAAAATATTTATTATTGCAGATTTTCAATTTCGATTTAGCTTCAGTTGATATGGCATTATGATGTTGACCTAACTATAGTTCAACATTATAATTGCAGAAGCGATTTTATTATATTAATTAACTTCCTCTTTTATAACACTTTTGGTAACCGAAATATAAGTTGCGAAATATTTAAATAAAAGAATAATTATCGGGTCTGTTCTAGAATCCGAATTCACTTTCGAGGGAATTACTTTAGCATTTTTGGTGTTCTGCAATTCACATCCACATGTTTTTATTAATAAAAACATGTGGATGTGAATTGCAGAACACCAAAAATGCTAAAGTAATCCACTTTCGAGTGAATTCGGATTCTAGAACAGACCCGTATAATTCGAAATTAAAGAACAATTTATTGATCTAATAAATAAAATATGAAATATGAAATTGCATACTAACAGTTGTAATTTAATCTAAAAAATAATTGTAAGTAAAGTTAAAAACAGAAACTCATATAAAACAGACACTAACAATTACTTTTGTGGTGTGCGGACGTGATATTTATAATGGTTGCAACTGAATATTAAAAATGATAGAAAGTTATAAAAATAAAAATTAAACAGTTAGATTACTTGATAATCTTTTATTTTCTGTGTGTCATCTATATAAGTATGAACATACATACATAAACACATATAAAAGTGAAAACAAAAAGGGAACTCTAAATTAGTTACTCTAGTAAAAACAACAATAAACCTACAAGCAATAGGAATAAAAAAACAACAAAAATTAAATACAAACTTGAATTCAACACAAAACTTAACTACTCTTGCGCGATCATGTTCTCCTTTAATGTTAAATACTGATCATGAAACAACAACAACAATTTCTATCTTTAGTAAACTCGTCAGCTTAGCTGTACAAACAAACAATTAATAAGTAACAAGGTGACCAACATGCGCAACATTGTTGAAGCAGTTAGTGAAAAAAGTGACAATAAAGTCCAAGCTGGTATGGATAGATACTTAACCGTTTGCTTCAAAAGCGGAAGTTTCCCAGAATGGAAACACTTATAATAAAAATTCTGAAAATCATTTTCCACAAGAACAAGAAGAAAGCAACGTAACTATGTCGAGTAAATCACCACCCACTTACTTAAGACAACAGAATTCGAATGTCCTGGTAAAAAGACTTAGTTCACTAATTGAAGAAAATGAGTTTTACGTAACTCCAATACAACACGGAAAAATTTGTGAGCCAAAAATTTAGATAATGAGGAAACTAATTACAGAAAATTGTAAATGAGTTTGAGGCTCAAAACAAAAATTTTTAATATTTATACAGGCTAAAGTTCGCAAATGTTAATAATTGGAGAAATATTAAGTACACATTGTTAACATACTTCGAGCAACAAAGAAAAAATTTAATATTTATACATCCCTTTTGTAGATTTTTCAACAGCACTGGCTTATAGAAACAAACGGTGTTTTTCGGTAAAAGCCACTAAACCTCGTCAGTATTCATGTGCAAATGCTTTTCCAATACTTGTAAGTAGCTTCGTTGAATGTGATTTTAAAATAAAAAAGAATGGAACCCACCCGATATAGAACTTGAAATAGTTGATGCACCGAAGATTTACTGTGGAGGTGCCACATTAAGAAGTGGACCAATTCAATGTTTAAACTGCTTAGAATTTGGCCACACAGTTTTGCGTTGTATGTGGTGAGTTGCACAGTACCGCCAACTGTGACAACACTAAAGGTGATTTCAAAGCTAAAAATTGCTGTGGAAACCACACTACTAACTACAGGGGCTGTCCTCGTTACTCATTCCTTAAGCTATCTTGTCCAGAAAAGAAAATTTCACTTCTCAGTCTAACAATATTTTGAAATACCTGCAGTTAGCTTAACCATCTTCTAGCTATTATCAATATAAAAACGCTTTGATGCCTAATGCTATGTTTATACGAAACATGTTTCGCTTTGTATTCATGCTTTACACCCTAATCATGAGCGAATCATTATGCTTCGCCATACAAAATTTTGAGAGCGAAGCCAGTAGATTCATTTTAAATCTTATTGCGAATCATGAAAAATTGCTGTCTTCTCTAATTTTTATCGGAAGTTTATAAGAACTAGCTGTTAAACTAAACTATTTTGAGAAATAAATAAACAAAAACTCCAATTAAATCGAAAAATTGAATTAAAACTATAAAGTTAAAATATCCATGGAAACAAAATATATGTTTGTGCATTTTTCAAAAAGCATAATTTTTTTAACTTAATTTTTTTGTCCATTTTATATTTTTTAACGAAATTTTATAACTAAGCAATTATTTGTATTTAAAAAGCGAAAACTGTCAAATCGAAGCAAGTAGATGAGCCGTGTAAACAGCTAAATGCATAAATATGCTTCAGAAATCTTGTCGTGTGCACATAGTATAATAAAACATTAGTTAAAAACAACTTAATAGTCAATTTTTATACTCCAATGCTTTAAAGAGTATGCAGAATACAGCACAAAAACGGTAACATCAAATGAAGTATCCGGGGCTAATTTTAGTCGTATTGAAGCCTCAATAGAGAACTGAATATAGTAAATACATTTACTGTCAACATGTCCTGTATGATGCAGGAAATGTTAAAAACGCAGTCTACCTTGTTGCAGGCTGTATTAAACAAACCATGAACTTGAAGATTTATTTTTGGAACGAAAACAGCATCTGCCAACATAAAAAAGAACACAGCAAAAACCATTATGTTTCCAGAAGCAGTAACAAAATTTCATGATTTCGAGGTGAGCAGTTTTGAAGCGCTTTCGAGGCTGCACAAAAAGAAGGCAGAGATCGCTGAACTGATTTTAAAGCAGTTTGAAGTTGGTTAGTACGTATAGTTGACACGAATAATAAACTAAACAACGAATGGAAGATAAAATTTCATTTAGATGCTCTCTGCCTCTCTCTCTTATTTATTTACACTTGCTCTGAAAAACAAACATGATTTTAGAGCATTTTCATGTAAAGAAAAAGAGCTCCAAAGCAGGACATCGCGAACAAAAATTATGCATGTTCGATCCTGAATGATGCAGGAAATGTTGAAAATGCTGTCTACCTTGTTAGAGGTTTTGTTAAGCAAATTAAATTAACAAAAATCTTCCCTCAAACATTGTCAAGCTTTTTTAATAGAACGAAAATTTTTAATTAGGGAAGGTAATTTTATAAGCCCTCCGCAGTTGATTGAAGCCGGAGTCCCTCAAGGCAGTATCAAGGCGAATTCACAACAGGTAGTCTAATTAGTACAAATACAACTGTTAACACATAATATAATGTCAACACAAAAAACATAATTAACACATAATAATTATTAAAATGCAAAATGCTTATATAGTACAATACGCATATAAGAAAGTCTGAAAATGTACATATTTTGTTTCTTATATGCGAGCTTTATAAAGAGAACACGCATATAAGAAATATATTTTCTTATATATGTAACACGCATATAGGAAAGATATTTTCTTATATGCGTTTTCTTCGACGCGTTTTCTGGAATAGATATGATTATTTTGTACAAAAAAAAAAAAAAACAACGAAGCCGGCTGATTTTACAAAAATTAACGACTTCATTTGACATTTGGACCAGTGTTCACAGATGTAAATTGTAAAATATAATCAAAAAAATTTTATTTTTCCCCAAATTGAAAAAATTTTCATTGTGAGAATACTTTCTTATTCACGTACAATTTTCTATGGAAGGAATGTAATTTTTCATAAAAATTTGTTTCTTATAGCAGAGTTTTTCTTATAAGCGAGTTTCTTATATAAGGATTATTTAGCACGTAGTTATATGGAAATGTGCATTGTGTCTGGAAAAGTGTTTCTTATAGCCGAGTTTTTCTTATAAACGAGTTTCTTATATGCGTATTGTACTGTATGACAAAATGCAGTCATTTCCTTTCTTTGAAATGTTTAACATAAATAAAGTTATTAACCTTAGAATTGTTTTACCTTGAGAAAGGTTTAATATTACAATAAATAAAGTTATTTACCTTTAGAATTGCTTTACCTTGAGAAAGGTTTAATGTTACAATAAATAAAGTCATTTACCTCTAGAAATGTTTACC
This sequence comes from Lypha dubia, assembly GCA_947311025.1. Lineage (NCBI taxonomy): Eukaryota > Metazoa > Arthropoda > Insecta > Diptera > Tachinidae > Lypha > Lypha dubia. The sequence goes on along the minus strand of OX371265.1, from coordinate 30,060,727 downwards.
TTGAGAAATATTTAATGTTACAATAAATAAAGTCATTTACCTCTAGAAATGTTTACCTTGAGAAATGTTTAATGTTTAAAATAACTTAATTTTAGTTAGACGTAAGAAATTAAATGTATAAAAAGACATGCAAAAATAAAGAACTTGTGGCATACAAAGAGTAACTCTTATGATTGCTTGACCAGTCTTAGTGTTTCTACTAAGGCTTACATCTAATTTACAATAGCACATGGTGTTTCTACCTGGGCTAACCCAAGTCATAAAATATTAAATCTGAGCTCCAAAGGAAACCTTTGGTGCTGAATACTCTTTTAGTTGACAACTCAACATTTGGTGACCCCGACAATAGGACATCAGTCCAAAAAGAAAAGTAAAACACGTACATATGATTTAAAACAGCAACGTGTCATCAACTATGGCATCTTTTGAAGAGCTGATAGCAGTCCAGCAGAAGACGGCGATAATCCGCAATTTCAAAAAGGACTCTCCCACAAGGAAGACCAGAGAATACTACTTGGAGCGTCTACAACGGCTTGACACGGCATGGCTAGAATTTGAAAGCACTGACAACAAAATAAGGTGTTTATCAAATCTACCATTGCAACACAATTATTTTACGGAGCAGTACTTGCGTATCTCAGACGACACAATGAAGTATAAAGATTTGTTTGAGTCCGAAAGTAAAAAAGTGCCAAAATCAACACCTTCCACCAGACAATACACAGAGACCGAAAGCGCAAGCAGCGGTACGCAGGGCGAGACACAACTTGACGAAATCACAAGCAAAGTTCTTCGCAGTCAGCGGGCATTGATGAGAGCGCTAAGACGAGGAAAATAAAGAAGATTCATATTGCCAGGCCAAATTAGCACTCATTGATAAATATATGGAGGATTTCTCAAAAAATAACGATACCTTATGGCAATTAACTACCGAAGACCAAATAGATGGTTATACCTTGGATGAATTTTACCAAATGCAAGCTAAGGTACACAACATCCAATGCAAGCTACAATACGATGTAAATATTGCCGGCGAATACAATCCACGAAAGATTAACAGGAGTGAGCATTACCAACCCCATCTGCCAAAAGTTCAGATTCCAAAATTCAGCGGCAGTTACCTACAATGGGTAGCTTTTAAAGACCTTTACACCTGCTGATCCACAACGCATCGATGAGCGAGGTTGAGAAAATGTTTTACTTAACCACACACCTGGCAGATGAGCCAAAAAATCTAATAAAACATTTGCCAATTACAACAGCAAATTATGCAATCGCGTGGAATATTCTGGTGAATAGATACGACAACAAAAGACTCATTGTGACAACACTATTAAACAACTTGATGTCTCATCCACAAATGAAAAACGAAACGGCACAAGCACTAAAAGCCTTACATGATGTCACTAAAGAATGCATTTATGGTTTAAGCGCACAAGGACTTCCAGTGGACAAATGGGACGCCATAATGGTTCACATACTATTGAAAAAACTTGATCACTCAACTCAAACAATATTTGAACAATCACTAGAAGACAATAAGAACCTCGTAAGTCTAAATGCACTACTAAGATTTCTCGAACATCGGTTCCAAGCATTGGAATCACGCGGAAGGTCTCACGAATGTGGCGGGGGGAAGGATAGAGCCAAAATTATTACAGCAGCTACATCAACCCAAACTTGTAAGGTATGTGGATCGACAGGACATCCCATATATTACTGCGAAAAGTTCCTAAAAAGGTCCCCAGCTGAGAGACTACAATGGACACAAAAAAACAGACTTTGCGTGAATTGCTTTAAGTCAGATCCTGGTATAATGTGTTTAATTTCATTTATCCTTGCTAGATTTTTTGAATGTTGCTTCTAGCTGCAACATGTTTTAATTCTTCTAAGCACCTTTTGAGTGCTCGGGTAGAATGTTGCAGTAAAATGAAATTAAAGAATTTTGTGTTGTTGGTGTTGGATAGTTCACATTCTTTTTAGGTAGTTGTGATGCGTTCTGACAAACACACTACACCTCTGCCCTTAAGATTGAATTTATGATTGAAATGAAATTAATTAAATCTTTAAAAATACTTGTGTTTGTAATAACCTTGAGTATACTTAATACAAATTAAAAATAGTTAAATATAAAAATGTCTTATTATTATTTTATAATTTTATTTCTTATTGTCTATTTGTTACATTAGGTTTATATAATTTAAGTATATTGTTGTGATAAATCTTTTCCAAGTTATCAACTTTTAATAAAGAATTTACTCCTAATCTTTTTATTATATCATATGGTCCCTTGTATGGGCTTTGATTTTTCTTTTTAGATTCTAGTTTTATTAATACTAAATCTCCTACATTAAAGTTACTATTATTTATATTTCTATCATAAATTACTTTTGATTTATGTTTTGCTATGTTTGTTAATTTTTTAGCATTTTCTAAAGATTTTCTTAATCTGATTTTTACTTCATTAGCGTAATTTTCTATATCATAGCATTTATCTGTGTTTTGTATTTTGTCTGTAGGTAATGTTGCTAGTTTACCGTATATTAATAGGTGAATAGTCAGTGTTAACATGTGGTGTCGTGTTGTAAGCAAATGTATAGTATGGTATCCATTTATCCCATTCATAGTCATCTACAAATTTTAATAAATATTCATTTAATACACGATGATTACGTTCTATAGAACCTATGGATTGGTGGTGATATGGTGCTGAGAATTTTTGGTTTATGTTAAGTAAACTGCAAACTTCTTTTAACAATTCATTGTTAAATTCAGTACCTCTATCAGATTTTAAGATTTTAAAACATCCATACTTCAAAATAAACTGTTCAACTAATGTTTTGGCAATACTTCTAGCATCTTTCGTTTCAATTGGGTGTGCTATTACATATTTAGTTAATTGGCACTGCAACGTAAGTATATATCTGTAACCATTTGATATTCTTAAAGGTCCTACAGTATCTATTTCTATTGTTTCAAAACTTGTGTTAGGTGTTTCCGTTATAACCATTTTTTCTTTAATATGTTTTGTCTGTTTATTTCTTAGGCATTTGTCACATTTGTTAATGTAATCTCTAACCATCTTTCGCATGTTTTTCCATACATAACGTTGTTTTAACTTTAGTACTGTCTTTCTAATATCGAAGTGTCCTGATAATGGTGAATTGTGGAAATCTTTTATTATATCTATCTGTGATTACTTATTCGTAATATATTGCAAAGGTTTATATAACATGATATTTAGTTCGAAATTTCTATATTTATTTGATTTCAATATTCTTTGGTATACCTCATTATAAGTTTTCTTTAAATATTCAATTGATATGAGCTCAAAAATGCTATCTTCGCATGATAAAGCGAGATTTTTTATATTCTGCTTATGCATATAAATAATCAATTTCTCTAGAGACAAAACGTATTTTGCTAGCTCTTCATTTATATTCATTACAAAGCTGTTATCTTTGTTTTCTATGGTACCATCTTTAGGTCCATCTTTTATATTTCTTTCACCGGTATTAATAATATTAAATTTTAATTCGCGAATATTCTTTATATCTTGTAAAGATGTACATTCCCACATATGATTTTTATGTTGGCCTTGGGATATGTTATTATTTATTACTTCATTGTTAGAAATCTCCTTTGCGTTCATTCCACGTGTTGTTACCAAAATTTTTGATGGTTTACTACTATCATCTTCTACAGGAATCATGTTTTTTAACATATCAGAATCTAATTTTATGCTAGATAAAGCGTCTGCGTTAGTGTTTATTTTTCCTTTTTTATAGACAATTTCAATATCATAGTCTGATAAATCTATTCTTATACGAGTTAATTTTGACGAAAAGTTTTTATGAGAAAAAAGTGAAACAAGTGGTCTATGGTCTGTTACTACAATAAATTTTTTACCAAATAAATAAGGTCTAAAGAATTCTATACCCCAATGTATAGCAAGAAGTTCTTTCTCAATTACTGGTTTATTTAAATCATGTTTCCCTAACGTTTTGCTTGCATAAGATATCGGTAAATCTTCTCCTATTTGCCCCTGAGATAATATAGCTCCTAATGCATAATTTGATGCATCAGTAGTCAAAACAAATGGTTGTTCAAAGTCAGTATATCTTAATATTGGCGCGTTAATTAATTTTGTCTTTAGTTTGTTGAAAGCTTGTTGACATTCTTCTGTCCATTCAAATTCTTTTCCTTTTTTTGTTTGATCATTTAAACATTTTGTGATTTCTGCGAAATTTTCTATGAAGCGTCTGTAATAATTACAGAATGCTACAAATCTTTTAACTTCGTCTTTGTCTTTTGGAATTGGGTATTGCTCAATAGCTCTATGTTTTGAAGGATCTGTTCGTATACCGTCTTTTGTTATTTGGTGTCCTAAATAAATTACCTCTGATTTTAGAAATACACATTTTGATGCATTTAGTTTTAAATTGTATTTTGACAAACGCTCAAATACTCTAATAAGATTTTCATTGTGGTGTTTTAAACTACAACCAAATACAATAATATCGTCTACGTATAAGAATGCTTTGGAATCTAGTCCACTAAGTGCTATTGTTACCATTCTTTGGAAACTATTGGATGAAATTTTCAAACCAAATGGTAGTCTTTTAAACTGATAATGACCATTACTAGTTGAAAATGCAGTTAAATCCCTTGAAACCTCGTCTAAATTTATTTGATGGAATGAGCTTGTCATATCCAAAGTGGAAAAATATTTAGCTCTTCCAAGACGATCTAAAACATCTTCCAACCTTGTTAATGGAAATTTATCATTCACTATCTTTTTGTTAAGTTGTCGAAAATCTACCACCAGTCTCCATTTTTCTTTTCCGTTTTCGCTCTTTTTTGGTACTACCAATAAAGGTGAATTGTATGCACTATTTGACGGTTGTATTATATCATCATCTAATAATTTCTGTACTTGATTATTTATTTCATCATATTGTGTGTGCGGTAATCTATAATTTTTAATATATACCGGTGTATTGTCCGAAACTCTTAAGTTCTGTGTATAAAAATTATTTGAAGTTAGTGTCTCTCCTTCCAAGTGAAAAATATCCTGATAATATTCGAAGATTTTTGTCAATTCCGTTTTCGCTTTTTCGACATTAACGTCAATTTTTAAGATGTCAAGTAACTTTTTAAATCTTTCTGTATTAACATTTATTTTCTTTGGTCTGTATGCTTCGGTTACTAAAATGTAATTTTTTAATAATTCTATTTCAAAATTAATGTTTTCTAAAACTACATCATTATCCGTTGTGTTTAATATTTTGACATGGTGATTTCCATTTCCTGGTACTATTGTATTACTGACGAATATCCCTGGTTGAATTTCTTTGTTTAGAATTATGCTATCTTCCTTAATATCTAAATTTATAGGATGAATACTTTCTGACCGTTTTCCTACTTCTATGCAATAACTTTTGTTTATCCATGATTTCATGGGTATTGTAATTTCCTCATTTTCTAAGGTAAGTGTTATTGTAAATGTTTCATAGTCAATCTTACATAAGAATTTCGTAAAGAAATCTCTTCCTAAGATTCCGTCTGTTGTTATTGGAAAATTTTCGTCTAGGATGTGAAATGTATGTTTTTCGCTTATGTCATTTACAACAAAACCTAGTTCTGATGTTCCTATAGATTTAATTTTCTCTGATGTTATTCTTGTGAAACTACTTGATTGTTCCCTATTTATATTTATTGAGTATTCTTTTAATTTGTTTAGTTTACACAAAGATATGTCTGCTCCTGTGTCTATTAAAAATGTAAGTACTAAATTTTTGCCTAAGTTTAAGTTTATAAAATTGGTTAAACTATTCGATATCTGAAAAACATTATTTAATCTTCTTCTTGTTCCTCCGGATGGTGGGTTTGTGCAGCTCCTTGACTCACATCCGGAATCTGGTAGTTTTCCTGTACGATGTGTACATTTCTTCGGTTATTTTGACCGTTACTTCTATTATAATTACGAGTATTAGCTCTAGTAATGCCATTAATATTTCTCTGATTTGTTCTGTTGTTGTAATTATTATAATTGTTTCTTCCGTAATTTCTGTTTGTATTGTTATTGTAACCGTAATCATTCGTTTGTCCGTTATTGTTGTTATATGGTCTATTAATATTATTATTATTTGTTCTGTTATTGCTATAGCGGTTATTGTTGGGGTTAAAAGTATTTCCTCTATTATTGTTATTATTCCTATTGGTATTGTTCGAATTTCTTCTGTTGTCTTTTCTATTCCCATTATTTGAAAAATAAAGGACATGGTCATTGTTGCCAGAAAATTCTTTTTCTAATTCTAAGGCTAGCTGTAGGGCTTCATCAAGACTTTTTGGTCTAGATGCAAAAATTGTTGGTTTAAGTTCTCCAATCAAACCGTTTTTAAATACATTTAAAGCATAACTTTCATTTAGTTGTTTGATAGTATTAGCCTGTGTAGTATTGCAATTTTGTATTTCTGCTATTTGGAGTTCGTTTAGTTCGGCTATTAAATTTAAAAGTTTTTCATGGTATGTATTCACATTCATGTTCTTTTGTGAAAAAATGCTAAGGCTAGCTTGTATATGTGAAACTGTTTTTGTCGTCTTATACCTGCTAGAAAGTAGCGTTTTTAATTCTTGAAACGTTGTTGGTGCAGATGTCCCTAATGATGTTCTGACTATGCTGTTAAATTTTACGTTGCATACGAAACTTAGTAGTATTGCCTTCTGGTCTTCTGCCAAACCATTGTTGATCAATTCAATTATGGTAAGGAATGAATTAAGGTCTTTGTAATTCCCTGTGAATTGTGGGATTACCTTTAAAGCAATTTCTAAGTTAAATTGTTGAGTTGTCATGTTTGTTGAGTTATTTGATTTGTCATCTGCTATTACTTTGTTTTCCAATGCTTCCTCTAAAAGTTTTTTGGCAGCGTTATAATAATTTTGAAAAATGCTTTTGCTTTTTGCTATTTGATCTGTATCAATTAATTTCCTTTCTATTAAATCTGAAAATTCTCTTTTCAGTAATTCTATTTCTTCTAACTTTAGTTTTATAGTGGATACTAAATATCCTCTAGAGCCTGATTTTTTGTAATTACTTATAATTCTTTCTAACCTACCAACGATAGATTCCATAGAAAATATGAATTTTATGTACTCATTTATTTATTTTTTTTTTTTTTTTTTCGTCAGACTTGTACAACCGATTTCTTTTGAACGTAGTCCTTAAAGTATTTGTTAATTCTATAAATTAAATAAATTATAACTAATATACATAGTAAAATAAAAGTATCGACTCTAATAGAACTGCCTAGCTCCATGTCTTGGTTGTTGCTTATAGAACCACCGTTGATGTTCTCGTTCATGGTTATTGTCTCTTTAGACTTTGTTGTACCCATCATTCAAGTTGGCGGAGTTTCTTGTAGAGTTGTCGCTTCTCCTCGCCAGAAACTATGCCCATTAGGCGTCGGATGTCTCTTTTTTCGTTCTTTAAACGCAGGTTTTTTCCACCTCTTTTAGTTTTCTTGGGGATGTCTATTTCTTGTTGTGCTGGTTTTGATGACGTTTTTTTCTTGTACTCCTTTATGGTTAACGGCTTAGGGCCGTAATTTTTCGGTGTTGGAGTGTATTTGGGGTAGTCTTCCGTACCTCCTCCCGGTATGTACTGTTCCACACAATATTTTGAAAAAATTTCGTCTATCTCCTCTTGATATGGAGTTTTATCGAGTGACATCAAAAGAAATTTTAAAATATCAAAGTTTTTTGTGGAATTCTAAATTATTTAGAAAATTTTGTCGGACTTCAAAGTTGTAAAAAAATTTTTTTTTTCAGAAAATTTTTGTCAGATTTCGAAATTGGCAGGATCGCCATATAATGTGTTTAATTTCATTTATCCTTGCTAGATTTTTTGAATGTTGCTTCTAGCTGCAACACGTTTTAATTCTTCTAAGCACCTTTTGAGTGCTCGGGTAGAATGTTGCAGTAAAATGAAATTAAAGAATTTTGTGTTGTTGGTGTTGGATAGTTCACGTTCTTTTTAGGTAGTTGTGATGCGTTCTGACAAACACACTACATTGGTACCAAGGCATGCACTTCACGGTCTTGCTCAAAGTGTACAAAGAAACACAACACATTATTGCACTTGGAATTAGTAAGAGAAAACACATTAGCAACTTCGGCAGAAAGCTACAAAAAATCACAACACCCAGCCTCTGCACCGAATAAAAATACTCCAATCGTAGCTGCAACAAACAGTCAAGTCATCGACAACACCCAAGTATTACTAGCCACTGCAAGAGTGAAGATAATTGGAGCCAATGGCCGTACCTGCATATTCCGAGCTCTACTAGATTCTGGATCACAAGTTAATTTGGTGACAAACAGAGTACTGAACAAATTATCATTGGACTCTTCCGATTCTTCATTGTGCATGTGAAGGAATAGGCCGTAAGATTCACAACGTATGCCAACGAATCAATATAGAGCTACATGCATGTTCAGGCAGTTATGCTACCAGAATCGAAACATTTGTTCTTCCAACCATTGTATCATCTCAGCCTACAAAATCATTCGATACATCAGATTGGAATCTTCCCGAAAATATTAGTTTAGCAGATCCATGGTTCAATCAAATGGATTAAATTGATATTTTGATTGGAGCAGAATTTTATCATCAATTAATGCGCCCACAACAGATAAGGATCAACCAGAACTTACCAATCCTACAAAATACAGTTTTGGGTTGGATCGTGACAGGTAAATTACAAAAAAAATGACAGCGTGCTTACGTGTGCAGTGTTTACCCCAGAACAACAAACAACAAACCAACTTATTGAAAAATTTTGGAGGCTTGATGACACGAATAATAGAGAACGAGCACTATCTTTGGCTGGGAAACGATGTGAGGATCATTTTGCCCAAAACGTAAAAAGAAACGAAGAAGGGAGGTTCATTGTTCGCCTACCTTTTGCAGAGAACCCATCCATTCTCGGAAGTTCTAAGACAATGGCCTTCAATCGATTTCTAGCATTGGAAAAACGATTGGACCGTAATCCTGAGCTTAGAACAGAATACAACAAGTTCATGCAAGAGTATGAAACTTTGGGACACATGGAAGAAATACATGAAGACGACATTCCCGAATTACATTACGTCATGCCCCACCACTGCGTGCTGAAGCCCGACAGCTCCACTACAAAATTGCGAGTATTTTTTGACGCATCGGTAAAAACATCTAGCGGTTCCTCGCTCAATGACATCATACATGCCGGGCCGACAGTACAAAGTGAATTGTTTTCAGTTCTGCCGCTATTTCGAATGCATAAAATTGTCTTCACTGCGGACATCGAAAAAATGTACCGGCAAATTCGAGTCAATGACACAGACCAGATGTTCCAGCTCATCATTTGGACATACAATAAGCATCAAGACATCAAGTACTATCGTCTAAAAACTGTAACCTATGGAACCTCGTCTGCACCGTACTTAGCAACTAAATGCCTGCAACATTTAGCTATTCAAAACGCTACAAAATACCCACAAGGTGCCTCAATATTACGTGACGATTTTTATGTAGACGATTGCCTCAGTGGTGCTGATTCCATCAGTACAGCATTAGAGTCACAACGACAACTAAGCTCACTTCTAAGAGAAGCAGGTTTTAAACTTCGGAAATGGTGTTCGAATTATCCTCAATTACTAAGTGGAATTGCTCCTGAAGACCAGGAGGTTGTAACGACACGTTTTCTCGCTTTGAAGCTGGGGTAGGCTCAGCGGTGTCCAGAGTCGTTACTAGATTGTGTTTTATTTGGTTTTTGAGTAAGAGTAATAAAAAGACTTCGGAATTCTTTAGAATACGTTATAAATCTTATCACTTTATTTACTCTTCTGTTTATGTATATGTGTACATATATATAGATTCTCTGCGGTATGTAGTTATATTCTCTGAGAGTTGTTTATAAAAGTTCTCTTTATCTCTGGTGACGTCTCTTGGTTGGATAACGATATCCCTATTGTAGCCGTGCTTAGACCCACCACAATAGAGCACGTTCGAGGAAAGAGAAATCTGACGAAATCTCTATTGTAGCCGTACTTAGACCCACCACAATAGAGCACGGTATTTCTCTTGGAGTTAATTACAACCGGTTGTATCGAAGGATGTTGCCTACCGATGCCGTGCTTAGACCCACACCGCTAGTCAACCTTCTTCTACTAAAAATCCAATTGTGGCCCTGCTTAGACCCACCACAATAGAATCCTTAGTCTATACAAAAAAATGTATTAATCCCTCTTAGTAAACAAGTTTAATAAGAGCTCTTACCACATTAGCAGCTGCCAACCAACTCCCCTCAATCAACGAATGTGTCGCCTTTTATAGCAAATTGCTGGCACACACAAGATACACACACAACCGCACCCATACGTTGTGCACGAGTTGTGTACGTGATCAGTTGTTCGATGATTGTGTTGTTCAGCGCTGTATATAAACGTAAGTTACTATTTATATCATGACTACCAGTGATGGTAGTTAATTTTTCCGTTAAGTTCAAATGATTAAATATAATTATCTTAATACTACCATATCGGGTATTATTTCTAATAAGTTCATAAAATAGTATTTATATTCATTAATAAAAATTATCTAATTCATAAAAATAATAATATAAAGAAATTCATTTACAAAAGTCAGGCAATTGGGTTTTTGTTATTAAAACCAGTGTGGCAAAAACGACTTTAGGACTTTTGTCGTCACAAGGTCAACTTGGACTTAGATGAAAATTCAGAATACTCGATTAAAACACTAGGATTAATATGGCTGCCAAAGTCTGATCAGTTATGTGGACGATCACAGAGGCCAACGGAATGGGGTGTGACAAAAAGAATAGTCAGCTCAGAACTAATAAATCGTCATGTGTGGCCGAAATTAATTTTTCAACTCTCGTAGTGAACAGACGCGTTTTTATAATCGTCGCAACTGAATATAAAAAAAATATAAAAGAAAAAAAAATTTTCAAGTCACAAAAAATATAAAAAAAAAAAAACCTTTATTGAACAGTTATTTTACTGGTTTTATTTTATTTTTTGCTTGTGTGCAATACACATAAATATTTGCATACACAAACTAATATACATAAGTGAAAATACAAAAAAAAAGAGAACTCTAAATGAGTTCACCTTCTAACAACAACAATAAACCTACAAGCAGTAGGAATGTACAATATATAACTTTGGTTGCTAACGACGACAAAAAAAATGAAGTAAACACAAACCTGATTACTACACAAAACACAAATACTCGTGCGCGATCATTATCTTTGAACATGTTAAATATCGATCAAGAAGCAACAACAATTGCACCTATTAGCAAACTTGTCAGCTTAGCTGTACAATCAAACAAACAAACAATAAATACCCAGGTGACCAACGTGCACAAAATTGTAAATGCAGTGAGTGAAAATAGTGATAATAAAATCCAAACTGGTATGGACAGATACATAACCGTGCTAAAAAGGGGAAGAAGTCCCAAATCAGCTGAAATAGCGTCAACGGCGAAAATGCCCAAAGATGGGAAAAATAATATTAAACATTCTGAAAATCGTTTTGCGATTTTGAATGAACAAGTCGATGAAGACACAAGTACAACAAGGTCCACTAAACCACCGCCGATATATTTAAGAGAACAGAACTCCAACCTTTTGGTAAAAAGCCTTATCTCATTAATTGGAGAAAATGAGTTCTATGTAACTCCAATTAAGCGCGGCAAAATCAACGAAACTAAAATTCAGGTAACACAAGAAAATAATTATAGAAAAATTGTCTCAGATTTTGAGACTAAAAACAAAAACTTTTATACATATCAACTGAAGAGTGCTAAAGGCCTAACAGTAGTTATAAAAGGAATAGATTCAAGCGTGGATCCGGAAGAGGTAAAGTCTGGCCTTGAAAATAGTGGCTTCAAAGTCAAAAATGTTTCAAACATTAAAAACAGGGAAAAAATCCCCCAACCTATTTTTAGAGTCGAGCTACAGCCAGGCGACTTGAAAATTAAAAAAAATGAATCGCACCCAATCTATAGCTTAAAATACTTGTTGCATCGAAGAGTTACCGTTGAGATGCCACATAAAAAAACTGGACCTATCCAATGCATGAACTGTCAAGAATTTGGTCATACCAAAACTTATTGCAAGTTGCCTACCGTTTGCGTTGTATGTGGCGAGTTACACAGTACCTCTAACTGTGACAAAATAAAAGGTGATACCAAAGCAAAAAAATGTAGTAATTGCGGCGGAAACCACACTGCCAACTATAGGGGCTGCCCTCTTTATTCTCTTTTTAAAAATTCGTCGAACAGAAAAACCAATGCTACTCCCGCTCAGCCCAACACTCATTTAAACTACCCACAGTTACCTCAACCGTCGTCTAGCCATAATCAATACTCAAATGTTTTAAAGTCTAACACGACTCTTACTCAACAAAAACCTAATAGTCAATCTTCATACGCTAATATTTTAAAGAGTAACCAGATTCCGGCGCAAAAATCTGTACCAGTAAATGAAGAATCAGGGCATAATTTTAGTCGTATTGAAGCCTCAATAGAGATCCTTATACAAACAGTAAATACATTCACTCTCAACATGTCCTGTATGATGCAGGAAATGTTGAAAATGCAGTCTACCTTGTTGCAGGCTGTATTGAACAAACCATGAACTTAAGAATCTGTTTTTGGAACGCAAACGGCATCTGCCAACACAAAAATGAAATTGAATATTTTCTTCTGGATAAACAAATCGATGTTATGCTTATCTCAGAAACTCACTTGACGTCCCGAAGCTATTTTCGAATTAGTGGATATAATTTCTACGACACCAAGGATCCTCAAGGTAGAGCTTGTGGTGGCTCTGGAATCCTAATAAAAACTCGAATAAAACACTACCTACTAAACGACCTTCGTGAAGAATATCTTCAAGCAACGAACATCTGCATTGAAAATTTTTATCAAAAGCTTGTGATATCATCTGTTTACTCTCCTCCCAGGTTTTCAATTTCAGAGAGTCAATATACCGCATTTTATACAACACTGGGGTCCCGTTTTCTAGCAGCTGGCGACTACAATGCTAAACACACTTTTTGGGGCTCACGTTTAATCAGTCCCAAGGGTCGTGTTTTGTTTGACACAATTTCAAAAATGGGTTTGAATGTAGTTTCAAGTGGTCAGCCAACATATTGGCCAACGGATCGTCAAAAAATTCCTGATGTTATCGACTTTGGGATTATGAAAGGCGTGCCCAGCGAAATGATTGAAGTAGAAGCATCTCTGGATTTGTCTTCAGATCACTCGCCTACTATTATCACTATTTACTCACACACAACTACAACACCAACATGTGATTTACCGCTGACACCTGCACGTATTAACTGGCTGAAATACAAAAAATATTTGAGTGCTCATTGCACGGAAAATATGCCATTGAGAACACCTGCTGACATAGAAAATTCTATTAGGTTGTTTGAAGCACATGCTAAACAAGCTGCTCTTAATGCTTCTTCAATTCAACCAAATCAACAAGCGAGATTTAACAACATTTTTTGTGCAGATGTAGAAAGGCTATTGACTGAAAAACGGAGAGCTCGACGAGAATGGCAACGTTACAGATCGCCTCAGCTAAAATTAAGGCTTAAGGAGTGTACCAAGCAGCTAAGAAAAGTTTTACAATCACAAAAAACAGCTTCGCTTCAAAAATTTCTGCAAGAACTCGATGCAACACCATCAACAGATTATTCGCTGTGGCGTGCAGCCAGAGGACTTAAAAGGCCAGTGATTTGCAAACCACCATTACGAGCCTCTAATGGTGACTGGGCAAGAACTGATGCTGAAAAAGGTGATCTATTTTTTAAGCACCTAGAAAAAGTATTTACCCCGAATATTTCTGCTGATATTGTTGAACTGCCACCAGTCGTCTCTTTACCAGAAATACCGATGAGATTTAACATGACGGAGATTGAAAATACTATTACTAGTCTTAACACCAGAAAAGCCCCAGGTGTCGACAAAATAAGCAACAAAATGCTTCAACAACTGCCTTATATTGCAAAAAGAGTTATACTCTTCATTTTTAATAGTATTCTACGGCTGCAATACTATCCTGCAGAATGGAAGGTTTCGATGATTATTATGATACCAAAGCCCGGCAAGGATCATACGAAGGTTGAATCCTATCGGCCTATTAGTTTATTGCCCAACATTTCAAAACTATTTGAAAAGCTGTATATGAGCAAGCTGATGCCTATAGTGACTAGAAGTGGTTGCATTCCAGATCATCAATTCGGTTTTCGCAGAGAACATAGCACTATTGAACAAACTCACAGACTTGTGAACGTAGTTAGAGACACCTTTGAAAAAAAGAAATTTTGCTCTGCGCTCTTTATAGATGTTTCTCAAGCTTTCGATAAAGTATGGCACGAAGGTCTTATCCACAAATTAACACGCAATCTCCCCGCAAACATCGTCAAGCTTTTAAAAAGCTATTTAGAGGAACGAAAATTTGTAGTTAGGGAAGGTAATTTTTTAAGTCCTCCGCAGTCGATCGAAGCCGGAGTTCCCCAAGGCAGCATCTTCGGTCCCTTACTTTATTTAATTTATGCCTCTGACTTACCGTTAAGCAATAACATTCATATATCAACATTTGCTGATGATACAGCTTTTTTAAGCGTCCATGAAAATCCAGTAGAAGCTTCCATCAACTTACAAGGGTATATATCCAAATTGGAAAAATGGCTTAAACAATGGCGTATAAAAGTTAACGAACAGAAATATGTACACGTCACTTTTACGTTGCGAAGGGAAACATGCCCGCCTATACAAATCAACACTGAGACTATTCCGCAACATACTGTAGTCAAATATCTAGGCGTTCACCTTGATCGCCGTTTAACATGGAAATCGCATATAGACGCAAAGTTGATGCAAATGAAATTAAAAACTGCCCAAATTAATTGGCTTATGGGAAGAAATTCTATACTGAGCCTAGACTGTAAACTTCTACTATACAACGCGATCCTGAAACCAATATGGTCCTATGGAATCCAGTTATGGGGCACTGCCTCAGCATCGAATGTCGAAAGAATTCAAAGGCGACAGAATAAAATTCTACGTACAATAACAGCAGCCCCCTGGTATGTCAGAAACCATCGAATTCATAAAGACCTAGACGTTCCGTTAGTGAAGACAGTATTTTCAAAACACGCGAAAAAATATATAAAAAAACTTGAGTTGCACCCAAATCCACTTGCGCGCAATATTCTTCATTATAGAGGCCACACCCGGCTGAAAAGAAGGGATACTCTTTTTCTTAGCCGTTCACGAGAGATGTAAAACAACCAAAATTAACCGTTGAAATTAAAAATTTTTGTTTAGCATTGGCTAAACTTACATTTAATATTTTTTAGATTTAAGATTTGAAAAACTTATTGATAATTTAATATAAATAATTAAAGATTCAATAAATAATAAAATTATCAAAAAAAAAAAAAAAAAAAAAATGTGTGGCCGAAAACAAAAGATCAACCACAACTTAACGCAATGACAATATGTTTACATTATCGCCGTTTTCTGTAAGTGACTTTTGTTCACTACAGTGACGTTGACTGCAGTCATACATGACTCTTATGTAGTAGTATGTCCAGAAAAGTATAAAATAACACATTTTTTCAAACATAATTCTAGTTCGGTTGTATTTTCCTAAGGACAAGTGTTGTCTAAAATTTTTTTAAAAAAATGGAACCAAAATTTATCTGTAACATCTGCGAAATAATCACGTTTTCAACGTGGGGCAACAAAAAACGCCATTATAAAAATATCCATAAAATAGTTTTGAAAAAGCCTATGTGGAACACCCCACTCTATCATAAAATTGTGAAGGCTACTTTACAAAAAACATCAGCAGCATCAACAACATCAATACCAACAACATCAGCAGTAGCAACGACGACAATGGTAACAACATCAGAAGAAGCAGCATCAACAACATCAATACCAACAACATCAGCAGTAGCAACGACAACAATGGTAACAACATCAGAAGAAGCAGCAGCAACGACAACAATAGCAACAACTTCAGCAGAAGCAACGACAACAACAGCAAGATTATCAGCAGAAGCAACAGCAACAAGAACAACAGCATAAACATCAGAAACCCAATCATATCTTCAACTTCTGGATGGAGACGAGGATATGTTTCTCAATATAATCGAACCCAAAATATCAGCGAAAACAACAGCAACAACAAAAGAACTTGTTCACATTCGGGAAATATTGACACTGCCTCCATTTGATGTAAAATCATACTTGGCACTATATGATGGTCAAGATGATGTATTAATGGAGGTAGTAAATAAAATAACACTAGACGGGATTTAAGAAACTTATAATAATTGAATAAATGTAAACAAAAATATAACAAATAAAAAATATATATAAATATATCTCTATCATTAATTTTATTATTTCACTTTATTACTAATTAGCTTTTTTGGAAATTACAATTTTTACATTTGCTAACATTATATATATTATGATAGAAATTCATAAGTGTGGTTGCTTCTTTCTCCATTTCAATATTACGTATCCTATGTTGTATACATCTACAGGTGTCTGGTCCGCAGGTTGCATTTTCGTTAGACCAACAACAATCTTCATAATGCTCTCCAAATTTATTTGTCGTTGTGTTAATGTTATTTGCCGCTTCTAGATGAGACTGAATATTCATGAGCTTATATTTATCTTCATCGGAAATAATATGGGAACACCGTTTTAAGAAATCGTATATATCTTTTAGTAGCATCTTTTTTTAATGACTTAATATGTAGACACAGTGTTTGTGAATAAACCTTAAAGAAGTTAGATTTGATATTTATACCATATTTTAATTTACTGATATTTTTCATTAAACGAACAAACAAACACTTATAAGTAATCAGTATATCTACAATAGTTTCCTTATTTCATTTGTGAGGGGTATGTATTCAAACATTTTATCATGTATAATTAAGCAATAAGCAGACGTATTAGCGGGAATATTTTTTAAGGTTTTTAATTCAATCCGTATATCAATTGGACCTGTCTTGATTGATTCATTTTGATGTGTTACATCCAATACAACTATTGGAGCCAAAGCTTTAAAATTTTCTCGTGTTAATAGTGGTTGAGGATCGCGTGAATAATAAGTTGATTGAAACTTTAAATACATATCATATAGTATAGCAAAACGATTTCTATCAAATTTTAGGTTTAGATCATCATAGGGATATGTATCAGAGTTAAGATGTACTTTTATATCTGTCAAATCACAATGTTGAAATTTGTTGGCACTGTTTCGAAGACCTAAAAGTAGGAAACGTGGTCGTTCGTTTTCGCTGGCTAACTTAACATTCCATAAAACCGTTGAACTTTCTGGAAGTGAGGGGTAGTAATACATATCCCAATTTCTGAAAGATATATTTAAAGGTTGACGATTGTTTATTGTTTTAAACATCTGCAATTTGTAAGCGTCAGCAAGTTGAATGTGTGGTATTTTCCAAGAAATGTTTAAAATAGATAACTTAGTTTTTTCAGTTGATACATTCGATTTCAAAACTTGTTTATCATCTTTAGATCGCAAAAGAATCAATTCATGTTTAGAATTAACTATTATTTTATTAAAATCTTCAGCAAATCCAAGTAAGAATTTTAGTGGCATACAGAAATTGAAATAACCGTCTATAAGTGTAAGATCATCATTGTTAAGTGGCGACCATCCTGCATTTACTAGATTATCACTTTCTAATTTATTCAACGACACATAGTTTTTTAATTCTGTTGCAATACCCAAATGACGTGTACGATCAATTTCTACACCATTGATTTCATATCGAATTTCATCAAACAGATGTGCAATACAATTGTTTAAGAGACGTATAGATGTGGAAACTGTTGAATCTTCCTTTGTTGCAAGTCCTTCAATGTATAAAAGACTTTCGCTTGGTAAAACATATAAATCTTGATTTTGAATTGTTATACGAATTTCATCATTATTTTTAAATGACTGTAGATATGATGTGTAGCTGTGATACTCCTTTTTTATAATTGAACTATCAAAATGTGGTTTTTGTAAAATATTAATAATATTACTCATTTTTTATAGAATTTTTCACGCTCGCAGCTTTATGATTGACTCTATTTTTTTAATAAAAATCCCAAATTTCTTAAAAACTTTTTATTAACTTCACTAAGAATGGTAGTTAGTTCGGGGTTAATACTTTTAATTTTTCTTTTATACTCTTCTGATTGACTTTCACAGCGCGATGACTTTTCTGCTTTGTATTTCGTTGTTGTTGATGCTAGAATGAAGTCCGAATTTTTTTGCAACTCACTTTTATTATATAAAATCATTCTCTCATAGGTTTCAAATGTAATCTTATTGCTATTTTTTCACCGCGAAAATTTATTAAATTTCCGTCTTGATCGACGACTTTTAAAACAAGACTATTAACTGTTTTTGAATTCACGGGTAAATATATCACATTCGACGGGGCCTCTGTAATTTTATATCCAAGGCTAACATTAAGCGAAAACTGATGCAAAATATGTGTAGCCATATTATTTATAAATGATCCGCTTACAATATTACATTCAACGATTATTGTATTTATTTTTGTTATATCTATTGTTTTATCCGAGTAATGGTCAATATCTTGCTCTAATACTCTTGTGCTAAAACCCAATAAGGAGCCGATAGAGTTTTTTTTATTGAAATAAATAGAATCAGTTTTGCTTTTGATGTATGTTTGTAATGTATTATAATTTGCTTGTATGTCAAGAGTTCCTTTCTCATTCAGGTTATGGTATTTCTCTCTTAGTAATTCAGCTATATCATCTAATTCATATGATCCAACTGGAATTTCTATTTCATGATTACCAATATGAAATAAATTGTTTTCTACATCAACATTCGGAATTGAGTGATATGTGTCGAAGCTTATTAAGCCGCAAACATAATTTTCATTTATTTTGATTGGTGGAAAATAGTTTGCAACAAGATATGAAGAATCTCCGTTTAGTGTTAAAGTAATTGACATTTTAACGTTTGATGAGTGAATAGTTTATTATTAAAAAATACAAAGATTTTTATGATGAAGCATTACCGATATTAATCCAAGAGTTGTGTTCTGAAGAAAATCCTAACCATTTAACATAAACCATATTTCTTCTTCTTTTCAAAATTTTTTCAACTAAATATGTATCTGGAAATTTAGTTTTCATTAGCTCATGTTCGTAAAAACCACCTTTAATTTGATGACCTTGATATATAAAGGGTACATAGAGGTCGCATCATCCATGAGGGTGCACATACACATTGAACGGTAAATCTCGTCCGGATGGTTCTAACTTAAGGAACCCGGGACCCAGGTTGACGTAAAAGGACCTGAAAGAAGCAAAATATTTAGTAAAGGGGAAAGGGTAGAAGAGGATGGAACGCTACTAACCCGGTATCACCTTCTACTCGACCAACGCATACTTTTCTAAGAATAAAATTAAGAAGACAGATTAGTTAGAAGCCGCAACAAGCAAAGAACACAAAAATTTATTGAATTAACAAGAAGGGGGAGGAAATCTTAAGGACGATGTAATTTAAGGGAACAGGTCGAGAAAATTACACTTACCTTTCAAGCAAATTAATCTGGAAACACTTCTTTTAGTAGTATATTTGTGGGCATTCTGGCACTTTTTTATCCTTATGGAAAAATACACGTATTCGAATTTTTTATCCTTATGGAAAAATACACGTGGTTATATGAAAAAAAAGTCGTAAGAAAGAAAGACTTGCGTATGCTTGCTTTCATTTTGGATAAAATGAAATGTAATTTCACAATCGAAATACATGCGTATGCATACTTTTACTTATGTATGTATGTCGTAGAGTGTGGGTGCATCAGCGAAATATATTTTTGAAGGATATACAAATGTAGTAACTTATGAGGTCATAAAGACTTGCGTATGCTTGCTTTCATTTTGGAAAAAATGAAATATAATTTCACAATCGAAATACATGCGTATGCATACTTTTCTTATAATTATGAAAGTATTAGTATGTAACAGAAAATACAGAGAATAAACTTAAACGTAAACATTAAACTTGCTTATGTTTTATTAAGTACACAAAGAATAAACTTAAACGTGAACATTAAACTTGCTTTTGTTTTATTAAATCATTTACGCTGACACGCAAAAATGGTCCTCTTTGTCGAAACTCAAATTCATAGGACAAATGTAAATTGTAATAGGAGAAGCCGTTCTTATTAAATGCCTCCAATAAATCGTCATGTGTGGCCGAAAACAAAAGATCAACCACAACTTAACGCAATGAGAATATGTTTACATTATCGCCGTTTTCTGTAAGTGACTTCTGTTAAGGACAAGTGCTGTCTAAAAATTTTTTAAAAAAATGGAACCAAAATTTATTTGTAACATCTTGATATGGAATTTCACAATGGAAGATAAACATCTGATTATATGAAAAAAGTCTTAAGAAAGAAATACATGCGTATGCTTGCTTTTACTTATGTTTGTATGTTGGAGTGTGTGGGTGCATTAGCGAAATATATTTTGAAGCACATATAATGTAGTAATTTATGAGGTCATAAATGCGTTATTTATCCCTTTTTCATAAACGGAAAAAAATGTAATGAAAAATTTTTATATCTGGGATACTTATCTGTATATGCGTATGTAGTAGTGCCTACAGAAAAAAGTATAAAACCTGCTATTTTTTCGAACAAAATTCTAGTTCTGTGAAAATATTTAACGTAAAAAGATATCTGTGAAATTTCTAAAAAAAAAAAAACTTTAAGTTTTGTGTTTTATTATTCGAATTCATAACAGGTTAGTAAAAGCAATTATAATAATAATTTTAATCTAATATGTATATGTAAATTTTGTGACCTTTTTCTTGATTTGAATGAATGTGTTTAGTACCAAAAAATATTGAAAAATGGATTTTCAAAGTGAGGAAAATTTTAGAGAGCATGAAAGATCTAATGCTTCGTGCTCAAAAAAAAGTATTGTAAAGCTAGTTAAAAGTGCTTTTAAAAAGAGGCTTATAACTCTAGCATATGAAAATAACAATGAAGAATGTCTCCTACCGGAGATGTTTATGAAGGAAGCTGAGGAGCCGTTAAAGAGAAAAGTTGATAACTTCTTAAAGGATAATGATGCTATTAAATTTAATATGGAGATGTATGGATTATATGCTCGTCCCAATGTGAATAATGAATTAGAAAATACCCCTATAGAAGTGAAAAATTTTCAAACGAATATGAAGGAAATTTTCAATTTAGAAGAGTATTGCGATGAATATGCTTCTAATATTCAAAGAATAATAACAAAAATGGAAGACTTTCAAGAACGGGATAGTGGTTGGACTCTAATTCAACTTTTAAAACTTCATATAAATCTAAATAAATACCAACCACTAAAAGGTTCCAGTTTTATACCTCTTCCAAATAAAATAAAGTTAAAAAAAGCATGTATAAATGTGCAAAACAATGATGAGTTTTGCTTCAAATGGGCAATACTATCAGCCTTATCAACCCATAAAAATCCTCAAAGAACAAGCAGTTACGGAGTCAACATCTATGAAGAACTTATTAACTTTAACGGCTATTGCTTAAATTTTAGTGGGTTATGCTTCCCACTAAAAATAAGAGATATAAAAATTTTTGAAATTAATAATCCAAATATTAGTATAAATGTCTTTGGATATGACATTGAAAAAGACTTGATTGTGGGGCCCTATTATAAAACACGAGGATCAAAATTAAAACATATCCAACTCTTGTTTTTGCAGAAAAAAGTGGAGGGAAATATAGCTTCCCACTATGTTTATATAAAAAATATATCAAGGTAAGTGTTATGATTACAAATAAAATTAAAAATTTAGTTTTAGTTTCCTTTATTATACTATTTTGTATTTTTACAGATTCATTAGAGCTCAACAGACAGGTCATCATGAAAGCATTGTTCTATGTAATGACTGCTTACAGAGTTTTCATCATGATCAACAATTGGAAATCCACAGAAAACAATGTAAAAAACAAATTTCGTATGCACCCCAAGCAGATAAGTCTACAATAGAATTTAATAATTATAGTAATAGTATAGATGTACCGTTCGTAGTATACGCAGATTCAGAATGCATATTTGAAAATATTCAAACTTGCATTCCGAGTGGAGATATTTCTTCAACAACATTAGTTGATAGACATGTCCCCTATGCTATATCATATTTCATTAAATGTAGCTTTAACGACAATTTAAATAAGTTTTGTAGCTTTAAAGGTTTAGATTCACCTAGACAGTTTATAGAGAGTTTAGTTGGATACGTAAAATATTTAAGGAATAACTATTTATCTATAGTAAAGCCCATGCTACCCCTAACAGAAGAAGAAAATTTACATTACCATTCGACCAATATATGTCACATTTGTTCTAAACTTATTTTAGATGATTCAAAAGTTAGGGATCATTGTCATATGAGCGGAAAATATAGAGGCGCTGCACATAGTTCGTGTAATCTTAATTACAAAGTGCCAAAATTCTTTCCAGTAATATTCCACAATTTTTCTGGTTATGACTGCCATTTATTTGTGAAGGAGCTAAATAATATAAATGTTGCTCCTATAAATATTATTCCACTCAATAAAGAGCTTTATATATCTCTCTCTAAATCATCATCATCAGTTATAGGATGATGATAGTGGTGTTAATGCATAGGCTCGTTTGCCTTGCTTAACGGAATAAATAAGTGAATAACAAAAAAAGGACTAATAGGTTGGTAGTTCACCAAACTATTATATAGTAACTTTGTAGAAATGAAAGTTATCCGAGTGGTACACCAGAATAACTTGTAGTGAATTAATGCAAAACGCAGGTTGATTGATTGATCAGTTATGATGATTTTTATTAAAATTCAAAATTATTTATACTAAAACTAAAGAAAAACATAAACAAAAAAATATAATAAAATTAAATTGCAAATTATCAAATAAATAAATAAAGTGCAATGTAGACAAAATAAAACAAACAAAAAATAAAAGAAAGAAATATTTGCTGGTAGCCGGAAATCGTTCATTCATATGCTGCCGTTGTAATAAATTTTTCTCACACGTTCAGCTCTAGCAGAATAAAAGACAAATATCCAATTTCATTCTGTCTGGAACTAAACGGTAACAAAACAAAAAAAAAAAATGTAAAAGAAACTAAATTTAAAATCAAAAAATTCTGCTGACTTATTGAATCTCACGCTTTGAATAAAACGTAGACAATAAGTTCGCGCGTGTTAAGTAAAACAAGAAATATAAATATTTGAGGATTAATTCGAATGATGATTCTTTTTTAATTTGTTAACAAACAAAAAAAATCATAAAGAATTAACATACTGCGGCCCCCAGGGGGTGCAACATAATACAGTGGTATTAAGAAATGAACGAAATGCGGCTTGTTATCATATATGTGTGTGAGATATCTAAGCTTATGGTTCTACAGCAATATCCCAATTCGATCTTGGCCGTGGCTGTGGAGTTGGTATTGTAGGTGGGCCTTTAATTTTTCTTTTGCGTATTTGTTTTAGTGAAATGACGATAATTACAGTCAATATGAGAGCTAGTCCTCCATAGCTCACTGCAAGACTGTGCACGCCATGGTTGATAGTTGGGGTAGGTATATTGCGCATCTGTTCCCTTACTTCCTCTTGCAGCCTGGTTATGTTCTCAATGCTCTCTAGGCTTGGCGATGCTCGAGTTAAATTGATAACTTTCTGTTGTAAATGTGGAAATGAAATGCCGGTGCTTGTGTAGGATTGATGCAGAGTCGAGGTGATGGTTTGGTGGCCATATATGGTTATTACCTCGTTTTTCATTGTACATCCTGCTGCTAAGGTAAGCAATCCAGTTCCTTGCAGAACTTGATAATTGCTTTCGCCATTACATACAGTACTTAATTTGAGCGGATTTTTAGTTGCGAATATCCATTGGTTCTTTTTATGGAGCTGGTACCATACATTATCATTGGCTATTAGCTCTGGATTACAGCTTGAATCTGATTCATTATTGAATAAATGTAGTTCACAGCGACACATTGGTGAATTTTTGGAATGTGTAGCTTGGATATTCGGGCATAAGAAAATATCATGCTCAAGTATGTTGCAATCATGAAGCTTGGTAGCATCAATCGGGAAATATTCATCTCGGTGAGCGTTAAGAGCCATCATTTTGGTTGTTGGCATGATGGCAATCAACGAACCATTTACTAGCTGTGGAACTGGAGTAATATAGAACAAGTCGAATTCCTCTGTATGTGCTACTGGGATGACCAAGGTGCAAATAATGTGCTGATTTGAGACGGCTGCATGGGCTGTCACTATCCCGTATAGATGAAGTATATCCGTGACTGGTAGTGCTAAATCCGATGGAAGATTTGCCTTGATATTGTCAACTTCTGTAGCGAATTGTTGTGGCGTCAGTACAGAGGGACTTATTCTACCATGATATGTATCGGTTAGTAGATTCATTATGGCCTTTAGCATTGTTTGCACATTGTCTGCAATAACAATTAACTGAATGCTAAGCGACAGAATGAGTTGTGATTGATGGGTATCATTGCCTGTGAAGTTCTCTAGCCTTTTCAGTCTAAAATTGAATTTTTCAAGGATAGCTTGAGTATGAGCTTCAGTTTGCTTCATAATATTAAGTGTAGAGTCAAGAAATGATGTTTGATTTCGTAAGAGCTGCGACAAGTGGCCTTCGTTGGTTTTTATACTGTTGATAGTGCTGGTCATTTTTTCGGCATACTGTGAATCAAGAACTCCAAATAATGAGTTTGCTACATTTCCAACGAAATCAATTGCTCCTCGCTTCTTTCTTCTTATGAGGTTTTCGAAACTGGCCACTACTTGGTTTTTAATGTTGTTAAAGTGTGTCGCAAGGCCGATACATTGATGCTTGAGGTCTGAATTGTTGCAATAGTTCATTAAAGTATTGGTTCCGTTTGTTAGAAGTTGTAATTCATTGAGGAATGGTGCAAGTTCAAAATATACTAGGAGTTTCCAGTCTGAGATAATTGGTTTAACTTGACCAATCTGTTCAAAGTGCAGCCCAGGAGTGCTACTGATTTTTGTGTAAAGACTTTGTTGGCATGTCGCTAGTGGAAAGAATAGAGCGAGAATAAATAGCAGGCTTGTTGTAGCTATGTTGAACCGTTTTGGGGGTGGTGTGGCAGTTTTGTCAGTGGAGGATTGGTTTCTTTTGAGTCCAGAGCTAGTGTTTTTACTTGGGTTGGTGGATTGATGGTTTCCTTTGAGAAGAGGACTGTTTTCTGCACGTTCACTGCCAGTAGTGGTTGGGGGTATGTCCAGAGGAAGTGGAGCAAGTAAATGAATTGCCCGTTTAATGATACCAGTAGATGTTTTAACCGTTGCCGTTCTGACGATTCCATCGGGCCCAGGGAATGTTTCGATCACTTTCCCGAGTCGCCACGTCATGACAGGAGTGCTATCTTTGATTATAACTATAGTACCCACTTGTAAGCTTTGAGACCTGGATTGCCATTTGTTGCGCTGCTGGAGTTCAGTGAGATACTCGTGGGACCATCGTTTCCAGAATTGATGCTTGATTTTTGATACCAGCTCCCAACGGTTGGCGAGTGATGCCGATGTCGATTGTGCAGTTGCATCGACTTGTGCCGTGAGAGGTTCTCCAATCAAGAAATGGCCAGGAGTTAGAGCAGCTGCATCATTAGGGTCATTTGATAGTGCTGTAAGAGGTCTGGAATTAAGAATAGCCTCGACCTCTATGACCACAGTCTCCATTTCTTCATACGTTAAGGACGCAGTTGCCAGCTCTTTGACTAATAGTTTTTTGGCTGACTTAACTGCTGCCTCCCATAATCCTCCGAAATGCGGTGCTCGTGGAGGGATGAAATGGAAAGTAATGTTTTTACTCGCACATTCCCGTTGGATTGTTTCTTGAGCTGTTGTAGTAAAGAGGGCTGTTGATAATTCCGCTAGCTGGTTTCGAGCTCCGACAAAATTGGTTGCGTTGTCGCAGTACAGATTCTGACAGTGCCCCCTGCGACTGATGAATCGTTTTAGTGCTCCGATAAACGCCTCTGTTGTAAGGTTTGTGACGAGTTCTAGATGTACTGCTTTCGTGGTGAAACAGCAAAATACTGCAATATATGCTTTTTGTGGTCGTTTCCCTCGGGTTTTGAAGTGAACCCATATAGGACCACAATAGTCAACTCCGGAATTTATGAATGGTCTTGCTGGGGTTACCCTTGTTGCCGGTAGATTTCCCATAATCTGCTGAAGCAGTTTTGGCCTTGATCTTGCACAGGAAACACATTTATGAATGGTTTCTCGTGCTAAGTGTTTGCCTTTGATGGTCCAAAACCGTTGCCGGACGGCTGCAAGGAGGGCTTGGGCTCCGCAATGTTTATTTTCCTTGTGTATTGACTCATAAATTAGTCTGCTGACTATGTCATTATACGGTAGGAGCATTGGATGTTTTGTATCGAATGGCAAAGTTGACTCTTCGAGCCTGCCTCCAACTCTTAAGATGCAATTTTCATCGAAAAATGGTGACAGACTTTTGATCGGACTTGATCCTTTAAGTCCCTTCTGTATTTGTAACTGCTTGATGTCTTCAGAAAATGCAAACCTTTGAGTCGCTCTAACGATGATAAGAAGTGAATCATGGAGCTCAAGGGGAGTCAGAGCTCGTCGAGTTTGTCGGTCTGCTTTGGGAGTTCTGGCGTTTTTTATGAATCTGAAAACATATCCTATAATTCGCTGAAGGGTTTTAAACGAATTTCGGTGATTTATACTGTGTAGCGGATTCTCATCTTGGAAAGATGCAAGTAAGTTGTGAGGATTCTGTTTTCGTTCGATAATTGTTGCTTCGGAGCTCAAAGTAAATGTAGCTGGCCAATGGTTTTCATTTCCATGGAGAAAGAAGGGCCCATAGAGCCAATGTGGCGTTTGCTGTAGCTGTGGTGGGTCCAATCCTCGGGATATAATGTCTGCTGGATTGTCTTGTGAGCTTACATGTCGCCATTGTTCGGGGAGAGTAGATTCATGAATAGCAGCGATTCTATTTGCTACAAAGGTGTGAAATGAAGAAGATCTTGAATTTATCCATGTCAGCACAATCTTTGAATCAGACCAGAAAAATGTTGGTGTAGAGGCCATATCCAAACTGCTTTTGACTTTTGCAGCTAGATTAGCTCCCAACTGAGCAGCACACAACTCCAGCCTAGGTAACGTTTGTTTTTTAAGTGGTGCTATGCGAGTTTTCGCACAAAGTAAGTATACACTGAGAATTTTATTTGAAAGAGAAGTTCGGACGTATATTGCTGCTCCATATGCCTTCTCTGAAGCATCGGTAAAGACATGTAGCTGGGTACTGGAAGGAGTCTCTCCTTTGTAGATATGGCGATGGACTTGAAAGTTTTCAAGCTCACTTAGACTATTTCGGAACCGCCGCCAGCGAGTGTCAAATTCTAAAGGAACAGCTTCGTCCCATGATAGATTCAGCATCCATAGTTCTTGGATGAACATTTTTGCCTTGACTACTACTGGGGATAGGAGCCCGAGTGGGTCAAATATCCGAGCCAGATCTGAAGTTACACTGCGTTTAGTTACAGCCTTTATTGGTTGAAGGCTTACTTTAATCTTTAGCAAATCATTTTTAGGTAACCATGCTAACCCTAATGTTTTTGTATAGTCGCTATCGTCGGTTGAGAGATCTAAATTAAATTCTTGATCATGACCTGGGATATTGTGAAGGAGCTGAGGATGATTAGCGCACCACTTTCTTAAGTTAAAGCCGTACATTGCCATGACGTGTTGCAGTTGGCGTTGAGTTTCTAGTGCTGTAGTCAGACTGTCGGCTCCCCCCAATCCATCATCAACATAAAAGTTTTTATCCAAAAACGTAGCAGCTAATTCGAATTGACTCTTGACAGTTTTGCTTATTTCTTTTAAACATTTAATGGCAAGGTACGGGGCTGGCCTGGTTCCATAGGTAACTGTATTTAGCTTGAAATAACTTATAGGCTCAGTGATATTTTGTCGCCATAGGATTATCTGAAATCGCCTGTCGTCGGTATGGATTATGATTTGGCGATACATTTTCTCTATATCTGTTGTAAAAACGAAACGTGGCAGCCTAAATCGAAGCAAAATAGTAAACAGTTCATTCTGTAGAGGTGGTCCAGTATGCAATATATCGTTTAGTGATGTTCCTGACGATGTTTTTGATGAGGCATCAAAAACAACCCGAAGTTTGGTGGTGCTGCTTTCAGGACGTAACACTGAGTGATGAGGAATAAAGTACTTAGATCCTTCGAGATCAGCTAAATTAGTTTTCGTCATGTGTCCCAACGCTTCATAATCTTTCATAAATTGGGTATATTGTTCCTTTAATGAAGGGTCTCTTGCTAGACGACGCTCTAATGAGAGGAAACGGTTAAAAGCGATACTGTGTGAGTCTCCCAAAATAGATGTATCATCACAAAATGGAAGCCGAACTACGAACCTTCCGTTTTCATTGCGTCGAGTATGCTGACTAAAGTGTGATTCACATTGTGCATCAAAGGGGGATAGTTGCTGCTGTGGATTTTCGATTTCCTCAAGTTTCCAAAAACGTTCAATTGCCATCGTCATTGTATCGTCTTCAGTACATATACCGCATGTTGCCGCTGATAGTTGCTCGCTAGATACCTTTCCTGCTACTATCCAGCCGAAGGTTGTATTTTGCAATACTGGAAGATCATCAGCCAATTTGATTTGGCCGATGGTGAGTAATTGGTGATAATATTCCGCTCCCAATAGTAGATCAATTTTGTCCGGTCGATTAAAGGTTGGGTCTGCCAGGGTGACATTGTTTGGAATGGACCATTTTTCGATGTAAAGTGGTTGCGCTGGTTGGGGAGCAATGATTTGTGGAAGTACAAAGGCCTCCAATCGCGTCGAAAAATTATTCACTCGAGATTGAAGTTCTATGTTGACTCGATGTTGAACCTTGGTCCTATTTTTTCCAATACCATTGATAGAAACGGATGATGGTCTTATTGGGAGCCTAAGTCGTGTTACTAATCTTTCGGTTATAAGGTTAACTTGTGATCCTGAATCGAGAATAGCCTTGCATTCGATTGTTAAATCATTTGTTTTGACCTTGACCAGTGCTGTTCCCAAGAGGACATACGGTCTCTTGTTTGCATAGTTTACTGCCATACCATTGACTTCTACCTTTGGCGTGGCGACCAAAGATGCCGCGTGTTCGGTTGATTGGCAATTCAGCGTTGATGGTTGTATCGGGGGTTTGTATTCTCCTCTTGTTGCAGGAGTTTCCTTACTAGGAGATTTATTTACGTTAGAGGATAACATGTTTGATTGAGTGGTTGATTCCAAATGAACTAGAGTGTGGTGCTTTTTTCCACATTTCTGGCAGCGGCCTAACATCGTACATTGTTTAGTTGAATGATTATGGTTGAAACAGTTCACACAAAGCTTGTGTTTTTGTGCAATGCTGAGTCGATTTGCCGGTGTTAATAGTAGAAATTCCTTGCACCGATATATGGGATGATAGTCTCGCTTGCAAATTATGCATCGTCGAATCTCCGGTTGAGGTTGTGATACCAGAGTGCATGTTTTGTGATTTGAGAAAGAGGTTTTCTCTTTTTGTCCTATTGCTTCTAGAGTTTGGAAATATTTTTCGAGGAAAGCAAGAAATCTGCTGATTGGTTGTAACTCCTTTGGGTTAGATATGGATTGCTCATATTGAGAGTAAACTGTTTTGTCGACCTTTTTAACGAGAAGGTGAAATAAAAGCGGATCCCATGACGTAGTTTGGAGCCCCATGTTGGAGAGGGCTGCTAAACACTCCCTTGTGGTGTCGTGCAATCGCTTGACAGCACTCAGCGTACACGCACCTGATGGTTGGTCGAGCAGTCTCTGGATTGCTGTTGACACCATCAACCTCTTGTTGTTGTAGCGATCCTGCAGCAATTGCCAAGCAGCTTGGTAATTCTCCTCAGTAATGGCAAGATGACGTATGAGATTTGCTGCTTCTCCAGCGACATGATTCTTTAGGTACCACATTTTATGAGCATCGGACATTCGTTGCTCATGAACAACCCTTCTGAATAGGTCGGAGAACGATATCCACTTCACGTAATCACCATCAAATTTGGTAATTGTGATAGTGGGTAATGGAAGAGTAGAGTTTCTTGCTGAAGTATCTGGGGTTGGAAAATGGTGGCTTCTATTAGCAGCGCTGAGCTGAATGATTGCTGACTGAGAAGCTTGTTCAAGGTGAATGTATCTGCTTGAATCATAGCCGGCAATGTCTGGGTTGGGATATTTGTCCAATACTTCATCATTGAGCTGCTCTATTTGTTGCCAAAGCTGGGTAATCGTGGCCTGCTTAACTTCATAGTAAGACCTATCTTGTCCTGGTTGCTGATGAAGGCCTTCTAATTGCCTGGTAAGCGCTGCCATCTTCCCAAGAGACCGGCTGATAAGTCCATCGTGACCACCAGCTGCACCTGCTTGTGGCTGCTTTGTAGGTTTTGAAGCAGGCAGTACTTTACTTGCAGATTCTTGGTCGAGCTTACCGAGCTCTCGCTCCATTATTGCGATGTGCTTTGACGTCATGCTCTCGATTCGGGCATAGAAGTCTGACGTGAAGTACTCATCAGACGTGTCTATATCCTTTAACTCTCGCAACTCATTATCAGTACGTTCGAACTCTGTCCATGCTGTCGTCAGACGGGACAATCGCTCTTGGTAATAGCTTAGTGTTTTACGACTGGCAGAATCCTTGTTGAAGTTTCGAATAATCGAGGCAATCTGCTCCCCGATTTCCTTCAGCTGTTGAAGGAGGTTCGCAGCGGTTTTTTCCATAATAGTTGTGTTTAAGGATTGTAGTTGATGGCTTGGAATTTCTTTAAGCGGTGGGTGCTTTCTGACTTCGAATCTGAAGATTGCAGTGTCCTGTCACGGTCGCCAAAAATGTTAATGCATAGGCTCGTTTGCCTTGCTTAACGGAATAAATAAGTGAATAACAAAAAAAGGACTAATAGGTTGGTAGTTCACCAAACTATTATATAGTAACTTTGTAGAAATGAAAGTTATCCGAGTGGTACACCAGAATAACTTGTAGTGAATTAATGCAAAACGCAGGTTGATTGATTGATCAGTTATGATGATTTTTATTAAAATTCAAAATTATTTATACTAAAACTAAAGAAAAACATAAACAAAAAAATATAATAAAATTAAATTGCAAATTATCAAATAAATAAATAAAGTGCAATGTAGACAAAATAAAACAAACAAAAAATAAAAGAAAGAAATATTTGCTGGTAGCCGGAAATCGTTCATTCATATGCTGCCGTTGTAATAAATTTTTCTCACACGTTCAGCTCTAGCAGAATAAAAGACAAATATCCAATTTCATTCTGTCTGGAACTAAACGGTAACAAAACAAAAAAAAAAATGTAAAAGAAACTAAATTTAAAATCAAAAAATTCTGCTGACTTATTGAATCTCACGCTTTGAATAAAACGTAGACAATAAGTTCGCGCGTGTTAAGTAAAACAAGAAATATAAATATTTGAGGATTAATTCGAATGATGATTCTTTTTTAATTTGTTAACAAACAAAAAAAATCATAAAGAATTAACAAGTGGTAAGATTGAAATTCGATTTTTAGATTCCTATAGATTTTTACCAGCAAGCTTAAATGATTTGGTTAAAAATTTAGCTAAGAAAGATTTAAGAGTAGTAAAATCAATAATTGGGGAAAACGAAACTAAATTTAATTTGCTTATTAGAAAAGGTGTCTTTCCATACAGTTATTTAAATTCAATAGAAAAACTTAAAGAAACTTCTTTACCAAATATAGAGAGCTTTTATAATAAATTAACAGATGAAGATTGTTCTCAAGAAGATTACGCCCATGCTAAAGAAGTATGGAGTACGTTTGAGTGTACAACTTTAGAAGATTATTTAATTCTATATTTGAAATCTGATGTCTTGTTGTTAACAGATGTTTTTGAAAACTTTAGATTTATTAGCAAAAATATTTATAAATTAGACCCTTGTCATTACTATACAGCACCAGGACTTTCCTGGGATGCAATGTTAAAAATAACAGATATTAAATTAGAGTTGTTGACAGATATAGAAATGATTCATTTTATACAAAAGGGGATAAGAGGAGGAATAGTACAGTGCTCTCAACGACATTCTATTGCAAACAACAAATATATGAATGATTACAATGAGAATCTTCCATCTAAGTATTTAATGTATTTAGATGCAAATAATTTGTATGGATGGGCAATGTCTGAAGCTCTACCAGAAGGTAATTTTGAGTGGGAAACAGACATAGAAAACTTTTGTTTGGATAGTATACCAGAAGACTCAGCTACTGGATATATATTAGAAGTTGATTTGTTGTATCCAATACAAATTCATGATATTCATAACAATTTACCATTTTGTTGTGAAAATAAAAATCCTCCAAATTCTAGCGAAAAGAAATTAATTGTAGATTTAAATAATAAATATGGATATGTAATATATTATAAAAATTTACAGCAATGTTTAAAACATGGTTTAAAGCTACAAAAAATTCATCGAATTTTGAAATTTAAGCAATCAGCTTGGTTAAAACCATATATTTCATTAAACAACTTACATAGAACTAATGCTCAAAACACGTTTGAAAAAAATTTCTTCAAATTATTAAATAATGCCGTATACGGTAAAACAATGGAAAACGTGGACAAGCGTAAGAATGTAAAAATTGTTAATGAGTGGGAGAGCGTAGGGAAGAAAATGGGTGCTCGTGTTCTTATTGCCAAACCAGAATTTCATTCATTCAGTATATTTGAGGAAAATATGATAGCTGTGGAGCTAAACAGAAGTTATTCGTTTTATAATAAACCCATTTATTTAGGATTTACAATCCTAGAACTTTCAAAGTGGAAGATGTATAACTTTCATTATGATTATATACTACCAAAATATAATATCAAAGCAGAGCTGAATTATATGGATACCGATTCGTTTATATACACAATTGAAACTGATGATTTTTATAAAGAGATCATAAACGATATTGATACAAAGTTTGATACATCAGATTATGAACCGAATAATAAATTTGGCATTCCACAAAAAAATAAAAAAATATTAGGTATGATGAAGGATGAAAATAATGGTAGGGTAATGAAGGAATTTGTAGGGTTGAGAGCGAAAATGTACTCATACAAAATGGAAGATATGAATGAAGTTAAAAAAGCAAAGGGTATAAAACGTAATATATCTAGAAATTTAAGTCTATTAGATTATAAAAATTGCTTGTATAGTAAGAAAGTCTATTATAGAAGTATGTATACTTTTAAGTCAAAACTACATGTTTTATATACGTCTTTAATAAATAAGGTATCTTTAAGTTATTTAGGGCCAATAAATGAGTGGATGATAATGTTTCATTTATTTTTAAAACTCGTTTAAATATAAAATTTTGTTTTTCATTGCAATATTAAATCAACATTAAATAGCCAACGTTGTGTGTTTAAACACTACATAAGTTTTACGAATTTCCATATGTTTTTGACTGCTTGTTCTTCTTGTTTGAAAAAAAGCAAATAAAATATTTGTGGCTGCTGACAAGTTGCATAAAATTTTGGCATCTTTTTTCGCTATTACCCTTTTAATCGTTCTGAAAGTTGCTCTTATTCTTTTAAAACATTTCAGCAGTTCTTAATTATTCTTATTTATAGCTAAAATAATAATATATTTTTTTTAGATTTTTCTTTATTTGTCTAGTCAGCTGTTTTTTTGGGAAATTTGTGGGAAATTTTTTATATTACGTAGTGCCACCATATTTTCATCGTAATTAAATAAGAACTTTAAGTTTGACTGAAAAAATGAAACTGTGTTTAAACGAATTTTAAATTTTTATGAAAATTAACTAAAACTATAATTAAATATCCACTCATTTATTGGCCATTAGACAACAAAAGATATGTGTGTAACAATAGTGTAAATACCCTTGCTTGGGGGCATTATCAAGAATCATTTATAAACGATAGCAATGATGATTTTCTAATGGAAATCGATCATGTAGACAATCAAAAGTCACTTGATTGTATAGATCAATTTATAAATGATTCTGCTGACGATAATTTGTTAATGGAAATTGATTGTTAATGTTTTTTTTATTTTTTTAGATTTAAGCAAATTTTTTTTTAAATATTATACAAATAATATATTTATTAATCTTTATAAATTTTACAACTTAATTCAAATTTTTTAATTTTTTTATTATTTCAATTTATATTTATTGAATAAAAATTTTAGACAAAGGTGACCACAATTAAATGTATTAAAGTTTTGTTTTCGCTCATAATTATATTCAATAGGTCTCCTTAAATAATTAACTATTTCAATTGGAGGTTGTAAGTTTCCAAAGCTATCAAAATATTCTTTATAGTTGTGATTTTTATAATAAGCTACCCAATGAGTTCCAGGACCGTGAAAATTATCTAAATTAACAATACCACATTCTTGAAGTAATGGCTTTTTAGGTAAACGGTCACGCATAAAAACTCCTCTAAATTTACTTAGGTTTTTACCATATTTCATCAAATCTAGATCGGTGAGTGGTCGATTGGGTAGTTCTTTTAGAAGTTTTTTGGAGCTGGTTTATAGTATAGTCCATATCCAGATCTATATGGTTTAAGATATAAACCTCTCCCCATGGCAATTGATTCCATTTGTTTATTATGTCTAGTAGCCTCTTCTAGTTGCTCTTTTCCATTTTTTATATCATTAACAGCCTTAATAACAGCTGACCCACCTGAAGCCAAACCTCCAAGTGCTGACAAAGCTGTTAGGATTGGAATAATTGGAAGAAATCCACCGATTTTTGGCATTGGTATAACTCTCGGAATAGCGATATTAGCTCTCTTTTTCCCTTTAAAGTTTGAATTAACGACTTTTCGCGCAATTGTAACAGCGGCATTTAAATTGTTTGGGTTTTCATTTCTCAAGAGTTTTAGAGTATTTTTAACAGTTGTTGAAAACAATTTTCTATCACATGCTTTTATCTTTTTATAGTTTCTCTTCTTAGATTTTTTATATTTACGAGTTTCAGTATTCTTCATACCTAACCCAAATTTAACTTTTGCTTTCATTGCGTTTGTTACGAACCAAGCGTGTGCTCGTTCTTTGAAACCACTATCTCTTGATTTTACTCGTTGCCAGGCTTTTTCAGCTAATATTTGATCTGCTTTATTTCTTTTATTAATATTATTTGTTTGTGAATAGGTAATGTCGTGCTCTCTACAAGCTTCATCTAATAAATTTATCCCCTTATCTCCTCTTGCTAAACGTTTTTCAAGTTTTGTTCCAGGTCCGCAATACTGATAACCAGGTAAATGTAGTTCAATAGGTAATTTGTTTATTAAGTTGTTTAGTAAGCCGCTTCCAATCTTACACTGATTGTCTTTAACTCCTTGGTATAGTTCATAACCATTTTAATGTTTGTTCTTCCTTAATATACATATGTTTGTGTAATGTGTTTCGGAGTAAAAAATCAAAATGAAGATATTTCCGTATATAAGATTTAATTTATAGGTAAAACATATTAGTTATAAATATGCGATTAGTAAAGCAAGCCAAACAAATTGTTATAAGAAATGTCGACGTATCACAAGAAAAGAAACCTAAATTTAAACATAGCACATTACTACCCAATTCAATACGAGCACTAATTGTAGGACCTTCAAACTGTGGTAAAACTAACGTAATGATTAGTCTAATAGAAAGTCCTAATGGTCTTACCTTCAGAAACATATATATATATATATTCAAAGTCTTTATATCAACCAAAATACTGTTACCTTAAGAAATTGATCGATCCAATAAAAGGAATTAATCTTTTTACATTTTCGGAAAATGAAAAAGTTCTTACTCCAGCTGAAGCAAATTCTAATTCTATAATAATATTTGATGACGTTATATGTGGTAAACAAGATAATATTAGAGATTACTTTTGCATGGGTAGACATAAACATATTGACTGCTTTTATTTATGTCAAACATATACAAAAATTCCCAAACATCTAATACGTGATAACGCTAATATGATTATAATATTTAAACAAGATGAAATGAACTTACGACATATATATAATGATCATGTTATTGGAGATATGTCATTTAAAGAATTTACTGATATATGTAGTGAAAGCTGGAAGGATAAATATGGTTTCGTTGTTGTCAGTAAAGATGATGCGATAAATAAGGGACGATACAGAAAAGGTTTTGATAAGTTCATACAACTGTAAGTGGATAAAAAAAAAGCAGATAAAAGCAGATATAAAACAGATAAAAGCAGATATAAAGCAGATAGAATACAGATCGATATCAGATATAAAGCAGTTCACAACCATATACAAACCATTTCGATATCAGATACATAGCAGTTCGATATGAAGAATAACAAATTATTAAAAGATATTGTTAAGACAAGAACGATATTAAAAGAAAAACTGAAAAATATAAAATTAAACGAAGCTGATAGATTTAACTTATTCGAAGATACATTTAAACCCATAACAAAACCACTGAATAAGATAATTAAAAAAATTGATGATTATCAAACCGATGATTTATTGGAAGATACATTTACACCTACAACAAATCCTTTAAATAAAATAATTAAAAAAACTCATGATTACAAATCAGATGATTATAAATTATATGATGATATATCTAATTCACAACTACCATCACTACAATCCGATGGCAGTTCTGATAATTTTAATGATGCTAAGGGATATAATGGTAATATAACTATTTACAGTCCTACCAGCAAAAGTAATAAATTAGTTGTAAAAAGTGATAGTGTTGGTAATGACAATGACAAAAGCAACCAAAAGGTGATTGAAAATGCTAGTAATCAGTATTCACTAGTTGAAAATATAGAATTGCTCCTGAGTAATAAAAAGCTAGACCTAGTTTATGGGTTCAACATAGATGAAAGTGGAAAGTGGCGATATGCAAATAATGAACTACATTTTAATGAAGATAATTCTATTCGAATAGGAAATACAACATGGAAAATGACTCCAGGATTATTCGAATTAGTTTTTCATTCAAAACCTATACATTACACTAGAAATTATTTGAAAAATTACAAAGAGCTTTTAAGAAGTACAAATGCACACAAGCGTCAATATCAATCTAATGGTCAAATTAAAGGAACACGAGCATTTAAATATGTTAATATAATAAAACATTTATTTACTGCCAAATCAAGTGCATTAAAGAAAGGTAGTGGATTATCGTTAAAATCTGTAGACAATCGTAAGCCAAGCTATATATATTGGGATGATCCAAATGAATTAGTTGACAGATTACGTTTACTTATGTCATCGGAAAGTGTTGGTCATAATAATCACAAAAACGAAATAATTTCCATTGTTGAAGAATTGAGAGAAGCTAACATAATATATTAAAAAATGAGCTATATAAACAAATTTGGAGAAAGTTCGATTAAGAATAATATAAATAGTAATTCAAGGTTAAGGACATACAAGCAAAATTTACAAATAAATAATTTAACAAAAGATGTGCAGCAAATATATACTACGATAAAGATTTTAAAGAAAGAGTTCCACAATGAAAATGTAGACTTTTCAAATAAAATGGAAAAAAAGTTAAAGAAAATCGAAGAACTAAAAAATGACTATGAGTCTCAATTAAATATTGTTAGAAGTGATATAAAAATTTTGCGGGAATTGATTACAAATGATATTGATAATGATGTTCAACTTATTGAAAATGCAGTGAAGGGACAAATATACTCGTCAAATAAAGACTTTATAAGGAAACTTGAAGAAAGGTTTAATCAAATTGAAGATTTTATATTTAAAAGTATTGAAAGGAATGCTAATGTTGATGATGTAAAAAAAATAAAACTTGGATGGCCTAATATTAAAGTAGCAAAGTGATTGACGTACATATATAAAATAAAAACATTGTAGACATATACTCACATATACAAAATGAACGTGGATAAGAGAGAAATAGTTAATGAACTGCACAAACAAGCGCGAAAAAATTTTAAAAGAAGACGAGTTATAATGAAAGGAATTGATGATTTATGGCAAGCAGATTTGGTTGAAATGGGAAATTTTGCAGTACATAATAACGGATATCGATATCTTTTAACAGTAATAGATACCTTTTCAAAAAAAGCTTGGGCTATAGCAATTAAAAATAAAACTGCGGCCAACGTGACGATTGCTATGAAGAGTATTTTCACTAGCAACAACCGAAAACCAAGAAATTTACAAACAGATGATGGCAAAGAATTTTTCAATAATACATTTCATCACCTAATGCAATCGAATCAAATTAATCACTATTCAACATATAGTGTTCTGAAAGCATCCATAGTAGAACGATTTAACAGAACATTAAAAGGAATGATGTGAAAAGAGTTTAGTTACCAGGGGACATACAAATGGATAAACAATTATCAAGAACTTGTTAATAAATATAATAACACATATCATAGAACAATTAAAATGTCACCTAATGATGTGAACACCTCTAATGAAAAATCTCTTTTGGATACCGTCTATAATCACTTGAAAGTTTTTAAGAAGCCAAAGTTTAAAGTTGATGAAAAAGTACGAATAAGCAAATATAAGCATACATTTGAAAAAGGGTACACACCAAATTGGACTACAGAAATATTTAAAATTAAAACTATAAAAAATACAAACCCTAATACCTATATCTTGCAAGACTTTCAAGTGATTATAGACGGTATCCAAAAGAGATTTTTCATTAGAGGTGTTCACATCATTAGGTGACATTTTAATTGTTCTATGATATGTGTTATTATATTTATTAACAAGTTCTTGATTATTGTTTATCCATTTGTATGTCCCCTGGTAACTAAACTCTTTTCACATCATTCCTTTTAATGTTCTGTTAAATCGTTCTACTATGGATGCTTTCAGAACACTATATGTTGAATAGTGATTAATTTGATTCGATTGCATTAGGTGATGAAATGTATTATTGAAAAATTCTTTGCCATCATCTGTTTGTAAATTTCTTGGTTTTCGGTTGTTGCTAGTGAAAATACTCTTCATAGCAATCGTCACGTTGGCCGCAGTTTTATTTTTAATTGCTATAGCCCAAGCTTTTTTTGAAAAGGTATCTATTACTGTTAAAAGATATCGATATCCGTTATTATGTACTGCAAAATTTCCCATTTCAACCAAATCTGCTTGCCATAAATCATCAATTCCTTTCATTATAACTCGTCTTCTTTTAAAATTTTTTCGCGCTTGTTTGTGCAGTTCATTAACTATTTCTCTCTTATCCACGTTCATTTTGTATATGTGAGTATATGTCTACAATGTTTTTATTTTATATATGTACGTCAATCACTTTGCTACTTTAATATTAGGCCATCCAAGTTTTATTTTTTTTACATCATCAACATTAGCATTCCTTTCAATACTTTTAAATATAAAATCTTCAATTTGATTAAACCTTTCTTCAAGTTTCCTTATAAAGTCTTTATTTGACGAGTATATTTGTCCCTTCACTGCATTTTCAATAAGTTGAACATCATTATCAATATCATTTGTAATCAATTCCCGCAAAATTTTTATATCACTTCTAACAATATTTAATTGAGACTCATAGTCATTTTTTAGTTCTTCGATTTTCTTTAACTTTTTTTCCATTTTATTTGAAAAGTCTACATTTTCATTGTGGAACTCTTTCTTTAAAATCTTTATCGTAGTATATATTTGCTGCACATCTTTTGTTAAATTATTTATTTGTAAATTTTGCTTGTATGTCCTTAACCTTGAATTACTATTTATATTATTCTTAATCGAACTTTCTCCAAATTTGTTTATATAGCTCATTTTTTAATATATTATGTTAGCTTCTCTCAATTCTTCAACAAT
Source organism: Lypha dubia (assembly GCA_947311025.1). Lineage (NCBI taxonomy): Eukaryota > Metazoa > Arthropoda > Insecta > Diptera > Tachinidae > Lypha > Lypha dubia. The sequence goes on along the minus strand of OX371265.1, from coordinate 30,020,619 downwards.
GGAAATTATTTCGTTTTTGTGATTATTATGACCAACACTTTCCGATGACATAAGTAAACGTAATCTGTCAACTAATTCATTTGGATCATCCCAATATATATAGCTTGGCTTACGATTGTCTACAGATTTTAACGATAATCCACTACCTTTCTTTAATGCACTTGATTTGGCAGTAAATAAATGTTTTATTATATTAACATATTTAAATGCTCGTGTTCCTTTAATTTGACCATTAGATTGATATTGACGCTTGTGTGCATTTGTACTTCTTAAAAGCTCTTTGTAATTTTTCAAATAATTTCTAGTGTAATGTATAGGTTTTGAATGAAAAACTAATTCGAATAATCCTGGAGTCATTTTCCATGTTGTATTTCCTATTCGAATAGAATTATCTTCATTAAAATGTAGTTCATTATTTGCATATCGCCACTTTCCACTTTCATCTATGTTGAACCCATAAACTAGGTCTAGCTTTTTATTACTCAGGAGCAATTCTATATTTTCAACTAGTGAATACTGATTACTAGCATTTTCAATCACCTTTTGGTTGCTTTTGTCATTGTCATTACCAACACTATCACTTTTTACAACTAATTTATTACTTTTGCTGGTAGGACTGTAAATAGTTATATTACCATTATATCCCTTAGCATCATTAAAATTATCAGAACTGCCATCGGATTGTAGTGATGGTAGTTGTGAATTAGATATATCATCATATAATTTATAATCATCTGATTTGTAATCATGAGTTTTTTTAATTATTTTATTTAAAGGATTTGTTGTAGGTGTAAATGTATCTTCCAATAAATCATCGGTTTGATAATCATCAATTTTTTTAATTATCTTATTCAGTGGTTTTGTTATGGGTTTAAATGTATCTTCGAATAAGTTAAATCTATCAGCTTCGTTTAATTTTATATTTTTCAGTTTTTCTTTTAATATCGTTCTTGTCTTAACAATATCTTTTAATAATTTGTTATTCTTCATATCGAACTGCTATGTATCTGATATCGAAATGGTTTGTATATGGTTGTGAACTGCTTTATATCTGATATCGATCTGTATTCTATCTGCTTTATATCTGCTTTTATCTGTTTTATATCTGCTTTTATCTGCTTTTTTTTTATCCACTTACAGTTGTATGAACTTATCAAAACCTTTTCTGTATCGTCCCTTATTTATCGCATCATCTTTACTGACAACAACGAAACCATATTTATCCTTCCTGCTTTCACTACATATATCAGTAAATTCTTTAAATGACATATCTCCAATAACATGATCATTATATATATGTCGTAAGTTCATTTCATCTTGTTTAAATATTATAATCATATTAGCGTTATCACGTATTAGATGTTTGGGAATTTTTGTATATGTTTGACATAAATAAAAGCAGTCAATATGTTTATGTCTACCCATGCAAAAGTAATCTCTAATATTATCTTGTTTACCACATATAACGTCATCAAATATTATTATAGAATTAGAATTTGCTTCAGCTGGAGTAAGAACTTTTTCATTTTCCGAAAATGTAAAAAGATTAATTCCTTTTATTGGATCGATCAATTTCTTAAGGTAACAGTATTTTGGTTGATATAAAGACTTTGAATATATATATATATATGTTTCTGAAGGTAAGACCATTAGGACTTTCTATTAGACTAATCATTACGTTAGTTTTACCACAGTTTGAAGGTCCTACAATTAGTGCTCGTATTGAATTGGGTAGTAATGTGCTATGTTTAAATTTAGGTTTCTTTTCTTGTGATACGTCGACATTTCTTATAACAATTTGTTTGGCTTGCTTTACTAATCGCATATTTATAACTAATATGTTTTACCTATAAATTAAATCTTATATACGGAAATATCTTCATTTTGATTTTTTACTCCGAAACACATTACACAAACATATGTATATTAAGGAAGAACAAACATTAAAATGGTTATAAACTATAACAAAGGAGTTAAAGACAATCAGTGTAAGATTGGAAGCGGCTTACTAAACAACTTAATAAACAAATTACCTATTGAACTACATTTACCTGGTTATCAGCATTGCGGACCTGGAACAAAACTTGAAAAACGTTTAGCAAGAGGAGATAAGGGGATAAATTTATTAGATGAAGCTTGTAGAGAGCACGACATTACCTATTCACAAACAAATAATATTAATAAAAGAAATAAAGCAGATCAAATATTAGCTGAAAAAGCCTGGCAACGAGTAAAATCAAGAGATAGTGGTTTCAAAGAACGAGCACACGCTTGGTTCGTAACAAACGCAATGAAAGCAAAAGTTAAATTTGGGTTAGGTATGAAGAATACTGAAACTCGTAAATATAAAAAATCTAAGAAGAGAAACTATAAAAAGATAAAAGCATGTGATAGAAAATTGTTTTCAACAACTGTTAAAAATACTCTAAAACTCTTGAGAAATGAAAACCCAAACAATTTAAATGCCGCTGTTACAATTGCGCGAAAAGTCGTTAATTCAAACTTTAAAGGGAAAGAGAGAGCTAATATCGCTATTCCGAGAGTTATACCAATGCCAAAAATCGGTGGATTTCTTCCAATTATTCCAATCCTAACAGCTTTGTCAGCACTTGGAGGTTTCGCTTCAGGTGGGTCAGCTGTTATTAAGGCTGTTAATGATATAAAAAATGGAAAAGTGCAACTAGAAGAGGCTACTAGACATAATAAACAAATGGAATCAATTGCCATGGGGAGAGGTTTATATCTTAAACCATATAGATCTGGATATGGACTATACTATAAACCAGCTCCAAAAAACTTCTAAAAGAACTACCCAATCGACCACTCACCGATCTAGATTTGATGAAATATGGTAAAAAACTAAGTAAATTTAGAGGAGTTTTTATGCGTGACCGTTTACCTAAAAAGCCATTACTTCAAGAATGTGGTATTGTTAATTTAGATAATTTTCACGGTCCTGGAACTCATTGGGTAGCTTATTATAAAAATCACAACTATAAAGAATATTTTGATAGCTTTGGAAACTTACAACCTCCAATTGAAATAGTTAATTATTTAAGGAGACCTATTGAATATAATTATGAGCGAAAACAAAACTTTAATACATTTAATTGTGGTCACCTTTGTCTAAAATTTTTATTCAATAAATATAAATTGAAATAATAAAAAAATCAAAAAATTTGAATTAAGTTGTAAAATTTATAAAGATTAATAAATATATTATTTGTATAATATTTAAAAAAAAATTTGCTTAAATCTAAAAAAATAAAAAAACATTAACAATCAATTTCCATTAACAAATTATCGTCAGCAGAATCATTTATAAATTGATCTATACAATCAAGTGACTTTTGATTGTCTACATGATCGATTTCCATTAGAAAATCATCATTGCTATCGTTTATAAATGATTCTTGATAATGCCCCCAAGCAAGGGTATTTACACTATTGTTACACACATATCTTTTGTTGTCTAATGGCCAATAAATGAGTGGATATTTAATTATAGTTTTAGTTAATTTTCATAAAAATTTAAAATTCGTTTAAACACAGTTTCATTTTTTCAGTCAAACTTAAAGTTCTTATTTAATTACGATGAAAATATGGTGGCACTACGTAATATAAAAAATTTCCCACAAATTTCCCAAAAAAACAGCTGACTAGAGCAAATAAAGAAAAATCTAAAAAAAATATATTATTATTTTAGCTATAAAGAAGAATAATTAAGAACTGCTGAAATGTTTTAAAAGAATAAGAGCAACTTTCAGAACGATTAAAAGGGTAATAGCGAAAAAAGATGCCAAAATTTTATGCAACTTGTCAGCAGCCACAAATATTTTATTTGCTTTTTTTCAAACAAGAAGAACAAGCAGTCAAAAACATATGGAAATTCGTAAAACTTATGTAGTGTTTAAACACACAACGTTGGCTATTTAATGTTGATTTAATATTGCAATGAAAAACAAAATTTTATATTTAAACGAGTTTTAAAAATAAATGAAACATTATCATCCACTCATTTATTGGCCCTAAAAAACTTAAAGATACCTTATTTATTAAAGACGTATATAAAACATGTAGTTTTGACTTAAAAGTATACATACTTCTATAATAGACTTTCTTACTATACAAGCAATTTTTATAATCTAATAGACTTAAATTTCTAGATATATTACGTTTTATACCCTTTGCTTTTTTAACTTCATTCATATCTTCCATTTTGTATGAGTACATTTTCGCTCTCAACCCTACAAATTCCTTCATTTACCCTACCATTATTTTCATCCTTCATCATACCTAATATTTTTTTATTTTTTTGTGGAATGCCAAATTTATTATTCGGTTCATAATCTGATGTATCAAACTTTGTATCAATATCGTTTATGATCTCTTTATAAAAATCATCAGTTTCAATTGTGTATATAAACGAATCGGTATCCATATAATTCAGCTCTGCTTTGATATTATATTTTGGTAGTATATAATCATAATGAAAGTTATACATCTTCCACTTTGAAAGTTCTAGGATTGTAAATCCTAAATAAATGGGTTTATTATAAAACGAATAACTTCTGTTTAGCTCAACAGCTATCATATTTTCCTCAAATATACTGAATGAATGAAATTCTGGTTTGGCAATAAGAACACGAGCACCCATTTTCTTCCCTACGCTCTCCCACTCATTAACAATTTTTACATTCTTACGCTTGTCCACGTTTTCCATTGTTTTACCGTATACGGCATTATTTAATAATTTGAAGAAATTTTTTTCAAACGTGTTTTGAGCATTAGTTCTATGTAAGTTGTTTAATGAAATATATGGTTTTAACCAAGCTGATTGCTTAAATTTCAAAATTCGATGAATTTTTTGTAGCTTTAAACCATGTTTTAAACATTGCTGTAAATTTTTATAATATATTACATATCCATATTTATTATTTAAATCTACAATTAATTTCTTTTCGCTAGAATTTGGAGGATTTTTATTTTCACAACAAAATGGTAAATTGTTATGAATATCATGAATTTGTATTGGATACAACAAATCAACTTCTAATATATATCCAGTAGCTGAGTCTTCTGGTATACTATCCAAACAAAAGTTTTCTATGTCTGTTTCCCACTCAAAATTACCTTCTGGTAGAGCTTCAGACATTGCCCATCCATACAAATTATTTGCATCTAAATACATTAAATACTTAGATGGAAGATTCTCATTGTAATCATTCATATATTTGTTGTTTGCAATAGAATGTCGTTGAGAGCACTGTACTATTCCTCCTCTTATCCCCTTTTGTATAAAATGAATCATTTCTATATCTGTCAACAACTCTAATTTAATATCTGTTATTTTTAACATTGCATCCCAGGAAAGTCCTGGTGCTGTATAGTAATGACAAGGGTCTAATTTATAAATATTTTTGCTAATAAATCTAAAGTTTTCAAAAACATCTGTTAACAACAAGACATCAGATTTCAAATATAGAATTAAATAATCTTCTAAAGTTGTACACTCAAACGTACTCCATACTTCTTTAGCATGGGCGTAATCTTCTTGAGAACAATCTTCATCTGTTAATTTATTATAAAAGCTCTCTATATTTGGTAAAGAAGTTTCTTTAAGTTTTTCTATTGAATTTAAATAACTGTATGGAAAGACACCTTTTCTAATAAGCAAATTAAATTTAGTTTCGTTTTCCCCAATTATTGATTTTACTACTCTTAAATCTTTCTTAGCTAAATTTTTAACCAAATCATTTAAGCTTGCTGGTAAAAATCTATAGGAATCTAAAAATCGAATTTCAATCTTACCACTATCATCATCCTATAACTGATGATGATGATTTAGAGAGAGATATATAAAGCTCTTTATTGAGTGGAATAATATTTATAAGACCATCATTTATATTATTTAGCTCCTTCACAAATAAATGGCAGTCATAACCAGAAAAATTGTGGAATATTACTGGAAAGAATTTTGGCACTTTGTAATTAAGATTACACGAACTATGTGCAGCGCCTCTATATTTTCCGCTCATATGACAATGATCCCTAACTTTTGAATCATCTAAAATAAGTTTAGAACAAATGTGACATATATTGGTCGAATGGTAATGTAAATTTTCTTCTTCTGTTAGGGGTAGCATGGGCTTTACTATAGATAAATAGTTATTGCTTAAATATTTTACGTATCCAATTAAACTCTCTATAAACTGTCTAGGTGAATCTAAACCTTTAAAGCTACAAAACTTATTTAAATTGTCGTTAAAGCTACATTTAATGAAATATGATATAGCATAGGGGACATGTCTATCAACTAATGTTGTTGAAGAAATATCTCCACTCGGAATGCAAGTTTGAATATTTTCAAATATGCATTCTGAATCTGCGTATACTACGAACGGTACATCTATACTATTACTATAATTATTAAATTCTATTGAAGACTTATCTGCTTGGGGTGCATACGAAATTTGTTTTTTACATTGTTTTCTGTGGATTTCCAATTGTTGATCATGATGAAAACTCTGTAAGCAGTCATTACATAGAACAATGCTTTCATGATGACCTGTCTGTTGAGCTCTAATGAATCTGTAAAAATACAAAATAGTATAATAAAGGAAACTAAATTTTTAATTTTATTTGTAATCATAACACTTACCTTGATATATTTTTTATATAAACATAGTGGGAAACTATATTTCCCTCCACTTTTTTCTGCAAAAACAAGAGTTGGATATGTTTTAATTTTGATCCTCGTGTTTTATAATAGGGCCCCACAATCAAGTCTTTTTCAATGTCATATCCAAAGACATTTATACTAATATTTGGATTATTAATTTTAAAAATTTTTATATCTCTTATTTTTAGTGGGAAGCATAACCCACTAAAATTTAAGCAATAGCCGTTAAAGTTAATAAGTTCTTCATAGATGTTGACTCCGTAACTGCTTGTTCTTTGAGGATTTTTATGGGTTGATAAGGCTGATAGTATTGCCCATTTGAAGCAAAACTCATCATTGTTTTGCACATTTATACATGCTTTTTTTAACTTTATTTTATTTGGAAGAGGTATAAAACTGGAACCTTTTAGTGGTTGGTATTTATTTAGATTTATATGAAGTTTTAAAAGTTGAATTAGAGTCCAACCACTATCCCGTTCTTGAAAGTCTTCCATTTTTGTTATTATTCTTTGAATATTAGAAGCATATTCATCGCAATACTCTTCTAAATTGAAAATTTCCTTCATTTTCGTTTGAAAATTTTTCACTTCTATAGGGGTATTTTCTAATTCATTATTCACATTGGGACGAGCATATAATCCATACATCTCCATATTAAATTTAATAGCATCATTATCCTTTAAGAAGTTATCAACTTTTCTCTTTAACGGCTCCTCAGCTTCCTTCATAAACATCTCCGGTAGGAGACATTCTTCATTGTTATTTTCATATGCTAGAGTTATAAGCCTCTTTTTAAAAGCACTTTTAACTAGCTTTACAATACTTTTTTTTGAGCACGAAGCATTAGATCTCTCATGCTCTCTAAAATTTTCCTCACTTTGAAAATCCATTTTTCAATATTTTTTGGTACTAAACACATTTAAAAATTAATTTCAATAAACATTCAAATCAAGAAAAAGGTCACAAAATTTACATATACATATTAGATTAAAATTATTATTATAATTGCTTTTACTAACCTGTTATGAATTCGAATAATAAAACACAAAACTTAAAGTTTTTTTTTTTTAGAAATTTCACAGATATCTTTTTACGTTAAATATTTTCACAGAACTAGAATTTTGTTCGAAAAAATAGCAGGTTTTATACTTTTTTCTGTAGGCACTACTACATACGCATATACAGATAAGTATCCCAGATATAAAAATTTTTCATTACATTTTTTTCCGTTTATGAAAAAGGGATAAATAACGCATTTATGACCTCATAAATTACTACATTATATGTGCTTCAAAATATATTTCGCTAATGCACCCACACACTCCAACATACAAACATAAGTAAAAGCAAGCATACGTATGTATTTCTTTCTTAAGACTTTTTTCATATAATCAGATGTTTATCTTCCATTGTGAAATTCCATATCAAGATGTTACAAATAAATTTTGGTTCCATTTTTTTAAAAAATTTTTAGACAGCACTTGTCCTTAACAGAAGTCACTTACAGAAAACGGCGATAATGTAAACATATTCTCATTGCGTTAAGTTGTGGTTGATCTTTTGTTTTCGGCCACACATGACGATTTATTGGAGGCATTTAATAAGAACGGCTTCTCCTATTACAATTTACATTTGTCCTATGAATTTGAGTTTCGACAAAGAGGACCATTTTTGCGTGTCAGCGTAAATGATTTAATAAAACAAAAGCAAGTTTAATGTTTACGTTTAAGTTTATTCTTTGTGTACTTAATAAAACATAAGCAAGTTTAATGTTTACGTTTAAGTTTATTCTTTGTATTTTCTGTTACATACTAATACTTTCATAATTATAAGAAAAGTATGCATACGCATGTATTTCGATTGTGAAATTATATTTCATTTTTTCCAAAATGAAAGCAAGCATACGCAAGTCTTTATGACCTCATAAATTACTACATTTGTATATCCTTCAAAAATATATTTCGCAGATGCACCCACACTCTACGACATACATACATAAGTAAAAGTATGCATACGCATGTATTTCGATTGTGAAATTACATTTCATTTTATCCAAAATGAAAGCAAGCATACGCAAGTCTTTCTTTCTTACGACTTTTTTTTTCATATAACCAGATGTTTATCTTCCATTGTGAATTCCATATAATTTTTTTTTCAAAATGACCTACAACCCTTTTTTCTAAATATGATAATAAATATATTTTTTAACGAATAAGATGCATGCATATGCATGTTTAGACATAAATTAAATAAATAGTCGGCTTTCATATAGATACTTTACTATATAAATTTATTATATGAATGTATCAACTTTTTTTGATATTTAAGAATTTAGCTGTAGTTAAGTTCGAATATTGCAGAGCCATTTGGTGATTTACGTCCTTTGAAAATAATTGTCCAAATTTTGTCATTCATATTAGATAAGTAAGGATCCTCTCTGTTTAAATATTTAACGATTCTTTGCGGCATATAAAACCACTTATTGTTCTCCAAATGTACTATAACTTGGGATCCATATTGTGTAGCCTTCCATTCGAAATTTAAGATTTTGAATGGTTCATTTACGGGAATATCATAAATTTTCGTATATTCTGATTGTTTTCCTTTAGCTAAGTTAATTATTTGTTGATAGATCTAAAAGCAAATATACATATAAAATTGTATAGATATAGATACATATATAAAATTATAGATATAGATATACATTTATAAAATTCTATTTTGTAAAACTGCGTATTTACCATTTTGTTGAACGTAATTTCAGGTAAATTTAAAGAACAATAACTAAAATTAATTTCTGAAGGTTCTTTTATATTAATTTCTGTTGGTTGGTATAACTCTCATTTTTAGTATTTAATAAAAAGAACTCAAATGAGAATCTCATTAACATGGTGGGATAAAATATCTCATTCGAATTTCTGTTTATTATAAGAGTATACACATGGAAAAATATATGTATTTATGTATAACATAATGACCATATTTTGTTTTTTCAAATAGTTAAAATGCTTATAAGTGTATTTTCCACATAAGGATAATAAATTCGAATACGTGTATTTTTCCATAAGGATAAAAAATTCGAATACGTGTATTTTTCCATAAGGATAAAAAATTCGAATACGTGTATTTTTCCATAAGGATAAAAAATTCGAATACGTGTATTTTTCCATAAGGATAAAAAATTCGAATACGTGTATTTTTGCATAAGGATAAAAAATTCGAATACGTGTATTTTTCCATAAGGATAAAAAAAGTGCCAGAATGCCCACAAATATAGTACTAAAAGAAGTGTTTCCAGATTAATTTGCTTGAAAGGTAAGTGTAATTTTCTCGACCTGTTCCCTTAAATTACATCGCCCTTAAGATTTCCTCCCCCTTCTTCTTAATTCAATAAATTTTTGTGTTCTTTGCTTGTTGCGGCTTCTAACTAATCTGTCTTCTTAATTTTATTCTTAGAAAAGTATGCGTTGGTCGAGTAGAAGGTGATACCGGGTTAGTAGCGTTCCATCCTCTTCTACCCTTTCCCCTTTACTAAATATTTTGCTTCTTTCAGGTCCTTTTACGTCAACCTGGGTCCCGGGTTCCTTAAGTTAGAACCATCCGGACGAGATTTACCGTTCAATGTGTATGTGCACCCTCATGGATGATGCGGCCTCTATGTACCCTTTATATATACAGGATAATTTTGATAACTTTTTGGTTTTCAATATTTGTATACACATACTGTATTTTTGTTTTTCTTCCGGTATGTTATTCCCTATTATAGCACTGTATAAATATGTATTTCTTTTTCTATTTCAGCCATTGAAGACCTTGAGACCATTATAGGCATGATATCACAGCATTGCATCCAGTTTCGATTTTGTTGTGAGTTTTTTTCCCCCCCTTTTTTCTCGTCTTTCTCCGTGGTATGTCCTGCTCGGTTGCGTTCAGGGGGGTTATTCTGAATTGCGATTCGAAAGCAAATGCGATGGGAAAACAATGTAAATAAGATTGCTTTCGCATCGCATTTGTTATCGCATCGCAATCCAGAATAACCCCCCAGTATGGGTACTGCTGCTGTGCCTCCATTTTTTATGTTGACCACAGTATTTCCAACGTAAACTCCAGGGGAAATCTCCCGTTTATGCACAACCACAGTTTTGTCTCTTGATACAATATTCACCGGTACTATAGTGACTACTCTTTTTCTTAGACAGACGCCTTGTCTATGATTTGTTTGACAATCTATTTCCGTATGAAGGGTAAACGTCTTCATCCAATGTTCTTTATCAAATATGCTTAAGGTTCTATCTATGGTGTTTACATACACCTGTTCCACATATTATTTCTTCCAAGAATACCATCCCCAGGGATTTGTATTTCCCCTGACACAATATGGAACTCCCACGGCAACTGCCTTTTGTCTCCTATCCTGATCTCGGTAGTGCCTAGTGTCGTAGTCCTTCCTCCGAAGGCTCCAGAGAGAATTTTAGTTTGCTTTCTGCTCTTATTGAGAAAAACCTTCATTGACTCCTCTTTTACTATGCTGAAATCTGCTCCGGTATCCACAAGTAAGACCAATCTTCCCTCCCTAGCTCCTTGGCAGGGAAGCGTAATGAAAACTGTGTCCACTGTGGTGAATTTGTAAGGGTTTATAATATTGAGGATTTGTAAGGTTTGTTAAAAAAAAATGTTTAAGTATTATCTTAGCACTTCTGCCGATTCTACCGAGCATCAAAATGCCCTTTTTGAGAATGTGTAATAAAAAAAACAATTCTTAGTTGTTAATCAAAACAAATTCTGAATTTTATTTACAAAATTAGTGGCTTATATACTAAAATTAATTCTAGTCAGCATAAGTTTGCAGTTCATGAATTCCCACGAATTATGCTGACGCTTACACAATCAAAAATAAAAATATAAAATTGATTACGTCTACTTAACAATTAAAAGTTATTAATTTGTGTGTTATTGACTTCTGCACTGACAAGGTAAAGAATATTATATTTCAATACAGTGACGTGCAGAAGTGGACATACACTACACCCTTACCCTTTTTGGTTTTGGGTATTATTAAAAATAAAATGAACAAAAAATATACATAAGTATTAGAATAAAGATTCCTATTATCTAATTGTTTGTATTTATTATTGTATGTATTTACATATCTGTATGTTTACAAAATTTTTTTTTTTTGTATGATTTAAAATTTCTTAATCTCTAGTTATATTTATTTGAATGCTTATAAAATTCCTAAAGTATTTGAAATTTTAAAGTTATTAATATCTAATTATATTTATGTACTTATGTTTTAAAAAAATTTTTTTTTTTTTTTTTTTTTTATGATATAAACCTTTTTAAATTATTTTTGTGTATACTTTTAACTTTTGATTTATCTATTTCTATGGTTACATTTAAATCATCTATGTCTAGTATTTTATATGGACCTTTGTATGGGGGTTCTAGTTTTTTCCTATTCTCGGCTTTTACTAAAACTAGGTCTCCTATATTTAGTTCTATTTTATTCTGTTTCCTTTCAGAATCTAATTTTCTTTTATTTTTTACTTCTAAAATTATGTCTCTTGATTTCTGTAATGAGTAGCGAAGTCTCATTTTAAGTTCACTTAAATAATTTTCAAGATTGTAGGGACATATAATTCGTCACCTGGTAGTCTAGGAAGTTTTCCATATACTAGTTCAAATGGTGTGTAATTAGTATCTACGTTAGGGGTTGTGTTATAAGCGAAAGCAAAGTATGGTGTCCATTCGTGCCAATTGTTGTCTTCTACGAAGTTTAGGAAATATTCATTTAGAACACGGTGATTGCGTTCTAAAGTTCCTAAGGTTTCGTGATGGTATGGTGTTGAAAAATTTTGTTTTATTTTTAATAATGCACAAACCTCTCTCATAAGTTCATTAGTAAATTCTGTTCCTCGGTCCGTTTTGAGAACTTTAAATATACCGTACTTTAAAATTACTTGTTCCACAAGAGTCCTAGCTATTGTTTTTGAATCTTTTGATTCAATCGGACAAGCGATAACATTTTTCGTCAGTTCGCATTGCATAGTGAGTATATATCTGAAGTTGCCTGACGGTCTTAGTGGTCCAACTGTGTCCATTACTACGATGTCGAAACTAGTTGATGGTGTATCAGTTATGTTAAAGGGTTCTTTTGTGTATCTAGTTAGTTTGTTCTTTTGGCATGAGTCGCATGTTCCTATATAGTTTTTAATCATTTTGTTCATATTTTTCGAAATAAATCGCTGTTTTAATTTTATTAATGTCTTTCTGACACCGAAATGTCCACTATGTGGTGAGTTATGGAATTCTTCTATTAGTCTGTATTGTTTTATATTATCATTTACTCTTTTTGGCATTTTGTATATAATTATATCGACGTCATTATTTTTTAATTTATTGTATTCTTCTTTCAATTTCTCTACCGGTATATATTTAAAAATTTCATCATTATCATATAGTACGTACTTTTTATTCTTCAATTTCTTTATTTTCAATAAAAGTTTCTCCATAAATGTTTCTGAAAACATTGGATTTTCGCTTCTATTGCATATCGCACGTGTAATTTTATCATTATATTCATTATTATTATCATTATTTTCATATATAAATTTTATTCTTTGAAGCTTCTTTATATCATTCATTGATATACATTCCCACATATGAAGGTGATCAGTCTCCTGTTGAGATATGTAATTATTTTTCTTATTCTTAATTTCAATTTCATCGTTTTTCTTTTTCGTGTTTTTATTAAGCATGCTACGTGTTATTGCCAGAGTTTTTCTTTCTTTTTCATCAATACAGAGTGGAATCATTTCTTTCAATATGTTTGAATTTAATTCAATACAAGATAAAGCGTCTGCGTTAGTGTTATTTGCTCCCTTTTTATATATAATGTCAAAGTCATAATCTGATAGCTCAAGTCGAATTCTGGTCAGTTTTGAGGATGGATTCTTATGAGAAAATAGAGCAATGAGGGGTCTATGGTCTGTTACTACCGTGAATTTTCTGCCATATAGATATGGTCTAAAAAACTGTATGCCCCAATGAATTCCTAATAGTTCTTTCTCAATAACCGACTTATTTCTTTCGTGTTTATTTAAAGATTTGCTTGCATATGATATAGGCAAGTCGTTACCAATTTCGCCTTGTGAGAGTATTGCTCCTAAAGCTACGTTTGAGGCATCTGCGGTCAGTACAAACGGTTTCTCAAAATCAGGGTATTGTAATAGAGGTGGGTTCTTTAGTCTCTTAATGTGTCAAATGCTCTTTGGCAATCTTTTGTCCATTCGAATTTGACTTTTTTTTTCAATAAATTATTTAGACAATTTGCTATTTTAGCAAAATCCGGAATAAATCTTCTATAATAATTACAGAAGGCTATGAATCTTCTAACTTCGTCTGAATTTTTTGGAACGGGATACTGTTCAATAACCTTATATTTTGTTGGATCGGTTTTAATACCGTCTTTTGTAATAAGATGTCCTAAATATAGGACTTCTGGTTTTAAGAAGCAACATTTTTCTGCGTTTAATTTTAAATTGTAATGTTTTAGTCTTTCAAATACTCTTATGAGATTTTCGTTGTGGTGTTTAAGGCTGCATCCGAAAATAATTATATCGTCTACATATAGGAATGCTTTAGATTCCAAACCAGATAACGCTATGGTAAGCATTCTTTGAAAGCTGTTTGATGATATTTTAAGTCCAAAAGGTAGTCTATTGTACTGATAGTGACCGCTGTTAGTGGAAAATGCTGTAATTGGTCTTGACGCTGTATCTAGTTCTACCTGATGAAAAGAACTTGTCATATCAAGAGTTGAGAAAAATTTTGCTCGTCCTAGCCTGTCTAAAACATCTTCTAGTCTTGTTAGGGGGAATTTGTCGTTCACAACTTTATCATTTAGACGCCTGTAATCTACAACCAAACGCCATTTCTTTATTTCATCTTGTCCCTTTTTTGGAACCAATAACAAAGGGGAGTTGTATGGGCTAATTGAATGCTCTATTATATTTTCTTGTAATAGTTTTTGTACTTGTCTGTCTATTTCAGTCAATTGTGTTTGTGGTAACCGATAATTTTTTATGTATACCGGGGTGTTATCATTTAGCTCTATGGTTTGTTTGTAGAAATTGGTAGTTGTTAAGGGTTCTCCTTCTAGATGAAAAATTTTTTGATATTGTTTTAATATGTTGTATAATGCTTTCTGTTTCTCGTCGTCAAAATCTTTGAATTTGATTGTTTCTAGTAACTTCCGAAATCTTGTTTCTGAATAATATTCGTCATCCTGGTGAGTGGTTTTATAGATGTTATAATATTGTAAAGGTATTGCAGATAGTTTAAGTTGTGATAATCGTATGGGTGTTTCTAATGTATTTAGAATCTTAATGTGACGATTACCATTTTTTGGTATTATCGTATTTGCAACGAAAATTCCGTGTTCTATTTCTTTATTACATATGACACTATCTTCACCTATTTCAATATTGATTTTTACTATTTTTTCACTTCTTGGGGGTATAATAATACTTCTTACTTGTTTGGCATTAGTTTCTATAGGAATTGTGATAATATCTTCATTTATATAAACACTGATGGTTTGTGTGTCATAATTTATTATGCAATTGTATTTATAAAAAAAATCCAGTCCCAAAATTCCGTCTGCGTTTATCGGAAAGTCGCTGTTTACCAGATAGAATTTATGTTTCAAGTATTGTTCTCCAAGTGCTACTTCTAATTCAGTCGATCCGAGAGTTTCTGTATGGTCTTTGGTTATGCCATTCAACATAAAAATATCTTGTTCAAATACATTATATCCGTGTATAACATTTTCCTTGTAAAGAGATATATCAGAGCCAGTATCTATCAAAAAAGTCAATTTATAAGTCAGGTTTTTGATAGATAAATATATAAAGTTCGACGTGTTGGGATTTATTGTGTGAATCTGTAATTTTCCCCTTCCAGAGATTCGTTCTGAATCTCCAGGGTTTCTCCGTTTCCCTGTCGATGTATTGTGCGTACGTTTGGGTGGTTATTCCTTTGATTGGTATGGTTGTTATTGTTATAGTTATTTCTATTATTTCTGTTGTAAGCATTATTTGTGTTATATCTACTGTTGGTATTAGTTCTATTCCTATTATAATTGTTAAAATTTCTACTGTTATTGCTGTTGTTATAGTTATTGTTGTGGTTTCTATTATTTCTGTTGCGATTAGTGTTAAAATCTTGTCTTTCTTGAATGTTGTATCTATTATTGTTATCGTTGTAATTGTTATTGTTCCTACTGTGTTGGCCATAAAAATTGTTTTGTCTTGAATATTTGTTGTTCCGAAATTCTATATTGTTTTTGTTATTTCTATTTATTTGTAGGGTTTTAAATGTATCTGCTATGTGTAATGATCTTTCTTGTGTGATAGCAATATCATAAGCCTGCGATAAAGTCTTTGGTTGGGCTGCTATAACTGCTAGTCGTATATTTTCATACAGACCTTCCTGAAAGATTTCCAGTGCTAATTTTTCGTTCATTTGTTTTATTGTAGCGCGGGGTATTTCGTTTGTATTGTGTCCTAGTTCTGAAATTTGTGCTAACGTCAAGTCTGCAATTAATGAAGTTATTTTTTCTTTATAATTTAGTACGTTACCCTTCTGCCTAGTATTCTTCAGTTCAAAATAAATGCTACTTGCTGTCCTTGTAGATTTGAAATTTTTAGTCAGTGAAGTTCTGAATTCGCTCAATGTTGTCGGTGTTTGTTCTATTGTTAAAATATCTCTCACTCTATCATTCAGTTTCATTGCTATTACATATTTTATCAAATGTTTTTTCCCTTGTTCATTTAATTCATCGTAGACTAGTTCAACCATCGATAGGAATGTTTCAATGTGTTTTGCCTTTCCGTCAAATGTCGGAATTGTATCCGAAGCCTGTTTACCGTTGAAATTAGACATGGTTCTAGCTTCTACTGTTTCCTCATTAGACATGGTTCCTAATTCTAACGTTTCTTCTCTAAAGAACTCTTTACTATTTCTTATAATAGTATCAAGTGCTGTCTGCTTTAATTCTTTAAATTGATTAATTTTTTCTTCTCTCGCTATTTTTGGTAAAGTTGCAATTAATTTACCGTATTTTTTACTAAGTTGTTTAATTAATATTATTTTTTGGATAACAGTTTCTTTAGTGTATTTTCTACTACCTGATTTTTTTGCATTTGTAATTATTTTTTTGCAACTCTCTGTTTATTTCTTCCATCTACAATAAGTATTTATTTTATTTTATATACATATATGTTATACCTTTTATTTCTTTCATCTACAATAAGTTTGTAATTTATTTTTCCTTATACTATACATTTTGTACTCTATTGCTAATAATTTCTCTTTTGATATAATTTCTTGTTAATTTCCATAATCCAAATACAATTAAAATAATTAAAAGTACTATTATTACTTCCTGGCTTATTGTAATTTTGTTGTCATTTATGGCGTATGCATTTGCATTGCCTTCTATTTTTGCATCATTTATTCCCATGGTTTGGTCTATATGTCGTAGAATTATATCGAGTCTATCTTCTTCCGTAAGTTCAAAATTGTTCATTAGTTAAAGTTTTTCCATCCTACTTTCTTTAGCTCTATTAGTTGTTTTATTAGACTCTTCTTTTGGGTACCTTGGCTGATGTCTATGACTCTTTGCAGGTCTCGGCAAGCTGCTTCAAATTTTCGTTTTTTTCCTCCTCTCTTTTTTGTTATTGTGTATTTTGTTTCGGTTACTCTGGGGTTTCTGTTCTTTTCTTGCCTTGCCTTATACTGCTCGATGGTAATCCGTTTGGGGCCTGCTTCCTTTGGTGTTGGTATGTAAACCGGTGGTTGTTGTTGAGTGTTTTCCAAGGCAACTGGGACGTATTCTTGTGACTCGTTCACCAATTCTTCGTATTTTTTAAAAAGTGCATCTATTTCTTCCTTAGTACTCATTGAAATTACAGGATCAGCTTTTAAAACTTTTTTTTTTTTATAATTGTCTTAAAGGTTTAAATAATATTTTATAAAAATATTTTGCAGGATCGCCATGTGGTGAATTTGTAAGGGTTTATAATATTGAGGATTTGTAAGGTTTGTTAAAAAAAATGTTTAAGTATTATCTTAGCACTTCTGCCGATTCTACCGAGCATCAAAATGCCCTTTTTGAGAATGTGTAATAAAAAAAACAATTCTTAGTTGTTAATCAAAACAAATTCTGAATTTTATTTACAAAATTAGTGGCTTATATACTAAAATTAATTCTAGTCAGCATAAGTTTGCAGTTCATGAATTCCCACGAATTATGCTGACGCTTACACAATCAAAAATAAAAATATAAAATTGATTACGTCTACTTAACAATTAAAAGTTATTAATTTGTGTGTTATTGACTTCTGCACTGACAAGGTAAAGAATATTATATTTCAATACAGTGACGTGCAGAAGTGGACATACACTACACCACATTGCCCGGTGATTCAGTACCATCTTCTATATTTCGCATCATCTCTTCACTTTTTTCCTCTTCAATTTTTTTGTTTAATTTTTTGTCTTTCGCAGTTTTTTCTTCTATAGTGTGCCCGTTCTCTTGATTTACTGAGTGTACAACTGCCTCGGTTACTATCTTGGTTGGCTGCTCTGTTTCTGAGTCAGTCTCCGTATCATCTTTATTTACCCGACTCTCTCCTTCTGTTTCCTTATTATAATTGTATTTGTTCTCTTTTTTATGCCAATCTGATGTTAATTTACGGGACCCCAGTTATTGGCGATAACTGTGCCGAATTTCGTTTCCCTGAGCATTTGTCCGATTAGTATAGCTGTGGGCCTCTACTGGTCTGTCAGCTAGGTCCCTGCCATGATTGCTACCCTGCACCTGTTGGTAGATCCCTGTGCCTACTGCCTGAGTTTGTCTGATATTGCTTCTGCAGTCCCGTGCAAAATGTCCCTGTTGCTGACATTTAAAACAGGTTAGTCGTGTACCATTGTTTCCATTTGCCCCACGGGATTCTGCTTCCACGGGATTCTGTGTTTGTTATCCTCCTATTGTTTTCTGCCGTCCTTCTATCCAATTGATTTTGGTTGGGTATGTTTCTTCTTGGCTCGCAGAAAGGGGTTTCCTTGTGACCATTTATCCTACACAATCGGCCCCCTGTTTCCACAGAACGTACAGCTCATGATATTCCTGCACAGTGTCCCCATTTCATGGCCGTATTTTCCACAGCTCATACAGTATGGTGTGTTTAGCCGCTTTTTGCAGCTATTCCATTCATGCCCCATCCTGTTGCAAAAACTACAGGGGACTTCAGAATCTATTATGTTGATACCGTGTGTTGGTTCACCAAACAATTCTTCTGCATTTTCAACGATCTCTATCAAGTTTGTGAGCTCTTCCTCTTCCTGTCCCACAAATCGAGCTTTAAGAGCATGGTCCTTTAAGCCCTTGATATAGCTCCTTACTGCTTTACGTTTAAAGTCTTTCAGCATGGTTTCCCGGCCAGGTCCCACCGGCCATTCGTTTTCTACTGTTGTTTTTGCCTCGCTTAGCAGGTTATCTAGGCGCTCTCCAAACTTGCATGCTGACTCTCTGGTGCTCTGTTAGCAACCTAGGATCAGCTCCCTTATTTTATCTAAGCTCTTGTTCTTCAGATAGTGTTTCTTGAGCGCGTTGCATAATGCGTCCACGGAACTGAAATTCATCTAGGAAATTCTTGAGTAGGCGCTCCCTAGGAGTCTCAATTTCAAGCACTGTATTACATCCTGGTGTAGTGAATCTTACTTTGATTATTACATTTGTAATTTTAGATCTGCCCTCGTAACGTTAGTTTTAAGTAAATTCCTTTAATAACAATACACAACAACAATGCTATGCTAAATCTGCCTTTTAAATCTCTAGCCAGTGGCGTAATTAAGCGCCGGCAAATTTATAAATAAAAATAAATAGTTACCACCACACTTTCATCACAACACTGGGTTAAGACGTTATTTGCACCCGTGAGTACTTCTCTTTCTACCATCTTGCATCCTTGTATGTATCTGAATACTTCTGATGATAACTCAGGCCCATCGGTCCCGAAGTATGATTGGACTGTGTTGTTTACTATCTTAATAATTTCATACAGCGAAGGCATTTTGATCCTTTCTATTTCCGCTCTCTCAGTAGTATGGTTTTGCTGGGGTGACGGTGATCGTCTTTCTATGTTCCACGCAAGAACTTGTAGAATGTCCACTTAATAACCATACTTGTCGATCCGTTCTTTTAATTCTTCTGTCTTCGTCTGCGGGTTGTCCATTAAAACTATGTATATTTTACTTACCCATTTTCCGCTGGTTATCGTCTTGCTAGTGGGCTGTGGTTTAGGCTGTTTTTATCCCAAAGTGTTACGGTTTTAATTCCGACTTGTACGTTCGTAACCGCACCAAATTTTCCCAATCAAATAAAATTTCCCTTTTTTTTATTGGTCTGTTACAGCTTAGTCCTGCACAAAAACACGACAACACGAAGGTTATTAAATTGTCGGGAATTGTGCAGTTCTACACCATCCAATGTAGGATTCAACAATACAAAGGTTGCTAGAATTTAGGCGTTATTGCATTGTTGTTTTTTTACACTGGACAGTTTTTTATCGAACAAAATCAACACAAGGAAAATTAAATTATCTGACGTAATTATTAACACGGCTACCGGCTGCGCCAAAAATGTTACATTTTTATTTGTAACTTATTTTCGGAATAAAAACCGTAAACGCGGCTCCCTGAGACGGTTATAAAATAATAAAATTAATCTAAGTAATAAAAATAAAAATGTAAATAAAGTAAAAGTAATAACTAAAATCATAATAGTCTCTTGTGTTTTAATTCCGGAAGTAACCTACAAAAGAAAACCGTAACAAAGAGTTAAGTCTTCTAAATTTTCAACATCTATCTTCTCTACCCTATCCCTCTCTCTGAGTTCCGGCACAGTGCACTGCAAACGTAGGGGTCATCTCCTGAGTGCTGGTCCTAATGAAAAAAAAAAAAAAAAACATGGAAATCGCATAGACGCAAAGTTTATCCAAATGAAATTAAAAGCAGCCCAAATGAAGTGGCTTATTGGAAGAAACTCTATACTAAGCCTAGACTGTAAACTTCTATTATACAACGCGATCCTAAAACCAATATGGTCCTATCGAATCCAGTTATGGGACACTGCCTCAGCATCGAATGTAGAAAAAATTCAAAGGCGACAAAACAAAATTCTACGTTCTATTACAGCAGCCCCTGGTATATCCGAAGTCAGCTATAAATACCCTAATAACAAGGGTCACAGTAATATGTGAATTTCCCTAATATAGAGTAAAAACAACAAAAACGTTAAAATACAAAGTAGAATACTTTGATGATAACGGACTATGAGTTTGTGTTAATTATTAGTTCCAAACAGTAATGAGGGAATTTCGTACTAACCAGCATTGTTTCATTGTAGAATAAAAATTGAATTAAAAATTAATTCTCATATTCTATTTCTGTTGAAAACTGGTTAAATAGTTGATATTCTTCTCAATTAGTATCCACTTTACGAAAATTGTAAAGATGGACAATTGAACGCTGATGAGAGGTGTAGCGGCCTTGAAATCAGTACTGATACGTTCTGCTAAAAACTGATTGGATATAAATAATAATATTTTCCAACACAAAAAAACTCTTAGTAATTTTGAATTTTCATTAATTCAATAAAACTGAACTTGAGCCTGATAATATTACTTTTCATATGTAAATCAATATAAGTTCAAATAATAATTACGTTTATTCGTAATAATAATATAAAAATATTACTTCCGCTTGGGCACGAGCTATAAATACCCTAATAACAAGGGTCACAGTAATATGTGAATTTCCCTAATATAGAGTAAAAATAACAAAAACGTTAGAATACAAAGTAGAATACTTTGATGATAACGGACTATGAGTTTCTGTTGATTACACGGTGCTACAAATGAGCACTTTTTTTTATACTTGAAAAATGACCTAGTGTAGGTTATAGACCTTATTTAGTAGATCATAAATCAATTTTTAAAAGTTCGGAAACACCCACTTTTTTTTATACTTGAAAAGAGCACCGTGTAATCAACACAAACTCATAGTCCGTTATCATAAAAGTATTCTACTTTGTATTCTAACGTTTTTTTTATTTTTACTCTATATTAGGGAAATTCACATATTACTGTGACCCTTGTTATTAGGGTATTTATAGCTCGTGCGCAAGCGGAATTAATATTTTTATATTATTATTACGAATAAACGTAATTATTATTTGGCGCTTGGGCACGAGCTATAAATACCCTAATAACAAGGGTCACAGTAATATGTGAATATCCCTAATATAGAGTAAAAATAACAAAAACGTTAGAATACAAAGTAGAATACTTTTATGATAACGGACTATGAGTTTGTGTTGATTACACGGTGCTCTTTTCAAGTATAAAAAAAAGTGGGTGTTTCCGAACTTTTAAAAATTGATTTATGATCTACTAAATAAGGTCTATAACCTACACTAGGTCTCTTTTCAAGTATAAAAAAAAGTGCTCATTTGTAGCACCGTGTAATCAACAGAAACTCATTGTCCGTTATCATCAAAGTATTCTACTTTGTATTTTAACGTTTTTGTTGTTTTTACTCTATATTAGGGAAATTCACATATTACTGTGACCCTTGTTATTAGGATATTTATAGCTCGTGCGCAAGCGGAATTAATATTTTTATATTATTATTACGAATAAACGTAATTATTATTTGGCGCTTGGGCACGAGCTATAAATACCCTAATAACAAGGGTCACAGTAATATGTGAATTTCCCTAATATAGAGTAAAAATAACAAAAACGTTAAAATACAAAGTAGAATACTTTGATGATAACGGACTATCGAGTTTGTGTTAATTATTAGTTCCAAACAGTAATGAGGGAATTTCGTACTAACCAGCACTATTTCATTGTAGAATAAAAATTTAATTAAAAATTAATTCTCATATTCTATTTCTGTTGAAAACTGGTTAAATAGTTGAAATTCTTCTCAATTAGTATCCACTTTACGAAAATTGTAAAGATGGACAATTGAATGCTGATGAGAGGTATAGCGGCCTTGAAATCAGTACTGATACGTTCTGCTAAAAACTGATTGGATATAAATAATAATATTTTCCAACACAAAAAAACTCTTAGTAATTTTGAATTTTCATTAATTCAATAAAACTGAACTTGAGCCTGATAATATTACTTTTCATATGTAAATCAATATAAGTTCAAATTATAATTACGTTTATTCGTAATAATAATAATATAAAAATATTAATTCCGCTTGGGCACGAGCTATAACTACCCTAATAACAGGGGTCACAGTAATATGTGAATTTCCCTAATATAGAGTAAAAACAACAAAAACGTTAAAATACAAAGTAGAATACTTTGATGATAACGGACTATGAGTTTGTGTTAATTATTAGTTCCAAACAGTAATGAGGGAATTTCGTACTAACCAGCACTGTTTCATTGTAGAATAAAAATTGAATTAAAAATTAATTCTAATATTCTATTTCTGTTGAAAACTGGTTAAATAGTTGATATTCTTCTCAATTAGTATCCACTTTACGAAAATTGTAAAGATGGACAATTGAACGCTGATCAGAGGTGTAGCGGCCTTGAAATCAGTACTGATACGTTCTGCTAAAAAATGATTGGATATAAATAATAATATTTTTCAACATAAAAAACTCTTAGTAATTTTGAATTTTCATTAATTCAATAAAACTGAACTTGAGCCTGATAATATTACTTTTCATATATACATCAATATAAGTTCAAATAATAATTACGTTTATTCGTAATCTTTATATATATAATTCTACTGTACGATCGTTGTGACTGAACTCCTCCTAAACGGCTGGACCGATTTGCATAAATTTTTCTGTATGCGTGTGGGTTGCGCTCCGGATGGTTTAGATTTACAATTCGGTCCAATTGGACAAAGGGGCGTGGTACCTCCCATACAAGCCAAATATTAAAAATCTATTAGTTCTGCTCCTAATAACGGTATTTGAACAAAATTTGGTACGTCGGTTTGGTGTGCATTTCTTAAGTGCTGCTGCAAATATTTGCGGGATTGGACAAAGGGGCGTGGTACCTCTCATACAAACCACAAATTAAAAATCTATTATTTCTGCTCCTAATAACGGTATTTGAACAAAATTTGGTATGTCGGTTTGGTGTGCATTTCTTAAGTGCTGCTGCAAATATGGGCGGGATTGGACAAAGGGGCGTGGTACCTCTTATACAAACCACAAATTAAAAATCGATTATTTCTGCTCCTGATAATGGTATTTGAACAAAATTTGGTATGTCGGTTTGGTGTGCATTTCTTAAGTGCTGCTGCAAATATGGGCGGCATTGCACAAAGGGGCGTGGTACCTCTCATACAAACCACAAATTAAAAATCTATTATTTCTGCTCCTGATAATGGTATTTGAACAAAATTTGGTATGTCGGTTTGGTGTGCATTTCTTAAGTGCTGCTGCAAATATGGGCGGCATTGCACAAAGGGGCGTGGTACCTCTCATACAAACCACAAATTAAAAATCTATTATTTCTGCTCCTGATAACGGTATTTGAACTAACTTTGGTACGTCGGTTTGGTGTGCATTTCTTAAGAGCTGCTGCAAATATGGGCGGGATTAGACAAAGGGGCGTGGTACCTCTTATACAAACCACAAATTAAAAATCTATTATTTCTGCTCCTGATAACGGTATTTGAACAAAATTTGGTATGTCGGTTTGGTGTGCATTTCTTAAGTGCTGCTGCAAATATGGGCGGGATTGGACAAAGGGGCGTGGTACCTCTTATACAAACCACAAATTAAAAATGTATTATTTCTGATATTTCTGATAATGGTATTTGAACAAAATTTGGTATGTCGGTTTGGTGTGCATTTCTTAAGTGCTGCTGCAAATATGGGCGGCATTGCACAAAGGGGCGTGGTACCTCTCATACAAACCACAAATTAAAAATCTATTATTTCTGCTCCTGATAACGGTATTTGAACAAACTTTGGTACGTCGGTTTGGTGTGCATTTCTTAAGTGCTGCTGCAAATATGGGCGGGATTAGACAAAGGGGCGTGGTACCTCTCATACAAACCACAAATTAAAAATCTATTATTTCTGCTCCTGATAACGGTATTTTAACAAAATTTGGTATGTCGGTTTGGTGTGCATTTCTTAAGTGCTGCTGCAAATATGGGTGGAATTGGACAAAGGGGCGTGGTACCTCTCATACAAACCACAAATTAAAAATCTATTATTTCTGCTCCTGATAACAGTATTTGAACAAAATTTGGTATGTCGGTCTGGTGTGCATTTCTTAAGTGCTGCTGCAAATATGGGCGGGATTGGACAAAGGGGCGTGGCACCGCCCATATAACCCAAAAATTTAAATCGCCATATTTTGGGCATTTTTTTACCTACGTCGATGATATTTGGTACATATGGTATTGGCATAATTTGGAACACGTACCAGGAGAAAATTGGGTGGGACCACGCCCCTTTTTTAGGAAAACCAAACCCTTGGACCGATCTTCCTGAAATTTTCACAGCATGTTACTGTGACTCTGGAAGGAATAATAGCCTATATGAAGTTTTGATTGGACAAAGAGGCGTGGCACCGCCCATATAGCCCAAAAATTTAAATCGCCATATTTTGGGCATTTTTTGACCTACGGCGATGATATTTGGTACATATGGTATTGGCATAATTTGGAATACGTACCAGGAGAAAAGTGGGTGGGACCACGCCTCTTTTTAGGAAAATTAAAAATCGTAATATAGTCTTAACTACTGGACCGATCGTCATTAAATTTTCACAATAGAATATATAAATACTTCTAATTTTATTTTATAACGAGGGGGTAGCGAAGCAGACCGGGATAATCTAGTAATAATATAAAAATAGAAAAAAAATAATATTTATTCCAAATAATTTTTTTATAGTTTCAGCGATATTTAATTAACGTTACGACTTGATAGCGATTATTGAAGCAAATAATCATGTTATAACAATACATTAAAAGGGATCGTTTGAATTATGTAAATATATTGAAATCTATCCAAAATCTGACTAAATGATTTTTTTTTTTTATTTTCATTTTAAAAATTTTGTTATTTAATAATTTTCTGTTATAATAAATTCTTAATAAGTTTTTGTTTTGTAATCCTGATGAAGGTAAGTTTATAAAAAATTATATTGGGATTTTTAATTTATTCAATATGATTGGCTTTTAAGATTAGTCATTATTCAAATTGTTAAAACTATTACCTGTTTTCTCAGTGGATATCTCTTCGCAGCAATTTATAGAGTTGTTGTTTTGTATTATATCAGATTGATAAGAATTATGATCTATATACGAAATTTGTTGTTTTGGTTCTTTGTTTTCTTGTACAAGTGGCATTTCTTTTAATCGTTTATATTTTTATTGAAGACATTATTTGTTGGATATCTCTTGGTAATAGTGGATGTGTGCAATTATTAAAAGGATTATTTATTTCTATTACATACAAAATAAAATGTACATATGTTAATACACACATATACGCAGTAAGCCGAGTACGTGGGGTCTCGACTTTATTAATAAGTTTTAGATTTCTGCTCTCTTCATTCTGGTAATATATCTTCTCCTCCGGCCATGTTCGAGTTTGGTGAAACAGTCTGTTTCAGCAATAGTAAAAATTCAAAAAGAGAAATATGAATAGTTAATTAAATTTTTATGCATGCACTCAAAAAGTATAAAAAGGATGGCATATCATAATATCCACTGATATAATGTCCGTGAACTTTTCACTCCAAAAAGTGTCATAATATCCATGGAAGTTTATATATATATATCTATGTGTGAAATACGTAACACATAAAATATATCCTACTAGCTAAGATCATTATAATTAGAATGATCCTTAAATAAATTTTATTAGGATTAGGATTAGGATCATTCTGATTAGGAAAATATCATTAAGCCAATTCATATATCTTTTCATAATAATGCGTTTGCATCTACGTGATTTGCCCAAATCATCTCATTTGGTCAAATGAGGTAATTTGCAAAATGATTTCCCATACATTTTTCATATGAGCATATTATCTCAAATGACTTAATTTCCTCCAAATTACTTCGAATTTTGTCTATCGATAAAGTATGGCACGAAGGTCTTATACACAAATTAACGGAAAATCTTCCCGCAAACATCGTCAGACTTTTTTAATTTTTTTTATTTTTAATTTAATTTATTCATTATTATTTACGAAACCGAGCTTAAAAGCCATATTTGGTTTCACTAAAGCTACTACATGAGTTTTTTTTATTAATATTAATAATAGATATAATAAATTTTATTTATTTGTTGCGGGTTAGCAATATCTAGATATATATTTCGTTGGTAGCTATACCAATTCATCAGTAGATGCTTTACCCTTTATGTTTAAAAAATTCCAAAGCTCATCTACATATTTATACAAACTCTCACAAATATATTTTTTGTGAATTACAAAGCATAAAAATAGCCTATAAAAAAAATTTTTCAAACACAAACAACAATAATTTTCCATTATGAATGTGTTTACTTTTCTACACCTATACAATTAGACAACCGTTGGTTGCCATTAAAAGTATTTTATAAGGCAAAAATGAAAAGCAAATCTCCCCGTTACAAAATTTTACAAATAAACAAAATAAATAAAATTTAAAACATAAATACTTGAGTACATGCTCAAATAAATGTAAAATTTTGTAATAGATATACAGCCCAATCACGAATATTCCCTCGGAATTTCTCTCCCACGGAAAATACTTTTCTCGAGAAAAATTTCCTCCAATTATAAATTCCGCGGGAACAAAAAAGTTAAAAAGTGGCATCACTGAATTTTGAAGCCAGCTGTTTTGCTTATTGGCATATAATTTTCTTGTTTTTGTTTCCAATTTGCGGTTTTGTGTGTGCAAAGATAATTAAATAAAAATAAAAAATACTGAAATTGAGCCTGATAATATTAATTTTTATACGTCTATATATAAATTAATTTGTGTTGAAAAAAATTTGAAATGAATAATTTAACTTTACGAGCACTTGTTGTTGAAGAACAACACCAAGAAAGAAATAACCAACGGATCACCAGAAGGCAGTTGCGGGATGCATCTAATCCTCTTGAGTTGCCGCTGTCACTGTAAGTACATATGTAAATACAATTAATTACTCGATTTAAAGTTTTTAGCTTGCAACAGGTTTCAAAAGTACTATAGAGTAAATAAACCGGCTTTTCGGTATTTACTAGGTATTTGGTACCTTTATGGAAACCACAGGCAATGGCTGCATTGGATTCCATTAATGTTACCAAATGTTGCAATTGCGCTTTATTTGTGCTCTTCGACCTAAATAAACAATTAAATATTTTTTTTATTTATTTAAACTGTGTTTTATTAAAAATTACTTACATTTTTATGTAAACTCCCTTCAGTTTTCTAAGTGAAATATATTTAGGAAAAAAACTGTATTCAAAGGCATTCAGAATAACTACTTTTTTCCCCATTCACTTTTATATTCTTTCACACGGTTGATAAAAATCGTACAAATATGTAGAAAAGGTAAAGTGAGAAATCTCATGCGGGATTTTTATTCATAATAGGAGGAATGGGGAAAGGGAGAAAACTCACGCGGAATTATTATTCATGATTGGGCTGATAATATATATAATAAGCAATAAATTTAAATATAATTAAAAAATAAGCAAAATAGGCCAAAATAGTGAGAAGAAACCAGAGGAAAATACTAAACTGAGGGGTTACCTGAACATAAAGCACATAATAACTTATTCTTATACGTGGAAACCGAAAAATCAAATGTTCTCATATTTGCTGGCAACATATTATAATCCCTTGCAACTCTTACAAAATATGATCTCTCCAGCAAGCTAGTTAACTTTGGAATAATAAGCTGCCTATTCCTATTGGATCTAGTAAATGCAAATAGATCAACAAGGTATAGTGGTGATTGTAATTTATATATCCTGTAAAAGTGCAGTAAATTTCTAAATTTAAGAAAATCAGCGAAGGTCACACCTAAAAATTTGAAAACATAAGGTGATACATGCTGCCGTAATTTTAAAGAGTATACATATCTCATGATTCTATTAAATGCAAGCCTAACTTTCCTAACCAGGTAACCAAAAGTCCCGGAATAAGCTTCCAGAGCATATAGGAAAACAGGCATAATTAGAGCATGAACAATCTTCGCTTTAACATGAAAGGGAAGCAACAAATTTACACTATACAATCTACGCAATATAAAGCTAACTTTCGAGATATAAGAGTTAGTAGGACTTTCAAAACACAACTTAGCATCGATGGTGACACCAAGACACCTAATTTCATCCACGAATTCAATCACCTCACCACCAAATACAAAGAAAAGTTAAATCTAAAACTATTACAAAATAATATTGCTTTAGTCTTGGAAGGATTAACAGAAAGTTTGTTGTCAATCATCCATTTATAAGACAAATCAACCTTGTAATCGATCATGTTCTGCAAAACATCAGGAAATTCGGAATTACCTTTAAATAATAATTGTATGTTATCAGCAAAAGAAAAAACCTGGCAAATGTTATCAGTTAACGTTCCAAATAAATCATTGACATAAAGAATAAAAAGCATTGGGCCAAGAACAGATCCCTGAGGTACTCCACTTAACACAGAGAGCATGTTAGAGTTCCCATTAGCAGTAAAAACAAATAGTTTTCTATCTAAAAGATAGGACGAGATCAGTCTGCAGGCTGACCTGGAAAATCCATTTAAAGGAACGTAAATTTGTGGTTCGAGAAGGCAATTTTTTAAGCCCTCCGCAGTCGATCGAACCCGGAGTTCAACAAGGCAGCATCTTTGGTCCCTGTAGAAGCTTCCCGCAATTTACAAGGGTATAAATCAAAATTAGAAAAATGGCTCGACCGTAACACACTGTAGTCAAATATCTAGGCGTTCACCTTGATCGACGTTAAACATGGAAATCGCACATAGACGCAAAGCTGATCCAAATGAAATTAAAAGCAGCCCAAATGAATTGGCTTATGGGAAGAAATTCTATACTAAGCCTAGACTGTAAACTTCTCATATACAACGCGATCCTGAAACCAATATGGTCCTATGGAATCCAGTTATGGGGCACTGCCTCAGCATCAAATGTCGAAAAAATTCAAAGGCGACAGAATAAAATTCTACGTACAATAACAGCAGCCCCCTGGTATATCCGAAACCAGCGAATTCACAAAGATCTTGATGTTCCGTTGGTGAAGACAGTATTTTCAAAACACGCTAAAAAATATATTAAAAAAACTTGAGTTGCACCCAAATGTACTTGCACGCAAAATTCTACATTATAGAGGCCACACCCGGCTGAAAAGGAGGGATACTCTTTTTCTCAGCCGAACACGAGAGATGTAAAACTACAAAAATTAACCGCTGAAACTAATAAACTTTGTTTAGCATTATAGGAGGCCAAACCCTTGGACCGATCTTCCTGAAATTTTCACAGCATTTAACTGGAATTCTCGGATGAATTATAGGCTACTTTTTTTTCAACCACACCCACTTTTACGCCCACTTTTTTAAATTATGTTCCTCCTACCACGTAGTTTTTAACAGATTTTATAATGTAAAGTGAACATAACTTCGCCATCGGATCAATTTTCAAAATTCTTTCAGCATATGGAAAAGGTGCATTAAATTTTTTTGTTTTTGAAAATTATGCGTAGGAGCAGGGTGTCGTAAATGGCCCGCCACAATAATTGTTTATCAAATAACTTCGCCATATTTTGGGCATTTTTTGACCTACGTCGATGATATTTAGTACATATGGTATTGGCATAATTTGGTATACGTACCAGGAGAAAAGTGGGTGGGACCACGCCCTTTTTTTAGGAAAACCAAACCCTTGGACTGATCTTCCTGAAATTTTCACAGCATATTACTCTGACTCTGAAAGGAATAATAGGCTATATGAAGTTTTGATTGGACAAAGAGGCGTGGCACCGCCCATATAACCCAAAAATTTAAATCGCCATATTTTGGGCATTTTTTGACCTACGTCGATGATATTTGATACATATGGTATTGGCATAATTTGGAATACGTACCAGGAGAAAAGTGGGTGGGACCACGCCCCTTTTTTAGGAAAACCAAACCCTTGGACCGATCTTCCTGAAATTTTCGCAGCATGTTACTGTGACTCTGGAAGGAATAATGGGCTATATGAAGTTTTGATTAGACAAAGAGGCGTGGCACCGCCCATATAACCAAAAATTTAAATCGCCATATTTTGGGCATTTTTTGACCTACGTCGATGATATTTGGTACATATGGTATTGGCATAATTTGAAATACGTACCAGGAGAAAAGAAGGTGGAGCCACGCCCGTTTTTAGGAAAACCAAACCCTTAAACCGATCTTCCTGAAATTTTCACAGCATATTACTGTGACTCTGAAAGGAATAATAGGCTATATATGAAGTTTTGATTGGACAAAGAGGCGTGGCACCGCCCATATAACCCAAAAATTTAAATCGCCATATTTTGGGCATTTTTTGACCTACGTCGATGATATTTGATACATATGGTATTGGCATAATTTGGAATACGTACCAGGAGAAAAGTGGGTGGGACCACGCCCCTTTTTTAGGAAAACCAAACCCTTGGACCGATCTTCCTGAAATTTTCACAGCATGTTACTGTGATTCTGGAAGGAATAATGGGCTATATGAAGTTTTGATTGGACAAAGAAGCGTGGCACCGCCCATATAACCCAAAAATTTAAATCGCCATATTTTGGGCATTTTTTGACCTACGTCGATGATATTTGGTACATATGGTATTGGCATAATTTGAAATACGTACCAGGAGAAAAGAAGGTGGAGCCACGCCCGTTTTTAGGAAAACCAAACCCTTAAACCGATCTTCTTGAAATTTTCACAGCATATTACTGTGACGCTGAAAAGAATAATAGGCTATATGAAGTTTTTATTGGACAAAGAGGCGTGGCACCGCCCATATAACCAAAAATTTAAATCGCCATATTTTGGGCATTTTTTGACCTACGTCGATGATATTTGGTACATATGGTATTGGCATAATTTGGAATACGTACCAGGAGAAAAGTGGGTGGAACCACGCCCCTTTTTAGGAAAACCAAACCCTTGGACCGATCTTCCTGAAATTTTCACAGAATGTTACTGTGACTCTGAAAAGAATAATATGCTATATGAAGTTATGATTGGAAAAAGAGGCGTGGCACCGCCCATATAACCCAAAAATTTAAATCGCTATATTTTGGGCATTTTTTGACCTACATCAATGATATTTGGTACATATGGTATTGGCATAATTTGGAATACGTACCAGGAGAAAAGTGGGTGGAACCACACCCCTTTTTAAGAAAACCAAACCCTTGGACCGATCTTCCTGAAACTTTCACAACATGTCTGGAAGGAATAATAGGCTATATGAAGTTTTAATAATTTTTATTTTTATAATTATAAAAAAAAAAGAATTTTGTCTATGCAACACTGTGCCGCTGCTATTAGTAGAAATGCAACCTGGGGTCATCCATTATTAGTGCCTTGCAAATCCGAAAAAGTGACATTTAAGTATGAATAAAAATGGCGCCGTGGTACAATAATAATAATAATAAATGGCGCTTGGAAAAATATTTGTGATTTATCAACTAGAAATAAGCATCACCGTAACGTTATGTATGGAATATTTTTTTTTAGTATTCATACCAATGAACGTCCCTATGAATATGAGTTTGTGGCAAGAGCATTACGTACACAAACACTTTGAAATTCCACAAAATGATTCATACTGGAGAAAAACCTTTTGTGTAAGTTCTTGCAATTATATGCCATTTTTTTTAGTGGGTGGTTTATGGGTCGATTATGGATGGCAACCGAACCACAGTTGCGTTGCCAGTTGCTGAGAATTGTTTTACGGATGGCACCTGGCAACTGAGAGCAGCCAGTTTCAGTTGCTATTTAGTGTTTTTCTGGCAACCAGAAATTTGCAGTTGCCAGCTGGCAACGCAACTAAAGTTCGGTTGCTATCCATAATCGAGCCATTAATCTTTATACCTCCATTTACCATTATTTTTTTGCAATTGCGATATTTGTGGCAAAGCATTTCCACAGAACTATAAATTGCGCAATCATAAAATGATACATGCTAAGAAGGGCATCAAACTGGAAGTTGTTGAAGTTAGTAAAATCGATCATGACACCGAGTCAGATAATATATACCAATATGATGTCCACGAAGAAACAGCTGCCCAACAAATGTTGGAAATATAAGCATATATCATTTAATTAAATCTATATATAGGCATACATACATATATATATTTTAATATATTAAACCTCTATTTTTTCTCTTTTTAGTTTTGCTTTTATTACTTTATACGAAAATTTAGTTTAATATTAAAAATATGTATTTGCACATTTAATTCAGTACTAAGGTGTAAAATAAAACTTAAACGATTATATATACAGAACGTAGTAGCACTATTGTTTTAATAATTTCGCGTGATATGTAATGTGTTCGTTAATAAATGATGCAATATAATAATAGCTGTGATCATAGCCTTCGCGCAGCTTGAAAATGGTTTGCAAATGGTCATTTTTGGCACTAGCAGCAATCAAATTGTCAGGGAGCAGTTGTTTCTGTTTAAGGAAGTTGTCTTCGTTTCCTTGATCGACGAACAATTCTAATGTTGTACCAGCATAGTTTGGTCATTGCCTAAATAACCCTTGAAGGCTTTTATGCCCCAGGGGCTCTCAATTGGATTAGAAATAGGAGAAAAGGCTGAAACAGATTGATATCGTCCAGGATTTTTTAAGGCACAAATTAAAGCACTATAACCACCCATGCTGTGACCAAAGATACCCTTCCTATTGGGTAACACTGCAAAATTTGTAATAAATAATACCACCAATTCCAAGGCTCTTGAGTAGCATTGACGTAAAAACCCGCTCCTGTTCCAAAATCATATGTATCATCTTCGCCATCAATATTGAGACCTCGTGGTGAGGTATCAGGATTAACAATGACTAAACCATGTTTTGCGGCATGCTGCTGAACTCCAGATTTGTGTATAAAGTCTCCATGCGTACAAGATAATCCACTCAAAAAGTACAATACAGGGAATTCGGACTTATCTTCCAATAAGCATGTTGTGTTGAATATAATTTAATAAAAGCTCGGTGTAATCTTCCATTTTTATTATTTTTGTACTTAAAATTTTTTTTATGCTAAAAAATAAATAAACTGTTGAAAAATTAAAGTCATTGCTTTCTATTTGATATATAATTACGGAGTGAAAACAATATTTTTTTATCTAAAGTAAACTGAAACATATATTCAACCAGTAACTTGATAAATTATTTCTATATAAAAAATTATAAAGTATAATTTGTTACAGTACAACATCCCCACTCAAATTTTACTTTACAATATACAGTCCCACATTTTGAAAACAATATGTATGTTTTGGTAAGGTTGTTGCTTTTGTTAAAAAATCTGCAACCATTTCATTTGTGTTTACAGGTATAAAATCGATTTGATTATTATTCTTCTTTACTCGTACAAAATGATGTCGTACATCAATATGTTTCGACCGAGCATGGTAATTATTTGTAGATGTCAAAGCTATCGCACTTCTGTTATCGCAAAATATAGGGATTGGATTATATGGAATATCTGGAACAAGTTCATGTAACAGTTTTCTTAAATACATGCATACATCATAAATACATACATAAATACTTGCATACATCGCCATATATTCCGGCTCAGTTGTAGATAATGCTACGGTTTGCTGCTTTTTACTGCTCCACGATATAGCACCTGATTGTAGAATAACCAAGTAGCCAGTAATTGACTTTCTCTCGTCAATGTCACTAGCCCAATCAGCATCTGAATATGCTGTTAACTCATTATTACCTTCTGTACGAAAGCATAGTTTTGCGTGTTTGGTTCCCTTCAAATATCGAAATACTCTCTTCACAGCATTCCAATGCTCTGCAGTTGGATTATTATTAAAACGACTTAAAAAACTTACTTACTTAGTTGAACGGAATTGCAATCTGACATATTAAATTTTGCAAGTATTTTGTCAATATATTCTTCTTGATCTAGAAAAATTTTGCCATCTTCTTTCGTAATTCTGATATTTAAACATTTCTTAACTTTTCCAACCATTTTTATATTTAGTTCTTCACGTAGCTTTGTTTTGATATCCTCATGATATTTCAAGTTATTGCTCAACATCAGTATGTCGTCAACATAAATTGCTAAATATGTATTGTTAATTTTTGTAACATTATAATAAACACATGGATCTATTTCTGATTTCTTGAATCCAATATTTTGTGAAACTTTATTTAGTTTAATGTTCCATACTGAACTTGCCTGCTTTAGTCCATACAAAGCCTTGTTAAGTTTAAGAACAGAATTTGAATGTACACATTTGACACCATCTGGCTGCTAAATCTCCCTGCAAAAATGCAGTTATTGCATCCATATGCTATATTTCTAAGTTGTATTTTGGTGCTAGTGCTAATCTTAGAGATGTACACCGGATCACTGGAGAATATGTTTCTTCGTAGTCTATCCCTTTTTTCTGCGTATAGCCTTTAACTACAAGACGCGCCTTATACCTTTGTGAACCATCTGGCTCATCTTTAATTTTAAACACCCACTTTGTTTTTATCGTGTTCTTGCAACAGGAAGGGCTTACTTCTGTCCAAGTGTTGTTAATTTTCAAAGAGCTTTTTTCGCTCTCAATTGCTTCCAACCACTTTTCTTTATCTGGACGACTTAAAGCTTCTTCTATCTATATATATTTTTTTGAAGTGAAAACTTCTATTGGCGCGGTGCGAAGGTTTTGGATGAGACAAAACCTCAGAACACGCGACACCGTCACGCTTATTGTCACTTGTAGCATCTCTGTTTGTGCGAATGCCTACAGGTGTAGTAACGCCCTGACATTTGACAATTAACAGACAACTACATACCAGACATGGTAGCACTAACAGGTATGCGCAGTTCGAAAACAAGTACAACAATCCAAAAAACATATATTTTGTTGGGTTGGTATAAAGCACTCGCTTCATACCAAAATACACAAACAATTTTAAAACACTTTCTTGCGTATGCATACCAAACTGTAACCATTATTTATGTCTACTTTTAAAACTGTTTCAGTTTGTATGATAATATGATATGAAGCGAGCTCGGTCAGCTGTGCTAGTAAGCTCACCCTTTGGATACGCCTTGATAGAAGCCGAACGCACATTACAGAGACTACAGACCAAGGCGAATTCATTAACAGGTAGATGCAGTGGCGAATTCGGGCGAATGTATCAATTGCCCACACTGTCAAATTTTGTACATATTTTCCGGCGCCATTTCTATGGAATTTTTTATGCATTGAGAATTTTGACAGCGTAGGATATGAATTCGGCGGTAAACAAGCTAAATGCCTGCTGTTTTTTTTTGTTGGTGAATTGTTGTAGTCGTGCATATGCCTGGTAATGAATTTGCCTTCATATAGACAACCTTAATTTTACTAAGACAATTTTCCAATAACAACTTTTTGATGATAACAAAGACAGATACAAATCGAACATAATTGCATCCGTCAATATAAAGACTAAATAAAATAAAAGAAAATTTGCAAACGCAAATAAAACAAAGAAACATAACCAACAACCTACGTCCATACATATATATGTATGAATTATGGGTATACCAAAACAAAAGAAAATCACACATCAAAAAAATAGAAAAACAAACAACAGAATAAAAAAATAGAAATAAAACTAGACATCATAAAACAAAACTATTCGATCACAATAAACAAACAAAACTAGAATAAAATAGAACAATTCGCCAACAAAACAAACAACAGGCATTTACATGTGTAAAAGGCGAATTCATATCCTACGCTATCAAAATTTACATAAAAATGACGTCAGGAAATATGTACTATATTTGACAGTGTTGGAAAATTATAACTTCGACCGAATTCGCCACTACATCCACCTAGTAATAAATTCGCCTTGATATTTAACTTAAACTTTTGTAGCCACTCTGTTTGTGCCAATGCATTGCAAACAAATTACAGGTGTACTAACGTCTGGACATTTGACACTTGACAGATAAGATGCTGCCATTTTTATTCAAGTTGCATTTGCGTTTACAATAAGTGGCATGGCAAAACTAGCAACAAGTACAACAATCCAAAAACAAGATGTATTTTGTTGGTATGAAGCACTCGCTTCATATCAAAATACACAACCAAATTTAAAGCATTTTAATACGTATGAGTACCAAACTGTAACCATTTTTTATGTACTCTCTTCAAACTATATTAGTTTGTATGAAAATTTGCTATAAAGCGAGCTCAGTCAGCTGTGCTAGTAAGCTCACCTGTTGCATACGCCTTGATAAGTGGTTAAATTTGTTGCATGTATTTATATAATTGT
Source organism: Lypha dubia (assembly GCA_947311025.1). NCBI lineage: Eukaryota > Metazoa > Arthropoda > Insecta > Diptera > Tachinidae > Lypha > Lypha dubia. The sequence goes on along the minus strand of OX371265.1, from coordinate 29,983,333 downwards.
TTATATCTACGCATAATTTTTTTGAAAATAGCACGAGTATTGTTGTAATCACAAAACGTTTTCACTTCTGTCGGCACTCCCGGAGTGCTACCAGTAGTTTTTTTTTTGTTTCAACAAGAAAAACACCATTTAAGTATGTAGTATTTATTAAAACCTAAAAATGAGAGATTGACTAACCAACAGAAATTTATATAAGAGCCTTCAGAAATTAATTTTTAGTAATTGTTATTCAGAATTTCTTCAAATTACGTGCAACAAAATAGTAAGTATGAAGTATTACAAAATACCTATAATTTTATATTTATTATATGAGTGCATTAGAAACGCATATCACTCCTTTATTTTATTGCAACATAAGTCATATCTCAAAAAACAAAATTTTTCAGTTACCGACGAAAATGAGTTTCTCAATACCTTCTTTATTTCTAAAAAAAAAATTCATAAACATATCTCTATCTAAACCTTACAAGCTCAAGCCATCCATATAAATGATTTTAGATATGTCAACAAATAGTTAATATAGCCCAAGGAACAAAATTAGAATACATGAAAATTTATGATATCCGAGCAAAAAATTATCAATTTATCTGGTAGCAGTAACGAAATTTCATGCTTTCGAGATGCGCAGTTTTGAAGCGCTTCTGAGGCTGCAAAAAAAAAAGCAGAGATATCGCTGAACTTATTTTTAAGCACGTTGAAGTTGGTGGGCTATTTATATTTAGCTGACACGAATAAGCAAACAGCGAATGGAAGATAAAATTTTATTTAGATTCTATGTGCCTTTATCTCACTTTCTCTCTCTTATTTATTTATACTTGCGTATTTGCCTACAGATGAGTTATGTATGTTAGTAGATGATGCAGTAAAACGAATGCATAATTCAGATACTTAAAACATGATTTTAGCGCATTTTGGATGATTAGAAAAAAGCTCCGGCCGAAGCAGAAGTTTTTGCATACAAAATCTTAAATTTTGAGTGGAAGGTTACAAAACTAATATGAATCAAAAGTCATAGCATATTTATAGAACAACAAGTGGTTTTATCTCCCACAAACGATCGTTAAATAATTAAACAGAGAGGATCCTTAGAGTATAAACACAATGTTTGCGGTGCGGTGCGATTTCTCGTTGCGGGAGAGAAAAGTAAACATAATACAACGGAAGACGGCGACGGCAATAAATTTACATTTTTAATAATTTATGTGTGCATAAATTCAAACTAGAGATGTGCAAGTGTCGTGAATTTTTCGTGTGACGCGTCACGCGTGCATCAAGTGATTCGTGATTACAAATTGATAAAATCACGCATGCGTGAGTGATCGTGATTTAAATATATAATACCGTGCGTGATCAAGCGTGATTTTTTATTACAATTTTCACGCACTCAAAACAGTTCTCCATGTTAAAATTTCCGTTACAAATGCAGGCATTCATCTACATACATACATATCCATGTACGTACATACATATGTAGATTTAAAAATCCATTTTGTTTTCTGTATGTTTAAACAGATAATGAAATTATGTAATGTGATATTTTATCTCATTTTAAGCTAATAGCACCAACTTCTAAAGGTTTTAATTAGTTATTTTAGCTGCCTTAAGTTGTATCGATTCTATTGGTAAACTAAACAACGACCAAACAAGCTACTCGAAGCAAATGGGACCAGTATATTTGGATCTTGAAGCAGCAAAACGACAACTTAAAGAAAACCGTTGAGGAAGCGGAACAGCAAATTCTGGAAAGCGAAGAAGAGACGCAAGTATTTAAAGATCTTGTGCAGCGTATTAACCCTAATTTGACTACGGATCAGCTGCAGCGAGCCATTGGGAACAAAAAAGAACTCAGAGATAAAACCCGACAAATCGAAACTCTGAAGGCACAGATTCACGAATTGAAGGAAGGCAGAACGAGAAAAGAGATTTCCACTAACAACGTTACAATCAGCAACAACATGACAAGCTTCAGCGAAATTTTGAAAACTATTTCCCATGTGGTACCGATTTTCTATGGAACAGATGGACCAGACCTCAGTACCGAAGCGAATAAATTTATTGAAGGATGCATGTTGGCAAAGGATAAACTAGGGGAAACAGGTGATGTGGTCGACATAATTAGGTGTATAAAAACGAGGCTGTTTGGAAATGCATACAAATATTTACACAATAAGGAATTCGCAACTGTAGAAGCGCTTTGCATGGCTATCCGAGAAAAATTTACGAAGACCAGATCATTAACAGAGGTACAGGAATTAATTTTTAATAGTAAGCAAAGTTCAACAGAAAGCGCGTATGAATTTGGAGAGAGACTAGAGGCACTCCTTAGTAATGCAACAGATCTAATTGCATCACAGTGGCAAGACGTTTCCCATCGAAAATCCATGATAGACCATTGTAACCAATCAGCTGTAAGAAGTTACATAAGAGGCTTACGAGATCCCAAGCTGGTATCAAACTTCATTGGTCACGAAAACAACGAGTTATCTACCCTGCTAAAAATAACCAAGAATGCTCAAAATCTATTGGATACTAGCATGTATTTTCCCAACGTCACAACAGTGCAAGGCGAAGAACCTTTACACGAAACGGTTAAACAACTGGTAAGAGAAGTGCGACAACTATCCCTGAATAACATAACATTTAGCCACTCCATACCGAACAATAATATACAGAGGAACCCCACAAAATACTGCAGTTTTTGCAATAGACAAGGTCATTCGTTGAGCGAATGTTTTAACAAAAGAAACAGCACCAACTATAATCAAGGCAGATGGCAGGAGTATGCTGTTTACAACTCTAGATCCAACCCGCAGAATTTTCCGTTAAATCAAAACAGAGCTCGTATTCAAGGCAACAACGATAGAGAACGACGGTGCTATAGCTGCAATCAACAGGGACATATTTCGTCCAATTGCCCTGGAAATAGTAACAACGGCAGCAGAAATGACAACAATAATAATAGAAGCAATAATAACGGCAATAGAAACAACTACACGCATAGAAACAATTACATGCATAGAAACTATACGAATGATTCGGGAAACGGGGAACGGCCCAGTCAAAATTAACTGACTGGAACGCCAATAAATACAGAGATAACTCAATTCAAACCAGTACTAATCAGAAACAAAATAGAAAGCCACACTTGGTAGCTGCTCAAGATCAGACATTCAACATTACAAATTTGGATATCAATAGAATAGATATATCAGAAGAACCAGAGAACAGGAACCCGTATACGGAAACAACACAAGCCAACAAAGCAACGAAAGAGAAGAAACGCTGCAGTCCACCAAGAAAGCCACGTCGGAGGAAAAATACTCGCATCACCTTGTTGTCTGACACTAGACCCACAGGATCGACGTGTCACGAAAGTAGAGACGTTTTAGAGAAAGTCCTGAATTGTATGGCAACGATGTTACATTACCTAATGGTGACATGGAACAATATGAAAATATTAAAATATAATATAAATGACAAGTTAAAGGGAAAATCGATCTGCAGCGCTAGTAGGGAAATTTTAAATAAATTCCTGAATTATATGGCAATAATGTAACACCACGTAAATGTGGCATGGAGTAACATAAAAATTTAAATTCTTATTTATTATTATTGATCTTTAGCTCTAAAAATAAGAATTTAAATCTTTAAAAAAGATCAAAGGAAAATAAGAAGAAAAAATAAAGTAACATAAAAATCATAAAATATGATATAAAAGACAAGGTAAAGGGAAAAAGGAACTTTCTACGATATCATGCACACCCCACAGAATCCAAAATAGAACATAGACGGAAGAGCTGTAATACTAGTAACGGAGAACGCAGGACAGATGATGCATACATAACTTTTCCTTGTAGAGAAGCAAGAAAAGAAACACTACTATTGTTGGTGGACTCGGGAGCAGATACTACACTTATAAAGAATGAGGCTTTAGCACCACACATAAAAATCAACAAAAATGAGCGGAAGACGTTGTTAGGAGCATTTGGAGGGAACATAAGTACAGAGGGAACCATAACGGTAAACCATAAAAGCATAGACACACTTTCTCTAAAAATGCACGTAGTACCAAAGGGTAGCAATTTGCCGGCAGATGGGCTATTGGGCAGAGATATGATGTGGAATAAATCAATAATGGACACAATTACAAAAAACGTGAAATTTTTTGAGAGCCAGTAGGAGATAGCTTCCTTACCACTTATTCCGGAACCACCACAGTTATATATAGCAGAAAAAACTGCTATCAAGGGTCGCTGCCAGGGAGTTGTATCAGCAATAACAACAGCCAAGGGAGAAATAATAGTAACAAAAGCAGAAATCATGCCAGGGGTCTTTGTGGGGGAAACCCTAACATCCATCAAAGAGGGAACAGCATTCATTCCTATCCTGAATACTAACGATTTTACGATAAACACAGACCACAAAATAAAACTGAATTATGAAAACCCCGAAAACTTCAGAATAGAATCAACGGCAAACATAAATACCACAGGTACCACGGACAATACGGCGAGAACAGAATTACTATTGAAAACATTACAGCTTAGCCCAGGTTTGAATCCGGAAGAGCGGGGCTCGATCGAGAACATCTTGAAATCATACGACGACGTGTTTCATCTATCCGGGGATAACCTAACGTACACAAATGTACTCAGCCATAAGATACCAACCGACCCCAGGCAACCTCCAATTAATACTAAGCAATATAGGCTGCCTGAGGTCCACCGAAATGAAATTAATAGACAAGTAGGACAGATGATCAAAGACGGAATCATCATACCCAGCATTTCACCTTGGAATTCCCCAATTCTGTTAGTACCCAAGAAGGCAGGAAAGGACGGGGAGAAAAAATGGCGTTTAGTGGTAGATTTCAGAAAAGTGAACGATCTTACAATAAAACAAGTATTCCCCATACCGAGGATTGATGAAATCCTAGATCAACTAGGGTACAGCCGGTATTTTTCTACTCTGGATCTAGCGAGTGGATACCACCAAGTTTTGATGGATAAACAGGACCGACAGAAAACCGCTTTTAGTACCAATTTGGGTCATTTTGAATTCAATCGCATGCCTTTCGGATTAACAGGGGCCCCAGCCACTTTTCAAAGAATAATGAACTCAATACTAACAGGACTACAGGGAGTTAACTGCTTCGTCTACCTGGACGATATAGTCATCTACGGGAGAAACCTTGCGGATCATCAGCTACGTCTGAAAAGTGTACTAGACGTCCTAAGAAGATACAACCTCAAGTTGCACCCCGAGAAATGTCACTTTCTGCAAAGGGAGGTAGTTTATCTGGGTCACAAGTGCTCAGAAAAAGGCGTACTACCTGACCCCAATAAAACTAAAGCTGTAAGGGACATACCCCCGCCCAAGACTATTAAAGAGCTTCAAGCATTCCTAGGGTTGATCAACTACTACAGAAAGTTCATTCCGAACTCATCGGAAACTGCATTGCCAGTAAGCAAACTATTAAGAAAAAACGTAAAATGGGAATGGACACAGGAGTGCCAGAGCGCCATGGACAAACTGAAAGCGGCAGTAGCAAATCCCCCTCTAATACAGTACCCTGACTTTTCTAAACCGTTTATTCTGACTACGGACGCCAGCAATACAGCACTAGGAGCTATTCTTTCTCAAGGAGAGCTAAGTAGCGATTTACCAGTCAGTTTCGCAAGCAGAGTACTAAGCGCAACAGAAAGGCGATATTCCACTATAGAGAAGGAGTTGCTTGCCATCGTATGGGCGACAAAAACGTTTAGGCCATATCTACTGGGCAGACATTTTACAATTTTCACAGACCATAAGCCCCTGAAAGGCATAGCCAATTTAAAAAACCAGGAGGGCAGATTGGGCCGCTTAAGACTGAAACTTTTAGAATACGATTTCGAAGTACGATATAAGCCCGGGAAAACAAACCAAAACGCGGACGCCCTTAGTCGCCTTCCAGTAGAGGAAATAAACGTAGGGGCAGTAACCAGAGCGAAAGCAAGAGAGACACACGCAACCCAGTATAAGAAAGACGAAAAAAGTACGGATGAAATTGAGGCAGACGAAGATCCTGGGCACGAAGATATGGCCGTTTATTTGACAAATCCGGAAGATATCAAAAGGGTTATAAAAACATTCCACGATACACCTTTAGGAGGACACCAGGGGGTAGATTCTGGTTCTGCGATAACGTGAAATGTAAAAAAATGTTTCATTTTCGTTTTCATTACAACTTTACGCAATATCTTTTCGCAGTTGCACAAAATGCGATTCCCGTTTATATTATGAAAAAGTGTTTCATTCCATCTGTTGCAGTGTAACTTTATATCCATGTTATTCAACTTGAAATGTCACACACAGAGAACGAAGTTGAACTACTTCGATGCGGTGCAAGGCCGCATGCAAATATTTATTTGCTTTTGTGGATTTTACAACATGCATATATTCTTCATTGAAATTTTGAAGTTGATTTTTCAACATATATTACATAATATATGTACATAGCTTATGTCATAGAAAATTTAATAAAAATTAGAAAATATTAAATAAACAAATTAGCGGTGGTGAAGAAATTGTATGAATTACATTAAGTAGGCAATTTTATTAATAGTCTATCATTACAGATACTGAGTTAATCCTACAAGTTGAATAAGGAATAAATATATATATATATATATTTGTATATATAATTGGAGATATTATTTAATGTCTTATTGGCAAAAAAATATAATAAAAAAATAGTGTATAATCACACTTTTATACTATAATTTCAAATGGTAAAAACTCTGAAAATAAAAGTCGATAGTTTAAAAATATCGAAAATGTAGATAGGTATAAATATCGGTATCGATAATATTTAAAATACAGTTTTGACCGTTCCTTTAGTTTAATTCTATTTATTTACTTTTTATTTTTTTAATAAAATGATATGATGTCAAATTACATACTCGTATGTATGCATGTTGCAAAGAGCAACAAATTTTTAAACGAGATTAATGCTAGATGTTTTAAAAATTTTTTATTTAACCTTTCTCTTGTGCCCTCTAGAGACGATAAAAAATACATCAACGTACATGTATACGTTGTCGGCTCTGATTGATGAAAACCATAATCTTGTGATATATTATTTTGATAGTCTCCAATTGTGATTGACAAAGAAAATGTCAGTTGTTTTGTATCGAAGTGTAATGAGTAAAAAGATGGCAGCACACGCATACTTGTTAATTTTATGATCTGGTATTTTTGTGTATAAACAGTGTCAAACACATGTATTTTTTTTTGTATTTTGACAAAATTGCACAAGACGCCGCGAAGTCACAACAAAAATTATGATTGATGATTTTATTTGTACGTCTCCCTTTAAACGACAAAAACACGATACTCACACATTTGCACTGATTGACGAGTTTCTTTGATCGTACCCAGGGCACTTTATAAGTAGTAAATCAAAACTTAGTGCCGAGCGGGCGACGCCGCGGTTGCAGGTAGTAATTTAAATAAAGTAATAACAACAAATTGCCTGAATAGTTATAATTAGGTAAAATTTTCTTACATAAGTACAAACATTCAATCGATAGTAAAATCGGAAATATCAATAGCAGAAAAAATAGCACTAAGTCGAATATAATTTTTTTTTAATTATTTCTATTTATTGATACATTTTCCATAACATATGCTAATTGCTTTCTAGTTTTGGCCCGAGTTTATTCAAATGTGTTAGATATTCAATTTTATGCGCTTTCGAGACTTTTACTGCATAATAAGTTTTTCTTACTTTTCGATTTTCTATCGCCTTATGTATTTTTTAAGCAGCCGGCTCCAAAATAAGTTTAAGCCGCCTCTTAGTTTATTTTTTTTAAGCCGACACCAACTTTCTCTCTGCTTGGGTCTTTACAATTGTCAAACAACAAAAATAAATTACGTTGTACATTGGGATAAATGTATAAAAGTTGAAAATGTATGCATTATTTTTTTTAAATGTAGTAACAAATCTGTAAATACATATACATATGTATGTATGTATGTATGTACATACGCATGTATACATAAATCAATTATTCAAATGATTTTTTTTATTTTTGAACTCTATACATACATACATATGTATGTATCTACATACTTACATACTTATCGTTTGCAATATCGACATTTATGTTCTAAAAAATTAATAAAAATTCTTTTTGATTTATGCTTGTGCGCATGCCTTTTGCTGCTTTTTCCATTTTCGCTGAAAAATTTTTAGTGAAAAAAAACGCGTCATATGAAAATGTTTTGACAGTTGTTTTCGCAGTTACATAAAACGAGAATCAGTTTTGCTGTGAAACTGAGAAAAAAATTGTTTCATTCCATTTGTTTCTCTCATTGTGAAAATATTTTAATTTGTTTGAATTTCTTCACAGAACGGGAATCAGAAACAAAATGTAAACGAGAAAAATGTTTACATTTCACGTTATCGCAGAACCAGAATCTACCCACAGGGCACATTAAAAACTTACTCCCGCATCAGAAATCAATACAAGTGGGCCGGTATGTACCGACAGATTAAAAAATATGTAGCAACGTGTTCATTGTGCCAGAAAAATAAATGCTCAAAAGTCGAAAAAATGCCTTTGGTAATAACAACCACTTCCAGCAGACCGTTCGAGAAGATTTTCATGGATCTGGTGGGACCTCTACCTGAATCGTCCAGGGGAAATAAATATATCGTAACATTCCAGGACGACTTTTCAAAATTTTTCGCGTGTACCGCCGTGCCAGACGCAGAAGCATCAACAGTAGCAAAAGTGTTTTTTAAGGAAATAATTTTAAGGATATTTTATTCCCAAGGTTTTGGTAACAGATAATGGAACAAATTTCACTTCAAAATTATTTAAGGAAATGTGCAGAATACTAAGAATAAGAAAACTACTAATCACGCCTTATCATCCACAAGCTAATGGTGCTCTAGAAAGGGCCCATCGACCGTTGGCTGAATTTCTTAGAAATTTCGTCAATTTGGATGGTACCAACTGGGACGAATGGCTCAGTCACGCTACGCATGTGTATAATAACAGCAAACATACAACAACAAAACACACACCCACAAGAGTTTTATTCGGGTTCGAGTTCGAAATGCCCATAGTATTGAAAAGACCTCCGGCACCCCTATACAACACGGATGATTACAGCAAAATTCTAAAGTATCAAATTCAACGTTCACATGAAATCGTCAGAAAAAATCAGGAGAAGGCAAAATTAAGATCGAAGCAGTATTATGACAGGGGTTCAAAGCATCGAGAATATCAAATAGGTCAAAGGGTTTGGTTAAAAAACCAGACTCGGAAAAATAAATTTGCTCCTTTATGGCTAGGGCCATTTGAAGTTATAGACGTGCCAACAAGAGTAAACGTAAAATTGAGAATAAAAAACAGGGGGAAGGTTTACCATAACAATTTAATAAAGCCATACAGAGACCGATAAGAAAAGCTAGATATTTGGCGAGTAAGTTGGAGGAAAAGTGATGATGTGGCTCTACGCCACACTATATGAGGAGGACCGGCAACTAATAAAATAACATTTCGAGGTGATTGACGCTAATGGGTACCAAATCATCGAACAGTCAAATCAACAGGTCCACATAAACAATAGATTCAATACGTCAATTAACCAGATGGTGGAAACAATAAATGAGAACAAGAAGACTCTGAACAGCTTGACTCAGATCAAGCAGGAATCAGACCTCCAGCACTACCGCGACGTTGCGATTTTCCAGCTTTTCAAACTCATGGAGATGAAAAGCCAAGTGAAGACCGCAGAAGAGTCCATCGCATTAGTGAAAATGAAAATTTTCAATCCAGCACTATTGACCATTGAAGAAATCCAGGAGTACAAAATAAATGTGGAAACTATACAAGACATGCAGATGGGAGTAGCATTACATAGGCATAGCAGCCTGATGTTCATAATCAGATTGCCCATCGAAACCATGAGTTTAAAAAAATCCCTAATAATACCCATTCCAAACGACAGCCACCACCAAATAGATGCCGAAAGAGAATACGTAGTGAGGAACGACAAGGGCGTTTTCGGGTACAAAGGTGAAAGAGATTTCAAAAGCTTAAGTCAACCGAAAATATGCGTTTTCAGAGGAAAGTGCAACCTGATCCTACACGAAGCAGAAACCGTAGAGCTAATAGAAGAAGGTACGATCGTAGTCAGCAATGCAGACAAAACACCAATGTCAACAAACTGCGACGACCGACGTTTAAACCTCACTGGAACCTACCTGTTTTCGTTTTACAATTGCAGCATAACAATAGGTGACCAAACCTTCGTTAGCCATGTCATAGATGTAACCCAGAAGTTTCTGTTAGTAAGAGGTAACAACAATGTGGCCACGGAAATTATACCTACCTTGGAGAATCTACACATAAAGCAGATCAGCAACATCAACACGATCCGGGAACTGAAATTCCAGCAGAATGTTTTGAATAACATTACGTATACAACAATAATCGTTATTACGACAGCAGCAATAATAATCATATGGGTGTTGTGCAAACGACATAATCAAATAAGGGTCAAAATAAACAATGAATTCCCGGAACGTGGCCCAGAGTTGAATAGAATTGTGGAAAACCACTTACAGGACCAGAATTCCCCCACGTTTGAAGTATCCAAATACACGTACCAGCATCAAGACCAACAACTACAACAACAGCAACAAGCTCCAATAGATTTAAACTCAGAACACACCAACTACATTTAGGATTTAGAATAAAAATCTTCTGACCCAAGGAAAACCATACATTGAGAAAACATCTATAATTGGATGTTTTCTTCCGCAAAGGGGGAGGAATGTTATGAGTCAGACCTGATCAACCCTCCTACATGAACATTTCGCAACTTGTTAACACAAACAGTCACCAGTTCATTGACTTGATCAGTGCATTGACTTGACCAATTGTGCAACTGTTTGCGTTGATAAATTGCGAAATGCCCAAAAGCTTACTAAGCTATTTTTATTAAATACAAACTGGGTCAGAAGAATAGTAATAAATAGCTGAGTAAGAATAATTGTGCAACATTAAAATATTAAAGAATAATAATTATTAAATACTAATAAATAGCTGATTAAGAATAATTGTGCAACATTAAAATAGAATAATTATTGAATAGTAATTAAGTATAAATAAGCTAGGTTTAAGAAATAGAAAGTCAGTTGTAAAAGCAAACAGTTGTAAAAGCAATCAGTTGTAAAAGCAATCAGTTGTAAATCAATCAGTTGAAAAAGCAATCAGTTGTAAAAGAAGACAGTTGAATACAGTTGTAAAAACAAAGAGTTGTAAAGTTAATATTTATAGAATTTGAGTTTTATAATAATAAAGTTGAAAGATAAAAAGAAAATAATAGTGTATTAAATTTAAACATAACAGTACCTCTCATACAAACCACAAATTAAAAATCTATTATTTCTGCTCTTGATAACGGTATTTGAACAAAATTTGGTAAGTCGGTTTGGTATGCATTTTTTTAGTGCTGCTGCAAATATGGGAGGGATTTGACAAAGGGGCGTGGTACCTCTTATACAAACCACAAATTAAAAATCTATTATTTCTGCTCTTGATAACGGTATTTGAACAAAATTTGGTAAGTCGGTTTGGTATGCATTTTTTTAGTGCTGCTGCAAATATGGGAGGGATTTGACAAAGGGGCGTGGTACCTCTCATACAAACCACAAATTAAAAATCTATTATTTCTGCTCCTGATAACGGTATTTGAACAAAATTTGGTACGTCGGTTTGGTGTGCATTTCTTAAGTGCTGCTGCAAATATGAACGGGATTGGACAAAGGGGTGTGGTACCTCTCATACAAACCACAAATTAAAAATCTATTATTTCTGCTCCTGATAACGGTATTTGAACAAAATTTGGTACGTCGGTTTGGTGTGCATTTTTTTAGTGCTGCTGCAAATATGGGAGGGATTTGACAAAGGGGCGTGGTACCTTTCATACAAACCACAAATTAAAAATCTATTATTTCTGCTCCTGATAACGGTATTTGAACAAAATTTGGTATGTCGGTTTGGTGTAAATTTCTTAAGTGCTGCTGCAAATATGGGCGGGATTGTACAAGGGGGCGTGGTACCTCTCATACAAACCACAAATTAAAAATCTATTATTTCTGCTCCTGATAACAGTATTTAAACAAAATTTTGTATGTCGGTTTTGTGTAAATTTCTTAAATGCTGCTGCAAATATGGGCGGGATTGGACAAAGGGGCGTGGTAACTCTCATACAAACCACAAATTAAAAATCTATTATTTCTGCTCCTGATAACGGTATTTGAACAAAATTTGGTATGTCGGTTTGGTGTAAATTTCTTAAGTGCTGCTGCAAATATGGGCGGGATTGTACAAGGGGGCGTGGTACCTCTCATACAAACCACAAATTAAAAATCTATTATTTCTGCTCCTGATAACGGTATTTGAACAAAATTCGTCGGTTTGGTGTGCATTTTTTAAGTGCTGCTGCAAATATGGGTGGGATTGGACAAAGGGGCGTGGTACCTCTCATACAAACCACAAATTAAAAATCTATTATTTCTGCTCCTGATAACGGTATTTGAACAAAATTTGGTAAGTCGGTTTGGTATGCATTTTTTTAGTGCTGCTGCAAATATGGGAGGGATTTGACAAAGGGGCGTGGTACCTCTCATACAAACCACAAATTAAAAATCTATTATTTCTGCTCCTGATAACGGTATTTGAACAAAATTTGGTATGTCGGTTTGGTGTGCATTTTTTTAGTGCTGCTGCAAATATGGGCGGGATTGGACAAAGAGGCGTGGCACCACCCATATAACCCAAAAATTTAAATCGCCATATTTTGACCTACGTCGATGATATTTGGTACATATGGTATTGCCATAATTTGGAATACGTACCGGGAGAAAAGTGGATGGGACCACGCCCCTTTTTATTAAAATTAAAAATCGTAATATAGTCTTAACTACTGGACCGATCGTCACAATAGGATATATAAATACTTTTAATTTTATTTTATAACGAGGGGGTAGCGAAGTACACCGGGATCAGCTAGTAATATATAAAACATAAATACTTGAGTACATGCTCGAATAAATGTAAAAATTTTATTTTTATTTTAAATAAATAAATTGAAAAAAATAAATGTACATAGAACTTAATATTAAGCAGCTCAAAGGTTATACACATATGGTTACGAAATGTAAAAAAGTCGTACATATGAATAAACAAGTTACATTAGGCGTGTGACAAAAGGTGAAAATTAACTAAAAAAATAAATAAATAATATTAACAAGTTAAATATGTTTTAAGATTAGTTTAACGAAACTATTGACACAGTAAAATTTTAAATTTATTTGCGTTGCTAGTATTTTGCAAATTGGGAGAAAGTTGGTTCCAGAGAAGAATTGTTAATATATAAAACTGTTTCTCAGATGCCGTGTCGTTATGCCGAAATTCGATAATGCTCGATGCTCTCGATGCTGTAAGAGCCTTAGAACGAATATATTCTGACGTATGTGGACTAATGGTCTGCATGAGTACATTCAAACGGCGTTTCAATACATTCGTATGTTATTTAAATATGTAAAGTTTCATTCCACATAAGATTTGAATACTCTGTGTTTCTCATTTACTCTTAATAAAACCAAATGAATGAATACATAAGGCGAAAGAGAAAAGAGAATATATCTACTTGATGAGAAAAAAATAGTAAAACATTCAAATAAACGATATATAGTAAAATGAGTGAAGCACTCCTATGAATATGTGTTGAATACAATATTATTTGAATGTTTCCTACATATTTGAATATATTCATATTAATACTAGTATTTTCTGTATTCATTTTGTGGTGATTATGATTTTGAAAATAATAAATAAACAAATGCATACATAACCATGTAGGTATATAATATGAACATGTATTTTAAAATATCCCTATAAAAAAAATACATACATAAATTTATTGCGAAAATTCGCGGAAAATTTCAAAATTTTAAATAAGCCATAATATTGATTAAAAATTGATAAAACTATCATTTTTGACTGAAGAAATATCAGTCAAATTTTAACTTTTATTTTCTACCAAAAATATATTAGCCAAAAAATAACTATTATTTTTTACTTTTTTTAAAAAAGTCATACCAGTTTCGGTCCCTGCTTAAAAGTAAACTTTTCTATAAAAATTTAGCAATATATAGAATTTTTTTTCATTTTGTACAATTATTTATATTTATACATACATATGTATGTATATAGTTTGTTAAAAGTGCATTTAAAAAAATTATCAACACAAATAAATTTATATGTAGATATGTATGTACCCTGCAGTTTTAAATGTAGAAATTGACTCCAAATCGTTAGGTATTTCGCTAACGAAAAATCGGCTAACTACTACAGTTGCCACAAGTAATGCTAGAGTTCGCCTTTTGACTCTCTCACTCATGTACATGTACACGCACGCAGTACATGCATAAATGTTAATGCCTTCAATCAAATTTTTTTTAGGAGTTGAAAAAAACTGTGCCCTTATTCCAAAGAAAATCAACAAAATAATAAAAAAGTTTTTATGAAAGTGTTATTATTTTGTGTTGGCGTACAATTAAAAGTTCGTGGTCAGTGAATGTTGAATTTTTTAGAAAAAAAAGTGTTTCTTATTTTTTAAAGGTAGAATGGGCAGCAGAAGTCAATTTAAAACGTTGCATAAAAAAGAAGAACAATTAACTGAAAATTTTATAAATATTGAAAAATAAATTTGATAATTAACGAAACTCCAAAAAATTTAAATTTCTGTAGTATTTTCATTAAGGAAATATCGTTAGTGGTCTAACAGGTACACTATGACTAGCCAAATAGTTTGGTTTTGCTGACTAGTGATCACATCGGTCTGTTTGCTTCGAATCAACAAACTTTATTCACACACCTTACTCAAAGACTTACAAAAACTTTTGTAATCTTATAATTTTTAATCAATTAATCGGCAGAAGGATTATTTTTTTTAAAGAATATATAAATATTTAATTTTATTTATAATATTAAATTTAATTTATTTTCAAATTTAATAAATTTTTAATAGAAAATTTACGACAAACAATTAAACCCAAATTCCACATTGCTTTGTTCTTCAACAAAAACTTTATTCCGCGCACAGATTTTTCAAAAAAACACTTGCTTCCACACAATGATCTACTTTGTAAATATATTCATTTACCCATAAATATATTCATTTACCCATAAATATATTCATTTACTCATATAACATTCATTTACCCATTTAATATTTCATGTATACAATGTAACTGTTACCATACATTTGTGTGTTTTTGCATTTGCAAATTGAGCAAATAAATATTCAAAGTAAACAAGTAAATGGAATGTTTCTCTTTGTTATGACCAAGTGCTATACCGAATTCATTCTCTTTTGTGTTTTCACCCGTTTGACTATGTTAACATCTCTTTGTGTAATCAATATTTGAATGAATATTGTATTTCTAGTTTGTATATAAACAAATGAATAATTTGATGCAGCCTTTTAATGTGGACCAATCAGTCCAATTTTATCGAATGGTTCTCGGTATTTCGTTTCTTTTATTGATGACTACACACATTCTGAGATCGGAAAATATATCAAAATTGACAATAGATCAAGGAACAGAACACAATCAAAAGAAATGTTAACCTTTTGTAAAAATATGGGTAACCAAATACAAGAAACCATGGCGTACACTCCTCAACAGAACGGAGTATCCGAGGGATTCAATCGCACTATTATTGATAAAGTTCGTGCAATGTTAATAGAAAGCAGTTTACCAAAATTTTACAGCTACATACATATACATATTAAATAGAAGTTTTACTAAAGCTCTCTCGGTAACCAGAATTCCAGCAGAATTGTGGTACAACAATAAGCCGGATCTCTCTAAAATTAAAATCTTTGGCTGTGAAGCCTATGCTTGGATTCCATATCAAAAGAGAAGTAAATTGGATGCAAAAAGTAAAAGTTATGTTTTTGTTGGCCATTGCCCAAACGGATATATGCTTTGGGATCGAGAAATTAAATCCATTGTTCTTTCGCAAGATGTTAAATTCAATGAAAGCTTGTTATTAAAGGTAAATCGAGCGAAGTTCTGCACTTCAATTATCAAAACAATGAGAAACGTGTGATAAATACCTTGCAAATGAAAATTTAGAAAAAAAAATAATGCATATGAACTGTCAACAGAAGATTCGTGTGAAACTTATTTTATTTATTTATTTATTTATTTCAGATAAGTAATACAAGAGGCCTTTTGGCCTATAAAAAATATTACCAGTATAACAAATTTTAATTTTATGTAACAAGTGAGATTATTTACATGTTAAATAAAAGAATGTATGTACATAAGTGTTTAAAATTAATAGTAAAAAAATTGAGATCAATTTTATATTAAGTTAATACATTGCAATCACAAGCCAAATAAGGTTTGAACATATAATAAACCAAAGGTCCAAAGACAATCGTGACACGTCAATCATAGTAGAATGTAAAGGAGAAGTTTTAATTGGTTTGAAAAAGCTTATATAGCTTACTCTTAAAGGAGGTTAAGGGCATAGCAAAAGAACGTAGGCCAATTTCCAAGCTATTCCAAGTGCGTGCTACACGAACTAAAAACGATCTTTCATAAACAGCATAATATATACGAGAAATCAGTATTTGAGGATTTCTGGTAGATCTGGAAAAAGTTAACATGTTCGCAATTTGAACAGGTTTTTGAGTTTTTACAATTTTATAGAGATAAATAAGTAGCCTGAACTTAAGATAATCCTCAAACGAAAGATTCAAGTAGTCCTTTAAGTGATTCGAAACATGCGCTCTAAGCCTAAGTCCATAGACGAAACGTATAACTTTATGAATAACTGACTTAATATTCTGTCTATTTCGTGAGTTACAGCCAGAATAGACTTCAATACAGTAGTTAATCTGCGACATTAGCAGCGAATGACCAAGAGATTTCCTAATATGAAGAGGTAAGTATGTATTTAAATGATATAGTCTACGGAGAGAAAAACTAATCCTTGAGCAGATATTATTAATATGTGATTCAAAAGTAAGCTGATCGTCAATGATCACTCCTAGGCATCTTATTTTTTAACAGTATCGGATATCTTTAAATCAAAAACAACATTTTCATTCTTATTATTAGAAAACACCATGGCTTTAGTTTTGGAGGGGTTTACTCTGAGGCAGTTTAACATCATCCAATTTTCCAGGATATTCAGCTCATAGTTAATAGTGGCTTGTAAGGCATCAGCAAATTGTTTCTCACAAGACCACAGTAACTGAATATCATCAGCAAAAGCAAAATATTTACAGAAAGAGGATGAATCAAACAGATCATTAAGAAAAAGTGTAAACAGTAAAGGTCCAATTACCGAACCTTGTGGCACACCAGATCTAACATGCCTTAGCTCAGAAATGTCATTTTTAAAAAATACGTATTGTTTACGATCCTTAAGATAAGACCAAACTAGTCTACACGCATTGCTAGAAAAACCAAAATTACTAGCCAACTTTGTGACTAACATAGAATGATCGACTTGATCAAAGGCTTTAGATAGATCAACGGAAACCAGCACACTAATCCTGTTTCTATTTAGATTTTCTCTTATGGTATCAGTTAGCTCTGTTAACAAGTGACAAGTATTCCTACCACTTCGGAAACCGTATTGGCAAACATTTAGTAAAGATTTGCTATCAACCCAATCAACCATCTGTCTCTTCATAATAACCTCAATTACTTTAGATAAGGATGGCAAAATGCTAATAGGCCATATGTTCTCAGGTGACAATTTTCCAGGACCCTTTGGAATCGGAATGATTTTAGAAATTTTCTAATCAGAGGGAAAACTAGAAGAAGTTAGGATGTAGTTTGTAAAGTATAA
Source organism: Lypha dubia (assembly GCA_947311025.1). Classification (NCBI taxonomy): domain Eukaryota; kingdom Metazoa; phylum Arthropoda; class Insecta; order Diptera; family Tachinidae; genus Lypha; species Lypha dubia. The sequence continues at coordinate 29,965,391 of OX371265.1, read as the reverse complement.
AAGTTGATGACTTAGATAAGGATAAACTAACTTTAGCAATTTAATTGGGACACCGTCCGAACCAGTTGAGTTGGATTTAATATTATAAAGAGCGCAAAAAAAATCAGCTTCATTTATATTAGAAAAAGAAAATCTTTCCACTTCGTTTCCGAACAGATCAAAATTTGGCACATTAACATTATGGTCGAGTTGATTGCTGATAAAATGCTCATTCATGTCATTTACCTCCATATCAGATTCAATATCTGGTTTTTCACAAACACCAGCATTGCGTAAATTATTCCAAATCTGTTTAGTGTTTCCCGATTTGAAAATAGTATTACTATGCCTTTTTTTAAACTTTAAGATCATGGACTTAGTATTGTTACGAAGTTTACGATACTTATCCCAATTTAAGTCATTTCGGTCGGCGTAAAACGTTCTTAAAGCTATAGAAGTTAATGACCTGAGATAGTTTATTTCATTAGGAAATCTTGGATACGAAGATCTAATTGGCTTTGCAATAGTTTTAACAGGAACATAAGTTAAGACGGTATTAAAAATAGTGTTTAAAAACGAAAGCTGTGCATCAGAGTTTGAGCAAAGGTAAAATTGGGTGTAATCAATTTGAAGTAAATAATGTTCTATAGACAAAAGATCAGCATGCTTAAAGTCTTTAACTTGAATGGGTAAATGATACGAATTTATATTGATTAGAATTGAGATATAAATAAGAGAATGGTGAGAGATAAAAGGTATCTGAAATTGTGCTGAGACATCAACTACAGAACTATCACGAATAAGGAAGTAATCAATTAGAGATGTACTACCATGGGATAAATCAAAGTGAGTAGGCATAGAATTGTGCCAACAAGTCAAACCAAAACGATTGCAAAGTAGGCGAATTTCCGCAGATTTAGTAGAGTTAAATAAATTGATGTTAAAGTCACCAGCAACCACTATGTCGTTATATCTAACAAAAATGTCACTGAAGGATTGTTCAAACAGTGTTAGATTACCTCTAGGCAAATATACCACACCAACAACTAATGCATTCTCCAACTGTATGAACAATCCTTCACAAGAGAAAAATTCAGTACACTTATATATTATTTTATAATTGATGCCATTTCGAATAAAGATGGCAACCCCACCGCCTCTACTACCAGTTGGGCGATCACTTCTACAAATCCTATATCCTGGTAAATTAAAAACTTGGTCAAGAATGACCGGGTCTAGCCACGTTTCAGTGACACAGATAATATCTAAGAAGGAGTTTCTAAATAAGGAGGCCAGCTCGTCCAGTTTACACGACCTATCAGATGGACAAAGACTTTGCGCATTGAAATGAGCTATACCAATATTTTTATTTTTTTGCAAACCAATAAGATTTCTAATTGAGTTGTCACCCATTATTGGACCCAAGTTCATATTTGTTGAACACATTTGGCTTTGCGTTATCAAAAAAGAAAAAGTGAAATAATATAAATGGAATCTTAAAAATTACTATTTATATGATTTATAACAAGAAATTTTTACAAAAATATATAAATTCAATTATGATTCTGGGCATTGACCATGTAATATAAGTGAGTAAAAAGAAATCTGATTAAGAAATATATTAATACGGTATAATAGCCGAATAATGGACAACTAATAATTATATGTACATAAATTACAAGCAGACATGGTCCACAGTTACACATGCATCCGAAGGTATGCATATGTGTATGTATGTATGTTAATTAAGAAAACTAAAAGACCGAGAAAAGATAATCATTAGGATACCGCATCAAAATTTAAACATTTACCAACGTCCAGGAGTTTAAAAGTCCCATCAGGTAGTTTAACCTTTGCCAGTGGAGATTCTCTGTTTAGTATAGTAAACCAAATAATCTTATTATCCTTCCGCAATAATCGGCATTTTGTTTGTAGTTTGTAGTCGATGTAAGGTTTTCATTGAGGTACACTCGTGAAGTCATATCAGAGTTGATATTATTAAGCTGAATTTTTTGATTTTTGAAATAGTCTTGCATCAACTTATCTCTCAACATGACACTATTAAATCTCACCAAGATGGTTTTACCATTTCTCATGTATATACAGTGATTTATGTCTTTCACATCAATTTGTACCTTGTAAAATTTTCCAATGGCTATAACAGCATCATGTAAACAGCTTATACCCAAGGGCAGTCCACTTATTAAAATGTCCGAGCGATTTAACCTTCGTTCAAGTTTGTTGTTTTCAGTTTCCAGCACAGATATTTTATGCATCGCATCAAGTTCAAATTTTTTTATCTTATCGTCGCAGGATTTTATGTGATTTTGCATCTAAAGGAAGCTGAAAATTCATTTCGGATACCCGTAATAGAGGTTTCAATTAGCTTTTTTATTTCTGATCTCAATTCCGCAGCAAAAGAAGAAAAATAATTTTCAAATTTGTTTTCAACCTCGTTTACGTATTTACGAAAGGTGGAGTCTACATTTTTTTGCTTCGGCTTAGTGTTACATCCCTTACAGTTAAAGTTTATACTTTCACAATCACCCATGAGTGCATACAGCTCTTTAGAGATACTCTCGCAGGAAGCGTGAAACCAGATTTCACAAGAATCACACTGTACAGCTGCATCGTTATTTGTAACATTTTTGTTGCAGGAACCACATTTGGTCGGCGCCATTTTGCCAAGGTTAAATTTTTATGATATGTATGTATGTGTATGTGTAGACACAGAAAATAAGGAAATAAGGAAGGAAGTTTATATTATCAAACTAACAAACGGTTTTAGGATGATTTAGATAAATTGATTTTAATTGAGTAGATTTAAATTATTTTATTAAGCAAGTAAAATCAGATTTTATTAAAAAAAGAAAATTAGGTCGCAGCCACAGACGAAAACACGTTCACTCGTTCATAGAGTTGCCAGATTTTAATTAGTAACTCAAAGAGGATATGCTTCAAATGATGATTTAATCATAAGTGATCTGCCAAAAGAAATGAAAATGAACAACAAGTAAGAAGAAGTGAACGTAGTCGTAAAAGACCAACAATTGATTACTATCTCTCAACTTTTCAATGCTCATTATCTCTAGTTCGAAAAATTTTTTCTGATGAAAAATAACAATGGCTTTTAGCAATCGATGATGAATTGAGATCTATGAAAGCCAACGTCTCGAGTTTAGTACCAACACAGAGTGGCATAAAAGCATTAAAAAGTAAGTGGGTTTTTAACCCATATTATCCTATCGCCCCATTTAAGGTGCGCTACTGTTTGCTCTCCAATTACAGTCAAATCCCGATAATTCGTAATCGCAAGGGACCGGCCATTTCTTACGAATTATAGGGGTTTTCGATTTAGCGGGATTTTGATTTAACGGGATTAAAATAAAATAAATACGAATTAACGGGGTTTTTCAATTTATTTAATAAAACGATAAAAAAAACATAAAACACAATTGTTAAAAATAAAATATAAAATAAAATAGCAAATTCATTTACTTAGCTTAGATATAACAAACTGATCTTAAGAAAATATGTAAACACACACGCAAGCAAAAGTAAAAACCTACGCAAAAAAATAGCTGTAAACAAAAAATCATTCTTTTCATGTTTCTGTTGTTATTATTACGAATTATAAGTGGTAGTTAGCAAACAATTACGATTTATAAGAGGTAAAGAAGATTTTATTTTCCAAAAAAATTGCGAATTAGCGAGGGGACCAAAATGTATGGAAATTTTGCGAATTAACGAGATTTTTTCAAGGGACCGACAGTTTATTACGAATTATCGGGAATTACGATTTATCGGGGTACGAATTAACGGGATTTGACTGTAGCTACTCTTCTTGTATAAACAGTTATTTAAAATTGTTTACTTGTTAAATTATGTTATTTTATATTGCACACACGTTGAATTTGTACATTTTGCATTTTAGTTTGTTCATAGCATAGAGAGCAGAGAATTCAATATTAGTTAAAATGTGTTCCAGAAAAGGGTAAGTCATTATAAATGTCAACTTTTACTTACAATGAAACTGATGTTAGTTTCTTATATAAAAATCGGTATATTTTATTATTTGCTTTGAAAATAAAATCATTTTATTTTCTAAAGCTATGAAAAGATGTTTTAATGTTACGCCCCATATAAGGTGCATTAGGAATATGAGACATCATGAAGATTTTTCAAGGGGTCGTAATTTTATATACGGTTAGAAATAAATTTTATCGATTGTTTTTGTTTTTTTCTTCAGCTTGAGCGTCCATGAAATCATTTTAGCTTTAGAGGATGATAGCCCCATTATATCAGCTGATATATTTATCACACCTCCTGATAATGCAGACGTCAGTGATGAAGATAGCGGAGATGAGGATAGTGGTGAAATTGGAAATCTTGCTCGAAGACAATTATTGGCGGAAGCTGAAGTGCGATGTCAAGTACCTTCAAATGAAGGAGTTTTAGAAACTTTAGAAGGCATTCAGTTTATTTCTAATGAAGAAGTAAATAACTCAGAAACTTTTTCTGGTGAACCACTTAGAAAAAAACCGAAGACTTCTATCAAAAGACAGTGGAAACAGAAAGATATTACGTCTAAAACTGAGAAAGAGGGGAGTACGGCGGAGTTTGTTTTGGATAAAGATAATCCATTGGAATTCTTCGAAATGTTTTTTGATGGCGATGTTTTTGAATTACTGCCTTCAAGTACAGAAAATAATGCCATTGCAAAAGGCCAAATAAACTTTCGTGTTAGCACTGAAGAAAAAAAAAGCTTTGTAGGTATTTGACTCTTGTCTGGCTACTATAGTGCATCGTGTTATAGATTGTATTGGGATCAAAGTGTTGATACACATCACCCAGGAGTAGCATAATGTATGAGTCGTAACCGATTTGAAGAACTTCTTCGCTATTTTCATGCTTGTGATAATAGCAACCTTCCTACTAACGACAAGTTTGCAAAAGTAAGACCGCTCTGGGACAAAATGAATAACCGATGGCTTAAGTATTTTCCCGGTGAAAAATATCTATCCATAGATGAGTCAATGGTGCCTTATTTTGGAAAGCACGGAGCTAAGCAACATATTATCGGAAAACCAATTCGCTTCGGATATAAAATATGGTCACTATGTACACGCTTGGGTTATCTAATATATGGCGAGCCATATCAAGGGGCTAAAACAGGAAACACAAACCCAGCTTTAGGTGTCGGAGGTTCGGTTGTGACAAATCTGATTTCTAAACTTCCGGACGGAGAACATTATAGCTTTTTCGTGGATAACTTTTTCACATCTTTACGATTACTTGATGAGGTTAAGCAATTAGGGCATGATATAACGGGAACCTTACGAGCAAGCAGAACTGAAGGAGCTCCTCTGAAAGACATAATGGATATAAAAAAAACTTCAAGAGGTTACTTTCATCAAATTACTGATGTTGAGTCAAATATTACTCTAGTCCGTTATAATGATAACAGCATTGTAACTATTGCTTCAACAGAAAGTGGTGTTAATCCCCTTGGCAAAGTTAAGAGATGGTGCAATAATAAACGGGTCGATGTTGATCGACCTCATTGTTACCAACTATATAATAAATACATGGGTGGTGTAGACAGGCTAGATCAAAATGTTGGTAAATATAGGATTGCAATAAGACTTAAAAGATGGTATTGGCAAATGATGATGTTTCCAATAAATGCATGTGTAAATAATGCTTTTCAGTTGTATCGTCTATCGCCAGCTGGACAAGCTAAAAATGCTCACGATTTTCTTTCTTTTACAAGACACATAGTTCAGTCTTATCTTATGCAGAACAAACCAACTTCTTCTACAAATAAACGAATTGAAAGTAAATTATCAATTGCGACGAAGAAAAAACTTCCTGATTCGGTAAGATTAGATGGAAAAGGACATTATATTATTAGAAATGAAACACAAATAAGATGCCGCCATTGCCATAAAAATACAAAGTTCAAGTGCAGCAAGTGTGGAATAGGCTTGCACCAACATTGTTCCCAAGTTTTTCATACATCAAAATAATTTGAAATTTTTTTAAAATAACTTTACGTTTTTTTAATATGTATACCGAAAGAAATGAATTAATTTTTTAATAAACAAATCAAATTTTTTTAGTTTCTTTTTTGCAAAAATCGTGGGCATATTATCCCACTGCCCCATTTAAGGTGCGCTTCCAAAAAACACCTAGGTATTAAAAAAAAAAATTTTTTTTTACATTTTCTCCTATTTTCATGTGACTCTTATAACTTGCTAAAAAAAATAACAAAATATCGTTATTTTAATGTCTTGGGATTATATGGGTTAAAATTAAAGATGACGAAAATGGAAATCCATCACGTTTCAAAGCAAGGTTGGTAGCAAAGGTTTTTTACAAAAACCTGGAATTGATTATGATGAGACATATTCACCAGTGGCAAAATTGGCTTCAATTCGAGTAGATTTCGCCTTTAGAGTTAAGGAAGGGTATTGTTTTCACTAAATGGATATCAAAACGGAAAAGAAAACATACATATATATTGAAATTCCTGATGGCATGAAAAAGAGAACAATTTTACAATTTTTTGAAGACAACACTGATGTATAGCAATGTCCAAAAATTTTGAGAGCAAACGTGCAAAACACATCGACATAAAACATCATTTTGTTCGTGATCACATTATTATTAGTGAAAAAGTAACTATAAAACATATGTATGTATATCAACAAAGAATCAAATAGCTGACATTTAAACAAAACCTTTGGACAACGTAAACTTTGTAGCAATTCGAAATATGTTGAAGTTGGCGAATTGAAAGGGGATGTTGTTTTATTAACTTGTTTGAAAAAGAACTTTGATATAATTTTATTATACTTTAAACTTAGTAGTTTTTGTTTTTAATATTTCAATAGACTTTTTATTCGGCTTAAATCTAGTTTAGTGACGCAGCTCCAAATAAAAAAAAAATTACATAGGGCGATAGAAAATCGAAAAATAAGCGAAAATTTAATGTGGTAACTTTCTCGGAAACGCATAGTTTGCGAGTTATTGGCCTCTGAAGTTTGTATACATATATATATATGTATACAAACTTCAGAGGCCAATAACTCGAAAACTATGCGTTTCCGAGAAAGTTACCACGAAAAATAAGCGAAAATTTAATGTGGTAACTTTCTCGGAAACGCATAGTTTTCGAGTTATTGGCCTCTGAAGTTTGTATACATATATATATATATATATATATACATATATAAGTTTGTATACATATATATATATATATATATATATATATATATATATATATATGTATACAAACTTCAGAGGCCAATAACTCGAAAACTATGCGTTTCCGAGAAAGTTACCACATTAAATTTTCGCTTATTTTTCGATTTTCTATCGCCCTATGTATTTTTTTTTTTATTTTTTATATATTTATTTTTTTATTTTTATATATATATATATTTATGTGCGATTTCCCTTTGCATTTCACAACGTATAAGGACAATTTTGGTATCATTTGAAAGCTTTTGACTAGATCTATATGAATTTGTTAAAATACAGAAGATTTTAGTGATATATAAAAAAAAATTATTCTTTTTGGACCCAAGTGGGCTGGAATCTAATTTCCAGCAAACTCCTAACTTATATTAAAATATAACAGATTAGTGTGGATATCTGTCAAGCTCTTCCTCCAGCGTAAAATCTGATGTCATAAATATTATATTTTCTATATCAGTGTTTTGGAGTACAATGCGGAGAAAATCATTAGGACCGGCCGAAGGCCGGCTATGCAGAAAAACTATTCTATATACCGCCGTGTCGGGATATACCATGGTGGAGAAAATCACTAAGCCCGTCTATGCAGCAAATATATTCTACATACCGCCGTGTCGGGAAATATCATGGTGGAGAAAATCACTAAGCCCGGCCGAAGGCCGGCTATGCAGAAAAACTATTCTATATACCGCCGTGTCGGGATATACCATGGTGGAGAAAATCACTAAGCCCGGCCGAAGGCCGGCTATGCAGAGAATATATTCTACATACCGCCGTGTCGGGAAATACCATGGTGGAGAAAATCACTAAGCCCGGCCGAAGGCCGGCTATGCAGAAAATATATTCTACATACCGCCGTGTCGGGAAATATCATGGTGGAGAAAATCACTAAGCCCGGCCAAAGGCCGGCTATGCAGAAAAACTATTCTATATACCGCCGTGTCGGGATATACCATGGTGGAGAATATCACTAAGCCCGGCCGAAGGCCGGCTATGCAGAGAATATATTCTACATACCGCCGTGTCGGGAAATACCATGGTGGAGAAAATCACTAAGCCCGGCCGAAGGCCGGCTACGCTGAAAAACTATTCTATATACCGCCGTGTCAGGATATACCATGATTGAGAAAATCATTTAGCCCGGTCAAAGGCCGGCTATGCAGACAATCTAAAAAACTGCTTTGACACCTGAAGACTTTAAAATTTAAACAGAATATTTGCAAATTCATATAGATCTAGTCAAAAGCTTTCAAATGTTACCAAAAATTGTCCTTATACGTTGAGAAATGCAAAGGGAAATAGCACATACGGAACAAATCTAGTTTAGTGACGCAGCTCCAAATGAAAAAAAATATTACATAGGGCGATAGAAAATCGAAAAATAAGACGAAAATTTTATGCGGTAACTTTCTCGGAAACGCATAGTTTTCGAGTTATTGGCCTCTGAAGTTTGTATATATATGTGCGATTTCCCTTTGCATTTCTCAACGTATAAGGACAATTTTGGTATCATTTGAAAGCTTTTGACTAGATCTATATGAATTTGCAAATTTTCTATTTAAATTTTAAAATCTTTAGGTGTCAAAGCAGGTTTTTACATTGTCTGCATCGCCGGCCTTCGGCCGGGCTTAATGATTTTCTCCACCATGGTATATCCCGACACGGCGGTATATAGAATAGTTTTTCTGCATAGCCGGCCTTCGGCCGGGCTTAGTCATTTTCTTCACCATGGTATATCCCGACACGGCGGTATATAGAATAGATTTCCAGCATAGCCGGCCTTCGTGATTTTCTCCACCATGGTATATCCCGACACGGCGGTATATAGAATAGTTTTTCTGCATAGCCGGCCTTCGGCCGGGCTTAGTGATTTTCTTCACCATGGTATATCCCGACACGGCGGTATATAGAATAGATTTCCAGCATAGCCGGCCTTCGTGATTTGCTCCACCATGGTATATGCCGACACGGCGGTATATAGAATAGTTTTTCTGCATAGCCGGCCTTCGGCCGGGCTTAGTGATTTTTTCCACCATGGTATATCCCGACACGGCGGTATATAGAATAGATTTTCAGCATAGCCGGCCTTCGGCCGGGCTTAGTGATTTTCTCCACCATGGTATATCCCGACACGGCGGTATATAGAATAGATTTTCTGCATAGCTGGCCTTCGGCCGGGCTTAGTGATTTTCTCCACCATGGTATATCCCGACACGGCGGTATATAGAATAGATTTTCTGCATAGCCGGCCTTCGGCCTGGCTTAATAATTTTCTCCACCATGGTATTTCCCGACACGGTGGTATATAGAATAGATGTTCTTAATAGCCGGCCTTCGGCCGGGCCTAATGATTTTCTCCACCTTGTACACCAACACAATGATATAGAAAATATAATATTTATGACATCAGATTGTACGCTGGAGGAAGTGTTTGACAGATATTATCCACACTAATTTATTTTAATATAGGTTAGCAGGTTGCTGGATATTAGATTCTAGCCCACTTGGGTCCAAAAACAATATTTTTTTTTAAATATCACTAAAATCTTCTGTATTTTAACAAATTCATATAGATCTAGTCAAAAGCTTTCAAATGATACCAAAATTGTCCTTATACGTTGAGAAATGCAAAGGGAAATCGCACATATATATAGAAACTTCAGAGGCCAATAACTCGAAAACTATGCGTTTCCGAGAAAGTTACCACATTAAATTTTCATCTTATTTTTCGATTTTCTATCGCCCTATGTATTTTTTTTTTTTTTCATTTGGAGCTGCGTCACTAAACTAGATTTGTTTCTTTTATTCTTTAAGTCAGTCTTGTAAAAAAATCCTTATAAATAATAACTTATTTATTCAACTTTATTTGAGTCCGTATTTATTGAATAAAAAATCTAAGTTTCCCATTTTTGGAGTTTGTTTAGAATAAGGGCAAACGGAGAAATTTCCCGGGGAGATTTAATTTATAATTGGGGAACAGGGAATAGTGAAAAAAACTCCCGGTGAATTGTTATTCATAATTGGGCTGTCAATTATTTATTTATTCATTTTCACTTTTCTATCGACGTACATATGTACATATATGCTGCTTTTTTATTTGAAGGTGTGTCCGTAAACTATTTTTTTTTTTTATTTAATTTATCAAATTCATATAGTAATACAAAGCATATTGGCCAAATAATCGTATATTATTTGTAGGGAATAGCCTTGTAGAATTTATTATTTTTTAACCCTCTTTATTTACTCAGGCAGGATGAATTCTGTTACTGGGTTAAATATTCGTAATACATATACTACATATAAATTTTTTTGGCCTTGATGGCTTTTGTATTGCAATATTAATTGAATAAATATGTAGTATGTCAATAGCAATAGTAGCCTAGTTGGTATAAACACTTGTGCTTCATTTGCAAATTTGATGTATAAAATAAAATTTTACATACATATGTAACTCACATTTTACTTTACATTATTTATTAATTTTTCCTTACATAAAGGATACATCGAACTGTTGTGATACAATCTTTATACATATTGCAAATTTAACTAAAATTACATTAATGCGTATATGGATGTATGTATGTATGTGTGTGGACATGCCGCAAAGAAACTACCACCGGAATATAATGATGATTCAATTGTTTATTAAAGAACTTTAACATACAAATTACAAACAGTATTTAACTTTTATTTTGTCAAATTCATCAATATTACATTCCCATACATAAATATATCAGAAAAACAAAAATCGCACTCCGAATCACAGAAGACATTCAATTATATTTTTTTGTCAAAATTACCAGGCAGAGGCTTGCGCCGTAGCGGCTATTAGCAGGCTTAGCCAGCCGCCGACGATTTTTGATAGCCGCCGCCGACGATATTTTGGCTATATGTGGGCTAAATATTAGCCGCCGAAAATTTTTTATATTTCTATAGACTTAATTTACGTAAAAAATAAACGAATAATAATTGGGGTGTTCACACTGTTGTCATATCAGTCATAATGTCTTATTATTTTACAATAGTTTAAAAAAATTGTTGTTGTGCTTCAAACAAAAACGTCATATAATAATAAAAGGGCTATTAGACACGCATACTTGTCTGCAGACATGTACGATGGCATACTTTGCGTTTTGCTATTACACTATCGAACGCTGACGGCATACTTCAGTACACATATATGTTGTGTGTATGTTGATGTGGGACAGTCATCAGAAAATCAAAAAATTTTGAAAACCAACATACATGTCTGACGTACTCGACATACATACTTACATGCTATAAGACAGTGAGTTTTAGTATGCCATCGTACATGTCTGCAGACAAGTATGCGTGTCTAATAGCCCTATAAGACATTTTGAATTATGTTTATGATATGTCATAAAATAAGAGTAGATATCTTAGTCGAGCAGCTGCAACTCCTTATTCGAGCCGGCGATAATATTTACAAGCCGACGCTACTTTTAAATAACACAAGCATGAAAACAAGGTAAATTCATTACTAGGTATATGCCAAGGCGAATTCAATAAATTCGCCTTGGTATATGCACGACCAAGGCGAATTAATTATAAGGTGGATGCAGTGGCGAATTCACGCGAATTTATACATTACCTACACAGTTAAATTTGTTACATATTCCCTCGCGCGCCATTTTAATGTAATTTTCGTGCAAAAGCAAATTCATTACGACTACAATAATTCAACAACAAAGCAAACAACAGGCATTTTGTTTGTGTAAACGGCGAATTCATTTCGCCACTGCATCTATCTTATAATTAATTCGCCTTGAAAGAAAAAATGTGTTTGTGAACTGATCTGCCTGGCAACTTGTGAATGTTTTTGCCGCCGTCCAAAAAAGAAGTTCAGCTCATACATGATGGAATTAATAAGGTGCGCTTATCAACGCAACAACAATAAACGACATGCATTTTGTTTGTGTAAAAATTAGCCAATGTTGTCAAAAAAAGCTGTATACATAACATACATAGTGGTTATGCAAAAACAAAAGCATAACGTAATCAAAAATATTCATGATGGCGGCCAAAAATGTAAACAACTTTTGGCAAGACCGAAGTAACTTACCATATATTTGCAGATTATTTAACGGTCAAAACACAACCCTACAAAAAACCATATTCCTTCTTGCGCGCACCTTATTAATTCCAACATGAGCTCATGTTACCGGTAAAACCTGCTTTTGATTATATATATTTCAGCAAGTTCGTATAGATAAAAAAATAATTGAAAATTTTAATTGATAATGGACATTTTAGAAAATTTACAGGAAATTTATTGTTTTCTTTATTAACAATTAAAAAACATTTACATTTAAGCCAAAATGCAAACGTATGCGCAATAATCTGAAAAAAATTGAGTGTTGTTAAATGTTTATTAAGACATAGCACACTTATTTATGATGGGGTGTTCACACTTGTCATATTTTCGTGCGTTATTATTTTATGACATATGACTTATGACTACAGTGTGAATACTGTAATGATTATACTCGCGTGAAGAAATCATACCGTAACATACCAAAGTTATCATACTTTTTTGAACGGTTGATAAAAAAAAGTAAAATAAAAAAAGTATTAAAAAATGCAAAAAAAAACAAGAAAATACTAATTTTTGCACCCTTAATATCAAAGTATGTTGCCAGAAAAAAATATGTTATTTCATGTCCACTACATTCCCCACCCAAAAACCAACCCAATTACCAAAAGTATGTTAATTCTAACCAAAAAAAAATGTAATGACAACAAAGTTTGGAAAAAACAAAAAAACAAGCAGACAACATACTTTTTATATTTTTAAATATTCTAAGTATTAATTAATTAATAAACTTCAAATTTAATAACTAAGTATGATAAAAAAGTATGATTTCTTCACATTATTTAATTATTTAGATAAAAGTGTATGTGAGTGCAAAAAATATTCACCAAGTGTACTGCACTATGTATGTTTTGTAAAAATCATTTTATAAAACGGTTCAAACAAAAAGTCCCAGGAAAATTTAAATGGCGTTGTATAGCTAAATGTGCCCCGAATCCGACCCCCAACTTTCATTAAAATGTATTTAGAAATTTAGAGGGTATACTCTTTAGAGTGCAAAAAATATTCACCAAGTGTACTGTACTATGTATGTTTTGTAAAAATCATTTTATAAAACGGTTCAAACAAAAATTCCCTGGCAAATTTAAATGGCGTTGTATAGATAAATGTGCCCCGAATCCCACCCCCAACTTTCATTAAAATGTATTTAGAAATTTAGAGGGTATACTCTTTAGAGTGCAAAAAATATTCACCAAGTGTACTGCACTATGTATGTTTTGTAAAAATCATTTTATAAAACGGTTCAAACAAAAAGTCCCAGGCAAATTTAAATGGCGTTGTATAGCTAAATGTGCCACGAATCCGACCCCCAACTTTCATTAAAATGTATTTAGAAATTTAGAGGGTATACTCTTTAGAGTGCAAAAAATATTCACCAAGTGTACTGTACTATGTATGTTTTGTAAAAATCATTTTATAAAACGGTTCAAACAAAAAGTCCCAGGCAAATTTAAATGGCGTTGTATAGATAAATGTGCCCCGAATCCGACCCCCAACTTTCATTAAAATTTATTTAGAAATTTAGAGGGTATACTCTTTAGAGTGCAAAAAATATTCACCAAGTGTACTGCACTATGTATGTTTTGTAAAAATCATTTTATAAAACGGTTCAAACAAAAAGTCCCAGGCAAATTTAAATGGCGTTGTATAGCTAAATGTGCCCCAAATCCGACCCCCAACTTTCATTAAAATGTATTTAGAAATTTAGAGGGTATACTCTTTAGAGTGCAAAAAATATTCACCAAGTGTACTGTACTATGTATGTTTTGTAAAAATCATTTTATAAAACGGTTCAAACAAAAAGTCCCAGGCAAATTTAAATGGCGTTGTATAGATAAATGTGCCCCGAATCCGACCCCCAACTTTCATTAAAATTTATTTAGAAATTTAGAGGGTATACTCTTTAGAGTGCAAAAAATATTCACCAAGTGTACTGCACTATGTATGTTTTGTAAAAATCATTTTATAAAACGGTTCAAACAAAAAGTCCCACGCAAATTTAAATGGCGTTGTATAGCTAAATGTGCCCCGAATCCGACCCCCAACTTTCATTAAAATGTATTTAGAAATTTAGAGGGTATACTCTTTAGAGTGCAAAAAATATTCACCAAGTGTACTGTACTATGTATGTTTTGTAAAAATCATTTTTAAAACGGTTCAAACAAAAAGTCCCAGGCAAATTTAAATGGCGTTGTATAGATAAATGTGCCCCGAATCCGACCCCCAACTTTCATTAAAATGTATTTAGAAATTTAGAGGGTATACTCTTTAGAGTGCAAAAAATATTCACCAAGTGTACTGTACTATGTATGTTTTGTAAAAATCATTTTATAAAACGGTTCAAACAAAAAGTCCCAGGCAAATTTAAATGGCGTTGTATAGCTAAATGTGCCCCGAATCCGACCCCCAACTTTCATTAAAATGTATTTAGAAATTTTGAGGGTATACTCTTTAGAGTGCAAAAAATATTCACCAAGTGTACTGCACTATGTATGTTTTGTAAAAATCATTTTATAAAACGGTTCAAACAAAAAGTCCCAGGCAAATTTAAATGGCGTTGTATAGCTAAATGTGCCGCGAATCCGACCCCCAACTTTCATTAAAATGTATTTAGAAATTTAGAGGGTATACTCTTTAGAGTGCTAAAAATATTCACCAAGTGTACTGTACTATGTATGTTTTGTAAAAATCATTTTATAAAACGGTTCAAACAAAAAGTCCTAGGCAAATTTAAATGGCGTTGTATAGCTAAATGTGCGCCGAATCCGACCCCCAACTTTCATTAAAATGTATTTAGAAATATAGAGGGTATACTCTTTAGAGTGCAAAAAATATTCACCAAGTGTACTGCACTATGTATGTTTTGTAAAAATCATTTTATAAAACGGTTCAAACAAAAAGTCCCAGGCAAATTTAAATGACGTTGTATAGATAAATGTGCCCCGAATCCGACCCCCAACTTTCATTAAAATGTATTTAGAAATTTAGAGGGTATACTCTTTAGAGTGCAAAAAATATTCACCAAGTGTACTGTACTATGTATGTTTTGTAAAAATCATTTTATAAAACGGTTCAAACAAAAAGTCCCAGGCAAATTTAAATGGCGTTGTATAGATAAATGTGCCCCGAATCCGACCCCCAACTTTCATTAAAATGTATTTAGAAATTTAGGGGGTATACTCTTTAGAGTGCAAAAAATATTCACCAAGTGTACTGTACTATGTATGTTTTGTAAAAATCATTTTATAAAACGGTTCAAACAAAAAGTCCCAGGCAAATTTAAATGGCGTTGTATAGCTAAATGTGCCCCGAATCTGACCCCCAACTTTCATTAAAATGTATTTAGAAATTTAGAGGGTATACTCTTTAGAGTGCAAAAAATATTCACCAAGTGTACTGTACTATGTATGTATTGTAAAAATCATTTTATAAAACGGTTCAAACAAAAATTCCCAGGCAAATTTAAATGGCGTTGTATAGATAAATGTGTCCCGAATCCGACCCCCAACTTTCATTAAAATGTATTTAGAAATTTAGAGGGTATACTCTTTAGAGTGCAAAAAATATTCACCAAGTGTACTGTACTATGTATGTTTTGTAAAAATCATTTTATAAAACGGTTCAAACAAAAAGTCCCAGGCAAATTTAAATGGCGTTGTATAGCTAAATGTGCCCGAATCCGACCCCCAACTTTCATTAAAATGTATTTAGAAATTTAGAGGGTATACTCTTTAGAGTGCAAAAAATATTCACCAAGTGTACTGTACTATGTATGTATTGTAAAAATCATTTTATAAAACGGTTCAAACAAAAAGTCCCAGGCAAATTTAAATGGCGTTGTATAGCTAAATGTGCCCCGAATCCGATCCCCAACTTTCATTAAAATGTATTTAGAAATTTAGAGGGTATACTCTTTAGAGTGCAAAAAATATTCACCAAGTGTACTGTACTATGTATGTTTTGTAAAAATCATTTTATAAAACGGTTCAAACAAAAAGTCCCAGGCAAATTTAAATGGCGTTGTATAGCTAAATGTGCCCCGAATCCGACCCCCAACTTTCATTAAAATGTATTTAGAAATTTAGAGGGTATACTCTTTAGAGTGCAAAAAATATTCACCAAGTGTACTGCACTATGTATGTTTTGTAAAAATCATTTTATAAAACGGTTCAAACAAAAAGTCCCAGGCAAATTTAAATGGCGTTGTATAGCTAAATGTGCCCCGAATCCGACCCCCAACTTTCATTAAAATGTATTTAGAAATTTAGAGGGTATACTCTTTAGAGTGCAAAAAATATTCACCAAGTGTACTGTACTATGTATGTTTTGTAAAAATCATTTTATAAAACGGTTCAAACAAAAAGTCCCAGGCAAATTTAAATGGCGTTGTATAGATAAATGTGCCCCGAATCCGACCCCCAACTTTGATTAAAATGTATTTAGAAATTTAGAGGGTATACTCTTTAGAGTGCAAAAAATATTCACCAAGTGTACTGTACTATGTATGTTTTGTAAAAATCATTTTATAAAACGGTTCAAACAAAAAGTCCCAGGCAAATTTAAATGGCGTTGTATAGCTAAATGTGCCCCGAATCCGACCCCCAACTTTCATTAAAATGTATTTAGAAATTTAGAGGGTATACTCTTTAGAGTGCAAAAAATATTCACCAAGTGTACTGTACTATGTATGTTTTGTAAAAATCATTTTATAAAACGGTTCAAACAAAAAGTCCCAGGCAAATTTAAATGGCGTTGTATAGATAAATGTGCCCCGAATCCGACCCCCAACTTTCATTAAAATGTATTTAGAAATTTAGGGGGTATACTCTTTAGAGTGCAAAAAATATTCACCAAGTGTACTGTACTATGTATGTTTTGTAAAAATCATTTTATAAAACGGTTCAAACAAAAAGTCCCAGGCAAATTTAAATGGCGTTGTATAGCTAAATGTGCCCCGAATCCGACCCCCAACTTTCATTAAAATGTATTTAGAAATTTAGAGGGTATACTCTTTAGAGTGCAAAAAATATTCACCAAGTGTACTGTACTATGTATGTATTGTAAAAATCATTTTATAAAACGGTTCAAACAAAAATTCCCAGGCAAATTTAAATGGCGTTGTATAGATAAATGTGCCCCGAATCCGACCCCCAACTTTCATTAAAATGTATTTAGAAATTTAGAGGGTATACTCTTTAGAGTGCAAAAAATATTCACCAAGTGTACTGTACTATGTATGTTTTGTAAAAATCATTTTATAAAACGGTTCAAACAAAAAGTCCCAGGCAAATTTAAATGGCGTTGTATAGCTAAATGTGCCCCGAATCCGACCCCCAACTTTCATTAAAATGTATTTAGAAATTTAGAGGGTATACTCTTTAGAGTGCAAAAAATATTCACCAAGTGTACTGTACTATGTATGTTTTGTAAAAATCATATTACAAAACGTTTCAAACAAAAAGTCCCAGGCATATTTAAATGGCGTTGTATAGATAAATGTGCCCCGAATCCGACCCCCAACTTTCATTAAAATGTATTTAGAAATTTAGAGGGTATACTCTTTAGAGTGCAAAAAATATTCACCAAGTGTACTGTACTATGTATGTTTTGTAAAAATCGTTTTATAAAACGGTTCAAACAAAAAGTCCCAGGCAAATTTAAATGGCGTTGTATAGCTAAATTTGCCCCGAATCCGACCCCCAACTTTCATTAAAATGTATTTAGAAATTTAGAGGGTATACTCTTTAGAGTGCAAAAAATATTCACCAAGTGTACTGTACTATGTATGTTTTGTAAAAATCATTTTATAAAACGGTTCAAACAAAAAGTCCCAGGCAAATTTAAATGGCGTTGTATAGCTAAATGTGTCCCGAATCCGACCCCAAACTTTCATTAAAATGTATTTAGAAATTTAGAGGGTATACTCTTTAGAGTGCAAAAAATATTCACCAAGTGTACTGCACTATGTATGTTTTGTAAAAATCATTTTATAAAACGGTTCAAACAAAAAGTCCCAGGCAAATTTAAATGGCGTTGTATAGCTAAATGTGCCGCGAATCCGACCCCCAACTTTCATTAAAATGTATTTAGAAATTTAGAGGGTATACTCTTTAGAGTGCAAAAAATATTCACCAAGTGTACTGTACTATGTATGTTTTGTAAAAATCATTTTATAAAACGGTTCAAACAAAAAGTCCCAGGCAAATTTAAATGGCGTTGTATAGATAAATGTGCCCCGAATTTTTATTAATATATTCTCCAATAGAAATCGATCGCCGTTTACACAAACAAAATGCCTGTTGTTTGTTTTGTTGGCGAATTGTTGTAGTCGTGCACAAGGCAAATTCATACTAGGTATATGCATAGTTGCCAGATGAAATGGGTCCGAATTCGTCAAATTTTTAGCGTAAAATCGTCAAAACAGTTTTCCGAAGTCGTCAATAAATCGTCGAATATAAAATCACAATTTTTTCAAATAAAAGACGCATTTTATTTAACAAAACATAATATAACAAATAAAATTCAAAAGTTTTTATATAAAATAAAGCAAATTCTTATCAATAAAGAGATCAGCTGTTGAAACAAAGTATAAACAGGTGTTTTGTGCATTTTTTAATACAATAGCTACATACCATATCCACAAAATATTAGCAAGTTTAAATTTTTAGAGAAACTAGTGATAATATTTGCGTTTAAATTAAAAATGATGATTTGTAAATATTAAAAAAAAAATTAAACATATATATTGGAGTTGAACCGTTTTATTAAATCAGGTACTACTTTCATGTCAAAACAATTACACTTGTTTATTTTAAATGCTCATTAGTATATAAAATTGCCTCCAAGGAAGCTTTATCTAACCAATTTCTAACTTTTGTCTTATTGAATTAACTTGGCTATGAACTATTTCTGCATTTGCCGAAAAATGTGGTAAAACCAAATTTTGTTTAATAAAATTAGTTTACGTGGGAAATAAAAGACCAGAGTTTTTTTTCATCTCTGAAATATTTTTCCAAAAATCTAAGAGTTTTATGTCCGTATCCGGATTCAATTCAGATTCAATTTTCTGTCTTTCACGTTCTGTAACAAATTGTGAAAATACTTTAAGAATATCATTTGAATTGTTATTTTTTTATAAGATTGTGGGGATTAATTTAGCTTAATGCTTTGAATTTGTCTTCAAAGTCAAATCTCAATAAAACTTGGTCACACAGTTCTACGTAAAACTTTCTACAATTTTTAATGATCTCACACTTTCATTTTAATGATCTCCATTTTCATAAATTTTGTGTAACAATTTTAATATACATATGTACATACGTATGTACATAGGAACAATCTCACTTATTCAAGTTCAAGTTTTTGGCGTGCTTTAAAATATTGACAAAAATGTATGTATGTTAATAACAGTCATTCAGTTTCACCACTCCTAGTGAACAGACGCGTTTTTATAATCGTCGCAACTGAATATAAAAAAAAAAACAAAAAAAAATATTTTCAAAACATTTATTGAACAGTTATTTTACTGGTTTTATTTTATTTTTTGCTTGTGTGCAATATACATAAATATTTGCATACACAAACTAATATAAGTGCAAATAAAAAAGAGAACTCTGATGAGTTCATCTTCTGACAAAAACAACAATAATCCTACAAGCAGTAGGAATGTACAATATATAACTTTAGTTGCTGATGACGACAATAAAAAAAAATGAATCAAACAAAAACCTGAACTCTCATGTCTTTCAGGGAATCGCTTTTTTTTGATATGCATATAAAAACTTTAAATAAATAAAAAACCAAAGAATTCATATAAGAAGTTCGTGTTAATGCTTTTTTCTGAACACTACATTAACAATTCTGTTTGTTCTTGTAAAGCATGAACGAGTCCACTTATTAATGTTTCTTCAAAATCCATTTTAATATTATTTTAATTTTTTTCCACAAAAAATTATGCTGTAAGTATTTTTCATGGTGGAATAATAAGGTGCGCGTAAGAATACAACAATAAAAAACGACATGCATTTTGTTTGTGTAAAATTCATTCAAAATTGTCAAAACAAAGCTGTATACAAAACAAAACAAAAGTTGTTTTGTATGTATTTATTGGTTATGCAAAAACAAAAAGCATAACGTAAACAAAAATATTCATGATGGCGGCCAAAAATGTAAACAACTTTTGACAAGACCGAATTTACTTACCATATTTTTGCAGATTATTTAACGGTCAAAACACAACCCTACAAAAAACCATATTCCTTCTTGCGCAGACCTGATTATTAGACCATGGTATTTTTATATTTTTGACAGCTGAGAAGATGATAGATGTTAGATGTTGCCAACAGAGAGGCGAGCCGAGGTATTTTTATCGGCAGCGGCTGAGAAGGTAAAAAGGCCTACGGCGGCGGCGGCTATGACTACCGCCGGTACGTTAACCGGCTGGTCAAATTTTTTCGGCTGCGCCGCACTGATGTGTTTATTTTTGTATACATATACATACATAACGAATATGTTGTTATTAACTAATTAAATTAATCAATGTGTTCTTTATGAGTTATCTTGAACACTTATTATTTTTATTTAACAAATGGCATTGAATCATGTGTGCAAGTGTCGAACTAGTTCAATTTATGGTTGATTTTGCCCAAAAAAAAGTCCACACAAATTTCTTCAATAAAATAGAGTTTTAAATATTTTCAAATTACTTTTATTTGAAAAATTATTTTTAATACAAACAAAAACTTAAAAAAAATACACAAAATAAACATTAAAAATAAACAATCAATTAATTCAGGTAATATTTCAGGTACAATTGAGCCGTTTACCTTGTAAAAGGGCTATTAGACACGTATACTTGTCTGCAGACATGTACGATGGCATACTTTGCGTTTTGCTATTACACTATCGAACGCTGACGGCATACTTCAGTACTTATATTTGTTGTGTGTATGTTGGTGTGCGACAAACATCAGAAAATCAAAAATTTTTGAAAACCAACAGACATGTCTGACGTACTCGACATACATGCTATTAAACAGTGAGTTTTGGTATGCCATCGTACATGTCTGCAGACAAGTATGCGTGTCTAATAGCCCTTTTAGTGGCATAAGTCACTTCGTTTTTAAGTCGAGATTTTTAAGGGTTTGCATTTAAAAACGTTTAAAAATATGGAGAAATACTGAGAAAAATATTAGTATCGCGAGATAACAAATACAAGAAAATCTTTTCGAAAGTTAGAATCCATATTTTTAAAGGTTTAACACCTTTAACGCAAATAAATAAATTAATATATAATAAAAATCAATAAATTAAATAAACTACCAAAACAAGAGCAATCACTATAACTTGAAATAATCAGGTATGTGATAGAAATCGATTCGATTTGAAATCGAAGACTTAAATCGAATCAAATACTTTTAGGTGTGATGGAAATCGGATCGATTTCAATATTCATACAATACAATAAAAACGAGAATAAAGCCGCAGTCTGCAGAATAAAAAGGCAGAGAAACGCAGAGTTGCATGGATGCATGTATCTGTTCTTATTGTACCATGAGTCAAGTGCAAAAAAAGCGCCACGAATGAGTTAAGGCAATAATAAAATCTATTGAGCCGGTGAAAACGGCTGTAAAATAAGCCGCCGATCAGCCGATCAAATCGGCGGCGGCGTGGCTCATGCAAAATCGTCGGCGGGTCGGCTAGCCGCCAGCCGCGCCGATGCGGCTCTCCTCTCTGGTTGCCAATGGAAACGCAAGTTTCACTTTTTCAACATATTCAATTCATTCCTCTAAAATGTATGCTAGTGGAAAAAGGCTATTATG
This sequence comes from Lypha dubia, assembly GCA_947311025.1. Classification (NCBI taxonomy): domain Eukaryota; kingdom Metazoa; phylum Arthropoda; class Insecta; order Diptera; family Tachinidae; genus Lypha; species Lypha dubia. Next base: position 29,943,218 of record OX371265.1, on the reverse strand, counting down.
TATATTACAGTGGTGCATATTTAGCGCTTTTACTTTTTTAAAGTTCGCTGGGGCGAATTGTGTACGGCGAATTGAATTCGCCACTCACATCAGTTTGTATGGATTCGCTTTGCCATAAACAGAAAATATTCATCTCATGGATCTCTTTTGGCTCCGGAGTTACGGGTTCAAAACTTATTTTTTATTGGCCATAACTCTTAGAATATGGAACGGATATAAGCGTATATATAAAATACCTTTATAGTGGTATACACATTTTTTAAAACAATTTACCCATTGCGAGTGAAATTCAATTTTATAATTTTTTTTATCTGACTTTTCACTTTTACATGCTTTTATTTTGTGTATACTTGAAAGCTGTCACCGATGAAATACGTAAGTTATGCTTTTTTAATGATGATTTTAAGAATTATATGAGTTAAGGCCGTGCCGCACTATCCTACACAGTCGCGCGATTTGCAAATTATGACATGTGTGCTAAAACTGTATGGTAGTGTGGACTAAAAATGCAACTGTGTGACAGATTTTTTGGCAAGTCGTGCGATTTGTAAAATTTTATGAAAATTTTCATAAAATGATAGTTTTCATGCGATCAGAGGAGTATTTATTGTCAACCAGATGTTTTGGCATCAGATTTGTATGATAGTGTGGCACCTACAACACCATTTTGAAACGATTTTTTAAAGTCGGTCAGATTTTTGCAAGATTTTCCTGTGAATGAAACGTACGATTGTGTAGGATAGTGAAGCACGGCCTTTATTTAGAGCATTTTGTAGGACTTATGATCAATAATATATTATAGTTTTGAACCCCGTCACTGCGGAATCAAGAGAGAAGGCCGAAAAAATTACACAACAATTTTTACGTAAAAAAGGTTAAAGTATTCAGCAGAAAATACTGGAAATATGACATGGTATTAAGGCACAAGCACTGAAACTTTAAGTTTTGGTCATTCTGTACAAAATATAAAGTTTCACTAAGTCTTCTTTCCGATCCATTTAATGACAGAAACATTTATATACAAAATTTTCCACTACATATTTATGCCTTAGATTTATTTTGCGCAAAATTAGTTTCTACGAAATTTCATAATTACTGTACATGATTTTTGTTTGTACAGGTGTTAACCTATTTTTTTTTTTTTTTTATTATATTATTGTGTATAAGAAAATCACTTATCTTATAACAATTTAAATAATGAGACAGCGCAATAAACTAAATTTGATAAAAATAATAAATCCTCATTCTAAAAGATGACAAAAGATAACAAAACATTTTTGTGGATGTGATTTCATGTCGCAATTTTTTGTATAAAAATGCCACTTGCAAACGCTTTTAAAGTACAGTCAGCACCGCTTCAAATCTTACAGTTTTTTCTGACAGATTTTAAACTTAAAAATGAAAGTGTTCGATATTCTCTTCGTTATTGCAATTTACTGCAGCCAAAGAGGTAATTTGATGTTTGCTTGTTAAAAAAAAAAACTTAATAATTCTATCTGATTTTTAATTTTCAGGAAAAAGATTATAAACAATGTATGAAGGATGATGATTGTGACAGTGACCTTAAATGCGTAAACCTTGTTCCTCTTGGTAAATATTGTACCTCAGACAAATTTAAAAAAAATAAATTTTGTTTAATTGTTTGAAATTTAATAAATCTTAATTGCTGAATAATAAAATCTTTAATCATTTAAATTTTGTTATTTTCTTTTTATTTTACAATAAAAAATATTTCCAATCACTAATTTGCTTTACAAATTTTGTTATATTGTCAACACTGTTTTGGTTTTGTGGCCATCAATCTATAAACACATAGACCACAGCAGACTTCACAACAGCAGACATCAAATGCAGTTGGCTTCAAATGCTGCCATGTAGATAGCTACTGAATTATTTTGAGAACTACAGCAGCTGACAAATGAACTTGAAGTATCGATATTATTTTTAAATTTTTTGTTTTACTACATATTTCAGACTGCCACATAAATATTTCACAAGAATAAAAATGAAATTACCAGCTCAAAACGTTATAAAATCGAGTAAAAATATAAAAGCACATCAATATATTTATTTATTTTAATTTTGTTATGTTATTTTCGGTTAAATAATACAAAATATTTTTAGCTCTCATTGCTGTAACATTTATTAACATTTATATCATATGTGGTTGTGCATAAGCAGGAGATTTCCCCTGGAGTTTACGTTGGAAATACTGTGGTCAACATAAAAAATGGAGGCACAGCAGCAGTACCCATACTAAACGCAACCGAGCAGGACATACCATGGAGGAAGGACATTAAAGTGAAATTTTCAAATTTCAATCACTATACGCAATATGGAGGGCGAGATCAACCCCTTCGTCGGTGACAAATCAGGACGATAGAATAATTCGTCTAAAAAACACTATTATGACGGAGAGGGATTGGAACATGGAAGAAACGGAGTCAATGAACCGGATATGCGAGGAATATCATGACTTATTCATGTTAGACAATGACAAATTACCATTCACCACATTGGTGAAACATAAAATACCAATAAAAGGTGAACAACCACCCATTAATCAACGACAGTATCGTCTACCTCACGTCCATAAAGAAGAAATCAACCGACAAGTATCGGAGCTACTACAGGAAGGTATAATAAGCCCAAGCATATCCCCATGGAATTCACCAATATTATTAGTGCCCAAAAAATCTCAAGACGGTCAGAAAACCTTTAGACTGGTAGTCGATTTTCGAAAACTAAATGAGGCTACAATAAAGCAGGTATTCCCTATTCCTAGAATTGATGAAATTTTGGATCAATTAGGAAATAGCAGGTATTTCACTACCTTAGATCTGGCGAGTGGATATCACCAGGTACTGGTTGATGAAGGAGATAAGGAAAAGACTGCCTTCAGCACCGACAAGGGTCATTTTGATTTCAATAGAATGCCCTTTGGCCTAACAGGGGCACCAGCCACATTCCAAATGGTCATGAACACGATCCTTACAGGTTTACAAGGCCTGGATTGTTTTGTGTACCTCGACGACATAGTCGTATACGGAAGAAATGTGGCAGACCACGAGAAAAAAATCATCAATGTTTTATCCAGGCTACGAGAGGGTGGACTCAAGTTGAACATAAAGAAATGTCAATTCTTACGAAGAGAAATCGTTTATCTAGCCAACAAATGTTCCAACAAGGGTGCGCTACCAGACCCTTCAAAGGTAGAATGTGTAAAACAACTTAAGCCACCAAGAACAATAAAAGAAGTAGAAGCACTCCTGGGCTTGATCAACTACTACCGAAAATTTGTTGCAGGAATGGCAAAATTGGCTTCACCAATAACAAGGCTGTTAAAGAAGAATGTTAAATTTAGGTGGACGACGCAATGCCAAGAGGCCTTGGACAAGGTCAAGGAAAACATTGCAAATCCTCCAATATTGATTTATCCAGATTTCACGCAACCCTTCAGAGTAACAACATATGCAAGTAACGAGGCCTTAGGAGCAGTTTTGTCACAAATAAGAAACGAAATGGATCATCCGATAGCATTTGCTAGTCGAACTCTCAGTGACACCGAACAAAGATATACGACAATAGAAAAAGAAATGCTTGGTGTGGTATGGGCAACACATACTTTCCGCCCATATCTCTTGGGGAGACACTTCACCGTATTTACTGACCATCAACCCTTAAGGGGGATAGCAAACCTCAAAGACCAAACCTCAAGACTTGCACGGTTTAGGCATAAATTATCAGAATACGAGTTCGAAATTGTGTACAAACCAGGGAAGACGAATTTGAATGCGGATGCATTAAGCAGATTACCAACAAAAAATCAAAATATCGGAGTGATAACTAGAGCTCAAGCAAGCTCGAGAAAATCGGAAGAGGAAAGGACAAAGCAAAAAGAGCAACAGAAAGCTCTTGCAGAGGAAAAACAGAGTGAAAATAGTGACAAAACCTCCACGGCGACATTTTTAGCTGAGAAAAAAGTTCTTAGAAGCTTTCATGACTCACCGCTGGGCGGACATCAAGGACTCATGAAGACCTACTCTAGAATAAAAAAACAGTACAGGTGGAAGGGAATGCAACGCGATATCAAGACCCACATCAAAAAGTGCCCTAAATGTCAGAAAAATAAAAGTGGACTTCTCAATAGAGAGTGGTCCTCACAGATACAGCAAACAGACCGTTCGAAAAGGTATATATGGATATGTTGGGGCCCCTGCCAACAACAACCATGGGAAACAAATACATTCTTACCCTACAGGATGATTTATCAAAATTTTTTGTCTGCGCACCCATGCAAGACGCCGAAGCAGAGACGGCAGCAAGAGTCTTTTATAACGAGGTAGTAACAAAATATGGTATTCCCAAAAAATTAATTACAGACAACGGAACAAACTTCGTCTCGAAATTGTTTGGAAGTGTGTGTAAGCTTTTAAGAATTAAGAAGCAACAAAAAAAAAATTCCTAAACATTTTTGCAAATATACTCAACTAACTCTTCGACTATATTGTAATTGAAGTTATAATGAGTGGAAAAAATTAATTAGATTACACATAGATAACATTTTAAGTACTTATATCGTTCGCTTAAAATGTCATCCTGATGTCATTGATTATTATCTAGGTACTTCGTTTAATTTACCGCTGGGTATGTATACATGTGTTCATATGTTTGTGTCTTTGCATACACAAGTATGTGTGCATGTGTGTACATATAATAAACAAACGAAAGATTCCATATAAACAAACAAAAAAAACTTTTCGAGCCTTTGCTGCAATAGAGTCATAATTCAAAAAATCTTGTTTGGCAGGAAACGAATTTAAAGTCTAGAATTTACCTACATATAAATCAATGGTAAAATATTCTTCTCCCAAGAGAATAAAAAAATACAAATATCTTTCATATTTGTATGAAAATTTTGCACAATATCAAAATTGATATCGCGATTAGTTATATATGTACATATTAGCTCAAAAATGACATATATTGAATTATGACGCTTTTGAAGCAAAGGCTCGTTTTGTGTTCGCACAATATACATATGTAAACATAAGATACGTAAAGCTAATGTCGCTGATTCTTATTTGAATGGCAAATATATGTATTTTATTGTTGTACTATTGCAAGAACATCGATTCGCACCGAATTATGTAAATATTATTTAAAATTGGAAATTTATATAACTACATATATAAAAATAAAGTGTCACGACGTTTGTTCTCGCTAATTTCCGGAACTACTGGACCGATTTAAATGAAATTTCGCGCAGATATGTTAACAGTGTATAACTTGAAATATAGGCTATATACATATGTATGTATTATTTTTAATTTGAAATAGAAAAAATTGCTTTTTGAATAACCTGGTCATTTATAAACAGATTTTCAAAGTTATTGTTTTGTTTGATAGCTGTTGCCTGCAGTTGGGTCTCATAAATTTATTTTTATTTTATATGTTAATAACTCTGCTATTTATAAAACAATTTTCTTTCTCCTCTCTGAAAGAGTATAGCAACGGGACAAGATAGTATATACATATGTATATCTGTGTATATATATATACATAAAAACCGCTACATTGGCAACCATGCATAGCTGGCATACAGAATTTACTTTACCGTTATTTGAATTTTGCGTTTACATTTAAAACTTATTATTATTATTAAGATTTTAATAAATTTTATAATAGTTTTGTAAACAAAATAATAAATTTTATGGTTTTCGAAATCAGGTAAGCGCACGTTTTATTTGATTTATGCATATACATACATACATACATACATATATATGAAAACTTCAGAGGCCAATAACTCGAAAACTATGTGTTTCCGGAAAAGTTACCACATATAATTTTTTTTAATTTGGAGCTGCGTTGCTTATATTTATTTATGTACTCACCCTTGTTGTTTATATTCTTTAATTTTTAAAACTTGTTTTTAAAAAGCACTAGCTTTTTTTTAACACTTTTTTTTTTAAATTAAACCAATATTATTTTAATATATGTATTAAATTTACACTAATATGTACTATATTAGCATGTACATATGTATATGTATATATATTTGGTGTAATATTTAGCTTTATTTTTTTTCAGCTTTGAACCAATTTTATTTCGTTTTAAAATTCCGTTATTCCAATTTCATTGTTCCAAGTTATTGCCACCTTGCTTTAAAATGGAAATTTCTTGATTAATACACCGGAAAAAAATATTTTTACTTTAGGGGCGTTATATTTAGCCTAACTTATATTATATAATAATAACTTTCTATCCAATTGTTATAAAAAAAAATTGTACAATTTACTTTTTTGTCTTATTTTATAAGTAATACCTCTAATAGTTCAATTAATTAACATGTAGTGTCAGATTCTATACTTACTAAAAGTCTGGCAACCACAAACACAAAGCTGTTAAAGCTAAATATGGCCAACTTTTATATATGTATGTACATTCAATTCAAAAATGGACGCGCACACAAAGGTAAGCAAAATAATTTTATATTATAATTTATGTAAGTATTTATATTGTACTTGTAGTTAAATAATATAGTTCTATTACTATTATTTAATTACAGATACAAGTAAGCATTTACTTTTATTTATAAATATGTATGACTGTATGTACACATGTAATTTAGTATATGTATGTACTTACATATATAAAATTTGTTTCTTTTCAGAAATTATTAAATCTTCTTCTTGGCGGCGGAAAAGATCGTGGCAACAACAAGCGCCGCCGTAGACGTAGTCGTGGTGGTGGGGGTGGTGCTCCGGGTCCAAGCATTTTTACACAACCCCATTATTGGCCACCGGGTAATTATTATCCTAATTTTTATTACCCACCAGCACCTTATTGGCCACAGTATCCATATTGGCCGCCATATGGAGCTAATTTGCCGCCATATGGTGCCAATTGGCCTGCAACCGGTGCAGTTGTACCAGCTCCTGCTGTGCAGGCATCAACCCATGCTGTGCAGGATGCAGCCCCTGCTGTACAGGCAGCAACCCCTGCTGTACAGGCAGCAACCCCTGCTGTGCAGGATCCAGCCCCTGCTGTACTACAGACAGCAGCACCGGCTCTGCAGGCAGCAGCACCGTCTCTGCAGGCAACAAGCCTTGCTGTGCAGGCAGCAGAAAATAATTTATTGTAAATTTTTTTATTAACTGAAAAATTTCAAATAAATGTTTTTTAAAATAATAAATAAATACCTTTATAATTATTCTTACAAAATCAGTTTGGAACAAATGCCCTTTAGTGAAGTTACTCCAAACAAAATAAAAATTAGCCTATGTGATAGAAAATTAAAAAATAAGAAGAAAAAATGAAATAAAAAAGTTGGCGGCAACGCATAGTTTTCGAGTTATTGGCCTCTGAAGTTATACGTTGAAAAATGTAAAGGGAAATCGCACATATATATAAAAACTTCAGAGGCCAATAACTCGAAAACTATGCGTTGCCGCCAACTTTTTTATTTCATTTTTTCTTCTTATTTTTTAATTTTCTATCACATAGGCTAATTTTTATTTTGTTTGGAGTAACTTCACTAAAGTGCATTTAAGCCATCAGTTTTAATAGAGCAACATATACATAATATATTTTATAAAATTATACAAACTGGGTTTAAAGTATATTAAAAAGAACTTTCAAAATTGCTTCGTTACATATGACATTTATCTCTATATTAAATATTTTTATAAAATAATATACATATATAAATTCGTTTCATATGAAGTTTATTTTCATAAAAAATATTTTTAAAAATTAATAATTTCTTACAGTGGACTTGGTTGCAAAATGTAGTATTTTATGCCCATTTTAGTACTTTTTTAAGTTTACTACTTTTTACTTTTATATACAACCCTGGGAAACGGTATGATAAAAAAGTATGATTTCTTCACATTGATACTTGGTTATGAAACATTATTCCACAGCAAAATTTTGCCAGACAATTTCACGGCCAATGTGGTTTCACACACGAGAACAATTTTTAATCCGCACAATTTTTGTTCTTTTAGTCACACACGAGTCTAATTATGCTGGCCAAAGTATATGTATACCAAGTAGATGAAACTAAACAGGTGATTCATTTTTTTCTCGCTTATTTTTAATGTATGACTGTCAAAAGCTGTTTACGATTTTCGTACGCCATTTTGGTTTGTTTTGTTTTGTTATACATAATTCTACAAATTGTTTTTGTTTTCTTCATGTTGTTCTCATCTCTTTTTGACATTCATCCAATATTTTTACACAAACAAAATACATGGTGCATCTACTTGGTATAAATTTACTTTGATGCTGGCATAAAATGTATACATGTACTCAGCTTTGTATGTGTTGGTGTTTTTTGTATTCATTTGAAGTTTGTCTTTCGATGCATACACATTATTATTATTATACACATTACGGAACATACATAGGCTGACTTCCAAAACGTTCGTATACAAAGTTTTTATACAGTATTGCTACTGTATTTATTTTATTTATTTATTTATTTTATTTATTTATTTATATTATTTGCGAAACTTCAGTACAACAAGATTTAATCTTATATTACTATACTGTTTATACAATGGCAGGTGTTTTCATTAAGTTAATCAAAATTTAAAATAATTAACAAAATATTTTAATAATAAATTATAATAGACATAAATTAAGAAAAAGACAAAAAATTAAGAAGAAAGACGATGTGTACAATTTTATTTAACCAAAATGAGAAAAAATTGCTTGGTTAAAGTGATTAGCATTGCTTAACATTTGTATATTTGGTGGGAGTTCATTCCAGAGACGAATAGCATTTACAAAGAAGTGTCTTTCTGATATTAGCTTACGGTATCGAATGGTGTTTATTCTGCAGCCTCTATTGGATCTAGAAAATGTTATCCTTTTGTATAGGTAATCAGGTTGTTTAGTATAAATAATTTTATGTAAGAACATTAGTGTTCGGCATTTTAGCAGGTTTTCAAAAGATACTTTATATATTTTGTAAGAAAATTCTGATATTCTACTATATCTTGATCGACCATAAATATATCTTGCAATACTATTAAATGTTACCTTGAGCTTATTTTGACATATCGAATCACAGCTAGAAAATAATTCACAACCGTAAAGAAGGTTCGGTAGTAAATATGTCTTCGCAAGTAGCATTCGTGTATGTATTGGTGTAAAATATTGCGTAATCCAAAGATTTCTTAGCATTGAATAAGTTTTACTACATGCGGCGTTTACGTGATTTGACCAGGTTAGTTTGTTGTTTATTACTATTCCAAGATTTTTAGCGCTTTCAACCATTTGAATTACAGATTGTCCAATGCGTATTGGTGGTGTGTTGGGCAGTACATAATTGTTTTTGCTTATTGACATTGCCTTGGACTTCTTTGCATTTAAGGAAAGACCATTTACCGAAGCCCATCTGTATACGTTATCCAGATCGTGGTTTAAATTACCAATGCATTCTTTAATTTCGGATGGAAAACAGCTAATGAAAAGCTGTACGTCATCAGCGTACATGTGTATTCCACAGTAGCGTAGTCTAGATGGCAAGTCGTTGGAATAAATTGTATACAGTAGGGGGCCAAGAATTGAGCCTTGTGGCACACCTCCCTTAGTTAAGCAAATGTTTGATTTTTTAGATCCAAAATACACAAATTGACTTCTGTTTCGAAGGTATGAAGAAATCAAGTTGACAGCGGTATTGGAGAAATGGCACATGTACTTTAATTCTTGACAAAGTATGGTGTGTTCGACAGTATCAAATGCCTTAGAATGATCAAGTAAAATTAAAAATGATATCATATCATTGTCCATTCACATACATACATATGCAAAGTTCTGAAGCAATGCAACAACTATAAAAACGATGCCGTCTTTGCTTTCTTACTGCGTTAAAAATACTTGGCGGCGGCGTTTTGAAATGGTATACATTGTATAATTATTGTACTGCGGCGTTATGAAATATGATGCTTTGTTCAAACGCAAAGCAATTGACGTTTTGGAAGTCAGCCATACTACATAGTTGGCAGAAATATTATGGCGAGAATAAGTGATGATGAATTGGCAATTATTTTAGGAGAAATTACAAGTATAAGAAGCGAATTTACTGAATATTTTTGGAATGAGGGAAAATTTTAAACATCAATATAAAAAATTTTTAAATTGCTTCCATCTTCTATACCTACTAATAAAAAAACTTTAGCCAACATTTTTCAAAGTTTTTAATTTAATTGTGTATGTAAGTTATTAATTCTCTTAGAACTTTTGTAGTTTTTAAGGTAAATTCTGAGAATTTATATAATTAATCGTTAAAAAATTTTATGTTTTTTAAAAGATTTATTGACAAATTTAATCAATTAACAATTAATAAACATAAACCGCCTTATTTACAAAAAATATTTTCTGCTTATAAATAAAATAAAAACATATAAAATACCAAAATATAAAATTTTACATTTATTTGAGAATGTACTGAAGAAAAAAAATTTAAAAACATATAAAATACCTATAAAAAAAAATTAAAAATAAATTGAGAATATTTCATTCTGTTTTATTAAAACATACATAAATGCAATAATTTTGTTTGCGCGACCAACCCCCTTCTTCTTTGTAATTCATGTTAACTCGACGATTGCTAACTAACGATTGAATGCGGTCTGTAAAAAAGAAAACACAGAACCTGTATATTCGTAAGTGTGTATGTATTAGCTTTGTGCTGGTTGTGCGGGTATGAGGCTGGATGAAAAATTGTGCCAACGAAAAAGCGCTCTCTTCACCCCTCTCGCCTAAACACTCTGATTTTATGCCAGCATAATTAGACTCGTGTGTGAATCACTGTTATGAGTCATTTTCCCCTAACCAACAGAAGTATCAGCGACAGCAGAACATACGCTGCATACACATACTGACGTTGAGTTATTTTCACTCAACCAACAAAAATACCAACGACAGCAAAATACCGCTGCATGCATTACTGAAGTTATTACCAGTAATTTTCCTACAGATATATGCTGACGATGCAATACCGCTGCATACATGTATATGCCAGTAACTTTCCTACAGAATATGCAGAATTTGCATACTAGCACACTTAACAATGACCACGCCGGCGGCAGCGAACGTCAGCAGCATCGTTCAATCAGACAGCGAAATTGGGTATAAAAGCGGAGGGTGATTTGGTATGGACCTGCAATGTAGTCAGTGGAGTCAGCCTAGTCAGTCGAGTCAATTCTTAACACATAACACACATAACAAAAACCTGATCAAACACCAGCCTTAAAAAGCGGGTCCCTGTGAAGGCTTAATATATTTTTATAAACAAAAACCTGATCAAACACCAGCCTTAAAAAGCGGTTCCCTGAGATGGTTATAAAATAATAAAATTAGACTAAGTAATAAAAATTAAAAAGTAAATAAAATTAAAGTAATAACTAAAATCATAATAGTCTCTTGTGTTTTAATTCTGGAATAAGTTACAAAATAAATTGTAACATCACCAATGACAACTAAGTCAAACTGCATAGTTTAATGTACGTATGTGCATATGGATACGCAAACAGTAAAAATAATAAAAAACTTTTCGGATTTTTTTTTCCTGTTTGTTTTTGATTTGAAAATAATTATACGCGTATGTATAATTTTTCTTTCAGATCAACAGAAACAACAAAAGTATTAAATTTCTTTCGCTAACAAAACACTAACAAATGCAACTGAACTCACTTTTTAATGAAAAAAGTGCTTCAATCAGTTGAAATTTTGTAAAATGCAAAAAAAAAGTTTTTCCTACTCATTTTACAATTTTTCGAAGAAATTTTAATTATCAGCTTAAAAAATTTTTTATTTCCCTTGTTTTTTATGAAGTTAGAAATGTAAATAAAGCCAATGTTAAAAATTTTTTTCAAATATCAAACAAAGAATTTGTCATACATACAGACAATTTAATATTAAGTAAAAGTTAAGGTCATACTCATACACAATACACTTATAGAAAATTCATATAATTTTGAAAATAACTTGAATCGAAAAAGATTACACTAAAATTTTTACAATCTCTATCTGTAGGCAGAAGATCTTATTTTTCTATTATTTAGTACTTACGTTATTAAGAAAAATATCTTACTTAATTTTTTTTAAGAGAAAACTGCCACATAAAAATAATGTTAACATTTTTTTTAAATACCTGTAAATGTTGTCCTGTAAATTAACAGTCAAGACTTGTATTAAGGCCGAAATATTTTAATAGAGAAAATAAAATACATATTTACAATCGTAAAAGTAGATTAAGAAAAATTGGATTTATATTAAATAAAAATAATGTTTTAATTTAAACATATACATTTACTCTCAACGTGTCCTGTATGATGCAGGAAATGTTGAAAATGGAGTCTACCTTGTTGCAGGCTGGACTAAGCAAACCATGAACTTAAAAATCTGTTTTTGGAACGCAAACGGCATCTGCCAACATAAAAACGAAATAGAATATTTTCTTCAGGATAAACAAATCCATGTTATGCTTATCTCAAAAACTCATTTGACATCTCGAAGCTGTTTCAGAATTAGTGGATATAATTTTTACGACACCAAGGATCCTCGTGGCAGAGCTTGTGGTGGTTCGGGAATCCTAATAAAAACGCGAATAAAACACCACCTGGTGAATGATTTTTGTGAAGATTATCTTCAAGCAACGAACATCTGCATCGAAACTTACTATCAAAAACTTGTAATATCATCTTTCTATTCGCCCCCCAGATTCTCAATTACCGAGAGTCAATATACGGCTTTTTATAAATCACTGGGCCTCCGTTTCTAGCAGCTGGCGACTACAATGCTAAACACACATTCTGGGGTTCACGTTTAATCACTCCTAAGGGACAAATTTTGTTCGACACAATATTTAAAATGGGTTTGAATGTAGTTTCAAGTGGAAAGCCAACATATTGGCCAACAGATCGACAAAAAATTCCTGATGTTATCGACTTTGGAATTGTGAAAGGCGTGCCCAGCGAGATGGTTGAAGTTGAAGCATCTTTGGACTTATCTTCAGACCACTCGCCTACAATTGTCACTATTTACTCGCACACAGAAAAACAGAAAATATCTGAGTGCTCATTGCTCGGAAAAAATGCCGCTGAGAACATCTTCAGACATAGACGATTCTCTCAGGTTGTTTGAAGCGCATGTTAAACAAGCTGCTTTTATTGCTACTTCAAATGAAATAAACCAACCAGTGAGATTTAACAATATTTTTTCTGTAGATATAGAAAGGCTATTGACTGAAAAACGGAGAGCTCGACGAGAATGGCAGCGCTACAGATCGCCCCAGCTAAAATTAAGGCTTAAGGAGTGTACCAAGCAGCTTAGGAAAGTTTTGCAAAAATTAAAAAATTCCTTCAAGAGCTAGATGCAACACCACAAACAGATTATTCACTGTGGCGTGCAGCCAGAGGACTAAAAAGGCCGGTGATATGCAAACCCCCATTACGAGCCCCTAATGGTGACTGGGCAAAAATTGATGCTGAAAAAGGTGCACTCTTTGTTAAACACTTAGAAAAAGTTTTCACTCCGAATATTTCTGCTGATATTCTTGAACTGCCACCAGTCGTCTCTTTACCAGAAATACCGATGAGATTTAACATGACGGAGATTAAAAATACTATTACTAGTCTTAACACCAGAAAAGCCCCAGGTGTCGACAAAATAAGCAACAAAATGCTTCAAGAATTGCCTTACACTGCAAAAAGAATAATACTATTCATTTTTAACAGTATTCTACGCCTAGAACACTATCCTAAAGAATGGAAGGTTTCGCTAATTACTATGATACCAAAGCCCGGCAAGGATCATACAAAGGTTGAACCCTATTTACTGTCTAACATTTCAAAACTATTTGAAAAGCTGTATATGAGCAAGCTGATGCCTATAGTGACTAGTAATGGATGTATTCCAGATCATCAATTCGGTTTTCGCAAACAACATAACACAATTGAACAAACTCACAGACTTGTGAATGTCGTTAGAGACACTTTTGAAAAAAAGAAATACTGCTCTGCGCTCTTTATTGATGTCTCACAAGCTTTCGATAAAGTATGGCACGAAGGTCTTTTCAAAAAATTAACACAAAATCTACCAGCAAACATCGTAAAGCTTTAAAAAAGCTATTTAATGGAACGTAAATTTGTAGTTAGGGAAGGCAATTTTTTAAGCCCTCCGCAGTCGATTGAAGCCGGAGTCCTTCAAGGCAGTATCTTCGGACCCTTACTTTATTTAATATATGCCTCTGACTTACCGTTAAGCAGTAACATCCATACATCAACATTTGCGGATGATACAGCCTTTCTAAGCGTTCACGAAAATCCTGTAGAAGCTTCCCGCAACTTACAAGAATATATATCCAAACTGGAAAAATGGCTCAAACAATGGCGTATAAAAGTTAACGAGCAGAAATGTGCACACATCGCTTTTACGTTGCGCAGGGAAACATGCCCGCCTATAAAAATTAACACCACAACACACTGTAGTCAAATATCTAGGCGTTCATCTTGATCGTCGTTTAACATGGAAATCGCATATAGACGCAAAGTTAACACAAATGAAACTAAAAGCAGCCCAAATGAATTGGCTTTTTGGAAGAATCTCTATACTAAGCCTTGACTGTAAACTTCTCTTATACAACGCGATCCTGAAACCAATATGGTCCTATGGAATCCAGTTATGGGGCACTGCCTCATCATCGAATGTCGAAAGAATACAAAGGCGACAGAATAAAATCCTACCTACAATAACAGCAGCCCCCTGGTATGTCAGAAACCATCGAATTCATAAAGATCTAGACGTTCCGTCGGTGAAGACATTATTTCCAACACACGCGAAAATATATATAAAAAAACTTGAGTTGCACCCAAATCCACTTGCGCGCAATATTCTTCATTATAGAGGTCACACCCGACTGAAAAGAAGGGATACTCTTTTTCTCAGCCGTTCACGAGAGATGTAAAACAACAAAAATTAACCGTTGAAATTAAAAATTTTGTTTAGCACTGGCTAAACTTACATTTAATATTTTTTAGATTTAAGATTTGAAAAAGTTATTGATAATTTGATTTACATAATTAAAGATTCAATAAATAATAAAATTATCAAAAACAAAAAAAAAAATAACAGTTGATAAATTATGAACATCAAGAGGCTTAAGGCCTATTTAGCCGACCGTTGAAATTGTAGATGTAAGCTATATGTTGTTGTAAGAGCCAACGTTTTTGTAGTTATAGTATGCTCAAAAATATAACCAGAAAAAAAGCTCTTTGACATTTGAAGCGACCTAATAAGTAGAGCAAAAAATATTCAGCTTTCGTAGCGCTGCCACCTTGTTTATTACATCATGGTAGTGTCAATTTTCTATAGAACGCTGCCGACTTATAATTGTTTGAAAATCGTCAAATTTATGACCAAAATCGTCACGTCGTCAAACTGCCTTTTTTGGCATCTGAAATCGTCAAAATGACGATAGATCGTCAAATATGGCAACCGTGGGTATATGCACTACTACAACAATTCGCCAACAAAACAAATAACAGGCATTTTGTTTGTGTAAACGGCGAATTTATTACCCACGCTGTCAAAAGTAAAAGTGTAAACAAAACTTTCAGCAAGCAAAAATTTTAGCTATTGGAGAATGTATGAAAAAATTTTAATAAGTAAATTGTGTAAAATAAAGTGAATAAAGTATATATGTGTACTTTTTAACAGTCGAATCTTTCGATTATGATGTTGAGGAGCGCGTCATTAATGAGGAATATAAAATTTGGAAGAAAAATACACCTTCAGTCGTTGATGATGTGGCATGCAATTTGCTTCACGAATCCTTGTTCAGTTCTTTGGCAGATGATCAAAACCTAATGATAATAATGGGAGACACGTAATAATAACACGTCCAAGACATCCCACACCGTAGATGCACATACAGCTGAATTTAATTGTCTTTAGTTTTAATCCTTATTCTGTAGTGGGCTGTCAGCTGGCAACACTGTCATAAAGTGACATTTCATTTTTGTGAACTGCAGCCAACTTTAGGAGACAGTACTACTATTTCGCCATCTTAAGAAAAAGCATTGTAAAAAATAAAAACTAAGCATTTATTAAAATAAAGAGAATTGAAATAAATAAAAAAGGAAGCATCATTACAACTCAGGTGTGGGGTGCAACTGATATTAACTACAAATCGATCAACGAAGATAAAGAATTGCATATTTTAATTATGAACAAAATGAATAACAACGAGGTTGCTAGTAAAGTAGTGCTCCGGCCAAATCGGTGTGCCATGGTGTCATCGCTGACTGCTGCTGGAATGGAGTTTCCCGAAACTGCATCCATTGGTCAGCTTCGGACCAGAGAACGGCGCGATCACACCGCAACCATAAATACACCGCATATGTACTCTATACATTACACATCCGAGCATTTTAAACAACGCATAAAAAAATTTGCGGTGTTGATTTGACTCGCCGTTTATTTACAGAGATTTGATGCGATCATAATATGCTCGCTACTTTGCGATGTTTGCGTACATAAAACCAATGAGCGCAAAAACCAGTAGCAGCAATCTGCATGAGCAAAACTTTTAGTATTTCGTCTTTTCATACTCTATTATTTTTTTATATTTGCTTTTGGAAGTTTTCTCCACAAACAATCAGTGATGCCAGATTTAAGATTAATCAAAACTACCCAAAAAATATATTTACGAATAAATATTTCGCAAAACATTTCATAAGGCGCTATCTGCTTATATTTGTATGCAAGAATTCATTCCCAAAAATTTAATTTGCTCTTCAGCGTAGTTATTTTTCCTACTGAGATTGAAAAATGCAAGTGCGCAGCATTACAAAAAACCAAATTTCGATTCCGAAAAACAATGTGAAAGTGTTATGAGAGTTTAATAAATAAACATTTCGTTACCTGAAACGATAAATGCCCTAATTATCAACTTTATTATTTTACAAGAGAAGCGAAAAAGAGAGGTAATTTTGTAAAACATGATAGAGGTATTCAGCATTTATACATACATACATACATATTATGTACATTCATATGAATATACGCGTCGCTAAAATTTTACATATATTGCAATTTTTGCAGAACACAAAAGTTAAATACAAATACATAAGAGTTTTTTTTCCAATTAGTACAGCTTTTGTATAATTACACAGTGGCAACGCTGTATTTGGTTCATATAACACTGCCTTTACACATGAAAGTACTTTCTTGAAAATTTTGTTTACGTATTATCAACGGAAATTTCAAAGAAATAATCACATTTCATGAAAGTTAGTTGCAAGTTTACACAGGAAAGTGAAAGTTTATATTGAAAATGTTGTCAAAGGGAAAACTTATAGCGAAAATTGCTCTTATTCTAGAGTTGAAAAAATTACAAGAAGAAAAATTACATGATAAAGTTAAAAAAAATATATAAAAAGATCAAACAGAAGATATTGGGTAAAGCCCCTACTTATTAGAAGATGCGACTTTGATCTTGAAGCAAATTTGCTGAAAGACCTTCTCTGGGAAGATAATGACGCAGACTTCAATAATTTTTGTCGTTTAAGCTTACATCAGTTTGAAGAAGTTCTAACTATGGTAAGTAGAAATATTAAAAAAAAAAATTCAGACTGCTCAGAGAGTCCAATACGGATTGGTTTGGTACCATTCTTTCTACAAAACCTGTTGATTGGAGTCATGAAATTCGTTTATAATTGTGTTTGCTACATTTCCGTTAAGAAACGGAATTAAGTGTTCATGAATTGGAGCTGAGGCGCCATGTAATTATAGATTAACATGAAAACAAATTTTTCTTAGTCTATAATTACTAAATACATAAGCTTTGCAAACGATATTTTGAAATTTGAACGAAAATAAACACTTGAACGGAATCACAATTGGAATTCAATTGATTCCGTTTCCAATCCAATTCAGATTCGGATTCTTTGAACTGTAGATCTACAAAAGTCATACTAATAGTTTTTTCATGCATAGGTTAAAAGCAAAATAAAAAAACAGGATACACATACATATGCGAGCTTCGGTTCCTGCAAGAATGAAATTAGTAATAACTCTACGATATTTGGCGACCGGGGACTCATTCAGTTCTCTAGAGTTTTTGACCAGAGTATCCAGAAGCATATTTGTTCCAATTGTGCTACGCGCAATATACGATGCTTTAAAAGGCGTTTGTTTTAAGGTACGCATATACATAGTACTATATACATACATATATAAATACTTATCTAAAGGTTTTTAAAAAAACAAATTATTTATTTTCAAGGAATTCAGTTTATTCAAATAAATTATAGCATTTTCTAATGGCTACAAATTCATTAAAATTGTTTAATTGTAGCTAAATTATAATATAACTTCAATTAAATTATAAATTTATATTCATTTAATGAGATAAAAAAACAAAAATTAATATTCAGAATGCAGTATCCTGCATAAAAAAGGTATTAAAATACATTTTGAGCTAAACATACTTACTGAATTCACAAAACCATTGTATCGAGTGTATTATAGTATCATATAAGTTAACAACGAAAATGTTTATTTCAATTTTTATTACTTTCCATTTTATTACGACAGTTTTTTGTTGTTTCTTTTCTGAGTGCATCGAACCATAGGGTCATAGTACTTTAACATGCTGATCATTGCTTTTGTTATTAAATATTGTTTTGATTAGTTCAACGCTAAACTGTTCGTTGTTTTCATTACTGGGAATTGTTTGGTTTATTGAACTCCAAACATTTAAGTAGAACATTTACATTTGAGTGTTCTCATATTACAAATACTTTGTTGGCGATTTTATCGATTTCGATTGCTCAATAGATTTTAGTAAATAAGCATTATCAATAAAAAAATTGTATTCAAAAAAATGATTTTGTAGTTTTAAGAATAAATAAAGTTCAGTTGCAGTCAAGTACTCAAAACTAAATGTCTTTTCATTTAACTGGCGCCCAACGAAAAAATAAAAATCCTAAAGAAGGATAAATAAAAATAAAAAATCCTAAAGAAGGATAAATAAAAATAAAAAATCCTAAAGAAGGATAATTAAAGTGAAAATCCTAGTGTAGGATAGTTAACAGTAAAAAAATCCTAAAGAAGGATAATTAAAAGTGAAAATCCTAAAGTAGGATAGTTAAAAATAAAAAATCCTAAAGAAGGATAAATAAAAATAAAAATCCTAAAGAAGGATAATTAGATAAAATTGGATCGTTAAGTGTAAAACCCTAAAAACAGAATAAATTAACAAATCCTTATTGTTAGTGACTTGAAAATAAAATTTTTAAATACAAAAAGAACTACCAAAAAGTTTTTTTTTTGTGTGTGCAAAATTTTCAAGCTATTTAAATAAAAGAACATTATTCATTTTTAAAGAAAGTGGAATAAGCAAATCATTTTTAAATTAAAAATTTGTCATCAAACTGTTAATAACTTTAACAAAATTTCAAAAGAACTTTGCTCATTTATAAGAAGAGAAAAGGAAAAACCATCAAAGAGCTTTCAATTTGTCTGCAAGAAGTGAAATAATAAAAGGCCGATTACTTGGGTCCTACTGTGCTTTGTTGTGCAACCTGTATTTTTTTTTTGGGAATCAAAGAAGAGTGGACTAAACAACTTTAATTGGACATATTTGCAACTCCAAACGGGAACAATCAACAACCCTGCAACTTTTTCAACTAAATATAAATCTCAAAACACTGATAACATGATACTAGCAGCACTACATTTTTTGTAAGTCATTATTAAATATTATTTTATTAAAATAAAAATTTTGAAAAATTAAAATTTAAAAGAATAAAAATAAAAATTTTTGAAATATTAAAATTCATTATTAAAATATATAGAAAGATAAATCTTACCTTAAATAAATGATTAAAAGAATAAAAATAAAATTTTTTGAAAAATTAAAATTTAAAAGAATAAAAATAAAATTTTTGAAAAATTAAAATTTATTATTAAAATATATAGAAAGATAAATCTTACCTTAAATAAACGATTAAAAGAGTAAAATTAAAATTTTTGAAAAATTAAAAATTTATTATTAAAATATATAGAAAGATAAAAAGATAAATTTATTTTTTCTCTAATATAATCTTAAATTTTGATAAAATAATAAAACATTATAATTAATATAACTTGCAACCTAGAGGAAAAAATAAATTATTTTTATAATGTCGAATCCTAATAACCTAATACGACCATCGGCTTTAAATAATCCCCTACCCCCCAATCCAACTAACCATCCAAGTCCTCAAAATCCATTGAATAATCCTCAAATGGAAGCAGCAATAGCAAGTCTCGTTACTCGAATATGTAGGGAAAATTGTAGAAGCATAGTAGAAAATATTTTGGACCCAAATGCCGACGTTATAGTAGGAGACCAAATCATAGAGGAACAGTATAGGGAAAATCTTAATGACATGGACAAAGTGCCTGATATTGTGCGTTGCCTGCGAGAATTTTCTGGCAACCCTTCGGAATTCAGCTCATGGAGGAAAAGCGTGGAACGAGTTCTGAAAATTTACGAGGCACAAAAAGGGACACCAAGGTATTTCGCTATTTTGAATGTGGTCAGAAATAAGATCACTGGAGCCGCTGACTCAGCACTCGAGTCGTATAACACTCCTCTATGTTGGGAGGCAATTTTACGTTGCTTAACAATTCACTACGCAGACAAGCGAGATATAACTACCTTGGAGTACCCACTAACAACACTCATACAGGGAAACTCATCAGTGGATGATTTTTATCAGGAGGTGTATTCACACTTATCATTAATTATTAACAGCATTAGCTGCATGACTATAGGCAAAGAAGCTATGGATGTTTTGATCCAAACCTATCGAGACAAGGCATTGGATACTTTCATAAGAGGGCTAAGAGGCGACCTTTCAAAACTTCTATGTATACGGGAACCAAATAGCTTACCACAGGCATTACACCTTTGCCTTAAGCTTCAGAATCCAAATTTTAGAACAGATCACGCATTGAACAAAAATCCTAAACCAAACACTAAGAACCAAAATTATAGACCCCAAACAATACCTTCATCTTTTCCACATCCAACATCCGTAATTCAAAGAAATAATCAACACACATTGCGATATCCCACACAATATCCTAATCAACATCCCATCCAACATCAAACCCATTATCCTAACCCTTATTATCAATACAGTTATCCTGATAATAAACATTTCCAAAATACAGCCCAATTTCAAAATCCCCAAAGACAAAACTACAATGCTTTTCAAACACCCCCATCAAGACCGAACGCACCAAAACCCTTACCAAAACCCATCCCTATGGAAATTGATCAATCTATCCAGACTAGAAATGTAAATTACATAAACCGACCAAGGCCCAATGACAGATTCGTGGGAAAAAGACCTTTGCAACCATCTGTACTTCAAAATCAAAAAGTGCAGAGAACTTACAACATCCAAGCAAGTAATAGTAGTGTGAATGAAGAAACACACTACAATCAACAAATCGAATCATATGAGTCCGAAAATAATTTACAACCATTCGAAGAATACAATAACCAAGGTGATTCATACGCTACAGATTGCGAATCTGCTAGTGAACAAGATCTCACTGATATCCATTTTTTAGAATAGATTCGTCTTTGCCGTATTTCGAAGCAAAGACGAAAGATGGACAGATTCTTAAAATTTTAGTTGATACTGGTTCTAACAAGAACTACATCCAAACAACATTGATGAAGTTAGCACTTCCCAATGAAAAAGACTTTTTTGCAAATTCCGCCGGAGGGAAAATCCGTATTTCCCATCACACTTTCATAAATCTATTCGGGCTGAAATCTACGAACCTAAAATTCTTTGGCTTGCCAAATCTCAAATCTTTTCATGCAATATTGGGCAATGACAGTCTTAAGGAATTATCAGCCGTTATCTATACGAAAAAAAATTTGATGACCATTAAGGACAACATAAAAATTAAGCTTAAACAACACGTTTCAGAGAACGTTAACAATATTTCACAAACCACAAGCAACATGCGAATAAGACAAAATCATATGACAGAAGAACAAAAACTAAATATTACAAAATTAATAACAGAATTCCCGAACCTTTTTATCGAACCTAATGAGCATTTAACCTATACAACTAGAGTAAAGGGCGAAATAAAAACAACAACGGATAACCCTGTTTATTCTAGATGCTATCCCTACCCAGCACATCTCAAAGACGTGGTAGAACAACAAGTTAAAGAATTACTTGATCAAGGGATTATTAGACCATCTAAATCCCCATACAACTCGCCGGTTTGGGTTGTACCAAAGAAGATGGACGCCTCGGGTGAAAAAAAGTACAGAGTGGTTATTGATTACAGAAAGCTGAATACAGTGACTGTACCAGATCGATACCCAATACCCGAGATAAACGAGGTCCTATCACAATTGGGAGAAAATAAATTTTTCACGGTGTTGGATCTCAAAAGCGGATTTCATCAAATTCCGCTAAGAGAGAAGGATATCGAGAAGACTGCATTTTCCATTAACAACGGAAAGTACGAGTTTACTCGTCTCCCATTTGGTTTGAGAAACGCGCCGTCTATCTTTCAAAGATGTTTAGATGATGTCTTAAGGGAGCATATTGGGAAAATATGCTATATTTATATCGACGATATCATTATATTTGGAAAAACTGAACGAGAACATCTCGAAAACATCAAGAAAATTTTTAGCACCTTAGAATCAGCTGAAATGAAAGTACAGCTGGACAAATGCGAGTTTTTAAAACCGGATGTGGAATTCTTAGGATTCATTATATCCACATCAGGAATACGTACTAATCCAAAAAAGGTGGAAGCAATCTGTAACATGCCCATTCCGAAAACTTTGAAAGATTTGAGATCTTTCCTGGGTATGTCAGGATTTTATCGCCGTTTTGTGAAGGATTACGCTAAACTTGCGAAACCACTAACGGCCCTTTTAAGAGGGGAGGGAGGACAAATGTCCAAATCTTCATCTAATAAAATAAGTTTAAAACTAAATGACGAAGCAATAGAAGCATTTAACAAAATAAAGAGAACATTAATTTCCGAAGATGTAATGTTGTCATACCCCAACTTTGACAAAGAGTTTCAATTGACAACGGACGCTTCCAAGTACGCAATTGGCGCAGTATTGGAACAAGAGGGTAGGCCAATAACTTTTATTTCGAGAACCCTGAATAGAACCGAAGAACACTATGCTACAAACGAAAAGGAGATGCTAGCAATGGTGTGGGCACTCAAGAGTTTGAGAAACTACCTCTATGGGGCAGCTCGAATAAGAATATTCACAGATCATCAACCATTAACACATGCTCTGTCAAATGGCAACACTAATAGTAAACTTAGGAGGTGGAAGGCAACACTGTAGGAATATAATTATGTACTACAATATAAGCCCGGAAGAGCCAATGCGGTGGCAGACGCATTATCCAGACCTCCACAAGAGATATGCCAAGTGGACTCGACAGCAGCCACTCAACATAGCAACCAAAGTTCTCCTAGAAACCCTATCCAATACACAGAGGCACCGATTAACGCATTTAAAAATCAAATTATCATAGAACCTCACAATACTTCTGAATATGAATTCCAAATCGTTTTCCCGACCTATCACAGGCACATAGTTTATGAGTCAGATCTTTCCGAGGAAAGATTGAAGCAGATTTTCGAAAAATATCTTAATCCTTCAGTAACGAATTGTGTAAAGACTACAGACGCAATTCTTGGTAAAGCACAACAAATTTTTGATAATTGCTTTCAAAATTATAAGGTCCTCTACACAAGGAAAATGGTGACTGATGTTCAGGACGAATCAGAACAAGAGGTCGAAATAATTAATGAGCACAATAGAGCTCATAGAAGCGCCAAAGAAAATAAAACACAACTTCTGGAAAGATATTATTTCCCTCAAATGACAGCAAAAGTTAAGAAAATAACAGGGGCTTGTAAGATCTGTAAAGAAAGTAAGTACGATCGTCACCCCAATAGAATTGGAATTTTTGAAACACCTATACCACAATACCCTGGACAGATTGTCCATATCGATATTTTCATCACGGAGAAGAATATTGTTTTAACAGCAATTGATAAATTCTCCAAATACGCCCAAGCTAGGTTACTAAAGTCTCGAGCATCCGAAGATATAAGGGAACCGCTGCAGGAAATCCTTTTGACATTTGGAATGCCGGAAATCATTGTGATGGATAACGAAAAATCGTTCAACTCTGCGGCTATAAGATTCATGCTAGAAAATCAATTCAATATTAAAGTATTCAAAACTCCTCCCTACGCAAGCTCTACGAACGGTCAGATAGAAAGGTTTCACTCGACATTAACAGAGATAATGAGGTGTCTTAGAGCAGAAAACGCTCATCGGACTTTTTCAGAGCTCCTTTATAAATCCCTCCACGAGTACAATAATTCCGTTCATTCTACCATACTCAAAAAACCGTCAGAAATATTCCTTGCAAAACGTACGTCCAACAACCCCGAACAATATGATAAGGATAGACATGAGATAATTGAAAGACTAAAGAAAAAACAAACTAGAGACATCGAATTTCATAACAAAAAAAAAAAATCTCGACACAAAGACTATAAAGTAGGTCAGGAAGTTTACGTCAGGGTTAATAAGCGATTAGGGACCAAATTGTCTAGAAATTATAAGAGAGAAGTTGTGAAAGAAAATGGACATACTACAATAATGACAGAGAGTGGAAACGTTGTCCACAAGAATAATATTAGAAGCTAAAATCTCCCTTTTTCCTTTTTTTTGTTTTAGAATGGTGATAACCACCGCACGGTGTGATGTGAAAATATTAGACTACACCAATTCGCTAATAGTGGCCATCGACACTGGATCCGCCAAGGTTCAGTCCGGTACAGTTAAACTGGTGCATGTAGTCGATGTAGGAAACTACGAGACGACTATTAACAATCTACAAGCTATTGTCCACTTAAATGTGAGCGCTTCCCATCCTTTATACCCATTCCTTTTTTACGAAATAAAACAATTACAATTCCATGTTAATAACCTGAAACCCAGAAGCAAGAGATCCTTAGATTTTATCGGTTCTGCGTGGAAGTGGATCGCGGGTAATCCAGATCATGCTGATTTCCAAATTATCGAACAAAAAATAAATAATGTTTTACAGAACAATAATAGACAAGTTATAATTAATAGAATGTCATTAGAAAAATTAAATGAAATAACCGCAAAAACAAATTCTATTTTAAAATCTGTTAAAAGTGAAGAAATGAGAAATATTTTGATAGATGAACTAAAGTACAAGTTACAGATTATTAAAACCGAAATTTTGAATCTAAAATATGCAATAGATTGGGCTAAGGTGGGAGTCATAAATTCATTCATATTGTCTGAATATGAAATGGGTATGATCAAAACCTTGGCTGACAAAGGAAACATAAATTATTTAAACATCGAAGAATCTCTTGATTTTGGTGAAATAAGAATAGCTTCTGGTAATAATTCGTTAATTTATATCATAGACATCCCTACAACTTACATGGAATCGTGTAATAAAATAAGAATCAATCCTGTAAAAATCGATAGAATTGCCACTAAGGTAGAATATGATGAAATTTTAATTTGCAACGAAAAGTTTTTTGGAATTAAGAGCAAATGTAAAGGTTTTGGTAGACTAACAATATGTAAGGATGAAAACATTGAAGATATTAAGCTCTGTACAGACGGTTGTCAGATCTAACAATATTGTCAGATCTAACAATTTGCTGGCAATGTACTGACAATAAATAATTGCCAGCACAAGCTTTATTGTCAGTTCACACGGTTGTAAGAAAATTGTCAGAAAAGCTTTTAATTTATTGTCAGACAATAAATTTATCTAGCAACGTTGTAAGTCAATAAATTGTCTGTTTACACAGTTGTTAGATATAACAATAATTGCCAGATTCTCTCAGAGAGCATAAACACCATGAAATGTATAGAATACTTTTAAGAGAAAGAGAATACAGTCGGATTCGGCTAAGCGAAAATTTATGTTTTTCATTTCAGATTCATTTTAAAAACTTAAATATGTATAAGCTTGTAACTATATTTGAAAATAATAAATAGTTAATTATATTTAATTGAAATGAGCAGTCGCTAAAAAGTATTTCGTTGCCAGTAAATTAATAATGTTTTCTTTTAAGTGGTGTTTGTTTTATATAAATTATCTTATTTCTAACCGAAATATGTTTCAATTAAACGGGGTTACTTTTAAGCGGATTTTTTTAAGCCATAGTAAATGCTTTGAAATTGATAGAAAAAACTAAATACAAATTTTTATTTTCAGTTAAGCAATCTTATCCGAATTCGACTGTAATAAAAGCTTTTGCTTGTTTATTTACTGACAATGAGAAAATTGTCAGATTCACAAAACTCAAACATCTGACAATGAAAAATTGTCTGACAATTACCTGGCAATGAAAGCGAATTGTATTCTCACGATTGTCAGATGTCTGACAATTTTTTGATATATTGTAGTATAACAATTTAATGACAATGGTTTTTCTGGCAATGTTGTCAGACAAAAATTGTTAGTTCAGACGGTTGTAAGAAATTTTGAACACATTTTACTGACAATATTGTTAGATCTGACAACCGTCTGTACAGAGCTTTAGTAACACAGAATGTCTCCCTAACTTAATGCGTAGTAAACCCTCTAATTGTACTATGGTTAACAATCTCCATATACCCACTGCGCAAGAATTAATTCCTGGCACGATCCTTTTGAATAAATTTAATGGAAAAATTCTCATAAGCCAAGAAACATATGAACTTAATGGCACTTACCTTATTAGATTTCATAATGAGACACTCAAAGTGAATGATAAAACCTTCTCATTCTCAGAAATATCTTTTGCTAGTCCATTGCCAGCTGTGATACAGCCAATGAGCAGTAGTCCACATGTGGAAAGAACTCTTACCTTAGAACTAATTGGAGAAATGAACGCTAACAATACAGAAGCTATTCAATTGCTCAATATCGAGAGCAAAATTGGAGATGCTATAAATATCTCCCTAGTAATTTCCATAATCATAATAGTATTTTTCATCTGCTTAAAAAAGAAGTGTTGCTATCGCACTGAGCAACATTTTGAGAACATTACTCCATCACCAATACAAAGAGTTATTGTAAACACTACTGACCCCAGAGACCCATCAATAGCAAGAATTTCTCAAATACCATACTTTTGATTGAGGACAATCAAATCTGAGGGGGGAAGAGTTAACAACGAAAATGTTTATTTCAATTTTTATTACTTTCCATTTTATTACGACAGTTTTTTGTTGTTTCTTTTCTGAGTGCATCGAACCATAGGGTCATAGTACTTTAACATGCTGATCATTGCTTTTGTTATTAAATATTGTTTTGATTAGTTCAACGCTAAACTGTTCGTTGCTTTCATTACTGGGAATTGTTTGGTTTATTGAACTCCAAACATTTAAGTAGAACATTTACATTTGAGTGTTCTCATATTACAAATACTTTGTTGGCGATTTTATCGATTTCGATTGCTCAATAGATTTTAGTAAATAAGCATTATCAATAAAAAAATTGTATTCAAAAAAATGATTTTGTAGTTTTAAGAATAAATAAAGTTCAGTTGCAGTCAAGTACTCAAAACTAAATGTCTTTTCATTTAACTTATACAATAGTGTAAAATTTGTTGTTGGTAATTTTCATATAAAAAGGAAATACACAATTACACTTTTATTTCATATGCTTACAAAAAGCGTATTTCATACAATACTCAGAGAGTATATGTATATACTCTCAGAGAGTATTTGTATGGTTCTTGTTCTTCTTTCGTCATATCAATACAAGATTCAAGCCGATACAATATACACTAGGTGTTCACAAACATATAAACAAAAGTGTATTTCATACAAGATTGACTATATAAATTGTTGTGAATTCAGCAACTATGTATTTAAAATCTAATAATTTTTGAGGAGCCACTACATAAAATATTCTAAAAAAGTATGGAATGCTAAGAAAATCTTATAAACTTGATTAGCTACAATTATAAATTTTTTAATTTGAATAAAATTATTCTTCTTTTAGGTTAAAACTATAGCTGTTAAATTTCGATTACGATTAGTAATCAATCTGTTTATATTTTAATAAGAATCGTAATGATTTTATAATTAACAAGTAAGAAATGTTTGTTTACTAATTGATAACGATTACAAATAATGTAAAAAAATTCAAAAATATTTAATTAGTAATCAAACATTTTTTACACTTAATTTACAAGATGAAATATTTGATGAATTATATAACCATTACAATTCTTTTTAAAATGTAATCGTAGTTTAACAACTATGGTTGAAACATGGTGTTGTACTTTTGAAAACTTCCTATAGTGTCTTCATGTTTATGATTCTGAAATAAGAAGATATAAAATAAGTCAAATATATAAAAAAATATTAACAACACCCTTTCCTTTGCCTAGGAACGATTACTTTTGAGCTTTTCAAAGGACTCACTTGCAGTTCAATAGATATGTACATAAGTATACATATTACACCTGTAGAGACATTTGATATTATCAGCATTCCAAAGTTTTCTAGAAGAGTGTAAATATTGGCTATATAAAAATTCATTCATATTCGGAATCGAAGTCAATTTCAGCGTCTGTAATAGCTGTATTCAAAATATCTACAACATGAAATCTACGTTGACGTATTTTGTTTAATTTTCTTTGTGTGATCGAATTCTGAAATTCGCACATAAGCTCGTATGCATCTTCTACAGGTAACTTTTGTAGTTGATGAGAAAGGCTTACATCAAATGCAGTAAACTAATTTTCTTTCTCATTTTCATTTATTAATTTTTCTAATGCTTGGTCAAATTTAGATGTCCCTTGTTTTGAAGGTTGACTAGAGGCTTCATTAGAAAAATATTCATTACAATTGGCATCCTCAAATTCTTCCAAATTATGAGAGCTGAAACTATCCTGAAATTAAAAACAAAATTAACTAAATTTTTTTCCTTTCGCAGGTCCCGAACACCGAAACAGAATGGGAAGAGATAGCTACAGATTTTAAAGATTTATGGCAATTTCCACTTACGCTGGGCGCTTTGGACGGGAAACATATTCGAATTAAGGCACCATTGAATAGTGGTTCCCAATTTTATAATTTTAAGGGATTCTTCAGCATTGTGCTTTTTGCGGCAGTGGATGCGCATGGTCGTTTTACTTTTGTTGATGTCGGTTCCCATGGCAAAGCATCCGACAGTACAAGCTACAGAGGTAGTTATCTCTATAAAGCTTACCTTACTTTTTTATTGGAGACGATGCATTCTGCCTAGACAAACATATGATGAAGCCATACAGCAGATCCTTAAAATTAAATGTTCCACAGGAAATATTTAATTATCGACTTTGCCGGGCAAGAATGGTGGTGGAATGTGCATTTGGCAGATTGGCCAAAAGATTTGCAATATTCAATCGGCCAATTGAGGTGCAAACAGCAGCAGTAGATGTACTTGTGATGACTTCTTGCGTTTTGCACAACTACTTAACCAAGAAAAAGACGGAACCAATTGCCCCTGAATTTGAAATCCCGCCTACTATGTTTTCACCAATTGGCTGTCAGGAAACAAAAACTTATAAATATGCATGCAGGTTTAGGGATGAAATATCCCGATTCCTCATAACAGACGAAAATGTGAGCTTCCAGTGGACCATAATAAAATTGAACAAATGAAGTATTTATATTTAAATAAAGTAATATATGTATTATATGGTTTTGTGTATACATACATACATAAAAATACTTCTGTATTTTGATTTATTGAAAATATAAACATTTACTCATATCATAGAAATATTTGTTTTATATGACATTGTTTGGACTAGCAACAAAGTTAATTTAGAGGAGCGATGTGATTAATATGTTTATTATTTATTAAAATTTTAGATTAGTCCTTCGTTGTATATATGTATATGTATGTAAATCTACTTACCTCAACTGCATTGTCAATAGTTTTTCTGGTTACTATGGAACTGTCCAGAAAACACATCTCGTTGTACCACCATAATGAAGAGATATACTTCTCTTCCGCACTTGAACCGGACTTTTGCATGTTGACTTTTCTTTTTTCGCCGGTGTAAGTGATACGCAACGTCCGGATTTTTTTTCACAAATTCAACTCCCATACGCATCTTAGCCGCAATAGCTTCATAAGCTTTGTTTTTTAAATCATTTCGTCTATATGACTTATGGTTCATATCCCACAAAATCGCATGGGAGCGGTACAAATTTATTAATTTTGCTATATTTTCCTTGCTTAATTTTGCGATCATTATTACTGTTTTGCTTATTTTATCTCTCAGAGTTGCCAAGATCATTACTTCAGTCGATTTTTCGGTAAAGCGTTGGCAATAATAATTATTGTTATATATTTTCATGACATTTATGTCTTAAAGCAATACTTATTGCCTTCTTTATATTTATTTGAAAAAAATATTTAAAATTTTTTAGTATATATTCACAAAATAAGTCAAATTTATAATTATTATTTAATACAATCCTTATATTTCCTAAAAATATTTTCAATGGGCAACTCTGTTTATCTCTTTGTCATTTTACTTTCAGAAAGTGTCAACTAATTACTGTCTTGAAAAATTCGTTGAAAGCTGAGAGGAAAGTAGAGAAAATTTAAGTGTGTTAGTGAAAAAGTTTGAGTGTATTGCGACTTTCTTGCAATTACTATCATGTGTAAAGGCTATGTAAAGCACACATCGCATGTTCGTATAAAAATATTGTTTTTGTTGTGTACGTTAAGTATGAGTACGACTGCCGAATGTGTGAAAAAAGTAAAGCAGTCACCGCAATCGCATATGATTGTGTATGCTGGAAGCTCAAACGTAGCAATACTCACTGTGTACGGATATGGCGAATACTTGAACAAAAGCAATGCGGTGGCGATCACTCCGCAACCGCATTTAAGACGAGTATACCTAAATCACGAAAACCTGTGATCGTGCAGTTCTCTGCTTCGGACCTTATACGAAGATCTAGGAAGTGGCAAACAAATAGGGGTTGAAAATATAAAAACCTCAGAAGAAACCGAAACCGGCAAAATAGTTGACGCCGATAACATGGCCGCCGCACAAAAAATTGACGTACCGTCTAATTATTTATATTCTGATGCACCAGATGCTGCCGCTAATACTGGTGTTCCTGATTTCGCCGCTGCTAATGATGTTGGTGAGATGCCTGCTGTCCGCTGTCCCAGATGATTGTTCTGATGCCCCGATGCCAATCAATATAGTAAAAACACACACAGAAAACTTATCGCTATAAACCAGTGTTGCGCACGCGTTTGCCAGGATTACAAAGATTTTCGGGAATTTACGTTTAGTCATCGTATTTATTACGACCAGGAGTGCCGTAAGTAAAAAAAAATCCTCCAAAAATTTTCTTTAAAATCTATCAATATGTTCCTTAAAATCTACCAAAATAATATATTTTTTTTAGCCCTGTACGCAAAAAATTTTCAAATACATACATAAGTATGTCATTTCTTAAGATTTTTATTACGTTTTTGATTCTTGTTTTAAAATTAATGAGGATCTTTATCTACAAAACAACTTAAGAAAATTGTAACAAAGAAACCCAACTACGAATTTCTTCATTAATAAAAAGAAAGGCAACCATGGTTACAACAAATTATCTACAACAACCAACGTGTGAGAAGAAAATTTCATTCAGTTGCTTGCTTAATTTCAACAGAGTAGGAGTGTATCGGATGTTTTTTTCTTTTGAAAATTTTTTTACACACAGAGAAATTTTGATACAATCTTTATTTATGTATGCATGTTTTTTCGTAAGTTTTTTTCAGAGGGGCATTTTAAAACAAACTACTTAATAAATATGTGGGATGAAGAATTGCTATTCCTATATTTTTAACATTGTTAAAAATAATTTTAGACCAATAGCAATCTTATGCAAATGGTCTTACATCATACCATTTGTACAAGATTGTAAATTGGGCTATTATAATATACAAAAATAAATATTTATCAACACTCTATTATATTTTTAAATGTTTTTTTTAACAAACATTATGTTGAGTTCATACAATTTATTAAAAAATTCGTTAATCCATCCATTTATTCACCTATTCATTCAGTACATGATTCAATTTAAAATTTCTAAAACTTTGATCACAAAAAGTAATTAAATCCATAAATTTCTTTAAGTGCACACAAAAATAGTTTCTCATTTTTTCAGTCCTCTCTTTGTGCCAATCACTGCTATAAACCAATAATGTAGCATTAGAGGAAGAAATAAAAAATCTTAGGATGAAAATGGAAATCCTGCAGCTACAGCAACAAATAAGTTTGGTGGAGGGTAAGGTAGCGCGTAGTAGTCGTCGGATAGATTTTGCAGAGCTGGATGCTGCTGTACCATCATTTAGCGGGACGATCATTACGACGTCACCAAATGGTTTACACAATTTGAAGATTATGTTCATTTGTGTGGGTACTCTGAAAAAGAAAAATGTGTGAGAATACGCTGTCGATTGGAAGGCACTGCTAAAAAAGACGCAAACAATCTGGGCCTGTTGGGGTACGGCGATTTAAAGGGAAAAATGTACAAGCGCTCTGTATCCCGCCAAGATGTTTATCATCAGCTCCGCTCACGTACTTTAAAGCAAGGTGAATCATGCAATGCAATCAATTGCCACCCAAATCGATATTGAGGTGCGGGAACTTGTCGATTTCATCGTAGACGGGATTCCTGATACTAGTAATGCCATCACATTCCTCTATGGTGCCGATACTATTGATGACCCGGTCAGGAAACTAGATCGATATGAACACCGCCGACAACAAATACGAAACAGTGTCATGAAACCCATAGTTACAGCCAACAAAACGAAGGTCTCTAGCCCAATTGCCAAGAAGGCTGAAGTGGAAGTCCGATGTTTCAATTGCTCACGATTCGGACATTTTCAAAGCCAATGCCCGAAACCAAAGCGACCGCCAAACTCATGCTTCGTGTTCGCTGAAGTTGGAGATTATCACCAGAACTGCCCCAAGAAGAAGATGATGACTGCAGCCTTAGTTGGATATAACGATCCTTTAGATGTATATCAAATGGTAAGTGTTGCCCTTATTAAGCGAAATAGGCGCAATGAGCTAACGGATTGTTATTCTTTGTTCGATTCGGGTAGTCCCATTAGTTATGTCAAGAGCTCCCTAGTCCCATTTACACCGGACAGCGGTGAAAAGGTGTTGCCATAGGCTACGTGAAAGGGGAAATTTTTTTAGAAATAAATTTTATTTTTGATTTCATAGATATGTATGTATTGTAAAATTGTATGTATATTATTTTTCTCTCTTTGTAAGCTAGTATATATTATATGATTTCAACTTTTATTAAATTGCAAAATTTTTGTTGTTCTATACTGCAACAAGAGACTCTTAGTATTGTGTATAGCCGGATAACGAGGCAATAATACCGATGCTAGTGGGACGAGATGTTTTACATAAACTTAATATACATTTGTGTAGAACGAGAACAATTTATAACAAAAATGAATTATTAAAACTTAATTTGAAGAAAAACAAACCGAATTTTGATGTTTCCAGTGCGCTTATGTCGTTTAATCTATACAGAGATCAAGAGGATAGGGTTTTTGAGCAAGATATTGTAAATGTGGAATTACTAAGTAACTTACCTTTTGATATATTCAACGGATCAAATTCTGTGGGAATTAAAAAGAAAGAGAAAGTGTAGGAGAATTTGGCAAAGTTAACCCAAGTGTTCTTCA
Source organism: Lypha dubia (assembly GCA_947311025.1). Lineage (NCBI taxonomy): Eukaryota > Metazoa > Arthropoda > Insecta > Diptera > Tachinidae > Lypha > Lypha dubia. Next base: position 29,909,346 of record OX371265.1, on the reverse strand, counting down.
TGTACGTGGGGCCGGGATATTATCCACTGTGGAGCTGGATGTTGTTGAGGGAGGACAGTGGTTGCGGGGAAGTGATTCAGACGGTATGCGGGATTGAGGCAGGGCTAGATATAAATATAGGTGACAATATGACTTCAAAAGATGCCAGTTAATGAGGTCAGTTATTGATGAAAATTATTTTTCAAGTATAGTGGTTAATTCTTTGCCGATGGACTATAGTATGAAAATTAGACTGACAAGCGATGTGCCAGTATATACCGGCCCGCGGAGACTTTCTTATAGGGAACGAACGGAGGTTAAATCAAAGCTCGAAGAACTTTTAGTTAAAGGAATAATCCGACCGAGTGAGTCACCCTACGCTTCCCTAATAGTATTAGTAAAAAGAAAGGGCGAAGATTATCGATCATAGAATAAGATCACGCTCAAGGATAATTATCCTCTTCCACTAATTGAAGATTGCCTAGACTATTTGGGCAGTAAGAAGTACTTTTCGACTTTAGACCTGGAAAATAGTTTCCACCAGGTACCTATGCACAAGGATTCAATTCAGTACACGGCTTTCGTGACTGTGCTCTGTCAATTCGAATATATGCCATTGGCCTTAAAAATGCTGGAGCCGTTTTCCAGAGATTTATTAATACAGTATTAAGAGACCTGATTGGCAAAGGGAAAATAGTAGTATACCTGGATGATATAAGCATTGCTACTAGATCATTTCAGGAACATTTGTATACTTTAGGAGAGGTGTGGCGGACTTTAAGAAATGTAGGTCTGAAACTGAACTTAAGGAAATGTAGGTTTGCTTATCCTGAATTGTATTTTTTAGCGTACAAGGTGAGCGAAAGGGGTATTAGCCCAAGTGACGACCATATTAGGACAATACGGCAGTACCCAATCCCTACAAATCACGAGGAACTAGAGCGATGCCTAGGCCTGTTTTAATTTTTCCGCAGGTTCGTTTGTAGTTTTTCTAGAATAGCAAGGCCACTGACGGGACTGAAGAATAAATCATTTGCCTAGACAGCTGAATGTTTAGAAGCCTCTTAACACTAAAACAAAAACTGGTCAGTACACCGGTGTTGGTGGTTTACGATCCTCTCCGCGAGACTGAACTCCATACGGATGCTAGCTCAAGGGGGTTTGGGTCAGTGCCGCTCCAAAAACAAGACGATGGGAAGCTACACCCGGTGTATTATTATTCTAAATGTACATCGGGGGCTGAGTCAAGGTACCACAGTTTTGAATTGGAAACTCTGGCTATTATATATGCCATAAAGAGATTTCAGGTATACCTAGAGGGTATAAAATTTACAATAGTCACTAATTGTGATTCGATCGCTTTGACACTAAACAAGAAATCGATTAACCATCGAATAGCCAGATGGGCATTAGAGCTAGAAAACTTTGACTATGATATACGACACCGCAGGGCATACGTAATATTAGGGCCAAGTTAGAAAAAGGTGATGTGGCGGATTACGAGATGTGAAATGGTCTGGTTTTTCATCAGGGGCAAAAGGGGGATAGACAATTATGTGTGCCAAAGAAGATGTTAACAAATGTCATGTGCCTGACACATGAAAAATATGGCCATGTTGGAATTGAGAAGTGTATGAACCAAATAAAGAAAAATTATTGTTTCCCGAACATGAGAGATAGGCTGAATCAATTCATAAGAAATTGCCTGAAATGCATATACTATTCAGCGCCTCTTAGGAAGAATGAGAGGAATCTATACAGTATAGAAAAGAAACCAGTACCATTCGACACATTGCATGTGGACCATTATAGTCCTTTACCGGCAATAAGATCTAAAAGGAAACATATTTTAGTGATTGTATATGCCTTTACGAAGTTTACTAAATTGTATCCGGTAAATTCGCCGGGCACGAGTGAGGTTGTGTGCGCGCTAAAGAAATACTTTGAATACTACAGCAGACCGAGACGGATAATTAGTGACAGGGGAACGTGTTTCACGTCCAATGTATTTACTAGATTTTTAGAGGAACAAAATATCGTACATGTTAAGCTCTCTGTGTCATATCCGTAATCGAATGGTCAAATCGAAAGAATAAATAGGGACGTAAGGGCAATGTTAGCTAAAATATCAGAACCAATAGAACATTCTGACTGGGTGGGAAAATTAACGCAGGTAGCATTCGCCATAAACAACACGACCCATGGTTCCATGGGATAGTCACCTTCCAAAGTACTTTACGGGGTTGAACAGCGGGGTAAAAAAGATGAATTGACAGAACATTTACAGGAGACACATACTGATGAACCCGCTGATTTGAAGACAATTAGAGAATCGGCGCACTTGTCCATACAGAGGTCTCAGAAGTACTTCGACGAACGTCATAAGCCGCCTAAGCAATTTCTAGTGGGAGATTTTGTGGTAGTAAGGAATGTCGATACGACGGCTGGCCCTTATGTTATTCAGAAGCACCTGGGTAATGATCGTTATGTAATTGGCGATATAGAGAACTGCCACATTACGCAAATACACAGGGATATTTGATGCAAGTCGTATAAAAAAGTGGATAGAGCAGGATGATCATAATATTAATGGGAATGAATATACCGATCTCTGAAGGCAACACTTCCATATATGAAAATTATCAGTTTTTAGAAAAATAATCTAGTAATGTTGAACCAGGAGATATTGAATATCAAGATTATGAATTTTTGGATGATGAATTCATAGAAGCGGACTGACAATCGGGGTTGATTGTTAAGTCAGGTAGGCCGAGATGTAGTGGTCTGTCAGCTGGCAACACTGTCATAAAGTGACATTTCATTGTTGTGAACTGCAGCCAACTATAGGAGGCATTACTACTATTTCGCCATCTTAAGAAAAAGCATTGTAAAAAATAAAAAGCTAAGCATTTATTAAAATAAAGAGAATTGAAATAAATAAAAAAGGAAGCATCATTACAATTCAGAATTTGTTTTGGCCACCGGTTCGGCTGACAAAACAGAAACATTGTGGGACTTGCGTAATCTAAAATTAAAACTACATTCCTTTGAGTCGCATAATGATGAAATTTCCCAAGTACAGTGGTCACCTCATAATGAAACTAATTTGGCTTCGTCTAGCATCGACCGCCGTTTTCGTGTCTGCGGTTTGTCAAAAATCGGAAAGGAGCAAAGTGCCGAAGATGCAGAGGATGGTCCACCTGAATTACTTTTCAAACATGAAGGACACACAGCAAAAATATCTGAATTCTCATGGAATCCTTATGAACCTTGAATCATTTGTTCTGTGTCGGAAGATAATATAATGCAAGTTTGGCAAATGGCAGAAAATGTTTATAACGATGAAGAACCTGAAATTCCTGCTTCTGAGCTAGAATGTGTTATAGTTTAATTATGTATCAAAATATTTATTGCATTTACAAAATAATATTGAGGAAACCTATATGCAAAATTTTCTTTCGCAATGTTTAAAATATAAGTTAAGGTATGGTCAGACTTGGCAAACATTCTTCCAAAAAAGCTAAACCACTAAATAATAATGAACTTTTGATTTATATACACGTATTTATTAAGTTGAACATTTAAACGTTTTTATTAAGTTAAATATTTAAATAAATAATTTTAAACATTATACGTATATTTAGTTGTTTGATTTTATGTATTTTTGAAGTGAAAACTTCTATTTGCGCGGTACGGAGGTTTTGTGTGGGCTAAAATCTCTGATTTCGCGACACCGTCATAGTTTTTGACATCACGCTCGCTTCATTTTGAGCAAAAAATTTAGGTGTTGGGCCTTACTACGGTTCTGGAATCGACTTCGACTGTTGAACTAGACTAAAGGAACACACAACATTTTTCTTTAATATATTACAACATTCGAAGTAGAATCGAGAACCGTAGTAAGGCCCAACACCTAAATTTTTTCGCTCAAAGTGAAGCGAGCGTGATGTTGCCATATATATGAGAATAACACTAATTTTTTTGTGCACCAAAGAGGGCGCACTCGTCAATTTGAATGAAACTGATTAAGAAGAGTACACAAAGATGGCGCTCTCTTCATTTTGACCGAAAAAATTTAGGTTGTTAACTTCTCGGGCGCAGTTGCATTTGCGTTTACAATAAGTGGCATGGCAAAACTAGCAGGTCTGCAACAAAAAGTACAACAATCCAAAAACAACATGTATTTTGTTGGTATAAAGCACTCGCTTCATATCAAAACACACAAACAAATTAAAAGCATTTTAATACGTATGAGTACCATACTGTAACCATTTTTTATGTACTCTCTTCAAACTATATCAGTTTGTATGAAAATTTGCTATAAAGCGAGCTCAGTCAGCTGTGCTAGTAAGCTCACCTGTTGCATACGACTTAATAAGTGGTTAATTTTGTTGCATGTTTTTATATAATTCTTTATATCTACGTATAATTTTTTTGGCAATAGCACGTGTATTGTTGTAATCACAAAACGTTTTCACTTCTGTCGGCACTCCCGGAGCGCTACCCGTAGTTTTATTTTTGTTTTAAATGAATGTCTTAATGACATGTACCAATTGTAATATACATATTTAAAGTGAATTATTGTGCAAGCGCCTTAAAACCGCATCTATTGATAGGATATCCTAATGTTAGACTTTATTTTATTAAATATCGGTTATTTGCATAATTAATTTATAAACATATACATTTTTATGCAGGCATACTAAAAAATGTAGTTAGTCAAGATAATATGTATATTTCTTTTTAAATACTTTTATAATAATATCCAGCGATCTAGCACTTTTACGACTTCTTTTACATTGTAGCTGTCCGAGAACAACATCACCTATCTTGATATGTTGAGGTTCGTCAATAAAAAACACAACCTGCTGCCAATGAGTGGGCTTATTTTTAGGCGATGTCCCAAACATAATACGTTCTGGCAAATCGAGATATGTATCAAAATATCCAACAAACGAACATAATTATCCATCTTTGCAGCAAGTCAATTCAAAATTATACTTGAAATTGGAATAGTTTAAATCGGTTTTTATTAAATTTAGGTCTGCAAAGCAATTAGCATCAGTGAGGATCTGTTCAGCATCAACTATATCTATAAAATTTGCTGAAAAGAAAAGGATTTTAAATTATTTAATTAAAGGAAAATTCAAAAATAAATTAAATACTCTTCTTTTTCAAAGTAAGCATTCAATAGTGGTGCATTGCTTCAACGTACGTGCCCCAAAACAATTTGCTGAAACGAAAAGGATTTTAAATTATTTAATTAAAGGAAAATTCAAAAATAAATTAAATACTCTTCTTTTTCAAAGTAAGCATTCAATAGTGGTGCATTGCTTCAACGTACGTGCCCCAAAACAATTTGCTGAAACAAAAAGAATTTTAAATTATTTAATTAAATTAAAATTCAAAAATAAATTAAATACTCTCCTTTTTCAAAGTAAGCATTAAATGGTGGTGTATTGCTTCAATGTCTGTGGCCCAATACAATTTGCTGAAACGAAAAGGATTTTAAATTATTTAATTAAAGGAAAATTCAAAAATAAATTAAATACTCTTATTTTTCAAAGTAAGCATTCAATAGTGGTGCATTGCTTCAACGTACGTGCCCCAAAACAATTTGCTGAAACAAAAAGAATTTTAAATTATTTAATTAAAGGAAAATTCAAAAATAAATTAAATACTCTCCTTTTTCAAAGTAAGCATTAAATGGTGGTGTATTGCTTCAATGTCTGTGGCCCAATACAATTTGCTGAAACGAAAAGGATTTAAAATTATTTAATTTAAAATCCTTTTATTATTAAATGAATATTAAATTATTAAAAGGATTTTAATAATTTAATATTCATTGCAATTTACACATCCTGCTTTAATTTTTTTTTGTTTTTCCATTTTTTTGGTTATGAATGCAAATAACCCACTGTTAGCAAATCTTGGTCCGATAGTGAGCGACAATAGCGTTCTAAGAAAAAATTTTATTAATAAACATGGTTTAAAACTGGCTCATATTAATATTCAAAGCCTGAAACCTTCCGCGAGAAATTCGAAATTTGATGAGTTCTCTCATATTATCACTGATTCTCTTACTGATGTAGTAGCAGTCTCAGAGACATGGTTAAAACCTCTCATTTCGGATGGTTCTGTAAGTATTCCTATTTATTCTATTATAAGAAATGATCGTAATGGTATGAGAGGTGGTGGAGTAGCCTTATTTATTCATGATGGTATAACTGCCAATGTTATTTTAAAAAAATCTGATCCTCTTAGTTTTGAATGTCTTTTCATTGAAGCAGTCAGATCGAAATCAAAGGTTTAAATTGGTGTTGTGTATGCTCCACATGGCAATCTACTGTGGTGAGTGTGTTAGTCTAAATGGTGAAGTATTTACTGAGCTCTGCAGCCGCTTTTCTTCAGCACCAGAAGTGCCGATTTCGTTTTGAGAAAATAATAGACTTCAATTTTGATTGTCAAATTAATTCTAAAAATTTATTGAATTTTGTTTCAGTTTATATACTAAAGTTTATTCTAAATTATTACCTATGTCAGCACTATCCCACGAAATCAATTTTGTTTAAAAATCCCTATACGTTAATGAACTCCGTGAAACTTGCTGACAGTACGCTTATTCATTCAAGGCCAATAAAAGAATGTTTGTTTACTTTATTAAATAGTTCATATTACAACTGCACGACAAACAGCAGTGTACAAAAATTTAGCACATAGTGATGTACATACACTACACCCTCACCCTTATTGGTTTTGGGTATTATTAAAAATGAAACAAGAAAAACAAATACTTTGGCTGAACAAGACGTTATGTACTATATCTTAAATATTAATAACTAAAAAAAAAAGTTGTAATTTTATAGAAAGAAATTAACAATTGTTGATGTAATATTAAACTTTATAAACGTAAAAAATGTTTTGATATATTGCTTATGTATATATAATTATACTTATGTATGTGTCTACAAAAATAAATTTTAAGTTCTTATATATATATATTGTTGTTTGTCACTTCAAATATTTTTTTAGATTGTTCTTATGTACTAATTTTGTTTTATTATCAATTTCTATAAGTATATTTAAATCTTCTATATCTAATACTTTGTATGGGCCTTTGTATGGAGGTTCATACTTTTTTCTATTTAAAACTTTAACTAAAACTAAATCTCCTATTCTAAGATCTATTCAATTTTGCTTCTTTTCAGATTCTAATTTTCTTTTTACTTCGAGAATTATCTCTCTTGCTCTTTGTAATGAGTTGTGAAGTCTAATCTTTAGTTCATTTAAATAGTTGTCAGTATTATAAATCTTTCTAGTATCACTTAAAGTGTCGTTTGGCAGTCTAGGAAGTCTACCAAAAATTAGTTCAAATGGAGAATAGTCTGTATCGACATTTGGTGTCGTATTAAAAGCAAAAGTATAATATGGTATCCACTCATGCCAACTATTGTCATCTACAAAATTTAGAAAATATTCATTTAGAACGCGATGATTTCGTTCTATTGTACCTAAAGTTTCATGATGGTAAGGTGTTGAGAAATTTTGTTTTATTTTTAATAATACACAAATCTCTCTCATTAATTCGTTGGTAAATTCAGTTCCTCTATCTGTTTTGAGAATGTTAAATAAACCGTATTTTAATACAATATGTTCTATTAAAGCTTTCGCGACTGTTTTGGCATCTTTAGATTCAATCGGACAAGCAACAACATATTTTGTCAGTTCGCACTGCATTGTAAGTATGTATCTAAATTGTCCGGATGGTCTTAATGGTCCAACTGTGTCCATTACAACAGTATCGAAACCGTGTGATGGTGTATCTGTTATAGTAAAGGGTTCTTTTGTATTTCTTATCTGTTTATGTTTTTGGCATGAATCACATGTTGTTATGTATTTTCTAACCATTTTGTTCATATTTTTCCATATATATCTTTGTTTTAGTTTGGAAAGTGTTTTTCTAATTCCAAAATGTCCTCCATGTGGTGAGTCATGAAATTCTTCTATCAATCTATATTGTGTTATATTATCTTTTATATCTCTTGGCATTCTGTATATAATTATTTCGATATCGTTTTTCTTTATATTGTTATACTTTTCCTTCAATTCTTCGGCCGGTATATATTTAAATATTTCATCATTATCATATAGTACGTACTTTTTAAATTTCAATTTCCTCAATCTCAATAAAAGTTTCTCCATAAATGTTCCTGAAAACATAGGATTTTCGCTTTTATTGCATATTATGCGCGTTATTCTATCATTCTTCTCTTTTAGTTTATTTTTTAATTCTTGCTGCAGCTTATTATCATATATAAATTCAATCTTTTGGGTACCCTTAATATTACTTATTGACGTACATTCCCACATATGGAGGTGATCAGTCTCCTTTCGAGATATGCAGTCGTTCTTTTTATTTTCATCTTCATCATATTTATTTTTCATTTCGTTATTAATTTTATTTTTCATTTCGTTGTTAAACATATTTCTTGTTATTGCCAAGGTTTTCTTTTCTTTTTCATCAACATAGATTGGAATCATGTCTTTTAATATTTGTGAGTTTATTTCTACACGCGATAGAGCGTCTGCGTTTGTATTATTCGCTCCCTTCTTATATTTTATATCAAAGTCATAATCTGATAATTCAAGTCTAATCCTGGTCAATTTTGAAGACGGGTTCTTATGGGTAAACAAAGCAATAAGAGGTCTATGGTCTAAAAAATTTTATTCCCCAATGAATACCTAATAATTCTTTTTCAATTACTGATTTATTTTTCTCATGTTTATTTAATGTTCTACTTGCATATGATATGGGTAAATCGTTTCCGATTTCACCCTGTGAAAGGACTGCTCCCAGAGCTACATTTGAAGCGTCTGTCGTTAAAATGAATGTTTCGTCAAAGTTCGGATATCGTAATATAGGCGGGTTTTTTAATTTGTCTCTTAGTGTCTCAAATGCTATTTGGCAATCTTCTGTCCAATTGAAAGTTACTTTCTTTCTTAATAAATTATTAAGACAAGTTGCCGTTTTGGCGAAGTCTGGAATGAATCTTCTGTAATAATTGCAGAAAGCTATAAATCGTCTAACGTCGTCTGAGTTCTTTGGAACAGGATATTGTTCAATTACTTTGTATTTCGTCGGGTCGGTTTTTATACCATTTTTAGTAATCAAATGTCCTAAATACAAAACTTCTGGTTTTAAGAAACAACATTTTGCTGGATTCAGCTTCAAATTGTATTGTTTTAGTCTTTGTAACACTCTTATGAGGTTCTCATTGTGGTGCTTCAAACTGCATCCGAAAATAATGACGTCATCGACATACAAAAATGCTTCTGATTCTAACCCAGATAATGCTATTGTCAACATTCTTTGGAAACTGTTAGATGATATTTTTAAACCAAATGGTAATCTTGTATATTGAAAGTGACCGTTTGGTGTTGAAAATGCTGTTAGTGGTCGTGATTGTGGTTCGAGTTCTATTTGGTGAAATGAGCTTGTCATGTCTAAGGTGGAAAAATATTTAGCTCTACCCAATCTGTCCAATACATCTTCAAGTCTGGTTAAAGGGAATTTGTCATTTACTATCTTATCATTTAAACGTCTGAAATCTACAACCAAACGCCATTTTTTTGTGTCGTTTTGTCCTTTTTTTGGTACTAGTAATAATGGAGAATTATATGGAATAAAAGATGGTTCTACTATGTCTTCTTCTAATAACTCTTGTACTTGTTTACTTATTTCGTCTAATTGTGTTTGTGGCAGTCTGTAGTTTTTTATGTAAGTGGGCGTGTTATCTTTTAATTCAATACTTTGTTTATAAAAATTGTTTACAGTTAATGGTTCATCTTCAAGATGAAATACTTCTTGATATTGTCTTAGAATATCACATATGACTTTTTTATTTTCTTCTTCAATGTTCTTGAAATCTAGTTTCTTTAATAATTTATTAAATCTTTGCTCTGAATGTTTATTGTTATTGCGCATGTTAGTTTTATAAATTGTATAATTTTTTAATGGTATTGTAGTGACTCCCAACTTTTCTAGGCGCACTGGTTCCTCTAATGTATTCAAAATTTTTACATAGCGTTGGCCATCTTTGGGTATTATAGTGTTTGCTAAAAATATTCCATTTATTATTTCTTTACTACATGTAACACTATCTTCTTTTATGTCAATGTTTATAGGTACTATCTTCTCTGTTCTTGGAGGTATAGTTATATTATGTATTCTTTTTGTGTTAATCTCTATTGGTATTGTTATTTTCTCTCCCTCTATGCAAGTATTTAAAGTCAGTGTTTCATAGTCAATCTGACAGTTGTATTTGCAGAAAAAATCTATTCCTAAAATTCCATCAGTAATGATTGGAAATTCTTTGTCCACTAATTGAAATCTGTGTGTTAGTGTTTGTTCTCCTAACACCATCTTCAAATCAGCAGAACCTACTGTTTCTTTGCATTCATTTGTAATGCCAGTCAATTGACAAATATTGTCAGTATTTTTGTAATAGTTGTATATTACATTTTCTTTACAGAGTGATATCTCTGAACCTGTGTCTATTAAAAATGTTAATTTATAGTTAATGTTTTTTACTGATAAAAAGATAAAATTTGATGTTCCAATATGTAGTGTATAAATCCTTAATTTTCCCTGTTTGGAGATTCGTAATGACTCTCCAGGGTTTGTACGTTTCCCTGTTGTTGTATTGCATGAATATTGGAGTGGCCTCTTCCCCTTGTGTTATTATTGTATCTATTACCTCTGTTGGATGTATTGTTGTTGTTATAGCTATTGTATTTATTGTTGTAGTCGTTATAATGTCTTTTATTGTTATAATTTCTGTTATTGTTTCTGTTGTTATTGTTATAGTTTCTGTTGATATTGTTCTTGTTTCTGTTATTCCTATTTATGTTAAAATTTCTATCCATCTGTGGATTGAGATAATTTCTGTCTCTGTTATTTCTAAATCCTGAATTATTCCTATTTGTGTTATTGTAATAGTTTCGTTTATTATTATTTATTTGTAAGGCTGTAAATGTATCTGGTAGTTGTAATGATCTTTCCTGTGTACTTGCAATGTCATAGGCTTGTGCCAAAGTCTTGGGTTGTGCAGCTATTACAGCGGTTCTAATGTCTTTGTATAAACCCTCTTGAAAAATCTCTAAAGCCAGTTTTTCGTTCATAGTCTTAATCGTAGAGCGAGCTACGTGATTTGAACTGTCCTCTAGCTCTGAAATTTGTACTAATGTCAAGTCCGCTATCAAAGTGTTAATCCGTTCTTTGTAATTAAGTACATTTCCTTTTTGCTTGGTATTCTTTAAATCAAAATGTATGCTGCTTGCCGTTCTTGTGGATTTGAAATGTTTTGTTAGAACTGTTTTAAGTTCTTCGAAAGTTTCAGGTGTATTTTCTATAATCAAAATATCCCTGACTCTGTCTACTACTTTTATTGCCAATACATACTTTATTAGGTGCTTTTTTCCTTGCTTATTTAGTTCAGAATGAACCATTTCTATCATTGAAAGGAAAATATCAACATGTTTTGGCTTTCCGTCGAAGACTGGAATTATATCCGAAGCCTTTTTACTGTCAAAGTTCGACATGATTTTAGGATTTTCAAAATCTTGCTCTATTTCTAATTTTTCTCCTTTATGTTCCATCAACAACTGAATTGCTGTTTCTCTCAAATCTTTGAATTGAGTAATTTTTTCATCTCTTAAGGGATTCGCTAAATGCCCTACAAGTTTCCCGAATCTTTCACTAAACTGTTCTATTGACTTTAATTTTTCTTGTATAGTTTCTTTTGTATATTTCTTTGTTATGGATTTTCTAGCATTTACAATTAATTTTTGTAATTCTTCAAAAATCTGTTCCATTAATTATACTTATTTCTGTAGTATGAGATAAAAAAGTTTTTATTTAATTTTTCTAGATTTTGTTTTGTTATTTATGCATTTTTTACGGAGTTTCTTACAACCTGTTTCTTTATATAATGCTGCAAGAATTTAAATATGGCTACTAGAATGAAAATTATCAATAAAATTATTATCATTTCTTGATCTATTGTTATCTTATTTGTATTTATGGCATTGGCACTTGCATGGCCCTCTACTTTTGCATCTGCGATGCCCATTTTTAAGTTTTGTAATGTATATTTTATTCTATCTTCCTCGGTTAACTGAAAAGTATGTAGGTCTAGATTCATTACCTACATATATTAAAATTTAACATTGGTGTAGAAAGACAAATTTTCTTATTTGTAATATTGTATCCTATATAAAATCTTTAAAGTATATCCTAATGTTACATTTACTTATATTAATTTATTTAGAATATGTAAAATTTTAGCATAATATAAAATTTAAGGAAAAAAATTTTTTGAATTGAACTGAAAAAAAAAAATATTATTGTTGATGATTAGTTTCTCCAACCGGTTCTTCTAAGTTCTATCAGTTGCTTTATTAATTTCTATTTTTGGTCTCCTTGACTAATGCCTATTATGCGCTGCAGGTCCTTGCAGGTTCTTTGAAATTTCACCTTTTTTCCTCCTTTCTTCTTTTTGTTTTCTGCTTGGTTCCTGAAGTTTTGTAGTTGGAGTCTGTAATTTTTTTGCCTAGCCTGATATTGTTCTATCGTGATTGGCTTAGGGCCAGCAGTCTTTGGAGTTGGTGTATAGGTTGGTGGTTCCTCAACTGGTGTTCCTTCTGGAACGTACTCCTCTTGTAGAACTTTTTGCCAGCGTTCGAAAATTTCGTTGACTTCTTTTTGAGTCATTTAGAAAAATAAATTTTAAAAAGGAAAACAAACAGGATCTCAAAAATTTATTTTTTTTTTTGTGGATTCTCCAGGACTCATTTAGATTGGCAGTATAAAAATTTTTTCAATAAAATATTGTTTTAGCAGGATAAAAAAAAATTTTTGTTTTCTAAAAAAATATTATTTTACAAGAACGCAAATTTTGTTTGGCAGGATCGCCATGTGGTGAGTGTGTTAGTCTAAATGGTGAAGTATTTACTGAGCTCTGCAGCCGCTTTTCTTCAGCACCAGAAGTGCCGATTTCGTTTTGAGAAAATAATAGACTTCAATTTTGATTGTCAAATTAATTCTAAAAATTTATTGAATTTTGTTTCAGTTTATATACTAAAGTTTATTCTAAATTATTACCTATGTCAGCACTATCCCACGAAATCAATTTTGTTTAAAAATCCCTATACGTTAATGAACTCCGTGAAACTTGCTGACAGTACGCTTATTCATTCAAGGCCAATAAAAGAATGTTTGTTTACTTTATTAAATAGTTCATATTACAACTGCACGACAAACAGCAGTGTACAAAAATTTAGCACATAGTGATGTACATACACTACACTACAGGGACTAAGTGAAATTCTTGGTGATCTATGTTGTCGGTATGAACATACATTTATTTTAGGCGACTTTAATAACAACCTATTTCAGGAATCGAAGTCTGTTCTAATACGTGAACTATGCTATGATAATAATCTGAGTTACATTCATAATAATCTGCCCACTCACTTTGATTCTCACCACGGTTCATCTTCACTACTAGATTACTGTTTTGTTAGTAATTCGGTATCTATTGAATGTTCTGGACAGTTTTTAGTACCCAGTCTTTCTCATCATGCTGTTATTTTTGTTTGTGCTAATATAACACTGAAAGTAGACAATAATTTTGTGGAATACAGAGATTATAAGAGCATTAACTGGAGTATTTTTAATGACATTATATCAAGTCAGTGTTGGGACCAAATTTGTTGTAGTAGTGATGTGGATTGTCAGCTTGAAATACTTTATAAGCTAATTAATGAATTACATGAGACTGTTCCAATTAAGCGGTTTCTAGTGCATCCCAACGAAAGTTTTCTCGACATCGATGTGTTATGTTATGTTAAGTTATATCCCATTGTGCATACTTAGTTGTATTTATAGTATTACTTATGGATATATTTATATTATATGGCAACACTGAATTACTAATAAATATGCTTGCTTTCTTATAAGCTGATTCCTTAAAAAGATAAAACATGGTGTCAGAAGTGAAGCTGAAAGAAAACTTTGTTTAAATAAAGAGAAAAGAACTATAAAAATCTTAAATTGAAATAAAAATTAAATAATTAATAAGTCGAGAAGAAGGAATCGAAAAAAAAATAAAATATTACCAAACAATTTATAAGTAAAATATAAATCAAAATTATAAAAGAAAAGAAAGAAATAAAATGGCGACGAATCAAGCAAATATAAAAAATGAAGCGGGTGGTCAACAATTTACGGCAACATTACAGCAAATAAATTTAAAAGCAACAAATATGGCCAGAGAGTGGAGGATGTGGCACACTCAGTTTAAAATTTTTGTAAGAGCCTCTAAACTGGAAGATGCTTCAGATCAACGCAAGGTGGCCCTTTTACTTCACCACCTTGGCAGCGGAGCCTTAGATATATTTTATTCCTTCAACATGGACGTTGATACAGTAAAATATGGGGATCTCGTATCCAAATTTGACTCATACTTCATCCCAAAGGTTAATATAGCCATGGAAAGACATAAATTTTTTATGTGCCAACAGCAACCAGAACAAAATATTGAAGAATATGTTACGATTTTGAAAAATCTCAGTTTAAGTTGTGAGTTTGGTGCTTTAAGTGAAAGTTTGGTAAAAGATGTCTTCATATGTGGCTTATCAGCTAAAATGGGAAATATACGAGAAAGGTTGTTAATTGAAGGTGGTATTGAGCTTGACAAAGCTATTGATATTGCAAAAAACATGGCGACAGCAAAGGAAAATGCAAAATCATTTCTACAAATAGAAGAACCAGAGCCTTTTATTAATTACATAAAAAGAAGTGAAAATAAGATGAAGCAGACAAATAAAAATAGCAATTGTACGAAATGCGGCCAAATACATCGAAACAAGTGCCCGGCAATAGGGGCTAAATGCTACAATTGCGGTAAAACCGGCCATTTTGAAAAATTGTGTTTCTTAAAGAAAAAATACGTTAAGTGTGTATATGCGGGTGAAGAAGCAGAAGAAGAAGAACATGAAAAAGAAGAGGAAGAAGACTTATTTATTGGCGCACTTTCTAGAAAAACTGCAACAGCAGCTGAATGGGCTATAGAGGTAATAATAAACAACAACAAAATATTTTGCCAAGTGGACACGGGCGCACAAACTAATGTATTTTCTTTAGAAACTTTGAAAAAATTAAAAGCTAACCACTTAATGGAAAAGACTTGTGTTAAAATATTTACATTCAGCGGTGAGCAAATAAAAGTTGTAGGTTTTGTTAATTTATTAGTAGGTTTCGACAACCGCACTTATAACATAAAATTTTATATTGTTGATATTAATTGTAAGAATATAATTGGCCTTGAAACTGCTATTAATCTAAATTTAGTGAAAAATGTAAATTTGTTATCGGTGAATAAATTAGTTGGAAAATATGTGGATGTTTTTAACGGTCTTGGTCTGTTGCAATCTAAATGTAATTTGAAAATACGCGAGAATGTTTCGCCTGTTATAGATCCACCTCGCAAAATTCCATTTAGGTTGCACGATAAACTGAAATGTGAATTAAAGAGAATGTCGGATTTAAATGTAATTAAACAGGTTAGTGAGCCAACAGAGTGGGTGAGTTCTATAGTTTTAGTATCGAAACCTAACGGCAGTCTTAGACTTTGTTTGGACACCAGGAATTTAAATAAAGCCATATTGCGTCCTCATTTCCCGTTTCCGAACATTGAGGATTGCAAGGCTCGGTCAAACGGTTCGAAATATTTTTCATCACTGGATGCAAACAGTGGTTTCTGGATGATTCCACTAAATGAAAAATCATCTAGACTGTGTACATTTAACACGCCATTTGGTCGTTATCGATTCCTGAGGCTGCCACTTTGTATAAATGCGGCACCTGAAGTTTTTCACGCTGAGTTAGTAAAATTATTTGGTGATATTTCAGGTCTTATTATATATATCGATGATTTTTTAATATATTCTTCAAATATTGGAAAAGGTTTTTCAAAGAGCCAAGGAGGTCGGGCTAAAATTTAATAAATCCAAATGCAAATTACTGCAAACTGAGATCAAATTTTTAGGCCATGTTTTTGATGAATCTGGTGTCAGACCAGATGTCGAAAAGGTTCAATCAATTGTCAACATGCCAAAACCAAATAATGTTAGAGAATTACAACGTTTTCTTGGTATGATTACATACCTAGGTTCATTTATAGAAAATTTATCTTCGAAGAATAAAAATTTGAGAGAACTTTTAAAAAAGGAAATTCAGTGGCATTGGTCGTCCAGCCACGAAAGAGAGTTTGAAAATCTTAAACAGGAAATAACTAAGTCTTCAGTCCTAACATATTTTGATCCTAACAAGGAAATGGCTTTGTCTGTAGATGCATCGAAATACGCACTAGGTGCTACAATCTTACAGGATAAACATCCCATTGCATACGCTTCAGTATCTTTGACGAATGCTCAACAGAATTATGCTCAAATAGAAAAGGAGTTATTTGCTATACTTTTTGGTTGCACAAAATTCCATCAATTTGTTTATGGCTCAAGGGTTCTAGTGGAAACTGACCATAAACCTCTAGTTAGCTTGTTTAACAAACCTTTATTTAAGATTCCGGCCAGGCTGCAAAGGTTCATGTTACGCCTACAAAGCTATAATATATCCGTTATGTACAAACCCGGCAAATATTTACAAATTGCTGATACTTTGTCAAGAGCTCCATTAGTGGGCACAAGTTTTACTGAGATGGATAAGGAAATCTCATTACATTGTAATTTTATAGCTTCTCATTTGGAAACGCCTTTTTCTGAAATTAATGAAATAAAGGAACATTCTAAAACAGATGTTACCTTTATGAAGATATATGAGTATGTGAAACATGGTTGGCCAAAGAACAAGAAGGATATTGACCAAGACGTAATGCCTTATTTTAAAGTTAAGGACGACATATATGTTTTAGACGGTATCCTTTTAAAGAATCATCAACTTTTAATACCAAGGGGCTTACGCAAGTCAATTTTAAGTAAAATCCATGAGGGGCATTTAGGAATTCAACGGTGCAAAGATTTGGCACGTCAATCAATTTATTGGCCTAATATATACAATGACATTGAGAACATTGTCACAAATTGCGAAACATGTATGAGACATCAAAATGCTAACCCAAAACCTAAAATTTCACCACATGAGATTATTGACTTACAGTTGTCTAAATTAGGATGTGATCTGTTTGAATTTAACAAAAATATGTATCTATTGGTTGTTGATTATTATTCAAAATATATTGAAATTGAATTATTGAATTCTGGGTATAACAGTTCTCAGGTCATATTGAAATTAAAATCAATTTTTTCTAGACATGGGATTCCGCATATTTTAATATCAGATAACGGCCCTCCATTCAATTCTCAAGAGTTTAAAGATTTTTGTAAAAATTGGCAAGTTGAGCATAGGTCGTCTAGTCCATATTTACCTAGATCTAATGGCTTGGTGGAGCGGTCTATTCAAACAATTAAGAAATTATTTTTAAAGTCTTATGAAAGTAAATCGGACCCTTATGTGGCATTATAGGACTTCACCTAAAGGTAATTTGCCTAGCCCAGCACAGTTACTCATGTCGAAGTCTTTAAGGACAAAAGTTCCATCCATTACCACAAACCTTCAGCCAAAAGTGGTTGATCGGGAGGAATACAATAGAAAACTGAATGCAAATATTCAAAAATATTCGGACCACTATAAAAAAACGGCGAAACAAGTGAGACCCGTTAGAAAAGGAGATAAGGTTATGTTTAAGAAAACACCTACAAGTTGTTGGCTCCCGGGACAGGTAATAGACCATTGCAAAGACCCAAGATCATTCCTAATAAAAGATAGTAATGAAATAGTGTACAGAAGAAATCAACAACATACTCGTATAAGAAAATCCTTAGAAAATCAAATAGTTGAAACCCACAATGATGAATCGTTCAAAACCGATGACACAAGTGTCAAAGTGTTGAACGATACAGACCGTACAGATGTTGAGGTTCCTAGTGAACTCAATGTAAAAATTCCTGAAACAATTGTTAATGAACAAGAAAAAATAAAAGGAAATAATTATGTAACTAAAAGTGGTAGGATGATAAAAGAACCACAAAAATTAAATTTATAAATGTAAAAAAAAAAATTATAGTTATTAATACTTCACTACAAATTATGAATTTTATTACATTGTAATCTAAGATGAAATAATAATTATTATAATTTAATTTATGGAAAGGGAGATGTTATATTATGTTAAGTTATATCCCATTGTGCATACTTAGTTGTATTTATAGTATTACTTATGGATATCTTTATATTATATGGCAACACTGAATTACTAATAAATATGCTTGCTTTCTTATAAGCTGATTCCTTAAAAAGATAAAACACGATACAGTAAAGACTGAAAATAATTTGAGAGATCTTTCTTTTAAAGCCTATAGGGAAAACATAACTGATAATAATTGGAAAATTTATTGTAAGCATAGGAATAAAGTTAAAAATATTTTGAGAAGGTGTAAGGCTAAGTTCTGGGAAGCCAAGTTCAGCAATTGCAGCAGTAGAGACATTTGGAAGATTATTAATAAACAGAAAATGAATTTTTCTGGTAAAACTGAGTCTCATGATCCAGAAACATTTAATCAATTCTTTGCTTCAACTCAAACTAGTTCTGATGCAATTTGTTCGAACTTTAATGACTTTTCTCGTTTTGGTTTTAATTTCAGGTTTGTTAATGAGAATGATAATCTCCTTGCTTTAAAAAAGACCAAATCTAATACGATAGGCTACGATCATATTCCTCTTAAATTCATTAAAATTAGTTTTCCCCTCATTAATAAATACCTTGTGTACATTTTTAATACAGTGTTGATGACGTCTAGCTACCCCAGTTTTTGGAAAACTGCCAGAATAGTTCCTATCAAGAAAAAGGGATCCGGTAGTGGATTAGAAAATTTTCGTCCCATAAGTATTCTACCATGCCTATCCAAGATCTTGGAAGTTATCTTAAAGGATCAGATAGTTGACTATTTAACTACAAATACTCTACTTAGCAAGTGTCATTTTGGGTTCCGAGCTGGTGGTAGCACTTCATCCCTTCTACTAAACTTAACTGAAAACATACGACAAAATTTTAATGAAAAAAGAATCTCTACCTTAATATCACTTGACCTTAGCAAAGCATTTGACACTGTAAATCACAATATATTAGCTAGAAAATTGTCCACTGAATTCAAATTCTCTGCTTTTTCGTGTAAGCTGTTATATTCATACATAACGAATCGGAGACAATATGTTAGTTTAAGTGGAAAAATGTCACCGTTATTGGATTGTTCGAGTGGTGTACCACAAGGCTCAATACTTGGTCCATTGCTGTTCTTAATTTATATGAATGACTTCGTGAGTTTTGTTGGCTCTTCGCACTGTAAAATTTTTCTTTTTGCCGATGACATCAACCTCTTGTTCAATGGTGAGATCACTTTCCTTGATTGCCACGAGTCTAAAATTAATCATGTAATGTCCTTAACTTCAAATTGGGCGGAACATAACAAACTAAATTTTAATTCATCTAAAACAAAAGCTATTACCTTTGGACCAGGTAACTACGATCACTCGTCTGTTAACATTGTTTTTAATGGTGTTAATGTACCATTTGTTGATAATTTGAAATGCCTTGGCCTAACAGTTGACAAGCATCTATCATTTGACAACCATATCTCTAACATTGTTTCAAAAATTAACGGGACATTAAAATCTCTTTACAGTTACAATTGCAACTTACCTAAGAAAGTTAAATCAAATTTGGCTCACTCTCTTCTTATGACTCACATCTATTATTGCTTCGATATTTTCAGTGGCTGCACATCATCCAATCTACGTCGTATAAGACTAACCATTAATCGTATCGTTAGATTTATCTTCAGTCTACGAATTTCTGTACATATTTCTGAGTATGTTAAGTTGTTTTTGAAATGTTCTTTCCACGATTTTGTCAAAATAAGAACCCTATCCACCCTATACCATGTCATAAAATTAAATAAAAACCTATGTTTGCAGCAACTATTTCGTTTTTCGAGATCAACACGTAATCCTCAATTAATCATACCACATATCAACAACGCTATCTTTGAAAAGTCATTTGTAGTAAGAGCATGCAGACTCTATAATAATTTACCTACTGACCTCAGAAGATTTGACTGCCCCCTAACAGCTTTAAACGTACACTATATACTCGTAATGTTTTTAATTGAATTTATATTCGAATCATTGTTTTTTTATTTTTTTTTCCTCCCTGACCAAGACGCGTATCCAACTCTTAAAAGGAAATATATATATTTTTTTGTTATCTTAATTATCAGTATTACTTAAATTACATATACATAGTTTTACATATATATAAATGTAAATGTGTATGTATATGTATATTAGGGGTATAACCAATTTTTGGCCCTAGCACCACGCGATGGCGAAGGTTGTGCTATTTACGAAAAAATAATTTTGGGGTCATTTCGGATAAAAAACCTCACCCACGAAAACGATTTTCTAAAATCTCCCAAAAAAAAACATTCATTTTAAATAAAAATTTTTTTTTTTGGGTTGGCATTTTGCTCAATTCATGTAATGGAATGACGATATCTGGAATGTTTCTCGACATTGTTGTGCTATCTTTAAATTTGGTCAAAGCCTTTGTCCAAACTTTTGCATTTTTCAAAACGCTTAAACGACTTCTTTTAAAATCCATTGTTTTTAAGTATTAAACACAAACTCGGAATATTTGAAACACATTAATAATTTTCTTTGAATAATAAAAACAATTAAGGTACATAACGTAATTTTCAATGACATACATTCAGCTTCCTAAGTATTTACACAAATGTTAAATGCAGGTTGATATATTGATAAAAAAAACTTGTTTGCGCCTTTTAGGTAAATAAATAAAAAAAAAAATCATTTAAAAACTTTACCGCGTTTGGTGGGTGAACTTTTTTGACAACTGCGAAAAAGTAATAGCATTTTTTTATATAATTTTCAATGGCCTATTCGACTATGCTAGGGCCATTATGATATTTGCAAAAAATTGCAAAAAGTTATATCCCTAATGTATATACATTGATATGTATATATGTATATAAGTGTATGTACATGCGTATGTGTTTACATATTAAGCTTTTTTATTATGAATGAAAGATACATTTGTTAATCTATATTAATCATATATGACCCTATGGGCTCGATTAAATAAATAAATAAATAAAAAAAAAAAAAATAAATAAATAAAATTAAAGGAAAATTCAAAAATAAATTAAATACACTCCTTTTTCAAAGTAAGCATTAAATGGTGGTGTATTGCTTCAATGTCTATGGCCCAATACAATTTGCTGAAACGAAAAGGATTTTAAATTATTTAATTAAAGGAAAATTCAAAAATAAATTAAATACGAGTACTCTCCTTTTTCAAAGTAAGCATTCAATGGTGGTGCATTGCTTCAACGTCTGTGGCCCAATACAATTTGCTGAAACGAAAAGGATTTTAAATTATTTAATTAAAGGAAAATTCAAAAATAAATTAAATACTCTCCTTTTTCAAAGTAAGCATTAAATGGTGGTGTATTGCTTCAACGTCTGTGCCCCAAAACAATTTGCTGAAACGAAAAGAATTTTAAATTATTTAATTAAAGGAAAATTCAAAAATAAATTAAATACTCTCCTTTTTCAAAGTAAGCATTAAATGGTGGTGTATTGCTTCAATGTCTGTGGCCCAAAACAATTGGCTGAAACGAAAAGGATTTTAAATTATTTAATTAAAGGAAAATTCAAAAATAAATTAAATACTCTCCTTTTTCAAAGTAAGCATTAAATGGTGGTGTATTGCTTCAATGTCTGTGGCCCAATACAATTTGCTGAAACTAAAAGGATTTTAAATTATTTAATTAAAGGAAAATTCAAAAATAAATTAAATACTCTCCTTTTTCAAAGTAAGCATTCAATGGTGGTGCATTGCTTCAACGTCTGTGGCCCAATACAATTTGCTGAAAGGAAAAGAATTTTAAATTATTTAATTAAAGGAAAATTCAAAAATAGATATAATACTCTCCTTTTTCAAAGTAAGCATTCAATCAATGGTAGTGCATTGCTTCAATGTCTATGGCCCAATACAATTTGCTGAAATGAAAAGGATTTTAAATTATTTAATTAAAGGAAAATTCAAAAATAAATTAAATACTCTCCTTTTTCAAAGTAATCATTAAATGGTGGTGCATTGCTTCAACGTCTGTGGCCTAATACAATTTGCTGAAACGAAAAGGATTTTAAATTATTTAATTAAAGGAAAATTCAAAAATAAATTAAATACTCTCCTTTTTCAAAGTAAGCATTCAATGGTGGTGCATTGCTTCAATGTCTGTGGCCCAATATAAATTTGCTGAAACGTTGCTGAAATGAAAAGGATTTTTTTTATATATTTGAGTTTAGGTTAATAATTATACATACATATATTTATTTTTATTTATTCATTTATTAGTTTTGTAATACAAAGCCCTCGTAGGCCAAATAAACATATTACACAGTTGTATTTCCTAAGTAGTTAGAAATGAAAGTTATAGTATACAAACAAAATATAACAATATATACAAATAAACTATCAGTATATATAAGAACTTAGCGAAATTAATTATTAATTGTCACTTGCTTCCCATAGTATTAACACACATCCCATAGTAATATTTAAGTAATTATTTAAGAATGAAACAGCGGTCCAATCAGGGAAAGGGCAGGGCCCAAAGTATTACAAAAATATTACCATTTAGTAGATCGTTAAGATGAAAAGTGTTTATATAGTTTGCGTTTAAAAACATTATTGGAGAGCGTGAAAATACGCAGCTCTAACGGGAAAAATCTGATCTAAAAATTCTTGGGAGATTGAGGTGAGGATTTTTTTCCTAGGTGAAAAAAGAAAAGTGTTGCGTAGTACGATAGGTTTCCCACTATTAAATACCTTATAAAAAGCACACAAATTACGAAGCTGAAAATAATCATAATAATCACAACGAAGTCCTTCACGAACACAGATATATGGTCTCTGCGTCGGACGTTATAAACGAACCTGGCAATGGAATTTACCAGGCGCTTTAGTCTGGTGAGTAAAAGTCCAACAGTTCCCGTAATAACTTCGAAACCATAACTAATTTGAGACATCAACATTGCATGTGCTAATCTCTTCTTTTCATGCAAAGGTAGATATATGTTGGAGTAATAAAATTTACGCAGTGCATTAAAAGCTCTACCCGCCAAGGCATCAATGTGGTGATTGAACGAGAGTTTACTATCAAGAATCACACCTAAACACTTGTGGCGATCGACGAATTGTATGACATCACTATCAAGAGAGATTGTTAAGTCAGCATAGAAACGGGGAGTTGGCCCGAACATCATTGCCTTAGTTTTCAAGGTATTGACCTTTAAAAAGTTTACGCGGGTCCAGAGCGAGACATGTCCTAGGCACAAGTTAATACTACGCTCGAAAGAATAAATCGAACCCTATCACCCCTAAACAGGAGAAAAATATCATCTGCGAAAAAATAAGAAGCACAGCTGCGGCGATCTATGACACTAGAGAGATCATTAACATAACGGATGAATAGCAGAGGACCTAAAACGGAGCCCTGCGGAACACCAGAGGAAAGGGGACATATGTCCGACGCAACACTATTTATCACAACAAACTGTGATCTACCACTTAAGTAGGACATTAAAAGCCTACAAGCAGTATTTGAAAAAAGAAACTCATTATAGAGCTTAAAGATCAATCTAGAGAAATTAAGGGAATTAAATGCCTTAGAGAGATCCATGGATATTAAGACACTTAGCTTGTCATCATTAATATTGCCCCTAATTGAATCAGTAAGGGTCAACAAGAGGGATGTAGTATTTAGTCCACTGCGAAAGGCATATTGCGAGTTAGAGATTTTATTTGAGACGAAACACAACATTTGTTCTTTTAGTATGTGTTCAACAACCTTAGATAACGCAGGTAGTATAGATATAGGTCTGAGATCATCCGGACTATTAACAACTTTCGATTTAGGAATAGGAACAATTCAAGCAATTTTCCACGCTGATGGAAAGGTAGATGTAGTCAAGATCGAGTTGGTCAAGTTTAGGATGGTATCACGCAAAAATGGAAAAATTATTTTAAGGAATTTAATAGATATCCATCCACACCAACTGATTTAGACTTAACCTTGTTCAAAGCACCGAAGTGTTTCACTGCCTTAACCCACGAAAAAGAAAAAGAGTTGTCTTGATTTACGAGACTACCCATGACAGCATCAGGAATGGAGCCATTAGGACAAATAAAGTAGTTGTTTATAGTGTTTGGATCGAGTTCGTGGGGGAGGTCTTCCCTACCAATGCACCCATGCCCCTTAAGAACCCTCCAAAGGCCTCGGGAATCTACAGTACCAAAGAGTTTTGAGAAATATTTAATTCTTTCCCTACGAATGACATTCTTGGCCTTATTGCGGACCCTACAATATGTTCTCCAGTTTAGACTCGAGGGTTTCGCCTTGAAGGCCGAAAAGGAAAGTTCACGTAAAGACCTAGCACAAACAACGGTATTTAATCTCATCCAATAGTTATTACACCTATTCAATCTAACCCTCACAGTGGGAACGAAGGAAAAAACTTCATTCAATAGCGAACTAACAAGGGTACATTTACGGTCGACATCAACAGTGTTAAAGATTTGTGATACATCATAGTCGTCAAGAAAAAAGAACAAGCCCATCCAGTTTATGTTGTTGAAATCCCGATATTCAAGAACTTCATTAGTATAATCAACATTAATGGCAAAGGATGCAAAAATAAGTGGGTGATCCGAGGTGGATGGACACTGCACCTGGTTGCAACATGTGGTAGCTAATGGATTACTCACCAAGAAGAAGTCAATGAGCGACTTTGTTTTTGTTCTTAAATCGAAATGTGTAGGCATAACATTGTGAGTGATCGAAGATTATACCTTATGCAAAGTGAACGAACAAGATCAAACTTTGAGGGTGAAAATAAGTTACAATTAAAGTCACCAACAAGTATAATGTTAGTATATCGGGAGAATAAATCACAATGGGTCCTTTCAAAGATATCCAAACAGCCATTCGGGAGATAGACTGTTTCAAACAAAAAACTAGTACTGCCCGACAGTAATTCGATGAAGAGGGAGTCGCAACCTGAATCTTGAATCTTTGAAATAACTCTATACCTGAGTTTCTTTGATATATAGATACCGACACCCCCCTCGAGAGGACTATCATTGCGACACACCTTGTGCCCGGGAATATCATTAGAACGACTAGAGGTGTGATCATTAAACCAAGTTTCGGTAACTCCTAGTACATCAATCACGCCGTCTAGAATAATAGATTTTAGCTCATCTAGTTTGAAAGAATTACCACCAGGTGTTAAACTGCGGCAATTAAGATGGGCAATTTTATATTGATTCCTGTGTGGGAGTAATATCCCAGCAAAAACTACTGCTTCGCCGTAAGCACGGTTGTAAGGGAATATCAGGTGATATTAGGTTACAAACCTGCTTACGTATGGCATGATATTTGTTCGCGATGCCCCACTTTGGAGCATTTCGTTTTAAGTGCTTATTTCATAGCAGTGAGTATGAAGTAAATTCATGGAACGAAAACAATATCAAACATTCGTACTGTCGTCTTATTATGTTCGTTACACTTCGTAATATTTAAAATTTTAATCATTACCTTACAATAGTGCTTTCTAGTATGCACTAGTGTAAGGCTAGTGTGTTTTTTGTTTTTGTTTCTACTGTGGAGAAAAGATGTGTGTAGTGTATGTGAAAATGGCAGGATCGCCATGTGGAGGATTTATGAAGAGATGAAGAGTTTAATAAATAATAGTGCCGGCGCTTAGGAACGCCACTGGCTAGTGTATATTTAAGGCAGATTTATATGCCTGAGATTTAAATAAAAATAAGAATAAGAAGCCGATTTGAGGCTGAGTGAAGAGTGGTGCCGATTCAAGGCAAAGTATAGATTGATTTATTTTATAAAAATTTGTTCCTTATATACTAAAATAACAGTACCTTAAAACTACAAAAATTCCTTATTCAATAACATAATTTGTGGTATACACTAACAATGTAATGTATAATAAAAGTAGCTAAAGTTGTTGTGTAAAATAACAATTAAAATAAGGTATACTAGTTGTTGTATTTTTACATTACAGGAATTTGCTTAACTTTAGCATAGCATTGTTGTTGTGTATTGTTATTAAAGGAATTTACTTAAAACTAAGGTTACGAGGGCAGATCTAAAATTACAAATGTAATAATCAAAGTAAGATTCACTACACCCTACCCCTTAAGAAAAATTTTACAATTTTTATGAATTAAAATTTTTAAAATTTTCACAATTTTTACGAATTAGAGTTTTAAAATTTATTATTAATGTTATATTTATCTATTTTTTAAGGATTTAGGTCACTATTTTTTTATAAAAAACTTTAATAATGTTTATTATATTTCCAATATTTCGCCACTTCCTTGTGTGGCTTCTTCAGGGATATACAAATTTTGGTGTAAAATTATTGTAATAACATTTAACAAATTGAAAAAACAAACAATATTTGTCAAAATGAAAATTTTTAAAAAATTAACAACTTTAAAAACTACTTATGTACACAATCATAAAAAAATATTATTCTTATAAGTAATATAAATTCAATTCCGGTTTCCGTTTTTATATAATAAATACCTATAAGCATGAGCAACAGAATCTGTATCTGCCTTAAAATTAATTCTCTTATGTGTTGGAACATTAATAATTTGTAACATCTCTAACATAAATCTACGTTTATAGTTATTTTCTATGTTCAAAACTTTTACATTATTAAAATCAGGGTTATGATTAGAATTAAAACAATGTGAAACTAATGCTGTTTTTTGTGAAGAAATATTTCTATACTTTTGATCTGATCTATGACCAGCCATTCTAGTTTTTAATTTATTCTTAGTTGTACCTACATATATCTTATTACAATTTTCTATAACATTACCATTACATGGTATCTGGTAAACTAAATTAGATTTATCTAGAGTCTGTATTTTATCTTTATTTGTGTGGCTTCTTCAGGGATATACAAATTTTGGTGTAAAATTATTGTAATAACATTTAACAAATTGAAAAAACAAACAATATTTGTCAAAATGAAAATTTTTAAAAAATTAACAACTTTAAAAACTACTTATGTACACAATCATAAAAAAATATTATTCTTATAAGTAATATAAATTCAATTCCGGTTTCCGTTTTTATATAATAAATACCTATAAGCATGAGCAACAGAATCTGTATCTGCCTTAAAATTAATTCTCTTATGTGTTGGAACATTAATAATTTGTAACATCTCTAACATAAATCTACGTTTATAGTTATTTTCTATGTTCAAAACTTTTACATTATTAAAATCAGGGTTATGATTAGAATTAAAACAATGTGAAACTGATGCTGTTTTTTGTGAAGAAATATTTCTATACTTTTGATCTGATCTATGACCAGCCATTCTAGTTTTTAATTTATTCTTAGTTGTACCTACATATATCTTATTACAATTTTCTATAACATTACCATTACATGGTATCTGGTAAACTAAATTAGATTTATCAAGAGTCTGTATTTTATCTTTAAAGAAGTGGCGAAATATTGGAAATATAATAAACATTATTAAAGTTTTTTATAAAAAAATAGTGACCTAAATCCTTAAAAAATAGATAAATATAAAATTAAATAAGGTCAAAAAAATAGAAGAATAATATTATTAATGTTTTGATAATTAATATGGCAGAAAAAAATATTTTTTTTTTTTTATTTTATTTTTTTTTTGTACGATAGAGTTTAAATTTGTGTATGACAGAGTTGAAATGTATGACAGAGTTTAAATGTATGACAGAGTTTTTGAATGACAGAGTTTATTCCTTTTTTATTTAAAGTTTTTCTTTCTTTTGAATTTTAACTTTTATTTGACGCGTTTAAATTTTTCTAATGACGAAAATTATTAATTAATTTAATTTTTCTTTAAATGTTTCTTTAAGAACTCGTTTGTAGCATAAAATTTATCAATAGCATTTTTGAGAGTAAATTCTCCAAATGCATCTGTGTGCTAGATGGATTATCACTACATCTCACTATCTCCAAATTGCGCGATACTACATGTGTATAGAAGTTCATTCCCAAATGAAAGTTGATCAGGCTTCCTGTTAGGAATGAAATTTTCTTTTTCTTAATTTCTTTCTTAATTTCCTTTCCTTAATTTTCTTTCTTTCTTAATTTTCTTTCGTTAATTTTCTCTCCTTCTCCTTCTCCTTCTCTTTCTTAATCTTCCTCCTTTAATTTTCTTTCTTTCTTAATTTTCTTTCATTAATGTTCTTTCCTTCTCTATCTTACTCTTCTTTCTTTAATTTTCTTTCGGCAATTTTCTCTCTTTCTTAATCTTCTTTCTTTAATTTTCTTTCTTTCCTAATTTTCTTTCGGTAATTTTCTTTCTTTAATTTTCTCTCTTTCTTAATCTTCTTTCTTTAATTTTCTCTCTTTCTTAATCTTCTTTCTTTAATTTTCTCTCTTTCTTAATCATCTTTCTTTAATTTTCTTTCTTGAATTTTCTCTCTTTCTTAATCTTCTTTCTTTAATTTTAGCGATTATTTTTTTGATTTTTAATAGTAAAGGAATAAATTCTGTTTTTAATTGTTTTAATTATTATATATTTTTTTTTGTTTGAAATATTTAAAAAAAACATGTTTATTTTTTCCTTTGCTAATACTTGTTTTCTTTTTTTTCAATTTATCAACTAATTATCTTCAATTTTGGGTTTTTTTTATTTTGTTGTTGAGAAAATAATTTTTTGTTTGTATCATTAAAGTGCATAAAATATTTGAGTTTTGTTTTTATTAATAAATAAGGAGGTCTACTCTTTTTTTTTTTTTTCTTTTAATTAATTAAAATGAATTTTTGTTTTTTCTTATTTGCTTTTTCTATTTTGTATATTTTTTAATTTTTCTTTTATTTTTCTTGTCTAAAAAAGCTTATGCTGTGTAGGTTTTTATTAATGTTTGTTTTTTTTTTCAGTAGTACTATTATAATTATTTAACATTTAAGAAATATTTTCATTAATTTTTTTTTTTAACGTAATCTAAATTTAAAAAATATTCATTTTTGTTTAAAGATATTTTTTTATGTTTACGCAAGGTCTTTTTTTTATTTTTATTTATTTATTTATTTTTTTTTTAAATTGGCTTTGGATTGCCTCTAATGTAAGCCGCTTAGGGCCAGCTTCTAGCGGTGTTGCCTTGTATTCCGGTGGCTCTTTGTTTTCGCCAGCGGGCTTGTACTGCTTTACGGGCATCGCTTCTAGGTCCGTGGGCAGGATCGCGATGTGGAGAAAAGATGTGTGTAGTGTATGTGAAAATGGCAGGATCGCCATGTGGAGGATTTATGAAGAGATGAAGAGTTTAATAAATAATAGTGCCGGCGCTTAAGAACGCCACTGGCTAGTGTATATTTAAGGCAGATTTATATGCCTGAAATTTAAATAAAAATAAGAATAAGAAGCCGATTTGAGGCTGAGTGAAGAGTGGTGCCGATTCAAGGCAAAGTATAGATTGATTTATTTTATAAAAATTTGTTCCTTACATAAGTTAATCCCACTGTAGTTAAGCCACTGTATGAAAACTATTTTGCTTACCTAAAATTTAACCCAATCTATTAAAAGCTTTTTTTTTACATCTTAAATGTGCTGCATTAACGAAAACAATTTATTAAATTAAGTGTTGAGTGGCACAGTTTGGTATTTCACAATTTCAATTTAGAACAATTCCTTTAAAGTGCTGATTATGCTGAACTAACGGAAATAAATTAAATGTTAAATGACACCGTTCAGTATTCCGCAATACGAATCAGCACAACTGTTTTTTCTTTTTTATATTTTTGTATGCTTGGCTTGAGGAATTAACAACGTGACGTGAAGTTACGTATTGTTGGCCAAAATTATATTTCGTTAGTTCTTGACAAGTCTCCATGGGAGACAAACAACATTAAATTTGAATCTTAATTAAAAAGTAAATTTTAATATAAAAAGATTTATTGTAACTATAATAATAAAATTGAACAATAAAACAAAAGTGAGTTTTATTTAACAAAGAATCACTAATTGGCGCCCAACATTTTAAGAGGACTCACACAGAAAAAAATCCTTATAGAGGATATTTGTGAAATATTAAAGCAGAAAAAAAACTGTTGAGTAAAAACAGTAGAAAAAATATCTTTATAAAAGATAGATCATAAATAGATTAAATTACAAAATTAAAAAAAAAAAAACAGACTACGAAATAAAAAAATCTGTGGTATAAATTACCAAAATTATAAAAAGGAAATCATCATAGAAGGCAAATCATCATTTCGCAATTACATCCGCATCAAAATTAATTAAGGACTATAAAAATTCCCGAAGAAAACAGCAAGCATAATCAAGCAAGAAGGAAACAACGCCAGCAGTTAAATCAACATGAAAGCAGTTGTAATATTAATTTTAATGTAAGTCAATTTAATGAATAAATACTGTATTTATAAAAATTAATTTTTGAAATCTATTGAAATTATAGAACCCGACCTTGTTTTATAAAAGTGTTCTATTTAATAATGAAAAATATTTTTTATATTTACAAACATATAAAAACAAACTTCAGTGATTAAAATAAATTATATAATAAAAACAAAGTAGAATTTAATAAAGTACATTTTGTAAATTCAACACACCTCCTCAAATTGTATTTTCTTCAAATTCTAAGCCCATAGATTCAGCACAAAGGTAATGTTTAATTTTTGAAACCGGTTTGGTCAGGTAATCTGCAGGCATCTCATTTGTTGAAATGTATTTTATGTCCACTACTTTTTTCTCAACTACATCTCTAATGTAATGGTATTTGTAGTCAATATGCTTTGCTCTTGAATGGTGGGATCCATACTTTGCCATGTGCTGTGCACTTTGCGAATCGCTGTAAATATCAATGGGATTTGGCATCTTGAATCCTAATTCATTTAATAAGTAATTTAAATAAACCGCTTCCTTTGCCGCTTCACTGAGAGCTACGTACTCAGCCTCTGCACTTGAAGTTGCTATAACTTTTTGCTTTTTGGAGTCCCAACTAATTGCACCACCTGCAAATATATAACAAAAACCAGATTGTGACTTTCGATCATTGACATCTTGTGCCCAGTTAGCATCAACATAACCAGTTATTGGCAACCCTGTCTTTTTATAAGTTAGAACTGTGTTCCTAGTTGTGTTCAAATATTTGACTATTTGTAAAGCGCAATTCCAATGCTGTCTTCTAGGATCTTTTGAAAACTGTGATAACATATTTACACTGCAAGAAATATCAGGTCTACTATATAATGCAACGTGTAACAATGATCCAATTAACTCTTGATATTTTACTCCATCGATTTTCTCAGCTTCACCATCAACTTTCGGCACTTTTTCTAGACTTATTTTTGCTGGTATAGGTAACTTTTTTGGTTTGCTGTTACTCAGACCATATTTCTCCACTAAATTTTTAATGTAGCCCGGTTGAGAAATTGAAAGTTGATCATCACCATATTTGATAACTAAACCAATACAATATTTTGGTTTCTGCAAATCTTTGACTTCGAAATTATTCTGCAAAGATTCATATAATATTTTAAAAGAATTATCGTCGTTATATCCAATTATTATATCATCAACATATAATCCAATAAGTAAAATATTATTATTTTCATTTTTGTAGTAGATGCACTGATCGTATTTTGATTGTACCAAGCCGCACTTCATAAAAACATTATGAATCTTCTTAAACCACTGTCGGCCTGCTTGTTTTAAGCCATAAATAGCTTTTCTCAGCTTGCAAACTTTATTTGGATTCATATTATCGATAAAGCCCTCAGGTTGGTCCATGTATATATCTTCATCGATTTCTCCATTTAAAAATGCAGATGATACATCAAGATGCCTAAGTTTTAAATCCTTTTCACCCGACAATGCATATATTAGTCTTAGTGAACCTTGACGCACAACTGGTGCATATGTATCGATATAATCTATACCAAACTGTTGTATATAGCCCTTCGCCACTAACCTTGCTTTTCGCTTCTCAATACTACCATCAGAATTAAACTTCGTTGTAAAAACCCATTTGCAACCCACGCGTTTTCTTCCAGGCGGTAAGTCAGTCAAGTTCCACGTTCTATTCTGAATTAAGGAGCTATATTCATTCTGCATTGCAAGTAACCAGTCTTCTTTATTAATAGATTTCTGCACATCACTTAAAGTTTTTGGATTTTGTTCAAAAGTTATTTGAGCGCTTTCTTGACCAATAAATTTCCAAGATCTCAAACGAGATTTAATTGAACTTGAATTACTCGTTTGATCTTCAACTGCTTTAACTTCTTTTGATCGGATAATAGGATTATCCTCAATACTATTCAAAGGATATTCAACAGAATCTTCAAAAATTTCATTATCTTCATCATGTATATTATTTGTATTAGATTTCTTTTGATTATTATTTTGACGAAAATTTATTTCGATATCTATAAACCCTTCATTGTTATTATCTGGCAATGATCTTCAACGCAAGTATTAGAACTGATTCATTCAGACATTTGTGGTCCAATGAAGTCTGAATCATTGGGTAGAAAACTTTATTTCGCAACATTTGAAGATGATTTTTCTAGAAATGTTACCGTCAAATTTTTAAAAAACAAATCAGAATATATAGAAGCTTTCAAAGAATTTAAAATGAAAGCTGAACTAGAAACTGGTAATAAGATCAAAATTTTAAGAACTGATAATGCTAAGGAGATGATATGTGGCCAGGTAGAAAGTTACTTAAACTCAAATGGTATAAAACATCAGTTGTCTGTAGAATATACACCACAACAAAATGGAGTAGCGGAACGCATGAACCGAACACTTGTTGAAATGGGAAGATGTTTTATGTTGGAAGCAAATCTTCCAGTACTTTTATGGGCTGAGTTGATACATACTGCTGCATATATTCGAAATAGATGTCCCACAAATTTAAATGAAAATAAAACTCCGTTTGAAATATGGACAAGCAAAAAACCTCATGCAAAACATATACGAAGAATTGGTAGTAAAGCATATGTTTTTGTTTTATATTTTTAATATTTTCCACAGAATCTCTCTACTTGGAGTTCTGGGCCCATAACCTATTGAAATTATAGAACCCGACCTTGTTTTATAAAAGTGTTCTATTTAATAATGAAAAATATTTTTTATATTTACAAACATATAAAAACAAACTTCAGTGATTAAAATAAATTATATAATAAAAACAAAGTAGAATTTAATAAAGTACATTTTGTAAATTCAACAAAATCTGTTCTAAATAAAATTTTACATACAAATTAAATAATTGGATAAATTAAACAAATTATATTTTGTGAATACAAGCATAAGAAATTAGAAATAAATAAAAAAGATTGTGATTATAAATTTTGACCTTGATCATTCGCAAATTTGTTACATTGTCCTTGCATATAAAAAAAAAGGGAAAGTAAAAAAAGATAAAATTAACGGTAGCTACTTCTTTCTGTATGGGTATAGACGACTTGACAGATCAGCTAAAAATACTTTCCGTAGGCAATAGGGTAAAGATGGACACAACTCAATTACAATCCTTATTAGATACGGCTATCAGCCGAGCAACAGAACAAGCCAGAGCAGTTTTTCAAAACCAAATAGATACCCTTACTAATAGGCTTGCTTCTTTAGAAGCACCGGCAAGGGTCGAAGAATACAAGGAGGTGCAAATTTCTCCAAATGTAGAGTGCAATGAATCACTTGAAATAGTAAAATCGCTCCCAGAATTCGATGGCAATACTGCCAAATATGTCTCTTGGAGACAAGCAGCAACCACTGCACACAAATTATTTGAACGATTTGAGGGTAGTAGCCGATATTATCAGGCCGTAGCTATAATTAGAAACAAAGTGATAGGCACGGCAGATACAGTATTGAGTTCTTATAACACGGTATTGAATTTCAAAGCTATAGTGGCAAGACTGGACTTTTCATACGGAGACAAAAGGACACTATTCACTTTGGAGCAGGAATTATCCACCTTGAGACAAGGACCGAAAGGAATAGTTGATTTTTACGATGAGGTAGAAAAAAGACTTACGTTAATCATAAATAAAGTCATCATGACGAACGAAGGGAATGCATCTCTGATCGAATCGTTAAACCAGAAGTATAGACAAGATGCATTACGAGTCTTTATATTACGTCGCCCTATGTGCGATATTCTTTTTTCATGTAAGCCGCAGGACATGCCATCAGCTTTAGATTTAGCTCAGGAATTGGACACAAACCATGTTAGATATAATTTTCGATTCAGTTTCAACTCTCGTAGTGAACAGACGCGTTTTTATAATCGTCGCAACTGAATATAAAAAAAAATATAAAAGAAAAAAAATTTTCAAGTCACAAAAAAATTTAAAAAAAAACAAAACATTTATTGAACAGTTATTTTACTGGTTTTATTTTATTTTTTGCTTGTGTGCAATACACATAAATATTTGCATACACAAACTTATAAAAGTGAAAATAAAAAAAGAGAGCTCTGATGAGTTCATCTTCTGATAAAAACAACAATAATCCTACAAGCAGTAGGAATGTACAATATATAACTTTAGTTGCTGATGACGACAATAAAAAAAAATGAATTAAACAAAAACCTGAATTTAACAGAAAACACAAATACTCGTGCGCGATCATTATCTTTGAACATGTTAAATAGTGATCAAGAAGCAACAACAATTGCACCCATCAGCAAACTTGTCAGCTTAGCTGTACAAACAAACAAACAAACAATAAGTAACAAGGTGACCAACGTGCACAAAATGGTAGATGCGGTGAGTACATTAAATGATAATAAAATTCAAACAGGAATGGACAGATACATAACCGTGTTAAAAAGGGGAAGAAGTCCAAAATCAGCTCAAATAGCTTCAACAGCGAAAGTTCCCAGAGATGAAAAAAACAAAATAAAAAATTCCGAAAATCGTTTCGCGATTTTATCAGAACAAGACAATGAAGACACAACTACAACAAGGTCGAGTAAACCTCCACCGATATATTTAAGAGAGCAGAACTCTAGTTTTTTGGTAAAAAGCCTTATCTCCTTAATTGGAGAAAATGAGTTCTATGTAACTCCAATTAAGCGCGGAAATATTAACGAAACAAAAATGAATCGCACCCAATCTATAGCTTAAAATACTTGTTGCATCGAAGAGTTACCGTTGAGATGCCACATAAAAAAACTGGACCTATCCAATGCATGAACTGTCAAGAATTTGGCCATACCAAAACTTATTGCAAGTTGCCTACCGTTTGCGTTGTATGTGGCGAGTTACACAGTACCGCTAACTGTGACAAAATAAAAGGTGATACCAAAGCAAAAAAATGTAGTAATTGCGGCGGAAACCACACTGCCAACTATAGGGGCTGCCCTCTTTATTCTCTTTTTAAAAATTCGTCGAACAGAAAAACAAATGCTACTCCCGCTCAGCCCAACACTCCTTTAAACTACCCACAGTTACCTCAATCGTCGTCTAGCCATAATCAATACTCAAATGTTTTAAAGTCTAACACGACTCTTACTCAACAAAAACATAATAGTCAATTTTCATACGCTAATATTTTAAAGAGTAACCAGATTCCGGCGCAAAAAACTGTACCAGTAAAGGAAGAATCAGGGCATAATTTTAGTCGTATTAAAGCCTCAATAGAGATCCTTATACAAACAGTAAATACATTCACTCTCAACATGTCCTGTATGATGCAGGAAATGTTGAAAATGCAGTCTACCTTGTTGCAGGCTGTATTGAACAAACCATGAACTTAAGAATCTGTTTTTGAAACGCAAACGGCATCTGCCAACATAAAAATGAAATTGAATACTTTCTTCTGGATAAACAAATCGATGTTATGCTTATCTCAGAAACTCACTTGACGTCCCGAAGCTATTTTCGAATTAGTGGATATAATTTCTACGACACCAAGGATCCTCAAGGTAGAGCTTGTGGTGGCTCTGGAATCCTTATAAGAACTCGAATAAAACACTACCTACTAAATGACCTTCGTGAAGAATATATTCAAGCAACGAACATCTGCATTGAAAATTTTTATCAAAAGCTTGTGATATCATCTGTTTACTCTCCTCCCAGGTTTTCAATTTCAGAGAGTCAATATACCGCATTTTATACAACACTGGGGTCCCGTTTTCTAGCAGCTGGCGACTACAATGCTAAACACACTTTTTGGGGCTCACGTTTAATCAGTCCTAAGGGTCGTGTCTTGTTTGACACAATTTCAAAAATGGGTTTGAATGTAGTTTCAAGTGGTCAGCCAACATATTGGCCAACGGATCGTCAAAAAATTCCTGATGTTATCGACTTTGGGATTATGAAAGGCGTGCACAGCGAAATGATTGAAGTAGAAGCATCTCTGGATTTGTCTTCAGATCACTCGCCTACTATTATCACTATTTACTCACACACAACTACAACTCCAACATGTGATTTACCGCTGACACCTGCACGTATTAACTGGCTGAAATACAAAAAATATTTGAATGCTCATTGCACGGAAAATATGCCATTGAGAACACCTGCTGACATAGAAAATTCTATTAGGTTGTTTGAAGCACATGCTAAACAAGCTGCTCTTAATGCTTCTTCAATTCAACCAAATCAACAAGCGAGATTTAACAATATTTTTTGTGCAGATATAGAAAGGCTATTGACTGAAAAACGGAGAGCTCGACGAGAATGGCAACGTTACAGATCGCCTCAGCTAAAATTAAGGCTTAAGAAAAGTTTTACAATCACAAAAAACAGCTTCGCTGCAAAAATTTCTGCAAGAACTCGATGCAACACCATCAACAGATTATTCGCTGTGGCGTGCAGTCCTCTTAAAAGGCCAGTGATTTGCAAACCACCATTACGAGCCTCTAATGGTGACTGGGCAAGAACTGATGCTGAAAAAGGTGATCTATTTGTTAAGCACCTAGAAAAAGTATTTACCCCGAATATTTCTGCTGATATTGTTGAACTGCCACCAGTCGTCTCTTTACCAGAAATACCACTAAGATTTCGCATTGTGGAGATTGAAAAGGCCATTACTAGTCTTAACACCAAAAAAGCCCCAGGTGTCGACAAAATAAGCAACAAAATGCTTCAACAACTGCCTTATATTGCAAAAAGAATTATACTATTCATTTTTAATAGTATTCTACGGCTGCAATACTATCCTGCAGAATGGAAGGTTTCGATGATTATTATGATACCAAAGCCCGGCAAGGATCATACGAAGGTTGAATCCTATCGGCCTATTAGTTTATTGCCCAACATTTCAAAACTATTTGAAAAGCTGTATATGAGCAAGCTGATGCCTATAGTGACTAGAAGTGGATGCATTCCAGATCATCAATTCGGTTTTCGCAGACAACATAGCACAATTGAACAAACTCACAGACTTGTGAATGTTATCAGAGACACTTTCGAAAAGAAGAAATATTGCTCAGCGCTCTTTATAGATGTTTCTCAAGCTTTCGATAAAGTATGGCACGAAGGTCTTATACATAAATGAACGCAAAATCTACCCGCAAACATTGTTAGGCTTTTAATAAGCTACCTAATTGAACGAAAATTTGTAGTTAGGGAAGGCAATTTTTTAAGTCCACCGCAGTCGATCGAAGCCGGAGTTCCCCAAGGCAGTTTCTTCGGTCCATTACTTTATTTAATATATGCCTCTGACTTACCGTTAAGCAGTAACATTGACACGTCAACATTTGCTGACGATACAGCTTTTCTAAGCGTTCACGAAAATCCTGTAGAAGCTTCCCGCAATTTACAAGGGTATATATCCAAATTTCAAAATTGGCTCAAACAATGGCGTATTAAAGTTAACGAGCAGAAATGTGTGTACATAACTTTTACGTTGCGCAAGGAAACATGCCCGCCTATAAAAATTAACACCGAGACCATACCGCAACACACTGTTGTCAAATATCTAGGCGTTCATCTTGATCGTTTTTTAACATGGAAATCGCATATAGACGCAAAGTTAATACAAATGAAATTAAAAGCAGCCCAAATGAATTGGCTTATTGGAAGAAATTCTATATTAAGTCTTGACTGTAAAGTTTTGTTATACAACGCGATCCTGAAACCAATATGGGCCTATGGAATCCAATTATGGGGCACTGCCTCAGCATCGAATGTCGAAAGAATTCAAAGGCGACAAAATAAAATCCTACGTACAATAACAGCAGCCCCCTGGTATGTCAGAAACCATCGAATTCATAAAGATCTAGACGTTCCGTTGGTGAAGACAGTATTTTCAAAACACGTGAAAAAATATATAAAAAAACTTGAGTTGCACCCAAATCCACTCGCGCGCAATATTCTTCATTATAGAGGCCACACCCGGCTGAAAAGAAGGGATACTCTTTTGCTCAGCCTTTCACGAGAGATGTAAAACAACAAAAATTAACCGTTGAAATTAAAAATTTTGTTTAGCATTGGCTAAACCTATATTTAATATTTTTTAGATTTAAGATTTGAAAAACTTATTGATAATTTAATTAATAATTAAAGATTCAATAAATAATAAAAAAAAAAAAAAAAAAAAAAAGATATAATTTTGCTACAACATATTGGAACAATTCGAAGCAGAACCCGGTATCTACTCATTACCAGCATGCTAGGAATCACCCGCACCTACGACCCATGGGCCAAATGAGTTACCAACCTGACACTAGGAATCAAGCTAGTCCGCAAAGAATTGACATTCAGACACAAAATTTTGGAAGGCGCAGTAACAGAGTACAAAGGAAGGAGCCCATGGAGATCGATAGAAGCATGAGAAGCTTACAAAGGGAAGCAAACAGGTTCAACATACAGGCTGTTAAAAGGCCTATTGAGTCGTCTAGACAGTACATTCCGGCTCCGAAAGCTCAAAGGATTAATCAAATGACGCACGAATGGGGAGAGAACGCGGTAAATTGTTTAGGGGACGCTCCCTCCTACCGTATGTAGAACGTGAAAAAGGAGGGAAGAAAATTAAGATTTTATTAGACACCGGAACTTCAAAAAACTATATTAAACCAACAAATATTCTAAAAGGCGTTAAACAAATTATAAATCCATTTATCGTAAAATCTCTACACGGGCATTCAAAAATTACTAGTAAATGTGTGGTTGAAATATTCGGAAAGAAAGTACATTTTTTCCTTTTACCCGAACTACAAACATTTGATGCAATAGTCGGAGTTGATCTTTTGAATGAAGTAAATGCCAACATAGATTTTAAAGGAAATACCCTTAAGTATGATGGAGGAAGCGTAAAACTATTGTATGTCCATTGTAGAGACGTAAATAAAATATCAACCTCTCGCGAAAATCTAAACGCATGTCAAGAGACGTTAGACCAATTATTGAAAACACACAAGAAAGTTTTTGCAGATCCAGACGAAGCTTTACCTTATAACACTTCAATAGTCGCCACCATTAAAACAACTGACGATCAACCAGTATATTCAAGGCCATATCCATATCCTGTCGCTTTAACTGAATTTGTGGACAAAGAAATTAACGAATTGCTAAGAAATAAAATTATTCAACCATCTCGTTCTCCCTACAATAACCCAATATGGATAGTAAATAAGAAAGGAATGGACGAAAATGGGAAAGCTAAGCACCGCATGGTAATTGACTTCAGGAAGCTTATCGAAAAGACACTTAGCGAAAGATATCCAATCCCGGATATTTCAGTGATTCTGGCGAGCCTAGGGAAAGCCTCAGTATTTTAAACCTTAGATCTTAAGGCAGGATTTCACCAGATAAAACTTGGGGAACATGACCGACCGAAGACAGCTTTTTCAGTAAATCACGGCAAATTTGAATTTTGTAGGCTCCCTTTTGGATTGAAGAATGCCCCTAGCAGAGGAGGAAATAGGCAGGTGCTGTTCCGTCTATGTTGATGATGTTATTATTTTTTCAAACTCCATAGAACAACATGTCCAAGATATTAACCGAATACTCTATAGGTTATACGATGCAAAGATGAGGGTATCAAGGGAGAAGTCAAGGTTCCTTTTGGACGAAGTAGAATATTTAGGATTTGTTGTTTCGAAAGAAGGCATAAAAACTTGTCAAGATAAAATAAAAGATATTATGAAATATGAAACACCAAGGACCTTACGAGGCCTACGTTCGTTTCTGGGATTAGCGGGGTATTACAGGAGGTTTGTAAGAGATTACTCAGCTATAGAAAAGCCCCTGACCAAATACCTAAGAGGTGAAAATTGCTCGATAGGAGCAAATAAGTCCAAAAATATTAAGATTGAGTTGGATAGCGAAGCCTTAGCGGCTTTCGAAGAGGTAAAAAAAATACTTGCATCTGAAGACGTCTTGCTCTTGCAACCCGACTATGAACAACCATTTGATTTGACAACGGACGCATCTTCGAGTGCTATAGGAGCGGTCCTATCACAAAAAGGGAGACCGATAACCATGATTTCGCGCACCCTTACAAGCACGGAGGAAAACTATGCGACAAATGAGAGGGAGCTTCTAGCAATAGTATGGGCTTTGCAAAAGCTAAGGAACTATTTGTACGGCGTAAAAAAATTAAATATATTCACTGATCATCAACCGCTAACATTCACTATATCAGAGAAGAACCCAAATTCTAAAATAAGGCGTTGGAACATTGAACAATTTTCTCCGAGATTTATTTACAAGCCTGGCAAGGAAAATTTTGTAGCAGACGCGTTGACCAGACAATATATAAATACCCTGGGTTCGACCTCAGAAATAGAAACAGTACATAGTGAAATATCCCTAAGCAAGGTTATCAACTCCGTAACAAACCCAATAAACTGCTTCAGAAACCAGATTGTGATTGAAAACGGGAACATTCCCAAGGTATCAAAGAAGATCCTATTCAAATACCAATTAAGACATTTGGTTGTATTCAACACTATTGAAAACCTATTAAAGGATATGAAGGCGTGTATAAATCCGAATGTTACAAATGCTCTTTTGTGTGACTTACCTGTTCTCGGCAAAATTCAAGCGGAACTACAGAAAAGATATCATGCTACCAGATTCGTTCACACTACTCAGCAAGTTATTGATGTGTTTAATGAAGACGACCAAGCGGAGATTATAGCTGCGGAACATAACAGGGCTCATCGATCGGCAAAGGAAAATGAAAAGCAAATATTGAGGGATTACTTCTTTCCCGGAATGAAAAAAAAACTAATGGAGGTTGTGACTAACTGTAAAATATGCAAAGAATCGAAATATAATCGTCATCCCAAGAGGCAAAATGTAGGTGCGACCCCCGTACCAAATTACACAGGAGAAATATTGCATGTGGATATTTTTATCACTGATAAGAAGCATTTCCTAACGTGTGTTGATAAATTTTCTAAGTTCGCTATTGTCTTGCCGATAGCCTCTAGAGCCATAATACATGTAAAGGAACCACTCTTGCAAATTTTGAACATGTTTAAAAGCACGAGAATTGTAGTGTGCGACAACGAAAAATCCCTAAACTCGCAGACAATAAAAACGCTACTGCGGGATCATTTCCAGATAGAGATATTTACGTGCCCGCCTATGCACAGTACTTCTAACGGCCAAGTATAACGCTTTCACGGCACCTTGGGAGAAATTGCAAGATGCATGAAAGCGGAGAATAAAATAGAAGATACAGTGGACCTGATTCTTTTGGCTACAATAGAATACAACAGAACTATTCACTCGATAACAAATAAAAAACCTATAGCAATAATACATGCCATACCCCCAGACTTACAGAATTCAGTAAAAGAAAAAATACAATCAGCTCAGGTGACGTGCTTAGCAGGACAAAACAAAAGACTTGGAGATAGGAAATTTTGTCAGGGAGAGAAGGTTTTTGTTAAGACAAATAATAGATTAGGGAATAAGTTTTCGAAACTGTATACTGAAAAAATTGTTCAGGAAGACCTTGGGACCATGGTTTTAATAGACAACAAAATAGTTCATAAAGATAATATTAGATAAACTTTCTCCTTACAGGTTGCTATCC
Organism: Lypha dubia; assembly: GCA_947311025.1. NCBI lineage: Eukaryota > Metazoa > Arthropoda > Insecta > Diptera > Tachinidae > Lypha > Lypha dubia. Next base: position 29,867,090 of record OX371265.1, on the reverse strand, counting down.
ACCTTGACAACATGTGAAGTTCAAATATTAGACTACTCAAACTCGGAAATAGTGACACTTGGGACCGGACATACGTTAATACAAGATGGAGACTTTAGACTGATACATATAATAGACATTTCATTATACGAGCGAGAACTTAGATTAATCGACGAGCACATCAAATATAAAATACAGCCTCACAACGTTCTATTGCCGTTCCTAAGGCACGAGATAACTAGCATTAAAGATGCTATAGATAGGGTAAAGCCCTTACAGAAGATGAAACGATCAATAGATGCTATAGGAACGGCTTGGAAGTGGATAGCTGGAACACCCGACAGAGACGACTTTCAGCTAATAAACGAACGAATGAACAACAGTATAAGACAAACAGAAAACCAGATTGTTATTAACCACTTGATTGAAACCAAACTTAATGAGGTGGTGAACAGGACAAACCAGATTATGAGGGACCTTCACAGAGACGGAGACGTACAAAGGGCGGAAGCAATAAGATTTAAGTTCGAGTTAGAGGTACTAAAGGATGAAGTAGTTAGCGTAGAACAGGCCTTAATGTGGGCTAAAAGTAATATTATTAACACATTTCTTTTCTCAGAAAAAGAAGTCAGTTTGTTAAAAAACTCAATAAAGCAACAACATTTTCCGTATTCTAACCTTGAACAATGTCTCAAATTTGCTGATTTAAAAATTGCTACTAACACGTCCATTATATTGTATATGATTAGCTTACCTATCGTAAAACCAAACTATTGTCAAGCAATACTAATAAAACCTCTAAAGAAGAACAAAGAGATTGTAAAATTGGATAAGCCAAATGTAATTTTGTGTCAAGGTGAAATGTATGAGGTCAAGAATACGTGTAAGTCTTATGACGATTTAAGCATATGTAAAATAGATAATATAAAAGATATATCAAAGACGAGTGGTATTCCTAATCTCCTCAAGAGTAAGCCAGCAGTATGTAAGAAAAGCAATAATTCTCATATTCCTTCCTTTGAAGTTATACAACCCGCCATTCTATTTTTCAATTCATACAGTGGAGAAATTGTTATAAATAATAACCCAGTAACTATAAACGGAACGTTCATAGTAACTTACCACAATACATCGGTAGTCATTAATAACACTAATTACGATTTTTATGAAGAACTAGCATACAAACCATTACCGGCTATTCTGGCCTCCTCAAACTCTGCTCACATCTTCGAGAAAACGTTTTCGCTGCAGTTAATAAATGAATTGCAGCTGAATAACAAACGCTATATAGAATCCTTGACAAAGGAGAGCAGAACAAGTTCCTTTTTGAGCTTAGGAACTACGAGCATTACACTCCTTGCGGTAGTAGGGTTTGCCATTAGAGCTTGGGCGAAGAAGATACAATCGCGTGAAATAACTAAGTGGCTGGGAATTGAAGCAAAAAATACTCCAAACATCGCAACCGAGGACGTTTGCGCTTAAAGGGGGGAAGAGTTAATCCCACTGTAGTTAAGCCACTGTATGAAAACTATTTTGCTTACCTAAAATTCAACCCAATCTATTAAAAGTTTTTTTTTTACATCTTAAATGTGCTGCATTAACGAAAACAATTTATAAAATTAAGTGTTGAGTGGCACAGTTTGGTATTTCACAATTTCAATTTAGAACACTTCCTTTAAAGTGCTGATTATGCTGAACTAACGGAAATAAATTAAATGTTAAATGACACCGTTCAGTATTCCGCAATATGAATCAGCACAACTGTTTTTTCTTTTTATATTTTTTTATGCTTGGCTTGAGGAATTTACAACGTGACGTGAAGTTATGTATTGTTGGCCAAAATTATATTTCGTTAGTTCTTGACAAGTCTCCATAGGAGACAAACAACATTAAATTTGAATCTTAATTAAAAAGTAAATTTTAATATAAAAAGATTTATTGTAACTATAACAATAAAATTGAACAATAAAACAAAAGTGAGTTTTATTTAACAAAGAATCACTAATTTATACTAAAATAACAGTACCTTAAAACTACAAAAATTCCTTATTCAATAACATAATTTGTGGTATACACTAACAATGTAATGTATAATAAAAGTAGCAAAAGTTGTTGTGTAAAATAACAATTAAAATAAGGTATACTAGTTGTTGTATTTTTACATTACAGGAATTTGCTTAACTTTAGCATAGCATTGTTGTTGTGTACTGTTATTAAAGGAATTTACTTAAAACTAAGGTTACGAGGGCAGATCTAAAATTACAAATGTAATAATCAAAGTAAGATTCACTACACCCTACCCCTTAAGAAAAATTTTACAATTTTTATGAATTAAAATTTTTAAAATTTTCACAATTTTTACGAATTAGAGTTTTAAAATTTATTATTAATGTTTTGATAATTAATATGGCAGAAAAAAATATTTTTTTTTTTTTTATTTTATTTTTTTTTTGTACGATAGAGTTTAAATTTGTGTATGACAGAGTTGAAATGTATGACAGAGTTTAAATGTATGACAGAGTTTTTGAATGACAGAGTTTATTCCTTTTTTATTTAAAGTTTTTCTTTCTTTTGAATTTTAACTTTTATTTGACGCGTTTAAATTTTTCTAATGACGAAAATTATTAATTAATTTAATTTTTCTTTAAATGTTTCTTTAAGAACTCGTTTGTAGCATAAAATTTATCAATAGCATTTTTGAGAGTAAATTCTCCAAGTGCATCTGTGTGCTAGATGGATTATCACTACATCTCACTATCTCCAAATTGCGCGATACTACATATGTATAGAAGTTCATTCCCAAATGAAAGTTGATCAGGCTTCCTGTTAGGAATGAAATTTTCTTTTTCTTAATTTCTTTCTTAATTTCCTTTCCTTAATTTTCTTTCTTTCTTAATTTTCTTTCGTTAATTTTCTCTCCTTCTCCTTCTCTTTCTTAATCTTCCTTTTTTAATTTTCTTTCTTTCTTAATTTTCTTTCTTTAATGTTCTTTCCTTCTCTATCTTACTCTTCTTTCTTTAATTTTCTTTCGGCAATTTTCTCTCTTTCTTAATCTTCTTTCTTTAATTTTCTTTCTTTCTTAATTTTCTTTCGTTAATTTTCTTTCTTTAATTTTCTCTCTTTCTTAATCTTCTTTCTTTAATTTTCTCTCTTTCTTAATCTTCTTTCTTTAATTTTCTCTCTATCTTAATCTTCTTTCTTTAATTTTCTTTCTTGAATTTTCTCTCTTTCTTAATCTTCTTTCTAAAGAAAGAAAATCGCTAAAATTAAAATTTTAGCGATTATTTTTTTGATTTTTAATAGTAAAGGAATAAATTCTGTTTTTAATTGTTTAAATTATTATATATTTATTTTTTGTTTGAAATATTTAAAAAAAACATGTTTATTTTTTCCTTTGCTAATACTTGTTTTCTTTTTTTTCAATTTATCAACTAATTATATTCAATTTTGGGTTTTTTTTTATTTTGTTGTTGAGAAAATAATTTTTTGTTTGTATCATTAAAGTGCATAAAATATTTGAGTTTTGTTTTTATTAATAAATAAGGAGGTCTACTCTTTTTTTTTTCCTTTTAATTAATTAAAATGAATTTTTGTTTTTTCTTATTTGCTTTTTCTATTTTGTATATTTTTTAATTTTTCTTTTATTTTTCTTGTCTAAAAAAAGCTTATGCTGTGTAGGTTTTTAATAATGTTTTGTTTTTTTTCAGTAGTACTATTACAATTATTTAACATATAAGAAATATTTTCATATTTTTTTTTTTTTTTAACGTAATCTAAATTTCAAAATTATTCATTTTTGTTTAAAGATATTTTTTTATGTTTACGCAAGGTCTTTTTTTTTATTTTTATATTACATTTCTGCATTTGTTAAGATAATACATATGTGCTTAATATGAAGCACGTTCTAAAGGCAGAAAAAGTTTGTACTGCTTCCAAAAACTTGATTTTATTTTGCTGGGATACTACTTAGGTATGCACAATCCCAGCTATGGGACCAAGGTTATCACTAGAAGACATCATAACAACAGGATGTGGCCGTACCAGGGAAAAAAGCAAGCAACAAGAGAGGAGTAAATTTGTACATCATAATTCACGAATAACTATAGTATTTAATATACTCATTAATTAATTAGCTTATCATATTATAAAAATAAGGTGAGATCAAGGTAAAGAAGGAACTTAAGTAACTTAGTATCTGAAGTAGCGCAATAAAATATATACACAGTATCAAAAGGAAGAGATAAGGCATAAATTTCAATATAAGGCATTAATACAAATTATTTAATGAATGTAGATGCAGCGAATAGGCAATAATGCGTATACCAGAGGAAAATATTCTAGGTCTGCATTCAGGCAGAAATTCAAAAAGAGAAAAAAAAAGATGAATAGAATGATTGCCTATTACAACGACACTAATTTATAGCAATTTAAGTAAGTGAATCAGTACAACTTAATGTTTGATATATAAAGAATTTAATATGTATTAATGAAGTGAATAGGCAATAATGCGTATATAAAAGGATATAAATTAAGGAATTTCAAAGACAGCATGATTGCCTAATACAATAACACAATTTTGAGTACTGGGAATATAATATCAAAACAAACCAATAAAATCACCAAATCAAATTAATAACATGGCTAGGCGGCAGCTTTAGTCTTAAGCAACAAAGCACACTCGGCAGCATCCAGGACAACTTCCTTACCATCCAACATAGTGACCTTTGATTTTGGTTTATCGGCATCCAGTATACGAAATTTGAGGATGAGTTTATCATTCATTACCTTCCTACAAATGGCGTTCAACTTAGAAGACGATGGCGAGTAGTGGTCATTTAGAAACACCCTGCTGTTTACTTTTAGGTTATTAGAATCATTAGGAGCATTACGCTGAATATCACATTCAATCAGATCGGAGACCAATAGAGGGCTAGATTTAACAGTCCTGAAGTGGGTGTGCAACAGACAACCTAAAGGTTCTCCTACCCGAAGAGAACCTCGATATCTCCGTGGTACAGGAGCCGTGGGTAGCAAACTCCGAGGTTAAGGGGTTCCCGAGGTCCCTGTACAACGTACTATATGCTAAAGGAAATGGTAAGCCAAGATCATGTCTAATAGCCAAAAAACATATTAATATTTTTCTTTGTACTCAGTTTAGGTCAGAGGAGCTTACAGTTGCGAGGGTCGAGTTGTCAGATGGTAAGAGCTTCGTTATCGCATCATGCTATATGGCGCACGACAAGGAAGCACCGCCAGCCGAAGCGAAAGCTGTCGTGTCATCCATTGGCGCCAATGAAGACATCATCCTCTGTTGTGATGCCAATGCCAGGCATACAATATGGGGTAGCAGTGAGATCAATGACAGAGGTGAGCATATCTTAGATTTCATTAACCTTAATAAACTAACTATATGTAATTCCGGCACTTCGCCGACTTTTATCTTTCCGAGTTCGGATCGATTTAGTGGGTGGGAAGAGGTTCTCGACATTACTCTCATTAATGACAAATTCAAGCTTTCAATTGACAAGTGGAGGGTATCCAATAAGAGATCCTTCTCCGATCATAATTGGATACTCTTTGAGGTCATATTACAAAACAAAGAAAAACAATGCTTTAGAAACCCGAGGAGAACCGATTGGAACAGGTTCAACAGGATTTTGAAAGAAAAACTAAAAAGAGTTCCAGAAATCGACAATACGATTGGACTTGAACACAATGTGGAGGTCTTCTTCTATTAGCAAAGCCTTCGAGATTTCCTGCCCCTTAACGAAAGCTAAGAAGAGTTACCCTCCATGGTGGAGCTCGGAACTCTCTAAGCTACGCAAGGAGGTACGTAGAGCCTTCAACACTTGCTACGAGAACGAAATCTGGCAACCATATCGCGAAAGGCTAGCAGCGTATAAAAAAGCTATAAAAATCGCCAAAAGAAAGTCATGGAGGAATTTCTGTGAGTCAATAGATAACACTAGAGACTCTGCAAGGCTTAGTAGGGCTCTGTCCATGAGCCATTCCTGTCCAACCTTCGCCAAAAGGGCGGACGGCTCCTGGTCAGACTCCTCTGCAGAGTCACTAGACATCCTCCTTAACACCCACTTTCCGGGCTGTACGGACACGACTAGGTCAGATAGTTCATCTAGTGGGCAACAATATGCTGTCAATGAGAATATTTTATCCACGGAGAGAATCTCATGGGCAATCGACAGTTTTTCTCCATTTAAATCGCCGGGTCCTGATGGCATTACGCCAAAGATGTTACAGAGCGCGAAAACCTCTATTATACCCTGGCTTTTTAGGTTCTACAAACTCTGTCTCTCTCTAAACTACGTTCCAACCAACTGGAGGAAGGTCAGAGTAGTTTTCATTCCCAAGATTGGCAAGAGAAGTCACGAGAATGCCAAAGACTTCAGGCCAATCAGCCTTTCATCTTTCTTGGTCAAGACGCTGGAAAGATTAATAGATTCTCACATTATACATCGACTTGTTGGGTTGTCAACTGTCTCAGAAAGTAAGCATGCCTGCCTTAAGGGACGCTCTACTGAAACAGCACTACATGAGGTGGTAAGGTTCATAGAGAGATCCCTTGAAAATAAACAATATACTTTGGCTGCCTTCCTAGACATAGAAGGCGCCTTTAACAATGTATCAGTGACAGCCATTCAACAGTCTCTCCAGGATGCCGATGTAGAAGAATACATCAGCAACTGGATCATCACCATGTTGAAGGCAAGAAACGTCACCGCAAAACTAGGAAACAGGGAGAAGTCAAAATGGGCATGCAGAGGAACACCACAGGGCGGGGTGATCTCTCCACTGCTATGGCTTCTCGTTGTTAACACAGTTCTTCTCAGACTGGACACTACGGGAGTGAAAGCTGTGGCTTATGCGGACGATGTAGTAATAATGGTATCAGGGATGTACACGGACGTGATAAGCGATAACATGTCCAGTGCCTTGGGTACACTCAGAAAATGGGCTACAGGTTGTGGTCTAGGTGTGAACCCTAGCAAGACGGAGCTGGTACTTTTTACTACTAAGACCAAAGTCCAGAGCTTTAGACTCCCTCGGCTACATAATCTGGAACTGTCTCTATCGGACAATGCAACATATCTAGGAGTCATCCTGGACACAAAACTATTGTGCAAACAAAATGTGCAACACAGGGTCAAAAAGGCCATAGTTGCCTATTAATCCTGTCGGAGGATGTTTGGTTCCAAATGGGGCCTAACCCCTTACATGCTTAAATGGATGTACACATCAATTGTACGTCCCATATTAACTTACGGATCGGTAGTATGGTGGCCCGCCACAAATAAGAAATATGTGGTAGACCAACTATACAGAATACAGAGATCTGCTTGCATAGGGATTACTGGATGTTTACGTACTAGTCCTTCAGAGGCTCTGAATGCTATGCTAAACCTGTTTCCGATCGACCTTCATGTATTGGCGGCATCCTCAAGCAGTGCGGCAAGACTAGCGGCATCTGGGAGGTGGAGATCAAGGGCCATGCCAAAATCCTAGATCAGCTACCACCGACACTGAGGAAACCCAACGATTACATGGTACCCCATCTGGACTTTGACAGTACGTTCAAAGTTCTTATTCCATCCAGACGAGAGTGGAAGGGGGGAAACATAGAAAAAGACTTTAACTTCAGGACGTATACTGATGGATCAAGAATGATCTGCGGTTTGGGCTCTGGAGTATTTTCGAATGACCTTGGAATAAAACTCTCATTCCGACTTCCTGATGAAGCTAGTGTATTTCAGGCGAAAATATTGGCCATAAGGGAGGCGTGTAGGGTTTCGATTGACAGGGGTGTCCAAGGAAGAGTCGGCATCTTTGTCGATAGCCAAGCGGCACTTCTGTCTCTAAGGTCACACACTACTTTTTCTACCCTAGTTAGCCAGTGCAAGGACGCATTATCCAGACTAGTTAGTCAGACTGACGTTACCCTCATCTGGGTTCCCGCACATAGCAACTTCCAAGGCAACGAACAGGCGGATGAACTGGCCAGGGCTGGATCTGCCATGGACGTATCCATTGCTGAATCGGTAGCCATGCCATTTGGCAGTATTAGAAACCTCATTCTCAACCATTTCAGGCAGAAAGCTGAAGATAGGTGGCGCAGGTTGAGCACGTGCAAGGTGGCTAAGAAAATGTGGCCTTGCTACAACGTTAAGCGCACAACACAACTAATTAACAGAAACCGCAGGGACATCTCGGGGCTCGTCGAAGTATTGACGGGTTATCGGGAGACACGCTAACAGGATGGGCCTTTCCTACAATGCGTTCTGCCGTAGTTGCCGGGATCAAAGCAAAGAGGAAACAGTCTTCCACTTTCTTTGCGAATGCCCGGCCTTACACCATTCGAGACACAAATTTCTAGGCAACAGCATAATAGACGATCTCTCGGAGGTATCAGGGATAGGTCTAGGTGACCTCATTAGATACCTTAATTCGACGGGATGGATCTAGAATCTTACTCCGAATTTGAGGCCTGGATTCGGACCTAAATCAGGTTCACACTGACGAGTGGAGTGGTTTGTCAAAACGGAATCTCATTGATTCTACCTGAATGCTTGCGCGTAGCAGGCAGCCACGTAAACCAACCAACCAAGGCTTGCATAATTTGATCTCGAACCGCGACACTGTTAAATCTGATCAAGACAAATTGTTTGTTGTGCATGTAGCATGCGTGGTTTATATCATGTTGGTTAGCAGAAATTTTGTAGTGAGTTGCCAATCCGACAGCGATAGCAGTCAAATCGTCCAATCCCATTGGCAGGCCACGAATCATGACATCAGAACGATTAAATTTACGGTGAAGTGCGTTATTTTCAGTTTCAAGCATCAAGATTCTCGAGCTTGTAGATGATTCAATCTGCGTAATACGATTGTTGCAGTCATTCACCTCAGACTTAATATTGTTCACGAGCACAGAGACTTCAGTTCGAATTTCAGCCACAATATCTTGAAGCCCCTGCTTGATAGATACACAATCAACATTACCATTTTTCACAAAATCATCAAATTTGTTGTTCAAGGCCGCAATATCTGCTCGCACAGATGTGATGGAAGTTGGTGGAGTTTTCTTGCACGATGAACAAATGTAGGCTAGGTTTTTAAAAGTTTCCATAGCTTTAAATTCGTCATTGCTAACACCCTCACATGTTATATGAAACCACAACTGGCAAATGTCGCATTGTACACAATTTTGTCCTCTTGAGAATGTCGGATGACACATACCACATATCTAATTTTGTCCACCAGCCATTTTAGATATGTATATATATAAAATTAGGCTGCTATACGTAGCACAAGTATGTATATAAAGATATTTGGCGCAAAAACGAACATACAATACTTCGCACAACAGCAAAAATGTCGGCCAAAGCCACAACTTCACAACGATATGAAAAAAAATTTCAAGCAAGGGTACCAGTGACACTACCTCGTATTCGTGTAATTCAGTAAATTTAATAATTTAATTACTTTTTATTTATATATTTATTAGTAAGTAGTTAAATAAGTTGATTAGCTAAGGCCAAGTACGCAGCAGTTCAACAGGCCATCAAGCAAGAACAGCACAATATTAAGACCCAAGGGTGTAGGTCACTTTATTTTACGTGTAGTTAATCAATTATACGTTAAAAAGGTATCATATCCACCAAAATTAGTAAATATAAGTTTATTAAGCTTTTTCGAATTTATTGCACATTTCAGAGAAAATTTCAAGATTTAAAGCACGAGAAAAATATGACAGCTGACAAAAATACGTCTACTCAGGCATGAGGTTGCCAGACATATAAGCTACTTACTTTGCAACTGAAAAATTGCCAAAAATGCTGTTCAAATTTAATACAGATTCTTTTTCCATTTGTTGGCCTAACCACGGAATTCTTCAAATATTTATAGTGGCGTATGGAATTACATACCTTATAAATTAAAAAAACTAATACTTACTGCTCCACTTGATCGGGAACCTGTTTTTTGAAAGGTTCAACATTCAGCAAGAGCGACGGTCTTTTTCCAACATGAATTATGCTGGAAGGTAAAAGTGGTCACTACAAACTTTTGCAAATTTTGAAAGTTCAACTCCACAGATTTCACTCATTGTTGCATCTTTGGGAACACAGAACAAAGTTCCATTTCCCTTAAAAAATTTCTTTTTGCACACACTGCACACTTATATTTACATTTTAAAGAATTTAAAAATTTTTAAAATTATATTGTAACTAGTATATAAGCCTGTCCATGACAGGTATCAATATATATTTTTTAATATTAAAGCAAGTTAAAAATAAAGGGTTGTATTAAAAACAAATTTTGGAAGTTTAGTGCGACTTTATTAAACAGATTTATATAGAAAAAAAAATAAGTCAAAAAATTTCTTTGTATACAATATTTTTTGTAAAGATATCGGTACTTTTCTCACAAAGCATACCCTGCTTTCCGTCTTCATAAATCACCTTAACCGTAACATCATGTATGGCTCTAACCCTTGAAAATGCAACATACAGTTGACCATGACTAAAGACTGGCTTTGGCAAATATACCCCTACCTTTTGTAATGTTTGATCCTGCGCCTTATTAATAGTGATGGAAAAGGCCAGCTTTATTGAGAATTGAGTTCTGTGCAAAACGAATGGAAGATCTGGATTTATGGGAGCAAGATCTATTCTTGGAATAAACGCCGAGTTTCCTTCAGCAGTGCCTGTCAAAATTGTTGTACAAATAAGATTCTTTGTGAGTTTTGTCACTTGCAATCTTGTACCGTTGCATAGTCCTTTCTTCGTATTTAAGTTTCGAAGAAGTATCACTATAGCACCCACCTTAAGGTTTAGTTTATGAGGGGGCATTCCCGAAGGTGAAAGGCTATTAAAAAATTCAACAGGATAATTTTCTCGTTCGGCCTCGATATTGCAATCGACTTTATCAATACTCAAGTAAGTATAAAGCTCTCCCTCTAAAATGTATAATACTTCCTCATTGATTTGGCATACATCATCATTTCTAGGACAAAGAATTGCTGATTTTGAAAAGCTTTTTACTTCACAGGGTTTCAATCTTTCGGCAAAAACTTCCCTTATAATTGAGTCTTGCGCCAACATTTCATTTGGTATCTTAATGATGTCATCTCCAAACTCTGTGCTCAACTCTCCATTGCCTATCTTTAGAAGCCAATCTCTATAAGATGTGTCTTCAGCTCTTATATTGGTTTTCAACGTTAAGGTTTTAAATCCCGTCCAATGAAGTGAATATTTCAATGACGTTTGCACAATAGCAGCTCTGTGAGCATGTGGCACCACAGGCAAACATTGACGGAAATCACCCCCCACCAGCAAAACTTTTCCTCCAAATGGATTATTATTTTTCATTATTGCTTTTAATAATTTGTCCACCGCATTTAGTGCGTGACTTGGCGCAATCGTCGCCTCGTCCCATATTATAAGTTTCGCTTTTCTAATAATCTGGGCATCCATTGAGTTTTCTCTCATATTTGAAGTTGAAGTCTCTGTTAACGGCACTGGAAGTTTAAACTGAGAGTGGTAAGTTCGGCTTCCTATTAACAGGTTTGCAGCAATTCCTGTTGAAGCTACAGGCAAGACAACATCTCCCTTGCCTCTGATCGCATACAGGAAGGTTTTGTACAGATACGTTTTTCCACTTCTGTTATGAGTCAGACCTGATCAACCCTCCTACATGAACATTTCGCAACTTGTTAACACAAACAGTCGCCAGTTCATTGACTTGATCAGTGCATTGACTTGACCAATTGTGCGACTGTTTGCGTTGATAAATTGCGAAATGCCCAAAAGCTTACTAAGCTATTTTTATTAAATACAAACTGGGTCAGAAGAATAGTAATAAATAGCTGAGTAAGAATAATTGTGCAACATTAAAATATTAAAGAATAATAATTATTAAATACTAATAAATAGCTGATTAAGAATAATTGTGCAACATTAAAATATTAAAGAATAATTATTGAATAGTAATTAAGTATAAATAAGTTAGGTTTAAGAAATAGAGGATCAGTTGAAAAAGCAATCAGTTGTAAAAGAAGACAGTTGAATACAGTTGTAAAAACAAAGAGTTGTAAAGTTAACATTTATAGAATTTGAGTTTTATAATAATAAAGTTGAAAGATAAAAAGAAAATAATAGTGTATTAATTTTAAACATAACATTTTTGGCACAGTCGGTAGTTCAATTTGCAGAGTACAGGTTTGATACCTTTCGACCAGGAAAAAAGTATTGTGATATTAGAAAGCTATTTTAGCTCAATTTCATTTCATAGTACATAATCCTTGTTAAAAGGACTCGTTGTTTTTTAAACTAATAGCACCAACTTCTAAAGGTTTTAATTAGCTATTTTAGCTGCCTTAAGTTGTATCGATTCTATTGGTAAACTAAACAACGACCAAACAAGCTACTCGAAGCAAATTTGGCCAGTATATTTGGTATTTAAAAGTAAGGAGTAAATACAGCTCGTTGGCAGGGAATTTACATTTACGTGAGAAGATATATTTAAATAGATAGGATAAAAATTTTAGGGAAATTTAAATCATATGGAGGATTTACAAGCGAAACTAAAGAGAACACAAGAAGAGTCAAGGGAAATTTTAGAACGAGTGTGGAGTCTTATTAGGTATCTTAACAACACAAAAGAGTATACAGAATTAATTAAGCATAAAATAAGAAGCCAAGGGAACATCACAGAATTCGAGAAGATAGATATTTTGTTAGAAGAATTAGCATAGACACACTTTCTTTAAAAATGCACGTAGTACCAAAGGGTAGCAATTTGCCGGCAGATGGGCTACTGGGCAGAGATATGATGTGGCATAAATCAATAATGGACCCAATTACAAAAAACGTGAAATTTTTTGAGAGCCAGCAGGAGATAGCTTCCTTACCACTTATTCCGGAACCACCACAGTTATATATAGCAGAAAAAACTGCTATCAATTATTATTGTTGTCATTTCTGCTGCCGTTGTTACTATTTCCAGGGCAATTGGACGAAATATGTCCCTGTTGATTGCAGCTATAGCACCGTCGTTCTCTATCGTTGTTGTCTTGAATACGAGCTCTGTTTTGATTTAATGGAAAATTCTGCGGGTTGGATCTAGAGTTGTAATCAGCATACTCCTGCCATCTGCCTTGATTATAGTGGGTGCTGTTTCTTTTGTTAAAACATTCGCTCAACGAATGACCTTGTCTATTGCAAAAACTGCAGTATTTTGTGGGGTTCCTCTGTATATTATTGTTCGGTATGGAGTGGCTAAATGTTATGTTATTCAGGGATAGTTGTCGCACTTCTCTTACCAGTTGTTTAACCGTTTCGTGTAAAGGTTCTTCGCCTTGCACTGTTGTGACGTTTGAAAAATACATGCTAGTATCCAATAGATTTTGAGCATTCTTGGTTATTTTTAGCAGGGTAGATAACTCGTTGTTTTCGTGACCAATGAAGTTTGATACCAGCTTGGGATCTCGTAAGCCTCTTATGTAACTTCTTACAGCTGATTGGTTACAATGGTCTATCATGGATTTTCGATGGGAAACGTCCTGCCACTGTGATGCAATTAGATCTGTTGCATTACTAAGGAGTGCCTCTAGTCTCTCACCAAATTCATACGCGCTTTCTGTTGAACTTTGCTTACTATTAAAAATTAATTCCTGTACCTCTGTTAATGATCTGGTCTTCGTAAATTTTTCTCGGATAGCCATGCAAAGTGCTTCTACAGTTGCGAATTCCTTATTGTGTAAATATTTGTATGCATTTCCAAACAGCCTCGTTTTTATACACCTAATTATGTCGACCACATCACCTCTTTCCCCTAGTTTATCCTTTGCCAACATGCACCCTTCAATAAATTTATTCGCTTCGGTACTGAGGTCTGGTCCATCTGTTCCATAGAAAATCGGTACCACATGGGAAATAGTTTTCAAAATTTCACTGAAACTTGTCATGTTGTTGCTGATTGTAACGTTGTTAGTGGAAATGAAACATGAAAGCAGTTGTAATATTAATTTTAATGTAAGTCAATTTAATGAATAAATACTGTATTTATAAAAATTAATTTTTGAAATCTGTTCTAAATAAAATTTTACATACAAATTAAATAATTGGATAAATTAAACAAATTATATTTTGTGAATACAAGCATAAGAAATTAGAAATAAATAAAAAAGATTGTGATTATAAATTTTGACCTTGATCATTCGCAAATTTGTTACATTGTCCTTGCATATAAAAAAAGGGAAAGTAAAAAAAGATAAAATTAACGGTAGCTACTTCTTTCTGTATGGGTATAGACGACTTGACAGATCAGCTAAAAATACTTTCCGTAGGCAATAGGGTAAAGATGGACACAACTCAATTACAATCCTTATTAGATACGGCTATCAGCCGAGCAACAGAACAAGCCAGAGCAGTTTTTCAAAACCAAATAGATACCCTTACTAATAGGCTTGCTTCTCTAGAAGCACCGGCAAGGGTCGAAGAATACAAGGAAGTGCAAATTTCTCCAAATGTAGAGTGCAATGAATCACTTGAAATAGTAAAATCGCTCCCAGATGGCAATACTGCCAAATATGTCTCTTGGAGACAAGCAGCAACCACTGCACACAAATTATTTGAACGATTTGAGGGTAGTAGCCGATATTATCAGCCCGTAGCTATAATAAGAAACAAAGTGATAGGCACGGCAGATACAGTATTGAGTTCTTATAACACGGTATTGAATTTCAAAGCTATAGTGGCAAGACTGGACTTTTCATACGGAGACAAAACGACACTATTCACTTTGGAGCAGGAATTATCCACCTTGAGACAAGGACCGAAAGGAATAGTTGATTTTTACGATGAGGTAGAAAAAAGACTTACGTTAATCATAAATAAAGTCATCATGACGAACGAAGGGAATGCATCTCTGATCGAATCGTTAAACCAGAAGTACAGAAAAGATGCATTACGAGTCTTTATATTACGTCGCCCTATGTGCGATATTCTTTTTTCATGTAAGCCGCAGGACACGCCATCAGCTTTAGCTTTAGCTCAGGAATTGGACACAAACCATGTTAGATATAATTTTGCTACAACATATTGGAACAACTCGAAGCAGAACCCGGTATCTACTCATTACCAGCATGCTAGGAATCACCCGCACCTACGACCCATGGGCCAAATGAGTTACCAACCTGACACTAGGAATCAAGCTAGTCCGCAAAGAAATGACATTCAGACACAAAATTTTGGAAGGCGCAGTAACAGAGTACAAAGGCAGGAGCCCATGGAGATCGATAGAAGCATGAGAAGCTTACAAAGGGAAGCAAACAGGTTCAACATACAGGCTGTTAAAAGGCCTATTGAGTCGTCTAGACAGTACATTCCGGCTCCGAAAGCTCAAAGGATTAATCAAATGACGCACGAATGGGGAGAGAACGTTAGCTGTAAGGAAGACAATTTAGATGTTGACTCAGTTTATGACGAACATGACGATGGTTTAGAGTGCTACTCAGAGGACGCGGTAAATTTTTTAGGGGACGTTCCCTCCTACCGTATGTAGAACGTGAAAAAGGAGGGAAGAAAATTAAGATTTTATTAGACACCGGAACTTCAAAAAACTATATTAAACCAACAAATATTCTAAAAGGCGTTAAACAAATTATAAATCCATTTATCGTAAAATCTCTACACGGGCATTCAAAAATTACTAGTAAATGTGTGGTTGAAATATTCGGAAAGAAAGTACATTTTATCGGAGTCGATCTTTTGAATGAAGTAAATGCCAATATAGATTTTAAAGGAAATACCCTTAAGTATGATGGAGGAAGCGAAAAACTATTGTATGTCCATTGTAGAGACGTAAATAAAATATCAACCTCTCGCGAAAATCTAAACGCATGTCAAGAGACGTTAGACCAATTATTGAAAACACACAAGAAAGTTTTTGCAGATCCAGACGAAGCTTTACCTTATAACACTTCAATAGTCGCCACCATTAAAACAACTGACGATCAACCAGTATATTCAAGGCCATATCCATATCCTGTCGCTTTAACTGAATTTGTGGACAAAGAAATTAACGAATTGCTAAGAAATAAAATTATTCAACCATCTCGTTCTCCCTACAATAACCCAATATGGATAGTAAATAAGAAAGGAATGGACGAAAATGTGAAAGCTAAGCACCACATGGTAATTGACTTCAGGAAGCTTAACGAAAAGACACTTAGCGAAAGATATCCAATCCCGGATATTTCAGTGATTCTGGCGAGCCTAGGGAAAGCCTCAGTATTTTAAACCTTAGATCTTAAGGCAGGATTTCACCAGATAAAACTTGGGGAACATGACCGACCGAAGACAGCTTTTTCAGTAAATCACGGCAAATTTGAATTTTGTAGGCTCCCTTTTGGATTGAAGAATGCCCCTAGCATATTTCAAAAAGCAATTGATGATGTGTTACGGGAGGAAATAGGCAGGTGCTGTTCCGTCTATGTTGATGATGTTATTATTTTTTCAAACTCCATAGAACAACATGTCCAAGATATTAACCGAATACTCTATAGGTTATACGATGCAAAGATGAGGGTATCAAGGGAGAAGTCAAGGTTCCTTTTGGACGAAGTAGAATATTTAGGATTTGTTGTTTCGAAAGAAGGCATAAAAACTTGTCAAGATAAAATAAAAGATATTATGAAATATGAAACACCAAGGACCTTACGAGGCCTACGTTCGTTTCTGGGATTAGCGGGGTATTACAAGAGGTTTGTAAGAGATTACTCAGCTATAGAAAAGCCCCTGACCAAATACCTAAGAGGTGAAAATGGCTCGATAGGAGCAAATAAGTCCAAAAATATTAAGATTGAGTTGGATAGCGAAGCCTTAGCGGCTTTCGAAGAGGTAAAAAAAATACTTGCATCTGAAGACGTCTTGCTCTTGCAACCCGACTATGAACAACCATTTGATTTGACAACGGACGCATCTTCGAGTGCTATAGGAGCGGTCCTATCACAAAAAGGAAGACCGATAACCATGATTTCGCGCACCCTTACATGCACGGAGGAAAACTATGCGACAAATGAGAAGGAGCTTCTAGCAATAGTATGGGCTTTGCAAAAGCTAAGGAACTATTTGTACGGCGTAAAAAAATTAAATATATTCACTGATCATCAACCGCTAACATTCACTATATCAGAGAAGAACCCAAATTCTAAAATAAGGCGTTGGATGTCCTTTATTGAACAATTTTCTCCGAGATTTATTTACAAGCCTGGCAAGGAAAATTTTGTAGCAGACGCGTTGACCAGACAATATATAAATACCCTGGGTTCGACCTCAGAAATAGAAACAGTACATAGTGAAATATCCCTAAGCAAGGTTATCAACTCCGTAACAAACCCAATAATCTGCTTCAGAAACCAGATTGTGATTGAAAACGGGAACATGCCCAAGGTATCAGAGAAGATCCTATTCAAATACCAATTAAGACATTTGGTTGTATTCAACACTATTGAAAACCTATTAAAGGATATGAAGGCGTGTATAAATCCGAATGTTACAAATGCTCTTTTGTGTGACTTACCTGTTCTCGGCAAAATTCAAGCGGAACTACAGAAAAGATATCATGCTACCAGATTCGTTCACACTACTCAGCAAGTTATTGATGTGTTTAATGAAGACGACCAAGCGGAGATTTTAGCTGCGGAACATAACAGGGCTCATCGATCGGCAAAGGAAAATGAAAAGCAAATATTGAGGGATTACTTCTTTCCCGGAATGAAAAAAAACTAATGGAGGTTGTGACTAACTGTAAAATATGCAAAGAATCGAAATATAATCGTCATCCCAAGAGGCAAAATGTAGGTGCGACCCCCGTACCAAATTACACAGGAGAAATATTGCATGTGGATATTTTTATCACTGATAAGAAGCATTTCCTAACGTGTGTTGATAAATTTTCTAAGTTCGCTATTGTCTTGCCGATAGCCTCTAGAGCCATAATACATGTAAAGGAACCACTCTTGCAAATTTTGAACATGTTTAAAAGCACGAGAATTGTAGTGTGCGACAACGAAAAATCCCTAAACTCGCAGACAATAAAAACGCTACTGCGGGATCATTTCCAGATAGAGATATTTACGTGCCCGCCTATGCACAGTACTTCTAACGGCCAAGTATAACGCTTTCACGGCACCTTGGGAGAAATTGCAAGATGCATGAAAGCGGAGAATAAAATAGAAGATACAGTGGACCTGATTCTTTTGGCTACAATAGAATACAACAGAACTATTCACTCGATAACAAATAAAAAACCTATAGCAATAATACATGCCATACCCCCAGACTTACAGAATTCAGTAAAAGAAAAAATACAATCAGCTCAGGTGACATGCTTAGCAGGACAAAACAAAAGACTTGGAGATAGGAAATTTTTTCAGGGAGAGAAGGTTTTTGTTAAGACAAATAAAAGATTTTTTTATACTGAAAAAATTGTTCAGGAAGACCTTGGGACCAAGGTTTTAATAGACAACAAAATAGTTCATAAAGATAATATTAGATAAACTTTCTCCTTACAGGTTGCTATCCACCTTGACAACATGTGAAGTTCAAATATTAGACTACTCAAACTCGGAAATAGTGACACTTGGGACCGGACATACGTTAATACAAGATGGAGACTTTAGACTGATACATATAATAGACATTTCATTATACGAGCGAGAACTTAGATTAATCGACGAGCACATCAAATATAAAATACAGCCTCACAACGTTCTATTGCCGTTCCTAAGGCACGAGATAACTAGCATTAAAGATGCTATAGATAGGGTAAAGCCCTTACAGAAGATGAAACGATCAATAGATGCTATAGGAACGGCTTGGAAGTGGATAGCTGGAACACCCGACAGAGACGACTTTCAGCTAATAAACGAACGAATGAACAACAGTATAAGACAAACAGAAAACCATATTGTTATTAACCACTTGATTGAAACCAAACTTAATGAGGTAGTGAACAGGACAAACCAGATTATGAGGGACCTTCACAGAGACGGAGACGTACAAAGGGCGGAAGCAATAAGATTTAAGTTCGAGTTAGAGGTACTAAAGCATGAAGTAGTTAGCGTAGAACAGGCCTTAATGTGGGCTAAAAGTAATATTATTAACACATTTCTTTTCTCGGAAAAAGAAGTCAGTTTGTTAAAAAACTCAATAAAGCTACAACATTTTCCGTATTCTAACCTTGAACAATGTCTCAAATTTGCTGATTTAAAAATTGCTGCTGATTAGCTTACCTATCGTAAAACCAAACTATTGTCAAGCAACACTAATAAAACCTGTAAAGAAGAACAAAGAGATTGTAAAATTGGATAAGCCAAATGTAATTTTGTGTCAAGGTGAAATGTATGAGGTCAAGAATACGTGTAAGTCTTATGACGATTTAAGCATATGTAAAATAGATAATATAAAAGATATATCAAAGACGAGTTGTATTCCTAATCTCCTCAAGAGTAAGCCAGCAGTATGTAAGAAAAGCAATAATTCTCATATTCCTTCCTTTGAAGTTATACAACCCGGCATTCTATTTTTCAATTCATACAGTTATAAATAATAACCCAGTAACTATAAACGGAACGTTCATAGTAACTTACCACAATACATCGGTAGTCATTAATAACACTAGTTACGATTTTTATTAAGAACTAGCATACAAACCATTACCGGCTATTCTGGCCTCCTCAAACTCTGCTCACATCTTTGAGGAAACGCTTTCGCTGCAGTTAATAAATGAATTGCATCTGAATAACAAACGCTATATAAAATCCTTGACAAAGGAGAGCAGAACAAGTTCCTTTTTGAGCTTAGGAACTACGAGCATTACACTCCTTGCGGTAGTAGGGTTTGCCATTAGAGCTTGGGCGAAGAAGAGACAATCGCGTGAAATAACTAAGTGGCTGGGAATTGAAGCAAAAAATACTCCAAACATCGCAACCGAGGACGTTTGCGCTTAAAGGGGGGAAGAGTTAATCCCACTGTAGTTAAGCCACTGTATGAAAACTATTTTGCTTACCTAAAATTCAACCCAATCTATTAAAAGTTTTTTTTTTACATCTTAAATGTGCTGCATTAACGAAAACAATTTGTAAAATTAAGTGTTGAGTGGCACAGTTTGGTATTTCACAATTTCAATTTAGAACAATTCCTTTAAAGTGCTGATTATGCTGAACTAACGGAAATAAATTAAATGTTAAATGACACCGTTCAGTATTCCGCAATATGAATCAGCACAACTGTTTTTTCTTTTTATATTTTTTTATGCTTGGCTTGAGGAATTTACAACGTGACGTGAAGTTATGTATTGTTGGCCAAAATTATATTTCGTTAGTTCTTGACAAGTCTCCATAGGAGACAAACAACATTAAATTTGAATCTTAATTAAAAAGTAAATTTTAATATAAAAAGATTTATTGTAACTATAACAATAAAATTGAACAATAAAACAAAAGTGAGTTTTATTTAACAAAGAATCACTAATTTATACTAAAATAACAGTACCTTAAAACTACAAAAATTCCTTATTCAATAACATAATTTGTGGTATACACTAACAATGTAATGTATAATAAAAGTAGCAAAAGTTGTTGTGTAAAATAACAATTAAAATAAGGTATACTAGTTGTTGTATTTTTACATTACAGGAATTTGCTTAACTTTAGCATAGCATTGTTGTTGTGTACTGTTATTAAAGGAATTTACTTAAAACTAAGGTTACGAGGGCAGATCTAAAATTACAAATGTAATAATCAAAGTAAGATTCACTACACTACATTGATTATATAAAGTTATCAAAAAATTTTACATTTTCTGCCATACATTTCTGCATTTGTTAAGATAATACATATGTGCTTAATATGAAGCACGTTCTTAAGGCAGAAAAAGTATGTACTGCTTCCAAAAACTTGATTATATTTTGCTGGGATACTACTTAGGTATGCACAATCCCAGCTATTGGACCAAGGTTATCACTAGAAGACATCAGCGAATAGGCAATAATGCGTATACCAGAGGAAAATATTCTAGGTCTGCATTCAGGCAGAAATTCAAAAAGAGAAAAAAAAGAAGAATAGAATGATTGCCTATTACAACGACACTAATTTATAGCAATTTAAGTAAGTGAATCAGTACAACTTAATGTTTGATATATAAAGAATTTAATATGTATTAATGAAGTGAATAGGCAATAATGCGTATATAAAAGGATATTAATTAAGGAATTTCAAAGACAGCATGATTGCCTAATACAATAACACAATTTTGAGTACTGGGAATATAATATCAAAACAAACCAATAAAATCACCAAATCAAATTAATAACATGGCTAGGCGGCAGCTTTAGTCTTAAGCAACAAAGCACACTCGGCAGCATCCAGGACAACTTCCTTACCATCCAACATAGTGACCTTTGATTTTGGTTTATCGGCATCCAGTATACGAAATTTGAGGATGAGTTTATCATTCATTACCTTCCTACAAATGGCGTTCAACTTAGAAGACGATGGCGAGTAGTGGTCATTTAGAAACACCCTGCTGTTTACTTTTAGGTTATTAGAATCATTAGGAGCATTACGCTGAATATCACATTCAATCAGATCGGAGACCAATAGAGGGCTAGATTTAACAGTCCTGAAGTGGGTGTGCAACAGACAACCTAAAGGTTCTCCTACCCGAAGAGAACCTCGATATCTCCGTAGTACAGGAGCCGTGGGTAGCAAACTCCGAGGTTAAGGGGTTCCCGAGGTCCCTGTACAACGTACTATATGCTAAAGGAAATGGTAAGCCAAGATCATGTCTAATAGCCAAAAAACATATTAATATTTTTCTTTGTACTCAGTTTAGCTCAGAGGAGCTTACAGTTGCGAGGGTCGAGTTGTCAGATGGTAAGAGCTTCGTTATCGCATCATGCTATATGGCGCACGACAAGGAAGCACCGCCAGCCGAAGCGAAAGCTGTCGTGTCATCCATTGGCGCCAATGAAGACATCATCCTCTGTTGTGATGCCAATGCCAGGCATACAATATGGGGTAGCAGTGAGATCAATGACAGAGGTGAGCATATCTTAGATTTCATTAACCTTAATAAACTAACTATATGTAATTCCGGCACTTCGCCGACTTTTATCTTTCCGAGTTCGGATCGATTTAGTGGGTGGGAAGAGGTTCTCGACATTACTCTCATTAATGACAAATTCAAGCTTTCAATTGACAAGTGGAGGGTATCCAATAAGAGATCCTTCTCCGATCATAATTGGATACTCTTTGAGGTCATATTACAAAACAAAGAAAAACAATGCTTTAGAAACCCGAGGAGAACCGATTGGAACAGGTTCAACAGGATTTTGAAACAAAAACTAAAAAGAGTTCCAGAAATCGACAATACGATTGGACTTGAACACAATGTGGAGGTCTTCATCTATTAGCAAAGCCTTCGAGATTTCCTGCCCCTTAACGAAAGCTAAGAAAAGTTACCCTCCATGGTGGAGCTCGGAACTCTCTAAGCTACGCAAGGAGGTACGTAGAGCCTTCAACACTTGCTACGAGAACAAAATCTGGCAACCATATCGCGAAAGGCTAGCAGCGTATAAAAAAGCTATAAAAATCGCCAAAAGAAAGTCATGGAGGAATTTCTGTGAGTCAATAGATAACACTAGAGACTCTGCAAAGCTTAGTAGGGCTCTGTCCATTAGCCATTCCTGTCCAAACTTCGTCAAAAGGGCGGACGGCTCCTGGTCAGACTCCTCTGCAGAGTCACTAGACATCCTCCTTAACACCCACTTTCCGGGCTGTACGGACACGACGAGGTCAGATAGTTCATCTAGTGGGCAACAATATGCTGTCAATGAGAATATTTTATCCCCGGAGAGAATCTCATGGGCAATCGACAGTTTTTCTCCATTTAAATCGCCGGGTCCTGATGGCATTACGCCAAAGATGTTACAGAGCGCGAAAACCTCTATTATACCCTGGCTTTTTAGGTTCTACAAACTCTGTCTCTCTCTAAACTACGTTCCAACCAACTGGAGGAAGGTCAGAGTAGTTTTCATTCCCAAGATTGGCAAGAGAAGTCACGAGAATGCAAAAGACTTCAGGCCAATCAGCCTTTCATCTTTCTTGGTCAAGACGCTGGAAAGATTAATAGATTCTCACATTAGACATCGACTTGTTGGGTTGTCAACTCTCTCAGAAAGTAAGCATGCCTACCTTAAGGGACGCTCTACTGAAACAGCACTACATGAGGTGGTAAGGTTCATTGAGAGATCCCTTGAAAATAAACAATATACTTTGGCTGCCTTCCTAGACATAGAAGGCGCCTTTAACAATGTATCAGTGACAGCCATTCAACAGTCTCTCCAGGATGCCGATGTAGAAGAATACATCAGCAACTGGATCATCACCATGTTGAAGGCAAGAAACGTCACCGCAAAACTAGGAAACAGGGAGAAGTCAAAATGGGCATGCAGAGGAACACCACAGGGCGGGGTGATCTCTCCACTGCTATGGCTTCTCGTTGTTAACACAGTTCTTCTCAGACTGGACACTGCGGGAGTGAAAGCTGTGGCTTATGCGGACGATGTAGTAATAATGGTATCAGGGATGTACACGGACGTGATAAGCGATATCATGTCCAGTGCCTTCGGTACACTCAGCAAATGGGATACAGGTTGTGGTCTAGGTGTGAACCCTAGCAAGACGGAGCTGGTACTTTTTACTACTAAGACCAAAGTCCAGAGCTTTAGACTCCCTCGGCTACATAATCTGGAGCTGTCTCTATCGGACAATGCAACATATCTAGGAGTCATCCTGGACACAAAACTATTGTGCAAACAAAATGTGCAACACAGGGTCAAAAAGGCCACAGTTGCCTATTAATCCTGTCGGAAGATGTTTGGTTCCAAATGGGGCCTAACCCCTAACATGCTTAAATGGATGTACACAGCAATTGTACGTCCCATATTAACTTACGGATCGGTAGTATGGTGGCCCGCCACAAATAAGAAATATGTGGTAGACCAACTATACAGAATACAGAGATGTGCTTGCATAGGGATTACTGGATGTTTACGTACTAGTCCTTCAGAGGCTCTGAATGCTATGCTAAACCTGTTTCCGATCGACCATCATGTATTGGCGGCATTCTCAAGCAGTGCGGCAAGACTAGAGGCATCTGGGAGGTGGAGATCAAGGACCTATGGTCATGCCAAAATCCTAGATCAGCTACCACCGACACTGAGGAAACCCAACGATTACATGGTACCTCATCTGGACTTTGACAGTACGTTCAAAGTTTTTATTCCATCCAGACGAGAGTGGAAGGGGGGAAACATAGAAAAAGACTTTAACTTCAGGACGTATACTGATGGATCAAGAATGATCTGCGGTTTGGGCTCTGGAGTATTTTCGAATGACCTTGGAATAAAACTCTCATTCCGACTTCCTGATGAAGCTAGTGTATTTCAGGCGAAAATATTGGCCATAAGGGAGGCGTGTAGGGTTTCGATTGACAGGGGTGTCCAAGGAAGAGTCGGCATCTTTGTCGATAGCCAAGCGGCACTTCTGTATCTAAGGTCACACACTACTTTTTCTACCCTAGTTAGCCAGTGCAAGGACGCATTATCCAGACTAGTTAGTCAGACTGACGTTACCCTCATCTGGGTTCCCGCACATAGCAACTTCCAAGGCAACGAACAGGCGGATGAACTGGCCAGGGCTGGATCTGCCATGGACGTCTCCATTGCTGAATCGGCAATGCCATGCCATTTGGCAGTATTAGAAACCTCATTCTCAACCATTTCAGGCAGAAAGCTGAAGATAGGTGGCGCAGGTTGAGCACGTGCACACAACTAATTAACAGAAACCGCAGGGACATCTCGAGGCTCGTCGAAGTATTGACGGGGCACTGGGTTATCGGGAGACACGCTAACAGGATGGGCCTTTCCTACAATGCGTTCTGCCGTAGTTGCCGGGATCAAAGCAAAGAGGAAACAGTCTTCCACTTTCTTTGCGAATGCCCGGCCTTACACCATTCGAGACACAAATTTCTAGGCAACAGCATAATAGACGATCTCTCAGAGGTATCAGGGATAGGTCTAGGTGACCTCATTAGATACCTTAATTCGACGGGATGGATCTAGAATCTTACTCCGAATTTGAGGCCTGGATTCGGACCTAAATCAGGTTCACACTGACGAGTGGAGTGGTTTGTCAAAACGGAATCTCATTGATTCTACCTGAATGCTTGCGCGTAGCAGGCAGCCACGTAAACCAACCAACCAAGGCTTGCATAATTTGATCTCGAACCGCGACACTGTTAAATCTGATCAAGACAAATTGTTTGTTGTGCATGTAGCATGCGTGGTTTATATCATGTTGGTTAACAGAAATTTTGTAGTGAGTTGCCAATCCGACAGCGATAGCAGTCAAATCGTCCAATCCCATTGGCAGGCCACGAATCATGACATCAGAACGATTAAATTTACGGTGAAGTGCGTTATTTTCAGTTTCAAGCATCAAGATTCTCGAGCTTGTAGATGATTCAATCTGCGTAATACGATTGTTGCAGTCATTCACCTCAGACTTAATATTGTTCACGAGCACAGAGACTTCAGTTCGAATTTCAGCCACAATATCCTGAAGCCCCTGCTTGATAGATACACAATCAACATTACCATTTTTCACAAAATCATCAAATTTGTTGTTCAAGGCCGCAATATCTGCTCGCACAGATGTGATGGAAGTTGGTGGAGTTTTCTTGCACGATGAACAAATGTAGGCTAGGTTTTTAAAATTTTCCATAGCTTTAAATTCGTCATTGCTAACACCCTCACATGTTATATGAAACCACAACTGGCAAATGTCGCATTGTACACAATTTTGTCCTCTTGAGAATGTCGCATGACACATACCACATACCTCATTTTTTCCACCAGCCATTTTAGATATGTATATATATAAAATTAGGCTGCTATACGTAGCACAAGTATGTATATAAAGACATTTGGCGCAAAAACGAACATACAATACTTCGCACAACAGCAAAAATGTCGGCCAAAGCCACAACTTCACAACGATATGAAAAAAATTTCAAGCAAGGGTACCAGTGACACTACCTCGTATTCGTGTAATTCAGTAAATTTAATAATTTAATTACTTTTTATTTATATATTTATTAGTAAGTAGTTAAATAAGTTGATTAGCTAAGGCCAAGTACGCAGCAGTTCAACAGGCCATCAAGCAAGAACAGCACAATATTAAGACCCAAGGGTGTCGGTCACTTTATTTTACGTGTAGTTAATCAATTATGCGTTAAAAAGGTATCATATCCACCAAAATTATTAAAGATAAGTTTATTAAGCTTTTTCGAATTTATTGCACATTTCAGAGAAAATTTCAAGATTTAAAGCACGAGAAAAATATGACAGCTGACAAAAATACGTCTACTCAGGCATGAGGTTGCCAGACATATAAGCTACTTACTTTGCAACTGAAAAATTGCCAACAATGCTGTTCAAATTTAATACAGATTCTTCTTCCATTTGTTGGCCTAACCACGGAATTCTGCAAATATTTATAGTGGCGTATGGAATTACATACCTTATAAATTAAAAAAACTAATACTTACTGCTCCACTTGATCGGGAACCTGTTTTTGAAAGGTTCAACATTCAGCAAGAGCGACGGTCTTTTTCCAACATGAATTATGCTGGAAGGTTAAAAGTGGTCACTACAAACTTTTGCAAATTTTGAAAGTTCAACTCCACAGATTTCACTCATTGGTGCATCTTTGGGAACACAGAACAAAGTTCCATTTCCCTTAAAAAATTTCTTTTTGCACACACTGCACACTTATATTTACATTTTAAAGAATTTAAAAATTTTTAAAATTATATTGTAACTAGTATATAAGCCTGTCCATGACAGGTATCAATATATATTTTTTAATATTAAAGCAAGTTAAAAATAAAGGGTTGTATTAAAAACAAATTTTGGAAGTTTAGTGCGACTTTATTAAACAGATTTATATAGAAAAAAAAAATAAGTAAAAAAATTTCTTTGTATACAATATTTTTTGTAAAGATATCGGTACTTTTCTCACAAAGCATACCCTGCTTTCCGTCTTCATAAATCACCTTAACCGTAACATCATGTATGGCTCTAACCCTTGAAAATGCAACATACAGTTGACCATGACTAAAGACTGGCTTTGGCAAATATACCCCTACCTTTTGTAATGTTTGACCCTGCGCCTTATTAATAGTGATGGAAAAGGCCAGCTTTATTGAGAATTGTGTTCTGTGCAAAACGAATGAAAGATCTGGATTTATGGGAGCAAGATCTTATCATGGAATAAACGCCGAGTTTCCTTCAGCAGTGCCTGTCAAAATTGTTGTACAAATAAGATTCTTTGTGAGTTTTGTCACTTGCAATCTTGTACCGTTGCATAGTCCTTTCTTCGTATTTAAGTTTCGAAGAAGCATCACTATAGCACCCACCTTAAGGTTTAGTTTATGAGGAGGCATTCCCGAAGGTGAAAGGCTATTAAAAAATTCAACAGGATAATTTTCTCGTTCGGCCTCGATATTGCAATCGACTTTATCAATACTCAAGTAAGTATAAAGCTCTCCCTCTAAAATGTATAATACCTCCTCATTGATTTGGCATACATCATCATTTCTAGGACAAAGAATTGCTGATTTTGAAAAGCTTTTTACTTCACAGGGTTTCAATCTTTTGGCAAAAACTTCCCTTATAATTGAGTCTTGCGCCAACATTTCATTTGGTATCTTAATGATGTCATCTCCAAACTCTGTGCTCAACTCTCCATTGCCTATCTTTAGAAGCCAATCTCTATAAGATGTGTCTTCAGCTCTTATATTGGTTGTCAACGTTAAGGTTTTAAATCCCGTCCAATGAAGTGAATATTTCAATGATGTTTGCACAATAGCAGCTCTGTGAGCATGTGGCACCACAGGCAAACATTGACGGAAATCACCCCCCACCAGCAAAACTTTTCCTCCAAATGGATTATTATTTTTCATTATTGCATTTAGTGCGTGACTTGCGGCAATCGTCGCCTCGTCCCATATTATAAGTTTCGCTTTTCTAATAATCTGGGCATCCATTGAGTTTTCTCTCATATTTGAAGTTGAAGTCTCTGTTAACGGCACTGGAAGTTTAAACTGAGAGTGGTAAGTTCGGCCTCCTATTAACAGGTTTGCAGCAATTCCTGTTGAAGCTACAGGCAAGACAACATCTCCCTTGCCTCTGATCGCACACAGGAAGGTTTTGTACAGATACGTTTTTCCACTTCCACCAGGTCCATCGAGAAAAAACAGTTTGAACTATTCTGTTGAATGTATATGGTATCCATTATGGCTTGGAAGACGTTTTTCTGCTCAGGGTTTAAAGAAGACTCCAGCTTATATGCTTCTGCTCTCTCTTGTATCATATTATAGACATCTTCGTTGTCTTTAGGAATATTTGAAGGAGGTATTTTTAGGCCAAACTCGGCACATGTCTTGCCATGCAAAATAAGTACATTTTGTACCTGCTGAAGTGCAATATATTCGCATTTCTCGCAGCCATTTAAATGGCTTTTGTGCTGGGTGGCCAAGTCTTCAACAAAATATTCCACAAATTTGTCCCAAATCTTTCGCGCATCTATGGGACTGCCAAATACACAGATATACGCGAAAAGTTGCCGAAGTGTGTAAGGCATGCTCATTGCCGCAGCTTCCTCAAGAGTTGACTCCCACATTGCATCGTCCTGAAGGAGGCCCAAAGCCTTTGCTGCTTCCTTGAAACCGCAATATGTTATCCCGTTTATTGTTTTTAAATCATCAAACCCTTTTGCACCAGGGATATGAAGTAAAAGCAGTCGGAGGTAGTATCTTTCACCCTCGGATACACTTACGGTATACATTCGACCAATCACACTACTTCCGCCTCGTTTCCGCTTTTGCCAACCATTCTTCTTATTAAAGACGTAGTGTTCCGGTACTTCGAAGTAGTACAATTTTCGCGCATTAATGTCGTTTTGATTGAGATGAAACCATGCCATGAGTGTAGTATCAGTTAAGGATATACTGTTGATAGCTAGCTTAACGCTATTTTCTCTGAACAAAACAGTTTGATGATTTGGTAGGTGCACTGCAAGACGTATGATACTGTGTGACTGATCTTGCATTGGTTTAGCCAAAATTCGCCATGCCGCTTCTGGCGCACTAACATATCTTGCATCTATAAATGTCCTAATTTCATCATGAGTCAGAGTTGCTCCCTCTGTAAGCTGTACATTAGCGCAATCGTAACCCTTGTAAACATACTTAAAAAGATATTTAACGCTTTTAACCGATGCGCACACTTCAACATTAATATGGCAGTTATATTTAAGACTGAGATATGGATTATAGGGCACAATCCACTGGTTATTCACTTCAAACCCATTTTTTGTTCTATAAGTTTTTTCAATGTTTCTACGTCGATATCTAGGATATCCGTCAAGGTTACATAAGGTTTCTTCCTGTAATTGCTTAGGAAAGCCTTTGGAGCGCTGTCTATTTTCCATGCAAGGTGAGTTAATATTTGCGGATCCGCAAGGCCCATGAACCATACGCTTTAACACAATATCGTGCAATTTCGGAGAATTTTCCGGATTTGGCATCTTTGCGGAAACGATTGTGTCAATAGCGTCTCTAGCATGTGGTTTGTCGCCATCACACAGCATGATTAGCATGTGGGCATGGGGTAAACCTCCCTTTTGAAACTCTATTACATGAATTTTAGCAACTACTTTACCAAGAACATGCCTTCTGTAAATATCGGTAATAAGCTCTGAGAGTTTTAAGTCGAAAATGCGCGCGACTAAATCAGGTCGATCTGTTTGGTATGATTCCATGTTTTCTGTTATTTCCTTCCATTTTGGATTACATGTCATTGTTAAGAAAATGTCTGGCTTTCCAAACTTACGAACAATAGTCATTGCATCTTGATAATTTTGTTGCATATTTCTTGGGCTTCCTAAAAACGATGATGGGAATATGATCGGTTTACCGGGAACGAAACCTTCCTCCTGAGCTTTGGAATGTAAAAAATACATCAGTCCCTGGTAGTTCTCAGCACGAAGTTCTTTCTGGTGATCCTTTATCCACTGCAGACGATTGGATTCCATTTTGACGTAAGAATCTACAAAGTACTGTTGCGTTAGTTTTCCTGCACCAAAAAATTGATTGAAAGTTTCTCTAACTGCTATACGGTAACTGTAATACGCCATTTGAGACACACGCTTCCGCTTTGTTTTTGAAATAGATCCTTTCAGTGGAATATTAGGATGCCACCCAGATTCCCCATATGGAAATAAAAGGGGATAAGTCATGGGTTTTAAACTTGGATGCAGAATGCTGATTCGTTTAGTATTGGCGCGATTTGGATCTGATGGATCTGGCCTCAAATTAATCAGAAGGTCTCGCTCAAATGGAGGTTCGCCATCATTACTTTTAAATATAACAGCTACTTCATTCACTCGAGGCGCGTTATATCTCCTGTTATCAAGCAATCGGTCATGCTTTATTGCCATGGTAACTACTGCTGGCGTGATACCTCTTCATCTTGCTTCAGCTTCAGCTTGCATTTCCACCTCATATAACATCTTGTGAGCCTTTGCAAGTGGATTATACCGATTAAGGAAACTACCCAAAGTTTTCATAATGGATTTGCTGCAACCGGTATTTCCTGGAATTTTTAATCGTTGATCAGTTGCTTCATCTGGATCTAAAATATACAACTGTGCGTATTTCCTGGTGTCACCAGAAGCAGGATGTAGGGTTAAAGATCTGTGGTAAATCTGACCATGAATACGAAAACAGTAAGGACCATAGCCTGGTTGTGCTTTTACTTGGGCTCCCAATGATGCAAAGGAAAATGCGCTGTTAAGCGAACGAACATGCGTCATAAAATTTTTCGACTGTGAATGTTTTCCTGTTAAAAGGTTTTTGAAAAGAACAGGAAAGGGTTTGGGTGGTAAGCTTGTAAGATCGACTTTGCCCTTTTGACAGCAATTTCAAAACGTAGTATTCACTGGACTTTCTCCTAAAAAATGTTTGGCTGCACAAAAAGGACATTTCATGCTCATGGCTCCACAATAATGCTCGTTTATTGTATCTTCAATTTTCTTACAATTGATGTCCTGTCTACCCTTTCTACAATTTTGAGTAGCAGCCGTCCTGCCTTTGGTTTTATTTAACCACCGTTTCTTTGGCTCTTCTTCCACCCGGTTTGCTTCCTGTTCTTCTGTCCCATTTAATGTTTGAGTTGCAGTTAATTTGTTTTGTTTATTCAAACGTTTTATTCTAATGCAAATGGTTTTCTTGCCACGAATTATTTCTTTTCTTTTTTTTGTCATTTTGCAAACGTATAATTTTACTTTTTGGTGATTCCTGACTAAAATAAGCTTGTTTTCGTTCGCTGTGTTTTTTTAAGATTGACTTTATAGACTTTTTTCGTTTAGGGAAAATGAACGTTCTATCATTTGTCTTATTTAACCTCCTTTTCTTTGGGTCAGA
The DNA here is from genome assembly GCA_947311025.1 of Lypha dubia. NCBI lineage: Eukaryota > Metazoa > Arthropoda > Insecta > Diptera > Tachinidae > Lypha > Lypha dubia. The sequence continues at coordinate 29,835,483 of OX371265.1, read as the reverse complement.
TTCCTCCTTCAGTATTCCATCTGGCATTCTTGTTCTATTTTCGTCTAATCTATTTTTAGTTTGCTGTCCTGTGTTATTAAATTTTGGAGCTGCCATTCGTTGTTGGCTTTCTTTCACCCTTTTTGCGTTTTGTTCTTCATTTTATTTAACCTTTGAATTGCAGGTAATATGTTTTGGCTATGTAAACGTTTTATTCTAACACAAAAAGTTTTCGTGAAACGAATTATTTCTTTTCTTCTTTTTTCAACTTGTTTTCGTTCCCTGTCTTTTTTTAAGAGCGACTTTTTAGATTTTTTTCGTTTAGGAAGTGGGTGTTCAGGTTTGTTCAAGCTCACTGTTTCTGGTGAATATTAGGATAATTGTGATAATAGTGGCTCATAAACATCGAAATGACCACCAGTTAGTACTCCCGAAAATCGAAGCCGCCTGAGAGGATATTGTTCATTTCCAAAGCAATAGTATACGCTACCATTTCTCCAAATTTCGAATCGGTATGGAAAAATTTCCCCGGCAGCCTGAAGTTCACATGTTGTACCGTATGTTTCTTTTTGACTCATATCATTGATATACTCCTTAGTATTAGCGTGATTATGCCCCACTGATGTACTCGACAAAATATGAAATCTGTTCCAATTTGTGACAACATAATTTACAATCATAGCTCGAACCTCCATTCCTCTGCAAGCTGTGGCATAAAATATATGAGCAAGGGATGCAAACAGGCAGTTTCCATCTCCCTCAATTGGGAATATAACATGGTTCACACCGTCCAAAACATCCATCACGAAAAATTATTAATTAAAATATTTTTATATTATTATTATTACGAATAAACGTAATTATTATTTGAACTTATATTGATTTACATATGAAAAGTAATATTATCAGGCTCAAGTTCAGTTTTATTGAATTAATGAAAATTCAAAATTACTAAGAGTTTTTTTGTGTTGGAAAATATTATTATTTATATCCAATCAGTTTTTAGCAGAACGTATCAGTACTGATTTCAAGGCCGCTACACCTCTCATCAGCGTTCAATTGTCCATCTTTACAATTTTGGTAAAGTGGATACTAATTGAGAAGAATATCAACTATTTAGCCAGTTTTCAACAGAAATAGAATATGAGAATTAATTTTTAATTCAATTTTTATTCTACAATGAAACAGTTCTGGTTAGTACGAAATTCCCTCATTACTGTTTGGTACTAATAATTAACACAAACTCATAGTCCGTTATCATCAAAGTATTCTACTTTGTATTTTAACGTTTTTGCTGTTTTTACTCTATATTAGGGAAATTCACATATTACTGTGACCCCTGTTATTAGGGGATTTATAGCTCGTGCCCAAGCGGAATTAATATTTTTATATTATTATTATTACGAATAAACGTAATTAATATTTGAACTTATATTGATTTACATATGAAAAGTAATATTATCAGGCTCAAGTTCAGTTTTATTGAATTAATGAAAATTTAAAATTACTAAGAGCTTTTTTGTGTTGGAAAATATTATTATTTATATCCAATCAGTTTTTAGCAGAACGTATCAGTACTGATTTCAAGGCCGCTACACTTCTCATCTTAGTAATTTTGAATTTTCATTAATTCAATAAAACTGAACTTGAGCCTGATAATATTACTTTTCATATGTAAATCAATATAAGTTCAAATAATAGTTACGTTTATTCGTAATAATAATAATATAAAAATATTAATTCCGCTTGGGCACGAGCTCTAAATACCCTAATAACAGGGGTCACAGTAATATGTGAATTTCCCTAATATAGAGTAAAAACAACAAAAACGTGTAACGGCAAAAGTCGTTGCACTTGTTTTTCCCACACAACAATAATTGGCAAATAGAATATTGTCTATACTTCTTTATGGATCGAAGTATCGCCTGTTTTGTTATTATGTTTTTATATTATTTACATTACTATTATTAATTGAATTATTCTCCATTCATTTTGTACTACCTTAATTCGTAGTATCTAGTTTATATTATATTCCTTATTGAATTTGTTTCATCAATTTATAATTTGATCGGATGCATTCTCTTATGCAAATATCGAAAGGATATATATTTTATTTAACCATATTAAAACTAGTCAGTAAGTTAAACTACCCTTTCAAATTATAATGTCTTTATTAACGGATAAAGTTACGCCCCCTACATGTCAGATATGGATACCTCCATCAAAATACAACCGCTCTCTGTACAACCATGCAATGCATACGACACATATACTACGCTGTGTATGCGTGTATATCGACAATTGTATAGGCATAAAAGGCGTGACAAAATAATATAGAAGTCAGAGTATAAACACAATGTTTGCGGAATGGTGCGATTTCTCGTTGCGGGAGAGAAAAGTAAACATAATACAACGGAAGACGGCGACGGCAATAAATTTACATTTTTATTAATTTATATGTGCATACATTCAAACTAGAGATGTGCAAGTGTGGTGAATTTTTCGTGTGACGCGTCACGCAAGAATCACCTGATTCGTGATTACAAATTGATAAAACCACGCGTGAGTGCGTGCGTGATCGTGATTCAAAAATATATTACCATGCGTGATCATGCGTGATTTTTTATTACAATTTTCACGCACTCAAAACATATTTTATCTTATTTGTGTTATAAAATGTATGTATATACATATCAATAAAACACTATATTGAACCGTAGTATGTAGTATATACATACATACACCTTTGGAAATCTTACTTTAACCTACACCAAACAACACAAGTACTCCTTTTGAATTCCTTTACATATAAGTAGTAAATTTAAATAACATGCCTTGGCAGACAGTGCTAGATTTTTTATATTAAGTTTATCCTTTGTATTGCTAATTTTGCGAGCTTTTTCTATTGAATTGAGATCTTGAAGTAAATAAAGAAATAAAATTTTTTAGCATATGCTAAATCTTTTATTGCAAAATTTGTATTTCACCGTGAGCGTGCGTGCAAAATTATTCCCGTCGTCCGTGAAAGTACGTGATTAAACATATTGCGTTCGTGAGCGTGCGTGAAAAATATTTATGTTTCGTGAGCTTAATTTTACTCACGCTCACAACTCTAATTCAAAAATTCTTCAAAAACATTTTTTTTGTTTACTTTATTCAAAAACTATGGCAATATCAGAAAGAGAAAGAGTATCAAAAATTGAGAGAATAAGAAAGTCCGCAATGAAAATAAAATAGATTTTAATTTTATACCGTTCCGCACTGCGGTTTTTTACTTCAAAATCGTATGAAAAACCGCACCGCAATAAAATATCGTTACATTGTGTTCAGACTCTCAGTCTGCTGGGAGCTCGCTTAGCGGTAAGAACTCACTTTGGTCGTGCGGTAATAGCCTACCAATAGTTTGTGATTTAGACTAAACGTGCCACTAAAACGATACGAGGAGTTTATTCTTGTACTGTTTCCAGACTTCACTGGTGTACTTCCTTCACTGCCAGTATCTGCGTACGAAGAATGGAAGCCTGTACGGGAGTTTGTCTCTATAGGTTTGCCACTAAATTCATCCTCCGTCAGGCGACGTCCGATAGAGCCATCCCTCTTCTTCATCAGTGCCGGTGTCAGGTAGCTGCTTGACCTGTATGGGAGTTTATTCCTACAGGCCAGCCGCCCACTGACCACTTCATCCTACCCCAGGAGAGTGCTATACCCTAAATATTGGACGGCCAGCGTTGAACCCCAAACAGCATTCGGCTACAACTCTCATGAGGCGGCGTTATGGCATCGCAATTAATATAAAGCTGTAAAAAAAAAAATTAAATAAAGGATTATTTCAAAGTATAAGAAAACCAAGTTGCTCACTGTGGTTTTATTTCATTCGAACGACCCTGGACCCCGCTGAACCTATCCCAGCATCCAGCGAGGAAACGTATCGTTACAAACGTTAAAATACAAAGTAGAATACTTTGATGATAACGGACTATGAGTTTGTGTTAGTTATTAGTTCCAAACAGTAATGAGGGAATTTCGTACTAACCAGCACTGTTTCATTGTAGAATAAAAATTGAATTAAAAATTAATTCTCATATTCTATTTCTGTTGAAAACTGGTTAAATAGTTGATATTCTTCTCAATTAGAATCCACTTTACGAAAATTGTAAAGATGGACAATATAACGCTGATGAGAGGTGTAGCGGCCTTGAAATCAGTACTGATATGTTCTGCTAAAAACTGATTGGATATAAATAATAATATTTTCCCACACAAAAAAACTCTTAGTAATTTTAAATTTTCATTAATTCAATAAAACTGAACTTGAGCCTGATAATATTACTTTTCATATGTAAATCAATATAAGTTCAAATAATAATTACGTTTATACGTAATAATAATAATATAAAAATATTAATTCCGCTTGGGCACGAGCTATAAATACCCTAATAACAGGGGTCACAGTAATATGTGAATTTCCCGAATATAGAGTAAAAACAACAAAAACGTTAAAATACAAAGTAGAATACTTTGATGATAACGGACTATGAGTTTGTGTTAGTTATTAGTTCCAAACAGTAATGAGGGAATTTCGTACTAACCAGCACTGTTTCATTGTAGAATAAAAATTGAATTAAAAATTAATTCTCATATTCTATTTCTGTTGAAAACTGGTTAAATAGTTGATATTCTTCTCAATTAGAATCCACTTTACGAAAATTGTAAAGATGGACAATTGAACGCTGATGAGAGGTGTAGCGGCCTTGAAATCAGTACTGATACGTTCTGCTAAAAACTGATTGGATATAAATAATAATATTTTCCAACACAAAAAAACTCTTAGTAATTTTGAATTTTCATTAATTCAATAAAACTGAACTTGAGCCTGATAATATTACTTTTCATATGTAAATCAATATAAGTTCAAATAATAATTACGTTTATTCGTAATAATAATAATAATAATAATATAAAAATATTAATTCCGCTTGGGCTCGAGCTATAAATGCCCTAATAACAGGGGTCACAGTAGTATGTGAATTTCCCTAATATAGAGTAAAAACAACAAAAACGTTAAAATACAAAGTAGAATACTTTGCTGATAACGGACTATGAGTTTGTGTTAATTATTAGTTCCAAACAGTAATGAGGGAATTTCGTACTAACCAGCACTGTTTCATTGTAAAATAAAAATTGAATTCAAAATTAATTCTCATATTCTATTTCTGTTGAAAACTGGTTAAATAGTTGATATTCTTCTCAATTAGTATCCACTTTACGAAAATTGTAAAGATGGATAATTGAACGCTGATGAGAGGTGTAGAGGCCTTGAAATCAGTACTGATACGTTCTGCTAAAAACTGATTGGATATAAATAATAATATTCCAACACAAAAAAACTCTTAGTAATTTTGAATTTTCATTAATTCAATAAAACTGAACTTGAGCCTGATAATATTACTTTTCATATGTAAATCAATTAAAATACTGAAAAGATTAGTGGTTTTGAATTTCAAAATATATATTTCGATGTGAAAATACTTTTTTTATATCTTCTTGGTTGGTAAGTCAATTTTTACATTCCCAAATTCGTACTACCCGCGGTGTATGTAAAAATTAACAAAAATTTGAAATGGGTACCGTTTTTTCAGGCATCATAAGTGAGACTCATGCGTTTGTTAAACTAATTTATTGAGGAATTTATCGGGATCAAATTTTCATCAAAGCTTTCAAAATTTTTATAGAAGCACATAAAATTTTATTTGTTGATATATTTAATGAAAATCTCATAGATTTCAGCGGATGGTTTAGTCAGCTGAAAATAAAGTGTATTATAACAAATCGTAGCGACTATTGTATTGCAATTTTACCTTGATATTTTATTGTTAGTACTCCCGAAAATCGAAGCCGCCTGAGAGGATATTGTTCATTTCCAAAGCAATAGTATACGCTACCATTTCTCCAAATTTCGAATCGGTATGGAAAAATTTCCCCGGCAGCCTGAAGTTCACATGTTGTACCGTATGTTTCTTTTTGACTCATATCATTGATATACTCCTTAGTATTAGCGTGATTATGCCCCACTGATGTACTCGACAAAATATGAAATCTGTTCCAATTTGTGACAACATAATTTACAATCATAGCTCGAACCTCCATTCCTCTGCAAGCTGTGGCATAAAATATATGAGCAAGGGATGCAAACAGGCAGTTTCCATCTCCCTCAATTGGGAATATAACATGGTTCACACCGTCCAAAACATCCATCACGAAAAATTATTAATTAAAATATTTTTATATTATTATTATTACGAATAAACGTAATTATTATTTGAACTTATATTGATTTACATATGAAAAGTAATATTATCAGGCTCAAGTTCAGTTTTATTGAATTAATGAAAATTCAAAATTACTAAGAGTTTTTTTGTGTTGGAAAATATTATTATTTATATCCAATCAGTTTTTAGCAGAACGTATCAGTACTGATTTCAAGGCCGCTACACCTCTCATCAGCGTTCAATTGTCCATCTTTACAATTTTGGTAAAGTGGATACTAATTGAGAAGAATATCAACTATTTAACCAGTTTTCAACAGAAATAGAATATGAGAATTAATTTTTAATTCAATTTTTATTCTACAATGAAACAGTTCTGGTTAGTACGAAATTCCCTCATTACTGTTTGGTACTAATAATTAACACAAACTCATAGTCCGTTATCATCAAAGTATTCTACTTTGTATTTTAACGTTTTTGCTGTTTTTACTCTATATTAGGGAAATTCACATATTACTGTGACCCCTGTTATTAGGGGATTTATAGCTCGTGCCCAAGCGGAATTAATATTTTTATATTATTATTATTACGAATAAACGTAATTAATATTTGAACTTATATTGATTTACATATGAAAAGTAATATTATCAGGCTCAAGTTCAGTTTTATTGAATTAATGAAAATTTAAAATTACTAAGAGCTTTTTTGTGTTGGAAAATATTATTATTTATATCCAATCAGTTTTTAGCAGAACGTATCAGTACTGATTTCAAGGCCGCTACACTTCTCATCTTAGTAATTTTGAATTTTCATTAATTCAATAAAACTGAACTTGAGCCTGATAATATTACTTTTCATATGTAAATCAATATAAGTTCAAATAATAGTTACGTTTATTCGTAATAATAATAATATAAAAATATTAATTCCGCTTGGGCACGAGCTCTAAATACCCTAATAACAGGGGTCACAGTAATATGTGAATTTCCCTAATATAGAGTAAAAACAACAAAAACGTGTAACGGCAAAAGTCGTTGCACTTGTTTTTCCCACACAACAATAATTGGCAAATAGAATATTGTCTATACTTCTTTATGGATCGAAGTATCGCCTGTTTTGTTATTATGTTTTTATATTATTTACATTACTATTATTAATTGAATTATTCTCCATTCATTTTGTACTACCTTAATTCGTAGTATCTAGTTTATATTATATTCCTTATTGAATTTGTTTCATCAATTTATAATTTGATCGGATGCATTCTCTTATGCAAATATCGAAAGGATATATATTTTATTTAACCATATTAAAACTAGTCAGTAAGTTAAACTACCCTTTCAAATTATAATGTCTTTATTAACGGATAAAGTTACGCCCCCTACATGTCAGATATGGATACCTCCATCAAAATACAACCGCTCTCTGTACAACCATGCAATGCATACGACACATATACTACGCTGTGTATGCGTGTATATCGACAATTGTATAGGCATAAAAGGCGTGACAAAATAATATAGAAGTCAGAGTATAAACACAATGTTTGCGGAATGGTGCGATTTCTCGTTGCGGGAGAGAAAAGTAAACATAATACAACGGAAGACGGCGACGGCAATAAATTTACATTTTTATTAATTTATATGTGCATACATTCAAACTAGAGATGTGCAAGTGTGGTGAATTTTTCGTGTGACGCGTCACGCAAGAATCACCTGATTCGTGATTACAAATTGATAAAACCACGCGTGAGTGCGTGCGTGATCGTGATTCAAAAATATATTACCATGCGTGATCATGCGTGATTTTTTATTACAATTTTCACGCACTCAAAACATATTTTATCTTATTTGTGTTATAAAATGTATGTATATACATATCAATAAAACACTATATTGAACCGTAGTATGTAGTATATACATACATACACCTTTGGAAATCTTACTTTAACCTACACCAAACAACACAAGTACTCCTTTTGAATTCCTTTACATATAAGTAGTAAATTTAAATAACATGCCTTGGCAGACAGTGCTAGATTTTTTATATTAAGTTTATCCTTTGTATTGCTAATTTTGCGAGCTTTTTCTATTGAATTGAGATCTTGAAGTAAATAAAGAAATAAAATTTTTTAGCATATGCTAAATCTTTTATTGCAAAATTTGTATTTCACCGTGAGCGTGCGTGCAAAATTATTCCCGTCGTCCGTGAAAGTACGTGATTAAACATATTGCGTTCGTGAGCGTGCGTGAAAAATATTTATGGTTCGTGAGCTTAATTTTACTCACGCTCACAACTCTAATTCAAAAATTCTTCAAAAACATTTTTTTTGTTTACTTTATTCAAAAACTATGGCAATATCAGAAAGAGAAAGAGTATCAAAAATTGAGAGAATAAGAAAGTCCGCAATGAAAATAAAATAGATTTTAATTTTATACCGTTCCGCACTGCGGTTTTTTACTTCAAAATCGTATGAAAAACCGCACCGCAATAAAATATCGTTACATTGTGTTCAGACTCTCAGTCTGCTGGGAGCTCGCTTAGCGGTAAGAACTCACTTTGGTCGTGCGGTAATAGCCTACCAATAGTTTGTGATTTAGACTAAACGTGCCACTAAAACGATACGAGGAGTTTATTCTTGTACTGTTTCCAGACTTCACTGGTGTACTTCCTTCACTGCCAGTATCTGCGTACGAAGAATGGAAGCCTGTACGGGAGTTTGTCTCTATAGGTTTGCCACTAAATTCATCCTCCGTCAGGCGACGTCCGATAGAGCCATCCCTCTTCTTCATCAGTGCCGGTGTCAGGTAGCTGCTTGACCTGTATGGGAGTTTATTCCTACAGGCCAGCCGCCCACTGACCACTTCATCCTACCCCAGGAGAGTGCTATACCCTAAATATTGGACGGCCAGCGTTGAACCCCAAACAGCATTCGGCTACAACTCTCATGAGGCGGCGTTATGGCATCGCAATTAATATAAAGCTGTAAAAAAAAAAATTAAATAAAGGATTATTTCAAAGTATAAGAAAACCAAGTTGCTCACTGTGGTTTTATTTCATTCGAACGACCCTGGACCCCGCTGAACCTATCCCAGCATCCAGCGAGGAAACGTATCGTTACAAACGTTAAAATACAAAGTAGAATACTTTGATGATAACGGACTATGAGTTTGTGTTAGTTACTAGTTCCAAACAGTAATGAGGGAATTTCGTACTAACCAGCACTGTTTCATTGTAGAATAAAAATTGAATTAAAAATTAATTCTCATATTCTATTTCTGTTGAAAACTGGTTAAATAGTTGATATTCTTCTCAATTAGAATCCACTTTACGAAAATTGTAAAGATGGACAATTGAACGCTGATGAGAGGTGTAGCGGCCTTGAAATCAGTACTGATATGTTCTGCTAAAAACTGATTGGATATAAATAATAATATTTTCCCACACAAAAAAACTCTTAGTAATTTTAAATTTTCATTAATTCAATAAAACTGAACTTGAGCCTGATAATATTACTTTTCATATGTAAATCAATATAAGTTCAAATAATAATTACGTTTATACGTAATAATAATAATATAAAAATATTAATTCCGCTTGGGCACGAGCTATAAATACCCTAATAACAGGGGTCACAGTAATATGTGAATTTCCCGAATATAGAGTAAAAACAACAAAAACGTTAAAATACAAAGTAGAATACTTTGATGATAACGGACTATGAGTTTGTGTTAGTTATTAGTTCCAAACAGTAATGAGGGAATTTCGTACTAACCAGCACTGTTTCATTGTAGAATAAAAATTGAATTAAAAATTAATTCTCATATTCTATTTCTGTTGAAAACTGGTTAAATAGTTGATATTCTTCTCAATTAGAATCCACTTTACGAAAATTGTAAAGATGGACAATTGAACGCTGATGAGAGGTGTAGCGGCCTTGAAATCAGTACTGATACGTTCTGCTAAAAACTGATTGGATATAAATAATAATATTTTCCAACACAAAAAAACTCTTAGTAATTTTGAATTTTCATTAATTCAATAAAACTGAACTTGAGCCTGATAATATTACTTTTCATATGTAAATCAATTAAAATACTGAAAAGATTAGTGGTTTTGAATTTCAAAATATATATTTCGATGTGAAAATACTTTTTTTATATCTTCTTGGTTGGCAAGTCAATTTTTACATTCCCAAATTCGTACTACCCGCGGTGTATGTAAAAATTAACAAAAATTTGAAATGGGTACCGTTTTTTCAGGCATCATAAGTGAGACTCATGCGTTTGTTAAACTAATTTATTGAAGAATTTATCGGGATCAAATTTTCATCAAAGCTTTCAAAATTTTTATAGAAGCACATAAAATTTTATTTGTTGATATATTTAATGAAAATCTCATAGATTTCAGCGGATGGTTTAGTCAGCTGAAAATAAAGTGTATTATAACAAATCGTAGCGACTATTGTATTGCAATTTTACCTTGATATTTTATTGTTGTTTGTTCAATTCTTGCGAATAAGTTTAATTTTTTTGTTTACTCACGTACATTCGACTTACGTGTGACTTTTTGTTTAATTAAATTTTGTTAGTAAGACAAATATTTTTAAATATGAACTGACGTCGACTTTTTTTTAATTTTGTCAATCAATACCTACAATTTCCTTGACAATAAGGTCTAGGCCGACTTAAAGCTCTGGAAAGACAAAGAAATAAGGAAACAAAATCCGGCTTCGTTATGTTGTTTATCGCGGTTAGTATTATACGTATATCCATTTTTAGCTTTCAACGCCGCTTGTTGGCTTCAGAAAGTTCTAGAAAGTCAAACAAATGAGGAAGGTGTAAAAACTGTATAATCTCAAAAATAGTTTTTACCACGCTCCGCAGCCCACAGACTGAATATCAAAAATCCGGGTATGTTAGGTTCTTTCTCGCGGTTAGAACTATAAGTACACCAATTTTCAGCTTTCTAGCCCGACTGGTGGTTTATCGCGGTTAGTATTATACGTATATCCAATTTTTAGCTTTCCAGCCCGACTGGTGGCTTCAGAAAGTTCTGGAAAGCTAAAAAAAATACTGTAAACAAATTTAAAAATGTCAAAACTGCCAGACCGAAAATCAAAAATCCGGCTTCGTTAGGTTCTTCGTCGCGGTTAGTACTATAAGTATACCGATTTTCAGCTTTCTAGGCCAACTGGTGGCTTCAGAAAGTTCTGAAAAGAAAAAAAAATTTTTCGGAAATTATATATTCTCAAAAATAGTTTTTACCACGCTCCGCAGCCCACAGACTGAATATCAAAAATCCGGCTACGTTAGGTTCTTTCTCGCGGTTAGAACTATAAATATACAAATTTTCAGCTTTCTAGCCGGGCTGGTGGCTTCAGAAAGTTCTGGAAACATAAAAAAAATACTGTAAACAAATTTAAAAATGTCAAAACTGCCAGACCGAAAATCAAAAATCCGGCTTCGTTAGGTTCTTCGTCGCGGTTAGTACTATAAGTATACACATTTTTTAGCTATCTAGGCCAACTGGTGGCTTCAGAAAGTTCTGGAAAGCTAAGAAAATACTGTAAAAAAAATTTAAAAATGTCACAAATGGTTTTTGTCACGTGCTTCAGCCCTCAGACCGAGTATCGAAAACCCAACTATGCTACGTTCTTCCTTGTGATTAGTTCTATAAATATGCCAATTTTGAGCTTTCTACGCTGACTGGTGGCCTTGAAAAGTTATGGAAAGGCGAAAACATTAGGCATGTAAAAAAAATTGGCAATTCTTAAAAATGTTTTTTTCCACGCACCGCAACTCCCAGGCCGAAAATCAAAAATCCGGCTTCGTTAGGTTCTTCGTCGCGGTAAGTACTATAAGTATACCAATTTTCAGCTTTCTAGACCAACTGGTGCCTTCAGAAAGTTCTGGAAAGACAAAAAAAAAATTTCGGAAATTACATATATATTCTCAAAAATAGTTTTTACCACGCTCCGCAGCCCACAGACTGAATATCAAAAATCCGGCTACGTTAAGCTCTTTCACGCGGTTAGTACTATAAGTATACCAATTTTCAGCTTTCTAGCCCGACTGGTGGCTTCAGAAAGTTCTGGAAAGCTAAAAAAATACTGTAAACAAATTAAAAAATGTCAAAACTGCCAGACCGAAAATCAAAAATCCGGCTTCGTTAGACTCTTCGTCGCGGTTAGTACTATAAGCAATTTTGAGCTTTCTACGCTGACTGGTGGCCTTAAAAAGTTATGGAAAGGCGAAAACATTAGGCATGTGAAAAAATTGGCAATTCTCAAAAATGTTTTTTTCCACGCACCGCAACTCCCAAGCCGAAAATCAAAAATCCGGCTTCGTTAGGTTCTTCGTCGCGGTAAGTACTATAAGTATACCAATTTTCAGCTTTCTATGCCAACTGGTGGCTTCAGAAAGTTCTGGAAAGACAAAAAAAAATTTACGGAAATTATATATGTAGATTTAATAAAGTTTTACTTCCACTCAGATTGTTTAGTAGTTAATAAATGGTTATTTCCCTTTATTTATTGTATGTCTGTACATTTGTGCACATCTCTCTTTGTCAGCTTTATAATTCAATCTCTTACTTGTCGGTACATCTATAATGTGTAACATTTCAAGCATATTTCTCTTTCTGTAATTCTTCTCTTTTGTTAATATTTTAACTTTCTCAAAATTTGGCTTATGACCGGTTTCAGCACAGTGGGTCGCAAGTGCTGTTTTTTGTGACAAGGGTTTATTTAATGATTTAATGTTACATTTGTGTGATGCCATCCTAGTTTTTAATTTTGTTTTAGTAGTATCAACGTAGATTTTTTTAGCATAAATTAGACCCATCTCCACCACATTTTATTTGGTACACTAAATTCCAGTTTTCTCCAATATCTAATTTCGATTTTGTTTGACTGAATAGTTTCATATTCGTGTTAGTGGTTTTGAAAGCCAATTCATTTTTATCTTTGTCATATATGCCCGAGTGTTTTAGTAAAATAAAATAAATTTTATTTTATTTATATTTGGAAACAAATAGTTGACCGTAGAGAGCCCGCAGGTAAAAACCTATTGAAATTATTGCAATATACTCTCTAGTCATAAAAAATAATACTTAACAGTATAATAACTGTTTAATAAATGTTTTGTTTTTGTTTTTTTTTTGCGATTTTAACTTTCAGTAATTTTTAATATTCAGTTCCGACGATTATAAAAACGCGTCTGTACACAACGAGAGTTGAAACTAAATTTTTTTTTTTTTTTGATAATTTTATTAAAGATTTATTAAATTTCTTCGATCTTTTTATTTTATTTTTCTAATAATAATATCAAGCAAAAGGTCTTTTTATAAAAGTAACAATAGTAATAACTTTTTATTTTTTCGATATTTCGCTATCTCAGGGAATATTTTTTCTTCGACAATGACAATTTTTTTTTGTTTTTTTTTTTTTTTTTTTTTTTTTTTTTTAAAACACTAAAAAACTTATTCTATAACAATTTTTTTTAAATACATTTTTTTTTTTTTGATAATTTTATTATTTATTGAATCTTTAATTATTTAATTTGAATTATCAATAAGTTTTTCAAATCTTAAATCTAAAAAATATTAAATATAAGTTAAGCCAATGCTAAACAAAATTTTTAATTTCAACGGTTAATTTTTGTTGTTTTACATCTCTCGTGAACGGCTGAGAAAAAGAGTATCCCTTCTTTTCAGCAAGTGGATTTGGGTGCAACTCAAGTTTTTTATATATTTTTTCGCGTGTTTTGAAAATCACGTCTGTCTTCACCAACGGAACGTCTAGGTCTTTATGAATTCGATGGTTTCTGACATACCAGGGGGCTGCTGTACGTACGTACGTAGGATTTTATTCTGTCGCCATTGAATTCTTTCGACATTCGATGCTGAGGCAGTGCCCCATAACTGGATTCCATAGGACCATATTGGTTTCAGGATCGCGTTGTATAAGAGAAGTTTACAGTCAAGGCTTAGTATAGAGTTTCTTCCAATAAGCCAATTCATTTGGGCTACTTTTAGTTTCATTTGTGTTAACTTTGCGTCTATATGCCATTTCCATGATAAACGACGATCAAGATGAACGCCTAGATATTTGACTACAGTGTGTTGTGGTATAGTCTCGGTGTTACTTTTTATAGGCGGGCATGTTTCCCTGCGCAACGTAAAAGCGACGTGTGCACATTTCTGCTCGTTAACTTTTATACGCCATTGTTTGAGCCATTTTTCCAGTTTGGATATATATTCTTGTAAGTTGCGGGAAGCTTCTACAGGATTTTCGTGAATGCTTAGAAAGGCTGTATCATCCGCAAATGTTGATGTATGGATGTTACTGCTTAACGGTAAGTCAGAGGCATATATTAAATAAAGTAAGGGTCCGAAGATACTGCCTTGAGGGACTCCGGCTTCAATCGACTGCGGAGGGCTTAAAAAATTGCCTTCCCTAACTACAAATTTACGTTCCATTAAATAGCTTTTTAAAACGATGGTTTCTGGTAGATTTTGTGTTAATTTGTTGAAAAGACCTTCGTGCCATACTTTATCGAAAGCTTGTGAGACATCAATAAAGAGCGCAGAGCAGTATTTCTTTTTCTCAAAAGTGTCTCTAACGACATTCACAAGTCTGTGAGTTTGTTCAATTGTGTTATGTTGTCTGCGAAAACCGAATTGATGATCTGGAACACATCCATTACTAGTCACTATAGGCATCAGCTTGCTCATATACAGCTTTTCAAATAGTTTTAAATGTTAGACAGTAAGCTAATAGGCCGATAGGATTCAACCTTTGTATGATCCTTGCCGGGCCTTGGTATCATAGTAATTAGCGAAACCTTCCATTCTTTAGGATAGTGTTCTCGGCGTAGAATGCTGTTAAAAATGAATATTATTATTCTTTTTGCAGTGTAAGGCATATCTGGAAGCATTTTGTTGCTTATTTTGTCGACACCTGGGGCTTTTTTGGTGTTAAGACTAGTAATAGCATTTTCAATCTCCGTCATGTTAAATCTTATCGGTATTTCTGGTAAAGGGACGACTAGTGGCAGTTCAACAATATCAGCAGAAATATTCGGAGTGAAAACTTTTTCTAAGTGTTTAACAAAAAGTGCACCTTTTTCAGCATCAGTTTTTGCCCAGTCACCATTTGGGGCTCGTAATGGGGGTTTGCATATCACCGGCCTTTTTAGTCCTCTGGCTGCACGCCACAGCGATTAATCTGTTGATGGTGTTGCATCGAGTTCTTGCAGAAATTTTTGCAGCGAAACTGTTTTTTGTGATTGTAAAACTTTTCTTAGCTGTTTGGTACACTCCTTAAGCCTTAATTTTAGCTGAGGCGATCTGTAACGTTGCCATTCTCGTCGAGCTCTCCGTTTTTCAGTCAATAGCCTTTCTATATCTACAGAAAATATATTGTAAAATCTCACTGGTTGGTTTATTTCATTTGAAGTAGCATTAAAAGCAGCTTGTTTTACATGCGCTTCAAACATCCTGTGAGAATCGTCTATGTCTGAAGGTGTTCTCAGCGGCATTTTTTCCGAGCAATGAGCACTCAGATATTTTCTGTATTTCAGCCAGTTAATACGTGCAGATGTCGTCGCTAAATCACATGTTGTGTGTGAGTAAATAGTGACAATAGTAGGCGAGTGGTCTGAAGATAAGTCCAAAGATGCTTCAACTTCAACCATCTCGCTGGGCACGCCTTTCAATTCCAAAGTCGATAACATCAGGAACTTTTTGTCGATCTGTTGGCCAATATGTGGGCTGCCCACTTGAAACTACATTCAAACCTATTTTAGATATTGTGTTGTATAAAATTCGTCCCTTAGGTGTGATTAAACGTGAACCCCAAAATGTGTGTTTAGCATTGTAGTCGCCAGCTGCTAGAAAACGGAGGCCCAGTAATTTATAAAAAGCCGTATATTGACTCTCGGTAATTGAGAATCTGGGGGTTGAATAGACAGATGATATTACAAATTTTTGATAGTAAGTTTGGATGCAGATGTTCGTTGCTTCAAGATAATCTTTACAAAAATCATTCAACAGGTGGTGTTTTATTCGCGTTTTTATTAGGATTCCCGAACCACCACAAGCTCTGCAACGGGGATCCTTGGTGTCGTAAAAATTATATCCACTAATTCTGAAACAGCTTCGAGATGTTAAATGAGTTTCTGAGATAAGCATAACATCGATTTGTTTATCCTGAAGAAAATATTCTATTTCGTTTTTATGTTGGCAGATGCCGTTTGCGTTCCAAAAACAGATTTTTAAGTTTCATGGTTTCCTGCATCATACAGGACATGTTGAGATTAAATGTATTTACAGTTTGTATTAAGCTCTCAATTGAGGCTTCAATACGACTTAAATTATACCCCGAATTTGCATTTACATTTACGGTTTTTTGCGCCGTACTCTGATTGCTTTTTAAAATACTAGCGTATGAAAATTTGTTGTTAGATTGTTGTTGAGCACTAGTCGCGTTAGACTTGAAAATGTTTGAAAATTGATTTTGGCTGCTTGACGGTTGAGGTAACTGTGGATATTTAATAGGGGTTTTAGGCTGAGCGGGAGTAGCATTGGTATTTTTGCTTGATGAATTTAAAAAAAAAAACGAGTAAAGGGGGCAGCCTCTATAGTTGGCAGTGTGATTTCCGCCGCAATTGCCACATTTTTTCGCCTTGGTATCACCTTTTATTTTATCACAGTTAGCAGTACTGTGTAACTCACCACATACAACGCAGACTGTAGGCAACTTCCAATAAGTCTTCGTGTGCCCAAATTCTTGGCAGTTCAGGCATTGAACAGGTCCAGCTCTTTTATGTGGAAGCTCAACAGCAGCTCTTCGATGCAACAAGTACTTTAAGTCATATATTGGATGTGCTTCATTCTTTTTTACTTTTATGCCATCTGGCTGTAACTCGACTCTAAATATTGGTTGGGGGATTTTTTCTCTATTTTTAATGTTTGAGACATTTTTCCCCTTGTAGCCACTATTTTCAAGGCCAGACTTGACCTCTTCTGGATCCACGCTAGAGTCTATACCTTTTATTACGACTGTTAGACCTTTAGCACTCTTTAATTGGTACGTGTAGAAGTTTTTATTTTTAGATTCTAAATCTGAAACAATTTTTCGGTAATTATTTTCATGAGCTACCTGAATTTTTGTTTCATTGATGTTTCCGCGCTTAATTGGAGTTACATAAAACTCATTTTCACCAATTAATGAGATAAGACTTTTAACCAGCAAACTGGAATTCTGCTCTCTTAAATATATGGGTGGGGGCTTACTCGAACTTGTTGTAGTTGTGTCTTCATCGCCTTGTTCAGATAAAATCGCGAAACGATTTTCGGAATTTATTATATTGTTTTTTCTATCTCTGGGAACTTTCGATGTTGAAGCAATTTGAGCTGATTTTGGACTTCTTCCCCTATTTAACACGGTTATGTATCTGTCCATTCCTGTTTGAATTTTATTATCATTTATTGTACTCACCGCATCTACCATTTTGTGCACGTTGGTCACCTTGTTACTTATTGTTTGTTTGTACAGCTAAGCTGACAAGTTTGCTGATGGGTGCAATTGTTGTTGCTTCTTGATCACTATTTAACATGTTCAGAGATAATGATCGCGCACGAGTATTTGTGTTTTCTGTTAAATTCAGGTTTTTGTTTAATTCATTTGTTTTATTGTCGTCATCAGCAACTAAAGTTATATATTGTACATTCCTACTGCTTGTAGGATTATTGTTGTTTTTATCAGAAGATGAACTCATCAGAGTTCTCTTTTTTTATTTTCACTTATATTAGTTTGTGTATGCAAATATTTATGTATATTGCACACAAGCAAAAAATAAAATAAAACCAGTAAAATAACTGTTCAATAAATGTTTTGTTTTTTTTATACTTTTAGTGACTTGAAAATATTTTTTTTTATTTTATTTTTTAAGCTATTGCATAGCTTCTATCGCGGGCTTCGAGGCGACCGAATCAAGAATTTTTTTGTTTATGAAACGAAAAAACCTGGCATTTGTTTTGAAACGAAAAACCGGTCATTTGTTTTGAAACGAAAAACCTGTCGTTTTTTTAAACAAAAAAAAAACATACATACATACTTACATATTCGCATACGTATTCAATTTCTTATCCACTAAAATTCATTACAACTAAATGTAATATTACGTGCGCAAATTAAAGTCAGCAAATCCTCGTTCTGCAGAAATGCCGGCAAACACGTTCTTGTTTAGAGTATTTGCATGTAGGCACAAACATATTCCCAGTGCAAAGCAGCTCAATGTGCTTATAAGTCCAGATACAAAAGAATGGAAGGGAAATGTACCAACCAAGCAGCAATAAACCAATTGAATATCAACCAGTTTTAATTTTTTCGGTGTTTGGCTATTATAGTCAATATATTAATTACAGAAGATTATTCCTCTCAGCACTAAAGTAAACACGTCAATATTAATTGGCAGCGTTGACAACCAGAGTAACAAGCCGACTAAAAAATTTGGCGGCGGCTGAAAGGGCAAATCAAGGCAAATTCATACCAGGTATATGCACGACCAAGGCAAATTCATACCAGGTATATGCACCACTACAACAATTGGCCAACAAAACAAAACACAGGCATTTTGTTTGTGTAAACGACGAATTCATAAAAAATTACATAAAAATGGCGCCAAAAACTGTGTAAAAAATTTGACAGTGTGGGCAATGGATACATTCGCCGGAATTCGCCACTGCATCCACCTGGTAATGAATTCGCCTTGGGGCAAATATTATTGGCGGTAGTGGCCAAGGCGAATTAAACCAGGTGGCATCAGGAGAAAAGAAGAACTTGGCAGCACGAGAAAAAGTAATGCTTAAGCATTTGAAGTTGTCAATAATATAACCAGGAAACAGCCCTTTGACATTTTCAACTAAAATATAATTAGTAAAATAGGAAAAAATAGTCAGCTGTCGTAACGATACTACCTGGTTTACTTCGCCTTGACTGATTGTACCCATTGCATTACTTTGTAATTAACTTGGGTGTACCCAAGGCAAATATATTACCAGGTATATGCACGACTACAACAAAACAAACAACAGGCATTCTTCTTGTATAAACGGCGAATTCACATCCTTCGCTGTCAAAATTCTCTATGCTTAAAAAATTACATAAAAATGGTACATACCAAATTTGACAGTGTGGGATATGGAGAAATTCGCCCGAATTCGTCACTGCATCCACCTGGGGCAAGGCGAATTAAACCAGGTGACAGCAGGAAAAAAAAAGAACTTGGCAGCAAGAGAAAAAGTAATACCTAAACAATTGTAGTTGTCAAATATATAACCAGGAAACAGCTCTTTGACATTTTCAACTAAATTGTAACGTTTTTATTTAACGGTTTAAATCGCCTTGGTGGCTGCTGAATAGCTGTACGCGAAATGTGTATAAAGTGTTTTAAATATGAATAAACAAAGTGCATTTATTAATAAAGAAAGTGATGAAAAATAGTGAAAGAAAATGAGTGAGTACTCTATATACATAAATTTTATTAATTTATATATACATAATACTGCTATAAAAACAACCTAAATTTTTTATATAAAAATGAGCAATCTTAAAAGTAGCCCTCTTTTGAGTATGGGTAACGCACATTATTGTCGCGTAGAGAAAGTTTATATGATATTAGTATATACATATACATACATAAATAAAATATTTTTTCTATATATATGTATATAAAGAATTGTTTAATTACAAATTTGACAGTGTGGGATATGGAGAAATTCGCCCGAATTCGTCACTGCATCCACCTGGAGAAAGACTAATTAAACCAGGTGGCAGCACGAGAAAAAGTAAAGCTCTTTGATATTTTCAACTAAATTGTAACGTTTTTATTTAACGGTTTAAATCGCCTTGGTGGCTGCTGAATAGCTGTACGCGAAAAATTTGTGTATAAAGTGTTTTAAATATGAATAAACAAAGTACATTTATTAATGAAGAAAATGTAACGCTGCAAGAAAATCAATTTCACAGCCAACAACTTCAAATTTATGAACAGCGTAATAAATGCATTACTCCCGCAGTTGTTCAACACAGGAACACAGGAATTCCTGGCGATGGTAATTGTCTATTTCACTCTCTCATAAGTGTTTTGCAACTTCAAATTGAGACTTGTGACTTGAGAAATCAGTTACGCGATTCACACTATTTAAACTCCTGCCACAATCCGCAAGAAGCATATAAGATTCTATCAAGCACTAATGATTATGGAGATTTGGATTGTTTGTACTTATTTTCAAAAATGTACAATCAAAATGTTTGTGTACATTATTACTTTAACAACATAACTACAAAGAATCAAGACACTGTCTTTTGACATTTTAAAGCGAATGATACACAAATCTGGATTCATCTTCATTTTCGTGAACAACATTTCACACCTTTTTATGAAGTATCAGATTTATTGGAGACAATACAAGACGCTAAAAGAAAAAGAAAATGTGAACGTCAAAGGGCATATTATCAGCGCCAGAAAGATTTGAAAAATGAAAAAAAATAGTACCAAAATCAAATGCTGAATATCTAAGGAAATTTCGTCAACGTAATGCAGAAAAATCTTACGTGGATATGTAATTTGTTTTAATAATATTTAAAAACAAATTGTAATATGTATGTGCCTCAAATTTATTTAACTTTACGATTTCCTCATTTTTTCACAGGAAAAGAGAAAAATCTTGACTATAACGAGGGGGTAGCAAAGCACGCTGGTTCAGCTAGTAAATAATAATTATAATTGCATAAGTTGATAAAAAATGTTGTGCAATAGCTTTACCGCGGCAGTCCCCGAGTGCCACATGTCTTTTTTTTTATATTTGTTGTACTCCGTAAAATAAAAATGCACTTGTTGTTACTTTAAAGATTATGATACGAATGTTCTATTCGTTTCTTTATTGTTCTTTCTATACCTACAACACATTGATGCCATCGAGTCTCGTCGAGCAAAGTGCCAGAGATGGCACTACACCTCCCTTTTTATAAAAAAAAATGTTTTTAATATAATTTTATTTTATAGCTTAATTATTAAATATTATTTAAAAAGTTTTACAATTATGTTATTATATGGAAATTATAATTATTCAGAAATTATCATAATTGTATAGGAGTTATTATCTTATTTAACTAGTTTTAAAGTTAATATTTGTAAATGTTTAAAAGTTTGAAAGTTTATATTAGTAAATGTTTGAAAGTTTGTATTTGTAAATCTTTATATTTGTAAATGTTTAAATTCTTTATATATCTGAAAGTTTGGAAACATAGGCATTGTCCACCTACCTATGCACCTCCCTTTTTATAAAAAAATGTTGAAACAAATAAGGTGATCAATCTTGTTTGCTTCAATATTTTCTTTAGTGTATTTTTATAGATTACAGAATATTACATTTTTCAAAAATATGTAAACAAAATTTATATATAATTTTTTTTTTTTTATTTTAAAAGTAGAAAAAATTTTAAAGCAATATGAATTATGGGTATTTGGTTAAATTAATTTGGTTAAGAGTAATATGCTTAAGATAATTTGATTGAAGGTAATGTAATTAAAAGTAATATGATTTGATTAAATTAATTTGATTAAAAGTAATATGCTTAGAGTAATTTGATTTAAAGTAATGTAATTAAAAGTAATATGATTTGATTAAATTAATTTGATTAAAAGTAAGTATCTATATATATTTATCGAGTTTTTATTTTAAATAAACAAATTTAAAGATTTTGTATAAAATTTTTTTTTTTTTAATAATTTAATTAATTGCCAAAAAAAATAATATATTTTTTATACACTTGAAAATTTGTATTTTTCATATTATTTGTTTATACTTTTCAATATTTTTCCTTAAATTTCATAACTTTTATATTCTATTATTTTATATTATAATAAAAATTTTTTTGTAAATTCATACAAATTTTGTTTTATTATTGGTTTTTTTTTTTCATATTTCATGTTTTATTAGACATGTGGTATATATCAGACACTTTGTAACAATTGGGATCAGGGGATAGTGCCCACCAGACACCACCCCTTCAACTGGTGAGTCAATGGCCCACCAGGAAGCGCCTTCACCCAATTGTTTATTTAGTGCTGTATTTTATTTTGTTTTTATTCTTAAAGGTTTTATAAAAGTTTTAATTTTATGCAATTCAATTAATTTTGTTTGTTTTTCATGTTTTATTTCCTTATACGATTTTTATGGACGGTTTTTATTTTTTTTTTGTTACATTATTTTGAATTTTAACATTAGTGCCTTCGATTTCTTTTACAGTATAAGGCCCGTCATATATGCTATTGTGTTTATCATAAGGTTCTTTTTGCAAATATACAACATCATTCAATTCCAACAATATGGGTTTTGAAAATTTATCAAAGTACACTTTACTTCTCTCCTTATGTTTATCAATCAGTTGTTTTGCAAGAATGTTCGTTTTTTGTAACCTATATTTAATTTCCTTACTGTAATTATCCAGGTTGTATAACGGATCTAAGGCCTTACTTTCTTCGTTAGGTAATACTGCTTTTCTTCCAAAAACCAATTCGAACGGAGTAAATTTGTTATCAAACACAGTGTTCGACGAAGTATTATGATAAAATGTGAAATATCTTAAGTAGGTATCCCAATCGGAAATATTTTCTTTAAGATATGCCCGAATATATTCGTTAAAAACGCGATGGTTACGTTCCACTGTGCCTAGAGTCTGATGATGGTAACTAGTGGAAAACTTTATGTCTATTTTTAAAAACTTACACAATTCAGAAAATAATTCATTTTTGAATTCCGTGCCAAGGTCTGATTTAATTGTGTTCATTTTGCCGTAAATTAATATAAAGCTTTCAAAAATAGCACGAGCCACTGTTTGTGCTGATTTGTCCGGTATAGCTATAGTGACTAAATACTTTGAAAAATCGCACATTAATGTGAGAGCGTATTTGTTGCCGTAATTAGACTGTGGTAATGGTCCTATTGTATCTATAACTATTATGTCAAACGCTTTAGTTGGTGTAGGGGTTAAAACAAGTTGTTCCGTATTTGATGGTCTGACTTTATTAACGTTGCATTCTGCACAATTCCTTACAAATTTCGCTATATCTATTGTCATTTTCATCCAGTAATATTTTGTTCTTAGCTTGGCATACAGTTTCTTTTGTCCACAGTGTCCTCCTAAAATGGGATCTTTATGATATATTTCCATAAGATTAATTTTCTCTTTCTCGTCAGTTATTACGTCTATGGGTTCAGTAAGTATTATCTCTAAGATTTTTAATGTTTTATTACCCTGATCCTTTAGATCCTGTATGGTAAAAATTTTGAAAAATAAATCGCTTTTTTGTAACTCTGCATGGTAAATTCCGAGTTTGTTGGTTTCGTTTTCTAACCTCGGAAGCCTAAGCTTGGTGTTTCGTTAACAAATTCGAAATCCACACACAGCAGTTTTTTAAATCTTTTATATGCATATATGCTAAATTTTATAATATTGTCATCATATCTATGGATTACTGTCTTAAATTTTGCTATTTTCTTACTGAAATCATGCGAAAATTTATCATAAATTTTCAAATCTAAATTTTTATTAACTTTTAAAGGATTTTCAGTGCTATTATTGTTGTCACATTGTCGTCTAGCCATTGCGCGAGTCTTTACTGCAAGAACTGTCTTATTATTCTTTAACTCTTCCATTGAAATCCTAGATAAAGCGTCAGCGCCAACGTTGTATTTTCCTTTAATATATTCTACGGTAAAATTGTATTCCGAAAGCTCTAAACGAATTCGGGTTAATTTAGACGAGAGGTCTTTTAGATTAAAAAGATAGACTAAGGGTGTATGGTCTGAACGTACGGTAAAATGAGTACCATATATATATGGTCGGAATTGACATATTGCAAAATGGATCGCTAAAAGCTCGAGTTCTATTACAGGTTTCTTCTGTTCTGAATGCGAGAATGATTTTGAAGCAAAGTATATAGGCAAATCGTTACCTTCAAAATTCTGACTGAGAATTGCGCCACAGCCAAATTTTGATGCATCAACCGTGATGAGAAAAGGCTTTGCAAAATCTGGGTATTGTAGTATTTGCGGTGATATTAAACAGGATTTTAAGATTTCAAAGGCCTTTTGACAATTGTCATTCCAACAAAATTGAATATTTTTTCTTGTTAATTGGTTTAAAGGAGCTGCCAAGGTAGCAAAGTTCGAAATGAACCGTCTATAGTAATTGGCAAATGCCACGAAACGTCGAACAGAATCCTTATCGCTTGGTGTTGGATAATTTTCTATGGCTTTAATCTTATTATTGTCTGGCAAAAGTCCTTTAGCAGTACACCGGTGACCAAGAAATGTTACTTCTGGTCGAAAAAAATTGCATTTATAAGGATTTATCCTTAGATTATGACTCCGTAGTGTTTCGAAAACATCTTTTAAATTGTCTAAATGATGTTTTGTTCCGCAACCAATGATAATTATGTCGTCTATATATAAGAACGCTTGGTTGGGCGCAAGACCAGAAAACGCAATTGCCATCATTCTAGAGAATGAATTTGGTGCTACATTTAGACCAAATGGTAACACTTTCCAACGAAAGGAGCCCTTGTCAGTGCTAAATGCGGTGACATCTCGCGAATCCGGGTGCAGAGGAACCTGATGGAATCCTGAAAATAAATCTATTATAGAAAAATGTTTTGCTCTACCTAGATTATCCAATATGTCATCTATCCGTGGTAAAGGTAATTTATCCGCAACCAATTTTTTGTTAACGGCGCGATAATCCACGCACATTCGGTATGATTTTGTATCGTCTGAGCTTTTCTTCGGAACGAGAATTAGAGGGCTATTAAAATTTGATGTGCAAGGTTCAATTAGTTCGTTCTTGAGTAGATGGTCTACTTGTCTGCTTATTTCTTGTTTTTGGCTGTGTGGCAGTCTGTAATTCCGAGTATACACTGGTGAAGAATCATTCAATCTAAGTTTCTGTTCGTAAAAATTGTTTGTTGTCATTTTGTCGTCATCTAATGAGAAAATGTCTGCGTATTGTTCACAAATTGGCATTAATTTATTTTCAATATCTTTTGGCATTTGATTTTTTAAAATGGTTCTCAATTTTTCTATACGTTCATCACTAACTTTGTTATCATTTATCGAGTAAACGTAAAAATTACTAAGTGTTTCTCGTTTTATATTGTCATTTCTGATACATTTGTATTCATCGGTGGTATTAACTAAACGCAAAATAGGATTATTTGAGTCGATAATAGTTTTACTAATAAAAACGCCATCACAAATTTCATAAGAATCAATAAACATTGGTTCTGTTACATTCCGCAAGTTAAATATCCGAAAAACTTCACACCGTGGTGGAATAAAACAGGTAGAGTTTCCTATACCTTGTAAAATAGGTAACTTTGCTGTATTATTCCTAACGCTTAAAGTTATTTTTTTTTTTTTTTGTGATAATTTTATTATTTATTGAATCTTTAATTATTTAAATTGAATTATCAATAAGTTTTTCAAATCTTAAATCTAAAAAAATATTAAATATAAGTTTAGCCAATGCTAAACAAAATTTTTAATTTCAACGGTTGAAATTAAACGCTTAAAGTTATGGTGAAATTTTTATAATCAATGGTACATCCATTTTCTTTGAGGAAATCCTTTCCTAAAATTCCATTTACTGGAATATTGAAATTATCGTCAACAACGTGTAAAATTTGTGGAATTTGTTGATTTGAAATTATCAGATTTGTGCAAATTGTACCCAGTGTTAGTATTGGGTCATTGGTTATACCAGTGATGCTAATTATTTCATTTTTATTTACAAATGTATCGAAAGTTACGCACGAATTCTTAATTAAGGATATGTCGGCTTGAGTATCAACAAGGAATGTACAGACTTGGTTTGTGTTACTACAGTTTAATCTGATAAAATCGGCATAATTTAGATTTAGACTATATATTGACTTTGGCTTTGTTTCTATTGTTCTTCTTCTATTTCCCTCAACGCCGCTTGTTGAGGGACTTCCGCGTTTAAAGACCTGACGGAAACCCTTGGCTGTACAGTCCGGTTGAAATTATTTTGGTTATTGCCACGATAATTATAATTGTTTTGGTTATTGTCACGATAATTATAATTGTTTTGGTTTTGCCTTGTGTTAAAATTTTGATTGTTTCTTTGATACCCTCTATTATAAAATCGACCTCTACTGTTACCTCGAAAAGAATTATTATTAGGAAAGCGTCGGAAACTATTGCTTTGCTGAAAACTGTTATTTCTGCTTCTACTATTGCTTCTCTTTGGTTTCATTCGTTTGTTCAATTACTAATTTGGCCACTACTTCTTTCGGGTCTGAAAAAACCGAGGATGCCAAAATAGACTTCACTAGATCCGATCTTGCATTGAGGCGACAGGTAGCAATGGTTTGCTCTATTGCCATTTCTTGTGCTTTATTTTTAGTTGTACCTTCGAATACTAGTGAGCGACGTAGTGCATCAGCTAATTCCTCTACCTCTTTAGAGAATTCCGTGTAATTACCGTTTCTGACACTGAGCGCAGCTATTTTGCCAGCTATTACTTTTGAATTGTCCGGTTTATTTTTACTTTTTAAAGCAGTTTTGATATCTTCCACAGTATCAATATTATCTGGCAATACCTCTCGGGCCTTCGCTTCTAGTTTCGACTTGATAAAATTAATAAAAGTCGTTTCTAAATTTGGTTCTGTTAGATCTTTAATTAAATCGATTTTATCCAAAAATGACTGTAATGTTAACGGACTACCATTATAATTTTCTCTAATTATCGACGCACACATCGTAATGTAATTTCTTTTCTGTTCTATTGTAGCCATTTTGCTTGTATTTGATTGAAAATTTTCAAGAATAATATCCGACTTAGATTCTAGCAGAACGCCCTTTCCGACACGTGTAAAAAAATTTTCGTTTGGGTTGTCTAAATTAAACTTAGGGATTTTTGTTTCGTAATTTAGTCTTGCGAAACACTTTTCTAGTAGCTTTCTACAACAATCAGCCTGAACTAAAGTTTTAATTTTATCCGACTCTGATAAATAAATAAAACTTGTCTCGGTATACTCTAATATTGAATTATAACTTGAAGTCAAAAGATGAATATATTCGTTAATTTTCGAAATGTTTGTTGAAATTGGTCTATTTTGCAATATACGTTTTTGAACGCGTTTAAATTCTGCAATTAGTGTCTTATATGTCTTATTGTGCAGCTTAGACATCTATTAGATGTTATTATGTTCGCTGGGATGCTCACTTACTACCTTTATCCTTTTCAGAGCCAAAACCGAATATTCTTGCAATAATAAAATTGTAAAAAAAAGAAAAATAATTTGATTGAACTCACATACGTGTACATATGTATGTTTATTTGATTTTATGTATGTATGTATGTTTTTATTGTAATGTTTTTGTTTATTTTGTGTTTCTTGTGTGTTTTTTTTCACAAATTATTTTTATACATACATACTTATGTACTATGTTTACTATGGTAAAACAACCCTTAAATTTTGCTCGTTATTTTTCATAGCACACACTTGTGTACATCTAGTTTGTATAAATATACACACTTTCCAACATAAAACAATGCAAGAGGTTTTTTCATTTCAAAAAAAAATATTTTTTTTATTTATTTAGTTATTCATTTATATAGTAGTAAATACATATAGTAAATAAATAAAATTTTAGGGTTTTACTTTACTTTTTTATATAGAAATTTTCTTTGTGTTGGTTATGTGTGTATATTTTTGTGTGTTTTGTGTTTGACTATGTATGTATTTGATTGTGTTGGATGGTGTTTGTATATTTGTATAAGTGTATGTATGTATATATATAATTTATTAAAAATGAATATATATGTATAAATATATTATAAGTATGATTTTTTTTATATATATATGATACCCGTTTTTCGTTGTTGGTTAAGCCTCTTGTTGTCATCTCTCTTGTTGCTTGTCTGTTGTCACTGCGTTGTAGACTTTTGTTGTCGTTGTCTTCTCTGTTTTCCGTTTCTTCGTTGAATTCTAATGTTTTATTGTTGTTGTGTCTGTTGTTTTTGGTTATGTTGTGCGCATAAATTTTCTGTTGAGTTTTTTTTTCTTCGTACTTTCGTTGTTTGTTATGGCTTTTTTTTATGTTATGTTCTTGCTTTGTTTAAGTTTGTTTATGTAGATAGGTACATATGTATGTACATATACGTATAATATTTATACTTTATTTTCAATATTTTGTTTTTCCAATATTTTGTTTTTGTTTAATTATCTTACAATATTATTCTTTTTATTGTGTTCTGTTATAACATTTGGTTATTTGTATACATATATTGTATGTTGATGGTTAATTTCATGTTTCACATATAGTTTTATCGTTTCATTTAGTGTTCTTCTTTCTGTGATGTTCTTAAATTTAAATTTTTTTTGAAGTCTTTATATTTTCATTGTTTATTATGTGGGTTCTTCCTTATTATTTTATTTCTTTCATATTGTTTCGTTTTCATTTAGTTGTCTTGTTTTTTTTTCTTAATGTATATAATTTTAAATTTCAGTTTGTTTCTCTTTTTTTTTTCTTCGTTTTATTTTCTGTTTCATTTTGTTACGTTTCATTGTCATTTTATATTGCTTCGTATTTATTTATTTTTGATGTTGTCGTATAGATATACATATGTATGTAAGTATTTACACATTAATACTATGAAACAACTGCACTAACACTTTTGGTGGATATTTTTACACTTGTAAAATGTTTCTGGTTGTTGGTGATGATTGTTGTTGGTATTGTTTTATTTATGTTTGTAATCGATATGTAATGTACGTGTGTATGTCTTATTATTAGTAAAGACTAATAATATCGTAGTACACTTATTTTTATATAAACAATGAAAGTTGCAATGATGCCTATAGTTTTCATGGTTAGTTAAATTATTTAAACCTTTAATGCTTTGTCTTGGATTATATGTATTTTTTATGTAAATTACTTGATGTTTATTTTATAACACTGTTTTTCTTTGTTTTTTTTTTTTTAGCAATTAGTGAAAAACTAATTTCATTTCTACGGTTTCAATGTGCAGTTTAAGAGTGAAACGTTGTGATATAAGTACATACTCGTATGTACATATTAATACCAGTTGGTTATGTACATATTTTGTTATGTATTTTTTTTGTATGTTTCTTTTCTTCGAATTCAGTTTTCTTGTTTTAGTTTATGTATGTACCTATGTATGTATTTTTCCATCACTGTTTCTTTTTTTTGTAGTTTTGTGGTTTTCGTTGCTTTTAATTTCGTTTTAATTTTGTTATTCATTTTTTCAATATTCTGTTTTTGTTAGTTAAATTACAATATTTATTTCTTTTTGTTGTATTATTTTAATTTTGTTTCAATTCCATTTAGTTTCTTTTCATTTTCGTTTACTTGTTACTAAGTGTTATTAATTTTGTTTGTACCTGTTTTTAGATTTGTTCTCTGTTTTAAAGTTCTTTTTATGTTTTTTTTTTTCTACAGTTATTTTTAACTGGTATTTCTCTTATGAGTTTTTAGTTTTTCAAATTTTATTTTTTCGTGACTGTACTTACTAATTTCTTGTTTTTCTCATTTTACTTTCATTTTTGTTCTTGTGCTGTTTTTCCTTTTTATATATATGTAATATTAAGGAAGACACACGATTAATTTCATTTAGAAAACACAACCCCACTAATATAAGTTACGACCAAAAAATAGTTTGTTTTCTTAATAAAATGATTTGTACTTTCAGCTTTGGTTTTGCTTTGCAAAATTCGGTTCAATTTTAGCACGTTTCTCCTTTATTAGTCGATTAATAATTTTTAAAACACTTATTTTTTTTTTTTATGTTTTCCAACAAATATGTACATATGTAAATTTTAGTGACTTCTTAACGATGCAGTTGCACCTCAACTTCGCTTATACATACATATGCAGAATGTATGTATGATATTATGTGTCAATTCTCTTACAACACAGTTTAGGTATGTAACAAACGTTTTAATAATTTAATAGGCACATACTTACATATTTACCGGTATAGGTACGTATAAAAGTTTTATTTTGTTTTGCAATAATGCTTTTGTTGGAAAAAAAATATCAAATTGCAAAAATAGTTAGATATACTGATACAATTTAAATTGTTGCTGATTGATTAACGTCACAGTAGATAATTTATAATTAATAAAAATTTCGCAAATCAAATTTGTTTTGTAATACTTGTTTTTGGTAAGAAAATAACACTTCACTGCTTTTGTTAAACAATTTCTTTTATTGACAATATTTTGTTTTTTTTCAATACGTTGTCTACGTTTTTTTTTTTTTTTTAGTCCACTCCACTTTTTACATTTTCTGATTGTGAATTTTTTTCTTCGGTCCTGTCACGGTCGCCATGTTGTACTCCGTAAAATAAAAATGCACTTGTTGTTACTTTAAAGATTATGATACGAATGTTCTATTCGTTTCTTTATTGTTCTTTCTATACCTACAACACATTGATGCCATCGAGTCTCGTCGAGTCTCGATAACATCGATTATATGCAAAGTGCCAGAGATGGCACTACATATTCAGTTGCGACGATTATAAAAACGCGTCTGTTCACTACGAGAGTTGAAACTGAATTGATAATTTGTCAATATGAAAAAATAATTACAGGAAGTACATAAAATTCTTTTTATTCTTTTATAAAATAAAAAGACCATGTGCTTGATATTATTATTAGAAAGATAATTTTATTATTTATTGAATCTTCAATTATAGATTAAATTATCAATCAGTTTTTTAAATCTTAAATCTAAAAATATCTATATATATAAAATTGTAACGTTACTGACTGACTGATTCATCATCGCACAGCCTAAACGCCTGACGGCAAAAACTTGAAATTTGGACCAGGGCTTGGTCTCTCCCCAAGTCGATCCACTAAGACGGGATTTTTGGAAATTCGAATGTTTAGGGGGTAAAAAAGGGCAAAAACCGTACCCTTATATCTCTAAAACTAAAAGAGATACAAAAAAAATTTCATTCTTATCGTTGTTCTTTAGCGGACAGGTGTCTGGTACTTTTTGGAAATTCAGACCTTTAACTAGAGGTGTGTAGCTCCTGAACGAACTAGTTCAACTGAGCGATTCACACAAGTGAGCTATATGAGCCGCTCACTTTACTGAGCGTTTTTAGCTCAGTAAGTGAGCGCTCTTTACAATCAATCAACTCAATTTCATGTATTATGACAATTGGATTTTACGTACCCTAAAGAGCTTTTATTTCGTATGGAATATGACATTTGGCACAATACAATACTTTTGCGATAGTATCTACAGTATTGTATTAAATAAGGGTTGATTTTGATAGCCAGCGTTGCCAAATGAGCTAATTTATCTTTACTTTGTAGTTTTTCTAAGCATTGATCAATTTTGAAATATTTTATTTAAAACATTAAATATATAAATACAGCAGACTGCAGGATTTATATTTTACCGTATTGGTCTGAATTTTGTTATATTAATTCCAATTTCTGAACCTATTATTCCTGCCCCATTTTCCTTATATCACAGTGCTAAGGTTTAATCTTACTTCTTTATACCTGCTAATATTGGGAAGAATAACAACCAAAGTATTCTTGAATTATGTCATTTAATGCCAAACGTAAATCATGAAACAGATGATGATGACTGATACTCATTAGGTTTAAAGAATTATTAAAAAAAAAATTTATTGATAAGTTTTGGGAACAGAATTATTGGAATACCAATTATATGAACAACTTTAAATTTAGTATCATTATTCTCAAATAACAGAAAGTTAAAAATATGTTTGGGGCAAAGGAAAATATTTAAGCAATTTTCCAAAAAAATTACTAATTTTTAAAACTTTTTGATGCATGAATATTTTTTCACAATATTTTATATAAATTAATTATTTTGAATTTTTCTTATATTTGTTTTTTACATGGGTGTCACTCGATCAAGATTTGTTTCAATTTACTAAACACTCACACATTTAAAAATTGACTATCAAATTGATATAAATTTTGCTTTCAAGTTTTTTTTTCAATTTTTCATTCAAGTAGCACTGAAGTCAGACGTCTAGTTTTTATTCTCTTTCAAGAAATTTTCACAAACTGCTTGTCAAAATTCACAAAAATTGAAAGCTGTGACATAGGGTTCACGCGATTTCAAAGCAATTTGCTTTCAAGAACACAAAAAATTATGGCGGCGGAATATATGTACTTATGTATGTATATGAAAACTATTGAAACACTCAATTGAACGAAAATTTGAAAGCAAATTCTCAGCAAATTTTAAAAGTGTGAGTGTATTGGTAAAAAAATGAGAGGGGATTGAATCTTGAAACAAAAATTGGATGAAAACTTGATCGTGTGACACCCAAGTAAACAGCAACCATTTTAAGTTGTGTTTCTTGATTAGATCTTGAGCGCAAATTGCTTTCAAATTGCTTGCAGTCTACGACACAGCTATCAATTTTTGTGAATTTTTACGAGCAGTATGTGTTAAAAAAATTGATAACAAATCTTGATCGTGTGACACCTATGTTAAGCTAAGGTCCCACTATCGGTGCAATGTACCAATTTTCGTCACAATGCATGTACCGATAGTGTGAACGGAAACAATTTTTCAAATTACGACATTCTGCGCCGAAATTGTGCTGAGTATGGACAATCAAAATCAACCTTGAAGCGCCGATAATGTGAACACGCTATTGCACAATGTTGACCAATCAATTTGTAAAATATGCGCCGATTTTTATCGGCAACTCGTGCGCCGATCACAGTCAACAATCAGTGCCGATACACGGGATGGAAAATTTTAAATTGCACCACCTTCTAAAACTAAATTTTTTTAAGCTTAGTTGTACCAAAATTAATTTTTGATTATCTTTTATGCATATAAGTAAATTTTATTAATTTGTTGTGGGGTAGCAAATCTACATATATGCATTTCGTTGTTAGCCAAATACCAACTCATCAATAGATCTTTACCATTCATGTTTAAAAAATTCCAAAACTCATCTTCTCATACATGAACTCGCAAAAATAAATTTGCGAATTACTAAAGCATACGCAAAATAGCTTTTAAAAAACTTTAAAAACATCACGAATATTTTTTCTTCATTCGATATAAATCTGTTTACTTTTCTTATAACTTTTATACAGTTACACAACCTTTTGTTGGCAATAAAAGTATTTACAAGGCAAAATGAAAAACAAACTTCCCTTTTACAAAATATAACCTTTTACTCAAGTATTTATGCTGTTAGTAAAGATCAACTGATGAGTTTAGCTAACCCATACCAAGTAATAATATTTTAAAAACATATATTCCTAAGTATTTGTTCGAATAAAATGTTATATTTTATTCATATATATTAAAACATTAAATATAACATTTGTACTGTTTAACAAAAAAAAAAAACAAAACGATTTTGCTAAAAGATTGCATTTGTAACGATTTTACCATCCCTGAAAACATCTGTTTACAAAATAACAAGAATAAAAAGGACGTGCTGCGTAGTAGAGCTGCAAAACAATCGGTAGTACTATCGATAGTATCGATAGTTTTTTTTTAGACTGATTATCGATAGTTTCTTTTCGATAGTGATACTATCGACAATTTTTTAAAGTATAATTTTTTAAATATATGAATCCCCTTATATGTAGCCAGTATAACATTTGTAACAACAGGTTCGTAGCCTCCTTTAAATTTATATACTTCCACAAATAAAAACAAGTTATTTTAACTGCGCTACCTAAATCAGTGCGTTTAGCTACCTAAATCTACCAAAATTGTTATCTGATTTTAATTATAAAAATTTATTTAAACCCAAGAAATGTGTTGTTGTACTTGCTTTATATGATTTCTTATTTTTCATACAATTATACATATATTATAATTATACATTATTTATAATTATACATATATTATAATTTACAAAAAAAAAAAAAAAAAAAAAACGGTTGTATCTCTCTTTGTGATAGAAGAGTAGTATTAAAAAATAAAGTTTTTGGCATCTACTGAAAATTTTAAAATTTTGAGTAAATACCCTGTTGTTGATCAAGTGCGATACGTTTACTATGTTTAGTTTTTAATTGTTTATATTATTCATGGGCAAAATAAAATTTATGTTTTAACAATCAGTAACTTTCTTTTATTTATATAAAATAATTTTTTCAATGTTGCGAAAATAGCTGACAAAGATGAAAAACTTTATCTAACGCCTAGATACATACATAAGCATGTACATTAAGGAAATAACTTTTTAACAATTTTTTAAAATATCAAAATTGGCATAGCACAGTCCGATAGAGCATAAAAAACTTTAAGGGAACGCATATTTATTTTTTCGCTAAAGTCAAAAAAGTTCACACACCAACCGTGATGAACCCCACCTGGATAACAATCTTGTCGCGATGTGGTGGCTTAAGTACTGGCTGTGGTATCTGCCTTTTGCTCGGAAACTATGGGTTAATGCTAAGCTTCCCTACAGTACCTCCGAGCCAAAGGCACGAAGCTATAAAGGCCGGTATACTAAAGGTTATCCAACCCCCAAACCGAGGTGTTACGCGACCCGTGCCTATCGAATTTTTGCATTCGGGGGCAAGAGACTGTATTTTAACGGAGCCTTGCTGATACCTGGGCACCTCAGCAAGTAATGACGCCCTTACGACGTTACAGGGGGCTATGACGTGGTGGACCTACTGACCCCCACACTCGTGGGAACCTTATGACCAACAAACAAAAAACAACAACAACAAAAAACCAACAACAACAACAACTAACGACAAGGCACAACAGGACTCAAATGACGGGACTTTGACGACGGCGAGCGGGGTGGCTACACCAGACCCTGTCAGCCAACGAACAACTGGTGTGGTGAGTAGCCAGGGTGGCACACCCAACCTGACTACTCACCAAAAGGCATCACAGCCAACAGGCGGATGCCAAAAAACCCGCGGTGAGGTACTTGTGGATTTCGGGTCCAGTACCTCCAAAGCCGCCAAAGCCCTTGCCGCCAAGGCGGCAAAACCTACCTTTTTAGGGACCAGTTCCGTCAAGGCAAGGCCGGACGAACCGGGCACCCTCAATGTGCAAATTGCAGGCAAAAAGACCGAGAGGAAAACCTCCGGCCCCAATACCCTGCCACCCCCTGCCAATCCCGGCAACAAAACAGGTCCTGGGCACATTACGCACTCAAAAAGGGCTGCAACAACAAGGCATTCCGCCTTGCGTTTTATTTCGACCTTAGGGTCTTTACCTGCTGATCAGCTCACAAATGAGCAGACAGCTTCCTTAACATGGGCAAAAGCCCATATGGCTGCACTGCGCAGCAATCCTCCCCCTGCTACAGGGCTTAAACGGCAACGTTCAGAGGAGGAGAACGCGTCAGCCAACCCCTCGGGGACTAAACGTCCGAAACACGCCTCAGTCGGTAGTGGCTCCTATAGTGAGGTAGCCAAAGGCCACCTCGTAAGAGCCATCATAGACAGGGGTGTAGGTGACGGTGCCATGTCACACGATAAGTGGGACATGGTAAACAAGAAACTGGTAGGGGTTTTCTGGAAAGTCTACCAAGACAATCCGAGACCCCCCCCCCCAGTGCAGTGATTTTGGCTGGCACCAAAATCATATTAAGTTGATGGCCTGTGCAGACGAGCGCTCAGCGACGTTGCTAAAGCAGGCCATTGATCGTATTGGTGAAGTATGGCAGGGCGCTAGGCTGGATGCGGTTCCTATGGAGGAGATTCCCAGATTACCTAGGGCCTTTACCATCATACCAGATGAACCATCGGCACCGGAGGAAATCCTTAAGATCCTTCGATGCTGTAACCCCGACCTACCAACCAGCGACTGGAAGGTAGCAAAGGTGTCAGCAGCCGAAGGGTGTAAAAGGAAAGTGATTCTGATCCTGAATCAGGAGTCGCTGGCGCTAGTTCGGAAGAGGCAGAACAAGTTGTTCTACTGCTTCAGCACAATTTTGTTGCGCGTCTACCGGACTGACGCCAGACGGAATCGCGACCCGGGCCATGAAGGCGTACCGTCAAAAGCCGGCATGCTAAAGGTTGTTGCCGCGAACTCAACTGACAGAGAAGATGCTCAATCAACCTCCTCGTTGGTTGACGGCTTCTCTGAACGGTTGAACGTCGCGGATGATGACGAAGACGATCTGCTGGCCTCTGATGAGGACCAGGAGGACGTCGACGTCACAATAATAGAAAAAAAGGACAATGGTGAAGGTGACTCAAGTCAACCTACACCACTCTAAAGCAGCATCAGCTGCAATGCTTCTCCGAGTGGTAGAGAGGAAGGAGGAGCTGGTAATGGTCCAGGAACCCTGGATCCATAAAGGACGGGTTTGTGGACTAAACCTCAGGGGCTACAAGCTCTTGGTGGCCAATGGTGCAGGTAACATCAGATCTTGCATATTGGCTAAAAACTCTTTACGCATCTTCATTTTATCTGATTACAGTGATGAGGATACTGTGACTGCAGCTATGGAGACTGAAACCGGCAACATTTGGGTCGTCTCCAGCTACATGGCTCACGACCACGGAGAGCGTCCACCAAACAACTTGGTACGTGGGGTTGTGGCTAAAGCAGAAACCACAAGGACGCCTATCATAATCTGTGCTGATGCGAACTCGCACCACATCACATGGGGCAGTAATGACACCAACGCACGAGGTGAGTCTCTCTTCGATTTTATTATCAATAATAATCTCGAAATAGTAAATAGGGGTTCAGAACCAACTTTTATCGTCTCAAACCGGAGTGAGGTTTTAGATATTACACTGATTAGTGCACACCACAACAGTTTAATTAGCGACTGGAAGGTTTCGGACGACTGTTCCTTCTCTGACCATCGTTATATTGATTTCTCCATAGGGTTTCGTGAAAATAGACCGAATCCTCTGATAAACAGAAGGAAAACTAACTGGGAGTTGCAGAATAATCTCCTCCGCAGCACTCTTAGCTCCTTCCCCATTATTAACAACACGACGGATATCGATACGGCAATAGATCTCTTCAACGAATCTTTCTGCTATGCAACAAATCTGCCTTGCAAAACCACGATACGCAAAGGCAAAAGCAAACCACCATGGTGGTGCCCTGATATCGCTCACTCGCGAAGCGAGTGCCGCAGACTCTTTAAAGACGCTAAGCGAACAGGTGACTGGTCGCGATACAAGTCCTCACTTAACAGGTTCAAAAACCTTGTTAGAAACGCAAAAAGGAAGTCTTGGAGGAATTTCTGCAGTGGTGTAGAAAGCTCCTCCGAAACCAACCGATTGCGTAAGATAATAGCTACCTCACCGGTGGTACCCAGCTACATACAAAAACCATGTGGAAGCTGGACTCTTAGTAGCCAAGAAACGCTCAGCGTACTACTTGATACTCACTTTCCCGGCAACGCCCCGGTTCCGACAATAGGGACCGATGCAGGCGATATAAATACTTCGCCTGATTCAGTTATTATACCGCTGGACAATGACAGAATCAAATGGGCGATCAATACTTTCGATCCATTCAAATCTCCTGGACCAGATGGTATCATTCCAGCGGATCTACAGAGAAATATGGATCTAGTCGTGCCCTGGCTCTCTGAAATTTTTAAAGAGTGTCTGAGAAGGGCATACATTCCGGCTTGCTGGAATCTGTGCAAGGTCGTCTTCATCCCCAAGGGGTGCAAGACGTCTCACACTAAACCTAAAGACTTCAGGCCTATCAGTCTGACGTCTTTTCTGCTCAAAACACTGGAAAGAGCTATAGATATACATCTCAGAATGTCCATACCGAAGGAACTTCTATCCCCCCCACAGCACGCCTACACAAAGGGCAAGTCTGTGGAAACTGCTCTCCACTCCCTGGTCAGCCACATAGAGAAATCTCTCGAATACAGGGAATTCACTATGGTGGCTTTCCTGGACATAGAGGGCGCCTTTAATTTTGTCAAAACGGACTCAATAATCAACAGCATGGTAGAGATGGGAATCGATATCAATATCTGCAGGTTTGTAAAAAATCTGCTAACTAAAAGGGTCATAAGCGCATCGTTTGGATCTGCCACTTAATACAGGGCAGTGAATCGAGGCACTCCACAAGGGGGCGTCTTGTCACCTCTCTTGTGGAATCTGACCATCAACTCTCTTCTGCTAAGCCTAGAGCGGAAGCTGGTTAAAACCGTAGCTTACGCTGACGACGTGGCAATAGCTATCTCTGGCAAATGCCTGAGCACAATATCTCAGTGTATGGAGTCTGCTCTGACGATCCTCAGCAAATGGAGTGTCAGCTGTGGGCTCGGCGTCAATCCGGCGAAAACCGAATTGGTGCTATTCACCAGGAGGCACAAAATCGAAGACTTTGCGCCCCCTAAATTAAACGGGACCACACTAAAAATCTCGGATAACGCTAAGTACCTGGGCGTAATCCTAGACAGTAAACTATCTTGGAACCTAAACACCCAGTATAGAGCAAATAAGGCCCTCGTGGCTATTTACACCTGTAAAAGAGCGATTGGTCGCAACTGGGGCATCGAACCCCGAGGGACCAATTGGATCTTTGAGACGATAGTTAAGCCCATAATGTTTTATAAGGTTATAGTCTGGTGGGAAGCGACAGAGAAAGACTCCCACCGACGAACTATAGAAAAAATTTTTAGGCTAGCGGCGATCCTGATAACGGGAGCGCTCAGGTCTACTCCAACGAAAGCACTGTTCGCTATGCTGAACTGGCTTCCGGTGGACGTTCTGGCCAAACAGCTAGCTCTGTTCGCGGCGATAAGATTGAACGCTACATGCTCATGGACGAGAACCGATCTTGGTCACTCCAAGATTCTCAGGCAGCACCAAGCGCTCCATGACTTTACTGACTACTGCCCACCGGAACCTTATTTCGGCGGGCTATTTAAATCTATTGTTCCCAATAGGGAAAACCACTCCTCACCCCCTGCCACCGATGGAGCCACCAGAGTATTCACTGATGGCTCCAAAAGAGGCGTAAACACCGGGGGCGGTTTCTACGTGGAAAACTTCAATGTGAAGGTTCCATTCAGACTTCGGGATGGCTGTAGCGTCCTACAAGCTGAAGTCTCGGCCATTACAAGAGCGGCAAGATGGCTTAGGTATTACAGGATATCGGGAGACATCCTTATTTTTACCGACAGCAAAGCGGCCATTGCCGCTATCAATGGTGTATACACTACATCTACGGTGGTGAATGAATGCCGGAAATCTCTAAACGAGATAGCGAGACATTCAAGAGTAACACTAGTTTGGACTCCAGGGCACTCAGAGTGCGCTGGAAACGATATTGCGGACGAAATTGCCTAAAGGGGCGCATCATTGAGCAACTCGATGTTATGCCACTTCGTTGGCATTCCTCTATCTTACTGCAAGCGATTGATCCAGCAGGAATCATACAATCTTGCTCAAGAAAGGTGGGAACAAGAGCATACCTGTCAAATCTCCAGGTCCACTTGGCCCCGCTACAGCCTGCACAGAACTCGTGATCTGCTCAGGCTTGGTAAATGTCATACAAGACGATTAATAACAGTGCTAACAGGGCACTGGTGCTTCGGGACTCATGCCAGAAGGATGGGCCTAAGTTACAATGACTACTGCAGAAGTTGTAACGATGAGGAGGAGGAAGAAACAGTTCTTCATCTTCTATGTCAGTGCCCCGCCCTTGATAGCGTTAGGGCGAGTACTTTGGGCTTCAATACTCTGCCCGACCTTGACAGTCTGGCGAACATGAGGCTAATCAGCCTATCCTCCTTTTTACAACAATCAGGATGGTTTGATTCGGCGACAGGACAATCACAGGAAATTGAATAATCAATCGACTGTGCCTTGTCCGCTGTAGGGTATCACAAAGGGACCGAATTAACGGACCCAAGTGCGTCTCGTCTTGGACGTGACGGCCCTCGAAACCTAACCTAACCTAACCTAACCGTGATGAAGTTTTGAAAATTTTTAATTTTCTTTTTGGTTAAGAAAAAATATTTAAAACAAGAAATAGCTCAAGTATAAAATTTCATTAATATTTAGAGATGGTAAGAGGTTTTTCCGCAGACCAAAACGTATCTTTAACCTCTTTTAACAAAAAAAATTAAAAACGAATAAAAAACACCGTATTTAATTATGAATATTCAATATAATAACTGTATAGAAAAACCAATTGGTGCGTGAACTTTTTTGAGAAAAATTACAAAAGATTATGATTTTCGTGGTTACTATGACTTGGTTAACCTCATGGTACTATGCGAAAATATTGGTTATGCCCCTAAAGCTAAGACCCCACTATCGGCGCAATGCACCAATTTTCGTCGCAATTCATGTGCCGATAGTGTGACCGCACACAATTTTTCAAAATGCGACAATCTGCGCCGAAATTGTGCTGAGTATGGACAATCAAAATCAACCTTGATGCGCCGATAATGTCAACCCACTATTGCACAATGTTAAGCAATCAATTTGTAAAAAATGCGCCGATTTTTGTCGGCCACTCGTGCGCCGATCAAAGTCGACAACCAGTGCCGATACACGGGCTGGAAAACCGAATTTTGAAATTGCACCACCTTGTAAAACTATTTTTTTAAGCTTAGTTGTACCAAAATTAATTTTTAATTATCTTTTATGCATTTAAATTTTATTTATTTGTTGTGGGTTAGCAAATCTACATATAGGCAAAAAATTAATAAAAATTTTAAAAACAAATTCTTGAGTATTTGCTGGAATAAATGTTATATTTTATGCATATATTTTTAAAAAATTGTTATGGGTTAGGTAATCTATGTACATATATGCATTTCGTTGTTAGCTTAATACCAACTCATCAGTAGATATTTACTATTCATATTTAAAAAGTTCCAAAACTCATCTTCTCATACATAAACTCGCAATAAAAAGTTTGCGAATTACTAAAGCATACGCAAAATTGCTTTTAAAAAACTTTACAAACATCACACAAATAATTTTTTTTCATTCGATATAAATCTGTTTACTTTTCTTATAACTTTTATACAGTTACACAACCTTTTGTTGGCAATAAAAGTTTTTATAAGGCAAAATAAAAACAAACTTCCCTTTTACAAAATATAACCTTTTACTCAAGTATTTATGTTTTTGGCAAGGATCAACTGATGAGTTGGTATTTAACTACCAACGAAATGCATATATTTAAATTAGCTAACCCATAACAAGTAATAATATTTTAAAAACATATATTCCTAAGTATTTGTGTGTTATGAGTCATTTTCCCCTAACCAACAGAAGTATCAGCGACAGCAGAACATACGCTGCACACACATACTGACGTTGAGTTATTTTCCCCCAACCAACAAAAATACCAACGACAGCAAAATTCCGCTGCATGCATTACTGAAGTTATTACCAGTAATTTTCCTACAGATATATGCTGACGATGCAATACCGTTGCATACATGTATATGCCAGTAACTTTCCTACAGAATATGCTGAATTTGCATACTAGCACACTTAACAATGACCACGCCGGCGGCAGCGAACGTCAGCAGCATCGTTCAATCAGACAGCGAAATTGGGTATAAAAGCGGAGGGTGATTTGGTATGGACCTGCAATGTAGTCAGTCGATCCTAGTCAACTGGAGTCAGTCGAGTTAATTCTTAACACATAACACAGATAACAAAAACCTGTGAAGGCTAAATAACATTTTAAACATAACATGTGGTTAATAAAAAAAAATAAATAATAAAAATAAATCTTTTAATTTAAACATAACATTTTGGCGCAGCCGGTAGCCGCGTAAATAATAACATCAAAGAACTATAATAATCCTTGTGTTGATCTTGCTCAAGAAAAAACTGTCCAGTGTAGCAAAACCAACAATACATAAAAGTCTAAATTCTAGCTACCTTGTATTGTTGCATCCTACATTCGACGGTGTAGAACTGCACACGACAAATACATAAAAGTCTAAATTCTAGCTACCTTGTATTGTCGTTAGAGGACTAATCGCTAAAGCGGATCAAGGCAAAAAGGAGAATTACTTTGATTGTAAAAATTCTGCGCGGTTGCGAACAAACACATAATATAAAATAATAATAATAATATAAAGTGAAAATAAGCCTAAACCACAGACCACTATGAGGATAATAACCAGCGGAACATGGGTAAGTAGAAGACAGATTTAATGGACAACCCACAGACG
The DNA here is from genome assembly GCA_947311025.1 of Lypha dubia. Lineage (NCBI taxonomy): Eukaryota > Metazoa > Arthropoda > Insecta > Diptera > Tachinidae > Lypha > Lypha dubia. The sequence continues at coordinate 29,792,979 of OX371265.1, read as the reverse complement.
CAGACAGACAAATTAATAGAACGACAAGTATAGTTACTAAATGGACAGTCTACAAGTTTTTGCGTGGACACAGCCCACTACCAAGATGATTACCAGCGGAACATTGAAAGACGATCACCGTCACCCCAGCAAAACCATACTACTGAGAGAGCGGAAATTGAAAGGATCAAAATGCCTTCGCTGTATGAGATTATTAAGATAGTTAACAACACGGTCCCATCATTTTTCGGGACCGATGGACCTGACTTACCATCAGAAGTATGCAGGTACATACAAGGCTGCAAGATGGTAGAAAGAGAAGTACTCACAGGGGCAAATAACGTCCTAACACAAGATGTGATACAGTGCCTGAAATTGCGACTGCTGGGGGGTGCATACTCAAAATAATCCCAGATGACTTTTGGTTCAGTGGACGCATACTGTAACACCATCAAGAAGTTTTATCTAAAAAATAAAAGCCTGGATAAGATAAGGGAGCTGATCTTGGGTTGCAAACAGAGCATCAGAGAGTCAGCATGCAAATTTGGAGAACGCCTGGATAGCCTATTAAATGAGGCAAAAACAACAATAGAGAACGAATGGCCGGTGGGACCTGGCCGCCAAACCATGCTGAAGGACTTCAAACGGATAGCAGTGAGAAGTTTCATCAAGGGGTTGAAAGACCATGCTCTCAAAGCTCGATTCGTGGGGCAGGAGGAGGAAGAGCTCACTAAGTTGATAGAAATAGTCGAGAACGCTGAGGAATTGTTTGGCGAACCAACGCACAGTATCAACACAATAGATTCAGAAGTTCCCTGTAGTTTTTGTAACAGGACGGGGCATGAATAGAATAACTGCAAAAAGCGGCTAAAAACACCATACTGTATGAGCTATGGAAAATAAGGCCATGAAATGGAGCCACTGTGCAGGAATATCGTGAGCTGTACGTTCTGTGGAAACAGCGGGCACAATGTGGAAAACTGCAGAAAGAGATTAGGCTCCTTATACTGCCGATTGTGTAGGATAAACGGTCACAAGGAAACCGCTTTCTGCGAGCCAAGAAGAAACATACCAAACCAAAATCAATTGGATAGAAGGACGGCAGAAAACAATAGGAGGACAACAAACATAGAATTCCGTGGAAGCCCACAAAATATGAACAGAGGGGCAAACAGAAACAATTGTACACTCCCGACCTGCTTTAAATGTCAGCAACAAGGACATTTTGCACGGGACTGCAGAAGTAATGGTAGACAGACTGAAGCAATGGGTGCAGGGATCTACCAACAGGCACGAAATAGCAACAACGGCAGGGACCTAGCTAACAATGCCGTAGAGACCCATAGCAACACAAATCGGACATATGCTCAGGGAAACGAAATTCGGCCCAGTTATCGCCAATAACTGGGGTCCGGCAAATTAACAGAAAATTAGATTGGCATAAAAAAGAGAACAAATACAAGTATAATAAAGAAACAGAAACAAAGAATCGGGTAAATAAAGATGATACGGAGACTGACTCAGAAACAGAGCAGCCAACCAGGATAGTAACCGAGGCAGTTGTACACTCGGTAAATAAGGAGAACGGACGCACTATAGAAGAAAATACTGCGAAAGATAATAAATTAAACAAAAAAAAGGAGGAAAAAAGTGAAGAGATAATGCCAAATATAAATAGTAGTACTGAATCACCGGGCAATGTGGACACAGTTTTTATGACGCTACCCTGCAAAGGAGCTAGGGAGCGAAAATTGGTCTTACTTGTGGATACGGGAGCAGTTACTAAAGTGCCGGTTAATATCATATCAAGAGATAAAACCGTGGTTGTGCATAAACAGGCAAATCAAGAGAACGGGCAAACTTTGGAAGTGAAAGCAGAAAAGGACAAAGTATTAAAACATAAATATGAAGAGAAACAAAGTGAAGAGATAATGCCAAATATAAATAACACAGTTTTTATGACGCTACCCTGCCAAGGAGCTAGGGAGGAAAGATTGGTCTTACTTGTAGATACGGGAGCAGTTACTAAAGTGCCGGTTAATAACATTTCGAGAGGCAAAACTGTGGTTGTACAAAAACAGGAGATTTCCCCTGGAGTTTATGTTGCAACCGAGAAAGATATCCCATGGAGGAAGGAAATCCAGTCGAGCTTTTCAAATTTCAACCACTACACGCAGTATGGAGGAACACAACAACACACATTGTCATTGGCAAAACAGGGAGAAAGAATAAGGCGTCTAAAAACCAACATTATGACGGAAATGAATTGGAAAAAGAGAAGAAGGAAAAACTCACCGCAATATCGACGTTATTGATATTTAGGGTCTTCAATGGCTGAAATATAAAAGAAATACATATTTATACAGGACTATAATAAGAAAACATGGAACATACCTTGAAGGGACAATGGAAAAATTTCCTTAAGATGGTTCCAACTTGAGGACCCGGGGACCCAGTTTGACGTCAAGGATCTGAAAGAAGCAAAATAATTAGTAAAAGGAAAAGGTTAAAAAAAGGATGGACCGCTACTTACACGGTATCACCTTCTAATCGATCAACGGATATTTTTCTAAAAATAAAATTAAGCAGACAGATTAGTTAGAAGCAGTAACAAGCAAAGAACACAAAATTTTTTTTAATTAACAAGAGAAGTAGTATACAAGAAACCACGGATACAATTTTCAAGAGCAGTCTTTAGACTTTACAAAATACAAATAAATGCAATTTAAATTGAATAAAATTCCGTTAAAATAAAAACAAAAAGTTAATTTACTTACGTTTTTTTTTCTGCATGAGTATGTTTGGTGGATTCTGTTGGGTTACTGGTATTCCAGTTTCTCAATCCACTCGGACACTTCTATGTATTTTTTTTTTGGGTTTTCAATTTTTCTATAAAAGAAAATTAGGTAACCGTGGATTTTGTTTTGTTTTTCAATTTATTTAGAACTTTTTGTCACAAAATTAATGACTGCATAGCAGTAGAAACAGAAAGCAATTGCAAAAATTTTTAATGTTTGCGTCTGTAGATGTTTGAATAATAAAAACAAAACCCTGCAGTTTTATGCACATTAATAGAAACATAAATAAAGCAATTGCAAACATTTTTAATGTTTGCACATGCTTACAACTGCAGGGTAAAAATGAATGCAATATATCCAAACTGAAACATTTTTTTTTCCTTAATTTTTTTTTTGCATGAGTTGAGTTGTTGAGTACTTGACTGTGAAATATGATTACACAGCAAAATTCTGCCAGACTATTTCACAGCCGGGTACAACTGAATAAACAGATATACACATGCATGTATGTGTGTGAGAATACAAATACATAAGTTTGGCATTGACATTGAAACAAAAATAAAAGCCAAACATACATACATGCATGGTATTTCAGTAATACTAACAATAATAATAAAAAGCACGAATTAATCTATGTTTGAATGTAAGCTTTTAAGCTAAAATGAATAATGAACATTGAACAATGAATAAAAATTTCAAGTACAGAAACTAAAATTTAATTTTCAAATAACAAGCAACTTATGAAATAATTTCAACAAATTTCCTATTAATATTTATTTTTGTCTTTCTTCTAAATAACAAACTATTTGCAATTTTAAACTTTCCTAATTTTCTGCCATTTTTGCTGTTGATTTAAAAAAATTATACGCAAGTGAATAATTTTTCTTTCAAATCATTAAAACAGCAAAGGTGTTAAAGTTCTTTCACAAAGACAAGGATAAATACAAGCTAAACTAAACTCATTTTTTTTATATATATGAAAAAAAAAGGAGAGGAAAAAATGTTTAAATAAGTTGAAATTTGATATATGTAGTACTAAATGTAATGAAGTTTTTTTTTTCTCTTACTCAATTTTGCTACGTTTTCAAATAATTTAAGAATTTTCAATTTCTTGTATGACTTTATTTCAAGGTTAATATAAGAGTACATATATATAAATATCAATACACATACACAATAATTATACAATTAACTTGTAAATGCATAACTATTATAAATTTTTTGTGTGTCATACATACATACAATTTTATATTAAGTTGGAAATAAGAAAAAACACACCATTAACAATACACATATATATATACTTATTTTTGCAATGTTTTCAAATAATTTAAAAATTTTCAATTTCTTGTATAAGTTTATTTCAAGGTTAATATAAGAGTACATATATATAAATATCAATACACATACACAATAATTATACAACTAACTTGTAAATGCATAACTATTATAATTTTTTGTGTGTCATACATACATACAATTTTGTATTAAGTTGAATAGAAAAAAAAACATACAATTAAAAATACACAAAATACAATACAAATAGTTTCATGTAAGAAAAAAAAATTTTGATATAAGTATATGTAAGAAGAAATTGTTAGTTATAAGATTAAAAATATTAACCAGCGTTTTAAAAATCAACCAACAATCATCATCCCGTTAACAATGAAGAATCCAACAATCATCAACAGCAGCCTATATCTATCAACCTCACGCAACCGCAAAACCTATATACGACACCACAACGCATACATGGACGAAAAACCCAGTTTCGACAACAATAAAGAATCCAATCCAACGATCAACAGACAGACAGCCATAACCTTCAACCTCACACAACCATAATCAACAGTTAAAGCTATATGCGATGGCACAACACATACATGGACGGAAAACGCAGTTCCGTTAGAAAATGGGAAATCACCCCAACGTCAGTAACAACCTCGACATTTCACCAACAATATCATATTTTTTCCTTGGAGACGCAGCAAACGTACCAAGTCGACAGACACTCAGCAGCCACCAGCTAATGGTAAACTGCGGACCTTCAGGCAATCGAGGCTCGGGAGATAATTACATATTACTCCGAGAGCTTCCAAAGCTGTATCGCCAAGGTAGTCGGATGCATACACACATCTATTTTGACTTGATTCCAGAAGGATGGCTACGAAACATCCTAAGACAGGATGTTTCTTGTCCGTAAGGGGGGAGGGATGTTATGAGTCATTTTCCCCTAACCAACAGAAGTATCAGCGACAGCAGAACATACGCTGCACACACATACTGACGTTGAGTTATTTTCACTCAACCAACAAAAATACCAACGACAGCAAAATACCGCTGCATGCATTACTGAAGTTATTACCAGTAATTTTCCTACAGATATATGCTGACGATGCAATACCGCTGCATACATGTATATGCCAGTAACTTTCCTACAGAATATGCTGAATTTGCATACTAGCACACTTAACAATGACCACGCCGGCGGCAGCGAACGTCAGCAGCATCGTTCAATCAGACAGCGAAATTGGGTATAAAAGCGGAGGGTGATTTGGTATGGACCTGCAATGTAGTCAGTCGATCCTAGTCAACTGGAGTCAGTCGAGTTAATTCTTAACACATAACACAGATAACAAAAACCTGATCAAACACCAGCCTTAAAAAGCGGGTCCCTGTGAAGGCTAAATAACATTTTAAACATAACATGTGGTTAATAAAAATAAATAATAAAAATAAATAATAAAAATAAATCTTTTAATTTAAACATTACATGTGCGACTAAAATGTTATATTATATATATATATATATATATTGTATAAGTACCTTAGAAATATATGCGTGTACATAGATATGTTTTATATATATACTATTTTATATGTAAATTACTTATTTTCTTTTTTCTGCTTTTAGATCTATCAACAAATAATTAACTTAGCTAAAGGAATACAATCAGAATATACAAAAATTGATGATATTCCCATAAATGAACCATTCAAAATCATAAATTTTGAATGGAAGGCTACACAATATGGATCCCAAGTTATAGTACATTTGGAAAACAATAAGTGGTTTTATATGCCGCAAAGAATCGTTAAATATTTAAATAGAGAGGATCCTTACTTATCTAAAATGAATGACAAAATTTGGACAATTATTTACAAAGGACGTCAATCACCAAATGGCTCTGCAATATTCGAACTTAACTACAGCTAAATTCTTAATACATAAATATATATTTTATATATTTCTATTATTTTTATATATTTCTTCTTGATACATAAATATATATTTTAATATAATAAATTTATATAGTAAAGTATATGAAACCCGACTATTCATTTGATTTATGCCTAAACATGTCCATATGTATATGCTTGCATATTATTTGTTAAAAATATATTTATTATCATCTTTAGAAAAAAAAGAGTTGTGGTAATTTATGAGGTCATCATAAGGACATCTGATTATATGAAAAAAGTCTTAAGAAGGAAAGACCTGCGTATGCTTTTTTTCACTTAGGAAATAATGATATGGAATTTCACAATAAAAGATAAACATCTGATTATATGAAAAAAGTCTTTAAAAGGAAAGACATGCGTATGCTTGCTTTCATTTAGGAAATAATGATATGGAATTTCACAATGATCTGATTATATGAAAAAACTCTTAAGAAAGAAATACATGCGTATGCTTGCTTTTACTTATGTTTGTATGTTGGAGTGTGTGGGTGCATTAGCGAAATATATTTTGAAGGACATACAATGTAGTAATTTATGAGGTCATAAATGCGTTATTCATCCCTTCTTTCATAAACGAAAAAATGCAATGAAAAATTTTTATACCTGCGGTACTTATCTGTATATGTATGTTTGTGTGTTAGCTAAATCTATTTTTAATTGAAGGACACACAAATATTTGCAATTACGAACAAAGGGATATGGAAAAACTCTTAAGAAAGAAATACATGCGTATGCTTGCTTTTACTTATGTTTGTATGTTGGAGTGTGTGGGTGCATTAGCGAAATATATTTTGAAGGACATACAATGTAGTAATTTATGAGGTCATAAATTTTTATACCTGGGATACTTATCTGTATATGTATGTTTGTGTGTTAGCTAAATCTATTTTTAATTGAAGGACACACAAATATTTGCAATTACGAACAAAGGGATATGGAAAAACTCTTAAGAAAGAAATACATGCGTATGCTTGCTTTTACTTATGTTTGTATGTTGGAGTGTGTGGGTGCATTAGCGAAATATATTTTGAAGGACATACAATGTAGTAATTTATGAGGTCATAAATGCGTTATTCATCCCTTCTTTCATAAACGAAAAAAATGTAATGAAAAATTTGTATACCTGGGATACTTATCTGTATATGTATTTTTTAAAAGTGTAAAATCAATGATTATTTCGAACAAAATTCTAGTTCAGTTGTATTTTCTAAAGGATAAGTGCTGTGTCTGAAAAATTTTTGTTTAAAAAATGCAACAAAAGTTTATTTGTGACATTTGTGATATAATCACGTTTTCAACATGGTCAAACAAAAAACGCCACTATAGAAATCTTCATAATATAATTTTAAAAAAGCCTAGGTGGAACACCCCGCTCTACCACAAGGTTTTAAATGCTACTTTGCAAAAAACAGGAGCAGCAGCAACGACAACAATAGCAACAACATCATCAGAAACAGCAACATCAGTAGAAGCGACCACAACAATAGCAACTATAGCAGCACCATCATCAGAAACAGCAAGATCAGCAGAAGTGATGTCAACAACAGCAAGATTATTACCAGAAGCAACAAAAAAAACAACAGCAACATCAGAGACTGAAGCATATCTTCTTCTTCTGGATGGAGACGAGGATATCTTTCTAAATATCATCGAACCCAAAATATCAGCGAAAACAACAGCAACAACAAAAGAACTAGTTCATATTAGGGAAATATTGACGCTGCCTCCATTTGATGTAAAATCATACCTGGCCCTATATGATGGTCAAGATGATGTATTAATGGAGGTAGTAAGTAAAATCTCACTAGACGGGATTTAAAAAACTTATAATAATTGAATAAATGGAAACAAAATATAAAAAATAAAAAAAACAAAACACTAAAAAATTGTATCTCTCATTAATTTTATTATTTCACTTTATTACTAATTAGCTTTTTTGGAAATAACAATTTTTACATTTGGTAACATTATATATATTATGATAAAAATTCATAAGTGTGGTTGCTTCTTTCTCCATTTCAATATTACGTATCCGATGTTGTATACATCTACAGGTGTCTGGTCCGCAGGTTGCATTTTCGTTAGACCTACAACAATCTTCATAATGCTCTCCAAATTTATTTGTCGTTGTATTAATGTTATTTGCCGCTTCTAAATGAGACTGAATATTCATGAGCTTATATTTATCTTCATAGGAAATAATATGGGAACACCGTTTTAAGAAATCGTATATATCTTTTAGTAGCATCTTTTTTAATGACTTAATATGTAGACACAGTGTTTGTGAATAAACCTTATAGAAGTTAGATTTGATATTTATACCATATTTTAATTTACTGATATTTTTCATTAAACGAACAAACAAACACTTATAAGTAATCAGTATATCTACAATAGTTTTCTTATTTCATTTGTGAGGGGTATGTATTCAAACATTTTATCATGTATAATTAAGAAAAAAGCAGACGTATTAGCGGGAATATTTTTTAAGGTTTTTAATTCAATCCGTATATCAATTGGACCTGTCTTGATTGATTCATTTTGATCTGTTACATCCAATACAACTATTGGAGCCAAAGCTTTAAAATTTTCTCGTGTTAATAGTGGTTGAGGATCGCGTGAATAATAAGTTGATTGAAACTTTAAATACATATCATATAGTATGGCAAAACGATTTCTATCAAATTTTAGGTTTAGATCATCATAGGGATATGTATCAGAGTTAAGATGTACTTTTATATCTGTAAAATCACAATGTTGAAATTTGTTGGCACTGTTTCGAAGACCTAAAAGTAGGAAACGTGGTCGTTCGTTTTCGCTGGCTAACTTAACATTCCATAAAACCGTTGTACTTTCTGGAAGTGAGGGGTAGTAATACATATCCCAACTTCTGAAAGATATATTTAAAGGTTGACGATTGTTTATTGTTTTAAACATCTGCAATTTGTAAGCGTCAGCAAGTTGAATGTGTGGTATTTTCCAAGAAATGTTTAAAATAGATAACTTAGTTTTTTCAGTTGATACATTCGATTTCAAAACTTGTTTATCATCTTTAGATCGCAAAAGAATCAATTCATGTTTAGAATTAACTATTATTTTATTAAAATCTTCAGCAAATCCAAGTAAGAATTTTAGTGGCATACAGAAATTGAAATAACCGTCTACAAGTGTAAGATCATCATTGTTAAGTGGCGACCATCCTGCATTTACTAGATTATCACTTTCTAATTTATTCAACGACACATAGTTTTTTAATTCTGTTGCAATACCCAAATGACGTGTACGATCAATTTCTACACCATTGATTTCATATCGAATTTCATCAAACAGATGTGCAATACAATTGTTTAAGAGACGTATAGATGTGGAAACTGTTGAATCTTCCTTTGTTGCAAGTCCTTCAATGTATATAAGACTTTCGCTTGGTAAAACATATAAATCTTGATTTTGAATTGTTATACGAATTTCATCATTATTTTTAAATGACTGTAGATATGATGTGTAGCTATGCTACTCCTTTTTTATAATTGAACTATCAAAATGTGGTTTTTGTAAAATATTAATAATATTACTCATTTTTTATAGAATTTTTCACGCTCGCAGCTATATGATTGACGCTATTTTTTTAATAAATCCCAAATTTCTTAAAAACTTTTTATTAACTTCACTAAGAATGGTAGTTAGTTCGGGGTTAATACTTTTAATTTTTCTTTTATACTCTTCTGATTGACTTTCACAGCGCGATGACTTTTCTGCTTTGTATTTCGTTGTTGTTGATGCTAGAATGAAGTCCGAATTTTTTTGCAACTCACTTTTATTAAATATAATCATTCTCTCATAGGTTTCAAATGTAATCTTATTGTTATTTTTTCACCGCGAAAATTTATAAAATTTTTGTCTTGATCGACGACTTTTAAAACAAGACTATTAACTGTTTTTGAATTCACGGGTAAATATATCACATTCGACGGGGCCTCAGTAATTTTATATCCAGGGCTAACATTAAGCGAAAACTGATGCAAAATATGTGTAGCCATATTATTTATATATGATCCGCTTACAATATTACATTCAACGATTATTGTATTTATTTTTGTTATATGGATCCATGATTCCATGGTTCGGGAATCCTAATAAAAATGCGAATAAAACACCACCTGTTGAATGAGTTTTGTGAAGATTATCTTCAAGCAACGAACATCTGCATCGAAACTTACTATCAAAAACTTGTAATATCATCTGTCTATTCGCCCCCCAGATTCACAATTACCGAGAGTCAATATACGGCTTTTTATAAATCACTGGGCCTCCGTTTTCTAGCAGCTGGCGACTACAATGCTAAACACACATTTTGGGGTTCACGTTTAATCACACCTAAGGGACGAATTTATTCGACACAATATCTAAAATGGGTTTGAATGTAGTTTCAAGTGGACAGCCAACATATTGGCCAACAGATCGACAAAAAATTCCTGATGTTATCGACTTTGGAATTGTGAAAGGCGTGCCCAGCGAGATGGTTGAAGTTGAAGCATCTTTGGACTTATCCTCAGACCACTCGCCTACTATTGTCACTATTTACTCACACACAACATGTGATTCAGTGACGACATCTGCACGTATTAACTGGCTGAAATACAGAAAATATCTGAGTGCTCATTGCTCGGAAAAAATGCCGCTGAAAACACCTTCAGACATAGACGATTCTCTCAGGTTGTTTGAAGCGCATGTTAAACAGGCGGCTTTTAATGCTACTTCAAATGAAATAAACCAACCAGTGAGATTTAACAATATTTTTTCTGTAGATATAGAAAGGCTATTGACTGAAAAACGGCGAGCTCGACGAGAATGGCAGCGCTACAGATCGCCCCAGCTAAAATTAAGGCTTAAGGAGTGTACCAAGCAGCTTATGAAAGTTTTGCAAGCTCAAAAAACCGCTTCCCTTCAAAAATTCCTTCAAGAGCTAGATGCAACACCACAAACAGATTATTCACTGTGGCGTGCAGCCAGAGGACTAAAAAGGCCGGTGATATGCAAACCCCCATTACGAGCCCCAAATGGTGACTGGGCAAAAACTGATGCTGAAAAAGGTGCACTCTTTGTTAAACACTTAGAAAAAGTTTTCACTCCGAATATTTCTGCTGATATTGTTGAACTGCCACCAGTCGTCCCTTTACCAGAAATACCGATGAGATTTAACATGACGGAGATTGAAAATACTATTACTAGTCTTAACACCAGAAAAGCCCCAGGTATCGACAAAATAAGCAACAAAATGCTTCAAGAATTGCCTTACACTGCAAAAAGAATAATACTATTCATTTTTAACAGTATTCTACGCCTAGAACACTATCCTAAAGAATGGAAGGTTTCGCTAATTACTATGATACCAAAGCCCGGCAAGGATCATACAAAGGTTGAATCCTATCGGCCTATTAGTTTACTGTCTAACATTTCAAAACTATTTGAAAAGCTGTATATGAGCAAGCTGATGCCTATAGTGACTAGTAATGGATGTATTCCAGATCATCAATTCGGTTTTCGAAGACAACATAACACAATAGAACAAACTCACAGACTTGTGAATGTCGTTAGAGACACTTTTGAAAAAAAGAAATACTGCTCTGCGCTCTTTATTGATGTCTCACAAGCTTTCGATAAAGTATGGCACGAAGGTCTTTTCAAAAAATTAACACAAAATCTACCAGCAAACATCGTAAAGCTTTAAAAAAGCTATTTAATGGAACGTAAATTTGTAGTTAGGGAAGGCAATTTTTTAAGCCCTCCGCAGTCGATTGAAGCCGGAGTCCTTCAAGGCAGTATCTTCGGACCCTTACTTTATTTAATATATGCCTCTGACTTACCGTTAAGCAGTAACATCCATACATCAACATTTGCGGATGATACAGCCTTTCTAAGCGTTCACGAAAATCCTGTAGAAGCTTCCCGCAACTTACAAGAATATATATCCAAACTGGAAAAATGGCTCAAACAATGGCGTATAAAAGTTAACGAGCAGAAATGTGCACACGTCACTTTTACGTTGCGCAGGCAAACATGCCCGCCTATAAAAATTAACACCGAGACTATACCACAACACACTGTAGTCAAATATCTAGGCGTTCATATTGATCGTCGTTTAACATGGAAATCGCATATAGACGCAAAGTTGACTCAAATGAAATTAAAAGCAGCTCAAATGAATTGGCTTATTGGAAGAAATTCTATACTAAGCCTAGACTGTAAACTACTATTATACAACGCGATCCTGAAACCAATATGGTTCTATGGAATCCAGTTATGGGGCACTGCCTCAGCATCAAATGTCGAAAAAATTCAAAGGCGACAAAATAAAATTCTACGTACAATTACAGCAGCCCCCTGGTATGTCAGAAACCATCGAATTCATAAAGACCTAGACGTTCCGTTGGTGAAGACAGTATTTTCAAAACACGCGAAAAAATATATAAAAAAACTTGAATTGCACCCAAATCCACTTGCGCGCAATATTCTTCATTATAGAGGCCACACCCGGCTGAAAAGAAGGGATACTCTTTTTCTCAGCCGTTCACGAGAAATGTAAAACAACAAAAATTAACCGTTGAAATTAAAAATTTTGTTTAGCATTGGCTAAACTTATATTTAATATTTTTTTAGATTTAAGATTTGAAAAACTTATTGATAATTCAATTTAAATAATTAAAGATTCAATAAATAATAAAATTATCACAAAAAAAAAAAAAAAAAAAAAAAAATTTTGTTATATCTATTGTTTTATCCGAGTAATGATCAATATCTTGCTCTAATACTCTTGCGCTAAAACCCAATAAGGAGCCGATAGAGTTTTTTTTATTGAAATAAATAGAATCAGTTTTGCTTTTGATGTCTGTTTGTAATGTATTATAATTTGCTTGTATGTCAAGAGTTCCTCTCTCATTCAGATTATGGTATTTCTCTCTTAGTAATTCTGCTATATCATCTAATTCATATGATCCAACTGGAATTTCTATTTCATGATTACCAATATGAAATAAATTGTTTTCTACATCAACATTCGGAATTGAGTGATATGTGTCAAAGCTTATTAAGCCACAAACATAATTTTCATTTATTTCGATTGGTGGAAAATAGTTTGCAACAAGATATGAAGAATCTCCGTTTAATGTTAATGTAATTGACATTTTAACGTTTGATGAGTAAATAGTTTATTATTAAAAATTGTAGCGATTTTTATGATGTAGCATTACGGATATTAATCCAAGAGTTGTGTTCTGAAGAAAATCCTAACCATTTAACATAAACCATATTTCTTCTTCTTTTCAAAATTTTTTCAACTAAATATGTATCTGGAAATTTAGTTTTCATTAGCTCATGTTCGTAAAAACCACCTTTAATTTCATGACCTTGATAGTCTTGCAATATATAGGTATTAGGGTTTGTATTTTTTATAGTTTTAATTTTAAATATTTCTGTAGTCCAATTTGGTGTGTACCCTTTTTCAAATGTATGCTTATATTTGCTTATTCGTACTTTTTCATCAACTTTAAACTTTGGCTTCTTAAAAACTTTTAAGTGATTATAGACGGTAGCCAAAAGAGATTTTTCATTAGAAGTGTTCACATCATTAGGTGACATTTTAATTGTTCTATGATATGTGTTATTATATTTATTAACAAGTTCTTGATAATTGTTTATCCATTTGTATGTCCCCTGGTAACTAAACTCTTTCCAAATCATTCCTTTTAATGTTCTGTTAAATCGTTCTACTATGGATGCTTTCAGAACACTATATGTTGAATAGTGATTAATTTGATTCGGTTGCATTAGGTGATGAAATGTATTATTGAAAAATTCTTTGCCATCATCTGTTTGTAAATTTCTTGGTTTTCGGTTGTTGCTAGTGAAAATACTCTTCATAGCAATCGTGACGTTGGCCGCAGTTTTATTTTTAATTGCTATAGCCCAAGCTTTTTTTGAAAAGGTATCTATTACTGTTAAAAGATATCGATATCTGTTATTATGTACTACAAAATTACCCATTTCAACCAAATCTGCTTGCCATAAATCATCAATTCCTTTCATTATAACTCGTCTTCTTTTAAAATTTTTTCGCGCTTGTTTGTGCAGTTCATTAACTATTTCTCTCTTATCCACGTTCATTTTGTATATGTGAGTATATGTCTCCAATGTTTTTATTTTATATATGTATGTCAATCACTTTGCTACTTTAATATTAGGCCATCCAAGTTTTATTTTTTTTACATCATCAACATTAGCATTCCTATCAATACTTTTAAATATAAAATCTTCAATTTGATTAAATCTTTCTTCAATTTTCCTTATAAAATCTTTATTTGACGAGTATATTTGTCCCTTCACAGCATTTTCAATAAGTTGAACATCTTTACCAATATCATTTGTAATCAATTCTCGTAAACCTTTTATATCACTTCTAACAATATTTAATTGAGACTCATATTCATTTTTAAGTTCTTCGATTTTCTTTAACTTTTTTTCCATTTTATTTAAAAAGTCTACATTTTCATTACGGAACTCTTTCTTAAAAATCTTTATCGTAGTATATATTTGCTGCACATCTTTTGTTAAATTATTTATTTGTAAATTTTGCTTGTATGTCCTTAACCTTGAATTACTATTTAGAGTATTTTTAATCGAACTTTCTCCAAATTTGTTTATATAGCTCATTTTTTAATATATTATGTTAGCTTCTCTCAATTCTTCAACAATGGAAATTATTTCGTTTTTGTGATTATTATGACCAACACTTTCCGATGACATAAGTAAACGTAATCTGTTAACTTATTCCTTTCCCATCATATAAATATGTATAGCTTGGCTTACGATTGTCTACAGATTTTAACGATAATCCACTACCTTTCTTTAATGCACTTGATTTGGCAGTAAATAAATGTTTTTTTTATATTAACATATTTAAATGCTCGTGTACCTTTAATTTGACCATTAGATTGATATTGACGCTTGTGTGCATTTGTACTTCTTAAAAGCTCTTTGTAATTTTTCAAATCATTTCTATTGTAATGTATAGGTTTTGAATGAAAAACTAATTCGAATAATCCTGGAGTCATTTTCCATGTTGTATTTCCTATTCGAATAGAATTATCTTCATTAAAATGTAGTTCATTATTTGCATATCGCCACTTTCCACTTTCATCTATGTTGAACCCATAAACTAGGTCTAGCTTTTTATTACTCAGGAGCAATTCTATATTTTCAACTAGTGAATACTGATTACTAGCATTTTCAATCACCTTTTGGTTGCTTTTGTCATTGTCATTACCAACACTATCACTTTTTACAACTAATTTATTACTTTTGTTGGTAGGACTGTAAATAGTTATATTATCATCATATAATTTATAATCATCTGATTTGTAATCATGAGTTTTTTTAATTATTTTATTTAAAGGATTTGTTGTAGGTGTAAATGTATCTTCCAATAAATCATCGGTTTGATAATCATCAATTTTTTTAATTATCTTATTCAGTGGTTTTGTTATGGGTTTAAATGCATCTTCCAATAAGTTAAATCTATCAGCTTCGTTTAATTTTATATTTTTCAGTTTTTCTTTTAATATCGTTCTTGTCTTAACAATATCTTTTAATAATTTGTTATTCTTCATATCGAACTGCTATGTATCTGATATCGAAATGGTTTGTATATGGTTGTGAACTGCTTTATATCTGATATCGATCTGTTTTCTATCTGCTTTATATCTGCTTTTATCTGTTTTATATCTGCTTTTATCTGCTTTTTTTTATCCACTTACAGTTGTATGAACTTATCAAAACCTTTTCTGTATCGTCCCTTATTTATCGCATCATCTTTACTGACAACAACGAACCCATATTTATCTTTCCAGCTTTCACTACATATATCAGTAAATTCTTTAAATGACATATCTCCAATAACATGATCATTATATATATGTCGTAAGTTCATTTCATCTTGTTGAAATATTATAATCATATTAGCGTTATCACGTATTAGATGTTTGGGAATTTTTGTATATGTTTGACATAAATAAAAGCAGTCAATATGTTTATGTCTACCCATGCAAAAGTAATCTCTAATATTATCTTGTTTACCACATATAACATCATCAAATATTATTATAGAATTAGAATTTGCTTCAGCTGGAGTAAGAACTTTTTCATTTTCCGAAAATGTAAAAAGATTAATTCCTTTTATTGGATCGATCAATTTCTTAAGGTAACAGTATTTTGGTTGATATAAAGACTTTGAATATATATATATGTTTCTGAAGGTAAGACCATTAGGACTTTCTATTAGACTAATCATTACGTTAGTTTTACCACAGTTTGAAGGTCCTACAATTAGTGCTCGTATTGAATTGGGTAGTAATGTGCTATGTTTAATTTTAGGTTTCTTTTCTTGTGATACGTCGACATTTCTTATAACAATTTGTTTGGCTTGCTTTACTAATCGCATATTTATAACTAATATGTTTTACCTATAAATTAAATCCTATATACGGAAATATCTTCATTTTGATTTTTACTCCGAAACACATTACACAAACATATGTATATTAAGGAAGAACAAACATTAAAATGGTTATAAACTATAACAAAGGAGTTAAAGACAATCAGTGTAGGATTGGAAGCGGCTTACTAAACAACTTAATAAACAAATTACCTATTGAACTACATTTACCTGGTTATCAGTATTGCGGACCTGGAACAAAACTTGAAAAACGTTTAGCAAGAGGAGATAAGGGGATAAATTTATTAGATGAAGCTTGTAGAGAGCACGACATTACCTATTCACAAACAATTAATATTAATAAAAGAAATAAAGCAGATCAAATATTAGCTGAAAAAGCCTGGCAACGAGTAAAATCAAGAGATAGTGGTTTCAAAGAACGAGCACACGCTTGGTTCGTAACAAACGCAATGAAAGCAAAAGTTAAATTTGGGTTAGGTATGAAGAATACTGAAACTCGTATATATAAAAAATCTAAGAAGAGAAACGGTAAAAAGATAAAAGCATGTGATAGAAAATTGTTTTCAACAACTGTTAAAAATACTCTAAAACTCTTGAGAAATGAAAACCCAAACAATTTAAATGCCGCTGTTACAATTGCGCGAAAAGCCGTTAATTCAAACTTTAAAGGGAAAAAGAGAGCTAATATCGCTATTCCGAGAGTTATACCAATGCCAAAAATCGGTGGATTTCTTCCAATTATTCCAATCCTAACAGCTTTGTCAGCACTTGGAGGTTTGGCTTCAGGTGGGCCAGCTGTTATTAAGGCTGTTAATGATATAAAAAATGGAAAAGAGCAACTAGAAGAGGCTACTAGACATAATAAACAAATGGAATCAATTGCCATGGGGAGAGGTTTATATCTTAAACCATATAGATCTGGATATGGACTATACTATAAACCAGCTCCAAAAAACTTCTAAAAGAACTACCCAATCGACCACTCACCGATCTAGATTTGATGAAATATGGTAAAAACCTAAGTAAATTTAGAGGAGTTTTTATGCGTGACCGTTTACCTAAAAAGCCATTACTTCAAGAATGTGGTATTGTTAATTTAGATAATTTTCACGGTCCTGTAGTGCGTTTATGTAACTTGGTTGAGAACTTCTCTATTGAGTGTGACGTCACATCAACTCTACTAGCTAAACTCAATCGTTGAGAACGTAGTGTTTATGTAAGTCTAGAAACTCACCAATTGAGAAGTTCGTGTTGAATTGATATTTTGACATAAGAAATTGTAAACAAAGTTGTTAAATAACAACAGACGCTGTGGAAAAATCGTGTGGGTTGTTTGCAAACAATTAAATTGGCTTAAATTTTTTTAAAACAAATATATTATATACATAAAAGGTAAATTTTTCATTTCCATACAACTTACAACTAGCTTTTGAACTATTTGTTATAATCTTAGAGTTACAATGAACTTCACAATATTAGTGTTGGGTGATGCACACGATAGGAGGAACATGTTGCGCATACACCGACGATCATTAAGGGATGCAACTGATCCATTCCAAATTCCAGAGGCACGTTTTAATGAATTATTCAGATTTAGTAGAGATGCAGCGCACGAGCTTTTAGAGGAAATATCCCCTTTCATGAAAACTGGAATACGGAATACTTTTATACCAAAGAGCATAAGGTTGTTGGCAAGTCTACATTATTATGCTACTGGCTCCTATTTAAGAGACATTGGTCAGGATTTCATGTGCGCAATGAGCAAATCAATGATTTGCATTATTGTAAAGGAAGTCTCAACTGCGATTGCGGTCAATCTTTCTCCAAAATATGTGCGTTTTCCGTGTACTCTTGAAGATCAAGAGAAAATCATGCGACGGTAAACAATATACATATTTCATACCTATTTCTCAATAATAATACATTGTATGTTTAAGTTTTTATGATGCCACTGGTTTTCCTGGAGTTATTGGTGCTATTGACTGCACGCATGTTAAAATAAAGAAACCATCAATGGACGTTGAATATTGCTACAAAAATCGGAAGGGATATTTTTCAAAAAATGTGCAGCTAATTTGCGACTTCGATCTTCAAATATTGGCTGCTTATGCACGTTATGGTGGTGCTACCCACGATGCTCACATATGGGAAAATTGCGGACTTAAAGACTTTTTGGAAAATCAGTATAACCAAACAGGTGCAACTCGCTGGTTAATTGGTGACTCCGGATATCCACTGCAACCCTGGTTAATGACGCCAATTCGTAATCCCGAAAATCAAAGTGAGCAAAACTATAATTACCATCACATAAGGGCACGTAATTGTGTTGAACGATTGAATGGAGTTTTAAAAAAAGTTTTTGGCTGTCTTTCTGGTGATAGAGGTCTGCTTATGAGCCCTAGTTATACGGGAACAATTATAAATGTCTGCTGCACTCTACATAATATAAGATTAAAAAAAAATCAACCTATGCCTGACGTGAATGTAGACCTAAGTGAAAGTGAAAACGAAATTCAACAAACAATTTCTAATCAATCTGTGTTGAATCAAGCACGAAGAGTTCGCGAGAATATAGTAAGGAACTATTTTTAATTTTGTCTGTAAAGATATAAATGCATGTAATATTGAATAAAGGCCCTTGCGGCCGCAGTACATGGGAGCTAGTGGGCCTTCTCCACTGCATCCCCCCCCTTACCATAAATAATTATAATAATATTGAATAAACTCAATAAAATTTATAATAACAATTATTTAATTTTTGCTTAATTTTTCTACAAGCATTGTTAATAATATATTTGTTTTTTTTTGTTCAGCCAATATATCTTTAAGCATTGCTGTTTGTTCTGCATTCTGCGCAGATGAAATGTCCAGTGCACGCTCAAAAGTGGACATTATATTTGTTGGACGATTTGCGGTTTTGGCCTTTTTTACTGGGGTTTCGATGGCTTCATGAAAACTGATAGTGAATTCATCCTCCAGATATTCTTCAAACAAAATTTCTTCGTCTTCAACGGCTTTTGCTTGTGTTGGAGGTGCCATTAAACCTAGTTCCTTAGTTGAACTATCACCCTCAAAAACGTCCTTGGCAAAAAACTGAACCATTTGCTCGTCGAGCTCATCCATTTCTTTTGGACCGGATGTGCTCGGCAGGTTTCCAGTTTTCGCTTGGAATCGTTTTAATGCGCCGTAGTGCCGTTTGACGGAAGCCTTCCAATCAATCCAACACTGAAATAATACAACTTTATATATGTAAACTTCTGTTAAATTCAACCAAATTTGACTTACTCTTTTCCACTGATCCCCATTCTTTGAGGCTCCACCTTTGCTATTTAGCTCCTGCGCTATAGCCATCCAATCCTCTTTCTGCTTACGAGCACTATCCGGTCCAGAAAATTGACCGCAACCTAATGCACGGTTTGCCTGCATACATTGGAGCAACGATTGCTTTTGAGCCTTCGTCACTCTTCCCGCCAAAACTTTTTTCTAAAAGAACAAAAAGTAAATAAATTCTATTTTCTACAAATAATAAACATAAAGAAGCCAAAAATATGTAAAAAAATTATATTTTATAAAGAAATTTGTTTTTGTTACATATTTATGAACTTTTTATGGTTTATATTGCTTACCGTTTCCATTTCTCACTGATTTGTACAATTGTCAACCACGCTTTACTAGTTGCCAATTTATCTACCAGTTGAGAATGATTTTCTCAATTCCCCACAGTTGAGAAACCTTACATAAACACTTTAGTTGAGAATGACGTCATAGTGACGTCACATTCTCAACTAGTAGAGAAAAAACCGATAGAGAAGAGTTACATAAACGCACTACTGGAACTCATTGGGTAGCTTATTATAAAAATCACAACTATAAAGAATATTTTGATAGCTTTGGAAACTTACAACCTCCAATTGAAATAGTTAATTATTTAAGGAGACCTATTGAATATAATTATGAGCGAAAACAAAACTTTAATACATTTAATTGTGGTCACCTTTGTCTAAAATTTTTATTCAATAAATATAAATTGAAATAAAAAAAAAAAAAAAAAAAATTGTTATACATTCATACACAAGGTAAACATAAATACACAAGGTAAATTTTATTAAAATTTGTATTTCTTACTATACTCGTTTGAATTAAGTTGTAAAATTTATAAAGATTAATAAATATATTAGTTGTATAATATTTAAAAAAAAATTGGCTTAAATCTAAAAAAATAAAAAAACATTAACAATCAATTTCCATTAACAAATTATCGTCAGCAGAATCATTTATATATTGATCTATACAATCAAGTGACTTTTGATTGTCTACATGATCGAATTCCATTAGAAAATCATCATTGCTATCGTTTAAAAATGATTCTTGATAATGCCCCCAAGCAAGGGTATTTATACTATTGTTACACACATATCTTTTGTTGTCTAAATAACTTAAAGATACCTTATTTATTAAAGACGTATATAAAACATGTAGTTTTGACTTAAAAGTATACATACTTCTATAATAGACTTTCTTACTATACAAGCAATTTTTATAATCTAATAGACTTAAATTTCTAGATATATTACGTTTTATACCCTTTGCTTTTTTAACTTCATTCATATCTTCCATTTTGTATGAGTACATTTTCGCTCTCAACCCTACAAATTCCTTCATTACCCTACCATTATTTTCATCCTTCATCATACCTAATATTTTTTTATTTTTTTGTGGAATGCCAAATTTATTATTCGGTTCATAATCTGATGTATCAAACTTTGTATCAATATCGTTTATGATCTCTTTATAAAAATCATCAGTTTCAATTGTGTATATAAACGAATCGGTATCCATATAATTCAGCTCTGCTTTGATATTATATTTTGGAAGTATATAATCATAATGAAAGTTATACATCTTCCACTTTGAAAGTTCTAGGATAGTAAATCCTAAATAAATGGGTTTATTATAAAACGAATAACTTCAGTTTAGCTCCACAGCTATCATATTTTCCTCAAATATACTGAATGAATGAAATTCTGGTTTGGCAATAAGAACACGAGCACCCATTTTCTTCCCTACGCTCTCCCACTC
The DNA here is from genome assembly GCA_947311025.1 of Lypha dubia. Taxonomy (NCBI): domain Eukaryota; kingdom Metazoa; phylum Arthropoda; class Insecta; order Diptera; family Tachinidae; genus Lypha; species Lypha dubia. Next base: position 29,771,373 of record OX371265.1, on the reverse strand, counting down.
ATTAACAATTTTTGCATTCTTACGCTTGTCCACGTTTTCCATTGTTTTACCGTATACGGCATTATATAATAATTTGAAGAAATTTTTTTCAAACGTGTTTTGAGCATTAGTTCTATGTAAGTTGTTTAATGAAATATATGGTTTTAACCAAGCTGATTGCTTAAATTTCAAAATTCGATGAATTTTTTGTAGCTTTAAACCATATTTTAAACATTGCTGTAAATTTTTATAATATATTACATATCCATATTTATTATTTAAATCTACAATTAATTTCTTTTCGCTAGAATTTGGAGGATTTTTATTTTCACAACAAAATGGTAAATTGTTATGAATATCATGAATTTGTATTGGATACAACAAATCAACTTCTAATATATATCCACTAGCTGAGTCTTCTGGTATACTATCCAAACAAAAGTTTTCTATGTCTGTTTTCCACTCAAAATTACCTTCTGGTAGAGCTTCAGACATTGCCCATCCATACAAATTATTTGCATCTAAATACATTAAATACTTAGATGGAAGATTCTCATTGTAATCATTCATATATTTGTTGTTTGCAATAGAATGTCGTTGAGAGCACTGTACTATTCCTCCTCTTATCCCCTTTTGTATAAAATGAATCATTTCTATATCTGTCAACAACTCTAATTTAATATCTGTTATTTTTAGCATTGCATCCCAGGAAAGTCCTGGTGCTGTATAGTAATGACAAGGGTCTAATTTATAAATAGTTTTGCTAATAAATCCAAAGTTTTCAAAAACATCTGTTAACAACAAGACATCAGATTTCAAATATAGAATTAAATAATCTTCTAAAGTTGTACACTCAAACGTACTCCATACTTCTTTAGCATGGGCGTAATCTTCTTGAGAACAATCTTCATCTGTTAATTTATTATAAAAGCTCTCTATATTTGGTAAAGAAGTTTCTCTAAGTTTTTCTATTGAATTTAAATAACTGTATGGAAAGACACCTTTTCTAATAAGCAAATTAAATTTACTTTCGTTTTCTCCAATTATTGATTTTACTACTCTTAAATCTTTCTTAGCTAAATTTTTAACCAAATCATTTAAGCTTGCTGGTAAAAATCTATAGGAATCTAAAAATCGAATTTCAATCTTACCACTATCATCATCAGTTAAAGTTTTAGAGAGAGATATATAAAGCTCTTTATTGAGTGGAATAATATTTATAGGACCATCATTTATATTATTTAGCTCCTTCACAAATAAATGGCAGTCATAACCAGAAAAATTGTGGAATATTACTGGAAAGAATTTTGGCACTTTGTAATTAAGATTACACGAACTATGTGCAGCGCCTCTATATTTTCCGCTCATATGACAATGATCCCTAACTTTTGAATCATCTAAAATAAGTTTAGAACAAATGTGACATATATTGGTCGAATGGTAATGTAAATTTTCTTCTTCTGTTAGGGGTAGCATGGGCTTTACTTTAGATAAATAGTTATTGCTTAAATATTTTACGTATCCAATTAAACTCTCTATAAACTGTCTAGGTGAATCTAAACCTATAAAGCTACAAAACTTATTTAAATTGTCGTTAAAGCTACATTTAATGAAATATGATATAGCATAGGGGACATGTCTATCAACTAATGTTGTTGAAGAAATATCTCCACTCGGAATTCAAGTTTGAATATTTTCAAATATGCATTCCGAATCTGCGTATACTACGAACGGTACGTCTAACCTATTACTATAATTATTAAATTCTATTGTAGACTTATCTGCTTGGGGTGCATACGAAATTTGTTTTTTACATTGTTTTCTGTGGATTTCCAATTGTTGATCATGATGAAAACTCTGTAAGCAGTCATTACATAGAACAATGCTTTCATGATGACCTGTCTATATTTCCCTCCAATTTTTTCTGCAAAAACAAGAGTTGGATATGTTTTAATTTTGATCCTTGTGTTTTATAATAGGGCCCCACAATCAAGTCTTTTTCAATGTCATATCCAAACACATTTATACTAATATTTGGATTATTAATTTCAAAAATTTTTATATCTCTAATTTTTAGTGGGAAGCATAACCCACTAAAATTTAAGCAATAGCCGTTAAAGTTAATAAGTTCTTCATAGATGTTGACTCCGTAACTGCTTGTTCTTTGAGGATTTTTATGGGTTGATAATGCTGATAGTATTGCCCATTTGAAGCAAAACTCATCATTGTTTTGCACATTTATACATGCTTTTTTTAACTTTATTTTATTTGGGAGAGGTATAAAACTGGAACCTTTTAGTGGTTGGTATTTATTTAGATTTATATGAAGTTTTAAAAGTTGAATTAGAGTCCAACTACTATCCCGTTCTTGAAAGTCTTCCATTTTTGTTATTATTCTTTGAATATTAGAAGCATATTCATCGCAAAACTCTTCTAAATTGAAAATTTCCTTCATTTTCGTTTGAAAATTTTTCACTTCTATGGGGGTATTTTCTAATTCATTATTCACATTGGGACGAGCATATAATCCATATACTCCATATTAAATTTAAGAGCATCATTATCCTTTAAGAAATTATCAACTTTTCTCTTTAACGGCTCCTCAGCTTCCTTCATAAACATCTCCGGTAGGAGACATTCTTCATTGTTATTTTCATATGCTAGTGTTATAAGCCTCTTTTTAAAAGCACTTTTAACTAGCTTTACAATACTTTTTTTTGAGCACGAAGCTTGAGATCTTTCATGCTCTATAAAATTTTCCTCACTTTGAAAATCCATTTTTCAATATTTTTTGGTACTAAACACATTTAAAAATTAATTTCAATAAACATACATATTAGATTAAAATTATTATAATGGCTTTTACTAACCTGTCACAGATATCTTTTTACGTTAAATAATTTCACAGAACTAGAATTTTGTTCGAAAAAATAGCAGGTTTTATACTTTTTTCTGTAGGCACTACTATATACGCATATACAGATAAGTATCCCAGGTCATGTATTTCTTTCTTAAGAGTTTTTCCATATCCCTTTGTTCGTAATTGCAAATATTTGTGGGTCCTTCAATTAAAAATAGATTTAGCTAACACACAAACATACATATACAGATAAGTATCCCAGGTATAAAAATTTATGACCTCATAAATTACTACATTGTATGTCCTTCAAAATATATTTCGCTAATGCACCCACACACTCCAACATACAAACATAAGTAAAAGCAAGCATACGCATGTATTTCTTTCTTAAGAGTTTTTCCATATCCCTTTGTTCGTAATTGCAAATATTTGTGTGTCCTTCAATTAAAAATAGATTTAGCTAACACACAAACATACATATACAGATAAGTATCCCAGGTATAAAAATTTATGACCTCAAAAATTACTACATTGTATGTCCTTCAAAATATATTTCGCTAATGCACCCACACACTCCAACATACAAACATAAGTAAAAGCAAGCATACGCATGTATTTCTTTCTTAAGAGTTTTTCCATATCCCTTTGTTCGTAATTGCAAATATTTGTGTGTCCTTCAATTAAAAATAGATTTAGCTAACACACAAACATACATATACAGATAAGTACCGCAGGTATAAAAATTTTTCATTACATTTTTTCGTTTATGAAAGAAGGGATGAATAACGCATTTATGACCTCATAAATTACTACATTGTATGTCCTTCAAAATATATTTCGCTAATGCACCCACACACTCCAACATACAAACATAAGTAAAAGCAAGCATACGCATGTATTTCTTTCTTAAGAGTTTTTTCATATAATCAGATCATTGTGAAATTCCATATCATTATTTCCTAAGTGAAAGCAAGCATACGCATGTCTTTCCTTCTTAAGACTTTTTTCATATAATCAGATGTTTATCTTTTATTGTGAAATTCCATATCATTATTTCCTAAGTGAAAGCAAGCATACGCATGTCTTTCCTTCTTAAGACTTTTTTCATATAATCAGATGTCCTTATGATGACCTCATAAATTACCACAATTCTTTTTTTTCTAAAGATGATAATAAATATATTTTTAACAAATAATATGCAAGCATATACATATGGACATGTTTAGGCATAAATCAAATGAATAGTCGGGTTTCATATACTTTACTATATAAATTTATTATATTAAAATATATATTTATGTATCAAGAAGAAATATATAAAAATAATAGAAATATATAAAATATATATTTATGTATTAAGAATTTAGCTGTAGTTAAGTTCGAATATTGCAGAGCCATTTGGTGATTGACGTCCTTTGTAAATAATTGTCCAAATTTTGTCATTCATTTTATTGTTTTCCAAATGTACTATAACTTGGGATCCATATTGTGTAGCCTTCCATTCAAAATTTATGATTTTGAATGGTTCATTTATGGGAATATCATCAATTTTTGTATATTCTGGTTGTATTCCTTTAGCTAAGTTAATTATTTGTTGATAGATCTAAAAGCAGAAAAAAGAAAATAAGTTATTTACATATAAAATAGTAAATATATAAAACATATCTATGTACACGCATATATTTCTAAGGTACTTATACAATATATATATATATATATAAATATGCATATTGTATAATTACATTTTGTAAAACTGCGTACTTACCATTTTTTTGAACGTAGTTGCAGGTAAATTTTAAAAACAATAACTATATTTAATTTCTGAAGGTTCTTTTATATAAATTTCTGTTGGTCTAACTCTAATTTTTAGTATTTAATAAAAACTACTCAAATGAGAATCTCATTGACAGGTGGAATAAAATTTCTCATTCAAATTTCTCTTTATTGTAAGAATGATGATATTTTTCTAATTGCGTAAGCGAGTACCCCAATACATGTATTTTTCCCATAAGGAGTTTAAAATCTAATTGGAAATGCTTGTATCCCAATACATGTATTTTTCCCATAAGGAGTTTAAAATCTAATTGGAAATGCTGGTATCCCAATACATGTATTTTTCCCATAAGGAGTTTAAAATCTAATTGGAAATGCTGGTATCCCAATACATGTATTTTTCCCATAAGGAGTTTAAAATCTAATTGGAAATGCTTGTATCCCAATACATGTATTTTTCCCATAAGGAAATTAATTTGATCCTTATGGAGAAAATATACACATTCTAATTGGAGTTTTAGAGAGCCCATAAGGAGATTAATTTGATCCTTATGGAGAAAATACACACATTCTAATTGGAGTGCCAGAATGCCCACAAATATACTACTCCTTTGTTTGCCAGAGAGAGAGAAAATATAATATGATGATGGCCAATTATTTGTAAATAAGCCGGTATTACCATACGTAAATTTGATGCTGCAATTATCATTTTAAGTCAGATCATTTAAATAAAAATATAAATTAATTATATCTCGTCTCTTTTCTTCTTACTGAAATGAGATAGTTGAATGCAACAAAAAATATATCTGAATGCCATCGGCCAATAAGAAATATACAAGAAAACTACCAATATGGTGTGTCTATGCTTCTAATATGATTTTTTAATGGTGAAATCTATTTTGATTATTTAAACCAATTAAAATATCCCGCTTTCTTTAAATTTTTCATGAATATTAATTTTAATTTAATTTTATTGTATTAAAAACGGCGGAGTTATTATTGAAACTTTCCAAAGTAAAATAATCTAAAATTGCTTGTTTTTGTTAGAAAATGGTATTCTTTAAAATGCTATAACTCCTAAACACCTTGAGCTATTTGAACGGACTCTACACAATATGTTAGAGTTGGACGTTGGCTACATGATGCTGAAGTTTTGGCCCGTCTGGCGAGCCACCCAAGCTGTTAAAAAAGTCTTTTAAAGTTAATTTTTTCTATATGGTACTTGGTATTTCACCTGCATCATTCTAACTAAAACGAAACGGTTCAACTAGTCCTAAACTATATATATGTGAAGTTTTATTTCATTATATTAAAAAATGGCGGAATTATTAATGATCCTTACCAAAGTAAAATAATCGTAAATTGCATGTTTTTTTAGAAAATGGTATTCTTTAAAATTCTATAACTCCTAAACACCTTGAGATATTTGAATGAACTATTTACCATATGTTAGAGTTGGACGTTGGTTACATGATGGTGAAATTATGGCCCGCCTAAGCTGTTAAAAAATGCGTTTAAGTTAATTTCTTCTATACCTCGCTTGATATTTGACCTACATTATTCTAACTAAATCGAAACGGTTCACCGAGTCCTAAACTATATGTATATCTGTGAAGTTTTATTTCATTTTAATAAAAAAATGCCGGAGTTATTAATGAACCTTTCCAAAGTAAAATGATCGTAAATTGCATGTTTTTGTTAGAAAATGGTATTCCTTAAAATCCTATAACTCCTAAACACCTTAAACAATTTGAATAAACTCTTCACCATATGTTAGAGTTAGACGTTGGCTACATGACGGTGAAATTTTGGCCCGCCTAAGCTGTTAAAAAAAGCGTTTCAAGTTAATTTCTTCTTTATCTCGCTTGATATTTGAACTACATAATACTAATTAAAACAAAACGGTTCACCTGGTCCTAAACTATATATCTGTGAAGTTTTATTTCATTATATTAAAAAATGGCGGAGTTATTAATGAACGTTTCCATAGTAAAATAAAGTAATGTTCCTATATCTTTTGGTCTTCCTATTTTCCTTAAATTTTCCAACATGTGATCATTTGTCCTGTTTGTTCTTTATGTTTTTGACAATAAAATGAAAAAAAACAATTTTTTATTTATAGCTTTTGTTTACCAGAGAGAGAAAATATAATATGCTGATGGCCAATTATTTGTAAATAAGCCGGCATTACCGTACGCAAATTTGATGCTGCAATTACCATTTTAAGTCAGATCATTGAAATTAAAATATAAGTTTATTATACCTCGTCTCTTTCCTTCTTACTGAAATTAGATAGTTCAATGCAACAAAAATATATATTTGAATGCCATCGGCCAATAAAAAATATACAAGAAAACTACCAATGTGTTATGTCTATGCTTTTAATATGATTTTTTAATGGTGAAATCTATTTTGATTATTTAAACCAATTAAAATATCCCGCTTTCTTTAAATTTTTCATGAATATTAATTTAATTTCATTGTATTAAAAATGGCGGAGTTATTAATGAACATTTCCATAGTAAAATAAAGTAATGTTCCTATTAGGCTTTTGCACTAAGAACATTTAAATTCAAAAACATTTGCTTTTTTAAAAATTCTCAGAGTAAATCCAAGTACAAAAGGGGATCAAAGCAAGTAAATACAAAACGGAAAAAAAAACAAACACAACATTTATTCTCTTTATACGCTCAGAGTATTTGTATTTACTCATTTTTATTCACTATAAGTAGAGTAAAGTAAACATTTTTTTTGCTAATATTCTGTAAGTATTTTGCAAGGTTCTTATTTTACCATGTGGGTATTTTAAGTATTTTCTTGGTTTTTATTTTTAGCATTAATTTAGCAGTTAATTTTATTGAATATACATATGTACATACCTATCTAAGTATATACAACTATTGATATGTTGATAATTTGATCTTAACATCAAATTAAATAAAAGCGAAATTTCATACAAACCAAATAAAACTTACAAAAATACTCGAGTATTTTAGTAAATAGTTTAAGTAGTGCTTGTCTTTACTTAATGTGCTTGGTTCTTATTATGCTTAGTTCTTACATGCTTTAATACTTGCTGTATTTATTTCGTACAAGAACAGTATTTATTGTGTTTGTTTCTTATAATAGAAAACAGAAGAAAGTATAGTAAAGAGAGGGTATAATAAAACAAATACACGAAAAAAAGAGAATGCATTTAAGTATTTGTTTTTTGTACTTTTGCAAAAGCCTAGTTCCTATATATTTTGGTCTTCCTATTTTCCTTAAATTTTCCAACATGTGATCATTTGTCCTGTATGTTCTTTATGTTTTTGGCAATAAAATTAAAAAAAGCCATTTTTTATTTTTAGCTTTTGTTTGCCAGAGAGAGAAAATATAATATGCTGATGGCCAATTATTTGTAAATAAGCCGGTATTACCATACGCAAATTTTATGCTGCAATTACCATTTTAAGTCAGATCATTGAAATAAAAATATAAATTAATTATATCTCGTGTCTTTTGAGATAGTTCAATGCAACAAAAAACATATCGGAATGCCATCGGCCAATAAAAAATATACAAGAAAACTACAAATGTGGTGTGTCTATGCTTCTAATATGATTTTTTAATGGTGAAATCTATTTTGATTATTTAAACCAATTAAAATATCCCGCTTTCTTTAAATTTTTCATGAATATTAATTTAATTTCATTGTATTAAAAATGGCGGAGTTATTAATGAACATTTCCATAGTAAAATAAAGTAATGTTCATATATCTTTTGGTCTTTCTATTTTCTTTAGGTTTGTAACTTGTGATCATTTGTCCTGTTTGCTCTTTATGTTTTTGGCAATAAAATGAAAAGAAAAACAATATTTTTTATAGCCTTTGTTTGCCAGAGAGAGAAAATATAATATGCTGATGGCCAATTATTTGTAAATAAGCCGGTATTACCATACGTAAATTTGATGCTGCAATTATCATTTTAAGTCAGATCATTTAAATAAAAATATAAATTAATTATATCTCGTCTCTTTTCTTCTTACTGAAATGAGATAGTTGAATGCAACAAAAAATATATCTGAATGCCATCGGCCAATAAAAAATATACACGAAAACTACCAATATGGTGTGTCTATGCTTCTAATATGATTTTTTAATGGTGAAATCTAATTTGATTATTTAAACCAATTAAAATATCCCGCTTTCTTTAAATTTTTCATGAATATTAGTTTAATTTCATTGTATTAAAAATGCCGGAGTTATTAATGAAACTTTCCAAAGTAAAATAATCTAAAATTGCTTGTTTTTGTTAGAAAATGGTATTCTTTAAAATGCTATAACTCCTAAACACCTTGAGCAATTTGAACGGACTCTACACAATATGTTAGAGTTGGACGTTGGCTACATGATGCTGAAGTTTTGGCCCGTCTGGCGAGCCACCCAAGCTGTTAAAAAAGTCTTTTAAAGTTAATTTTTGCTATATGGTACTTGGTATTTCACCTGCATCATTCTAACTAAAACGAAACGGTTCAACTAGTCCTAAACTATATATATGTGAAGTTTTATTTCATTATATTAAAAAATGGCGGAATTATTAATGATCCTTACCAAAGTAAAATAATCGTAAAATGCATGTTTTTTTTAGAAAATGGTATTCTTTAAAATTCTATAACTCCTAAACACCTTGAGATATTTGAATGAACTCTTTACCATATGTTAGAGTTGGACGTTGGTTACATGATGGTGAAATTATGGCCCGCCTAAGCTGTTAAAAAATGCGTTTAAGTTAATTTCTTCTATATCTCGCTTGCTATTTGACCTACATTATTCTAACTAAATCGAAACGGTTCACCGAGTCCTAAACTATATGTATATCTGTGAAGTTTTATTTCATTATATTAAAAAATGGCGGTGTTATGTTTAAATTAAAAGATTTATTTTTATTATTTATTTTAATTATTTATTTTTATTAACCACATGTTATGTTTAAAATATCACTTAGCCTTCACAGGGACCCGCTTTTTAAGGCTGGTGTTTGATCAGGTTTTTGTTTGTGTGTTATGTGTTAAGAACTGACTCGACTTCACTAGAGCTGACTTCACTGACTACAGTTGACTAGATTTTACTGAATAGACTGAATAGACCTCCATACCAAATCACCCTCCGCTTTTATACCCACTTTTGTGCTGCTCGATGAACGGTGCTGCTGACGTTCGCTGCCGCTGGCGTGGTCGTTGCTAAGTGTGCCAGTATGCAAATTCAGCATATTCTGTAGGAAAGTTACTGACATATGCATGTATGCAGCGGTATTGCATCGTCAGCATATATCTGTAGGAAAATTACTGGTAATTACTTCAGTAATGCATACAGCGGTATTTTGCTGTCGTTGGTATTTTTGTTGGTTGAGGGAAAATAACTCAACGTCAGTATGTGTGTGCAGCGTATGTTCTGCTGTCGCTGATACTTCTGTTGGTTAGGGGAAAATGACTCATAACATCCCTCCCCCCTTACGGACAAGAAACATCCGGCTTAGGATGTTTCGTAGCCATCCTTCTGGAATCAAGTCAAAACAGATGTGTGCATGCATCCGACTACCTTGGCGATACAGCTTTGGCAGCTCTCGGAGTAATATGTAATTATCTCCCGAGCCTCGATTGCCTGAAGGTTCGCAGTTTACCATTAGTTGGTGACTGCTGAGTGTCTGTCGACTTGGTACGTTTGCTGCGTCACCAAGGAAAAAATATGATGTTGTTGGTGAGATGTTGAGGTTGTTACTGACGTTGGGGTGATTTCCCATTTTCTAACGGAACTGCGTTTTCCGTCCATGTATGTGTTGTGCCATCGCATATAGCTTTAACTGTTGATTATGGTTGTGTGAGGTTGAAGGTTATGGCTGTCTGTCTGTTGATAGTTGGATTGGATTCTTTATTGTTGTCGGAACTGGGTTTTTCGTCCATGTATGCGTTGTGGTATCGTATATAGGTTTTGCGGTTGCGTGAGGTTGATAGATATAGGCTGCTGTTGATGATTGTTGGATTCTTCATTGTTAACGGGATGATGATTGTTGGTTGTTTTTTAAAACGCTGGTTAATATTTTTAATCTTATAACTAACGATTTCTTCTTACGTATACTTATATAAAATTTTCTTTTCTTACAATTTTTCCTTATTACTATTATTTCTTATTATTATTATATTGAATATTTTGGATTTGTTATACTCAACACGTTACAGGATTTTATTATTATGATTTCAAAAAAAAAATTTTCTTACATATATTTGCTTGTTGCGTTTTTTAATTCTACTTATTTTGATCAAAAATTTAAAATATTTGTTATTTGTTTCTAAGTTTTATAAGTTAAGTTTGTATCTTTATATTCTATTTTATTTGACCTTTTCTTTATATTTATTAGAATGTTTGTTTAAGCAATAGGTCTCTTGATTTAATATATATATATATAAGTATATTGTTGTTTTATTTATATTAATTTTCGATATTTCGCTAACAATTTGTTAGCATCTTCAGGAAAATTTTTTTTAAATTATTTGAAATTTTAATATTGATTTGTGTATTGGGTGTCATAAAATTTTTTTTTCAATAATTTTTTATGGAAAAAGGCTAGGAAAATTTAACTACAGTATATAAAAAGGTTTTTGTATGAAATGTCACAAAAATTGTTTCCAAATTTTAACATAAAAAAATTATTGAAAATGAGTTAAGTATTGGATAGATATAAAATTTTTAACATAGAAAAAATTATTAAAAATGTTATGTTATAAAAATAGTGTTAAAAAATTAACATTGAATTTAATATATCAACACAATTAACATTAAAATGTATAGTATGTATTCGGGCTGTTTTTTAACATAGAAAAAATTATTAAAAATGTTATGTTATAAAAATAGTATTTAAAAAAAATTTTTTAACATTGAATTCAATATATCAAAACAATTAACATTAAAATGTGTAGTATGTATCTAGGCTGTTTTTTAAATATAAATATCAAAAAATTATTTACAAATTTTTATAAGCTTTATAAAAGTTAAGAATAATAAAAATCCTACAGGAAATTAAGTTATTATTGGTGTAAAACCAAGAAGCAATAATGTGATTATTTTCCTGTGGGACCATAATATAATTAGATATGTAATTAAACAAAGTAACAAAAAATTCATAGTGAAACAAGAAACAATCATTTAACATTTAGATTTTTACTAACTAAATATCTATAATTCTGTGCTAAATTTTCTGTATCTACTTTAAAATTTATTCTTTGTGTTGCTGGTGTATTAATTATCTCTAACATTTCTAACATCAAACGCTGTTTATAATTATTTTCTGTATTCAGAATTGAAACATTTTCAAAGTTAGGACAGTGAACTAATCTGGAACAATGAGATGACAACGCTGTCTTCTGTGAATTGATATGCCTATATTTCTGATCTGACTTATGACCTGCTATTCTCGTTTTTAATTTATTTTTGGTAGTACCTACATATACCATGTTACAATTCTCTCCATCATTTCCCTTGCAAGGTATTTTGTAAACTACATTCGATCTATCCCATTTATCAATTTTGTCCTTAGTTCTACTAAATAATTTATTTAATGTGTTATAGGTTCTATGAGCTATTCTATATTTGTTCGTATCAAAAATCTTTGATTTTGTCAATCTCTCTGAAATCTCAGGAATATACGTTAAGGATTTGTATATTCTCTGTTCTGTATTACTATCTATATTATTAATTATTTTATGTTTGTGTCTATATATTAATTTATTAATTAAAGAACTGGGGTAATCATTCTCTCTCAAAATACTTCTTATCTTCCTCTCATTCTTGTTGTGAAACAAAGACACAACATCAAAAGAAATCAATATTTCATCATTTGATATCTGTTGATCTTTTATCCTGTTTTTAAACTCTACAGAATTCTTGATATTATATCTAGAGTTCTTCGTAATATTCCATTTTAATTTAAATTTTAAGAATTTAAAAAAAAATTTTCCTGAAGATGCTAACAAATTGTTAGCGAAATATCGAAAATTAATATAAATAAAACAACAATATATATATATATATATTAAATCAAGAGACCTATTGCTTAAACAAACATTCTAATAAATATAAATATAAATAGAGAGAGCAAATCAAACAACAAAATGGACTATAGCTGTTTCAAGAAGAACAACCAAACTAGGAAATATACAAACTTGATGAAGTCAATTAGGAATAAATTTGTACGGACGAAGTCAGCAATAACCTTTTTAACAAGATGTAAGAATGCAGGGATAATTCCAAATTTCATAAAGGTCACAACGAGGAATATTTCGAACATTTTCAATAAGGATAGACTACCCAGGATTCAACAACAAATTTCAAAATATACACAGGATATACAGAACAGAGTTTTAAGGATAGCAATAAGAGAAAAACACGAATTATTGAAACATTTTCAAAGGGAAAGGGAAATAATTATTGGTGAATTGAAGAAACATTTCACTCTGGAGGAAATGGTTGAGTTTTTATATTTTGAGGAGAATTTAACGGTTACATATATGAAGAAGGTAAATATTATACATAAGAAGAAATTTGATAATCTTAAAATATTACAATTAGAGGAGTTAAATATTAGGTATAATGAGAAATGGTTTGTTAATAAAACCAATTGTGATATACCTAGAGATGTTCAGTGGATTCTTTCACTCGGGAAAAAACATGCTTTACCAGTAAAAGCAAACGAATTTCCTATTTTAAAAATAATTTCTGAAGGAGAAGAGTTAGTTAGAACTTTTAATAGAAAGGAAGAACAAGAAATAGCTAGAAATAGATTAACAGCAGTTATTGATAATCATTTAAATAAAAATAGATTATCTAATAGAGATAGGTTTATGATAGATAAGGTAAATATAGCTGATAGATTTTTAAAAAAACACAGGGATATATTTATTGTTAATTCAGATAAAGGTAATACTACTGTATCAATTAATAGACATGATTATAATTCTAGGATTAATGATATTATAGGAGATACTAGAGAATATACTTCATTAAATAGAGACCCAACTAGCAAGTTACAAAAAATTAACAATAATATAGTTGAAGAATTATATAGGAAGGAAATAGTATCTTCTACTGAGAAAAATAGGCTTAAAACTAACGTTGCAATTGCACCGCGTTTATATGGATTACCAAAGATCCATAAGGAAGGTTTTCCATTAAGGCCTATATGTTCTTTTATTAATTCTCCATCATATGAGTTATGTAAATACATAACAAATATTTTACGGAATATTAAGAAGAACTCTAGATATAATATCAAGAATTCTGTAGAGTTTAAAAACAGGATAAAAGATCAACAGATATCAAATGATGAAATATTGATTTCTTTTGATGTTGTGTCTTTATTTCCCAGTATACCTGTTGATGTTGCGATAAATACCATTGAAGAAAAATGGGATATGATTAAGGATTATACAAATATAGATAAGGATTTATTTTTACGTATTTTAAAATTTTGCATAGAGGATAATAGATATTTTCAATATAATGGAAATATATTTATGCAACAAAATGGTCTTCCAATGGGATCTCCAGCATCTCCAATTGTTGCAGATATAGTTATGGAGAAATTATTGGATTTATCTATTCAAAAACTGAATGCGATTCCCAGATTGATGACTAAGTATGTAGATGATCTGTTTTGCATTATTCCTGAATGTGAAATTGATAAGGTGCTTTTGACATTTAATGAATTTAATTCTAACATTAAATTTACTGTTGAAAAGGAATATAACTCAAGGATCAATTATCTAGATACTAGTATTATTAGAAAAGATAATAGATTATTGATAGATTGGTACCAGAAACCAACAGCATCGGGGAGGTTAATTAATTACTATTCTAAACATAGCAAACATATTATTATTAATACAGCTAGAAATTTCATAGAAAGAGTTTTAACTATAAGTGACAAACAGTTTCACAACAAGAATGAGAGGAAGATAAGAAGTATTTTGAGAGAGAATGATTACCCCAGTTCTTTAATTAATAAATTAATATATAGACACAAACATAAAATAATTAATAATATAGATAGTAATACAGAACAGAGAATATACAAATCCTTAACGTATATTCCTGAGATTTCAGAGAGATTGACAAAATCAAAGATTTTTGATACGAACAAATATAGAATAGCTCATAGAACCTATAACACATTAAATAAATTATTTAGTAGAACTAAGGACAAAATTGATAAATGGGATAGATCGAATGTAGTTTACAAAATACCTTGCAAGGGAAATGATGGAGAGAATTGTAACATGGTATATGTAGGTACTACCAAAAATAAATTAAAAACGAGAATAGCAGGTCATAAGTCAGATCAGAAATATAGGCATATCAATTCACAGAAGACAGCGTTGTCATCTCATTGTTCCAGATTAGTTCACTGTCCTAACTTTGAAAATGTTTCAATTCTGAATACAGAAAATAATTATAAACAGCGTTTGATGTTAGAAATGTTAGAGATAATTAATACACCAGCAACACAAAGAATAAATTTTAAAGTAGATACAGAAAATTTAGCACAGAATTATAGATATTTAGTTAGTAAAAATCTAAATGTTAAATGATTGTTTCTTGTTTCACTATGAATTTTTTGTTACTTTGTTTAATTACATATCTAATTATATTATGGTCCCACAGGAAAATAATCACATTATTGCTTCTTGGTTTTACACCAATAATAACTTAATTTCCTGTAGGATTTTTATTATTCTTAACTTTTATAAAGCTTATAAAAATTTGTAAATAATTTTTTGATATTTATATTTAAAAAACAGCCTAGATACATACTACACATTTTAATGTTAATTGTTTTGATATATTGAATTCAATGTTAAAAAAAAAAAAAAATTTTTTTTAAATACTATTTTTATAACATAACATTTTTAATAATTTTTTCTATGTTAAAAATTTTATATCTATCCAATACTAACTCATTTTCAATAATTTTTTTATGTTAAAATTTGGAAACAATTTTTGTGACATTTCATACAAAAACCTTTTTATATACTGTAGTTAAATTTTCCTAGACTTTTTCCATAAAAAATTATTGAAAAAAATTTTATGACACCCAATACACAAATCAATATTAAAATTTCAAATAATTTAAAAAAAATTTTCCTGAAGATGCTAACAAATTGTTAGCGAAATATCGAAAATTAATATAAATAAAACAACAATATATATATATATATATATTAAATCAAGAGACCTATTGCTTAAACAAACATTCTAATTAAGTTTGTATCATTATTTGGTTGGTTTTTTATTTTTGTATATTTTTCTCTCAATTACTTATTACTAGTTGAGAAGAGTTGTGTTAAAAATATAATTCCTATAATTTTCAACTTTAAATTGTATGTATGCCTGAAATAAATCATATTTTGTTTAACATTTTTCATAAATTTAATATAAATTCAATTTTTCGTAATTTACTTTTACGATTGTATATAGGTATTTTATTTTCTCTATTAAAAAAAATTTTTGGCCTTAATACCAGTCTTGACTGTTGATTTACAGGACATTTACCGGTATTTAAAAAAGTTATTAACCTTATTTTTATGTGCCAGTTTTCTCTTCAAAAAGGAATTAAGTAAGATTTTTTCTTAACAATGTAAGTACTAAATAATAAAAAATAAGATCTTCTGCCTACAGATAGAGAAAAGAATGTTAGTGTAATCTTTTTCGATTCAAGTTATTTTCAAAATTATATGAATTTTCTATAAGTGTATTGTGTATGAGTATGACTTAATTTTTACTTAATATTAAATTGTATGTACATATGTGTGACAAATTCTTTGGTTGATAAAATTTTTAACATTGGCTTTATCTTTTGTCTTAACCTTGAAATAACTTTTACATGAAATTGAAAATTTTTTAAAAACATTTTAAAACGTTGCAAAAATGAGTAGGAAAAATTTTACAAAATTTCAACTGATTAAAGCACTTTTTTTTATTAAAAAGTGAGTTCAGTTGTATTTGTTAGTATTTTGTTAGTGAAAGAAATTTAATACTTTTGTTGTTTCTGTTGATCTGAAAGAAAAATTATACATACGCGTATAATTATTTTCAAATCAACAACAAACAGAAAAAAATCGAAAAGTTTTTTTTTTTGTTACTGTTTGCATATCCATATGCACACATATACATACATATACATATGCACATACGTACATTAAACTATGCAGTTTGATTTAGTTGTCATTGGCCGTGAAATTGTCTGGCAAAATTTTGCCGTGGAATCATGTTTCATAACCAAGTACTCATGCCCAAAAAAAAACGTATATAACCCAGTTGGAAATTTTTTGAATTTAGTTTGAGTTCAATTCTTTGTTTCAAATTTATAAATTAAACCTAAACTTAATTGATTTCGTTAACCGTTTGTCATTGTTGATGCATAAATGGCCGACAATTTTTGTCACTGAACATAATTGTGAACAGTTTTGCATTTCAAGTTGTATGCAATACGTATAACAATTTTGTATTTATTGCGCCATGACTCAACCATAACTTAGTAAGAACTATTTGGTTCAATAATTTAGCGATTATCGCTATAAATGTGTATGTATATTTTTACTATACATATGTTATATCTTTTTAATTTTTTTACTCAATTGGATGTCTATGCCAATTGGGTCGCTTTTTGTTCATGTATTGCAGTTCTAGTGTATTTCATACAATAATTTTGTAGAACATTAAAACTGCACTAATGCACAAATTTAAAAATTAAATTTCATCGTGCAGTCTTGAAAACGGCACGAAACGGTACGGTTGCCGTTTATAAAATTAAAAAAAAAAAAAAAAACAAATAAGCTGTTGCTGGCAACAACAATAAATGCTTGAAGACGGAATTCAAAATACAAAAATTACAATCAATTTGTGCTAACGAAACGAGTTCGTAGTAAATTCAATAAACACACAACAAACAAAAATTATCTTAACAATAAAAAGAAAATTCATTGAATTGTTTTAAATATTATAAAAGCTAAAAACAATAGGATTAAATAATAAGAAGTAAACCACAATCCAGAAAAATAAAAATTGTTTTTCTCCTTTATCCTGAGCTTAAAAACTTTTGCCTTTATTGCAAGCAACTTGATTCCATTATTATTAATGTTGCAAGTATTATTACCCGCAACAAAACAACAACAACATCAAGAAAACAACAAAAAAAAATCAAGAAATAAAATAGAGAACTATAACTATGTAGTGGAGTGTACTGAAAAACTGCTAGAGGGAAAAAAAATATAAGAAAGAAATATAAGAAATGCATTTGCCAGTGGTGTGATATTTTGCCACATTTTGTTGCAGCTTGGTCCAGACATAAATAAATACGTAAAAAAAAATTATTATATCTCGGCACACATTTACTAAATCTCTATTAGAGTGTGTGTATCTGCTTTTTTTTTTACTTTACACTCGAGCACACATACACACACACACTTGCAGTCATTGGCACAACACTAGTGAAAATTTTATTTACAACTAAATTACCAGCAAAAACTTTAAAATGAATAGATAATGTACTACCGAGCAGTACAAGTCCTAAGAAAGGTGCAACATTGCGATCAGATCGCTCCTCTTATAATTGTAAACACTCCAATCATAGAAACTATCACTACAACACAAGCGACAATGACAATGATGATGATGATGACAATAATTTGGTTATCTTAAGAAAACCCTCATCGTCATTAACAAATACAATTTCATCAAAAAGTTCATCATCAACAGCATTATCGTCGTCGACGACAACAACAATAAATCATGTACATCAAATAAATTTACTCCAACAACAACAACATAATAGCAACCATTTTAATAGTGTACATAAAAATCATTATCAAGACCATCTACAGAAGCAACGGCAACAGCCGCAGGAACAATTTAATGAACGTGAGAATTCGACATTTCGTTGGTCGGAACTATTGACTCAAAATGTTGTGTCTGCTGCAAAAATACGTTCGGCCATGTCATGTACCGCACAAGATATAAAAGAAATGGAATTTTTATTACCACAGCGGCAACACCAACACCAGCATCAGAATCAGCGACAACATCAATACCAGCATCCTATCGTCTAGAAGTCAAAAAAAAATTGTGCAAAAAAAAAACGCAGTAATACAGGTAATTTGAATGTCTGCATTAACTCGTTCCTCTAAATTATATCGGTCTTTTCTTTCTCCTTTTTTTTTTTAAATTTGTTATTAAATTAATCTTTCCGATATGTTTCATTAAATTGGTTTAGAATCTGTTGGTCTTCGTGCTAAAACAAGTGTGTATTTGACTATAGGTTCTGCTACTAAATTTTTGCTTTAATTATGCTGCTTATGTGGTTTCCAATTTTTCTTCATGTCCCGCAAGACAGTCGTGAGTGCAGTTCGTGCTTTCAACATAAAATAATCTGGAGTGAAATTCATTTGGATATTCTTTAGTTTCATTTTTGAAGAATATTTTTAAAAACTTTCATTGCTCGCAAAATTTCCAGAATTTAAATATTATTAAAAAAAAAAATTTATACGTCTCTTATTTGTTCTTATTTTAATACGTTTTCGTAAATCTGTTGCGGCTTCTAACTAATGTGTCTGCTTAATTTTATTTTTAGAATAGTATCCGTTGGCCGATTAGAAGGTGATACCGGGTCAGTCACGTTCCATCCTTTTTTTAACCTTTTCCTTTTACTAATTATTTTGCTTCTTTCAGATCCTTTGACGTCAACCTATAAAAGTAATAGGAAATTACAAGCGAGGGATAAATAATAAAAAAAATTCCCTACGGCATGTTAAGTTCCGTTATTCCTTAATTTAGACCTGTATAAATATGTACTTCTTTTTCTATTTCAGCCATTGAAGACCTTAAGACCATGAGAGGCATGGTATTACAACACTGCTCTAGTGTCGATTTTGTGGTGAGTTTTTCCTTCTTCTCTTTTTCCAATTCATTTCCGTCATAATGTTGGTTTTTAGACGCCTTATTCTTTCCTCCTGTTTTGCCAATGACAATGTGTGTTGTTGTGTTCCTGCATACTGCGTGTAGTGGTTGAATTTTGAAAATCTCGACTGGATCTCCTTCCTCCATGGGATATCTCTCTCGGTTGCGTTCAGTATGGGTACTGCTGTGCCTCCATTTTTAATGTTGACCACAGTATTTCCAACATAAACTCCAGGGGAAATCTCCTGTTTTTGTACAACCACAGTTTTATCTCTCGAAATGATATTAACCGGCACTTTAGTAACTGCTCCCGTATCTACAAGTAAGACCAATTTTCGCTCCCTAGCTCCTTGGCAGGGTAGCGTAATAAAAACTGTCTCCACATTGCCCGGTGATTCAGTACTATCTTCTATATTTCGTACCATCTCTTTACTTTTTTCCTCCTTTTTTTTGTTTAATTTATTATCTTTTGTAGTATTTTCTTTTATGGTGTGCCCGCTCTCCTTCTTTACCGAGTGTACAACTGCCTCGGTTATTATCCTGGTTGGCTGCTCTGTTTCTGAGTCAGTCTCCGTATCATCTTTATTTAACCGACTTTTTGTTTCTGTTTCTTTATTATAATTGTATTTGTTCTCTTTTTTATGCCAATCTAATTTTCTGTTAATTTGCCGGACCCCTGTTATTGACGATAACTGGGCCGAATTTCGTTTTCCTGAGCATATGTCCGATTTGTGTTGCTATGGGCCTCTACGGCATTGTTAGCTAGGTCCCTGCCGTTGATGTTATTTCGTGCCTGTTGGTAGATCCCTGCACCCATTGCTTCAGTCTGTCTAACATTACTTCTGCAGTCCCGTGCAAAATGTCCATGTTGCTGACATTTAAAACAGGTTGGGCGTGTACCATTGTTTCTGTTTGCCCCTCTGTTCATGTTTTGTCCCGTCGCTATTTGTGGGCCTCCACGGAATTCTGTGTTTGTTATCCTCCTATTATTTTCTGCCGTCCTTCTGTCCAATTGATTTTGGTTTGGTATGTTTCTTCTTGGCTCGCAGAAAGGGGTTTCCTTGTGACCGTTTATCCTACACAATCGGCAGTATAAGGAGCCTAATCTCTTTCTGCAGTTATCCACATCGTGCCCGCTGTTTCCACAGAACGTACAGCTCACGATATTCCTGCACAGTGGCCCCATTTCATGGCAGTATTTTCCACAGCTCATACAGTATGGTGTGTTTAGCCGCTTTTTGCAGCTATTCCATTCGTGCCCCATCCTGTTGCAAAAACTACAGGGGACTTCTGAATCTATTACGTTGATACTGTGCGTTGGTTCGCCAAACAATTCCTCTGCGTTCTCGACTATTTCTATCAACTTAGTGAGCTCTTCCTCCTCCTGCCCCACGAATCGAGCTTTAAGAGCATGGTCTTTCAGACCCTTGATAAAGCTTCTTATCGCTATCCTCTTGAAGTCTTTCAGCATGGTTTCCCGGCCAGGTCCTACCGGCCATTCGTTCTCTATTGTTGTTTTTGCCTCATTTAATAGGTTATCTACGCGTTCTCCAAAGTTGCATGCTGATTCTCTGATGCTCTGTTTGCAACCCAAGATCAGCTCCCTTATCTTATCCAGGACTTTATTTTTTAGATAAAACTTCTTGATGGTGTTACAGTATGCGTCCACTGAACCAAAAGTCATCTGGGATATTTTTGAGTAGGCGCTCCCTAGGAGTCTCAGTTTCAGGCACTGTATCACATCTTGTGTTAGGACGTTATTTGCACCTGTGAGTACTTCTCTTTCTACCATCTTGCATCCTTGTATGTACCTGCATACTTCTGATGACAAGTCTGGCCCATCGGTCCCGAAAAATGATGGGACCGTGTTGTTTACGATCTTAATAATCTCATACAGCGAAGGCATTTTGATCCTTTCAAATTCCACTCTCTCAGTAGTATGGTTTTGCTGGGGTGACGGTGATCGTCTTTCTATGTTCCGCTGGCAATCATCTTGATAGGGGGCTGTGTCCACGCAAGAACTTGTAGACTGTCCATTTAATAACTATACTTGTCGTTCTATTAATTTGTCTGTCTGCGTCTGTGGGTTGTCCATTAAAACTGTCTTCTACTTACCCATATTCCGCTGTTTGTCATCTTCATAGTAGTTTGTGGTTTTTGCTTATTTTCACTTTATATTATTATTATTATTTTATATTATGTGTTTGTTCGCAACCGCGCAGAATTTTTACAATCAAAGTAATTTTCCTTTTTGACCTGATCCGCTTTAGCGATTAGTCCTGCAATGACAATACAAGGTAGCTAGAGGTTAGACTTTTATGTATTTGCCCTGTGCAGTTCTATACCGTCGAATGTAGGATGCAACAATACAAGGTAGCTAGAGGTTAGACTTTTATGTATTGTTGGTTTTGCTACACCGGACAGTTTTTTCTTGAGCAAGATCAACACAAGGATTATTATATTTCTTTGATGTTATTATTTACGCGGCTACCGGCTGCGCCAAAATGTTATGTTTAAATTAAAAGATTTATTTTTATTATTTATTTTAATTATTTATTTTTATTAACCACATGTTATGTTTAAAATATCACTTAGCCTTCACAGGGACCCGCTTTTTAAGGCTGGTGTTTGATCAGGTTTTTGTTTGTGTGTTATGTGTTAAGAACTGACTCGACTTCACTAGAGCTGACTTCACTGACTACAGTTGACTAGATTTTACTGAATAGACTGAATAGACCTCCATACCAAATCACCCTCCGCTTTTATACCCACTTTTGTGCTGCTCGATGAACGGTGCTGCTGACGTTCGCTGCCGCTGGCGTGGTCGTTGCTAAGTGTGCCAGTATGCAAATTCAGCATATTCTGTAGGAAAGTTACTGACATATGCATGTATGCAGCGGTATTGCATCGTCAGCATATATCTGTAGGAAAATTACTGGTAATTACTTCAGTAATGCATACAGCGGTATTTTGCTGTCGTTGGTATTTTTGTTGGTTGAGGGAAAATAACTCAACGTCAGTATGTGTGTGCAGCGTATGTTCTGCTGTCGCTGATACTTCTGTTGGTTAGGGGAAAATGACTCATAACAGCGGAGTTATTAATGAAGCTTTCCAAAGTAAAATGATCGTAAATTGCATGTTTTTAATAGAAAATGGTATTCCTTAAAATCCTTTAACTCTTAAACACCTTAAACAATTTGAATAAACTCTTCACCATATGTTAGAGTTAGACGTTGGCTACATGACGGTGAAATTTTGGCCCGCCTAAGCTGTTAAAAAAAGCGTTTCAAGTTAATTTCTTCCTTATCTCGCTTGATATTTGAACTACATAATACTAAATAAAACAAAACGGTTCACCTGGTCCTAAACTATATATCTGTGAAGTTTTATTACATTATATTAAAAAATGGCGGAGTTATTAATGAACATTTCCATAGTAAAATAAAGTAATGTTCCTATATATTTTGGTCTTCCTATTTTCCTTAAATTTTCCAACATGTGATCATTTGTCCTGTTTGTTCTTTATGTTTTTTAAAAATAAAATGAAAAAAAAACAATTTTTTATTTATAGCTTTTGTTTGCCAGAGAGAGAAAATATAATATGCTGATGGCCAATTATTTGTAAATAAGCCGGTATTACCGTACGCAAATTTGATGCTGCAATTACCATTTTAAGTCAGATCATTAAAATTAAAATATAAGTTTATTATACCTAGTCTCTTTCCTTCTTACTGAAATTAGATAGTTCAATGCAACAAAAATATATATTTGAATGACATCAGCCAATAAAAAATATACAAGAAAACTACCAATGTGTTATGTCTATGCTTCTAATATGAATTTTTAATGGTGAAATCTATTTTGATTATTTAAACCAATTAAAATATCCCGCTTTCTTTAAATTTTTCATGAATATTAATTTAATTTCATTGTATTAAAAATGGCGGAGTTATTAATGAACATTTCCATAGTAAAATAAAGTAATGTTCCTATATCTTTTAGTCTTCCTATTTTCCTTAAATTTTCCAACATGTGATCATTTGTCCTGTATGTTCTTTATATTTTTGGCAATAAAATGTAAAAAAGCCATTTTTTATTTTTAGATTTTGTTTGCCAGAGAGAAAAAATATAATATGCTGATGGCCAATTATTTGTAAATAAGCCGGTATTACCATACGCAAATTTGATGCTGCAATTACCATTTTAAGTCAGATCATTGAAATAAAAATATAAATTAATTATATCTCGTCTCTTTTGAGATAGTTGAATGCAACAAAAAATATATCTGAATGCCATCGGCCAATAAAAATATACAAGAAAACTACCAATATGGTGTGTCTATGCTTCTAATATGATTTTTTAATGGTGAAATCTATTTTGATTATTTAAACCAATTAAAATATCCCGCTTTCTTTAAATTTTTCATGAATATTAATTTTAATTTAATTTCATTGTATTAAAAACGGCGGAGTTATTATTGAAACTTTCCAAAGTAAAATAATCTAAAATTGCTTGTTTTTGTTAGAAAATGGTATTCTTTAAAATGCTATAACTCCTAAACACCTTGAGCTATTTGAACGGACTCTACACAATATGTTAGAGTTGGACGTTGGCTACATGATGCTGAAGTTTTGGCCCGTCTGGCGAGCCACCCAAGCTGCTAAAAAAGTCTTTTAAAGTTAATTTTTTCTATATGGTACTTGGTATTTCACCTGCATCATTCTAACTAAAACGAAACGGTTCAACTAGTCCTAAACTATATATATGTGAAGTTTTATTTCATTATATTAAAAAATGGCGGAATTATTAATGATCCTTACCAAAGTAAAATAATCGTAAATTGCATGTTTTTTTAGAAAATGGTATTCTTTAAAATTCTATAACTCCTAAACACCTTGAGATATTTGAATGAACTCTTTACCATATGTTAGAGTTGGACGTTGGTTACATGATGGTGAAATTATGGCCCGCCTAAGCTGTTAAAAAATGCGTTTAAGTTAATTTCTTCTATATCTCGCTTGATATTTGACCTACATTATTCTAACTAAATCGAAACGGTTCACCGAGTCCTAAACTATATGTATATCTGTGAAGTTTTATTTCATTATATTAAAAAATGGCGGAGTTATTAATGAACCTTTCCAAAGTAAAATGATCGTAAATTGCATGTTTTTGTTAGAAAATGGTATTCCTTAAAATCCTATAACTCCTAAACACCTTAAACAATTTGAATAAACTCTTCACCATATGTTAGAGTTAGACGTTGGCTACATGGCGGTGAAATTTTGGCCCGCCTAAGCTGTTAAAAAAAGCGTTTCAAGTTAATTTCTTCTTTATCTCGCTTGATATTTGAACTGCATAATACTAAATAAAACAAAACGGTTCACCTGGTCCTAAACTATATATCTGTGAAGTTTTATTTCATTATATTAAAAAATGGCGGAGTTATTAATGAACATTTCCATAGTAAAATAAAGTAATGTTCCTATATCTTTTGGACTTCATATTTTCCTTAAATTTTCCAACATGTGATCATTTGTCCTGTTTGTTCTTTATGTTTTTGGCAATAAAATGAAAAAAAGCCATTTTTTAAATAAATATAGCTTTTGTTTGCCAGAGAGAGAAAATATAATATACTGATGGCTAATTATTTGTAAATAAACCGGTATTACAATACGCAAATTTGATGCTGCAATTACCATTTTAAATCAGATCATTGAAATTAAAATATAAGTTTATTATACCTCGTCTCTTTCCTTCTTACTGATATTAGATAGTTCAATGCAACAAAAATATATATTTGAATGCCATCGGCCAATAAAAAATATACAAGAAAACTACCAATGTGTTATGTCTATGCTTCTAATATGATTTTTTAATGGTGAAATCTATTTTGATTATTTAAACCAATTAAAATATCCCGCTTTCTTTAAATTTTTCATGAATATTAATTTTTTTTCATTGTATTAAAAATGGCGGAGTTATTATTGTACATTTCCATAGTAAAATAAAGTAATGTTCCTATATCTTTTGGACTTTCTATTTTCTTTATGTTTGTAACATGTGATCATTTGTCCTGTTTGTTCTTAATATTTTTGGCAATAAAATGAAAAGAAAAACCAATTTTTTATAGCCTTTGTTTGCCAGAGAGAGTAAATATGATATACTAATGGCCAATTATTTGTAAATAAGCCGGTATTACCATACTCAAATTTGATGCTGCAATTACCATTTTAAGTCAGATCATTGAAATAAAAATATAAATTAATTATATCTCGTCTCTTTTGAGATAGTTCAATGCAACAAAAAACATATCGGAATGCCATCGGCCAATAAAAAATATACAAGAAAACTACAAATGTGGTGTGTCTATGCTTCTTATATGATTTTTTAATGGTGAAATCTATTTTGATTATTTAAACCAATTAAAATATCCCGCTTTCTTTAAATTTTTCATGAATATTAATTTAATTTTATTGTATTAAAAATGGCGGAGTTATTAATGAACATTTCCATAGTAAAATAAAGTAATGTTCATACATCTTTTGGTCTTTCTTTTTTCTTTACGTTTGTAAATTGTGATCATTTGTCCTGTTTGCTCTTTATGTTTTTGGCAATAAAATGAAAAGAAAAACCATTATATTTATAGCCTTTGTTTGCCAGAGAGAGAAAATATAATATGCTGATGGCCAATTATTTGTAAATAAGCCGGTATTACCATACGCAAATTTGATGCTGCAATTACCATTATAAGTCAGATCATTTAAATAAACATATAAATTAAGTATATCTCGTCTCTCTTCTTCTTACTGAAATGTGATAGTTCAAATCAACAAAAAATATATCTGAATGCCATCGGCCAATAAAAAATATACAAGAAAACTACCAATTTGGTGTGTCTATGCTTCTAATATGATTTTTTAATGGTGAAATCTATTTTGATTATTTAAACCAATTAAAATATCCCGCTTTCTTTAAATTTTTCATGAATATTAATTTTAATTTTAATTTAATTTCATTGTATTAAAAACGGCGGATTTATTATTGAAACTTTCCAAAGTAAAATAATCTAAAATTGCTTGTTTTTGTTAGAAAATGGTATTCTTTAAAATGCTATAACTCCTAAACACCTTGAGCTATTTGAACGAACTCTACACAATATGTTAGAGTTGGACGTTGGCTACATGATGCTGAAGTTTTGGGCCGTCTGGCGAGCCGCCCAAGCTGTTAAAAAAGTTGTTTAAAGTTAATTTTTTCTATATGGTACTTGGTATTTCACCTGCATCATTCTAACTAAAACGAAACGGTTCAACTAGACCTAAACTATATGAAGTTTTATTTCATTATATTAAAAAATGGCGGAGTTAATAATGAACATTTCCATAGTAAAATAAAGTAATGTTCCTATATCTTTTGGTCTTTCTATTTTCTTTAGGTTTGTAACTTGTGATCATTTGTCCTGTTTGCTCTTTATGTGTTTGGCAATAAAATGAAAAGAAAAACCATTTTTTTATAGCCTTTGTTTGCCAGAGAGAGAAAATATAATATGCTGATGGCCAATTATTTTTAAATAAGCCAGTATTACCATACGTAAATTTGATGCTGCAATTATCATTTTAAGTCAGATCATTTAAATAAAAATATAAATTAATTATATCTCGTCTCTTTTCTTCTTACCGAAATGAGATAGTTGAATGCAACAAAAAATATATCTGAATGCCATCGGCCAATAAAAAATATACAAGAAAACTACCTGTACAGTTAGGAAGTTCTAGTGATATTAATTCAAACGTTTCGTCAGAATTACACTATTTCGATTTTCCTGTGTCTTTCTAGCACTTGTAACTGAAAGACCTTGTACCTTTAAATAATAGACAAGACAAGACCCTTTTGTTTGAAAACTGTAGAGTTAATTAATTTATTTGTAAAAATGGTTCATCTTTTATACAAAATACTAAATAGCAACTTAATTAATTTTCGTACTTAATAATGCGGAAGTGAATAATAAACAGTTAAATAAAGTTGACCTAAATAAATATTGCAAATTAATATATAAGAATTGTGCCAGGTGACGACATTAAGTATAATTTGTATTATTAAAAATAATGCATGCGTTTGTAGTTTGATTTAAATTTAACTAAAATGTATAGGTTGTAATTTTTAGTATACAAGCAATAAGTACATTGACACAATTTAATTGAAATGCTTACGTTATGGTTTTAGTTATACAAGCAATAAATACATTCTCCCCGGCATTGACGAGTAGTCAATAAAAACGAAAACAAAAATAAAATAAAAAAAATGAGATTCAAATTTGAACTGTGAAGTTCTCACGTGGATGTGGTGTGGGTGTTGCCTTATTGTTGGATGGTTGTGGAGTATGCGATGAATGCGTTATTTTTGTTACTTCAGCAGCACTATACTTTCTTCGGATTGCCGTTATAACTGACACGAGTATTATGGCTATTACACTGATGACTAATGCAGAATATGCAATTGTAGTACCGTGTGTTGAAGTTGAATGATGTTGAAAAGTTGAAGTGTTTATAGATTCTAACCTTTGTTGCAAGTCTTTCATTTTATTGAGTTGTACCGAAATCTGGTCTGTTATTAATGTGTAGTTGGTTTTAATGTTTTCGCCTTTGGAAAGATGGTGATATGCAATTTCTGAAATATTTGCCAGGCTCGTGTATGATGACCCAGTAATTGTTGATATCGATTGTTGACCAGTCACGTGAATAGATTCATGCTTAAGGATGCAATCGGGGTTAATGGTTAATAATCCAGAGCCTTCTAGATATAAAGTCGTAATTTCCTTTCCACAAACCGCTGTGGTTTGAGTGATTGAGGATGAGGAGTATATCCATTGGTTTTTATGATTTAATGGTGTCCATGTTACGTTTGCATGGAGCTTCATTAGGTTGCAATTTCGAATAGTAATGTTGTTAAATAAGTTAATTTCACATGAGCAGCTTTCCGCTCCGAAATTGTATTCCAGTTGTATATTATAGCATATGAATATGTTCTTCCTGATGATAGTACATGATTTAAGTTGATCTAATGATACCGGAAAATAGTGTCTTCGGTTTGTGTTTATCGCTAGTATAGGGCTGCATGTTTCTATCGTTAGCATTGTGTTGTTTATTGTGTTAGGGATATGAATTAAATTATATAATTTAAATTGGTCATGCTCTATTAATGGCAGCGTTAAGGCTGCTTTAGCCGACCGTAACTCTAGAAATGTAAATGCTGATGTGTCAGCTGATTGCTTCTGTTATATGCAAAAGCTATGAAAATACTTACTTGACTGAAATGAAATGTTGCCGTAACGTACCAACCTGCAGAAAATAGAATTTCATTACGAGGTTACGTGACAATTGTAGACAGTGATGGGATGGTTGTATTTTGAATTGCAATGGGGCACAGAAGTCCTTTGTTAGTACTTTTTTTTTGTTTTGACTAGTTTTAGTTGTTAAATATGTACACATGCATGCTTTATTGAGTAAAGAAAGTTTTCTAAATAATTTTTTTTCAATATCTAGCAAGAGACTGTACCGATCGTTTGTGCTTATATATTTTATTGTAATGAATTTGATAATTGTGTAAATTATAGTTTAACATTCATATCTATGTATGTATGTACATCATAGTTTTGATTATTAGTGTTACTTATTATTTAAAAGATTTTTTTTGTATACTTGAATGTATGTATGTATGCACATATGTATGTATGTACATAGGTACAATATATGAAATTACAAAGTGAGCATATCAATTTATGTACATACATACGTACATACATACATCCAAGTATACAAAAAAAAAACCTTTTATATAATAACTGCCTTGCACATGATGTCGAACGAATTTTTCTTTCGTACAAATTACATTTAAAACAAAAACAAAATTTTCAAAATTGTATGTACATATGTACATACATAAATTGATATGCTTACTTTGTAATTTCATGTATAGTGTACTTATGTACATACATACATATATACATACATACATACATTCAAGTATACATAAAGAAATCCTTTAAATAATAAGTAACACTAATAATCAAAACAATGATGTACATACATACATATATAGATATGAATGTTAAACTATAATTTAACCAATTATCAAATTCATTACAATAAAATGTGTAATAATATGATTCGGTACCTTTTAAATAATATCGTACTATTTCCGAACAATCACAATTATTGTAAACATTTGGAACTTCCATCAACGTTTGGAACAGCTGTTTTGTATTTTATTTATAATTTTCAAAGTGATAAAAAGTTGCAATGGACGACAAGAAATTAATACTACTGGTGAAGGAAAATGAACAATAACAATTCTCCGGGGCACAAGATTTCGGAGAAGAACAGAAAAATATGATTTAATATGTTTAATAAGAATTTTTGTTCTTTTTATGTATGTATGTACATCCATATGCATGTCTGCACATTCATGTGTCACGTGACACGTTTTTAAGCATTCTATAACTACAAAAATGTTGGCTCTTACATTACATCAACATTTAGCTTACATCTACGATTTCAACCGTCGGCTAAATAGGCCTTTATGCTAAACACCACGTGTTCCTGGGTAAGTCCTCCCTTTACCTTCATTAGCTTATAAAATTCTAACAAGTCATCTGCGAATACTGGTAACATTAACGATTCAGGCATATGTGTTTTGATTTGTTGTATTTCGATCTCTATTTGTGTTGGAGTTAACAGTAACGGATTGATTTTTCCATGGTGAGTATCAGTTAACACATCCAGAATGCATGTTTGCATTTTTTGTAAGTTGTTTGCGATAAGTGATAGTTGCATAAAGCCTACGTTGAACATGTTTGCAAGCTTCAACTGATACAATTCTTCGTTATGCAATTCCTCGCCTTTTACTATTTCATTCAGCGTTGATTGAATGCTGTCAAATTTGAATTTTGCTGCAGTTAGACCTTGTTTAACGATATTCATAGTGGAGTTTACGACTGAAGTTTGGTCCTTTATGAGTTTTAACATGAATGAATCGTCTTCTTGTAATTTGGTGATAGTTGACGACATTTTTTCTGCATATCCAGAGTCAAGTACACCAAACAGTGAATTTGCGATATTTCGGACAACATCAATGGCACCTCTTTTCTGTCGAGATTTGTACAGTAGTCTGTTATCCAGACTCAAGTCAGTTTCAATATGCTGCAAGTGTTCTATTATATTAGTACACGATGTATTAGACTCCATTTTTTTACACAGCTGTTCTAGTGATTTGGTGCCGTTTGCTAAAAATGATGTGTCAGTCCAGTATGCTGAAAGATCATAATATACGACTAGATTCCATTGACTTGTAGATATATGCGTAGATCCTAATTCTTCAAAATGGATTCCCAGCTGAGATCCAAATCGTTTGTTTTCGATTGGTATTCCCATGATCACTGGGAAAATGAGTAGTAAAGCCAGCAATGTTATGCATATATTATTGTTTAGTAGCCTTGTTCTTTTGCCTTTGGGTTCGCTAGTTTGATCTGCGACTGTTGTATCTGTACTTTTGTTTGTTGAGTTTGACTCTAGATTTTCCTCAATTGGAAGCAACGCAAGACGATGTATAGGTCTTTTACAAATTCCCGATGCGATTTTGATGTCAGCAACCCGAATTGATCCATCCTTTCCAGGATAAACTTTCAATATTCGTCCTAGCGGCCATTTCATCGGCACAGTGTTATCTTCTTTAACGATAACCATATCTCCTGGGTTGATATTTGCACTTTGAGTTTTCCATTTATGACGCTGCTGCAATTCGTGTAGGTACTCATTTGACCATCTTTTCCAAAATTCATGTTTTATTTTTGATACGAGTTCCCATCGAGATAAGAGTGATATTCTCTTAGAGTTGGCTGCGATATCCACCTGAGACGTAAGAGCTTCGCCGATCAAGAAGTGTCCTGGAGTTAATGCAGATATATCGGATGGGTCGGCTGACATAGGTGTTAATGGGCGAGAATTTAAGATAGCTTCAATTTCTATGATAACCGTTTCCAATTCTTCATATGTTAGTGAAGCTGTGCTTAAGCTTCGAACCAATAGATTTTTAGCCGATTTTACCGCTGCTTCCCAAAGTCCTCCAAAGTGGGGAGATGCATTCAGTTGAGGTCTTGGGGAAGATTTTTCAGTGGTGTTTTTAACGAAGCGGTAAACATATGATATTATTCGCTGTAACTTCTTAAATGAACCTTTATGGTATATTGTGTACAAAGTTGTAGTTGTTTAAGGTTAACAAAACGATAGGTGACTCTTTCTTTCTTTCGAGATCAGAAGTAATTTGTAAATGTGGCCGAAATTCTGCAGGCCAACATTCTTGCTTTCCGTGTAAAAATAATGGTCCCAAAAACCATAAATGACACTCTGCAAGTGCCTTTGCTGATAAACCTCTTGAGAGAATGTCTGCTGGATTATCCTTTGACGAAACATGTCGCCATTGCTCTGCAAAAGTTAAAGTTTGTATTTTGGATATCCTGTTACCCACAAATGTCTGGAAGGATGATGACTTTGAGTGTATCCATGACAAGACAATCTCAGAGTCTGTCCATAAGAAAATTGGTAAATTTTTAATCTGCATAACCTTTCGAAGACGTTGAGATAGTTCTGCAGCTAGAAGTGCTGCACAAAGTTCCAGCCGTGGTAAGGTTTGCTTTTTGATTGATGAGACGCGAGACTTCGCACATAGTAGTTTTGTTACGATTCTACCGTTTTTAAATGTTGATCGAATATATGCTGCGGCCCCAAAAGCCTTTTCGGATGCATCCGCAAAGATATGAAGTTGAGTAGTTAATGGGATGTCATCCTTGAATATGTGTCGTGTTATTTGGAGATTGTTGATTGTGTTTAAACCTTCCCGGAAGTTTGACCAGGCTGAACTGAGATCTTCAGGTAGAACTTCATCCCATGTCAGCTTCATCTGCCATAAGTGTTGAAT
The DNA here is from genome assembly GCA_947311025.1 of Lypha dubia. Taxonomy (NCBI): domain Eukaryota; kingdom Metazoa; phylum Arthropoda; class Insecta; order Diptera; family Tachinidae; genus Lypha; species Lypha dubia. The sequence goes on along the minus strand of OX371265.1, from coordinate 29,738,805 downwards.
AAATATCTTTGCCTTAACTACAATTGGTGTCAAGAGTCCAAGTGGATCAAAAAGTTTTGCCAAGTCAGAGCTTACTGTGCGTTTAGTAATCATGTCTACAGGTTCCACCTTTACCTTTACGCAAAGATGGTCTGGTTTGGGCAGCCATATCAGACCCAGAGTTTTAATAGACTCCTTCTGTGTGCTGTTAAAATCAAGATTTACTTCCCGATCATCTTGTGGAATATTTTGAAGGAGTTGTTTATTATTTGCGTTGAATCCATGTTTTCTGAGTATGTAAGCTAGTTGTTGTTGCTTCTCGATTGCAGTACTTAAGCTGTTTGATCCTCCAAGACCGTCGTCAACATAGAAATTATCTCTTAGAATTTGAGCACCTAGTGGGTAGTCAGTATCATTTTCGAAGGCGATTTGTTGAAGACACCTTGTCGCCAAATATGGAGCAGCTCGTGTCCCATACGTGACAGTGTTAAGTTGATAATATTTTATGGGTTCAGAAGGATCATTTCTCCATAGAATTATCTGGTATCTCCTGTCGTCTTGATGTACCAAGACTTGTCGATACATTTTTTCAATGTCTGTTGTAAAGACAAATCTCGGTAAACGGAAACGAATGAGTATCGAAAATAGATCACTTTGAACAATTGGGCCAGTGTACATTAAGTCGTTAAGTGAATAGCCGGATGATGTTTTGGCGGAAGCATCGAACACGGCACGAAGTTTAGTAGTTGTGCTATCTGGTTTTAGTACACAATGATGTGGAATGAAATGGTTGGGGGTTGGTATTGAGTTGACATCTATTTCCGTCATATGGCCCAGTTGTTTATATTCGTTCATAAAATGTATGTACTGATTTCTGGTCGCCGAATCTTTCATTAATCGTCGTTCAAGACTAAGGAATCGTTTGTAGGCTGTTGTCTTAGAATCTCCTAATGCAGATGGATTTTCACGGAAGGGTAACTTGACAACAAAACGTCCTTCATCGTTTCTTTGAGTGTTTTGGACAAACAGTGATTCACATTGTTGTTCGTCCTGCGAGAGTCCCTTTTCAGTTGATCCATCATCTTCCATTTTCCATAGCCGTTCAATGACGTCGTTTAATAGCTCGTCGTTAAAGTCTTCTGGCTTAGTGGTGAAAATTGCACAAGTTGCAGCGTCATTTGCCCCTTGACTTGAAGATATTTTTCCGCTGATGATCCATCCAAGTGATGTGTTTAACAAAATTGGAAGATTGCTTGATAGCTCTATTTTTTCGCGTTGCATCAGATTAAAGTAATATTCGGCACCCAAAAGAATATCTACTTTTCCTGGCTGATTAAAGTATGGGTCAGCTAGGCTTAAGTTTGGAATTTGCCATTTCGAAATATCAATATGTTGACTTGGCTGAGGAGGAATGATTGTTGGGATCACAAATGCTTCCAGGTTTGTTTCAAATTTATTATTTCTTGATTGTAGCTTTACGTTTATCCTTCTTGTTACGCGTTTTTTGCCATTTCCAATACCATCGATACACAGCGAGGCTGTTGAAGTTGATACACCCAACCTTTTAACAACGTGCTCAGATATAAGGTTCACCTGCGAACCAGAATCAAGAATTGCACGGAATTCTGCTGAATTTCCATTTGATGCTGTTATTTTTACTCTTGCTGTTGCAAGTATGACATAATCCCTCTGCGTTGATGAGGCATTTGCAGATGCTGATGTTACTGTTGCGTTGGAAGCTTTTGGTCTTACTTCGATGTTTGGGACAGAACTGGAGGTCTGCTTGATTTGTGGATTAGCTTTTGCCTCAATATGCAACAAAGTGTTATGTTTCTTGTTGCATTTTCTACACGAGCTTGATGAACAGTCTTTTGACGAGTGGTCTCCTTTGAAACAGTTGACGCATAGTCTTCGTGATTGTATGAATCTTAGCCGTTCTATTTCTGATACATTTAAGAACTTTCCACAGTGGTATAACGCATGGTTCCCATTGTTACAGAAATTGCAGCTAATTCCTCTTTTGACCACAGTAGCTGCTATTTTATTTGACGTATGTACCAATTTTTCCCTGTGATTGATGGATTCGATTGTTTGGAACTGGAATTCCAGAAATGATAAAAGGTCTTCAACTGTTGGTAGCTCCTTCGGTTGACTGAGAGATTGTTCGAACCGCATATGCAAACTTCGATCTAGCTTTTTTATCAAAATTTGAAAAAGGAGCGGGTTCCATGCTTTCGTCTCAATTCCAATGTTGTTTAGTGCTAAAAGGCACTCTCGAGTTGTGTCATGTAGCTTTTTAATGGTGACAGAGTTGGACGTGCATAACGGCTGACTAATGATTTTCTCGACCAGAGTTGTTACAAGGACCCGTTTGTTGTTGTACCGTTCTTGTAACATTGTCCACGCTGAATCATAGTTGCCCTCTGTCGTTGATAGATGGCTGACAAACTTTTCAGCTTCCCCTGTAAGATTGGACTTAAGATACCACATCTTTTGGACATCAGGTATCGGTTGTTGATGGACCATATGGAGAAACATGTCGTAAAATTGCGTCCATTTTGCGTAATCCCCATCGAACTTGGGGATTGAGATCTTCGGCAGCGGCAATGATGTTGCCATGACTGTATGTTGTCCTGCCGAAATAGCGTTTGATGTTTGGTTTGACAACACTTGTAACTTTGTCAAGCTATCAATAACCATTCCTCTAAGGTTTTCATAGTCGTCTTGATTTAAACCATTGACAAGAGGGTTTGAACATTGATCCCATACTTGATCATATAGCTCTTCGATTTGGTTCCATAACTTGTTTATGGTCTCGATTCTGATGTTGTAGAATTGTTGAGGCTCATCGCTATTCACCCCTGAGATACCAACTATCAACCTCTCCAATGCAGACATCCGAGCGGCAAATTTCCCCATCAATCCATGTGAAGAATCGTCCTTGGATCCATGATTCTTGCTACTAGGTATTTGGGAAATTCCCATAGGTGGCTGCTCACTGTGCTCATGTTGAGTTACCTGCGGGTTTTTGAGTACTTCCTTTTTCAAACGTACCAATTCAGTTTGAAATAGGTCAATGTATTCTTCAGCCAATGACCGAATCTGTTCAAAATAATTGGTTTTGAAGTAGTCTACTTCTGATTGATCTTTAACAAGTATGCGCAATTTTCCGTCCACCTCATTAAACTCGTTACATTTGTCTGAAAGTCGACGACGGCGTTCCTCAAAATAGGAAACCTTATTTTTTCTATCACTAGGATCCTTTTTGAAGTTCCGGATAATCTGCTGAATGTTTTCACCTAAGATACTCTTTAGGCTGATTAACTCTTCCATTGATGACATGTTGATAATGATGATTCAATACGACTTGTTCGAATAACTGCTGGTTCGCTTACTCGAATTGCACTTTGTTAACGTAAAACTGATCGTGCCTTCTTACAAAAAGAGGTCGTCCTGACTATCACGTCGGGGTCACCAAAATGTACAGTTAGGAAGTTCTAGTGATATTAATTCAAACGTTTCGTCAGAATTACACTATTTCGATTTTCCTGTGTCTTTCTAGCACTTGTAACTGAAAGACTTTGTACCTTTAAATAATAGACAAGACAAGACCCTTTTGTTTGAAAACTGTAGAGTTAATTAATTTATTTGTAAAAATGGTTCATCTTTTATACAAAATACTAAATAGCAACTTAATTAATTTTCGTACTTAATAATGCGGAAGTGAATAATAAACAGTTAAATAAAGTTGATCTAAATAAATATTGCAAATTAATATATAAGAATTGTGCCAGGTGACGACATTAAGTATAATTTGTATTATTAAAAATAATGCATGCGTTTGTAGTTTGATTTAAATTTAACTAAAATGTATAGGTTGTAATTTTTAGTATACAAGCAATAAGTACATTGACACAATTTAATTGAAATGCTTACGTTATGGTTTTAGTTATACAAGCAATAAATACACTACCAATATGGTGTGTCTATGCTTCTAATATGATTTTTTAATGGTGAAATCTATTTTGATTATTTAAACCAATTAAAATATCCCGCTTTCTTTAAATTTTTCATGAATATTAATTTTAATTTAATTTCATTGTATTAAAAACGGCGGAGTTATTATTGAAACTTTCCAAAGTAAAATAATCTAAAATTGCTTGTTTTTGTTAGAAAATGGTATTCTTTAAAATGCTATAACTCCTAAACACCTTGAGCTATTTGAACGGACTCTACACAATATGTTAGAGTTGGACGTTGGCTACATGATGCTGAAGTTTTGGCCCGTCTGGCGAGCCACCCAAGCTGTTAAAAAAGTCTTTTAAAGTTAATTTTTTCTATATGGTACTTGGTATTTCACCTGCATCATTCTAACTAAAACGAAACGGTTCAACTAGTCCTAAGCTATATATATGTGAAGTTTTATTTCATTATATTAAAAAATGGCGGAATTATTAATGATCCTTACCAAAGTAAAATAATCGTAAATTGCATGTTTTTTTAGAAAATGGTATTCTTTAAAATTCTATAACTCCTAAACACCTTGAGATATTTGAATGAACTCTTTACCATATGTTAGAGTTGGACGTTGGTTACATGATGGTGAAATTATGGCCCGCCTAAGCTGTTACAAAATGCGTTTAAGTTAATTTCTTCTATATCTCGCTTGATATTTGACCTACATTATTCTAACTAAATCGAAACGGTTCACCGAGTCCTAAACTATATGTATATCTGTGAAGTTTTATTTTATTATATTAAAAAATGGCGGAGTTATTAATGAACCTTTCCAAAGTAAAATGATCGTAAATTGCATGTTTTTGTTAGAAAATGGTATTCCTTAAAATCCTATAACTCCTAAACACCTTAAACAATTTGAATAAACTCTTCACCATATGTTAGAGTTAGACGTTGGCTACATGACGGTGAAATTTTGGCCCGCCTAAGCTGTTAAAAAAAGCGTTTCAAGTTAATTTCTTCTTTATCTCGCTTGATATTTGAACTACATAATACTAATTAAAACAAAACGGTTCACCTGGTCCTAAACTATATATCTGTGAAGTTTTATTTCATTATATTAAAAAATGGCGGAGTTATTAATGAACATTTCCATAGTAAAATAAAGTAATGTTCCTATATCTTTTGGTCTTCCTATTTTCCTTAAATTTTCCAACATGTGATCATTTGTCCTGTTTGTTCTTTATGTTTTTGACAATAAAATGAAAAAAAAACAATTTTTTATTTATAGCTTTTGTTTGCCAGAGAGAGAAAATATAATATTCTGATGGCCAATTATTTGTAAATAAGCCGGTATTACCGAACGCAAATTTGATGCTGCAATTACCATTTTAAGTCAGATCATTGAAATTAAAATATAAGTTTATTATACCTCGTCTCTTTCCTTCTTACTGAAATTAGATAGTTCAATGCAACAAAAATATATATTTGAATGCCATCGGCCAATAAAAAATATACAAGAAAACTACCAATGTGTTATGTCTATGCTTCTAATATGATTTTTTAATGGTGAAATCTATTTTGATTATTTAAACCAATTAAAATATCCCGCTTTCTTTAAATTTTTCATGAATATTAATTTAATTTCATTGTATTAAAAATGGCGGAGTTATTAATGAACATTTCCATAGTAAAATAAAGTAATGTTCCTATATCTTTTGGTCTTCCTATTTTCCTTAAATTTTCCAACATGTGATCATTTGTCCTGTATGTTCTTTATGTTTTTGGCACTAAAATGAAAAGAAAAACCATATTTTTTATAGCCTTTGTTTGCCAGAGAGAGAAAATATAATATGCTGATGGCAAATTATTTGTAAATAAGCCGGTATTACCATACGCAAATTTGATGCTGCAATTACCATTTTAAGTCAGATCATTGAAATAAAAATATAAATTAATTATATCTCGTCTCTTTTGAGATAGTTCAATGCAACAAAAAATATATCTGAATGCCATCGGCCAATAAAAAATATACAAGAAAACTACCAATATGGTGTGTCTATGCTTCTAATATGATTTTTTAATGGTGAAATCTATTTTGATTATTTAAACCAATTAAAATATCCCGCTTTCTTTAAATTTTTCATGAATATTAATTTTAATTTAATTTCATTGTATTAAAAACGGCCGAGTTATTATTGAAACTTTCCAAAGTAAAATAATCTAAAATTGCTTGTTTTTGTTAGAAAATGGTATTCTTTAAAATGCTATAACTCCTAAACACCTTGAGCTATTTGAACGGACTCTACACAATATGTTAGAGTTGGACGTTGGCTACATGATGCTGAAGTTTTGGCCCGTCTGGCGAGCCACCCAAGCTGTTAAAAAAGTCTTTTAAAGTTAATTTTTTCTATATGGTACTTGGTATTTCACCTGCATCATTCTAACTAAAACGAAACGGTTCAACTAGTCCTAAGCTATATATATGTGAAGTTTTATTTCATTATATTAAAAAATGGCGGAATTATTAATGATCCTTACCAAAGTAAAATAATCGTAAATTGCATGTTTTTTTAGAAAATGGTATTCTTTAAAATTCTATAACTCCTAAACACCTTGAGATATTTGAATGAACTCTTTACCATATGTTAGAGTTGGACGTTGGTTACATGATGGAGAAATTATGGCCCGCCTAAGCTGTTAAAAAATGCGTTTAAGTTAATTTCTTCTATATCTCGCTTGATATTTGACCTACATTATTCTAACTAAATCGAAACGGTTCACCGAGTCCTAAACTATATGTATATCTGTGAAGTTTTATTTTATTATATTAAAAAATGGCGGAGTTATTAATGAACCTATCCAAAGTAAAATGATCGTAAATTGCATGTTTTTGTTAGAAAATGGTATTCCTTAAAATCCTATAACTCCTAAACACCTTAAACAATTTGAATAAACTCTTCACCATATGTTAGAGTTAGACGTTGGCTACATGACGGTGAAATTTTGGCCCGCCTAAGCTGTTAAAAAAAGCGTTTCAAGTTAATTTCTTCTTTATCTCGCTTGATATTTGAACTACATAATACTAATTAAAACAAAACGGTTCACCTGGTCCTAAACTATATATCTGTGAAGTTTTATTTCATTATATTAAAAAATGGCGGAGTTATTAATGAACATTTCCATAGTAAAATAAAGTAATGTTCCTATATCTTTTGGTCTTCCTATTTTCCTTAAATTTTCCAACATGTGATCATTTGTCCTGTTTGTTCTTTATGTTTTTGACAATAAAATGAAAAAAAACAATTTTTTATTTATAGCTTTTGTTTGCCAGAGAGAGAAAATATAATATGCTGATGGCCAATTATTTGTAAATAAGCCGGTATTACCGTACGCAAATTTGATGCTGCAATTACCATTTTAAGTCAGATCATTGAAATTAAAATATAAGTTTATTATACCTCGTCTCTTTCCTTCTTACTGAAATTAGATAGTTCAATGCAACAAAAATATATATTTGAATGCCATCGGCCAATAAAAAATATACAAGAAAACTACCAATGTGTTATGTCTATGCTTCTAATATGATTTTTTAATGGTGAAATCTATTTTGATTATTTAAACCAATTAAAATATCCCGCTTTCTTTAAATTTTTCATGAATATTAATTTAATTTCATTGTATTAAAAATGGCGGAGTTATTAATGAACATTTCCATAGTAAAATAAAGTAATGTTCCTATATCTTTTGGTCTTCCTATTTTCCTTAAATTTTCCAACATGTGATCATTTGTCCTGTATGTTCTTTATGTTTTTGGCACTAAAATGAAAAGAAAAACCATATTTTTTATAGCCTTTGTTTGCCAGAGAGAGAAAATATAATATGCTGATGGCAAATTATTTGTAAATAAGCCGGTATTACCATACGCAAATTTGATGCTGCAATTACCATTTTAAGTCAGATCATTGAAATAAAAATATAAATTAATTATATCTCGTCTCTTTTGAGATAGTTCAATGCAACAAAAAATATATCTGAATGTCATCGGCCAATAAAAAATATACAAGAAAACTACCAATATGGTGTGTCTATGCTCCTAATATGATTTTTTAATGGTGAAATCTATTTTGATTATTTAAACCAATTAAAATATCCCGCTTTCTTTAAATTTTTCATGAATATTAATTTTAATTTAATTTCATTGTATTAAAAACGGCGGAGTTATTATTGAAACTTTCCAAAGTAAAATAATCTAAAATTGCTTGTTTTTGTTAGAAAATGGTATTCTTTAAAATGCTATAACTCCTAAACACCTTGAGCTATTTGAACGGACTCTACACAATATGTTAGAGTTGGACGTTGGCTACATGATGCTGAAGTTTTGGCCCGTCTGGCGAGCCACCCAAGCTGTTAAAAAAGTCTTTTAAAGTTAATTTTTTCTATATGGTACTTGGTATTTCACCTGCATCATTCTAACTAAAACGAAACGGTTCAACTAGTCCTAAGCTATATATATGTGAAGTTTTATTTCATTATATTAAAAAATGGCGGAATTATTAATGATCCTTACCAAAGTAAAATAATCGTAAATTGCATGTTTTTTTAGAAAATGGTATTCTTTAAAATTCTATAACTCCTAAACACCTTGAGATATTTGAATGAACTCTTTACCATATGTTAGAGTTGGACGTTGGTTACATGATGGTGAAATTATGGCCCGCCTAAGCTGTTACAAAATGCGTTTAAGTTAATTTCTTCTATATCTCGCTTGATATTTGACCTACATTATTCTAACTAAATCGAAACGGTTCACCGAGTCCTAAACTATATGTATATCTGTGAAGTTTTATTTTATTATATTAAAAAATGGCGGAGTTATTAATGAACCTTTCCAAAGTAAAATGATCGTAAATTGCATGTTTTTGTTAGAAAATGGTATTCCTTAAAATCCTATAACTCCTAAACACCTTAAACAATTTGAATAAACTCTTCACCATATGTTAGAGTTAGACGTTGGCTACATGACGGTGAAATTTTGGCCCGCCTAAGCTGTTAAAAAAAGCGTTTCAAGTTAATTTCTTCTTTATCTCGCTTGATATTTGAACTACATAATACTAATTAAAACAAAACGGTTCACCTGGTCCTAAACTATATATCTGTGAAGTTTTATTTCATTATATTAAAAAATGGCGGAGTTATTAATGAACATTTCCATAGTAAAATAAAGTAATGTTCCTATATCTTTTGGTCTTCCTATTTTCCTTAAATTTTCCAACATGTGATCATTTGTCCTGTTTGTTCTTTATGTTTTTGACAATAAAATGAAAAAAAAAACAATTTTTTATTTATAGCTTTTGTTTGCCAGAGAGAGAAAATATAATATTCTGATGGCCAATTATTTGTAAATAAGCCGGTATTACCGAACGCAAATTTGATGCTGCAATTACCATTTTAAGTCAGATCATTGAAATTAAAATATAAGTTTATTATACCTCGTCTCTTTCCTTCTTACTGAAATTAGATAGTTCAATGCAACAAAAATATATATTTGAATGCCATCGGCCAATAAAAAATATACAAGAAAACTACCAATGTGTTATGTCTATGCTTCTAATATGATTTTTTAATGGTGAAATCTATTTTGATTATTTAAACCAATTAAAATATCCCGCTTTCTTTAAATTTTTCATGAATATTAATTTAATTTCATTGTATTAAAAATGGCGGAGTTATTAATGAACATTTCCATAGTAAAATAAAGTAATGTTCCTATATCTTTTGGTCTTCCTATTTTCCTTAAATTTTCCAACATGTGATCATTTGTCCTGTATGTTCTTTATGTTTTTGGCACTAAAATGAAAAGAAAAACCATATTTTTTATAGCCTTTGTTTGCCAGAGAGAGAAAATATAATATGCTGATGGCAAATTATTTGTAAATAAGCCGGTATTACCATACGCAAATTTGATGCTGCAATTACCATTTTAAGTCAGATCATTGAAATAAAAATATAAATTAATTATATCTCGTCTCTTTTGAGATAGTTCAATGCAACAAAAAATATATCTGAATGCCATCGGCCAATAAAAAATATACAAGAAAACTACCAATATGGTGTGTCTATGCTTCTAATATGATTTTTTAATGGTGAAATCTATTTTGATTATTTAAACCAATTAAAATATCCCGCTTTCTTTAAATTTTTCATGAATATTAATTTTAATTTAATTTCATTGTATTAAAAACGGCCGAGTTATTATTGAAACTTTCCAAAGTAAAATAATCTAAAATTGCTTGTTTTTGTTAGAAAATGGTATTCTTTAAAATGCTATAACTCCTAAACACCTTGAGCTATTTGAACGGACTCTACACAATATGTTAGAGTTGGACGTTGGCTACATGATGCTGAAGTTTTGGCCCGTCTGGCGAGCCACCCAAGCTGTTAAAAAAGTCTTTTAAAGTTAATTTTTTCTATATGGTACTTGGTATTTCACCTGCATCATTCTAACTAAAACGAAACGGTTCAACTAGTCCTAAGCTATATATATGTGAAGTTTTATTTCATTATATTAAAAAATGGCGGAATTATTAATGATCCTTACCAAAGTAAAATAATCGTAAATTGCATGTTTTTTTAGAAAATGGTATTCTTTAAAATTCTATAACTCCTAAACACCTTGAGATATTTGAATGAACTCTTTACCATATGTTAGAGTTGGACGTTGGTTACATGATGGAGAAATTATGGCCCGCCTAAGCTGTTAAAAAATGCGTTTAAGTTAATTTCTTCTATATCTCGCTTGATATTTGACCTACATTATTCTAACTAAATCGAAACGGTTCACCGAGTCCTAAACTATATGTATATCTGTGAAGTTTTATTTTATTATATTAAAAAATGGCGGAGTTATTAATGAACCTATCCAAAGTAAAATGATCGTAAATTGCATGTTTTTGTTAGAAAATGGTATTCCTTAAAATCCTATAACTCCTAAACACCTTAAACAATTTGAATAAACTCTTCACCATATGTTAGAGTTAGACGTTGGCTACATGACGGTGAAATTTTGGCCCGCCTAAGCTGTTAAAAAAAGCGTTTCAAGTTAATTTCTTCTTTATCTCGCTTGATATTTGAACTACATAATACTAATTAAAACAAAACGGTTCACCTGGTCCTAAACTATATATCTGTGAAGTTTTATTTCATTATATTAAAAAATGGCGGAGTTATTAATGAACATTTCCATAGTAAAATAAAGTAATGTTCCTATATCTTTTGGTCTTCCTATTTTCCTTAAATTTTCCAACATGTGATCATTTGTCCTGTTTGTTCTTTATGTTTTTGACAATAAAATAAAAAAAAACAATTTTTTATTTATAGCTTTTGTTTGCCAGAGAGAGAAAATATAATATTCTGATGGCCTATTATTTGTAAATAAGCCGGTATTACCGTACGCAAATTTGATGCTGCAATTACCATTTTAAGTCAGATCATTGAAATTAAAATATAAGTTTATTATACCTCGTCTCTTTCCTTCTTACTGAAATTAGATAGTTCAATGCAACAAAAATATATATTTGAATAACATCGGCCAATAAAAAATATACAAGAAAACTACCAATGTGTTATGTCTATGCTTCTAATATGATTTTTTAATGGTGAAATCTATTTTGATTATTTAAACCAATTAAAATATCCCGCTTTCTTTAAATTTTTCATGAATATTAATTTAATTTCATTGTATTAAAAATGGCGGAGTTATTAATGAACATTTACATAGTAAAATAAAGTAATGTTCCTATATCTTTTGGTCTTCCTATTTTCCTTAAATTTTCCAACATGTGATCATTTGTCCTGTATGTTCTTTATGTTTTTGGCACTAAAATGAAAAGAAAAACCATATTTTTTATAGCCTTTGTTTGCCAGAGAGAGAAAATATAATATGCTGATGGCAAATTATTTGTAAATAAGCCGGTATTACCATACGCAAATTTGATGCTGCAATTACCATTTTAAGTCAGATCATTGAAATAAAAATATAAATTAATTATATCTCGTCTCTTTTGAGATAGTTCAATGCAACAAAAAATATATCTGAATGCCATCGGCCAATAAAAAATATACAAGAAAACTACCAATATGGTGTGTCTATGCTTCTAATATGATTTTTTAATGGTGAAATCTATTTTGATTATTTAAACCAATTAAAATATCCCGCTTTCTTTAAATTTTTCATGAATATTAATTTTAATTTAATTTCATTGTATTAAAAACGGCGGAGTTATTATTGAAACTTTCCAAAGTAAAATAATCTAAAATTGCTTGTTTTTGTTAGAAAATGGTATTCTTTAAAATGCTATAACTCCTAAACACCTTGAGCTATTTGAACGGACTCTACACAATATGTTAGAGTTGGACGTTGGCTACATGATGCTGAAGTTTTGGCCCGTCTGGCGAGCCACCCAAGCTGTTAAAAAAGTCTTTTAAAGTTAATTTTTTCTATATGGTACTTGGTATTTCACCTGCATCATTCTAACTAAAACGAAACGGTTCAACTAGTCCTAAGCTATATATATGTGAAGTTTTATTTCATTATATTAAAAAATGGCGGAATTATTAATGATCCTTTCCAAAGTAAAATAATCGTAAATTGCATGTTTTTTTAGAAAATGGTATTCTTTAAAATTCTATAACTCCTAAACACCTTGAGATATTTGAATGAACTCTTTACCATATGTTAGAGTTGGACGTTGGTTACATGATGGTGAAATTATGGCCCGCCTAAGCTGTTAAAAAATGCGTTTAAGTTAATTTCTTCTATATCTCGCTTGATATTTGACCTACATTATTCTAACTAAATCGAAACGGTTCACCGAGTCCTAAACTATATGTATATCTGTGAAGTTTTATTTTATTATATTAAAAAATGGCGGAGTTATTAATGAACCTTTCCAAAGTAAAATGATCGTAAATTGCATGTTTTTGTTAGAAAATGGTATTCCTTAAAATCCTATAACTCCTAAACACCTTAAACAATTTGAATAAACTCTTCACCATATGTTAGAGTTAGACGTTGGCTACATGACGGTGAAATTTTGGCCCGCCTAAGCTGTTAAAAAAAGCGTTTCAAGTTAATTTCTTCTTTATCTCGCTTGATATTTGAACTACATAATACTAATTAAAACAAAACGGTTCACCTGGTCCTAAACTATATATCTGTGAAGTTTTATTTCATTATATTAAAAAATGGCGGAGTTATTAATGAACATTTCCATAGTAAAATAAAGTAATGTTCCTATATCTTTTGGTCTTCCTATTTTCCTTAAATTTTCCAACATGTGATCATTTGTCCTGTTTGTTCTTTATGTTTTTGACAATAAAATGAAAAAAAAACAATTTTTTATTTATAGCTTTTGTTTGCCAGAGAGAGAAAATATAATATTCTGATGGCCAATTATTTGTAAATAAGCCGGTATTACCGTACGCAAATTTGATGCTGCAATTACCATTTTAAGTCAGATCATTGAAATAAAAATATAAGTTTATTATACCTCGTCTCTTTCCTTCTTACTGATATTCGATAGTTCAATGCAACAAAAATATATATTTTAATGCCATCGGCCAATAAAAAATATACAAGAAAACTACCAATGTGTTATGTCTATGCTTCTAATATGATTTTTTAATGGTGAAATCTATTTTGATTATTTAAACCAATTAAAATATCCCGCTTTCTTTAAATTTTTCATGAATATTAATTTAATTTCATTGTATTAAAAATGGCGGAGTTATTAATGAACATTTCCATAGTAAAATAAAGTAATGTTCCTATATCTTTTGGTCTTCCTATTTTCCTTAAATTTTCCAACATGTGATCATTTGTCCTGTTTGTTCTTTATGTTTTTGACAATAAAATGAAAAAAAACAATTTTTTATTTATAGCTTTTGTTTGCCAGAGAGAGAAAATATAATATGCTGATGGCCAATTATTTGTAAATAAGCCGGTATTACCATACGCAAATTTGATGCTGCAATTACCATTTTAAGTCAGATCATTGAAATAAAAATATAAATTAATTATATCTCGTCTCTTTTGAGATAGTTCAATGCAACAAAAAACATATCGGAATGCCATCGGCCAATAAAAAATATACAAGAAAACTACAAATGTGGTGTGTCTATGCTTCTAATATGATTTTTTAATGGTGAAATCTATTTTGATTATTTAAACCAATTAAAATATCCCGCTTTCTTTAAATTTTTCATGAATATTAATTTAATTTCATTGTATTAAAAATTGCGGAGTTATTAATGAACATTTCCATAGTAAAATAAAGTAATGTTCCTATATCTTTTGGTCTTCCTATTTTCCTTAAATTTTCCAACATGTGATCATTTGTCCTGTTTGTTCTTTATGTTTTTGACAATAAAATGAAAAAAAACAATTTTTTATTTATAGCTTTTGTTTGCCAGAGAGAGAAAATATAATATGCTGATGGCCAATTATTTGTAAATAAGCTGGTATTACCATATGTATATTTGATGCTGCAATTATCATTTTAAGTCAGATCATTTAAATAAAAATATAAATTATATATATCTCGTCTCTTTTCTTCTTACTGAAATGAGATAGTTGAATGCAACAAAAAATATATCTGAATGCCATCGGCCAATAAAAAATATACAAGAAAACTTCCAATATGGTGTGTCTATGCTTCTAATATGATTTTTTAATGGTGAAATCTATTTTGATTATTTAAACCAATTATTATTGAAACTTTCCAAAGTAAAATAACCTAAAATTGCTTGTTTTTGTTAGAAAATGTTATTCTTTAAAATGCTATAACTCCTAAACACCTTGAGCTATTTGAACGGACTCTACACAATATGTTAGAGTTGGACGTGGGTACATGATGCTGAAGTTTTGGCCCGTCTGGCGAGCCAACCAAGCTGTTAAAAAAGTCGTTTAAAGTTAATTTTTTCTATATGGTACTTGGTATTTCACCTGCATCATTCTAACTAAAACGAAACGGTTCAACTAGTCCTAAACTATATATATGTGAAGTTTTATTTCATTATATTAAAAAATGGCGGAATTATTAATGATCCTTACCAAAGTAAAATAATCGTTAATTGCATGTTTTTGTTAGAAAATGGTATTCCTTAAAATCCTATAACTCCTAAACACCTTAAACAATTTGAATAAACTCTTCACCATATGTTAGAGTTAGACGTTGGCTACATGACGGTGAAATTTTGGCCCGCCTAAGCTGTTAAAAAAAGCGTTTCAAGGTTATTTCTTCTTTATCTCGCTTGATATTTGAACTACATAATACTAATTAAAACAAAACGGTTCACCTGGTCCTAAACTATATATCTGTGAAGTTTTATTTCATTATATTAAAAAATGGCGGAGTTATTAATGATCCTTACCAAAGTAAAATAATCGTAAATTGCATGTTTTTGTTAGAAAATGGTATTCCTTAAAATCCTATAACTCCTAAACACCTTAAACAATTTGAATAAACTCTTCACCATATGTTAGAGTTGGACGTTGGTTACATGATGGTGAAATTATGACCCGCCTAAGCTGTTAAAAAATGCGTTTAAGTTAATTTCTTCTATATCTCGCTTGATATTTGACCTACATTATTCTAACTAAATCGAAACGGTTCACCGAGTCCTAAACTATATGTATATCTGTGAAGTTTTATTTCATTATATTAAAAAATGGCGGAGTTATTAATAAACCTTTCCAAAGTAAAATGATCGTAAATTGCATGTTTTTGTTAGAAAATGGTATTCCTTAAAATCCTATAACTCCTAAACACCTTAAACAATTTGAATAAACTCTTCACCATATGTTAGAGTTAGACGTTGGCTACATGACGATGAAATTTTGGCCCGCATAAGCTGTTAAAAAATGCGTTTAAGTTAATTTCTTCTATATCTCGCTTGATATTTGACCTACATTATTCTAACTAAATCGAAACGGTTCAACTAGTCCTAAACTATATATATGTGAAGTTTTATTTCATTATATTAAAAAATGGCGGAATTATTAATGATCCTTACCAAAGTAAAATAATCGTAAATTGCATGTTTTTGTTAGAAAATGGTATTCCTTAAAATCCTATAACTCCTAAACACCTTAAACAATTTGAATAAACTCTTCACCATATGTTAGAGTTGGACGTTGGTTACATGATGGTGAAATTATGGCCCGCCTAAGCTGTTAAAAAATGCGTTTAAGTTAATTTCTTCTATATCTCGCTTGATATTTGACCTACATTATTCTAACTAAATCGAAACGGTTCACCGAGTCCTAAACTATATGTATATCTGTGAAGTTTTATTTAATTATATTAAAAAATGGCGGAGTTATTAATGAACCTTTCCAAAGTAAAATGATCGTAAATTGCATGTTTTTGTTAGAAAATGGTATTCCTTAAAATCCTATAACTCCTAAACACCTTAAACAATTTGAATAAACTCTTCACCATATGTTAGAGTTAGACGTTGGCTATATGACGGTGAAATTTTGGCCCGCCTAAGCTGTTAAAAAAAGCGTTTCAAGTTAATTTCTTCTTTATCTCGCTTGATATTTGAACTACATAATACTAAATAAAACAAAACGGTTCACCTGGTCCTAAACTATATATCTGTGAAGTTTTAATTCATTATATTAAAAAATGGCGGAGTTATTAATGAACATTTCCATAGTAAAATAAAGTAATGTTCCTATATCTTTTGGTCTTCCTATTTTCCTTAAATTTTCCAACATGTGATCATTTGTCCTGTTTGTTCTTTATGTTTTTGACAATAAAATGAAAAAAAACAATTTTTTATTTATAGCTTTTGTTTGCCAGAGAGACAAAATAAAATATGCTGATGGCCAATTATTTGTAAATAAGCCGGTATTACCGTACGCAAATTTGATGCTGCAATTACATACCATTTTAAGTCAGATCATTGAAATTAAAATATAAGTTTATTATACCTCGTCTCTTTCCTTCTTACTGAAATTAGATAGTTCAACGCAACAAATATATATATATGAATGCCATCGGCCAATAAATAATATACAAGAAAACTACCAATGTGTTATGTCTATGCTTCTAATATGATTTTTTAATGGTGAAATCTACTTTGATTATTTAAACCAATTAAAATATCCCGCTTTCTTTAAATTTTTCATGAATATTAATTTATTTTCATTGTATTAAAAATGGCGGAGTTATTAATGAACATTTCCATAGTAAAATAAAGTAATGTTCCTATATCTTTTGGCAAAGACTATAAATATATAAAGATATTGCACGTAGAACATTGTACGGGAAATGCTTACTGCCTGTTCGTCGATATCGAAAGAAAATCAAAGAGAAAGAAAACTAGGCACTCGAATTCGATACAATTTGCGTTCGTCAATAACGAAAGTATTCATTCGTGTGTCAAATTTCGTTTCTGATGTATTTAGTTTTTTAAGTAATACCAGATTTCGATTTCCTTTGAAAGTACGTAAAATACTACAATTTTGTTTAAAATGAATACAACCGTACTTATAAAATGATAATTTGTAAACAAATGCCATTGTTAAAAACAATAAACAAAATAAAATAAATAAAAAGTCGTTAAAACAATAAAAAACTAGTTTTATTTTAATATATATTAAAAAGTGAAAAGCAATAAAATAAAAAGAAATTATACAAGTGTAGTGTTTACCAATAATGGATTTGACGATCGCAGTTCATTTTTTGGAAGAATCCCAACTGGTACCAATAATTCGGAGAGAACTACGGGATAAGTACAATGTTCTGGACCTGCTACAAACCAGTACGTACAAGTATTTCCAAAATTATTAAAGTTAACAAAAACAATAACTGATTTTGCCTAAATAAATAGATTTATTGCGAACTTCAGAGTATCGAAACACATTTTCAAAATGTTGCTCGACAAATTTATTGTTGCAAATGCACCTTCCTTTAGAAGCACATCTTTACGCCCCGATACTAAACTAGCTACATTTTTGCTGTTCTTAGCAACAGGTGGGTATCAGCAGACTGTAGGAAACGAAATATTTTCCTCGACCAGTAAAACATCAGTGTGCAAAATTGTTGGAGAGTGTCTTAACTTTTTTGAGAATGAAATTTGCCAGGAATGGATAAGAATGGTTCCCACAGAAGAGCAACGCGAAGCCAAAGAAGCGTTTTTCGAATCCACCGGTTTTCCAGGCATTATTGGTTGCGTTGACGGAACGCACATCCGCATAAAATCTCCAGGGGAAAATCTGAAACATTTATACTACAATAGAAAGGGATATTATAGTATAAATGCAATGATGGTATGTCTAGTTTTCCTTCCAATAGAGTAGAGAATAGTGTAGTTCTGTATGCGATTTTACATTTTATTTAACGATATAAATTTTTATTAAAACTATGAACTATTTTTACAGATATGTGATCATAAAATGTCAATTATGTACGTTGACGCTAGGCATCCCGGTGCTAATCACGATTCATTTGTATGGGAGCATAGCGTTGTTAACCAACAGTTGCAAGAACGCTTTGATAGTGGTCAAAAAAACACATGGATACTTGGTACTAAATATATCCACACATGCATACATAATATTATACTTGAAATACTGTATACATATATTTTTCATTGGTTTTTCTGTTAGGTGATGGCGGCTATAAATTGAAACCCTTTTTGATGACTCCATTCAGACGTCCCAGCGATAGCTACGAAAGGCTTTACAACAAAAAGCATATAAGTGCACGCAATGTGGTGGAGCGCTGTTTCGGTGTGTTGAAAAACAGATTCCGGTGCATCATAGGATCTCGAGGATTGCACTACGAGCCTGAAAAAACTAGGCAAATCATAAACGCATGTAGCGCACTTCACAACATGTGCATTTATTATAAATGCATGGAAACTGAAATAGGTGAAATAGAGTCCGATGAAGCAAGGGATGATATTACAGAAGAAGAAGTTGCAGAAGGAGATCTAAGGGCAGTAGCTATTAGAAGAAGTATTGCCATCAACCTTTAAAAACGATGGACTCGCAAAAAAAAAACTTTTCATTGTGATATAAAAATTATTTATTATATGTACATACATATCTAAATTAATAAATTACTATTATTAATTCTAAAGGTGGATTAATTATTTAATTCTCAAAAGAAGCTAACAGAATGCTACTTATTTCACAATTTTATTTGAAATATTTTCTAATATTTTCTCAATGTTTTGCATTGATTGCACTAGTGTTTTCATCAATGCTGCTTGTGTTTCAGCTGCGTCTGCTTGTCTTTTTGCTGATTCAGCGTTTAGTTCTGCAGCGTTGGCTAATCTTTTTACAGCGCCAGCCTGATCTTTTGCTGTTGATGCGCTGCCCTCAGCAAATCGAACTTGACGACGAATTAATGTTAACTGTTCGTCAACAGGTACCTTTCTTTTTTTGGCAGATGAGCTAGAAGAATGATCGTCGTCACCGTCTCCAGGCTCAATTTTGTCCTGCGCTGAGCTGTTTTTTAATGGTTGCGTTTCAATTAAATCTTGAATCAATCTGTTGGGTGTGACAACTGCGACTACTTTTGTATTTCTGGTCGGTGATTGAACAAGCGATTGAAAACAGTCTTCAATCGACTGCGATGAAACACTTTTGTAGGCACAACCAAATACAGGACCACTTGGCGCTGCAGCAGACGACAGCAACAATGTGCGATCTACAGCCTGTTCCAGTTCGGTTAAATGGCTGAACCGGTATAGACCGCCACCTGTTTCTTGCAAGCTTCTCTTGTTTTCCGAAATTTTCTTTTTTGTTCGGGATTTCAAATCAGCCCATGTAGAATTTTAAAATATTTTTTATGCACATACATACACAGAGAAAACAGTAGGTTAGGTATTTATTATACCTAATAAAATATAACGAAATTAATAAGATATCTCTACGGATTTTTTCAAGAAGGATGTTTTATTATTTTTTTAGTAAGGAAAACCTTTTTGAAAAAATCAAGAAGAAAACTTATGGTTTTTATTATGTATTCTTATTGATTTTTTCAAAAAGGTTTTCCTTATTAAAATAATAAGACATCCTTCTTAAAAATCCGTAGAATTATCTTATTAACTTTGTTCTATTTTCTTAGGTATTTATTATGCACTGTTTTCTCTGTGCGATGTTAGGAAATACAAATTTGATGTGAACAGAACGTCATGCTACGTCCGGAATGCTTATTTACAACATGAAGTTGTATTATCTAGATGAGGGGCACTGAAAACATTTTTATAAAATTTACGTCTTCGCTTCTTTCTGCTGGGATACCCCTTAACCTAAAAACGTTTCGTAGCGAAAATCTTCTTGATTATATTAGGCAGTTTTGGCTCTGTGTATCGCTCCTTTATTGCAACGTAGCCATATCTCAAAAAACCTACTATTTCAGTTACTTAAGAAAGTGTTAAAATAGTGAAATTGTTGTACATACTTCTGTGCATAAATAATAGGGACGTCAATTTCGGGATTTGTATATAAAACAAAATAGGTCGTAATTTGGGGCGTTACAAATGATGATAGTTTTTGCGAAGTGATCCAGCCGATCCAATATACGCGCATATCGCTCCTTTATTGCAATGTAGTCATATCTCAAAAACAAAATTTTTCAGTTAGTGACGAAAAAGAGTTTCTCAAAACCTTTATTTGTAAAATATTTTTCATATACATATAACATATCTTTATCTAATCCGAACACTCAAGCCGGTCATATACATAAATGCTTAAGTTTTAAAAGTTTCGAAGGTTTCAGTTTTTTGAGATATGAATACGTTGCAATAAAGGAGCGATAAGTAAATATGTACATATGTATGCTTGCTACCACCGAACGCACTAACCTTTTTCCAATCCGAAATTGTACGCGATGGAGACCCAACAGAATTAATTTTTTGGCAAAGGTTTTTCCATTTTTCATCTGATGAGAACTTATTAGCTCCAAACACAGGCACTCCTCTAGCAAACTCTGGGTTTTCCTCCATAAATTCCACCAATGTTTGCAGCTAGTCATTGTTGATTTTTTATACTGATATTTAAAATTGTTTAATATCAGAAATTTTATATGTTGCATTACACTTACCATTTGCTGTCCATCGTGAAATTTTCTCTTTAAATACCTAATATATGTATGTATGTATTTACCGAGAACACAAAATAAAATTAAAATTTTTATTATATGAAATTATTTTCCACTCGAAAACAAAATAGCAAGTGACTGATTTTGACACATTAGTTCGCAGTGATGACAACGCGTTCGTTATTGACAAACACTTTTTTATATGAAAGCAGTTACGTTTTCGTCCGACTTATCGTTCGAGTCATCGTTCGCTTGGAGTGTTGTTAAGAAATCCTAAATCAATTTTCTTGCGCTTAAAATGCAAACGTACATGATACATCGATATCGACGAACAGGCAGTTAATTTGCTGGTGGTTTTAGTAGTAAAACCACTTTTTTCAAGAGAGTCATTTATTTTCTCAGAGAATTTATTATTCTCATGTCTCTACTATTCATTTAGATATGTATACATGTGTTCATACGTTTGTGTCTTTGCATTCAAAGTATGTGTGCATGTGTGTACATTGAATAAAGAAACGAAAGATTCCATATAAACAAACAAAAAAACTTTTCGAGCCTTTGCTGCAATAGAGTCATAATTCAAAAAATCTTGTTTGGCAGGAAACGAATTTAAAGTCTAGAATTTACCTACATATAAATCAATGGTAAAATATTCTTCTCCCAAGAGAATAATAAAATACAAATATCTTTCATATTTGTATGAAAATTTTGCACAATATAAAAATTGATATCGCGATTAGTTATATACATATTAGCTCAAAAATGACATATTTTGAATAATGACGCTTTTGAAGCAAAGGCTCGTTTTGTGTTCGCACAATATATGTGGACATAAGATACGTAAAGCTAATGTCGCTGATTCTTATTTGAATGGCAAATATATGTATGTATTTTATTGTTGTACTATTGCAAGAACATCGATTCGCACCGAATTTAATATTATTTAAAATATAAAATACAAAAAATGTTTGTACCCATGTTCGCTATAGACTCGGAAACTATCCAACCGATTTGGTCCAAACTGGTGTCATTCAAAAGGGAATTTATAGAGGATGGTTTTAGGCTTTTAATATTTCAAGTGGGCGTAGCCCCTCCCACATAAATTGAATAACATCATATATCTTGACTATTGTGATAGCAAGAGTTTTGAAACATTGCAATAGTTCATATGTTACTAATGTGAGTAATCAGGACAAAAATGGGCGTTATCGGACAAGTGGGCGTGGTAGCTCCCATATAACCCAAAAATTGAAATCGCCATATTTTGGGCATTTTTTGACCTACGCCGATGATATTTGGTACATATAGTATTGACATAATTTGGAATACGTACCAGGAGAAAAGTGGGTGGGACCATGCCCCTTTTTTAGGAAAATTAAAAATTGTAATATAGTCTTAACTACTGGACCGATCGTCATTAAATATTCACAATAGGATATATAAATACTCTTAATTTTATTTTATAACGAGGGGGTAGCAAAGCACACCGGGATAGGCTAGTATTATTTAAAATTGGAAATTTATATAACTATGTATATCTATGAACATACATATATAAAAATAAAGTGTCACGACGTTTGTTCTCGCTAATCTCCGAAACTACTGGACCGATTTAAATGAAATTTCGCGCAGATATGTTAACAGTGTATAACTTGAAATATAGGCTATATATGTATTATTTTGAATTTGAAATAGAAAAAATTGCTTTTTGAATAACCTGGTCATTTATAAACAGATTTTCAAAATTATTGTTTTGTTTGAGAGGTGTTGCCTGCAGTTGGGTCTCATAAATTTATTTTTGGAAATCTGTTAATAACTCTGCTAGCTCAACGGATATCTTGTGCTCGCTGCCGTATGGATATAATAAAACCCGCGCAAATTTTATCATATACATCAGAAATGTTTGTACATGCAAAAAATTATGATAAAAATTCAGATTTTGGAAGTTTGTGAGCTCCATCAGACTTATTTTTTGCAGTATGTAAGATTCATATAAAAGTTTTCGAAAAAATTTTTTTGAATCCAAAGAAATAAAAAACGTAAAAAAAACTATAGTTGAGCAATGTGTAAATTGCACCAAAAATACAATATATTCCTTTTGGTTTCAAGAAAACAACGTATGCTATAAGCACAGAATGGAGATGCTAAATTTATTAATTCTTACACTTTTACGAAAGCATTCCTCGTGGAAAACATACAAATACAAATTAACGAGCGCAGAAAAACTTAAAATTTTGAAACAATAAAACATATGCTCAATCCAGAAAATTATTAAATATGTACCAATCACCAAAAATAATTACATTTTTTGTGCTAGTTATCACTTATTAAAAAGATTTTAATAAATTTTATAATAGTTTTGTAAACAAAATAATAAATTTTATGGTTTTCGAACTCAGGTAAGCGCACGTTTTATTTGATTTATGCATATACATAAGTATGTACATACATAGATATTCTAACTACATATACAATTGAAAATTCTAAAATAAAATATTTAATAAAACAAATGTGTATAGGTACATACATAGTTCGGTGCGAATCAACATAAATGCAATAGTACAATAACAAAAAACGTAATTTTACCCTACAGCCATAGGAATCGGTCGCATTTCTTTGCACTGTTTATTTGCACATGATTTATATGAAAACAAGAAACTGCTTTTAGTTGTTAATATTGTTATTGAATGTGCTTTGCACAAGAAATATGACACACACACACACACATTTCTCAATGAGCATCATTTATATGTGTAAACAACAAAAAAAAACCATAATTTCTCTGGAAAATAATTTCTAGTAGAGTTAAAAGAAACAAAAATGTTTCATAAACAACAACAAAATAAACTTGACAAAATTATTACTACATACATACTTATGTACGTACATATGTATGTATGCCTAAAATTTTTGTGGTCTTTTCTCTTGCTACTTCCCCCCACAGCATCCACAAACGCATACAATTTTTGTTTTTATTCAATGTTCTACGTGCAATATCTTTATATATTTATAGTCTTTGCTTTTGGTATTCCTATTTTCCTTAAATTTTCCAACATGTGATCATTTGTCCTGTTTATTCTTTATGTTTTTGGCAATAAAATTAAAATAAGCCATTTTTTATTTATAGCTTTTGTTTGCCAGAGAGAGAAAATATAATATGCTGATGGCCAATTATTTGTAAATAAGCCGGTATTACCATACGCAAATTTGATGCTGCAATTACCATTTTAAGTCAGATCATTGAAATTAAAATATAAGTTTATTATACCTCGTCTCTTTCCTTCTTACTGAAATTAGATAGTTCAATGCAACAAAAATATATATTTGAATGCCATCGGCCAATAAAAAATATACGAGAAAACTACCAATGTGTTATGTCTATGCTTCTAATATGATTTTTTAATGGTGAAATCTATTTTGATTATTTAAACCAATTAAAATATCCCGCTTTCTTTAAATTTTTCATGAATATTAATTTAATTTCATTGTATTAAAAATGGCGGAGTTATTAGTGAACATTTCCATAGTAAAATAAAGTAATGTTCCTATATCTTTTGGTCTTCCTATTTTCCTTAAATTTTCCAACATGTGATCATTTGACCTGTATGTTCTTTATGTTTTTGGCACTAAAATGAAAAGAAAAACCATATTTTTTATAGCCTTTGTTTGCCAGAGAGAGAAAATATAATATGCTGATGGCAAATTATTTGTAAATAAGCCGGTATTACCATACGCAAATTTGATGCTGCAATTACCATTTTAAGTCAGATCATTGAAATAAAAATATAAATTAATTATATCTCGTCTCTTTTGAGATAGTTCAATGCAACAAAAAATATATCTGAATGCCATCGGCCAATAAAAAATATACAAGAAAACTACCAATATGGTGTGTCTATGCTCCTAATATGATTTTTTAATGGTGAAATCTATTTTGATTATTTAAACCAATTAAAATATCCCGCTTTCTTTAAATTTTTCATGAATATTAATTTTAATTTAATTTCATTGTATTAAAAACGGCGGAGTTATTATTGAAACTTTCCAAAGTAAAATAATCTAAAATTGCTTGTTTTTGTTAGAAAATGGTATTCTTTAAAATGCTATAACTCCTAAACACCTTGAGCTATTTGAACGGACTCTACACAATATGTTAGAGTTGGACGTTGGCTACATGATGCTGAAGTTTTGGCCCGTCTGGCGAGCCACCCAAGCTGTTAAAAAAGTCTTTTAAAGTTAATTTTTTCTATATGGTACTTGGTATTTCACCTGCATCATTCTAACTAAAACGAAACGGTTCAACTAGTCCTAAGCTATATATATGTGAAGTTTTATTTCATTATATTAAAAAATGGCGGAATTATTAATGATCCTTACCAAAGTAAAATAATCGTAAATTGCATGTTTTTTTAGAAAATGGTATTCTTTAAAATTCTATAACTCCTAAACACCTTGAGATATTTGAATGAACTCTTTACCATATGTTAGAGTTGGACGTTGGTTACATGATGGTGAAATTATGGCCCGCCTAAGCTGTTACAAAATGCGTTTAAGTTAATTTCTTCTATATCTCGCTTGATATTTGACCTACATTATTCTAACTAAATCGAAACGGTTCACCGAGTCCTAAACTATATGTATATCTGTGAAGTTTTATTTTATTATATTAAAAAATGGCGGAGTTATTAATGAACCTTTCCAAAGTAAAATGATCGTAAATTGCATGTTTTTGTTAGAAAATGGTATTCCTTAAAATCCTATAACTCCTAAACACCTTAAACAATTTGAATAAACTCTTCACCATATGTTAGAGTTAGACGTTGGCTACATGACGGTGAAATTTTGGCCCGCCTAAGCTGTTAAAAAAAGCGTTTCAAGTTAATTTCTTCTTTATCTCGCTTGATATTTGAACTACATAATACTAATTAAAACAAAACGGTTCACCTGGTCCTAAACTATATATCTGTGAAGTTTTATTTCATTATATTAAAAAATGGCGGAGTTATTAATGAACATTTCCATAGTAAAATAAAGTAATGTTCATATATCTTTTGGTCTTTCTATTTTCTTTAGGTTTGTAACTTGTGATCATTTGTCCTGTTTGCTCTTTATGTTTTTGGCAATAAAATGAAAAGAAAAACCATTTTTTTTATAGCCTTTGTTTGCCAGAGAGAGAAAATATAATATGCTGATGGCCAATTATTTGTAAATACCCCGGTATTACCATACGCAAATTAGATGCTGCAATTACCATTATAAGTCAGATCATTTAAATAAACATATAAATTAAGTATATCTCGTCTCTCTTCTTCTTACTGAAATGTGATAGTTCAATGCAAAAAAAATAAATCTGAATGCCATCGGCCAATAAAAAATATACAAGAAAACTACCAATATGGTGTGTCTATGCTTCTAATATGAACTTTTAATGGTGATATCTATTTTTATTATTTAAACCAATTAAAATATCCCGCTTTCTTTAAATTTTTCATGAATATTAATTTTAATTTAATTTCATTGTATTAAAAACGGCGGAGTTATTATTGAAACTTTCCAAAGTAAAATAATCTTAAATTGCTTGTTTTTGTTAGAAAATGGTATTCTTTAAAATGCTATAACTCCTAAACACCTTGAGCTATTTGAACGAACTCTACACAATATGTTAGAGTTGGACGTTGGCTACATGATGCTGAAGTTTTGGGCCGTCTGGCGAGCCGCCCAAGCTGTTAAAAAAGTCGTTTAAAGTTAAATTTTTCTATATGGTACTTGGTATTTCACCTGCATCATTCTAACTAAAACGAAACGGTTCAACTAGACCTAAACTATATGTATATCTGTGAAGTTTTATTTCATTATATTAAAAAATGGCGGAGTTAATAATGAACATTTCCATAGTAAAATAAAGTAATGTTCCTATATCTTTTGGTCTTTCTATTTTCTTTAGGTTTGTAACTTGTGATCATTTGTCTTGTTTGCTCTTTATGTGTTTGGCAATAAAATGAAAAGAAAAACCATGTTTTTATACCCTTTGTTTGCCAGAGAGAGAAAATATAATATGCTGATGGCCAATTATTTGTAAATAAGCCGGTATTACCATACGTAAATTTGATGCTGCAATTATCATTTTAAGTCAGATCATTTAAATAAAAATATAAATTAATTATATCTCGTCTCTTTTCTTCTTACTTAAATGAGATAGTTGAATGCAACTAAAAATATATCTGAATGCCATCGGCCAATAAGAAATATACAAGAAAACTACCAATATGGTGTGTCTATGCTTCTAATATGATTTTTTAATGGTGAAATCTATTTTGATTATTTAAACCAATTAAAATATCCCGCTTTCTTTAAATTTTTCATAAATATTAATTTTAATTTAATTTCATTGTATTAAAAACGGCGGAGTTATTATTGAAACTTTCCAAAGTAAAATAATCTAAAATTGCTTGTTTTGTTAGAAAATGGTATTCTTTAAAATGCTATAACTCCTAAACACCTTGAGCTATTTGAACGGACTCTACACAATATGTTAGAGTTGGACGTTGGCTACATGATGCTGAAGTTTTGGCCCGTCTGGCGAGCCACCCAAGCTGTTAAAAAAGTCGTTTAAAGTTAATTTTTTCTATATGGTACTTGGTATTTCACCTGCATCATTCTAACTAAAACGAAACGGTTCAACTAGTCCTAAACTATATATATGTGAAGTTTTATTTCATTATATTAAAAAATGGCGGAATTATTAATGATCCTTACCAAAGTAAAATAATCGTAAATTGCATGTTTTTGTTAGAAAATGGTATTCCTTAAAATCCTATAACTCCTAAACACCTTAAACAATTTGAATAAACTCTTCACCATATGTTAGAGTTAGACGTTGGCTACATGACGGTGAAATTTTGGCCCGCCTAAGCTGTTAAAAAAGCGTTTCAAGTTAATTTCTTCTTTATCTCGCTTGATATTTGAACTACATAATACTAATTAAAACAAAACGGTTCACCTGGTCCTAAACTATATATCTGTGAAGTTTTATTTCATTATATTAAAAAATGGCGGAGTTATTAATGAACATTTCCATAGTAAAATAAAGTAATGTTCCTATATCTTTTGGTCTTCCTATTTTCCTTATATTTTCCAACATGTGATCATTTGTCCTGTTTGTTCTTTATATTTTTGACAATAAAATGAAAAAAAACAATTTTTTATTTATAGCTTTTGTTTGCCAGAGAGAGAAAATATAATATGCTGATGGCCAATTATTTGTAAATAAGCCGGTATTACCGTACGCAAATTTGATGCTGCAATTACCATTTTAAGTCAGATCATTGAAATTAAAATATAAGTTTATTATACCTTGTCTCTTTCCTTCTTACTGAAATTAGATAGTTCAATGCAACAAAAAATATATCTGAATGCCATCGGCCAATAAAAAATATACAAGAAAACTACCAATATGGTGTGTCTATGCTTCTAATATGATTTTTTAATGGTGAAATCTATTTTGATTATTTAAACCAATTAAAATATCCCGCTTTCTTTAAATTTTTCATGAATATTAATTTAATTTCATTGTATTAAAAATGGCGGAGTTATGAATGAACATTTCCATAGTAAAATAAAGTAATGTTCATATATCTTTTGGTCTTTCTATTTTCTTTAGGTTTGTAACTTGTGATCATTTAACCTGTTTGCTCTTTATGTTTTTGGCAATAAAATGACAAGAAAAACCATATTTTTTATAGCCTTTGTTTGCCAGAGAGAGAAAATATAATATGCTGATGGCCAATTATTTGTAAATAAGCCGGTATTACCATACGTAAATTTGATGCTGCAATTATCATTTTAAGTCAGATCATTTATATAAAAATATAAATTAATTATATCTAGTCTCTTTTCTTCTTACTGAAATGAGATAGTTCAATGCAACAAAAAATATATCTGAATGCCATCGGCCAATAAAAAATATACAAGAAAACTACCAATATGGTGTGTCTATGCTCCTAATATGATTTTTTAATGGTGAAATCTATTTTGATTATTTAAACCAATTAAAATATCCCGCTTTCTTTAAATTTTTCATGAATATTAATTTTAATTTAATTTCATTGTATTAAAAACGGCGGAGTTATTATTGAAACTTTCCAAAGTAAAATAATCTAAAATTGCTTGTTTTTGTTAGAAAATGGTATTCTTTAAAATGCTATAACTCCTAAACACCTTGAGCTATTTGAACGGACTCTACACAATATGTTAGAGTTGGACGTTGGCTACATGATGCTGAAGTTTTGGCCCGTCTGGCGAGCCACCCAAGCTGTTAAAAAAGTCTTTTAAAGTTAATTTTTTCTATATGGTACTTGGTATTTCACCTGCATCATTCTAACTAAAACGAAACGGTTCAACTAGTCCTAAGCTATATATATGTGAAGTTTTATTTCATTATATTAAAAAATGGCGGAATTATTAATGATCCTTACCAAAGTAAAATAATCGTAAATTGCATGTTTTTTTAGAAAATGGTATTCTTTAAAATTCTATAACTCCTAAACACCTTGAGATATTTGAATGAACTCTTTACCATATGTTAGAGTTGGACGTTGGTTACATGATGGTGAAATTATGGCCCGCCTAAGCTGTTACAAAATGCGTTTAAGTTAATTTCTTCTATATCTCGCTTGATATTTGACCTACATTATTCTAACTAAATCGAAACGGTTCACCGAGTCCTAAACTATATGTATATCTGTGAAGTTTTATTTTATTATATTAAAAAATGGCGGAGTTATTAATGAACCTTTCCAAAGTAAAATGATCGTAAATTGCATGTTTTTGTTAGAAAATGGTATTCCTTAAAATCCTATAACTCCTAAACACCTTAAACAATTTGAATAAACTCTTCACCATATGTTAGAGTTAGACGTTGGCTACATGACGGTGAAATTTTGGCCCGCCTAAGCTGTTAAAAAAAGCGTTTCAAGTTAATTTCTTCTTTATCTCGCTTGATATTTGAACTACATAATACTAATTAAAACAAAACGGTTCACCTGGTCCTAAACTATATATCTGTGAAGTTTTATTTCATTATATTAAAAAATGGCGGAGTTATTAATGAACATTTCCATAGTAAAATAAAGTAATGTTCCTATATCTTTTGGTCTTCCTATTTTCCTTAAATTTTCCAACATGTGATCATTTGTCCTGTTTGTTCTTTATGTTTTTGACAATAAAATGAAAAAAAACAATTTTTTATTTATAGCTTTTGTTTGCCAGAGAGAGAAAATATAATATGCTGATGGCCAATTATTTGTAAATAAGCCGGTATTACCGTACGCAAATTTGATGCTGCAATTACCATTTTAAGTCAGATCATTGAAATTAAAATATAAGTTTATTATACCTCGTCTCTTTCCTTCTTACTGAAATTAGATAGTTCAATGCAACAAAAATATATATTTGAATGCCATCGGCCAATAAAAAATATACAAGAAAACTACCAATGTGTTATGTCTATGCTTCTAATATGATTTTTTAATGGTGAAATCTATTTTGATTATTTAAACCAATTAAAATATCCTGATTTCTTTAAATTTTTCATGAATATTAATTTAATTTCATTGTATTAAAAATGGCGGAGTTATTAATGAACATTTCCATAGTAAAATAAAGTAATGTTCATATATCTTTTGGTCTTTCTATTTTCTTTAGGTTTGTAACTTGTGATCATTTGTCCTGTTTGCTCTTTATGTTTTTGGCAATAAAATGAAAAGAAAAACCATTTTTTTTATAGCCTTTGTTTGCCAGAGAGAGAAAATATAATATGCTGATGGCCAATTATTTGTAAATACCCCGGTATTACCATACGCAAATTAGATGCTGCAATTACCATTATAAGTCAGATCATTTAAATAAACATATAAATTAAGTATATCTCGTCTCTCTTCTTCTTACTGAAATGTGATAGTTCAATGCAAAAAAAATAAATCTGAATGCCATCGGCCAATAAAAAATATACAAGAAAACTACCAATATGGTGTGTCTATGCTTCTAATATGAACTTTTAATGGTGATATCTATTTTTATTATTTAAACCAATTAAAATATCCCGCTTTCTTTAAATTTTTCATGAATATTAATTTTAATTTAATTTCATTGTATTAAAAACGGCGGAGTTATTATTGAAACTTTCCAAAGTAAAATAATCTTAAATTGCTTGTTTTTGTTAGAAAATGGTATTCTTTAAAATGCTATAACTCCTAAACACCTTGAGCTATTTGAACGAACTCTACACAATATGTTAGAGTTGGACGTTGGCTACATGATGCTGAAGTTTTGGGCCGTCTGGCGAGCCGCCCAAGCTGTTAAAAAAGTCGTTTAAAGTTAAATTTTTCTATATGGTACTTGGTATTTCACCTGCATCATTCTAACTAAAACGAAACGGTTCAACTAGACCTAAACTATATGTATATCTGTGAAGTTTTATTTCATTATATTAAAAAATGGCGGAGTTAATAATGAACATTTCCATAGTAAAATAAAGTAATGTTCCTATATCTTTTGGTCTTTCTATTTTCTTTAGGTTTGTAACTTGTGATCATTTGTCTTGTTTGCTCTTTATGTGTTTGGCAATAAAATGAAAAGAAAAACCATGTTTTTATACCCTTTGTTTGCCAGAGAGAGAAAATATAATATGCTGATGGCCAATTATTTGTAAATAAGCCGGTATTACCATACGTAAATTTGATGCTGCAATTATCATTTTAAGTCAGATCATTTAAATAAAAATATAAATTAATTATATCTCGTCTCTTTTCTTCTTACTTAAATGAGATAGTTGAATGCAACTAAAAATATATCTGAATGCCATCGGCCAATAAGAAATATACAAGAAAACTACCAATATGGTGTGTCTATGCTTCTAATATGATTTTTTAATGGTGAAATCTATTTTGATTATTTAAACCAATTAAAATATCCCGCTTTCTTTAAATTTTTCATAAATATTAATTTTAATTTAATTTCATTGTATTAAAAACGGCGGAGTTATTATTGAAACTTTCCAAAGTAAAATAATCTAAAATTGCTTGTTTTGTTAGAAAATGGTATTCTTTAAAATGCTATAACTCCTAAACACCTTGAGCTATTTGAACGGACTCTACACAATATGTTAGAGTTGGACGTTGGCTACATGATGCTGAAGTTTTGGCCCGTCTGGCGAGCCACCCAAGCTGTTAAAAAAGTCGTTTAAAGTTAATTTTTTCTATATGGTACTTGGTATTTCACCTGCATCATTCTAACTAAAACGAAACGGTTCAACTAGTCCTAAACTATATATATGTGAAGTTTTATTTCATTATATTAAAAAATGGCGGAATTATTAATGATCCTTACCAAAGTAAAATAATCGTAAATTGCATGTTTTTTTAGAAAATGGTATTCTTTAAAATTCTATAACTCCTAAACACCTTGAGATATTTGAATGAACTCTTTACCATATGTTAGAGTTGGACGTTGGTTACATGATGGTGAAATTATGGCCCGCCTAAGCTGTTAAAAAATGCGTTTAAGTTAATTTCTTCTATATCTCGCTTGATATTTGACCTACATTATTCTAACTAAATCGAAACGGTTCACCGAGTCCTAAACTATATGTATATCTGTGAAGTTTTATTTCATTATATTAAAAAATGGCGGAGTTATTAATGAACCTTTCCAAAGTAAAATGATCGTAAATTGCATGTTTTTGTTAGAAAATGGTATTCCTTAAAATCCTATAACTCCTAAACACCTTAAACAATTTGAATAAACTCTTCACCATATGTTAGAGTTAGACGTTGGCTACATGACGGTGAAATTTTGGCCCGCCTAAGCTGTTAAAAAAGCGTTTCAAGTTAATTTCTTCTTTATCTCGCTTGATATTTGAACTACATAATACTAATTAAAACAAAACGGTTCACCTGGTCCTAAACTATATATCTGTGAAGTTTTATTTCATTATATTAAAAAATGGCGGAGTTATTAATGAACATTTCCATAGTAAAATAAAGTAATGTTCCTATATCTTTTGGTCTTCCTATTTTCCTTATATTTTCCAACATGTGATCATTTGTCCTGTTTGTTCTTTATATTTTTGACAATAAAATGAAAAAAAACAATTTTTTATTTATAGCTTTTGTTTGCCAGAGAGAGAAAATATAATATGCTGATGGCCAATTATTTGTAAATAAGCCGGTATTACCGTACGCAAATTTGATGCTGCAATTACCATTTTAAGTCAGATCATTGAAATTAAAATATAAGTTTATTATACCTTGTCTCTTTCCTTCTTACTGAAATTAGATAGTTCAATGCAACAAAAAATATATCTGAATGCCATCGGCCAATAAAAAATATACAAGAAAACTACCAATATGGTGTGTCTATGCTTCTAATATGATTTTTTAATGGTGAAATCTATTTTGATTATTTAAACCAATTAAAATATCCCGCTTTCTTTAAATTTTTCATGAATATTAATTTAATTTCATTGTATTAAAAATGGCGGAGTTATGAATGAACATTTCCATAGTAAAATAAAGTAATGTTCATATATCTTTTGGTCTTTCTATTTTCTTTAGGTTTGTAACTTGTGATCATTTGTCCTGTTTGCTCTTTATGTTTTTGGCAATAAAATGACAAGAAAAACCATATTTTTTATAGCCTTTGTTTGCCAGAGAGAGAAAATATAATATGCTGATGGCCAATTATTTGTAAATAAGCCGGTATTACCATACGTAAATTTGATGCTGCAATTATCATTTTAAGTCAGATCATTTATATAAAAATATAAATTAATTATATCTAGTCTCTTTTCTTCTTACTGAAATGAGATAGTTGAATGCAACAAAAAATATATCTGAATGCCATCGGCCAATAAAAAATATACAAGAAAACTACCAATATGGTGTGTCTATGCTTCTAATATGATTTTTTAATGGTGAAATCTATTTTGATTATTTAAACCAATTAAAATATCCCGCTTTCTTTAAATTTTTCATGAATATTAATTTTAATTTAATTTCATTGTATTAAAAACGGCGGAGTTATTATTGAAACTTTCCAAAGTAAAATAATCTAAAATTGCTTGTTTTTGTTAGAAAATGGTATTCTTTAAAATGCTATAACTCCTAAACACCTTGAGCTATTTGAACGGACTCTACACAATATGTTAGAGTTGGACGTTGGTTACATGATGGTGAAATTATGGCCCGCCTAAGCTGTTAAAAAATGCGTTTAAGTTAATTTCTTCTATATCTCGCTTGATATTTTACCTACATTATTCTAACTAAATCGAAACGGTTCACCGAGTCCTAAACTATATGTATATCTGTGAAGTTTTATTTTATTATATTAAAAAATGGCGGAGTTATTAATGAACCTTTCCAAAGTAAAATGATCGTAAATTGCATGTTTTTGTTAGAAAATGGTATTCCTTATATTTTAAAATGTGCAACGCTTTTTTTTTGGCCAATTTGGAGAAGGTGGGATTACTTGGGAACGGCTCGTAGGTTTTTTAGTGTATTTTCAAGGAAAAATCTGCAACGCTTTTTTTTGGCCAATTTGGAGGAGATGGGATTACTCGGGAACGGCTCGTAGGATTTTTAGTGTATTTTCCAGGAAAAATCAGCAACGCTTTTTTTTTTGCTAATTTGGAGAAGATGGGATTACTCGGAAACGGCTCGTAGGATTTTTAGTGTATTTTCCAGGAAAAATCAGCACCGCTTTTTTTTGGCCAATTTGGAGAAGGTGGGATTACTCGGGAACGGCTCGTAGGATTTTTAGCACGATTCGCTCTTAATGTTCTTTGAGGTCTATATTTTAAAATGTGCAACGCTTTTTTTTTTGGCTAATTTGGAGAAGATGGGATTACTCGGGAACGGCTCGTAGGTTTTTTAGTGTATTTTCAAGGAAAAATCAGCAACGCTTTTTCTGGCCAATTTGGAGGAGATGAGATTACTCGGGAACGGCTCGTAGGATTTTTAGCACGATTCGCTCTAAATGTTCTTTGAGGTCTATATTTTAAAATGTACGGGGTCTGTATGCGTGCGAAAGCCTGTATTTTCCAGGAAAAATCAGCAACGCTTTTTTTGGCCAATTTGGAGAAGGTGTGATTACTCGGGAACGGCTCGTAGAATTTTTAGTGTATTTTCCAGGAAAAATCAGCAACGCTTTTTTTTGGCCAATTTGGAGAAGGTGGGATTACTCGGGAACGGCTCGTAGGATTTTTAGCACGATTCGCTCTTAATGTTCTTTGAGGTCTATATTTTAAAATGTGCAACGCTTTTTTTTGGCCAAATTGGAGAAGATGGGATTACTCGGGAACGGCTCGTAGGATTTTTAGTGTATTTTCCAGGAAAAATCAGCAACGCTTTTTTTTTGCTCATTTGGAGAAGATGGGATTACTCGGGAACGGCTCGTAGGATTTTTAGTGTATTTTCCAGGAAAAATCAGCAACGCTTGTTTTTGGCCAATTTGGAGAAGGTGGGATTACTCGGGAACGGCTCGTAGGATTTTTAGCACGATTCGCTCTAAATATCCTTTGAGGTCTATATTTTAAAATGTACGGGGTCTGTATGCGTGCGAAAGCCTGTATTTTCCAGGAAAAATCAGCAACGCTTTTTTTGGCCAATTTGGAGAAGGTGTGATTACTCGGGAACGGCTCGTAGAATTTTTAGTGTATTTTCCAGGAAAAATCAGCAACGCTTTTTTTTGGCCAATTTGGAGAAGGTGTGATTACTCGGGAACGGCTCGTAGGATTTTTAGTGTATTTTCCAGGAAAAATCAGCAACGCTTTTTTTTTGCTAATTTGGAGAAGATGGGATTACTCGGGAACGGCTCGTAGGATTTTTAGTGTATTTTCCAGGAAAAATCAGCAACGCTTTTTTTTGGCCCATTTGGAGAAGGTGTGATTACTCGGGAACGGCTCGTAGGATTTTTAGTGTATTTTCCAGAAAAAATCTGCAACGCTTTTTTTTTGGCCAATTTGGAGAAGATGGGATTACTCGGGAACGGCTCGTAGGATTTTTAGTGTATTTTCCAGGAAAAATCAACAACGCTTTTTTTTGGCCAATTTGGAGAAGGTGTGATTACTCGGGAACGGCTCGTAGGATTTTTAGTGTATTTTCCAGAAAAAATTAGCAACGCTTTTATTTGGCCAATTTGGAGAAGATGGGATTACTCGGAAACGGCTCGTAGGATTTTTAGTGTATTTTCCAGGAAAAATCAGCAACGCTTTTTTTTTTGCCAATTTGGAGAAGGTGTGATTACTCGGGAACGGCTCGTAGGATTTTTAGTGTATTTTCCAGGAAAAATTAGCAACGCTTTTTTTTGGCCAATTTGGAGAAGATTGGATTACTCGGGAACGGCTCGTAGGATTTTTAGTGTATTTTCCAGGAAAAATTAGCAACGCTTTTTTTTGGCCAATTTGGAGAAGGTGTGATTACTCGGGAACGGCTCGTAGGATTTTTAGTGTATTTTCCAGGAAAAATCAGCAACGCTTTTTTTTCGCCAATTTGGAGAAGATGGGATTACTCGGGAACGGCTCGTAGGATTTTTAGTGTATTTTCCAGGAAAAATCAGCAACGCTTTTTTTTGGCCAATTTGGAGAAGGTGTGATTACTCGGAAACGGCTCGTAGGATTTTTAGTGTATTTTCCAGGAAAAATCAGCAACGCTTTTTTTTGGCCAATTTGGAGAAGGTGGGATTACTCGGGCACGGCTCGTTGGATTTTTAGTGTATTTTCCAGGAAAAATGTGCAACGCTTTTTTTTGGCCAATTTGGAGAAGATTGTATTACTCGGGAACGGCTCGTAGATTTTTTAGTGTATTTTCCAGGAAAAATCAGCAACGCTTTTTTTTGGCCAATTTGGAGAAGATGGGATTATTCGGGAACGGCTCGTAGGATTTTTAGTATATTTTGCAGGAAAAATTAGCAACGCTTTTTTTTGGGCAATTTGGAGAAGATGGGATTACTCGGGAACGGCTCGTAGGTTTTTTAGTGTATTTTCCAGGAAAAATAAGCAACGCTTTTTTTTTGCCAATTTGGAGAAGATGGGATTACTCGGGAACGGCTCGTAGGATTTTTAGTGTATTTTCCAGGAAAAATGTGCAACGCTTTTTTTTTGCCAATTTGGAGAAGATGGGATTACTCGGGAACGGCTCGTAGGATTTTTAGTGTATTTTCCAGGAAAAATTAGCAACGCGTTTTTTTTGGCCAATTTGGAGAAGATGAGATTACTCGGGAACGGCTCGTAGGATTTTTAGTGTATTTTCCAGGAAAAATGTGCAACGCTTTTTTTTTGCCAATTTGGAGAAGATGGGATTACTCGGGAACGGCTCGTAGGTTTTTTAGTGTATTTTCCAGGAAAAATAAGCAACGCTTTTTTTTTGCCAATTTGGAGAAGATGGGATTACTCGGGAACGGCTCGTAGGATTTTTAGTGTATTTTCCAGGAAAAATGTGCAACGCTTTTTTTTTGCCAATTTGGAGAAGATGGGATTACTCGGGAACGGCTCGTAGGATTTTTAGTGTATTTTCCAGGAAAAATTAGCAACGCGTTTTTTTTGGCCAATTTGGAGAAGATGAGATTACTCGGGAACGGCTCGTAGGATTTTTAGTGTATTTTCCAGGAAAAATGTGCAACGCTTTTTTTTTGCCAATTTGGAGAAGATGGGATTACTCGGGAACGGCTCGTAGGATTTTTAGTGTATTTTCCAGGAAAAATCAGCATCGCTTTTTTTTGGCCAATTTGGAGAAGATGTGATTACTCGGGAACGGCTCGTAGGAATTTTAGTGTATTTTCCAGGAAAAATCAGCGACGCTTTTTTTTGGCCAATTTGGAGAAGGTGTGATTACTCGGGAACGGCTCGTAGGATTTTTAGTGCATTTTCCAGGAAAAATTAGCAACGTTTTTTTTTGGCCAATTTGGAGAAGGTGTGATTACTCGGGAACGGCTCGTAGGAATTTTAGTGTATTTTCCAGGAAAAATCAGCGACGCTTTTTTTTGGCCAATTTGGAGAAGGTGTGATTACTCGGGAACGGCTCGTAGGATTTTTAGTGTATTTTCCAGGAAAAATTAGCAACGCTTTTTTTTGGCCAATTTGGAGAAGATGGGATTACTCGGGAACGGCTCGTAGGATTTTTAGTGCATTTTCCAGGAAAAATTAGCAACGTTTTTTTTTGGCCAATTTGGAGAAGGTGTGATTACTCGGGAACGGCTCGTAGGATTTTTAGTGTATTTTCCAGGAAAAATCAGCAACGCTTTTTTTTGGCCAATTTGGAGAAGATGGGATTACTCGGGAACGGCTCGTAGGATTTTTAGTGTATTTTCCAGGAAAAATCAGCAACGCTTTTTTTTGGCCAATTTGGAGAAGGTGGGATTACTCGGGAACGGCTCGTAGGATTTTTAGCACGATTCGCTCTTAATTTTCTTTGAGGTTTATATTTTAAAATCAGCAACGCTTTTTTTTTGCTAATTTGGAGAAGGTGGTATTACTCGGGAACGGCTCGTAGGATTTTTAGTGTATTTTCCAGGAAAAATCAGCAACGCTTTTTTTTTGGCCAATTTGGAGAAGGTGTCATTACTCGGGAACGGCTCGTAGGATTTTTAGTGTATTTTCCAGGAAAAATCAGCAACGCTTTTTTTTGGCCAATTTGGAGAAGGTGTCATTACTCGGGAACGGCTCGTAGGATTTTTAGTGTATTTTCCAGGAAAAATCAGCAACGCTTTTTTTTTGGCCAATTTGGAGAAGGTGTCATTACTCGGGAACGGCTCGTAGGATTTTTAGTGTATTTTCCAGGAAAAATCAGCAACGCTTTTTTTTGGCCAATTTGGAGAAGGTGTCATTACTCGGGAACGGCTCGTAGGATTTTTAGTGTATTTTCCAGGAAAAATTAGCAACGCTTTTTTTTGGCCAATTTGGAGAAGATGTGATTACTCGGGAACAGCTCGTAGGATTTTTAGCACGATTCGCTCTAAAAGTTCTTTGAGGTACATATTTTAAAATCAGCAACGCTTTTTTTTTGCTAATTTGGAGAAGGTGGTATTACTCGGGAACGGCTCGTAGGATTTTTAGTGTATTTTCCAGGAAAAATCAGCAACGCTTTTTTTTTGGCCAATTTGGAGAAGGTGTCATTACTCGGGAACGGCTCGTAGGATTTTTAGTGTATTTTCCAGGAAAAATCAGCAACGCTTTTTTTTGGCCAATTTGGAGAAGGTGTCATTACTCGGGAACGGCTCGTAGGATTTTTAGTGTATTTTCCAGGAAAAATTAGCAACACTTTTTTTTGGCCAATTTGGAGAAGATGGGATTACTCGGGAACGGCTCGTAGGATTTTTAGTGTATTTTCCAGGAAAAATCAGCAACGCTTTTTTTTGGCCAATTTGGAGAAGATGTGATTACTCGGGAACGGCTCGTAGGAATTTTAGTGTATTTTCCAGGAAAAATCAGCGACGCTTTTTTTTGGCCAATTTGGAGAAGGTGTGATTACTCGGGAACGGCTCGTAGGATTTTTAGTGTATTTTCCAGGAAAAATTAGCAACGCTTTTTTTTGGCCAATTTGGAGAAGATGGGATTACTCGGGAACGGCTCGTAGGATTTTTAGTGCATTTTCCAGGAAAAATTAGCAACGTTTTTTTTTGGCCAATTTGGAGAAGGTGTGATTACTCGGGAACGGCTCGTAGGATTTTTAGTGTATTTTCCAGGAAAAATCAGCAACGCTTTTTTTTGGCCAATTTGGAGAAGATGGGATTACTCGGGAACGGCTCGTAGGATTTTTAGTGTATTTTCCAGGAAAAATCAGCAACGCTTTTTTTTGGCCAATTTGGAGAAGGTGGGATTACTCGGGAACGGCTCGTAGGATTTTTAGTGTATTTTCCAGGAAAAATCAGCAACGCTTTTTTTTGGCCAATTTGGAGAATGTGGGATTACTCGGGAACGGCTCGTAGGATTTTTAGCACGATTCGCTCTTAATTTTCTTTGAGGTCTATATTTTAAAATGTGCAACGCTTTTTTTTTGGCCAATTTGGAGAAGGTGGGATTACTTGGGAACGGCTCGTAGGTTTTTTAGTGTATTTTCAAGGAAAAATCTGCAACGCTTTTTTTTGGCCAATTTGGAGGAGATGGGATTACTCGGGAACGGCTCGTAGGATTTTTAGTGTATTTTCCAGGAAAAATCAGCAACGCTTTTTTTTTTGCTAATTTGGAGAAGATGGGATTACTCGGAAACGGCTCGTAGGATTTTTAGTGTATTTTCCAGGAAAAATCAGCAACGCTTTTTTTTGGCCAATTTGGAGAATGTGGGATTACTCGGGAACGGCTCGTAGGATTTTTAGCACGATTCGCTCTTAATGTTCTTTGAGGTCTATATTTTAAAATGTGCAACGCTTTTTTTTTTGGCTAATTTGGAGAAGATGGGATTACTCGGGAACGACTCGTAGGTTTTTTAGTGTATTTTCAAGGAAAAATCAGCAACGCTTTTTCTGGCCAATTTGGAGGAGATGGGATTACTCGGGAACGGCTCGTAGGATTTTTAGCACGATTCGCTCTAAATGTTCTTTGAGGTCTATATTTTAAAATGTACGGGGTCTGTATGCGTGCGAAAGCCTGTATTTTCCAGGAAAAATCAGCAACGCTTTTTTTGGCCAATTTGGAGAAGGTGTGATTACTCGGGAACGGCTCGTAGAATTTTTAGTGTATTTTCCAGGAAAAATCAGCAACGCTTTTTTTTGGCCAATTTGGAGAAGGTGTGATTACTCGGGAACGGGTCGTAGGATTTTTAGTGTATTTTCCAGGAAAAATCAGCAACGCTTTTTTTTTGCTAATTTGGAGAAGATGGGATTACTCGGGAACGGCTCGTAGGATTTTTAGTGTATTTTCCAGGAAAAATCAGCAACGCTTTTTTTTGGCCAATTTGGAGAAGGTGTGATTACTCGGGAACGGCTCGTAGGATTTTTAGTGTATTTTCCAGGAAAAATCAGCAACGCTTTTTTTTTGGCCAATTTGGAGAAGATGGGATTACTCGGGAACGGCTCGTAGGATTTTTAGTGTATTTTCCAGGAAAAATCAGCAACGTTTTTTTGGCCAATTTGGAGAAGGTGTGATTACTCGGGAACGGCTCGTAGGATTTTTAGTGTATTTTTCAGAAAAAATTAGCAACGCTTTTATTTGGCCAATTTGGAGAAGATGGGATTACTCGGAAACGGATCGTAGGATTTTTAGTGTATTTTCCAGGAAAAATCAGCAACGCTTTTTTTTGCCAATTTGGAGAAGGTGTGATTACTCGGGAACGGCTCGTAGGATTTTTAGTGTATTTTCCAGGAAAAATTAGCAACGCTTTTTTTTGGCCAATTTGGAGAAGATTGGATTACTCGGGA
Source organism: Lypha dubia (assembly GCA_947311025.1). Lineage (NCBI taxonomy): Eukaryota > Metazoa > Arthropoda > Insecta > Diptera > Tachinidae > Lypha > Lypha dubia. Next base: position 29,697,340 of record OX371265.1, on the reverse strand, counting down.
ACGGCTCGTAGGATTTTTAGTGTATTTTCCAGGAAAAATTAGCAACGCTTTTTTTTGGCCAATTTGGAGAAGGTGTGATTACTCGGGAACGGCTCGTAGGATTTTTAGTGTATTTTCCAGGAAAAATCAGCAACGCTTTTTTTTTCGCCAATTTGGAGAAGATGGGATTACTCGGGAACGGCTCGTAGGATTTTTAGTGTATTTTCCAGGAAAAATCAGCAACGCTTTTTTTTGGCCAATTTGGAGAAGGTGTGATTACTCGGGAACGGCTCGTAGGATTTTTAGTGTATTTTCCAGGAAAAATCAGCAACGCTTTTTTTTGGCCAATTTGGAGAAGGTGGGATTACTCGGGCACGGCTCGTAGGATTTTTAGTGTATTTTCCAGGAAAAATGTGCACCGCTTTTTTTTTGCCAATTTGGAGAAGATGTGATTACTCGGGCACGGCTCGTAGGATTTTTAGTGTATTTTCCAGGAAAAATCAGCAACGCTTTTTTTTGGCCAATTTGGAGAAGGTGTGATTACTCGGAAACGGCTCGTAGGATTTTTAGTGTATTTTCCAGGAAAAATGTGCAACGCTTTTTTTTGGCCAATTTGGAGAAGATTGGATTACTCGGGAACGGCTCGTAGATTTTTTAGTGTATTTTCCAGGAAAAATCAGCAACGCTTTTTTTTGGCAAATTTGGAGAAGATGGGATTATTCGGGAACGGCTCGTAGGATTTTTAGTGTATTTTGCAGGAAAAATTAGCAACGCTTTTTTTTTGGCCAATTTGGAGAAGATGGGATTACTCGGGAACGGCTCGTAGGTTTTTTAGTGTATTTTCCAGGAAAAATAAGCAACGCTTTTTTTTGCCAATTTGGAGAAGATGGGATTACTCGGGAACGGCTCGTAGGATTTTTAGTGTATTTTCCAGGAAAAATCAGCAACGCTTTTTTTTTGGCCAATTTGGAGAAGATGGGATTATTCGGGAACGGCTCGTAGGATTTTTAGTGTATTTTCCAGAAAAATTAGCAACGCTTTTTTTTTGGCCAATTTGGAGAAGATGAGATTACTCGGGAACGGCTCGTAGGATTTTTAGTGTATTTTCCAGGAAAAATGTGCAACGCTTTTTTTTGCCAATTTGGAGAAGATGGGATTACTCGGGAACGGCTCGTAGGATTTTTAGTGTATTTTCCAGGAAAAATCAGCATCGCTTTTTTTTGGCCAATTTGGAGAAGATGTGATTACTCGGGAACGGCTCGTAGGATTTTTAGCACGATTCGCTCTAAAAGTTCTTTGAGGTACATATTTTAAAATCAGCAACGCTTTTTTTTTGCTAATTTGGAAAAGGTGGTATTACTCGGGAACGGCTCGTAGGATTTTTAGTGTATTTTCCAGGAAAAATCAGCAACGCTTTTTTTTGGCCAATTTGGAGAAGGTGTGATTACTCGGGAACGGCTCGTAGGATTTTTAGTGTATTTTCCAGGAAAAATCAGCAACGCTTTTTTTTTGGCCAATTTGGAGAAGATGGGATTACTCGGGAACGGCTCGTAGGATTTTTAGTGTATTTTCCAGGAAAAATCAGCAACGTTTTTTTGGCCAATTTGGAGAAGGTGTGATTACTCGGGAACGGCTCGTAGGATTTTTAGTGTATTTTTCAGAAAAAATTAGCAACGCTTTTATTTGGCCAATTTGGAGAAGATGGGATTACTCGGAAACGGATCGTAGGATTTTTAGTGTATTTTCCAGGAAAAATCAGCAACGCTTTTTTTTTTGCCAATTTGGAGAAGGTGTGATTACTCGGGAACGGCTCGTAGGATTTTTAGTGTATTTTCCAGGAAAAATTAGCAACGCTTTTTTTTGGCCAATTTGGAGAAGATTGGATTACTCGGGAACGGCTCGTAGGATTTTTAGTGTATTTTCCAGGAAAAATTAGCAACGCTTTTTTTGGCCAATTTGGAGAAGGTGTGATTACTCGGGAACGGCTCGTAGGATTTTTAGTGTATTTTCCAGGAAAAATCAGCAACGCTTTTTTTTTCGCCAATTTGGAGAAGATGGGATTACTCGGGAACGGCTCGTAGGATTTTTAGTGTATTTTCCAGGAAAAATCAGCAACGCTTTTTTTTGGCCAATTTGGAGAAGGTGTGATTACTCGGGAACGGCTCGTAGGATTTTTAGTGTATTTTCCAGGAAAAATCAGCAACGCTTTTTTTTGGCCAATTTGGAGAAGGTGGGATTACTCGGGCACGGCTCGTAGGATTTTTAGTGTATTTTCCAGGAAAAATGTGCAACGCTTTTTTTTTTGCCAATTTGGAGAAGATGTGATTACTCGGGCACGGCTCGTAGGATTTTTAGTGTATTTTCCAGGAAAAATCAGCAACGCTTTTTTTTGGCCAATTTGGAGAAGGTGTGATTACTCGGAAACGGCTCGTAGGATTTTTAGTGTATTTTCCAGGAAAAATGTGCAACGCTTTTTTTTGGCCAATTTGGAGAAGATTGGATTACTCGGGAACGGCTCGTAGATTTTTTAGTGTATTTTCCAGGAAAAATCAGCAACGCTTTTTTTTGGCAAATTTGGAGAAGATGGGATTATTCGGGAACGGCTCGTAGGATTTTTAGTGTATTTTGCAGGAAAAATTAGCAACGCTTTTTTTTTGGCCAATTTGGAGAAGATGGGATTACTCGGGAACGGCTCGTAGGTTTTTTAGTGTATTTTCCAGGAAAAATAAGCAACGCTTTTTTTTGCCAATTTGGAGAAGATGGGATTACTCGGGAACGGCTCGTAGGATTTTTAGTGTATTTTCCAGGAAAAATCAGCAACGCTTTTTTTTTGGCCAATTTGGAGAAGATGGGATTATTCGGGAACGGCTCGTAGGATTTTTAGTGTATTTTCCAGAAAAATTAGCAACGCTTTTTTTTTGGCCAATTTGGAGAAGATGAGATTACTCGGGAACGGCTCGTAGGATTTTTAGTGTATTTTCCAGGAAAAATGTGCAACGCTTTTTTTTGCCAATTTGGAGAAGATGGGATTACTCGGGAACGGCTCGTAGGATTTTTAGTGTATTTTCCAGGAAAAATCAGCATCGCTTTTTTTTGGCCAATTTGGAGAAGATGTGATTACTCGGGAACGGCTCGTAGGATTTTTAGCACGATTCGCTCTAAAAGTTCTTTGAGGTACATATTTTAAAATCAGCAACGCTTTTTTTTTGCTAATTTGGAGAAGGTGGTATTACTCGGGAACGGCTCGTAGGATTTTTAGTGTATTTTCCAGGAAAAATCAGCAACGCTTTTTTTTGGCCAATTTGGAGAAGGTGTCATTACTCGGGAACGGCTCGTAGGATTTTTAGTGTATTTTCCAGGAAAAATCAGCAACGCTTTTTTTTGGCCAATTTGGAGAAGGTGTCATTACTCGGGAACGGCTCGTAGGATTTTTAGTGTATTTTCCAGGAAAAATTAGCAACACTTTTTTTTGGCCAATTTGGAGAAGATGGGATTACTCGGGAACGGCTCGTAGGATTTTTTGTGTATTTTCCAGGAAAAATCAGCAACGCTTTTTTTGGCCAATTTGGAGAAGATGTGATTACTCGGGAACGGCTCGTAGGAATTTTAGTGTATTTTCCAGGAAAAATCAGCCACGCTTTTTTTTGGCCAATTTGGAGAAGGTGTGATTACTCGGGAACGGCTCGTAGGATTTTTAGTGTATTTTTCAGGAAAAATTAGCAACGCTTTTTTTTGGCCAATTTGGAGAAGATGGGATTACTCGGGAACGGCTCGTAGGATTTTTAGTGCATTTTCCAGGAAAAATTAGCAACGTTTTTTTTTGGCCAATTTGGAGAAGGTGTGATTACTCGGGAACGGATCGTAGGATTTTTAGTGTATTTTCCAGGAAAAATCAGCAACGCTTTTTTTTGGCCAAATTGGAGAAGGTGGAATTACTCGGGAACGGCTCGTAGGATTTTTAGCACGATTCGCTCTTAATGTTCTTTGAGGTCTATATTTTAAAATGTGCAACGCTTTTTTTTGGCTAATTTGGAGAAGATGGGATTACTCGGGAACGGCTCGTAGGTTTTTTAGTGTATTTTTAAGGAAAAATCAGCAACGCTTTTTTTTGGCCAATTTGGAGGAGATGGGATTACTCGGGAACGGCTCGTAGGATTTTTAGTGTATTTTCCAGGAAAAATCAGCAACGCTTTTTTTTTGCTAATTTGGAGAAGATGGGATTACTCGGGAACGGCTCGTAGGAATTTTAGTGTATTTTCCAGGAAAAATCAGCAACGCTTTTTTTTGGCCAATTTGGAGAAGATGGGATTACTCGGGAACGGCTCGTAGGATTTTTAGTGTATTTTCCACGAAAAATCAGCAACGCTTTTTTTTTGGCCAATTTGGAGAAGATGTGATTACTCGGGAACGGCTCGTAGGATTTTTAGCACGATTCGCTCTAAATGTTCTTTGAGGTATATTTTTTAAAATCAGCAACGCTTTTTTTTTGCTAATTTGGAGAAGGTGGGATTACTCGGGAACGGCTGGTAGAATTTTTAGTGTATTTTCCAGGAAAAATGTGCAACGCTTTTTTTTGCCAATTTGGAGAAGGTGTGATTACTCGGGAACGGCTCGTAGGATTTTTAGTGTATTTTCTAGGAAAAATCAGCAACGCTTTTTTTTTGGCCAATTTGGAGAAGGTGGTATTACTCGGGAACGGCTCGTAGGATTTTTAGTGTATTTTCCAGGAAAAATCAGCAACACTTTTTTTTGGCCAATTTGGAGAAGGTGTCATTACTCGGGAACGGCTCGTAGGATTTTTAGTGTATTTTCCAGGAAAAATCAGCAACGCTTTTTTTTGGCCAATTTGGAGAAGATGTGATTACTCGGGAACGGCTCGTAGGAATTTTAGAGTATTTTCCAGGAAAAATCAGCAACGCTTTTTTTTGGCCAATTTGGAGAAGGTGTGATTACTCGGGAACGGCTCGTAGGATTTTTAGTGTATTTTCCAGGAAAAATTAGCAACGCTTTTTTTTTTGCCAATTTGGAGAAGATGGGATATCTCGGGAACGGCTCGTAGGATTTTTACTGTATTTTCCAGGAAAAATTAGCAACGTTTTTTTTTTGGCCAATTTGGAGAAGGTGTGATTACTCGGGAACGGCTCGTAGGATTTTTAGTGTATTTTCCAGGAAAAATCAGCAACGCTTTTTTTGGCCAATTTGGAGAAGATGGGATTACTCGGGAACGGCTCGTAGGATTTTTAGTGTATTTTTCAGGAAAAATCAGCAACGCTTTTTTTTGGCCAATTTGGAGAAGGTGGGATTACTCGGGAACGGCTCGTAGGATTTTTAGCACGATTCGCTCTTAATGTTCTTTGAGGTCTATATTTTAAAATGTGCAACGCCTTTTTTTTGGCTAATTTGGAGAAGGTGGGATTACTTGGGAACGGCTCGTAGGTTTTTTAGTGTATTTTCAAGGAAAAATCAGCAACGCTTTTTTTTGGCCAATTTGGAGAAGATGGGATTACTCGGGAACGGCTCGTAGGATTTTAAGTGTATTTTCCAGGAAAAATCAGCAACGCTTTTTTTTGCTAATTTGGAGAAGATGGGATTACTCGGGAACGGCTCGTAGGATTTTTAGTGTATTTTCCAGGAAAAATCAGCAACGCTTTTTTTTGGCCAATTTGGAGAAGGTGGGATTACTCGGGAACGGCTCGTAGGATTTTTAGCACGATTCGCTCTAAATGTTCTTTGAGGTCTATATTTTAAAATGTACGGGGTCTGTATGCGTGCGAAAGCCTGTATTTTCCAGGAAAAATCAGCAACGCTTTTTTTGGCCAATTTGGAGAAGGTGTGATTACTCGGGAACGGCTCGTAGAATTTTTAGTGTATTTTCCAGGAAAAATCAGCAACGCTTTTTTTTGGCCAATTTGGAGAAGGTGTGATTACTCGGGAACGGCTCGTAGGATTTTTAGTGTATTTTCCAGGAAAAATCAGCAACGCTTTTTTTTTGCTAATTTGGAGAAGATGGGATTACTCGGGAACGGCTCGTAGGATTTTTAGTGTATTTTCCAGGAAAAATCAGCAACGCTTTTTTTGGCCAATTTGGAGAAGGTGTGATTACTCGGGAACGGCTCGTAGGATTTTTAGTGTATTTTCCAGGAAAAATCAGCAACGCTTTTTTTTTGGCCAATTTGGAGAAGATGGGATTACTCGGGAACGGCTCGTAGGATTTTTAGTGTATTTTCCAGGAAAAATCAGCAACGCTTTTTTTTGGCCAATTTGGAGAAGGTGTGATTACTCGGGAACGGCTCGTAGGATTTTTAGTGTATTTTCCAGAAAAAATTAGCAACGCTTTTATTTGGCCAATTTGGAGAAGATGGGATTACTCGGGAACGGCTCGTAGGATTTTTAGTGTATTTTCCAGGAAAAATCAGCAACGCTTTTTTTTGCCAATTTGGGGAAGGTGTGATTACTCGGGAACGGCTCGTAGGATTTTTAGTGTATTTTCCAGGAAAAATTAGCAACGCTTTTTTTTGGCCAATTTGGAGAAGATTGGATTACTCGGGAACGGCTCGTAGGATTTTTAGTGTATTTTCCAGGAAAAATTAGCAACGCTTTTTTTTGGCCAATTTGGAGAAGGTGTGATTACTCGGGAACGGCTCGTAGGATTTTTAGTGTATTTTCCAGGAAAAATCAGCAACGCTTTTTTTTGGCCAATTTGGAGGAGATGCGATTACTCGGGAACGGCTCGTAGGATTTTTAGTGTATTTTCCAGGAAAAATCAGCAACGCTTTTTTTTTGGCCAATTTGGAGAAGGTGTGATTACTCGGGAACGGCTCGTAGGATTTTTAGTGTATTTTCCAGGAAAAATCAGCAACGCTCTTTTTTGGCCAATTTGGAGAAGGTGGGATTACTCGGGCACGGCTCGTAGGATTTTTAGTGTATTTTCCAGGAAAAAAGTGCAACGCTTTTTTTTTTGCCAATTTGGAGAAGATGTGATTACTCGGGCACGGCTCGTAGGATTTTTAGTGTATTTTCCAGGAAAAATCAGCAACGCTTTTTTTTGGCCAATTTGGAGAAGGTGTGATTACTCGGAAACGGCTCGTAGGATTTTTAGTGTATTTTCCAGGAACAATGTGCAACGCTTTTTTTTGGCCAATTTGGAGAAGATTGGATTACTCGGGAACGGCTCGTAGATTTTTTAGTGTATTTTCCAGGAAAAATCAGCAACGCTTTTTTTTGGCCAATTTGGAGAAGATGGGATTATTCGGGAACGGCTCGTAGGATTTTTAGTGTATTTTGCAGGAAAAATTAGCAACGCTTTTTTTTGGCCAATTTGGAGAAGATGGGATTACTCGGGAACGGCTCGTAGGTTTTTTAGTGTATTTTCCAGGAAAAATAAGCAACGCTTTTTTTTTGCCAATTTGGAGAAGATGGGATTACTCGAGAACGGCTCGTAGGATTTTTAGTGTATTTTCCAGGAAAAATCAGCAACGCTTTTTTTTGGCCAATTTGGAGAAGATGGGATTATTCGGGAACGGCTCGTAGGATTTTTAGTGTATTTTCCAGGAAAAATTAGCAACGCTTTTTTTTTGGCCAATTTGGAGAAGATGGGATTACTCGGGAACGGCTCGTAGGATTTTTAGTGTATTTTCCAGGAAAAATGTGCAACGCTTTTTTTTGCCAATTTGGAGAAGATGGGATTACTCGGGAACGGCTCGTAGGATTTTTAGTGTATTTTCCAGGAAAAATCAGCATCGCTTTTTTTTGGCCAATTTGGAGAAGATGTGATTACTCGGGAACGGCTCGTAGGATTTTTAGCACGATTCGCTCTAAATGTTCTTTGAGGTACATATTTTAAAATGTGCAACGCCTTTTTTTTGGCTAATTTGGAGAAGGTGGGATTACTTGGGAACGGCTCGTAGGTTTTTTAGTGTATTTTCAAGGAAAAATCAGCAACGCTTTTTTTTGGCCAATTTGGAGAAGATGGGATTACTCGGGAACGGCTCGTAGGATTTTAAGTGTATTTTCCAGGAAAAATCAGCAACGCTTTTTTTTGCTAATTTGGAGAAGATGGGATTACTCGGGAACGGCTCGTAGGATTTTTAGTGTATTTTCCAGGAAAAATCAGCAACGCTTTTTTTTGGCCAATTTGGAGAAGGTGGGATTACTCGGGAACAGCTCGTAGGATTTTTAGCACGATTCGCTCTAAATGTTCTTTGAGGTCTATATTTTAAAATGTACGGGGTCTGTATGCGTGCGAAAGCCTGTATTTTCCAGGAAAAATCAGCAACGCTTTTTTTGGCCAATTTGGAGAAGGTGTGATTACTCGGGAACGGCTCGTAGAATTTTTAGTGTATTTTCCAGCAAAAATCAGCAACGCTTTTTTTTGGCCAATTTGGAGAAGGTGTGATTACTCGGGAACGGCTCGTAGGATTTTTAGTGTATTTTCCAGAAAAAATTAGCAACGCTTTTATTTGGCCAATTTGGAGAAGATGGGATTACTCGGGAACGGCTCGTAGGATTTTTAGTGTATTTTCCAGGAAAAATCAGCAACGCTTTTTTTTTGCCAATTTGGGGAAGGTGTGATTACTCGGGAACGGCTCGTAGGATTTTTAGTGTATTTTCCAGGAAAAATTAGCAACGCTTTTTTTTGGCCAATTTGGAGGAGATGGGATTACTCGGGAACGGCTCGTAGGATTTTTAGTGTATTTTCCAGGAAAAATCAGCAACGCTTTTTTTTTGGCCAATTTGGAGAAGGTGTGATTACTCGGGAACGGCTCGTAGGATTTTTAGTGTATTTTCCAGGAAAAATCAGCAACGCTTTTTTTTGGCCAATTTGGAGAAGGTGGGATTACTCGGGCACGGCTCGTAGGATTTTTAGTGTATTTTCCAGGAAAAAAGTGCAACGCTTTTTTTTGCCAATTTGGAGAAGATGTGATTACTCGGGCACGGCTCGTAGGATTTTTAGTGTATTTTCCAGGAAAAATCAGCAACGCTTTTTTTTGGCCAATTTGGAGAAGGTGTGATTACTCGGAAACGGCTCGTAGGATTTTTAGTGTATTTTCCAGGAACAATGTGCAACGCTTTTTTTTGGCCAATTTGGAGAAGATTGGATTACTCGGGAACGGCTCGTAGATTTTTTAGTGTATTTTCCAGGAAAAATCAGCAACGCTTTTTTTTGGCCAATTTGGAGAAGATGGGATTATTCGGGAACGGCTCGTAGGATTTTTAGTGTATTTTGCAGGAAAAATTAGCAACGCTTTTTTTTGGCCAATTTGGAGAAGATGGGATTACTCGGGAACGGCTCGTAGGTTTTTTAGTGTATTTTCCAGGAAAAATAAGCAACGCTTTTTTTTTGCCAATTTGGAGAAGATGGGATTACTCGAGAACGGCTCGTAGGATTTTTAGTGTATTTTCCAGGAAAAATCAGCAACGCTTTTTTTTGGCCAATTTGGAGAAGATGGGATTATTCGGGAACGGCTCGTAGGATTTTTAGTGTATTTTCCAGGAAAAATTAGCAACGCTTTTTTTTGGCCAATTTGGAGAAGATGGGATTACTCGGGAACGGCTCGTAGGATTTTTAGTGTATTTTCCAGGAAAAATGTGCAACGCTTTTTTTTGCCAATTTGGAGAAGATGGGATTACTCGGGAACGGCTCGTAGGATTTTTAGTGTATTTTCCAGGAAAAATCAGCATCGCTTTTTTTTGGCCAATTTGGAGAAGATGTGATTACTCGGGAACGGCTCGTAGGATTTTTAGCACGATTCGCTCTAAATGTTCTTTGAGGTACATATTTTAAAATCAGCAACGCTTTTTTTTGCTAATTTGGAGAAGGTGGTATTACTCGGAAACGGCTCGTAGGATTTTTAGTGTATTTTCCAGGAAAAATCAGCAACGCTTTTTTTTGGCCAATTTGGAGAAGGTGTCATTACTCGGGAACGGCTCGTAGGATTTTTAGTGTATTTTCCAGGAAAAATCAGCAACGCTTTTTTTTGGCCAATTTGGAGAAGGTGTCATTACTCGGGAACGGCTCGTAGGATTTTTAGTGTATTTTCCAGGAAAAATTAGCAACACTTTTTTTTGGCCAATTTGGAGAAGATGGGATTACTCGGGAACGGCTCGTAGGATTTTTAGTGTATTTTCCAGGAAAAATCAGCAACGCTTTTTTTTGGCCAATTTGGAGAAGATGTGATTACTCGGGAACGGCTCGTAGGAATTTTAGTGTATTTTCCAGGAAAAATCAGCAACGCTTTTTTTTGGCCAATTTGGAGAAGGTGTGATTACTCGGGAACGGCTCGTAGGATTTTTAGTGTATTTTCCAGGAAAAATTAGCAACGCTTTTTTTTGGCCAATTTGGAGAAGATGGGATTACTCGGGAACGGCTCGTAGGATTTTTAGTGTATTTTCCAGGAAAAATTAGCAACGTTTTTTTTTTGGCCAATTTGGAGAAGGTGTGATTACTCGGGAACGGCTCGTAGGATTTTTAGTGTATTTTCCAGGAAAAATCAGCAACGCTTTTTTTTGGCCAATTTGGAGAAGATGGGATTACTCGGGAACGGCTCGTGGGATTTTTAGTGTATTTTCCAGGAAAAATCAGCAACGCTTTTTTTTGGCCAATTTGGAGAAGGTGTGATTACTCGGGAACGGCTCGTAGGATTTTTAGTGTATTTTCCAGGAAAAATCAGCAACGCTTTTTTTGTGGCCAATTTGGAGAAGATGGGATTACTTGGGAACGGCTCGTAGGTTTTTTAGTGTATTTTCTACGAAAAATCAGCAACGCTTTTTTTTGACCAATTTGGAGAAGATGGGATTACTCGGGAACGGCTCGTAGGATTTTTAGTGTATTTTCCAGGAAAAATCAGCAACGCTTTTTTTTGGCCAATTTGGAGAAGGTGTGATTACTCGGGAACGGCTCGTAGGATTTTTAGTGTATTTTCCAGGAAAAATCAGCAACGCTTTTTTTTTGCCAATTTGGAGAAGGTGTGATTACTCGGGAACGGCTCGTAGAATTTTTAGTATATTTTCCAGGAAAAATCAGCAACGCTTTTTTTTGGCCAATTTGGAGAAGGTGTGATTACTCGGGAACGGCTCGTAGGATTTTTAGTGTATTTTCCAGGAAAAATCAGCAACGCTTTTTTTTTGACCAATTTGGAGAAGGTGGGATTACTCGGGCACGGCTCGTAGGATTTTTAGTGTATTTTCCAGGAAAAATGTGCAACGCTTTTTTTTTGCCAATTTGGAGAAGATGGGATTACTCGGGAACGGCTCGTAGGATTTTTAGTGTATTTTCCAGGAAAAATCAGCAACGCTTTTTTTTGGCCAATTTGGAGAAGATGTGATTACTCGGGAACGGCTCGTAGGAATTTGAGTGTATTTTCCAGGAAAAATCAGCAACGCTTTTTTTTGGCCAATTTGGAGAAGGTGTGATTACTCGGGAACGGCTCGTAGGATTTTTAGTGTATTTTCCAGGAAAAATCAGCAACGCTTTTTTTTTGACAATTTGGAGAAGTTGGGATTACTCGGGAACGGCTCGTAGGATTTTTAGTGTATTTTCCAGGAAAAATCAGCAACGCTTTTTTTTGGCCAATTTGGAGAAGATGGGATTACTCGGGAACGGCTCGTAGGATTTTTAGCACGATTCGCTCTAAATGTTCTTTGAGGTCTATATTATAAAATGTACGGAGTCTGTATGCGTGCGAAAGCCTGTATTTTCCGGGAAAAATCAGCAACGCTTTTTTTTGGCCAATTTGGAGAATATGGGATTACTCGGGAACGGCTCGTAGGATTTTTAGTGTATTTTCCAGGAAAAATCAGCAACGCTTTTTTTTGGCCACTTTGGAGAAGGTGTGATTACTCGGGAACGGCTCGTAGGATTTTTAGTGTATTTTCCAGGAAAAAATAGCAACGCTTTTTTTTGGCCAATTTAGAGAAGATGGGATTACTCGGGAACGGCTCGTAGGATTTTTAGTGTATTTTCCAGGAAAAATCAGCAACGTTTTTTTTTGCTAATTTGGAGAAGATGGGATTACTCGGGAACGGCTCGTAGGATTTTTAGTGTATTTTCCAGGTAAAATCAGCAACGCTTTTTTTTGGCCAATTTGGAGAAGGTGTGATTACTCGGGAACGGCTCGTAGGATTTTTAGTGTATTTTCCAGAAAAAATTAGCAACGCTTTTATTTGGCCAATTTGGAGAATATGGGATTACTCGGGAACGGCTCGTAGGATTTTTAGTGTATTTTCCAGGAAAAATTAGCAACGCTTTTTTTTGGCCAATTTGGAGAAGGTGTGATTACTCGGGAACGGCTCGTAGGATTTTTAGTGTATTTTCCAGGAAAAATCAGCAACGCTTTTTTTTGGCCAATTTGGAGAAGGTGGGATTACTCGGGAACGGCTCGTAGGATTTTTAGCACGATTCGCTCTAAATGTTCTTTGAGGTCTATATTTTAAAATGTACGGGGTCTGTATGCGTGCGAAAGCCTGTATTTTCCAGGAAAAATCAGCAACGCTTTTTTTTGGCCAATTTGGAGAAGGTGTGATTACTCGGGAACGGCTCGTTGAATTTTTAGTGTATTTTCCAGGAAAAATCAGCAACGCTTTTTTTTGGCCAATTTGGAGAAGATGGGATTACTTGGGAACGGCTCGTAGGTTTTTTAGTGTATTTTCTACGAAAAATCAGCAACGCTTTTTTTTGACCAATTTGGAGAAGATGGGATTACTCGGGAACGGCTCGTAGGATTTTTAGTGTATTTTCCAGGAAAAATCAGCAACGCTTTTTTTTGGCCAATTTGGAGAAGGTGTGATTACTCGGGAACGGCTCGTAGGATTTTTAGTGTATTTTCCAGGAAAAATCAGCAACGCTTTTTTTTTGCCAATTTGGAGAAGGTGTGATTACTCGGGAACGGCTCGTAGAATTTTTAGTATATTTTCCAGGAAAAATCAGCAACGCTTTTTTTTGGCCAATTTGGAGAAGGTGTGATTACTCGGGAACGGCTCGTAGGATTTTTAGTGTATTTTCCAGGAAAAATCAGCAACGCTTTTTTTTTGACCAATTTGGAGAAGGTGGGATTACTCGGGCACGGCTCGTAGGATTTTTAGTGTATTTTCCAGGAAAAATGTGCAACGCTTTTTTTTTTGCCAATTTGGAGAAGATGGGATTACTCGGGAACGGCTCGTAGGATTTTTAGTGTATTTTCCAGGAAAAATCAGCAACGCTTTTTTTTGGCCAATTTGGAGAAGATGTGATTACTCGGGAACGGCTCGTAGGAATTTTAGTGTATTTTCCAGGAAAAATCAGCAACGCGTTTTTTTTGGCCAATTTGGAGAAGGTGTGATTACTCGGGAACGGCCCGTAGGATTTTTAGTGTATTTTCCAGGAAAAATCAGCAACGCTTTTTTTTTGACAATTTGGAGAAGTTGGGATTACTCGGGAACGGCTCGTAGGATTTTTAGTGTATTTTCCAGGAAAAATCAGCAACGCTTTTTTTTGGCCAATTTGGAGAAGATGGGATTACTCGGGAACGGCTCGTAGGATTTTTAGCACGATTCGCTCTAAATGTTCTTTGAGGTCTATATTATAAAATGTACGGAGTCTGTATGCGTGCGAAAGCCTGTATTTTCCAGGAAAAATCAGCAACGCTTCTTTTTGGCCAATTTGGAGAATATGGGATTACTCGGGAACGGCTCGTAGGATTTTTAGTGTATTTTCCAGGAAAAATCAGCAACGCTTTTTTTTGGCCACTTTGGAGAAGGTGTGATTACTCGGGAACGGCTCGTAGGATTTTTAGTGTATTTTCCAGGAAAAAATAGCAACGCTTTTTTTTGGCCAATTTAGAGAAGATGGGATTACTCGGGAACGGCTCGTAGGATTTTTAGTGTATTTTCCAGGAAAAATCAGCAACGTTTTTTTTTGCTAATTTGGAGAAGATGGGATTACTCGGGAACGGCTCGTAGGATTTTTAGTGTATTTTCCAGGTAAAATCAGCAACGCTTTTTTTTGGCCAATTTGGAGAAGGTGTGATTACTCGGGAACGGCTCGTAGGATTTTTAGTGTATTTTCCAGAAAAAATTAGCAACGCTTTTATTTGGCCAATTTGGAGAATATGGGATTACTCGGGAACGGCTCGTAGGATTTTTAGTGTATTTTCCAGGAAAAATTAGCAACGCTTTTTTTTGGCCAATTTGGAGAAGGTGTGATTACTCGGGAACGGCTCGTAGGATTTTTAGTGTATTTTCCAGGAAAAATCAGCAACGCTTTTTTTTGGCCAATTTGGAGAAGGTGGGATTACTCGGGAACGGCTCGTAGGATTTTTAGCACGATTCGCTCTAAATGTTCTTTGAGGTCTATATTTTAAAATGTAAGGGGTCTGTATGCGTGCGAAAGCCTGTATTTTCCAGGAAAAATCAGCAACGCTTTTTTTTGGCCAATTTGGAGAAGGTGTGATTACTCGGGAACGGCTCGTTGAATTTTTAGTGTATTTTCCAGGAAAAATCAGCAACGCTTTTTTTTGGCCAATTTGGAGAAGGTGTGATTACTCGGGAACGGCTCGTAGGATTTTTAGTGTATTTTCCAGGAAAAATCAGCAACGTTTTTTTTTTGCTAATTTGGAGAAGATGGGATTACTCGGGAACGGCTCGTAGGATTTTTAGTGTATTTTCCAGGTAAAATCAGCAACGCTTTTTTTTGGCCAATTTGGAGAAGGTGTGATTACTCGGGAACGGCTCGTAGGATTTTTAGTGTATTTTCCAGAAAAAATTAGCAACGCTTTTATTTGGCCAATTTGGAGAAGATGGGATTACTCGGGAACAGCTCGTAGGATTTTTAGTGTATTTTCCAGGAGAAATCAGCAACGCTTTTTTTTGGCCAATTTGGAGAAGGTGTGATTACTCGGGAACGGCTCGTAGGATTTTTAGTGTATTTTCCAGGAAAAATTAGCAACGCTTTTTTTTGGCCAATTTGGAGAAGATTGGATTACTCGGAAACGGCTCGTAGGATTTTTAGTGTATTTTCCAGGAAAAATTAGCAACGCTTTTTTTTGGCCAATTTGGAGAAGGTGTGATTACTCGGGAACTGCTCGTAGCATTTTTAGTGTATTTTCCAGGAAAAATCAGCAACGCTTTTTTTTGGCCAATTTGGAGAAGGTGTGATTACTCGGGAACGGCTCGTAGGATTTTTAGTGTATTTTCCAGGAAAAATCAGCAACGCTTTTTTTTTTTTGGCCAATTTGGAGAAGATGTGATTACTCGGGCACGGCTCGTAGGATTTTTAGTGTATTTTCCAGGAAAAATCAGCAACGCTTTTTTTTGGCCAATTTGGAGAAGGTGTGATTACTCGGAAACGGCTCGTAGGATTTTTAGTGTATTTTCCAGGAAAAATGTGCAACGCTTTTTTTTGGCCAATTTGGAGAAGATTGGATTACTCGGGAACGGCTCGTAGGATTTTTAGTGTATTTTCCAGGAAAAATCAGCAACGCTTTTTTTTGGCCAATTTGGAGAAGGTGTGATTGCTCGGGAACGGCTCGTAGGATTTTTAGTGTATTTTCCAGAAAAAATTAGCAACGCTTTTATTTGGCCAATTTGGAGAATATGGGATTACTCGGGAACGGCTCGTAGGATTTTTAGTGTATTTTCCAGGTAAAATCAGCAACGCTTTTTTTTGGCCAATTTGGAGAAGGTGTGATTACTCGGGAACGGCTCGTAGGATTTTTAGTGTATTTTCCAGAAAAAATTAGCAACGCTTTTATTTGGCCAATTTGGAGAATATGGGATTACTCGGGAACGGCTCGTAGGATTTTTAGTGTATTTTCCAGGAAAAATTAGCAACGCTTTTTTTTGGCCAATTTGGAGAAGGTGTGATTACTCGGGAACGGCTCGTAGGATTTTTAGTGTATTTTCCAGGAAAAATCAGCAACGCTTTTTTTTGGCCAATTTGGAGAAGGTGGGATTACTCGGGAACGGCTCGTAGGATTTTTAGCACGATTCGCTCTAAATGTTCTTTGAGGTCTATATTTTAAAATGTACGGGGTCTGTATGCGTGCGAAAGCCTGTATTTTCCAGGAAAAATCAGCAACGCTTTTTTTTGGCCAATTTGGAGAAGGTGTGATTACTCGGGAACGGCTCGTTGAATTTTTAGTGTATTTTCCAGGAAAAATCAGCAACGCTTTTTTTTGGCCAATTTGGAGAAGATGGGATTACTTGGGAACGGCTCGTAGGTTTTTTAGTGTATTTTCTACGAAAAATCAGCAACGCTTTTTTTTGACCAATTTGGAGAAGATGGGATTACTCGGGAACGGCTCGTAGGATTTTTAGTGTATTTTCCAGGAAAAATCAGCAACGCTTTTTTTTGGCCAATTTGGAGAAGGTGTGATTACTCGGGAACGGCTCGTAGGATTTTTAGTGTATTTTCCAGGAAAAATCAGCAACGCTTTTTTTTTGCCAATTTGGAGAAGGTGTGATTACTCGGGAACGGCTCGTAGAATTTTTAGTATATTTTCCAGGAAAAATCAGCAACGCTTTTTTTTGGCCAATTTGGAGAAGGTGTGATTACTCGGGAACGGCTCGTAGGATTTTTAGTGTATTTTCCAGGAAAAATCAGCAACGCTTTTTTTTTGACCAATTTGGAGAAGGTGGGATTACTCGGGCACGGCTCGTAGGATTTTGAGTGTATTTTCCAGGAAAAATGTGCAACGCTTTTTTTTTTGCCAATTTGGAGAAGATGGGATTACTCGGGAACGGCTCGTAGGATTTTTAGTGTATTTTCCAGGAAAAATCAGCAACGCTTTTTTTTGGCCAATTTGGAGAAGATGTGATTACTCGGGAACGGCTCGTAGGAATTTTAGTGTATTTTCCAGGAAAAATCAGCAACGCTTTTTTTTGGCCAATTTGGAGAAGGTGTGATTACTCGGGAACGGCTCGTAGGATTTTTAGTGTATTTTCCAGGAAAAATCAGCAACGCTTTTTTTTTGACAATTTGGAGAAGTTGGGATTACTCGGGAACGGCTCGTAGGATTTTTAGTGTATTTTCCAGGAAAAATCAGCAACGCTTTTTTTTGGCCAATTTGGAGAAGATGGGATTACTCGGGAACGGCTCGTAGGATTTTTAGCACGATTCGCTCTAAATGTTCTTTGAGGTCTATATTATAAAATGTACGGAGTCTGTATGCGTGCGAAAGCCTGTATTTTCCAGGAAAAATCAGCAACGCTTCTTTTTGGCCAATTTGGAGAATATGGGATTACTCGGGAACGGCTCGTAGGATTTTTAGTGTATTTTCCAGGAAAAATCAGCAACGCTTTTTTTTGGCCACTTTGGAGAAGGTGTGATTACTCGGGAACGGCTCGTAGGATTTTTAGTGTATTTTCCAGGAAAAAATAGCAACGCTTTTTTTTGGCCAATTTAGAGAAGATGGGATTACTCGGGAACGGCTCGTAGGATTTTTAGTGTATTTTCCAGGAAAAATCAGCAACGTTTTTTTTTGCTAATTTGGAGAAGATGGGATTACTCGGGAACGGCTCGTAGGATTTTTAGTGTATTTTCCAGGTAAAATCAGCAACGCTTTTTTTTGGCCAATTTGGAGAAGGTGTGATTACTCGGGAACGGCTCGTAGGATTTTTAGTGTATTTTCCAGAAAAAATTAGCAACGCTTTTATTTGGCCAATTTGGAGAATATGGGATTACTCGGGAACGGCTCGTAGGATTTTTAGTGTATTTTCCAGGAAAAATTAGCAACGCTTTTTTTTGGCCAATTTGGAGAAGGTGTGATTACTCGGGAACGGCTCGTAGGATTTTTAGTGTATTTTCCAGGAAAAATCAGCAACGCTTTTTTTTGGCCAATTTGGAGAAGGTGGGATTACTCGGGAACGGCTCGTAGGATTTTTAGCACGATTCGCTCTAAATGTTCTTTGAGGTCTATATTTTAAAATGTACGGGGTCTGTATGCGTGCGAAAGCCTGTATTTTCCAGGAAAAATCAGCAACGCTTTTTTTTGGCCAATTTGGAGAAGGTGTGATTACTCGGGAACGGCTCGTTGAATTTTTAGTGTATTTTCCAGGAAAAATCAGCAACGCTTTTTTTTGGCCAATTTGGAGAAGGTGTGATTACTCGGGAACGGCTCGTAGGATTTTTAGTGTATTTTCCAGGAAAAATCAGCAACGTTTTTTTTTTGCTAATTTGGAGAAGATGGGATTACTCGGGACCGGCTCGTAGGATTTTTAGTGTATTTTCCAGGTAAAATCAGCAACGCTTTTTTTTGGCCAATTTGGAGAAGGTGTGATTACTCGGGAACGGCTCGTAGGATTTTTAGTGTATTTTCCAGAAAAAATTAGCAACGCTTTTATTTGGCCAATTTGGAGAAGATGGGATTACTCGGGAACGGCTCGTAGGATTTTTAGTGTATTTTCCAGGAGAAATCAGCAACTCTTTTTTTTGGCCAATTTGGAGAAGGTGTGATTACTCGGGAACGGCTCGTAGGATTTTTAGTGTATTTTCCAGGAAAAATTAGCAACGCTTTTTTTTGGCCAATTTGGAGAAGATTGGATTACTCGGAAACGGCTCGTAGGATTTTTAGTGTATTTTCCAGGAAAAATTAGCAACGCTTTTTTTTGGCCAATTTGGAGAAGGTGTGATTACTCGGGAACTGCTCGTAGCATTTTTAGTGTATTTTCCAGGAAAAATCAGCAACGCTTTTTTTTGGCCAATTTGGAGAAGGTGTGATTACTCGGGAACGGCTCGTAGGATTTTTAGTGTATTTTCCAGGAAAAATCAGCAACGCTTTTTTTTTTTGGCCAATTTGGAGAAGATGTGATTACTCGGGCACGGCTCGTAGGATTTTTAGTGTATTTTCCAGGAAAAATCAGCAACGTTTTTTTTTGGCCATTTTGGAGAAGGTGTGATTACTCGGAAACGGCTCGTAGGATTTTTAGTGTATTTTCCAGGAAAAATGTGCAACGCTTTTTTTTGGCCAATTTGGAGAAGATTGGATTACTCGGGAACGGCTCGTAGGATTTTTAGTGTATTTTCCAGGAAAAATCAGCAACGCTTTTTTTTGGCCAATTTGGAGAAGATGGGATTATTCGGGAACGGCTCGTAGGATTTTTAGTGTATTTTCCAGGAAAAATCAGCAACGCTTTTTTTTGGCCAATTTGGAGAAGGTGTGATTACTCGGGAACGGCTCGTAGGATTTTTAGTGTATTTTCCAGGAAAAAATAGCAACGCTTTTTTTTTGGCCAATTTGGAGATGATGGGATTACTCGGGAACGGCTCTTAGGATTTTTAGTGTATTTTCCAGGAAAAATTAGCAACGCTTTTTTTCGCCAATTTGGAGAAGGTGTGATTACTCGGGAACGGCTCGTAGGATTTTTAGTGTATTTTCCAGGAAAAATCAGCAACGCTTTTTTTTGGCCAATTTGGAGAAGATGGGAGTACTCGGGAACGGCTCGTAGGATTTTTAGTGTATTTTCCAGGAAAAATCAGCAACGCTTTTTTTTGGCCAATTTTGAGAAGGTGTGATTACTCGGGAACGGCTCGTAGGATTTTTAGTGTATTTTCCAGGAAAAATCAGCAACGCTTTTTTTTGGCCAATTTGGAGAAGATGGGATTACTCGGGAACGGCTCGTAGGATTTTTAGTGTATTTTCCAGGAAAAATCAGCAACGCTTTTTTTTGGCCAATTTGGAGAAGGTGTGATTACTCGGGAACGGCTCGTATGATTTTTAGTGTATTTTCCAGGAAAAATCAGCAACGCTTTTTTTTTTGGCCAATTTGGAGAAGATGGGATTACTCGGGAACGGCTCGTAGGTTTTTTAGTGTATTTTCCAGGAAAAATCAGCAACGCTTTTTTTTGGCCAATTTGGAGAAGATGGGATTACTCGGGAACGGCTCGTAGGATTTTTAGTGTATTTTCCAGGAAAAATCAGCAACGCTTTTTTTTGGCCAATTTGGAGAAGGTGTGATTACTCGGGAACGGCTCGTAGGATTTTTAGTGTATTTTCCAGGAAAAATCAGCAACGCTTTTTTTTTGCCAATTTGGAGAAGGTGTGCCCAGCAAACATGAAGTCAAACCTTTGAAATAAGATGGCTTTATCATTTGATATCAAGCACAATTCTCAAATGTTTTTCAAAGGTTTGTGTTTAACACTTGAATTCAAGATGATAATGATTTCAGTATAAACATTTGACAATCAGTTTTTTATCAATTTGTTGTCAAGTTGAGGTCAAGTGGCATTTTCAAATTATAAATGCACGTGGCAATCGAAGCATATTTATGACAACACTACTTACAGCACAATATAAATTTTAAACATTTTAAAAATATGGTGATCAAAGTGTGTTAAGAGTGAAGAGAAAAGTATATATATTGCTTGAGAGTAAAAAATTACTAATGAGTAAGAACGCAAATAAGAAAAAGATAAAACGGGAAAGTGAAGAAATAATATGTTTGTTATATGAAAGCATGGACAATCTTGAAAATGAGGAGGAGCCAAGGTGAGGACTTAAAATTTTTACCGACGAAGTTGCTCAAAACCTGTGCTGGAAAGGTGCAACGACAAAAATGACGGTTAGAACTTTGAGCGTTACAATTACTATAAAAAGTAATATAATTAAGCTTATTTAAAGAAATAACTTAATAATTTTTAAAACCTCTAGGTTCATTTTCCTCTAAATTTCCTTCTGCAACAGATGCCTTATTACCAAAAAAAAATTTCAATAAGTTTCTTCCAACATGCTATGACGCGCCATCAATAGAAAGTGCAATACATGAATAAGAAATTACATCGAAATGATTAAAAACTTCAATTAATTAAGATATTGTTATTTTATTTATATGCAATACTATTTTCTTATACCTATTCACATACAAGTACATAAATATATCAGTCAATAATGAATTCCATGAATTTATATATTAAACATGAACTTACAAAGCAAAAATTGTATTTTATTTATCTTCCACATTATATTGCAATCCACATTTGAGAATAACGTTTGAAAGTAAGTTAAGAATAAATAAATTTCTCAATTTGAAAATAATTTCCCCTTTTTGTTGAGAATGCTATGTTTTTCGAGTTATTTTCAAATCATTTTCAAACGTTTGTCGTTTGAAAAGAGGTTTTATTTCAAATCATTCTCAATTTGAAATCAAGCCTTCGTGTTTGTTGGGTGATTACTCGGGAACGGCTCGTAGAATTTTTAGTATATTTTCCAGGAAAAATCAGCAACGCTTTTTTTTGGCCAATTTGGAGAAGGTGTGATTACTCGGGAACGGCTCGTAGGATTTTTAGTGTATTTTCCAGGAAAAATCAGCAACGCTTTTTTTTTGGCCAATTTGGAGAAGGTGGGATTACTCGGGCACGGCTCGTAGGATTTTTAGTGTATTTTCCAGGAAAAATGTGCAACGCTTTTTTTTTTTGCCAATTTGGAGAAGATGGGATTACTCGGGAACGGCTCGTAGGATTTTTAGTGTATTTTCCAGGAAAAATCAGCAACGCTTTTTTTTGGCCAATTTGGAGAAGATGTGATTACTCGGGAACGGCTCGTAGGAATTTTAGTGTATTTTCCAGGAAAAATCAGCAACGCTTTTTTTTGGCCAATTTGGAGAAGATGTGATTACTCGGGAACGGCTCGTAGGATTTTTAGTGTATTTTCCAGGAAAAATCAGCAACGCTTTTTTTTGGACAATTTGGAGAAGTTGGGATTACTCGGGAACGGCTCGTAGGATTTTTAGTGTATTTTCCAGGAAAAATCAGCAATGCTTTTTTTTGGCCAATTTGGAGAAGATGGGATTACTCGTAAACGGCTCCTAGGATTTTTAGCACGATTCGCTCTAAATGTTCTTTGAGGTCTATATTATAAAATGTACGGAGTCTGTATGCGTGCGAAAGCCTGTATTTTCCAGGAAAAATCAGCAACGCTTTTTTTTGGCCAATTTGGAGAATATGGGATTACTCGGGAACGGCTCGTAGGATTTTTAGTGTATTTTCCAGGAAAAATCAGCAACGCTTTTTTTTGGCCACTTTGGAGAAGGTGTGATTACTCGGGAACGGCTCGTAGGATTTTTAGTGTATTTTCCAGGAAAAAATAGCAACGCTTTTTTTTTGGCCCATTTGGAGAAGATGGGATTACTCGGGAACGGCTCGTAGGATTTTTAGTGTAATTTCCAGGAAAAATTAGCAACGCTTTTTTTTGGCCAATTTGGAGAAGGTGTGATTACTCGGGAACGGCTCGTAGGATTTTTAGTGTATTTTCCAGGAAAAATCAGCAACGCTTTTTTTTGGCCAATTTGGAGTAGGTGGGATTACTCGGGAACGGCTCGTAGGATTTTTAGTGTATTTTCCAGGAAAAATCAGCAACGCTTTTTTTTGGCCAATTTGGAGAAGGTGGGATTACTCGGGAACGGCTCGTAGGATTTTTAGCACGATTCGCTCTAAATGTTCTTTGAGGTCTATATTTTAAAATGTACGGGGTCTGTATGCGTGCGAAAGCCTGTATTTTCCAGGAAAAATCAGCAACGCTTTTTTTGGCCAATTTGGAGAAGGTGTGATTACTCGGGAACGGCTCGTAGAATTTTTAGTGTATTTTCCAGGAAAAATCAGCAACGCTTTTTTTTGGCCAATTTGGAGAAGGTGTGATTACTCGGGAACGGCTCGTAGGATTTTTAGTGTATTTTCCAGGAAAAATCAGCAACGCTTTTTTTTGCTAATTTGGAGAAGATGGGATTACTCGGGAACGGCTCGTAGGATTTTTATTTTTTTTTCCAGGAAAAATCAGCAACGCTTTTTTTTGCTAATTTGGAGAAGGTGTGATTACTCGGGAACGGCTCGTAGGATTTTTAGTGTATTTTCCAGGAAAAATCAGCAACGCTTTTTTTTGGCCAATTTGGAGAAGATGGGATTACTCGGGAACGGCTCGTAGGATTTTTAGTGTATTTTCCAGGAAAAATTAGCAACGCTTTTTTTTGGCCAATTTGGAGAAGGTGTGATTACTCGGGAACGGCTCGTAGGATTTTTAGTGTATTTTCCAGGAAAAATCAGCAACGCTTTTTTTTGGCCAATTTGGAGAAGGTGGGATTACTCGGGAACGGCTCGTAGAATTTTTAGTGTATTTTCCAGGAAAAATCAGCAACGCTTTTTTTTGGCCAATTTGGAGAAGGTGGGATTACTCGGGAACGGCTCGTAGGATTTTTAGCACGATTCGCTCTAAATGTTCTTTGAGGTCTATATTTTAAAATGTACGGGGTCTGTATGCGTGCGAAAGCCTGTATTTTCCAGGAAAAATCAGCAACGCTTTTTTTGGCCAATTTGGAGAAGGTGTGATTACTCGGGAACGGCTCGTAGAATTTTTAGTGTATTTTCCAGGAAAAATCAGCAACGCTTTTTTTTGGCCAATTTGGAGAAGGTGTGATTACTCGGGAACGGCTCGTAGAATTTTTAGTGTATTTTCCAGGAAAAATCAGCAACGCTTTTTTTTGGCCAATTTGGAGAAGGTGTGATTACTCGGGAACGGCTCGTAGGATTTTTAGTGTATTTTCCAGGAAAAATTAGCAACGCTTTTTTTTGGCCAATTTGGAGAAGGTGTGATTACTCGGGAACGGCTCGTAGGATTTTTAGTGTATTTTCCAGGAAAAATCAGCAACGCTTTTTTTTGGCCAATTTGGAGAAGGTGGGATTACTCGGGAACGGCTTGTAGAATTTTTAGTGTATTTTCCAGGAAAAATCAGCAACGCTTTTTTTTGGCCAATTTGGAGAAGGTGGGATTACTCGGGAACGGCTCGTAGGATTTTTAGCACGATTCGCTCTAAATGTTCTTTGAGGTCTATATTTTAAAATGTACGGGGTCTGTATGCGTGCGAAAGCCTGTATTTTCCAGAAAAAATTAGCAACGCTTTTATTTGGCCAATTTGGAGAAGATGGGATTACTCGGGAACGGCTCGTAGGATTTTTAGTGTATTTTCCAGGAAAAATCAGCAACGCTTTTTTTTGGCCAATTTGGAGAAGGTGTGATTACTCGGGAACGGCACGTAGGATTTTTAGTGTATTTTCCAGGAAAAATTAGCAACGCTTTTTTTTGGCCAATTTGGAGAAGATTGGATTACTCGGAAACGGCTCGTAGGATTTTTAGTGTATTTTCCAGGAAAAATTAGCAACGCTTTTTTTGGCCAATTTGGAGAAGGTGTGATTACTCGGGAACGGCTCGTAGGATTTTTAGTGTATTTTCCAGGAAAAATCAGCAACGCTTTTTTTTGGCCAATTTGGAGAAGGTGGGATTACTCGGGAACGGCTCGTAGAATTTTTAGTGTATTTTCCAGGAAAAATCAGCAACGCTTTTTTTTGGCCAATTTGGAGAAGGTGGGATTACTCGGGAACGGCTCGTAGGATTTTTAGCACGATTCGCTCTAAATGTTCTTTGAGGTCTATATTTTAAAATGTACGGGGTCTGTATGCGTGCGAAAGCCTGTATTTTCCAGGAAAAATCAGCAACGCTTTTTTTTGGCCAATTTGGAGAAGGTGGGATTACTCGGGAACGGCTCGTAGAATTTTTAGTGTATTTTCCAGGAAAAATCAGCAACGCTTCTTTTTGGCCAATTTGGAGAAGGTGGGATTACTCGGGAACGGCTCGTAGGATTTTTAGCACGATTCGCTCTAAATGTTCTTTGAGGTCTATATTTTAAAATGTACGGGGTCTGTATGCGTGCGAAAGCCTGTATTTTCCAGGAAAAATCAGCAACGCTTTTTTTGGCCAATTTGGAGAAGGTGTGATTACTCGGGAACGGCTCGTAGAATTTTTAGTGTATTTTCCAGGAAAAATCAGCAACGCTTTTTTTTGGCCAATTTGGAGAAGGTGGGATTACTCGGGAACGGCTCGTAGGATTTTTAGCACGATTCGCTCTAAATGTTCTTTGAGGTCTATATTTTAAAATGTACGGGGTCTGTATGCGTGCGAAAGCCTGTATTTTCCAGGAAAAATCAGCAACGCTTTTTTTGGCCAATTTGGAGAAGGTGTGATTACTCGGGAACGGCTCGTAGAATTTTTAGTGTATTTTCCAGGAAAAATCAGCAACGCTTTTTTTTGGCCAATTTGGAGAAGGTGTGATTACTCGGGAACGGCTCGTAGGATTTTTAGTGTATTTTCCAGGAAAAATCAGCAACGCTTTTTTTTGCTAATTTGGAGAAGATGGGATTACTCGGGAACGGCTCGTAGGATTTTTAGTGTATTTTCCAGGAAAAATCAGCAACGCTTTTTTTTGGCCAATTTGGAGAAGGTGTGATTACTCGGGAACGGCTCGTAGGATTTTTAGTGTATTTTCCAGGAAAAATCAGCAACGCTTTTTTTTGGCCAATTTGGAGAAGATGGGATTACTCGGGAACGGCTCGTAGGATTTTTAGTGTATGTTCCAGGAAAAATCAGCAACGCTTTTTTTTGGCCAATTTGGAGAAGGTGTGATTACTCGGGAACGGCCGGCTCGTAGGATTTTTAGTGTATTTTCCAGAAAAAATTAGCAACGCTTTTATTTGGCCAATTTGGAGAAGATGGGATTACTCGGGAACGGCTCGTAGGATTTTTAGTGTATTTTCCAGGAAAAATCAGCAACGCTTTTTTTTGGCCAATTTGGAGAAGGTGTGATTACTCGGGAACGGCACGTAGGATTTTTAGTGTATTTTCCAGGAAAAATTAGCAAAGCTTTTTTTTGGCCAATTTGGAGAAGATTGGATTACTCGGGAACGGCTCGTAGGATTTTTAGTGTATTTTCCAGGAAAAATTAGCAACGCTTTTTTTTGGCCAATTTGGAGAAGGTGTGATTACTCGGGAACGGCTCGTAGCATTTTTAGTGTATTTTCCAGGAAAAATCAGCAACGCTTTTTTTTGGCCAATTTGGAAAAGGTGTGATTACTCGGGAACGGCTCGTAGGATTTTTAGTGTATTTTCCAGGAAAAATCAGCAACGCTTTTTTTTTGGCCAATTTGGAGAAGATGTGATTACTCGGGCACGGCTCGTAGGATTTTTAGTGTATTTTCAAGGAAAAATCAGCAACGCTTTTTTTTGGCCAATTTGGAGAAGGTGTGATTACTCGGAGACGGCTCGTAGGATTTTTAGTGTATTTTCCAGGAAAAATGTGCAACGCTTTTTTTTTGCCAATTTGGAGAAGATTGGATTACTCGGGAACGGCTCGTAGGATTTTTAGTGTATTTTCCAGGAAAAATCAGCAACGCTTTTTTTTTGGCCAATTTGGAGAAGATGGGATTATTCGGGAACGGCTCGTAGGATTTTTAGTGTATTTTCCAGGAAAAATTAGCAACGCTTTTTTTTGGCCAATTTGGAGAAGATGGGATTACTCGGGAACGGCTCGTAGGTTTTTTAGTGTATTTTCCAGGAAAAATAAGCAACGCTTTTTTTTTTGCCAATTTGGAGAAGATGGGATTACTCGGGAACGGCTCGTAGGATTTTTAGTGTATTTTCCAGGAAAAATCAGCAACGCTTTTTTTTGGCCAATCTGGAGAAGATGGGATTATTCGGGAACGGCTCGTAGGATTTTTAGTGTATTTTCCAGGAAAAATTAGCAACGCTTTTTTTTGGCCAATTTGGAGAAGATGGGATTACTCGGGAACGGCTCGTAGGATTTTTAGTGTATTTTCCAGGAAAAATGTGCAACGCTTTTTTTTTGCCAATTTGGAGAAGATGGGATTACTCGGGAACGGCTCGTAGGATTTTTAGTGTATTTTCCAGGAAAAATCAGCAACGCTTTTTTTTGGCCAATTTGGAGAAGATGTGATTACTCGGGAACGGCTCGTAGGATTTTTAGCACGATTCGCTCTAAATGTTCTTTGAGGTACATATTTTAAAATCAGCAACGCTTTTTTTTGGCCAATTTGGAGAAGGTGGGATTACTCGGGAACGGCTCGTAGAATTTTTAGTGTATTTTCCAGGAAAAATCAGCAACGCTTTTTTTTGGCCAATTTGGAGAAGGTGGGATTACTCGGGAACGGCTCGTAGGATTTTTAGCACGATTCGCTCTAAATGTTCTTTGAGGTCTATATTTTAAAATGTACGGGGTCTGTATGCGTGCGAAAGCCTGTATTTTCCAGGAAAAATCAGCAACGCTTTTTTTTGGCCAATTTGGAGAAGGTGGGATTACTCGGGAACGGCTCGTAGAATTTTTAGTGTATTTTCCAGGAAAAATCAGCAACGCTTTTTTTTGGCCAATTTGGAGAAGGTGGGATTACTCGGGAACGGCTCGTAGGATTTTTAGCACGATTCGCTCTAAATGTTCTTTGAGGTCTATATTTTAAAATGTACCGGGTCTGTATGCGTGCGAAAGCCTGTATTTTCCAGGAAAAATCAGCAACGCTTTTTTTGGCCAATTTGGAGAAGGTGTGATTACTCGGGAACGGCTCGTAGAATTTTTAGTGTATTTTCCAGGAAAAATCAGCAACGCTTTTTTTTGGCCAATTTGGAGAAGGTGTGATTACTCGGGAACGGCTCGTAGGATTTTTAGTGTATTTCCAGGAAAAATCAGCAACGCTTTTTTTTGCTAATTTGGAGAAGATGGGATTACTCGGGAACGGCTCGTAGGATTTTTAGTGTATTTTCCAGGAAAAATCAGCAACGCTTTTTTTTGGCCAATTTGGAGAAGGTGTGATTACTCGGGAACGGCTCGTAGGATTTTTAGTGTATTTTCCAGGAAAAATCAGCAACGCTTTTTTTTGACCAATTTGGAGAAGATGGGATTACTCGGGAACGGCTCGTAGGATTTTTAGTGTATGTTCCAGGAAAAATCAGCAACGCTTTTTTTTGGCCAATTTGGAGAAGGTGTGATTACTCGGGAACGGCTCGTAGGATTTTTAGTGTATTTTCCAGAAAAAATTAGCAACGCTTTTATTTGGCCAATTTGGAGAAGATGGGATTACTCGGGAACGGCTCGTAGGATTTTTAGTGTATTTTCCAGGAAAAATCAGCAACGCTTTTTTTTGGCCAATTTGGAGAAGGTGTGATTACTCGGGAACGGCACGTAGGATTTTTAGTGTATTTGCCAGGAAAAATTAGCAACGCTTTTTTTTGGCCAATTTGGAGAAGATTGGATTACTCGGGAACGGCTCGTAGGATTTTTAGTGTATTTTCCAGGAAAAATTAGCAACGCTTTTTTTTGGCCAATTTGGAGAAGGTGTGATTACTCGGGAACGGCTCGTAGCATTTTTAGTGTATTTTCCAGGAAAAATCAGCAACGCTTTTTTTTGGCCACTTTGGAGAAGGTGTGATTACTCGGGAACGGCTCGTAGGATTTTTAGTGTATTTTCCAGGAAAAATCAGCAACGCTTTTTTTTTGGCCAATTTGGAGAAGATGTGATTACTCGGGCACGGCTCGTAGGATTTTTAGTGTATTTTCCAGGAAAAATTAGCAACGCTTTTTTTTGGCCAATTTGGAGAAGATGGGATTACTCGGGAACGGCTCGTAGGATTTTTAGTGTATTTTCCAGGAAAAATCAGCAACGCTTTTTTTTTGCCAATTTGGAGAAGGTGTGATTACTCGGGAACGGCTCGTAGGATTTTTAGTGTATTTTCCAGGAAAAATCAGCAACGCTTTTTTTGGCCAATTTGGAGAAGGTGTGATTACTCGGGAACGGCTCGTAGGATTTTTAGTGTATTTTCCAGGAAAAATCAGCAACGCTTTTTTTTTTGCTAATTTGGAGAAGATGGGATTACTCGGGAACGGCTCGTAGGATTTTTAGTGTATTTTCCAGGAAAAATCAGCAACGCTTTTTTTTGGCCAATTTGGAGAAGGTGTGATTACTCGGGAACGGCTCGTAGGATTTTTAGTGTATTTTCCAGGAAAAATCAGCAACGCTTTTTTTTTACCAATTTGGAGAAGATGGGATTACTCGGGAACGGCTCGTAGGATTTTAAGTGTATGTTCCAGGAAAAATCAGCAACGCTTTTTTTTGGCCAATTTGGAGAAGGTGTGATTACTCGGGAACGGCTCGTAGGATTTTTAGTGTATTTTCCAGAAAAAATTAGCAACGCTTTTATTTGGCCAATTTGGAGAAGATGGGATTACTCGGGAACGGCTCGTAGGATTTTTAGTGTATTTTCCAGGAAAAATCAGCAACGCTTTTTTTTGGCCAATTTGGAGAAGGTGTGATTACTCGGGAACGGCACGTAGGATTTTTAGTGTATTTTCCAGGAAAAATTAGCAACGCTTTTTTTTGGCCAATTTGGAGAAGATTGGATTACTCGGGAACGGCTCGTAGGATTTTTAGTGTATTTTCCAGGAAAAATTAGCAACGCTTTTTTTTGGCCAATTTGGAGAAGGTGTGATTACTCGGGAACGGCTCGTAGCATTTTTAGTGTATTTTCCAGGAAAAATCAGCAACGCTTTTTTTTGGCCAATTTGGAGAAGGTGTGATTACTCGGGAACGGCTCGTAGGATTTTTAGTGTATTTTCCAGGAAAAATCAGCAACGCTTTTTTTTTGGCCAATTTGGAGAAGATGTGATTACTCGGGCACGGCTCGTAGGATTTTTAGTGTATTTTCAAGGAAAAATCAGCAACGCTTTTTTTTGGCCAATTTGGAGAAGGTGTGATTACTCGGAAACGGCTCGTAGGATTTTTAGTGAATTTTCCAGGAAAAATGTGCAACGTTTTTTTTTTTGCCAATTTGGAGAAGATTGGATTACTCGGGAACGGCTCGTAGGATTTTTAGTGTATTTTCCAGGAAAAATCAGCAACGCTTTTTTTTTGGCCAATTTGGAGAAGATGGGATTATTCGGGAACGGCTCGTAGGATTTTTAGTGTATTTTCCAGGAAAAATTAGCAACGCTTTTTTTTGGCCAATTTGGAGAAGATGGGATTACTCGGGAACGGCTCGTAGGTTTTTTAGTGTATTTTCCAGGAAAAATAAGCAACGCTTTTTTTTTTGCCAATTTGGAGAAGATGGGATTACTCGGGAACGGCTCGTAGGATTTTTAGTGTATTTTCCAGGAAAAATCAGCAACGCTTTTTTTTGGCCAATCTGGAGAAGATGGGATTATTCGGGAACGGCTCGTAGGATTTTTAGTGTATTTTCCAGGAAAAATTAGCAACGCTTTTTTTTGGCCAATTTGGAGAAGATGGGATTACTCGGGAACGGCTCGTAGGATTTTTAGTGTATTTTCCAGAAAAAATTAGCAACGCTTTTTTTTTGCCAATTTGGAGAAGATGGGATTACTCGGGAACGGCTCGTAGGATTTTTAGTGTATTTTCCAGGAAAAATCAGCAACGCTTTTTTTTGGCCAATTTGGAGAAGGTGTGATTACTCGGGAACGGCACGTAGGATTTTTAGTGTATTTTCCAGGAAAAATTAGCAACGCTTTTTTTTGGCCAATTTGGAGAAGATTGGATTACTCGGGAACGGCTCGTAGGATTTTTAGTGTATTTTCCAGGAAAAATCAGCAACGCTTTTTTTTGGCCAATTTGGAGAAGATGGGATTACTCGGGAACGGCTCGTAGGATTTTTAGTGTATGTTCCAGGAAAAATCAGCAACGCTTTTTTTTGGCCAATTTGGAGAAGGTGTGATTACTCGGGAACGGCTCGTAGGATTTTTAGTGTATTTTCCAGAAAAAATTAGCAACGCTTTTATTTGGCCAATTTGGAGAAGATGGGATTACTCGGGAACGGCTCGTAGGATTTTTAGTGTATTTTCCAGGAAAAATCAGCAACGCTTTTTTTTGGCCAATTTGGAGAAGGTGTGATTACTCGGGAACGGCACGTAGGATTTTTAGTGTATTTTCCAGGAAAAATTAGCAACGCTTTTTTTTGGCCAATTTGGAGAAGATTGGATTACTCGGGAACGGCTCGTAGGATTTTTAGTGTATTTTCCAGGAAAAATCAGCAACGCTTTTTTTTTGGCCAATTTGGAGAAGGTGTGATTACTCGGGAACGGCTCGTAGGATTTTTAGTGTATTTTCCAGAAAAAATTAGCAACGCTTTTATTTGGCCAATTTGGAGAAGATGGGATTACTCGGGAACGGCTCGTAGGATTTTTAGTGTATTTTCCAGGAAAAATCAGCAACGCTTTTTTTTGGCCAATTTGGAGAAGGTGTGATTACTCGGGAACGGCACGTAGGATTTTTAGTGTATTTTCCAGGAAAAATCAGCAACGCTTTTTTTTGGCCAATTTGGAGAAGGTTTGATTACTCGGGAACGGCACGTAGGATTTTTAGTGTATTTTCCAGGAAAAATTAGCAACGCTTTTTTTTGGCCAATTTGGAGAAGATTGGATTACTCGGGAACGGCTCGTAGGATTTTTAGTGTATTTTCCAGGAAAAATCAGCAACGCTTTTTTTTGGCCAATTTGGAGAAGATGGGATTACTCGGGAACGGCTCGTAGGATTTTTAGTGTATGTTCCAGGAAAAATCAGCAACGCTTTTTTTTGGCCAATTTGGAGAAGGTGTGATTACTCGGGAACGGCTCGTAGGATTTTTAGTGTATTTTCCAGAAAAAATTAGCAACGCTTTTATTTGGCCAATTTGGAGAAGATGGGATTACTCGGGAACGGCTCGTAGGATTTTTAGTGTATTTTCCAGGAAAAATCAGCAACGTTTTTTTTTTGGCCAATTTGCAGAAGGTGTGATTACTCGGGAACGGCACGTAGGATTTTTAGTGTATTTTCCAGGAAAAATTAGCAACGCTTCTTTTTGGCCAATTTGGAGAAGATGGGATTACTTGGGAACGGCTCGTAGGATTTTTAGTGTATGTTCCAGGAAAAATCAGCAACGCTTTTTTTTGGCCAATTTGGAGAAGGTGTGATTACTCGGGAACGGCTAATTTGGAGAAGGTGGTATTACTCGGGAACGGCTCGTAGGATTTTTTGTGTATTTTCCAGGAAAAATCAGCAACGCTTTTTTTTGGCCAATTTGGAGAAGGTGTGATTACTCGGGAACGGCTCGTAGGATTTTTAGTGTATTTTCCAGGAAAAATCAGCAACGCTTTTTTTTTGGCCAATTTGGAGAAGATGTGATTACTCGGGCACGGCTCGTAGGATTTTTAGTGTATTTTCAAGGAAAAATCAGCAACGCTTTTTTTTGGCCAATTTGGAGAAGGTGTGATTACTCGGAAACGGCTCGTAGGATTTTTAGTGTATTTCCCAGGAAAAATGTGCAACGCTTTTTTTTTGCCAATTTGGAGAAGATTGGATTACTCGGGAACGGCTCGTAGGATTTTTAGTGTATTTTCCAGGAAAAATCAGCAACGCTTTTTTTTTGGCCAATTTGGAGAAGATGGGATTATTCGGGAACGGCTCGTAGGATTTTTAGTGTATTTTCCAGGAAAAATTAGCAACGCTTTTTTTTGGCCAATTTGGAGAGGATGGGATTACTCGGGAACGGCTCGTAGGTTTTTTAGTGTATTTTCCAGGAAAAATAAGCAACGCTTTTTTTTTTGCCAATTTGGAGAAGATGGGATTACTCGGGAACGGCTCGTAGGATTTTAAGTGTATTTTCCAGGAAAAATCAGCAACGCTTTTTTTTGGCCAATTTGGAGAAGATGGGATTACTCGGGAACGGCTCGTAGGATTTTTAGTGTATGTTCCAGGAAAAATCAGCAACGCTTTTTTTTGGCCAATTTGGAGAAGGTGTGAGTACTCGGGAACGGCTCGTAGGATTTTTAGTGTATTTTCCAGAAAAAATTAGCAACGCTTTTATTTGGCCAATTTGGAGAAGATGGGATTACTCGGGAACGGCTCGTCGGATTTTTAGTGTATTTTCCAGGAAAAATCAGCAACGCTTTTTTTTGGCCAATTTGGAGAAGGTGTGATTACTCGGGAACGGCACGTAGGATTTTTAGTGTATTTTCCAGGAAAAATTAGCAACGCTTTTTTTTGGCCAATTTGGAGAAGATTGGATTACTCGGGAACGGCTCGTAGGATTTTTAGTGTATTTTCCTGGAAAAATCAGCAACGCTTTTTTTTGGCCAATTTGGAGAAGGTGTGATTACTCGGGAACGGCTCGTAGGATTTTTAGTGTATTTTCCAGAAAAAATTAGCAACGCTTTTATTTGGCCAATTTGGAGAAGATGGGATTACTCGGGAACGGCTCGTAGGATTTTTAGTGTATTTTCCAGGAAAAATCAGCAACGCTTTTTTTTGGCCAATTTGGAGAAGGTGTGATTACTCGGGAACGGCACGTAGGATTTTTAGTGTATTTTCCAGGAAAAATCAGCAACGCTTTTTTTTGGCCAATTTGGAGAAGGTTTGATTACTCGGGAACGGCACGTAGGATTTTTAGTGTATTTTCCAGGAAAAATTAGCAACGCTTTTTTTTGGCCAATTTGGAGAAGATTGGATTACTCGGGAACGGCTCGTAGGATTTTTAGTGTATTTTCCAGGAAAAATCAGCAACGCTTTTTTTTGGCCAATTTGGAGAAGATGGGATTACTCGGGAACGGCTCGTAGGATTTTTAGTGTATGTTCCAGGAAAAATCAGCAACGCTTTTTTTTGGCCAATTTGGAGAAGGTGTGATTACTCGGGAACGGCTCGTAGGATTTTTAGTGTATTTTCCAGAAAAAATTAGCAACGCTTTTATTTGGCCAATTTGGAGAAGATGGGATTACTCGGGAACGGCTCGTAGGATTTTTAGTGTATTTTCCAGGAAAAATCAGCAACGCTTTTTTTTGGCCAATTTGGAGAAGGTGTGATTACTCGGGAACGGCACGTAGGATTTTTAGTGTATTTTCCAGGAAAAATTAGCAACGCTTTTTTTTGGCCAATTTGGAGAAGATGGGATTACTTGGGAACGGCTCGTAGGATTTTTAGTGTATGTTCCAGGAAAAATCAGCAACGCTTTTTTTTGGCCAATTTGGAGAAGGTGTGATTACTCGGGAACGGCTCGTAGGATTTTTAGTGTATTTTCCAGAAAAAATTAGCAACGCTTTTATTTGGCCAATTTGGAGAAGATGGGATTACTCGGGAACGGCTCGTAGGATTTTTAGTGTATTTTCCAGGAAAAATCAGCAACGCTTTTTTTTGGCCAATTTGGAGAAGGTGTGATTACTCGGGAACGGCACGTAGGATTTTTAGTGTATTTTCCAGGAAAAATTAGCAACGCTTTTTTTTGGCCAATTTGGAGAAGATTGGATTACTCGGGAACGGCTCGTAGGATTTTTAGTGTATTTTCCAGGAAAAATTAGCAACGCTTTTTTTTGGCCAATTTGGAGAAGGTGTGATTACTCGGGAACGGCTCGTAGCATTTTTAGTGTATTTTCCAGGAAAAATCAGCAACGCTTTTTTTTGGCCAATTTGGAGAAGGTGTGATTACTCGGGAACGGCTCGTAGGATTTTTAGTGTATTTTCCAGGAAAAATCAGCAACGCTTTTTTTTTGGCCAATTTGGAGAAGATGTGATTACTCGGGCACGGATCGTAGGATTTTTAGTGTATTTTCAAGGAAAAATCAGCAACGCTTTTTTTTGGCCAATTTGGAGAAGGTGTGATTACTCGGAAACGGCTCGTAGGATTTTTAGTGTATTTTCCAGGAAAAATGTGCAACGCTTTTTTTTTGCCAATTTGGAGAAGATTGGATTACTCGGGAACGGCTCGTAGGATTTTTAGTGTATTTTCCAGGAAAAATCAGCAACGCTTTTTTTTTGGCCAATTTGGAGAAGATGGGATTATTCGGGAACGGCTCGTAGGATTTTTAGTGTATTTTCCAGGAAAAATTAGCAACGCTTTTTTTTGGCCAATTTGGAGAAGATGGGATTACTCGGGAACGGCTCGTAGGTTTTTTAGTGTATTTTCCAGGAAAAATAAGCAACGCTTTTTTTTTTGCCAATTTGGAGAAGATGGGATTACTCGGGAACGGCT
Organism: Lypha dubia; assembly: GCA_947311025.1. NCBI lineage: Eukaryota > Metazoa > Arthropoda > Insecta > Diptera > Tachinidae > Lypha > Lypha dubia. The sequence goes on along the minus strand of OX371265.1, from coordinate 29,662,560 downwards.
CGTAGGATTTTTAGTGTATTTTCCAGGAAAAATCAGCAACGCTTTTTTTTGGCCAATTTGGAGAAGATGGGATTATTCGGGAACGGCTCGTAGGATTTTTAGTGTATTTTCCAGGAAAAATTAGCAACGCTTTTTTTTTGGCCAATTTGGAGAAGATGGGATTACTCGGGAACGGCTCGTAGGATTTTTAGTGTATTTTCCAGGAAAAATGTGCAACGCTTTTTTTTTGCCAATTTGGAGAAGATGGGATTACTCGGGAACGGCTCGTAGGATTTTTAGTGTATTTTCCAGGAAAAATGTGCAACGCTTTTTTTTTGCCAATTTGGAGAAGATTGGATTACTCGGGAACGGCTCGTAGGATTTTTAGCACGATTCGCTCTAAATGTTCTTTGAGGTACATATTTTAAAATCAGCAACGCTTTTTTTTGCTAATTTGGAGAAGGTGGTATTACTCGGGAACGGCTCGTAGGATTTTTAGTGTATTTTCCAGGAAAAATCAGCAACGCTTTTTTTTTGGCCAATTTGGAGAAGATGTGATTACTCGGGAACGGCTCGTAGGATTTTTAGCACGATTCGCTCTAAATGTTCTTGGAGGTACATATTTTAAAATCAGCAACGCTTTTTTTTTGCTAATTTGGAGAAGGTGGTATTACTCGGGAACGGCTCGTAGGATTTTTAGTGTATTTTCCAGGAAAAATCAGCAACGCTTTTTTTTGGCCAATTTGGAGAAGGTGTGATTACTCGGGAACGGCTCGTAGGATTTTTAGTGTATTTTCCAGGAAAAATCAGCAACGCTTTTTTTTTGGCCAATTTGGAGAAGATGTGATTACTCGGGCACGGCTCGTAGGATTTTTAGTGTATTTTCAAGGAAAAATCAGCAACGCTTTTTTTTGGCCAATTTGGAGAAGGTGTGATTACTCGGAAACGGCTCGTAGGATTTTTAGTGTATTTTCCAGGAAAAATGTGCAACGCTTTTTTTTTGCCAATTTGGAGAAGATTGGATTACTCGGGAACGGCTCGTAGGATTTTTAGTGTATTTTCCAGGAAAAATCAGCAACGCTTTTTTTTTGGCCAATTTGGAGAAGATGGGATTATTCGGGAACGGCTCGTAGGATTTTTAGTGTATTTTCCAGGAAAAATTAGCAACGCTTTTTTTTGGCCAATTTGGAGAAGATGGGATTACTCGGGAACGGCTCGTAGGTTTTTTAGTGTATTTTCCAGGAAAAATAAGCAACGCTTTTTTTTGTTGCCAATTTGGAGAAGATGGGATTACTCGGGAACGGCTCGTAGGATTTTTAGTGTATTTTCCAGGAAAAATCAGCAACGCTTTTTTTTGGCCAATTTGGAGAAGATGGGATTACTCGGGAACGGCTCGTAGGATTTTTAGTGTATGTTCCAGGAAAAATCAGCAACGCTTTTTTTTGGCCAATTTGGAGAAGGTGTGATTACTCGGGAACGGCTCGTAGGATTTTTAGTGTATTTTCCAGAAAAAATTAGCAACGCTTTTATTTGGCCAATATGGAGAAGATGGGATTACTCGGGAACGGCTCGTAGGATTTTTAGTGTATTTTCCAGGAAAAATCAGCAACGCTTTTTTTTGGCCAATTTGGAGAAGGTGTGATTACTCGGGAACGGCACGTAGGATTTTTAGTGTATTTTCCAGGAAAAATTAGCAACGCTTTTTTTTGGCCAATTTGGAGAAGATTGGATTACTCGGGAACGGCTCGTAGGATTTTTAGTGTATTTTCCAGGAAAAATCAGCAACGCTTTTTTTTGGCCAATTTGGAGAAGGTGTGATTACTCGGGAACGGCTCGTAGGATTTTTAGTGTATTTTCCAGAAAAAATTAGCAACGCTTTTATTTGGCCAATTTGGAGAAGATGGGATTACTCGGGAACGGCTCGTAGGATTTTTAGTGTATTTTCCAGGAAAAATCAGCAACGCTTTTTTTTGGCCAATTTGGAGAAGGTGTGATTACTCGGGAACGGCACGTAGGATTTTTAGTGTATTTTCCAGGAAAAATTAGCAACGCTTTTTTTTGGCCAATTTGGAGAAGATTGGATTACTCGGGAACGGCTCGTAGGATTTTTAGTGTATTTTCCAGGAAAAATCAGCAACGCTTTTTTTTGGCCAATTTGGAGAAGGTGTGATTACTCGGGAACGGCTCGTAGGATTTTTAGTGTATTTTCCAGAAAAAATTAGCAACGCTTTTATTTGGCCAATTTGGAGAAGATGGGATTACTCGGGAACGGCTCGTAGGATTTTTAGTGTATTTTCCAGGAAAAATCAGCAACGCTTTTTTTTGGCCAATTTGGAGAAGATTGGATTACTCGGGAACGGCTCGTAGGATTTTTAGTGTATTTTCCAGGAAAAATCAGCAACGCTTTTTTTTGGCCAATTTGGAGAAGATGGGATTACTCGGGAACGGCTCGTAGGATTTTTAGTGTATGTTCCAGGAAAAATCAGCAACGCTTTTTTTTGGCCAATTTGGAGAAGGTGTGATTACTCGGGAACGGCTCGTAGGATTTTTAGTGTATTTTCCAGAAAAAATTAGCAACGCTTTTATTTGGCCAATTTGGAGAAGATGGGATTACTCGGGAACGGCTCGTAGGATTTTTAGTGTATTTTCCAGGAAAAATCAGCAACGCTTTTTTTTGGCCAATTTGGAGAAGGTGTGATTACTCGGGAACGGCACGTAGGATTTTTAGTGTATTTTCCAGGAAAAATTAGCAACGCTTTTTTTTGGCCAATTTGGAGAAGATGGGATTACTTGGGAACGGCTCGTAGGATTTTTAGTGTATGTTCCAGGAAAAATCAGCAACGCTTTTTTTTGGCCAATTTGGAAAAGGTGTGATTACTCGGGAACGGCTCGTAGGATTTTTAGTGTATTTTCCAGAAAAAATTAGCAACGCTTTTATTTGGCCAATTTGGAGAAGATGGGATTACTCGGGAACGGCTCGTAGGATTTTTAGTGTATTTTCCAGGAAAAATCAGCAACGCTTTTTTTTGGCCAAATTGGAGAAGGTGTGATTACTCGGGAACGGCACGTAGGATTTTTAGTGTATTTTCCAGGAAAAATTAGCAACGCTTTTTTTTGGCCAATTTGGAGAAGATTGGATTACTCGGGAACGGCTCGTAGGATTTTTAGTGTATTTTCCAGGAAAAATTAGCAACGCTTTTTTTTTGGCCAATTTGGAGAAGGTGTGATTACTCGGGAACGGCTCGTAGCATTTTTAGTGTATTTTCCAGGAAAAATCAGCAACGCTTTTTTTTGGCCAATTTGGAGAAGGTGTGATTACTCGGGAACGGCTCGTAGGATTTTTAGTGTATTTTCCAGGAAAAATCAGCAACGCTTTTTTTTTGGCCAATTTGGAGAAGATGTGATTACTCGGGCACGGCTCGTAGGATTTTTAGTGTATTTTCAAGGAAAAATCAGCAACGCTTTTTTTGGCCAATTTGGAGAAGGTGTGATTACTCGGAAACGGCTCGTAGGATTTTTAGTGTATTTTCCAGGAAAAATGTGCAACGCTTTTTTTTTGCCAATTTGGAGAAGATTGGATTACTCGGGAACGGCTCGTGGGATTTTTAGTGTATTTTCCAGGAAAAATCAGCAACGCTTTTTTTTTGGCCAATTTGGAGAAGATGGGATTATTCGGGAACGGCTCGTAGGATTTTTAGTGTATTTTCCAGGAAAAATTAGCAACGCTTTTTTTTGGCCAATTTGGAGAAGATGGGATTACTCGGGAACGGCTCGTAGGTTTTTTAGTGTATTTTCCAGGAAAAATAAGCAACGCTTTTTTTTTGCCAATTTGGAGAAGATGGGATTACTCGGGAACGGCTCGTAGGATTTTTAGTGTATTTTCCAGGAAAAATCAGCAACGCTTTTTTTTGGCCAATTTGGAGAAGATGGGATTATTCGGGAACGGATCGTAGGATTTTTAGTGTATTTTCCAGGAAAAATTAGCAACGCTTTTTTTTTGGCCAATTTGGAGAAGATGGGATTACTCGGGAACGGCTCGTAGGATTTTTAGTGTATTTTCCAGGAAAAATGTGCAACGCTTTTTTTTTGCCAATTTGGAGAAGATGGGATTACTCGGGAACGGCTCGTAGGATTTTTAGTGTATTTTCCAGGAAAAATCAGCAACGCTTTTTTTTGGCCAATTTGGAGAAGATGTGATTACTCGGGAACGGCTCGTAGGATTTTTAGCACGATTCGCTCTAAATGTTCTTTGAGGTACATATTTTAAAATCAGCAACGCTTTTTTTTTGCTAATTTGGAGAAGGTGGTATTACTCGGGAACGGCTCGTAGGATTTTTAGTGTATTTTCCAGGAAAAATCAGCAACGCTTTTTTTTTGGCCAATTTGGAGAAGATGTGATTACTCAGGAACGGCTCGTAGGATTTTTAGCACGATTCGCTCTAAATGTTCTTTGAGGTACATATTTTAAAATCATCAACGCTTTTTTTTTGCTAATTTGGAGAAGGTGGTATTACTCGGGAACGGCTCGTAGGATTTTTAGTGTATTTTCCAGGAAAAATCAGCAACGCTTTTTTTTGGCCAATTTGGAGAAGGTGTGATTACTCGGAAACGGCTCGTAGGATTTTTAGTGTACTTTCCAGAAAAAATTAGCAACGCTTTTATTTGGCCAATTTGGAGAAGATGGGATTACTCGGGAACGGCTCGTAGGATTTTTAGTGTATTTTCCAGGAAAAATCAGCAACGCTTTTTTTTGGCCAATTTGGAGAAGGTGTGATTACTCGGGAACGGCACGTAGGATTTTTAGTGTATTTTCCAGGAAAAATCAGCAACGCTTTTTTTTGGCCAATTTGGAGAAGGTTTGATTACTCGGGAACGGCACGTAGGATTTTTAGTGTATTTTCCAGGAAAAATTAGCAACGCTTTTTTTTGGCCAATTTGGAGAAGATTGGATTACTCGGGAACGGCTCGTAGGATTTTTAGTGTATTTTCCAGGAAAAATCAGCAACGCTTTTTTTTGGCCAATTTGGAGAAGATGGGATTACTCGGGAACGGCTCGTAGGATTTTTAGTGTATGTTCCAGGAAAAATCAGCAACGCTTTTTTTTGGCCAATTTGGAGAAGGTGTGATTACTCGGGAACGGCTCGTAGGATTTTTAGTGTATTTTCCAGAAAAAATTAGCAACGCTTTTATTTGGCCAATTTGGAGAAGATGGGATTACTCGGGAACGGCTCGTAGGATTTTTAGTGTATTTTCCAGGAAAAATCAGCAACGCTTTTTTTTGGCCAATTTGGAGAAGGTGTGATTACTCGGGAACGGCACGTAGGATTTTTAGTGTATTTTCCAGGAAAAATTAGCAACGCTTTTTTTTGGCCAATTTGGAGAAGATGGGATTACTTGGGAACGGCTCGTAGGATTTTTAGTGTATGTTCCAGGAAAAATCAGCAACGCTTTTTTTTGGCCAATTTGGAAAAGGTGTGATTACTCGGGAACGGCTCGTAGGATTTTTAGTGTACTTTCCAGAAAAAATTAGCAACGCTTTTATTTGGCCAATTTGGAGAAGATGGGATTACTCGGGAACGGCTCGTAGGATTTTTAGTGTATTTTCCAGGAAAAATCAGCAACGCTTTTTTTTGGCCAATTTGGAGAAGGTGTGATTACTCGGGAACGGCACGTAGGATTTTTAGTGTATTTTCCAGGAAAAATCAGCAACGCTTTTTTTTGGCCAATTTGGAGAAGGTTTGATTACTCGGGAACGGCACGTAGGATTTTTAGTGTATTTTCCAGGAAAAATTAGCAACGCTTTTTTTTGGCCAATTTGGAGAAGATTGGATTACTCGGGAACGGCTCGTAGGATTTTTAGTGTATTTTCCAGGAAAAATCAGCAACGCTTTTTTTTGGCCAATTTGGAGAAGATGGGATTACTCGGGAACGGCTCGTAGGATTTTTAGTGTATGTTCCAGGAAAAATCAGCAACGCTTTTTTTTGGCCAATTTGGAGAAGGTGTGATTACTCGGGAACGGCTCGTAGGATTTTTAGTGTATTTTCCAGAAAAAATTAGCAACGCTTTTATTTGGCCAATTTGGAGAAGATGGGATTACTCGGGAACGGCTCGTAGGATTTTTAGTGTATTTTCCAGGAAAAATCAGCAACGCTTTTTTTTGGCCAATTTGGAGAAGGTGTGATTACTCGGGAACGGCACGTAGGATTTTTAGTGTATTTTCCAGGAAAAATTAGCAACGCTTTTTTTTGGCCAATTTGGAGAAGATGGGATTACTTGGGAACGGCTCGTAGGATTTTTAGTGTATGTTCCAGGAAAAATCAGCAACGCTTTTTTTTGGCCAATTTGGAAAAGGTGTGATTACTCGGGAACGGCTCGTAGGATTTTTAGTGTATTTTCCAGAAAAAATTAGCAACGCTTTTATTTGGCCAATTTGGAGAAGATGGGATTACTCGGGAACGGCTCGTAGGATTTTTAGTGTATTTTCCAGGAAAAATCAGCAACGCTTTTTTTTGGCCAATTTGGAGAAGGTGTGATTACTCGGGAACGGCACGTAGGATTTTTAGTGTATTTTCCAGGAAAAATTAGCAACGCTTTTTTTTGGCCAATTTGGAGAAGATTGGATTACTCGGGAACGGCTCGTAGGATTTTTAGTGTATTTTCCAGGAAAAATTAGCAACGCTTTTTTTTTGGCCAATTTGGAGAAGGTGTGATTACTCGGGAACGGCTCGTAGCATTTTTAGTGTATTTTCCAGGAAAAATCAGCAACGCTTTTTTTTGGCCAATTTGGAGAAGGTGTGATTACTCGGGAACGGCTCGTAGGATTTTTAGTGTATTTTCCAGGAAAAATCAGCAACGCTTTTTTTTTGGCCAATTTGGAGAAGATGTGATTACTCGGGCACGGCTCGTAGGATTTTTAGTGTATTTTCAAGGAAAAATCAGCAACGCTTTTTTTTGGCCAATTTGGAGAAGGTGTGATTACTCGGAAACGGCTCGTAGGATTTTTAGTGTATTTTCCAGGAAAAATGTGCAACGCTTTTTTTTTGCCAATTTGGAGAAGATTGGATTACTCGGGAACGGCTCGTAGGATTTTTAGTGTATTTTCCAGGAAAAATCAGCAACGCTTTTTTTTGGCCAATTTGGAGAAGATGGGATTATTCGGGAACGGCTCGTAGGATTTTTAGTGTATTTTCCAGGAAAAATTAGCAACGCTTTTTTTTGGCCAATTTGGAGAAGATGGGATTACTCGGGAACGGCTCGTAGGTTTTTTAGTGTATTTTCCAGGAAAAATAAGCAACGCTTTTTTTTTTGCCAATTTGGAGAAGATGGGATTACTCGGGAACGGCTCGTAGGATTTTTAGTGTATTTTCCAGGAAAAATCAGCAACGCTTTTTTTTGGCCAATTTGGAGAAGATGGGATTATTCGGGAACGGCTCGTAGGATTTTTAGTGTATTTTCCAGGAAAAATTAGCAACGCTTTTTTTTTGGCCAATTTGGAGAAGATGGGATTACTCGGGAACGGCTCGTAGGATTTTTAGTGTATTTTCCAGGAAAAATGTGCAACGCTTTTTTTTTGCCAATTTGGAGAAGATGGGATTACTCGGGAACGGCTCGTAGGATTTTTAGTGTATTTTCCAGGAAAAATCAGCAACGCTTTTTTTTGGCCAATTTGGAGAAGATGTGATTACTCGGGAACGGCTCGTAGGATTTTTAGCACGATTCGCTCTAAATGTTCTTTGAGGTACATATTTTAAAATCAGCAACGCTTTTTTTTTGCTAATTTGGAGAAGGTGGTATTACTCGGGAACGGCTCGTAGGATTTTTAGTGTATTTTCCAGGAAAAATCAGCAACGCTTTTTTTTTGGCCAATTTGGAGAAGATGTGATTACTCGGGAACGGCTCGTAGGATTTTTAGCACGATTCGCTCTAAATGTTCTTTGAGGTACACATTTTAAAATCAGCAACGCTTTTTTTTTGCTAATTTGGAGAAGGTGGTATTACTCGGGAACGGCTCGTAGGATTTTTAGTGTATTTTCCAGGAAAAATCAGCAACGCTTTTTTTTGGCCAATTTGGAGAAGGTGTGATTACTCGGAAACGGCTCGTAGGATTTTTAGTGTACTTTCCAGAAAAAATTAGCAACGCTTTTATTTGGCCAATTTGGAGAAGATGGGATTACTCGGGAACGGCTCGTAGGATTTTTAGTGTATTTTCCAGGAAAAATCAGCAACGCTTTTTTTTGGCCAATTTGGAGAAGGTGTGATTACTCGGGAACGGCACGTAGGATTTTTAGTGTATTTTCCAGGAAAAATCAGCAACGCTTTTTTTTGGCCAATTTGGAGAAGGTTTGATTACTCGGGAACGGCACGTAGGATTTTTAGTGTATTTTCCAGGAAAAATTAGCAACGCTTTTTTTTGGCCAATTTGGAGAAGATTGGATTACTCGGGAACGGCTCGTAGGATTTTTAGTGTATTTTCCAGGAAAAATCAGCAACGCTTTTTTTTGGCCAATTTGGAGAAGATGGGATTACTCGGGAACGGCTCGTAGGATTTTTAGTGTATGTTCCAGGAAAAATCAGCAACGCTTTTTTTTGGCCAATTTGGAGAAGGTGTGATTACTCGGGAACGGCTCGTAGGATTTTTAGTGTATTTTCCAGAAAAAATTATCAACGCTTTTATTTGGCCAATTTGGAGAAGATGGGATTACTCGGGAACGGCTCGTAGGATTTTTAGTGTATTTTCCAGGAAAAATCAGCAACGCTTTTTTTTGGCCAATTTGGAGAAGGTGTGATTACTCGGGAACGGCACGTAGGATTTTTAGTGTATTTTCCAGGAAAAATTAGCAACGCTTTTTTTTGGCCAATTTGGAGAAGATGGGATTACTTGGGAACGGCTCGTAGGATTTTTAGTGTATGTTCCAGGAAAAATCAGCAACGCTTTTTTTTGGCCAATTTGGAAAAGGTGTGATTACTCGGGAACGGCTCGTAGGATTTTTAGTGTATTTTCCAGAAAAAATTAGCAACGCTTTTATTTGGCCAATTTGGAGAAGATGGGATTACTCGGGAACGGCTCGTAGGATTTTTAGTGTATTTTCCAGGAAAAATCAGCAACGCTTTTTTTTGGCCAATTTGGAGAAGGTGTGATTACTCGGGAACGGCACGTAGGATTTTTAGTGTATTTTCCAGGAAAAATTAGCAACGCTTTTTTTTGGCCAATTTGGAGAAGATTGGATTACTCGGGAACGGCTCGTAGGATTTTTAGTGTATTTTCCAGGAAAAATTAGCAACGCTTTTTTTTTGGCCAATTTGGAGAAGGTGTGATTACTCGGGAACGGCTCGTAGCATTTTTAGTGTATTTTCCTGGAAAAATCAGCAACGCTTTTTTTTGGCCAATTTGGAGAAGGTGTGATTACTCGGGAACGGCTCGTAGGATTTTTAGTGTATTTTCCAGGAAAAATCAGCAACGCTTTTTTTTTGGCCAATTTGGAGAAGATGTGATTACTCGGGCACGGCTCGTAGGATTTTTAGTGTATTTTCAAGGAAAAATCAGCAACGCTTTTTTTTGGCCAATTTGGAGAAGGTGTGATTACTCGGAAACGGCTCGTAGGATTTTTAGTGTATTTTCCAGGAAAAATGTGCAACGCTTTTTTTTTGCCAATTTGGAGAAGATTGGATTACTCGGGAACGGCTCGTAGGATTTTTAGTGTATTTTCCAGGAAAAATCAGCAACGCTTTTTTTTTGGCCAATTTGGAGAAGATGGGATTATTCGGGAACGGCTCGTAGGATTTTTAGTGTATTTTCCAGGAAAAATTAGCAACGCTTTTTTTTGGCCAATTTGGAGAAGATGGGATTACTCGGGAACGGCTCGTAGGTTTTTTAGTGTATTTTCCAGGAAAAATAAGCAACGCTTTTTTTTTTGCCAATTTGGAGAAGATGGGATTACTCGGGAACGGCTCGTAGGATTTTTAGTGTATTTTCCAGGAAAAATCAGCAACGCTTTTTTTTGGCCAATTTGGAGAAGATGGGATTATTCGGGAACGGCTCGTAGGATTTTTAGTGTATTTTCCAGGAAAAATTAGCAACGCTTTTTTTTTGGCCAATTTGGAGAAGATGGGATTACTCGGGAACGGCTCGTAGGATTTTTAGTGTATTTTCGAGGAAAAATGTGCAACGCTTTTTTTTGCCAATTTGGAGAAGATGGGATTACTCGGGAACGGCTCGTAGGATTTTTAGTGTATTTTCCAGGAAAAATCAGCAACGCTTTTTTTTGGCCAATTTGGAGAAGATGTGATTACTCGGGAACGGCTCGTAGGATTTTTAGCACGATTCGCTCTAAATGTTCTTTGAGGTACATATTTTAAAATCAGCAACGCTTTTTTTTTGCTAATTTGGAGAAGGTGGTATTACTCGGGAACGGCTCGTAGGATTTTTAGTGTATTTTCCAGGAAAAATCAGCAACGCTTTTTTTTTGGCCAATTTGGAGAAGATGTGATTACTCGGGAACGGCTCGTAGGATTTTTAGCACGATTCGCTCTAAATGTTCTTTGAGGTACATATTTTAAAATCAGCAACGCTTTTTTTTTGCTAATTTGGAGAAGGTGGTATTACTCGGGAACGGCTCGTAGGATTTTTAGTGTATTTTCCAGGAAAAATCAGCAACGCTTTTTTTTGGCCAATTTGGAGAAGGTGTGATTACTCGGGAACGGCTCGTAGGATTTTTAGTGTATTTTCCAGGAAAAATCAGCAACGCTTTTTTTTTGGCCAATTTGGAGAAGATGTGATTACTCGGGCACGGCTCGTAGGATTTTTAGTGTATTTTCAAGGAAAAATCAGCAACGCTTTTTTTTGGCCAATTTGGAGAAGGTGTGATTACTCGCTTTTTTTTTGGCTCGTAGGATTTTTAGTGTATTTTCCAGGAAAAATGTGCAACGCTTTTTTTTTGCCAATTTGGAGAAGATTGGATTACTCGGGCACGGCTCGTAGGATTTTTAGTGTATTTTCAAGGAAAAATCAGCAACGCTTTTTTTTGGCCAATTTGGAGAAGATGGGATTATTCGGGAACGGCTCGTAGGATTTTTAGTGTATTTTCCAGGAAAAATTAGTAACGCTTTTTTTTTGCCAATTTGGAGAAGATGGGATTACTCGGGAACGGCTCGTAGGTTTTTTAGTGTATTTTCCAGGAAAAATAAGCAACGCTTTTTTTTAGAGCTATGCTCTTTATGGCGCGATGGGGGTTGAATTTTATTTTTCGTAACATAATTAATCGACACTATTACAGTTATATTTTACTTTTTCTTTTGATTTGCTTGTCCTTTAATAGCGACTTTGTTGTTGTTTTTTAAAATCAAGACGAGAATATATGTACGTATGTATGTATATGGCGTTTTACTCATATTCAACTGCAATAACAAAAACAAAATATTAATATAAATACATACGTATGTATGTATGTTAGTGTTTCGTTTTTGTTTTGCTTTGTGTTGCTGAGTTGTCGAGCTACCCACCAAACAAAACGTCAAGCGTTTGAACTATTATGCTTTGATGAATGTAGTACATATTAGGTCAACAAAATTAATTGAAAATCCTTTTTTGTTTTTTCTATTAAATAAATATTATATTATTTCAAAACTTAACTAAAATTTTTAAATTATGGATTAAATTTCTTAAAACAATGTCATAAACTCAGAAAAATTATTAAATCTTCACATATTTTATGTTGTATGTAGGTATATACCTAATGAGCATAGCTCTAACCGGGTATCCTAAGACACCTCTCTTCTTTTTTTGCCAATTTGGAGAAGATGGGATTACTCGGGAACGGCTCGTAGGATTTTTAGTGTATTTTCCAGGAAAAATGTGCAACGCTTTTTTTTGCCAATTTGGAGAAGATTGGATTACTCGGGAACGGCTCGTAGGATTTTTAGTGTATTTTCCAGGAAAAATCAGCAACGCTTTTTTTTTGGCCAATTTAGAGAAGATGGGATTATTCGGGAACGGCTCGTAGGATTTTTTGTGTATTTTCCAGGAAAAATTAGTAACGCTTTTTTTTGGCCAATTTGGAGAAGATGGGATTACTCGGGAACGGCTCGTAGGATTTTTAGTGTATTTTCCAGAAAAAATTAGCAACGCTTTTATTTGGCCAATTTGGAGAAGATGGGATTACTCGGGAACGGCTCGTAGGTTTTTTAGTGTATTTTCCAGGAAAAATAAGCAACGCTTTTTTTTTTGCCAATTTGGAGAAGATGGGATTACTCGGGAACGGCTCGTAGGATTTTTAGTGTATTTTCCAGGAAAAATCAGCAACGCTTTTTTTTGGCCAATTTGGAGAAGATGGGATTACTCGGGAACGGCTCGTAGGATTTTTTGTGTATTTTCCAGGAAAAATTAGTAACGCTTTTTTTTGGCCAATTTGGAGAAGGTGTGATTACTCGGGAACGGCACGTAGGATTTTTAGTGTATTTTCCAGAAAAAATCAGCAACGCTTTTTTTTGGCCAATTTGGAGAAGATGGGATTACTCGGGAACGGCTCGTAGGATTTTTTGTGTATTTTCCAGGAAAAATTAGTAACGCTTTTTTTTGGCCAATTTGGAGAAGATGGGATTACTCGGGAACGGCTCGTAGGATTTTTAGTGTATGTTCCAGGAAAAATCAGCAACGCTTTTTTTTGGCCAATTTGGAGAAGGTGTGATTACTCGGGAACGGCACGTAGGATTTTTAGTGTATTTTCCAGGAAAAATTAGTAACGCTTTTTTTTGGCCAATTTGGAGAAGGTGTGATTACTCGGGAACGGCACGTAGGATTTTTAGTGTATTTTCCAGAAAAAATCAGCAACGCTTTTTTTTGGCCAATTTGGAGAAGATGGGATTACTCGGGAACGGCTCGTAGGATTTTTTGTGTATTTTCCAGGAAAAATTAGTAACGCTTTTTTTTGGCCAATTTGGAGAAGATGGGATTACTCGGGAACGGCTCGTAGGATTTTTAGTGTATGTTCCAGGAAAAATCAGCAACGCTTTTTTTTGGCCAATTTGGAGAAGGTGTGATTACTCGGGAACGGCTCGTAGGATTTTTAGTGTATTTTCCAGAAAAAATTAGCAACGCTTTTATTTGGCCAATTTGGAGAAGATGGGATTACTCGGGAACGGCTCGTAGGATTTTTAGTGTATTTTCCAGGAAAAATCAGCAACGCTTTTTTTTGGCCAATTTGGAGAAGGTGTGATTACTCGGGAACGGCACGTAGGATTTTTAGTGTATTTTCCAGGAAAAATTAGCAACGCTTTTTTTTTGCCAATTTGGAGAAGATTGGATTACTCGGGAACGGCTCGTAGGATTTTTAGTGTATTTTCCAGGAAAAATCAGCAACGCTTTTTTTTGGCCAATTTGGAGAAGGTGTGATTACTCGGGAACGGCTCGTAGGATTTTTAGTGTATTTTCCAGAAAAAATTAGCAACGCTTTTATTTGGCCAATTTGGAGAAGATGGGATTACTCGGGAACGGCTCGTAGGATTTTTAGTGTATTTTCCAGGAAAAATCAGCAACGCTTTTTTTTGGCCAATTTGGAGAAGGTGTGATTACTCGGGAACGGCACGTAGGATTTTTAGTGTATTTTCCAGGAAAAATCAGCAACGCTTTTTTTTGGCCAATTTGGAGAAGGTGTGATTACTCGGGAACGGCTCGTAGCATTTTTAGTGTATTTTCCAGGAAAAATCAGCAACGCTTTTTTTTGGCCAATTTGGAGAAGGTGTGATTACTCGGAAACGGCTCGTAGGATTTTTAGTGTATTTTCCAGAAAAAATTAGCAACGCTTTTATTTGGCCAATTTGGAGAAGATGGGATTACTCGGGAACGGCTCGTAGGATTTTTAGTGTATTTTCCAGGAAAAATCAGCAACGCTTTTTTTTGGCCAATTTGGAGAAGGTGTGATTACTCGGGAACGGCTCATTAGATTTTTAGTGTATTTTCCAGAAAAAATTAGCAACGCTTTTATTTGGCCAATTTGGAGAAGATGGGATTACTCGGGAACGGCTCGTAGGATTTTTAGTGTATGTTCCAGGAAAAATCAGCAACGCTTTTTTTTGGCCAATTTGGAGAAGGTGTGATTACTCGGGAACGGCTCATAGGATTTTTAGTGTATTTTCCAGAAAAAATTAGCAACGCTTTTATTTGGCCAATTTGGAGAAGATGGGATTACTCGGGAACGGCTCGTAGGATTTTTAGTGTATTTTCCAGGAAAAATCAGCAACGCTTTTTTTTGGCCAATTTGGAGAAGATGGGATTACTTGGGAACGGCTCGTAGGATTTTTAGTGTATGTTCCAGGAAAAATCAGCAACGCTTTTTTTTGGCCAATTTGGAGAAGGTGTGATTACTCGGGAACGGCTCATAGGATTTTTAGTGTATTTTCCAGAAAAAATTAGCAACGCTTTTATTTGGCCAATTTGGAGAAGATGGGATTACTCGGGAACGGCTCGTAGGATTTTTAGTGTATTTTCCAGGAAAAATGTGCAACGCTTTTTTTTTTGCCAATTTGGAGAAGATGGGATTACTCGGGAACGGCTCGTAGGATTTTTAGTGTATTTTCCAGGAAAAATCAGCAACGCTTTTTTTTGGCCAATTTGGAGAAGATGTGATTACTCGGGAACGGCTCGTAGGATTTTTAGCACGATTCGCTCTAAATGTTCTTTGAGGTACATATTTTAAAATCAGCAACGCTTTTTTTTGCTAATTTGGAGAAGGTGGTATTACTCGGGAACGGCTCGTAGGATTTTTAGTGTATTTTCCAGGAAAAATCAGCAACGCTTTTTTTTTGGCCAATTTGGAGAAGATGTGATTACTCGGGAACGGCTCGTAGGATTTTTAGCACGATTCGCTCTAAATGTTCTTTGAGGTACATATTTTAAAATCAGCAACGCTTTTTTTTTGCTAATTTGGAGAAGGTGGTATTACTCGGGAACGGCTCGTAGGATTTTTAGTGTATTTTCCAGGAAAAATCAGCAACGCTTTTTTTTGGCCAATTTGGAGAAGGTGTGATTACTCGGGAACGGCTCGTAGGATTTTTAGTGTATTTTCCAGGAAAAATCAGCAAAGCTTTTTTTTTGGCCAATTTGGAGAAGATGTGATTACTCGGGCACGGCTCGTAGGATTTTTAGTGTATTTTCAAGGAAAAATCAGCAACGCTTTTTTTTGGCCAATTTGGAGAAGGTGTGATTACTCGGAAACGGCTCGTAGGATTTTTAGTGTATTTTCCAGGAAAAATGTGCAACGCTTTTTTTTTGCCAATTTGGAGAAGATTGGATTACTCGGGAACGGCTCGTAGGATTTTTAGTGTATTTTCCAGGAAAAATCAGCAACGCTTTTTTTTTGGCCAATTTGGAGAAGATGGGATTATTCGGGAATGGCTCGTAGGATTTTTAGTGTATTTTCCAGGAAAAATTAGCAACGCTTTTTTTTGGCCAATTTGGAGAAGATGGGATTACTCGGGAACGGCTCGTAGGTTTTTTAGTGTATTTTCCAGGAAAAATAAGCAACGCTTTTTTTTTTGCCAATTTGGAGAAGATGGGATTACTCGGGAACGGCTCGTAGGATTTTTAGTGTATTTTCCAGGAAAAATCAGCAACGCTTTTTTTTGGCCAATTTGGAGAAGATGGGATTACTCGGGAACGGCTCGTAGGATTTTTAGTGTATGTTCCAGGAAAAATCAGCAACGCTTTTTTTTGGCCAATTTGGAGAAGGTGTGATTACTCGGGAACGGCTCGTAGGATTTTTAGTGTATTTTCCAGAAAAAATTAGCAACGCTTTTATTTGGCCAATTTGGAGAAGATGGGATTACTCGGGAACGGCTCGTAGGATTTTTAGTGTATTTTCCAGGAAAAATCAGCAACGCTTTTTTTTGGCCAATTTGGAGAAGGTGTGATTACTCGGGAACGGCACGTAGGATTTTTAGTGTATTTTCCAGGAAAAATTAGCAACGCTTTTTTTTGGCCAATTTGGAGAAGATTGGATTACTCGGGAACGGCTCGTAGGATTTTTAGTGTATTTTCCAGGAAAAATCAGCAACGCTTTTTTTTGGCCAATTTGGAGAAGGTGTGATTACTCGGGAACGGCTCGTAGGATTTTTAGTGTATTTTCCAGAAAAAATTAGCAACGCTTTTATTTGGCCAATTTGGAGAAGATGGGATTACTCGGGAACGGCTCGTAGGATTTTTAGTGTATTTTCCAGGAAAAATCAGCAACGCTTTTTTTTGGCCAATTTGGAGAAGGTGTGATTACTCGGGAACGGCACGTAGGATTTTTAGTGTATTTTCCAGGAAAAATCAGCAACGCTTTTTTTTGGCCAATTTGGAGAAGGTTTGATTACTCGGGAACGGCACGTAGGATTTTTAGTGTATTTTCCAGGAAAAATTAGCAACGCTTTTTTTTGGCCAATTTGGAGAAGATTGGATTACTCGGGAACGGCTCGTAGGATTTTTAGTGTATTTTCCAGGAAAAATCAGCAACGCTTTTTTTTGGCCAATTTGGAGAAGATGGGATTACTCGGGAACGGCTCGTAGGATTTTTAGTGTATGTTCCAGGAAAAATCAGCAACGCTTTTTTTTGGCCAATTTGGAGAAGGTGTGATTACTCGGGAACGGCACGTAGGATTTTTAGTGTATTTTCCAGGAAAAATTAGCAACGCTTTTTTTTGGCCAATTTGGAGAAGATGGGATTACTTGGGAACGGCTCGTAGGATTTTTAGTGTATGTTCCAGGAAAAATCAGCAACGCTTTTTTTTGGCCAATTTGGAGAAGGTGTGATTACTCGGGAACGGCTCGTAGGATTTTAAGTGTATTTTCCAGAAAAAATTAGCAACGCTTTTATTTGGCCAATTTGGAGAAGATGGGATTACTCGGGAACGGCTCGTAGGATTTTTAGTGTATTTTCCAGGAAAAATCAGCAACGCTTTTTTTTGGCCAATTTGGAGAAGGTGTGATTACTCGGGAACGGCACGTAGGATTTTTAGTGTATTTTCCAGGAAAAATTAGCAACGCTTTTTTTTGGCCAATTTGGAGAAGATTGGATTACTCGGGAACGGCTCGTAGGATTTTTAGTGTATTTTCCAGGAAAAATTAGCAACGCTTTTTTTTGGCCAATTTGGAGAAGGTGTGATTACTCGGGAACGGCTCGTAGCATTTTTAGTGTATTTTCCAGGAAAAATCAGCAACGCTTTTTTTTGGCCAATTTGGAGAAGGTGTGATTACTCGGGAACGGCTCGTAGGATTTTTAGTGTATTTTCCAGGAAAAATCAGCAACGCTTTTTTTTTGGCCAATTTGGAGAAGATGTGATTACTCGGGCACGGCTCGTAGGATTTTTAGTGTATTTTCAAGGAAAAATCAGCAACGCTTTTTTTTGGCCAATTTGGAGAAGGTGTGATTACTCGGAAACGGCTCGTAGGATTTTTAGTGTATTTTCCAGGAAAAATGTGCAACGCTTTTTTTTTGCCAATTTGGAGAAGATGTGATTACTCGGGCACGGCTCGTAGGATTTTTAGTGTATTTTCAAGGAAAAATCAGCAACGCTTTTTTTTGGCCAATTTGGAGAAGGTGTGATTACTCGGAAACGGCTCGTAGGATTTTTAGTGTATTTTCCAGGAAAAATGTGCAACGCTTTTTTTTTGCCAATTTGGAGAAGATTGGATTACTCGGGAACGGCTCGTAGGATTTTTAGTGTATTTTCCAGGAAAAATCAGCAACGCTTTTTTTTGGCCAATTTGGAGAAGATGGGATTACTCGGGAACGGCTCGTAGGTTTTTTAGTGTATTTTCCAGGAAAAATAAGCAACGCTTTTTTTTTTTGCCAATTTGGAGAAGATGGGATTACTCGGGAACGGCTCGTAGGATTTTTAGTGTATTTTCCAGGAAAAATCAGCAACGCTTTTTTTTGGCCAATTTGGAGAAGATGGGATTATTCGGGAACGGCTCGTAGGATTTTTAGTGTATTTTCCAGGAAAAATTAGCAACGCTTTTTTTTTGGCCAATTTGGAGAAGATGGGATTACTCGGGAACGGCTCGTAGGATTTTTAGTGTATTTTCCAGGAAAAATGTGCAACGCTTTTTTTTTGCCAATTTGGAGAAGATGGGATTACTCGGGAACGGCTCGTAGGATTTTTAGTGTATTTTCCAGGAAAAATCAGCAACGCTTTTTTTTGGCCAATTTGGAGAAGATGTGATTACTCGGGAACGGCTCGTAGGATTTTTAGCACGATTCGCTCTAAATGTTCTTTGAGGTACATATTTTAAAATCAGCAACGCTTTTTTTTTTGTTAATTTGGAGAAGGTGGTATTACTCGGGAACGGCTCGTAGGATTTTTAGTGTATTTTCCAGGAAAAATCAGCAACGCTTTTTTTTTGGCCAATTTGGAGAAGATGTGATTACTCGGGAACGGCTCGTAGGATTTTTAGCACGATTCGCTCTAAATGTTCTTTGAGGTACATATTTTAAAATCAGCAACGCTTTTTTTTTTTGCTAATTTGGAGAAGGTGGTATTACTCGGGAACGGCTCGTAGGATTTTTAGTGTATTTTCCAGGAAAAATCAGCAACGCTTTTTTTTGGCCAATTTGGAGAAGGTGTGATTACTCGGGAACGGCTCGTAGGATTTTTAGTGTATTTTCCAGGAAAAATCAGCAACGCTTTTTTTTGGCCAATTTGGAGAAGATGTGATTACTCGGGCACGGCTCGTAGGATTTTTAGTGTATTTTCAAGGAAAAATCAGCAACGCTTTTTTTTGGCCAATTTGGAGAAGGTGTGATTACTCGGAAACGGCTCGTAGGATTTTTAGTGTATTTTCCAGGAAAAATGTGCAACGCTTTTTTTTTGCCAATTTGGAGAAGATTGGATTACTCGGGAACGGCTCGTAGGATTTTTAGTGTAATTTCCAGGAAAAATCAGCAACGCTTTTTTTTTGGCCAATTTGGAGAAGATGGGATTATTCGGGAACGGCTCGTAGGATTTTTAGTGTATTTTCCAGGAAAAATTAGCAACGTTTTTTTTTGGCCAATTTGGAGAAGATGGGATTACTCGGGAACGGCTCGTAGGTTTTTTAGTGTATTTTCCAGGAAAAATAAGCAACGCTTTTTTTTTTGCCAATTTGGAGAAGATGGGATTACTCGGGAACGGCTCGTAGGATTTTTAGTGTATTTTCCAGGAAAAATCAGCAACGCTTTTTTTTGGCCAATTTGGAGAAGATGGGATTACTCGGGAACGGCTCGTAGGATTTTTAGTGTATGTTCCAGGAAAAATCAGCAACGCTTTTTTTTGGCCAATTTGGAGAAGGTGTGATTACTCGGGAACGGCTCGTAGGATTTTTAGTGTATTTTCAAGAAAAAATTAGCAACGCTTTTATTTGGCCAATTTGGAGAAGATGGGATTACTCGGGAACGGCTCGTAGGATTTTTAGTGTATTTTCCAGGAAAAATCAGCAACGCTTTTTTTTGGCCAATTTGGAGAAGGTGTGATTACTCGGGAACGGCACGTAGGATTTTTAGTGTATTTTCCAGGAAAAATGTGCAACGCTTTTTTTTTGCCAATTTGGAGAAGATTGGATTACTCGGGAACGGCTCGTAGGATTTTTAGTGTATTTTCCAGGAAAAATCAGCAACGCTTTTTTTTTTGGCCAATTTGGAGAAGATGGGATTACTCGGGAACGGCTCGTAGGATTTTTAGTGTATTTTCCAGGAAAAATTAGCAACGCTTTTTTTTGGCCAATTTGGAGAAGATTGGATTACTCGGGAACGGCTCGTAGGATTTTTAGTGTATTTTCCAGGAAAAATTAGCAACGCTTTTTTTTGGCCAATTTGGAGAAGGTGTGATTACTCGGGAACGGCTCGTAGCATTTTTAGTGTATTTTCCAGGAAAAATTAGCAACGCTTTTTTTTGGCCAATTTGGAGAAGGTGTGATTACTCGGGAACGGCTCGTAGGATTTTTAGTGTATTTTCCAGGAAAAATCAGCAACGCTTTTTTTTTGGCCAATTTGGAGAAGATGTGATTACTCGGGCACGGCTCGTAGGATTTTTAGTGTATTTTCAAGGAAAAATCAGCAACGCTTTTTTTTGGCCAATTTGGAGAAGGTGTGATTACTCGGAAACGGCTCGTAGGATTTTTAGTGTATTTTCCAGGAAAAATGTGCAACGCTTTTTTTTTGCCAATTTGGAGAAGATTGGATTACTCGGGAACGGCTCGTAGGATTTTTAGTGTATTTTCCAGGAAAAATCAGCAACGCTTTTTTTTGGCCAATTTGGAGAAGATGGGATTATTCGGGAACGGCTCGTAGGATTTTTAGTGTATTTTCCAGGAAAAATTAGCAACGCTTTTTTTTGGCCAATTTGGAGAAGATGGGATTACTCGGGAACGGCTCGTAGGTTTTTTAGTGTATTTTCCAGGAAAAATAAGCAACGCTTTTTTTTTTGCCAATTTGGAGAAGATGGGATTACTCGGGAACGGCTCGTAGGATTTTTAGTGTATTTTCCAGGAAAAATCAGCAACGCTTTTTTTTGGCCAATTTGGAGAAGATGGGATTATTCGGGAACGGCTCGTAGGATTTTTAGTGTATTTTCCAGGAAAAATTAGCAACGCTTTTTTTTTGGCCAATTTGGAGAAGATGGGATTACTCGGGAACGGCTCGTAGGATTTTTAGTGTATTTTCCAGGAAAAATGTGCAACGCTTTTTTTTTGCCAATTTGGAGAAGATGGGATTACTCGGGAACGGCTCGTAGGATTTTTAGTGTATTTTCCAGGAAAAATCAGCAACGCTTTTTTTTGGCCAATTTGGAGAAGATGTGATTACTCGGGAACGGCTCGTAGGATTTTTAGCACGATTCGCTCTAAATGTTCTTTGAGGTACATATTTTAAAATCAGCAACGCTTTTTTTTTTGTTAATTTGGAGAAGGTGGTATTACTCGGGAACGGCTCGTAGGATTTTTAGTGTATTTTCCAGGAAAAATCAGCAACGCTTTTTTTTTGGCCAATTTGGAGAAGATGTGATTACTCGGGAACGGCTCGTAGGATTTTTAGCACGATTCGCTCTAAATGTTCTTTGAGGTACATATTTTAAAATCAGCAACGCTTTTTTTTTTTGCTAATTTGGAGAAGGTGGTATTACTCGGGAACGGCTCGTAGGATTTTTAGTGTATTTTCCAGGAAAAATCAGCAACGCTTTTTTTTGGCCAATTTGGAGAAGGTGTGATTACTCGGGAACGGCTCGTAGGATTTTTAGTGTATTTTCCAGGAAAAATCAGCAACGCTTTTTTTTGGCCAATTTGGAGAAGATGTGATTACTCGGGCACGGCTCGTAGGATTTTTAGCGTATTTTCAAGGAAAAATCAGCAACGCTTTTTTTTTGGCCAATTTGGAGAAGGTGTGATTACTCGGAAACGGCTCGTAGGATTTTTAGTGTATTTTCCAGGAAAAATGTGCAACGCTTTTTTTTTGCCAATTTGGAGAAGATTGGATTACTCGGGAACGGCTCGTAGGATTTTTAGTGTATTTTCCAGGAAAAATCAGCAACGCTTTTTTTTTGGCCAATTTGGAGAAGATGGGATTATTCGGGAACGGCTCGTAGGATTTTTAGTGTATTTTCCAGGAAAAATTAGCAACGTTTTTTTTTGGCCAATTTGGAGAAGATGGGATTACTCGGGAACGGCTCGTAGGTTTTTTAGTGTATTTTCCAGGAAAAATAAGCAACGCTTTTTTTTTTGCCAATTTGGAGAAGATGGGATTACTCGGGAACGGCTCGTAGGATTTTTAGTGTATTTTCCAGGAAAAATCAGCAACGCTTTTTTTTGGCCAATTTGGAGAAGATGGGATTACTCGGGAACGGCTCGTAGGATTTTTAGTGTATGTTCCAGGAAAAATCAGCAACGCTTTTTTTTGGCCAATTTGGAGAAGGTGTGATTACTCGGGAACGGCTCGTAGGATTTTTAGTGTATTTTCAAGAAAAAATTAGCAACGCTTTTATTTGGCCAATTTGGAGAAGATGGGATTACTCGGGAACGGCTCGTAGGATTTTTAGTGTATTTTCCAGGAAAAATCAGCAACGCTTTTTTTTGGCCAATTTGGAGAAGGTGTGATTACTCGGGAACGGCACGTAGGATTTTTAGTGTATTTTCCAGGAAAAATTAGCAACGCTTTTTTTTGGCCAATTTGGAGAAGATTGGATTACTCGGGAACGGCTCGTAGGATTTTTAGTGTATTTTCCAGGAAAAATCAGCAACGCTTTTTTTTGGCCAATTTGGAGAAGGTGTGATTACTCGGGAACGGCTCGTAGGATTTTTAGTGTATTTTCCAGAAAAAATTAGCAACGCTTTTATTTGGCCAATTTGGAGAAGATGGGATTACTCGGGAACGGCTCGTAGGATTTTTAGTGTATTTTCCAGGAAAAATCAGCAACGCTTTTTTTTGGCCAATTTGGAGAAGGTGTGATTACTCGGGAACGGCACGTAGGATTTTTAGTGTATTTTCCAGGAAAAATCAGCAACGCTTTTTTTTGGTCAATTTGGAGAAGGTTTGATTACTCGGGAACGGCACGTAGGATTTTTAGTGTATTTTCCAGGAAAAATTACTAACGCTTTTTTTTGGCCAATTTGGAGAAGATTGGATTACTCGGGAACGGCTCGTAGGATTTTTAGTGTATTTTCCAGGAAAAATCAGCAACGCTTTTTTTTGGCCAATTTGGAGAAGATGGGATTACTCGGGAACGGCTCGTAGGATTTTTAGTGTATGTTCCAGGAAAAATCAGCAACGCTTTTTTTTGGCCAATTTGGAGAAGGTGTGATTACTCGGGAACGGCTCGTAGGATTTTTAGTGTGTTTTCCAGAAAAAATTAGCAACGCTTTTATTTGGCCAATTTGGAGAAGATGGGATTACTCGGGAACGGCTCGTAGGATTTTTAGTGTATTTTCCAGGAAAAATCAGCAACGCTTTTTTTTGGCCAATTTGGAGAAGGTGTGATTACTCGGGAACGGCACGTAGGATTTTTAGTGTATTTTCCAGGAAAAATTAGCAACGCTTTTTTTTGGCCAATTTGGAGAAGATGGGATTACTTGGGAACGGCTCGTAGGATTTTTAGTGTATGTTCCAGGAAAAATCAGCAACGCTTTTTTTTGGCCAATTTGGAGAAGGTGTGATTACTCGGGAACGGCTCGTAGGATTTTTAGTGTATTTTCCAGAAAAAATTAGCAACGCTTTTATTTGGCCAATTTGGAGAAGATGGGATTACTCGGGAACGGCTCGTAGGATTTTTAGTGTATTTTCCAGGAAAAATCAGCAACGCTTTTTTTTGGCCAATTTGGAGAAGGTGTGATTACTCGGGAACGGCACGTAGGATTTTTAGTGTATTTTCCAGGAAAAATTAGCAACGCTTTTTTTTGGCCAATTTGGAGAAGATTGGATTACTCGGGAACGGCTCGTAGGATTTTTAGTGTATTTTCCAGGAAAAATTAACAACGCTTTTTTTTGGCCAATTTGGAGAAGGTGTGATTACTCGGGAACGGCTCGTAGCATTTTTAGTGTATTTTCCAGGAAAAATCAGCAACGCTTTTTTTTGGCCAATTTGGAGAAGGTGTGATTACTCGGGAACGGCTCGTAGGATTTTTAGTGTATTTTCCAGGAAAAATCAGCAACGCTTTTTTTTTGGCCAATTTGGAGAAGATGTGATTACTCGGGCACGGCTCGTAGGATTTTTAGTGTATTTTCAAGGAAAAATCAGCAACGCTTTTTTTTGGCCAATTTGGAGAAGGTGTGATTACTCGGAAACGGCTCGTAGGATTTTTAGTGTATTTTCCAGGAAAAATGTGCAACGCTTTTTTTTTGCCAATTTGGAGAAGATTGGATTACTCGGGAACGGCTCGTAGGATTTTTAGTGTATTTTCCAGGAAAAATCAGCAACGCTTTTTTTTTGGCCAATTTGGAGAAGATGGGATTATTCGGGAACGGCTCGTAGGATTTTTAGTGTATTTTCCAGGAAAAATTAGCAACGCTTTTTTTTGGCCAATTTGGAGAAGATGGGATTACTCGGGAACGGCTCGTAGGTTTTTTAGTGTATTATCCAGGAAAAATAAGTAACGCTTTTTTTTTTGCCAATTTGGAGAAGATGGGATTACTCGGGAACGGCTCGTAGGATTTTTAGTGTATTTTCCAGGAAAAATCAGCAACGCTTTTTTTTGGCCAATTTGGAGAAGATGGGATTATTCGGGAACGGCTCGTAGGATTTTTAGTGTATTTTCCAGGAAAAATTAGCAACGCTTTTTTTTTGGCCAATTTGGAGAAGATGGGATTACTCGGGAACGGCTCGTAGGATTTTTAGTGTATTTTCCAGGAAAAATGTGCAACGCTTTTTTTTTGCCAATTTGGAGAAGATGGGATTACTCGGGAACGGCTCGTAGGATTTTTAGTGTATTTTCCAGGAAAAATCAGCAACGCTTTTTTTTGGCCAATTTGGAGAAGATGTGATTACTCGGGAACGGCTCGTAGGATTTTTAGCACGATTCGCTCTAAATGTTCTTTGAGGTACATATTTTAAAATCAGCAACGCTTTTTTTTTTGTTAATTTGGAGAAGGTGGTATTACTCGGGAACGGCTCGTAGGATTTTTAGTGTATTTTCCAGGAAAAATCAGCAACGCTTTTTTTTTTGGCCAATTTGGAGAAGATGTGATTACTCGGGAACGGCTCGTAGGATTTTTAGCACGATTCGCTCTAAATGTTCTTTGAGGTACATATTTTAAAATCAGCAACGCTTTTTTTTTTGCTAATTTGGAGAAGGTGGTATTACTCGGGAACGGCTCGTAGGATTTTTAGTGTATTTTCCAGGAAAAATCAGCAACGCTTTTTTTTGGCCAATTTGGAGAAGGTGTGATTACTCGGGAACGGCTCGTAGGATTTTTAGTGTATTTTCCAGGAAAAATCAGCAACGCTTTTTTTTGGCCAATTTGGAGAAGATGTGATTACTCGGGCACGGCTCGTAGGATTTTTAGTGTATTTTCAAGGAAAAATCAGCAACGCTTTTTTTTGGCCAATTTGGAGAAGGTGTGATTACTCGGAAACGGCTCGTAGGATTTTTAGTGTATTTTCCAGGAAAAATGTGCAACGCTTTTTTTTTTTGCCAATTTGGAGAAGATTGGATTACTCGGGAACGGCTCGTAGGATTTTTAGTGTATTTTCCAGGAAAAATCAGCAACGCTTTTTTTTTGGCCAATTTGGAGAAGATGGGATTGTTCGGGAACGGCTCGTAGGATTTTTAGTGTATTTTCCAGGAAAAATAAGCAACGCTTTTTTTTTTGCCAATTTGGAGAAGATGGGATTACTCGGGAACGGCTCGTAGGATTTTTAGTGTATTTTCCAGGAAAAATCAGCAACGCTTTTTTTTGGCCAATTTGGAGAAGATGGGATTACTCGGGAACGGCTCGTAGGATTTTTAGTGTATGTTCCAGGAAAAATCAGCAACGCTTTTTTTTGGCCAATTTGGAGAAGGTGTGATTACTCGGGAACGGCTCGTAGGATTTTTAGTGTATTTTCAAGAAAAAATTAGCAACGCTTTTATTTGGCCAATTTGGAGAAGATGGGATTACTCGGGAACGGCTCGTAGGATTTTTAGTGTATTTTCCAGGAAAAATCAGCAACGCTTTTTTTTGGCCAATTTGGAGAAGGTGTGATTACTCGGGAACGGCACGTAGGATTTTTAGTGTATTTTCCAGGAAAAATTAGCAACGCTTTTTTTTGGCCAATTTGGAGAAGATTGGATTACTCGGGAACGGCTCGTAGGATTTTTAGTGTATTTTCCAGGAAAAATCAGCAACGCTTTTTTTTGGCCAATTTGGAGAAGGTGTGATTACTCGGGAACGGCTCGTAGGATTTTTAGTGTATTTTCCAGAAAAAATTAGCAACGCTTTTATTTGGCCAATTTGGAGAAGATGGGATTACTCGGGAACGGCTCGTAGGATTTTTAGTGTATTTTCCAGGAAAAATCAGCAACGCTTTTTTTTGGCCAATTTGGAGAAGGTGTGATTACTCGGGAACGGCACATAGGATTTTTAGTGTATTTTCCAGGAAAAATCAGCAACGCTTTTTTTTGGCCAATTTGGAGAAGGTTTGATTACTCGGGAACGGCACGTAGGATTTTTAGTGTATTTTCCAGGAAAAATTAGCAACGCTTTTTTTTGGCCAATTTGGAGAAGATTGGATTACTCGGGAACGGCTCGTAGGATTTTTAGTGTATTTTCCAGGAAAAATCAGCAACGCTTTTTTTTGGCCAATTTGGAGAAGATGGGATTACTCGGGAACGGCTCGTAGGATTTTTAGTGTATGTTCCAGGAAAAATCAGCAACGCTTTTTTTTGGCCAATTTGGAGAAGGTGTGATTACTCGGGAACGGCTCGTAGGATTTTTAGTGTATTTTCCAGAAAAAATTAGCAACGCTTTTATTTGGCCAATTTGGAGAAGATGGGATTACTCGGGAACGGCTCGTAGGATTTTTAGTGTATTTTCCAGGAAAAATCAGCAACGCTTTTTTTTGGCCAATTTGGAGAAGGTGTGATTACTCGGGAACGGCACGTAGGATTTTTAGTGTATTTTCCAGGAAAAATTAGCAACGCTTTTTTTTGGCCAATTTGGAGAAGATGGGATTACTTGGGAACGGCTCGTAGGATTTTTAGTGTATGTTCCAGGAAAAATCAGCAACGCTTTTTTTTGGCCAATTTGGAGAAGGTGTGATTACTCGGGAACGGCTCGTAGGATTTTTAGTGTATTTTCCAGAAAAAATTAGCAACGCTTTTATTTGGCCAATTTGGAGAAGATGGGATTACTCGGGAACGGCTCGTAGGATTTTTAGTGTATTTTCCAGGAAAAATCAGCAACGCTTTTTTTTGGCCAATTTGGAGAAGGTGTGATTACTCGGGAACGGCACGTAGGATTTTTAGTGTATTTTCCAGGAAAAATTAGCAACGCTTTTTTTTGGCCAATTTGGAGAAGATTGGATTACTCGGGAACGGCTCGTAGGATTTTTAGTGTATTTTCCAGGAAAAATTAGCAACGCTTTTTTTTGGCCAATTTGGAGAAGGTGTGATTACTCGGGAACGGCTCGTAGCATTTTTAGTGTATTTTCCAGGAAAAATCAGCAACGCTTTTTTTTGGCCAATTTGGAGAAGGTGTGATTACTCGGGAACGGCTCGTAGGATTTTTAGTGTATTTTCCAGGAAAAATCAGCAACGCTTTTTTTTTGCCAATTTGGAGAAGATTGGATTACTCGGGAATGGCTCGTAGGATTTTTAGTGTATTTTCCAGGAAAAATCAGCAACGCTTTTTTTTTGGCCAATTTGGAGAAGATGGGATTATTCGGGAACGGCTCGTAGGATTTTTAGTGTATTTTCCAGGAAAAATTAGCAACGCTTTTTTTTGGCCAATTTGGAGAAGATGTGATTACTCGGGCACGGCTCGTAGGATTTTTAGTGTATTTTCAAGGAAAAATCAGCAACGCTTTTTTTTGGCCAATTTGGAGAAGGTGTGATTACTCGGAAACGGCTCGTAGGATTTTTAGTGTATTTTCCAGGAAAAATGTGCAACGCTTTTTTTTGCCAATTTGGAGAAGATTGGATTACTCGGGAACGGCTCGTAGGATTTTTAGTGTATTTTCCAGGAAAAATCAGCAACGCTTTTTTTTTGGCCAATTTGGAGAAGATGGGATTATTCGGGAACGGCTCGTAGGATTTTTAGTGTATTTTCCAGGAAAAATTAGCAACGCTTTTTTTTGGCCAATTTGGAGAAGATGGGATTACTCGGGAACGGCTCGTAGGTTTTTTAGTGTATTTTCCAGGAAAAATAAGCAAGGCTTTTTTTTTTGCCAATTTGGAGAAGATGGGATTCCTCGGGAACGGCTCGTAGGATTTTTAGTGTATTTTCCAGGAAAAATCAGCAACGTTTTTTTTTGGCCAATTTGGAGAAGATGGGATTATTCGGGAACGGCTCGTAGGATTTTTAGTGTATTTTCCAGGAAAAATTAGCAACGCTTTTTTTTGGCCAATTTGGAGAAGATGGGATTACTCGGGAACGGCTCGTAGGATTTTTAGTGTATTTTCCAGGAAAAATGTGCAACGCTTTTTTTTTGCCAATTTGGAGAAGATGGGATTACTCGGGAACGGCTCGTAGGATTTTTAGTGTATTTTCCAGGAAAAATCAGCAACGCTTTTTTTTGGCCAATTTGGAGAAGATGTGATTACTCGGGAACGGCTCGTAGGATTTTTAGCACGATTCGCTCTAAATGTTCTTTGAGGTACATATTTTAAAATCAGCAACGCTTTTTTTTTGCTAATTTGGAGAAGGTGGTATTACTCGGGAACGGCTCGTAGGATTTTTAGTGTATTTTCCAGGAAAAATCAGCAACGCTTTTTTTTTGGCCAATTTGGAGAAGATGTGATTACTCGGGAACGGCTCGTAGGATTTTTAGCACGATTCGCTCTAAATGTTCTTTGAGGTACATATTTTAAAATCAGCAACGCTTTTTTTTTGCTAATTTGGAGAAGGTGGTATTACTCGGGAACGGCTCGTAGGATTTTTAGTGTATTTTCCAGGAAAAATCAGCAACGCTTTTTTTGGGCCAATTTGGAGAAGGTGTGATTACTCGGGAACGGCTCGTAGGATTTTTAGTGTATTTTCCAGGAAAAATCAGCAACGCTTTTTTTTTGGCCAATTTGGAGAAGATGTGATTACTCGGGCACGGCTCGTAGGATTTTTAGTGTATTTTCAAGGAAAAATCAGCAACGCTTTTTTTTGGCCAATTTGGAGAAGGTGTGATTACTCGGAAACGGCACGTAGGATTTTTAGTGTATTTTCCAGGAAAAATGTGCAACGCTTTTTTTTTGCCAATTTGGAGAAGATTGGATTACTCGGGAACGGCTCGTAGGATTTTTAGTGTATTTTCCAGGAAAAATCAGCAACGCTTTTTTTTTGGCCAATTTTGAGAAGATGGGATTATTCGGGAACGGCTCGTAGGATTTTTAGTGTATTTTCCAGGAAAAATTAGCAACGCTTTTTTTTGGCCAATTTGGAGAAGATGGGATTACTCGGGAACGGCTCGTAGGTTTTTTAGTGTATTTTCCAGGAAAAATAAGCAACGCTTTTTTTTTGCCAATTTGGAGAAGATGGGATTACTCGGGAACGGCTCGTAGGATTTTTAGTGTATTTTCCAGGAAAAATCAGCAACGCTTTTTTTTGGCCAATTTGGAGAAGATGGGATTACTCGGGAACGGCTCGTAGGATTTTTAGTGTATGTTCCAGGAAAAATCAGCAATTTTTTTTTTTTGGCCAATTTGGAGAAGGTGTGATTACTCGGGAACGGCTCGTAGGATTTTTAGTGTATTTTCCAGAAAAAATTAGCAACGCTTTTATTTGGCCAATTTGGAGAAGATGGGATTACTCGGGAACGGCTCGTAGGATTTTTAGTGTATTTTCCAGGAAAAATCAGCAACGCTTTTTTTTGGCCAATTTGGAGAAGGTGTGATTACTCGGGAACGGCACGTAGGATTTTTAGTGTATTTTCCAGGAAAAATTAGCAACGCTTTTTTTGGCCAATTTTGAGAAGATTGGATTACTCGGGAACGGCTCGTAGGATTTTTAGTGTATTTTCCAGGAAAAATCAGCAACGCTTTTTTTTGGCCAATTTGGAGAAGGTGTGATTACTCGGGAACGGCTCGTAGGATTTTTAGTGTATGTTCCAGGAAAAATCAGCAACGCTTTTTTTTGGCCAATTTGGAGAAGGTGTGATTACTCGGGAACGGCTCGTAGGATTTTTAGTGTATTTTCCAGAAAAAATTAGCAACGCTTTTATTTGGCCAATTTGGAGAAGATGGGATTACTCGGGAACGGCTCGTAGGATTTTTAGTGTATTTTCCAGGAAAAATCAGCAACGCTTTTTTTTGGCCAATTTGGAGAAGGTGTGATTACTCGGGAACGGCACGTAGGATTTTTAGTGTATTTTGCAGGAAAAATTAGCAACGCTTTTTTTTGGCCAATTTGGAGAAGATGGGATTACTTGGGAACGGCTCGTAGGATTTTTAGTGTATGTTCCAGGAAAAATCAGCAACGCTTTTTTTTGGCCAATTTGGAGAAGGTGTGATTACTCGGGAACGGCTCGTAGGATTTTTAGTGTATTTTCCAGAAAAAATTAGCAACGCTTTTATTTGGCCAATTTGGAGAAGATGGGATTACTCGAAGACGGCTCGTAGGATTTTTAGTGTATTTTCCAGGAAAAATCAGCAACGCTTTTTTTTGGCCAATTTGGAGAAGGTGTGATTACTCGGGAACGGCACGTAGGATTTTTAGTGTATTTTCCAGGAAAAATTAGCAACGCTTTTTTTTGGCCAATTTGGAGAAGATTGGATTACTCGGGAACGGCTCGTAGGATTTTTAGTGTATTTTCCAGGAAAAATTAGC
The DNA here is from genome assembly GCA_947311025.1 of Lypha dubia. NCBI lineage: Eukaryota > Metazoa > Arthropoda > Insecta > Diptera > Tachinidae > Lypha > Lypha dubia. The sequence continues at coordinate 29,632,137 of OX371265.1, read as the reverse complement.
AACGCTTTTTTTTGGCCAATTTGGAGAAGGTGTGATTACTCGGGAACGGCTCGTAGCATTTTTAGTGTATTTTCCAGGAAAAATCAGCAACGCTTTTTTTTGGCCAATTTGGAGAAGGTGTGATTACTCGGGAACGGCTCGTAGGATTTTTAGTGTATTTTCCAGGAAAAATCAGCAACGCTTTTTTTTTGGCCAATTTGGAGAAGATGTGATTACTCGGGCACGGCTCGTAGGATTTTTAGTGTATTTTCAATGAAAAATCAGCAACGCTTTTTTTTGGCCAATTTGGAGAAGGTGTGATTACTCGGAAACGGCTCGTAGGATTTTTAGTGTATTTTCCAGGAAAAATGTGCAACGCTTTTTTTTTGCCAATTTGGAGAAGATTGGATTACTCGGGAACGGCTCGTAGGATTTTTAGTGTATTTTCCAGGAAAAATCAGCAACGCTTTTTTTTTGGCCAATTTGGAGAAGATGGGATTATTCGGGAACGGCTCGTAGGATTTTTAGTGTATTTTCCAGGAAAAATCAGCAACGCTTTTTTTTGGCCAATTTGGAGAAGATGGGATTATTCGGGAACGGCTCGTAGGATTTTTAGTGTATTTTCCAGGAAAAATTAGCAACGCTTTTTTTTGGCCAATTTGGAGAAGATGGGATTACTCGGGAACGGCTCGTAGGATTTTTAGTGTATTTTCCAGGAAAAATGTGCACCGCTTTTTTTTTGCCAATTTGGAGAAGATGGGATTACTCGGGAACGGCTCGTAGGATTTTTAGTGTATTTACCAGGAAAAATCAGCAACGCTTTTTTTTGGCCAATTTGGAGCAGATGTGATTACTCGGGAACGGCTCGTAGGATTTTTAGCACGATTCGCTCTAAATGTTCTTTGAGGTACATATTTTAAAATCAGCAACGCTTTTTTTTTGCTAATTTGGAGAAGGTGGTATTACTCGGGAACGGCTCGTAGGATTTTTAGTGTATTTTCCAGGAAAAATCAGCAACGCTTTTTTTTGGCCAATTTGGAGAAGATGTGATTACTCGGGAACGGCTCGTAGGATTTTTAGCACGATTCGCTCTAAATGTTCTTTGAGGTACATATTTTAAAATCAGCAACGCTTTTTTTTTGCTAATTTGGAGAAGGTGGTATTACTCGGGAACGGCTCGTAGGATTTTTAGTGTATTTTCCAGGAAAAATCAGCAACGCTTTTTTTTGGCCAATTTGGAGAAGGTGTGATTACTCGGGAACGGCTCGTAGGATTTTTAGTGTATTTTCCAGGAAAAATCAGCAACGCTTTTTTTTTGGCCAATTTGGAGAAGATGTGATTACTCGGGCACGGCTCGTAGGATTTTTAGTGTATTTTCAAGGAAAAATCAGCAACGCTTTTTTTTGGCCAATTTGGAGAAGGTGTGATTACTCGGAAACGGCTCGTAGGATTTTTAGTGTATTTTCCAGGAAAAATGTGCAACGCTTTTTTTTTGCCAATTTGGAGAAGATTGGATTACTCGGGAACGGCTCGTAGGATTTTTAGTGTATTTTCCAGGAAAAATCAGCAACGCTTTTTTTTTGGCCAATTTGGAGAAGATGGGATTATTCAGGAACGGCTCGTAGGATTTTTAGTGTATTTTCCAGGAAAAATTAGCAACGCTTTTTTTTGGCCAATTTGGAGAAGATGGGATTACTCGGGAACGGCTCGTAGGTTTTTTAGTGTATTTTCCAGGAAAAATAAGCAACGCTTTTTTTTTTGCCAATTTGGAGAAGATGGGATTACTCGGGAACGGCTCGTAGGATTTTTAGTGTATTTTCCAGGAAAAATCAGCAACGCTTTTTTTTGGCCAATTTGGAGAAGATGGGATTACTCGGGAACGGCTCGTAGGATTTTTAGTGTATGTTCCAGGAAAAATCAGCAACGCTTTTTTTTGGCCAATTTGGAGAAGGTGTGATTACTCGGGAACGGCTCGTAGGATTTTTAGTGTATTTTCCAGAAAAAATTAGCAACGCTTTTATTTGGCCAATTTGGAGAAGATGGGATTACTCGGGAACGGCTCGTAGGATTTTTAGTGTATTTTCCAGGAAAAATCAGCAACGCTTTTTTTTGGCCAATTTGGAGAAGGTGTGATTACTCGGGAACGGCACGTAGGATTTTTAGTGTATTTTCCAGGAAAAATTAGCAACGCTTTTTTTTGGCCAATTTGGAGAAGATTTGATTACTCGGGAACGGCTCGTAGGATTTTTAGTGTATTTTCCAGGAAAAATCAGCAACGCTTTTTTTTGGCCAATTTGGAGAAGGTGTGATTACTCGGGAACGGCTCGTAGGATTTTTAGTGTATTTTCCAGAAAAAATTAGCAACGCTTTTATTTGGCCAATTTGGAGAAGATGGGATTACTCGGGAACGGCTCGTAGGATTTTTAGTGTATTTTCCAGGAAAAATCAGCAACGCTTTTTTTTGGCCAATTTGGAGAAGGTGTGATTACTCGGGAACGGCACGTAGGATTTTTAGTGTATTTTCCAGGAAAAATCAGCAACGCTTTTTTTTGGCCAATTTGGAGAAGGTTTGATTACTCGGGAACGGCACGTAGGATTTTTAGTGTATTTTTCAGGAAAAATTAGCAACGCTTTTTTTTGGCCAATTTGGAGAAGATTGGATTACTCGGGAACGGCTCGTAGGATTTTTAGTGTATTTTCCAGGAAAAATCAGCAACGCTTTTTTTTGGCCAATTTGGAGAAGATGGGATTACTCGGGAACGGCTCGTAGGATTTTTAGTGTATGTTCCAGGAAAAATCAGCAACGCTTTTTTTTGGCCAATTTGGAGAAGGTGTGATTACTCGGGAACGGCTCGTAGGATTTTTAGTGTATTTTCCAGAAAAAATTAGCAACGCTTTTATTTGGCCAATTTGGAGAAGATGGGATTACTCGGGAACGGCTCGTAGGATTTTTAGTGTATTTTCCAGGAAAAATCAGCAACGCTTTTTTTTGGCCAATTTGGAGAAGGTGTGATTACTCGGGAACGGCACGTAGGATTTTTAGTGTATTTTCCAGGAAAAATTAGCAACGCTTTTTTTTGGCCAATTTGGAGAAGATGGGATTACTTGGGAACGGCTCGTAGGATTTTTAGTGTATGTTCCAGGAAAAATCAGCAACGCTTTTTTTTGGCCAATTTGGAGAAGGTGTGATTACTCGGGAACGGCTCGTAGGATTTTTAGTGTATTTTCCAGAAAAAATTAGCAACGCTTTTATTTGGCCAATTTGGAGAAGATGGGATTACTCGGGAACGGCTCGTAGGATTTTTAGTGTATTTTCCAGGAAAAATCAGCAACGCTTTTTTTTGGCCAATTTGGAGAAGGTGTGATTACTCGGGAACGGCACGTAGGATATTTAGTGTATTTTCCAGGAAAAATTAGCAACGCTTTTTTTTGGCCAATTTGGAGAAGATTGGATTACTCGGGAACGGCTCGTAGGATTTTTAGTGTATTTTCCAGGAAAAATTAGCAACGCTTTTTTTTGGCCAATTTGGAGAAGGTGTGATTACTCGGGAACGGCTCGTAGCATTTTTAGTGTATTTTCCAGGAAAAATCAGCAACGCTTTTTTTTGGCCAATTTGGAGAAGGTGTGATTACTCGGGAACGGCTCGTAGGATTTTTAGTGTATTTTCCAGGAAAAATCAGCAACGCTTTTTTTTTGGCCAATTTGGAGAAGATGTGATTACTCGGGCACGGCTCGTAGGATTTTTAGTGTATTTTCAAGGAAAAATCAGAACGCTTTTTTTTTGGCCAATTTGGAGAAGATGGGATTATTCGGGAACGGCTCGTAGGATTTTTAGTGTATTTTCCAGGAAAAATTAGCAACGCTTTTTTTTGGCCAATTTGGAGAAGATGGGATTACTCGGGAACGGCTCGTAGGTTTTTTAGTGTATTTTCCAGGAAAAATAAGCAACGCTTTTTTTTTGCCAATTTGGAGAAGATGGGATTACTCGGGAACGGCTCGTAGGATTTTTAGTGTATTTTCCAGGAAAAATCAGCAACGCTTTTTTTTGGCCAATTTGGAGAAGATGGGATTATTCGGGAACGGCTCGTAGGATTTTTAGTGTATTTTCCAGGAAAAATTAGCAACGCTTTTTTTTTGGCCAATTTGGAGAAGATGGGATTACTCGGGAACGGCTCGTAGGATTTTTAGTGTATTTTCCAGGAAAAATGTGCAACGCTTTTTTTTTGCCAATTTGGAGAAGATGGGATTACTCGGGAACGGCTCGTAGGATTTTTAGTGTATTTTCCAGGAAAAATCAGCAACGCTTTTTTTTGGCCAATTTGGAGAAGATGTGATTACTCGGGAACGGCTCGTAGGATTTTTAGCACGATTCGCTCTAAATGTTCTTTGAGGTACATATTTTAAAATCAGCAATGCTTTTTTTTTGCTAATTTGGAGAAGGTGGTATTACTCGGGAACGGCTCGTAGGATTTTTAGTGTATTTTCCAGGAAAAATCAGCAACGCTTTTTTTTTGGCCAATTTGGAGAAGATGTGATTACTCGGGAACGGCTCGTAGGATTTTTAGCACGATTCGCTCTAAATGTTCTTTGAGGTACATATTTTAAAATCAGCAACGCTTTTTTTTGCTAATTTGGAGAAGGTGGTATTACTCGGGAACGGCTCGTAGGATTTTTAGTGTATTTTCCAGGAAAAATCAGCAACGCTTTTTTTTGGCCAATTTGGAGAAGGTGTGATTACTCGGGAACGGCTCGTAGGATTTTTAGTGTATTTTCCAGGAAAAATCAGCAACGCTTTTTTTTTGGCCAATTTGGAGAAGATGTGATTACTCGGGCACGGCTCGTAGGATTTTTAGTGTATTTTCAAGGAAAAATCAGCAACGCTTTTTTTTGGCCAATTTGGAGAAGGTGTGATTACTCGGAAACGGCTCGTAGGATTTTTAGTGTATTTTCCAGGAAAAATGTGCAACGCTTTTTTTTTGCCAATTTGGAGAAGATTGGATTACTCGGGAACGGCTCGTAGGATTTTTATTGTATTTTCCAGGAAAAATCAGCAACGCTTTTTTTTTGGCCAATTTGGAGAAGATGGGATTATTCGGGAACGGCTCGTAGGATTTTTAGTGTATTTTCCAGGAAAAATTAGCAACGCTTTTTTTTTGGCCAATTTGGAGAAGATGGGATTACTCGGGAACGGCTCGTAGGTTTTTTAGTGTATTTTCCAGGAAAAATAAGCAACGCTTTTTTTTTTGCCAATTTGGAGAAGATGGGATTACTCGGGAACGGCTCGTAGGATTTTTAGTGTATTTTCCAGGAAAAATCAACAACGCTTTTTTTTGGCCAATTTGGAGAAGATGGGATTACTCGGGCACGGCTCGTAGGATTTTTAGTGTATTTTCAAGGAAAAATCAGCAACGCTTTTTTTTGGCCAATTTGGAGAAGGTGTGATTACTCGGAAACGGCTCGTAGGATTTTTAGTGTATTTTCCAGGAAAAATGTGCAACGCTTTTTTTTGGCCAATTTGGAGAAGATTGGATTACTCGGGAACGGCTCGTAGGATTTTTAGTGTATTTTCCAGGAAAAATTAGCAACGCTTTTTTTTGGCCAATTTGGAGAAGGTGTGATTACTCGGGAACGGCTCGTAGCATTTTTAGTGTATTTTCCAGGAAAAATCAGCAACGCTTTTTTTTGGCCAATTTGGAGAAGGTGTGATTACTCGGGAACGGCTCGTAGGATTTTTAGTGTATTTTCCAGGAAAAATCAGCAACGCTTTTTTTTTGGCCAATTTGGAGAAGATGTGATTACTCGGGCACGGCTCGTAGGATTTTTAGTGTATTTTCAAGGAAAAATCAGCAACGCTTTTTTTTGGCCAATTTGGAGAAGGTGTGATTACTCGGAAACGGCTCGTAGGATTTTTAGTGTATTTTCCAGGAAAAATGTGCAACGCTTTTTTTTTGCCAATTTGGAGAAGATTGGATTACTCGGGAACGGCTCGTAGGATTTTTAGTGTATTTTCCAGGAAAAATCAGCAACGCTTTATTTTTGGCCAATTTGGAGAAGATGGGATTATTCGGGAACGGCTCGTAGGATTTTTAGTGTATTTTCCAGGAAAAATTAGCAACGCTTTTTTTTGGCCAATTTGGAGAAGATGGGATTACTCGGGAACGGCTCGTAGGTTTTTTAGTGTATTTTCCAGGAAAAATAAGCAACGCTTTTTTTTTTGCCAATTTGGAGAAGATGGGATTACTCGGGAACGGCTCGTAGGATTTTTAGTGTATTTTCCAGGAAAAATCAGCAACGCTTTTTTTTGGCCAATTTGGAGAAGGTGTGATTACTCGGGAACGGCTCGTAGGATTTTTAGTGTATTTTCCAGGAAAAATCAGCAACGCTTTTTTTTTGGCCAATTTGGAGAAGATGTGATTACTCGGGCACGGCTCGTAGGATTTTTAGTGTATTTTCAAGGAAAAATCAGCAACGCTTTTTTTTGGCCAATTTGGAGAAGGTGTGATTACTCGGAAACGGCTCGTAGGATTTTTAGTGTATTTTCCAGGAAAAATGTGCAACGCTTTTTTTTTGCCAATTTGGAGAAGATTGGATTACTCGGGAACGGCTCGTAGGATTTTTATTGTATTTTCCAGGAAAAATCAGCAACGCTTTTTTTTTGGCCAATTTGGAGAAGATGGGATTATTCGGGAACGGCTCGTAGGATTTTTAGTGTATTTTCCAGGAAAAATTAGCAACGCTTTTTTTTTGGCCAATTTGGAGAAGATGGGATTACTCGGGAACGGCTCGTAGGTTTTTTAGTGTATTTTCCAGGAAAAATAAGCAACGCTTTTTTTTTTGCCAATTTGGAGAAGATGGGATTACTCGGGAACGGCTCGTAGGATTTTTAGTGTATTTTCCAGGAAAAATCAACAACGCTTTTTTTTGGCCAATTTGGAGAAGATGGGATTACTCGGGCACGGCTCGTAGGATTTTTAGTGTATTTTCAAGGAAAAATCAGCAACGCTTTTTTTTGGCCAATTTGGAGAAGGTGTGATTACTCGGAAACGGCTCGTAGGATTTTTAGTGTATTTTCCAGGAAAAATGTGCAACGCTTTTTTTTGGCCAATTTGGAGAAGATTGGATTACTCGGGAACGGCTCGTAGGATTTTTAGTGTATTTTCCAGGAAAAATTAGCAACGCTTTTTTTTGGCCAATTTGGAGAAGGTGTGATTACTCGGGAACGGCTCGTAGCATTTTTAGTGTATTTTCCAGGAAAAATCAGCAACGCTTTTTTTTGGCCAATTTGGAGAAGGTGTGATTACTCGGGAACGGCTCGTAGGATTTTTAGTGTATTTTCCAGGAAAAATCAGCAACGCTTTTTTTTTGGCCAATTTGGAGAAGATGTGATTACTCGGGCACGGCTCGTAGGATTTTTAGTGTATTTTCAAGGAAAAATCAGCAACGCTTTTTTTTGGCCAATTTGGAGAAGGTGTGATTACTCGGAAACGGCTCGTAGGATTTTTAGTGTATTTTCCAGGAAAAATGTGCAACGCTTTTTTTTTGCCAATTTGGAGAAGATTGGATTACTCGGGAACGGCTCGTAGGATTTTTAGTGTATTTTCCAGGAAAAATCAGCAACGCTTTATTTTTGGCCAATTTGGAGAAGATGGGATTATTCGGGAACGGCTCGTAGGATTTTTAGTGTATTTTCCAGGAAAAATTAGCAACGCTTTTTTTTGGCCAATTTGGAGAAGATGGGATTACTCGGGAACGGCTCGTAGGTTTTTTAGTGTATTTTCCAGGAAAAATAAGCAACGCTTTTTTTTTTGCCAATTTGGAGAAGATGGGATTACTCGGGAACGGCTCGTAGGATTTTTAGTGTATTTTCCAGGAAAAATCAGCAACGCTTTTTTTTGGCCAATTTGGAGAAGATGGGATTATTCGGGAACGGCTCGTAGGATTTTTAGTGTATTTTCCAGGAAAAATTAGCAACGCTTTTTTTTTGGCCAATTTGGAGAAGATGGGATTACTCGGGAACGGCTCGTAGGATTTTTAGTGTATTTTCCAGGAAAAATGTGCAACGCTTTTTTTTTGCCAATTTGGAGAAGATGGGATTACTCGGGAACAGCTCGTAGGATTTTTAGTGTATTTTCCAGGAAAAATCAGCAACGCTTTTTTTTGGCCAATTTGGAGAAGATGTGATTACTCGGGAACGGCTCGTAGGATTTTTAGCACGATTCGCTCTAAATGTTCTTTGAGGTACATATTTTAAAATCAGCAACGCTTTTTTTTTGCTAATTTGGAGAAGGTGGTATTACTCGGGAACGGCTCGTAGGATTTTTAGTGTATTTTCCAGGAAAAATCAGCAACGCTTTTTTTTTGGCCAATTTGGAGAAGATGTGATTACTCGGGAACGGCTCGTAGGATTTTTAGCACGATTCGCTCTAAATGTTCTTTGAGGTACATATTTTAAAATCAGCAACGCTTTTTTTTTGCTAATTTGGAGAAGGTGGTATTACTCGGGAACGGCTCGTAGGATTTTTAGTGTATTTTCCAGGAAAAATCAGCAACGCTTTTTTTTGGCCAATTTGGAGAAGGTGTGATTACTCGGGAACGGCTCGTAGGATTTTTAGTGTATTTTCCAGGAAAAATCAGCAACGCTTTTTTTTGGCCAATTTGGAGAAGATGTGATAACTCGGGCACGGCTCGTAGGATTTTTAGTGTATTTTCAAGGAAAAATCAGCAACGCTTTTTTTTGGCCAATTTGGAGAAGGTGTGATTATTCGGAAACGGCTCGTAGGATTTTTAGTGTATTTTCCAGGAAAAATGTGCAAGGTTTTTTTTTTGCCAATTTGGAGAAGATTGGAATACTCGGGAACGGCTCGTAGGATTTTTAGTGTATTTTCCAGGAAAAATCAGCAACGCTTTTTTTTTGGCCAATTTGGAGAAGATGGGATTATTCGGGAACGGCTCGTAGGATTTTTAGTGTATATTCCAGGAAAAATTAGCAACGCTTTTTTTTGGCCAATTTGGAGAAGATGGGATTACTCGGGAACGGCTCGTAGGTTTTTTAGTGTATTTTCCAGGAAAAATAAGCAACGCTTTTTTTTTTTCCAAATTGGAGAAGATGGGATTACTCGGGAACGGCTCGTAGGATTTTTAGTGTATTTTCCAGGAAAAATCAGCAACGCTTTTTTTTGGCCAATTTGGAGAAGATGGGATTACTCGGGAACGGCTCGTAGGATTTTTAGTGTATGTTCCAGGAAAAATCAGCAACGCTTTTTTTTGGCCAATTTGGAGAAGGTGTGATTACTCGGGAACGGCTCGTAGGATTTTTAGTGTATTTTCCAGAAAAAATTAGCAACGCTTTTATTTGGCCAATTTGGAGAAGATGGGATTACTCGGGAACGGCTCGTAGGATTTTTAGTGTATTTTCCAGGAAAAATCAGCAACGCTTTTTTTTGGCCAATTTGGAGAAGGTGTGATTACTCGGGAACGGCACGTAGGATTTTTAGTGTATTTTCCAGGAAAAATTAGCAACGCTTTTTTTTGGCCAATTTGGAGAAGATTGGATTACTCGGGAACGGCTCGTAGGATTTTTAGTGTATTTTCCAGGAAAAATCAGCAACGCTTTTTTTTGGCCAATTTGGAGAAGGTGTGATTACTCGGGAACGGCTCGTAGGATTTTTAGTGTATTTTCCAGAAAAAATTAGCAACGCTTTTATTTGGCCAATTTGGAGAAGATGGGATTACTCGGGAACGGCTCGTAGGATTTTTAGTGTATTTTCCAGGAAAAATCAGCAACGCTTTTTTTTGGCCAATTTGGAGAAGGTGTGATTACTCGGGAACGGCACGTAGGATTTTTAGTGTATTTTCCAGGAAAAATCAGCAACGCTTTTTTTTGGCCAATTTGGAGAAGGTTTGATTACTCGGGAACGGCACGTAGGATTTTTAGTGTATTTTCCAGGAAAAATTAGCAACGCTTTTTTTTGGCCAATTTGGAGAAGATTGGATTACTCGGGAACGGCTCGTAGGATTTTTAGTGTATTTTCCAGGAAAAATCAGCAACGCTTTTTTTTGGCCAATTTGGAGAAGATGGGATTACTCGGGAACGGCTCGTAGGATTTTTAGTGTATGTTCCAGGAAAAATCAGCAACGCTTTTTTTTGGCCAATTTGGAGAAGGTGTGATTACTCGGGAACGGCTCGTAGGATTTTTAGTGTATTTTCCAGAAAAAATTAGCAACGCTTTTATTTGGCCAATTTGGAGAAGATGGGATTACTCGGGAACGGCTCGTAGGATTTTTAGTGTATTTTCCAGGAAAAATCAGCAACGCTTTTTTTTGGCCAATTTGGAGAAGGTGTGATTACTCGGGAACGGCACGTAGGATTTTTAGTGTATTTTCCAGGAAAAATTAGCAACGCTTTTTTTTGGCCAATTTGGAGAAGATGGGATTACTTGGGAACGGCTCGTAGGATTTTTAGTGTATGTTCCAGGAAAAATCAGCAACGCTTTTTTTTGGCCAATTTGGAGAAGGTGTGATTACTCGGGAACGGCTCGTAGGATTTTTAGTGTATTTTCCAGAAAAAATTAGCAACGCTTTTATTTGGCCAATTTGGAGAAGATGGGATTACTCGGGAACGGCTCGTAGGATTTTTAGTGTATTTTCCAGGAAAAATCAGCAACGCTTTTTTTGGCCAATTTGGAGAAGGTGTGATTACTCGGGAACGGCACGTAGGATTTTTAGTGTATTTTCCAGGAAAAATTAGCAACGCTTTTTTTTGGCCAATTTGGAGAAGATTGGATTACTCGGGAACGGCTCGTAGGATTTTTAGTGTATTTTCCAGGAAAAATTAGCAACGCTTTTTTTTGGCCAATTTGGAGAAGGTGTGATTACTCGGGAACGGCTCGTAGCATTTTTAGTGTATTTTCCAGGAAAAATCAGCAACGCTTTTTTTTGGCCAATTTGGAGAAGGTGTGATTACTCGGGAACGGCTCGTAGGATTTTTAGTGTATTTTCCAGGAAAAATCAGCAACGCTTTTTTTTTGGCCAATTTGGAGAAGATGTGATTACTCGGGCACGGCTCGTAGGATTTTTAGTGTATTTTCAAGGAAAAATCAGCAACGCTTTTTTTTGGCCAATTTGGAGAAGGTGTGATTACTCGGAAACGGCTCGTAGGATTTTTAGTGTATTTTCCAGGAAAAATTAGCAACGCTTTTTTTTTGGCCAATTTGGAGAAGATGGGATTACTCGGGAACGGCTCGTAGGATTTTTAGTGTATTTTCCAGGAAAAATGTGCAACGCTTTTTTTTGCCAATTTGGAGAAGATGGGATTACTCGGGAACGGCTCGTAGGATTTTTAGTGTATTTTCCAGGAAAAATCAGCAACGCTTTTTTTTGGCCAATTTGGAGAAGATGTGATTACTCGGGAACGGCTCGTAGGATTTTTAGCACGATTCGCTCTAAATGTTCTTTGAGGTACATATTTTAAAATCAGCAACGCTTTTTTTTTGCTAATTTGGAGAAGGTGGTATTACTCGGGAACGGCTCGTAGGATTTTTAGTGTATTTTCCAGGAAAAATCAGCAACGCTTTTTTTTGGCCAATTTGGAGAAGATGTGATTACTCGGGAACGGCTCGTAGGATTTTTAGCACGATTCGCTCTAAATGTTCTTTGAGGTACATATTTTAAAATCAGCAACGCTTTTTTTTGCTAATTTGGAGAAGGTGGTATTACTCGGGAACGGCTCGTAGGATTTTTAGTGTATTTTCCAGGAAAAATCAGCAACGCTTTTTTTTGGCCAATTTGGAGAAGATGGGAGTACTCGGGAACGGCTCGTAGGATTTTTAGTGTATTTTCTAGGAAAAATCAGCAACGCTTTTTTTTGGCCAATTTGGAGATGGTGTGATTACTCGGGAACGGCTCGTAGGATTTTTAGTGTATTTTCCAGGAAAAATCAGCAACGCTTTTTTTTGGCCAATTTGGAGAAGATGGGATTACTCGGGAACGGCTCGTAGGATTTTTAGTGTATTTTCCAGGAAAAATCAGCAACGCTTTTTTTTTGGCCAATTTGGAGAAGGTGTGATTACTCGGGAACGGCTCGTATGATTTTTAGTGTATTTTCCAGGAAAAATCTGCAACGCTTTTTTTTTGGCCAATTTGGAGAAGATGGGATTACTCGGGAACGGCTCGTAGGTTTTTTAGTGTATTTTCCACGAAAAATCAGCAACGTCTTATATTTGGCCAATTTGGAGAAGATGTGATTACTCGGGAACGGCTCGTAGGATTTTTAGCACGATTCGCTCTAAATGTTCTTTGAGGTACATATTTTAAAATCAGCAACGCTTTTTTTTTGGCCAATTTGAAAAGATGTGATTACTCGGGAACGGCTCGTAGGATTTTTAGTGTATTTTCCAGGAAAAATTAGCAACGCTTTTCTTTTGCCAATTTGGAGAAGATGGGATTACTCGGGAACGGCTCGTAGGTTTTTTAGTGTATTTTCCAGGAAAAATCAGCAACGCTTTTTTTTGGCCAATTTGGAGAAGATGGGATTATTCGGGAACGGCTCGTAGGATTTTTAGTGTATTTTCCAGGAAAAATTAGCAACGCTTTTTTTTGGCCAATTTGGAGAAGATGGGATTACTCGGGAACGGCTCGTAGGTTTTTTAGTGTATTTTCCAGGAAAAATAAGCAACGCTTTTTTTTTTTGCCAATTTGGAGAAGATGGGATTACTCGGGAACGGCTCGTAGGATTTTTAGTGTATTTTCCAGGAAAAATCAGCAACGCTTTTTTTTGGCCAATTTGGAGAAGATGGGATTATTCGGGAACGGCTCGTAGGATTTTTAGTGTATTTTCCAGGAAAAATTAGCAACGCTTTTTTTTTGGCCAATTTGGAGAAGATGGGATTACTCGGGAACGGCTCGTAGGATTTTTAGTGTATTTTCCAGGAAAAATGTGCAACGCTTTTTTTTTGCCAATTTGGAGAAGATAGGATTACTCGGGAACGGCTCGTAGGATTTTTAGTGTATTTTCCAGGAAAAATCAGCAACGCATTTTTTTTGGCCAATTTGGAGAAGATGTGATTACTCGGGAACGGCTCGTAGGATTTTTAGCACGATTCGCTCTAAATGTTCTTTGAGGTACATATTTTAAAATCAGCAACGCTTTTTTTTTTGCTAATTTGGAGAAGGTGGTATTACTCGGGAACGGCTCGTAGGATTTTTAGTGTATTTTCCAGGAAAAATCAGCAACGCTTTTTTTTTGGCCAATTTGGAGAAGATGTGATTACTCGGGAACGGCTCGTAGGATTTTTAGCACGATTCGCTCTAAATGTTCTTTGAGGTACATATTTTAAAATCAGCAACGCTTTTTTTTTGCTAATTTGGAGAAGGTGGTATTACTCGGGAACGGCTCGTAGGATTTTTAGTGTATTTTCCAGGAAAAATCAGCAACGCTTTTTTTTGGCCAATTTGGAGAAGGTGTGATTACTCGGGAACAACTCGTAGGATTTTTAGTGTATTTTCCAGGAAAAAATAGCAACGCTTTTTTTTTGGCCAATTTGGAGAAGATGGGATTACTCGGGAACGGCTCGTAGGATTTTTAGTGTATTTTCCAGGAAAAATTAGCAACGCTTTTTTTTGGCCAATTTGGAGAAGGTGTGATTACTCGGGAACGGCTCGTAGGATTTTTAGTGTATTTTCCAGGAAAAATCAGCAACGCTTTTTTTTGGCCAATTTGGAGAAGATGGGAGTACTCGGGAACGGCTCGTAGGATTTTTAGTGTATTTTCTAGGAAAAATCAGCAACGCTTTTTTTTGGCCAATTTGGAGAAGGTGTGATTACTCGGGAACGGCTCGTAGGATTTTTAGTGTATTTTCCAGGAAAAATCAGCAACGCTTTTTTTTTGGCCAATTTGGAGAAGATGGGATTACTCGGGAACGGCTCGTAGGATTTTTAGTGTATTTTCCAGGAAAAATCAGCAACGCTTTTTTTTTGGCCAATTTGGAGAAGGTGTGATTACTCGGGAACGGCTCGTAGGATTTTTAGTGTATTTTCCAGGAAAAATCAGCAACGCTTTTTTTTGGCCAATTTGGAGAAGATGGGATTACTCGGGAACGGCTCGTAGGTTTTTTAGTGTATTTTCCACGAAAAATCAGCAACGCTTTTTTTTTGGCCAATTTGGAGAAGATGTGATTACTCGGGAACGGCTCGTAGGATTTTTAGTGTATTTTCCAGGAAAAATGTGCAACGCTTTTTTTTGCCAATTTGGAGAAGATGGGATTACTCGGGAACGGCTCGTAGGATTTTTAGTGTATTTTCCAGGAAAAATCAGCAACGCTTTTTTTTTGGCCAATTTGGAGAAGATGTGATTACTCGGGAACGGCTCGTAAGATTTTTAGCACGATTCGCTCTAAATGTTCTTTGAGGTACATATTTTAAAATCAGCAACGCTTTTTTTTTGCTAATTTGGAGAAGGTGGTATTACTCGGGAACGGCTCGTAGGATTTTTAGTGTATTTTCCAGGAAAAATCAGCAACGCTTTTTTTTTGGCCAATTTGGAGAAGATGTGATTACTCGGGAACGGCTCGTAGGATTTTTAGTACGATTCGCTCTAAATGTTCTTTGAGGTACATATATTAAAATCAGCAACGCTTTTTTTTGCTAATTTGGAGAAGGTGGTATTACTCGGGAACGGCTCGTAGGATTTTTAGTGTATTTTCCAGGAAAAATCAGCAACGCTTTTTCTTTGCCAATTTGGAGAAGGTGTGATTACTCGGGAACGGCTCGTAGGATTTTTAGTGTATTTTCCAGGAAAAATTAGCAACGCTTTTTTTTGGCCAATTTGGAGAAGGTGTGATTACTCGGGAACGGCTCGTAGGATTTTTAGTGTATTTTCCAGGAAAAATCAGCAACGCTTTTTTTTGGCCAATTTGGAGAAGATGGGAGTACTCGGGAACGGCTCGTAGGATTTTTAGTGTATTTTCTAGGAAAAATCAGCAACGCTTTTTTTTGGCCAATTTGGAGAAGGTGTGATTACTCGGGAACGGCTCGTAGGATTTTTAGTGTATTTTCCAGGAAAAATCAGCAACGCTTTTTTTTGGCCAATTTGGAGAAGATGGGATTACTCGGGAACGGCTCGTAGGATTTTTAGTGTATTTTCCAGGAAAAATCAGCAACGCTTTTTTTTTGGCCAATTTGGAGAAGGTGTGATTACTCGGGAACGGCTCGTAGGATTTTTAGTGTATTTTCCAGGAAAAATCAGCAACGCTTTTTTTTTGGCCAATTTGGAGAAGATGGGATTACTCGGGAACGGCTCGTAGGTTTTTTAGTGTATTTTCCACGAAAAATCAGCAACGCTTTTTTTTGGCCAATTTGGAGAATATGGGATTACTCGGGAACGGCTCGTAGGATTTTTAGTGTATTTTCCAGAAAAAATCAGCAACGCTTTTTTTTGGCCAATTTGGAGAAGGTGTGATTACTCGGGAACGGCTCGTAGGATTTTTTGTGTATTTTCCAGGAAAAATCAGCAACGCTTTTTTTTGGCCAATTTAAAGAAGATGGGATTACTCGGGAACGGCTCGTAGGATTTTTAGTGTATTTTCCAGGAAAAATCAGCAACGCTTTTTTTTTGGCCAATTTGGAGAAGGTGTGATTACTCGGGAACGGCTCGTAGGATTTTTAGTGTATTTTCCAGGAAAAATCAGCAACGCTTTTTTTTTGGCCAATTTGGAGAAGATGGGATTACTCGGGAACGGCTCGTAGGTTTTTTAGTGTATTTTCCACGAAAAATCAGCAACGCTTTTTTTTGGCCAATTTGGAGAAGATGGGATTACTCGGGAACGGCTCGTAGGATTTTTAGTGTATTTTCCAGAAAAAATCAGCAACGCTTTTTTTTGGCCAATTTGGAGAAGGTGTGATTACTCGGGAACGGCTCGTAGGATTTTTAGTGTATTTTCCAGGAAAAATCAGCAACGCTTTTTTTTTGGCCAATTTGGAGAAGATGGGATTACTCGGGAACGGCTCGTAGGATTTTTAGTGTATTTTCCAGGAAAAATCAGCAACGCTTTTTTTTGGCCAATTTGGAGAAGGTGTGATTACTCGGGAACGGCTCGTAGGATTTTTAGTGTATTTTCCAGGAAAAATCAGCAACGCTTTTTTTTTTGGCCAATTTGGAGAAGATGGGATTACTCGGGAACGGCTCGTAGGTTTTTTAGTGTATTTTCCACGAAAAATCAGCAACGCTTTTTTTGGCCAATTTGGAGAAGATGGGATTACTCGGGAACGGCTCGTAGGATTTTTAGTGTATTTTCCAGAAAAAATCAGCAACGCTTTTTTTTGGCCAATTTGGAGAAGGTGTGATTACTCGGGAACGGCTCGTAGGATTTTTAGTGTATTTTCCAGGAAAAATCAGCAACGCTTTTTTTTGCCAATTTGGAGAAGGTGTGATTACTCGGGAACGGCTCGTAGGATTTTTAGTATATTTTCCAGGAAAAATCAGCAACGCTTTTTTTTGGCCAATTTGGAGAAGGTGTGATTACTCGGGAACGGCTCGTAGGAGTTTTAGTGTATTTTCCAGGAAAAATCAGCAACGCTTTTTTTTGGCCAATTTGGAGAAGGTGGGATGACTCGGGCACGGCTCGTAGGATTTTTAGTGTATTTTCCAGGAAAAATGTGCAACGCTTTTTTTTGCCAATTTGGAGAAGATGGGATTACTCGGGAACGGCTCGTAGGATTTTTAGTGTATTTTCCAGGAAAAATCAGCAACGCTTTTTTTTGGCCAATTTGGAGAAGGTGTGATTACTCGGGAACGGCTCGTAGGATTTTTAGTGTATTTTCCAGGAAAAATCAGCAACGCTTTTTTTTGGCCAATTTGGAGAAGGTGGGATGACTCGGGCACGGCTCGTAGGATTTTTAGTGTATTTTCCAGGAAAAATGTGCAACGCTTTTTTTTGCCAATTTGGAAAAGATGGGATTACTCGGGAACGGCTCGTAGGATTTTTAGTGTATTTTCCAGGAAAAATCAGCAACGCTTTTTTTTGGCCAATTTGGAGAAGGTGTGATTACTCGGAAACGGCACGTAGGATTTTTAGTGTATTTTCCAGGAAAAACTAGCAACGCTTTTTTTTGGCCAATTTGGAGAAGATTGGATTACTCGGGAACGGCTCGTAGGATTTTTAGTGTATTTTCCAGGAAAAATTAGCAACGCTTTTTTTTGGCCAATTTGGAGAAGGTGTGGTTACTCGGGAACGGCTCGTAGGATTTTTAGTGTATTTTCCAGGAAAAATCAGCAACGCTTTTTTTTGGCCAATTTGGAGAAGGTGGGATTACTCGGGAACGGCTCGTAGGATTTTTAGTGTATTTTCCAGGAAAAATCAGCAACGCTTTTTTTTGGCCAATTTGGAGAAGGTGGGATTACTCGGGAACGGCTCGTAGGATTTTTAGTGTATTTTCCAGGAAAAATCAGCAACGCTTTTTTTTGCTAATTTGGAGAAGATGGGATTACTCGGGAACGGCTCGTAGGATTTTTAGTGTATTTTCCAGGAAAAATCAGCAACGCTTTTTTTTTGGCCAATTTGGAGAAGATGGGATTACTCGGGAACGGCTCGTAGGATTTTTAGTGTATTTTCCAGAAAAAATCAGCAACGCTTTTTTTTGGCCAATTTGGAGAAGGTGTGATTACTCGGGAACGGCTCGTAGGATTTTTAGTGTATTTTCCAGGAAAAATCAGCAACGCTTTTTTTTTGGCCAATTTGGAGAAGATGGGATTACTCGGGAACGGCTCGTAGGATTTTTAGTGTATTTTCCAGGAAAAATCAGCAACGCTTTTTTTTGGCCAATTTGGAGAAGGTGTGATTACTCGGGAACGGCTCGTAGGATTTTTAGTGTATTTTCCAGGAAAAATCAGCAACGCTTTTTTTTTTGGCCAATTTGGAGAAGATGGGATTACTCGGGAACGGCTCGTAGGTTTTTTAGTGTATTTTCCACGAAAAATCAGCAACGCTTTTTTTGGCCAATTTGGAGAAGGTGTGATTACTCGGGAACGGCTCGTAGGATTTTTAGTGTATTTTCCAGAAAAAATCAGCAACGCTTTTTTTTGGCCAATTTGGAGAAGGTGTGATTACTCGGGAACGGCTCGTAGGATTTTTAGTGTATTTTCCAGGAAAAATCAGCAACGCTTTTTTTTGCCAATTTGGAGAAGGTGTGATTACTCGGGAACGGCTCGTAGGATTTTTAGTATATTTTCCAGGAAAAATCAGCAACGCTTTTTTTTTGGCCAATTTGGAGAAGGTGTGATTACTCGGGAACGGCTCGTAGGATTTTTAGTGTATTTTCCAGGAAAAATCAGCAACGCTTTTTTTTTTGGCCAATTTGGAGAAGGTGGGATTACTCGGGCACGGCTCGTAGGATTTTTAGTGTATTTTCCAGGAAAAATGTGCAACGCTTTTTTTTGCCAATTTGGAGAAGATGGGATTACTCGGGAACGGCTCGTAGGATTTTTAGTGTATTTTCCAGGAAAAATCAGCAACGCTTTTTTTTGGCCAATTTGGAGAAGATGTGATTACTCGGGAACGGCTCGTAGGATTTTTAGTGTATTTTCCAGAAAAAATTAGCAACTCTTTTATTTGGCCAATTTGGAGAAGATGGGATTACTCGGGAACGGCTCGTAGGATTTTTAGTGTATTTTCCAGGAAAAATCAGCAACGCTTTTTTTTGGCCAATTTGGAGAAGGTGTGATTACTCGGGAACGGCACGTAGGATTTTTAGTGTATTTTCCAGGAAAAACTAGCAACGCTTTTTTTTGGCCAATTTGGAGAAGATTGGATTACTCGGGAACGGCTCGTAGGATTTTTAGTGTATTTTCCAGGAAAAATTAGCAACGCTTTTTTTTGGCCAATTTGGAGAAGGTGTGATTACTCGGGAACGGCTCGTAGGATTTTTAGTGTATTTTCCAGGAAAAATCAGCAACGCTTTTTTTTGGCCAATTTGGAGAAGGTGGGATTACTCGGGAACGGCTCGTAGGATTTTTAGTGTATTTTCCAGGAAAAATCAGCAACGCTTTTTTTTGGCCAATTTGGAGAAGGTGGGATTACTCGGGAACGGCTCGTAGGATTTTTAGTGTATTTTCCAGGAAAAATCAGCAACGCTTTTTTTTGCTAATTTGGAGAAGATGGGATTACTCGGGAACGGCTCGTAGGATTTTTAGTGTATTTTCCAGGAAAAATCAGCAACGCTTTTTTTTTGGCCAATTTGGAGAAGGTGTGATTACTCGGGAACGGCTCGTAGGATTTTTAGTGTATTTTCCAGGAAAAATCAGCAACGCTTTTTTTTGGCCAATTTGGAGAAGATGGGATTACTCGGGAACGGCTCGTAGGATTTTTAGTGTATTTTCCAGGAAAAATCCGCATCGCTTTTTATTGGCCAATTTGGAGAAGGTGTGATTACTCGGGAACGGCTCGTAGGATTTTTAGTGTATTTTCCAGAAAAAATTAGCAACGCTTTTATTTGGCCAATTTGGAGAAGATGGGATTACTCGGGAACGGCTCGTAGGATTTTTAGTGTATTTTCCAGGAAAAATCAGCAACGCTTTTTTTTGGCCAATTTGGAGAAGGTGTGATTACTCGGGAACGGCACGTAGGATTTTTAGTATATTTTCCAGGAAAAAATAGCAACGCTTTTTTTTGGCCAATTTGGAGAAGATTGGATTACTCGGGAACGGCTCGTAGGATTTTTAGTGTATTTTCCAGGAAAAATTAGCAACGCTTTTTTTTGGCCAATTTGGAGAAGGTGTGATTACTCGGGAACGGCTCGTAGCATTTTTAGTGTATTTTCCAGGAAAAATCAGCAACGCTTTTTTTTGGCCAATTTGGAGAAGGTGTGATTACTCGGGAACGGCTCGTAGGATTTTTAGTGTATTTTCCAGGAAAAATCAGCAACGCTTTTTTTTTTGGCCAATTTGGAGAAGATGTGATTACTCGGGCACGGCTCGTAGG
The DNA here is from genome assembly GCA_947311025.1 of Lypha dubia. Classification (NCBI taxonomy): domain Eukaryota; kingdom Metazoa; phylum Arthropoda; class Insecta; order Diptera; family Tachinidae; genus Lypha; species Lypha dubia. Next base: position 29,612,187 of record OX371265.1, on the reverse strand, counting down.
ATTTTTAGTGTATTTTTCAGGAAAAATCAGCAACGCTTTTTTTTGGCCAATTTGGAGAAGGTGTGATTACTCGGAAACGGCTCGTAGGATTTTTAGTGTATTTTCAAGGAAAAATGTGCAACGCTTTTTTTTTGCCAATTTGGAGAAGATTGGATTACTCGGGAACGGCTCGTAGGATTTTTAGTGTATTTTCCAGGAAAAATTAGCAACGCTTTTTTTTTGGCCAATTTGGAGAAGATGGGATTACTCGGGAACGGCTCGTAGGATTTTTAGTGTATTTTCCAGGAAAAATCAGCAACGCTTTTTTTTGGCCAATTTGGAGAAGGTGTGATTACTCGGGAACGGCACGTAGGATTTTTAGTGTATTTTCCAGGAAAAACTAGCAACGCTTTTTTTTGGCCAATTTGGAGAAGATTGGATTACTCGGGAACGGCTCGTAGGATTTTTAGTGTATTTTCCAGGAAAAATTAGCAACGCTTTTTTTTGGCCAATTTGGAGAAGGTGTGATTACTCGGGAACGGCTCGTAGGATTTTTAGTGTATTTTCCAGGAAAAATCAGCAACGCTTTTTTTTTGGCCAATTTGGAGAAGATGGGATTACTCGGGAACGGCTCGTAGGTTTTTTAGTGTATTTTCCAGGAAAAATAAGCAACGCTTTTTTTTTGCCAATTTGGAGAAGATGGGATTACTCGGGAACGGCTCGTAGGATTTTTAGTGTATTTTCCAGGAAAAATCAGCAACGCTTTTTTTTGGCCAATTTGGAGAAGGTGTGATTACTCGGAAACGGCTCGTAGGATTTTTAGTGTATTTTCAAGGAAAAATGTGCAACGCTTTTTTTTTGCCAATTTGGAGAAGATTGGATTACTCGGGAACGGCTCGTAGGATTTTTAGTGTATTTTCCAGGAAAAATTAGCAACGCTTTTTTTTTGGCCAATTTGGAGAAGATGGGATTACTCGGGAACGGCTCGTAGGATTTTTAGTGTATTTTCCAGGAAAAATCAGCAACGCTTTTTTTTGGCCAATTTGGAGAAGGTGTGATTACTCGGGAACGGCACGTAGGATTTTTAGTATATTTTCCAGGAAAAAATAGCAACGCTTTTTTTTGGCCAATTTGGAGAAGATTGGATTACTCGGGAACGGCTCGTAGGATTTTTAGTGTATTTTCCAGGAAAAATTAGCAACGCTTTTTTTTGGCCAATTTGGAGAAGGTGTGATTACTCGGGAACGGCTCGTAGCATTTTTAGTGTATTTTCCAGGAAAAATCAGCAACGCTTTTTTTTGGCCAATTTGGAGAAGGTGTGATTACTCGGGAACGGCTCGTAGGATTTTTAGTGTATTTTCCAGGAAAAATCAGCAACGCTTTTTTTTTTGGCCAATTTGGAGAAGATGTGATTACTCGGGCACGGCTCGTAGGATTTTTAGTGTATTTTTCAGGAAAAATCAGCAACGCTTTTTTTTGGCCAATTTGGAGAAGGTGTGATTACTCGGAAACGGCTCGTAGGATTTTTAGTGTATTTTCAAGGAAAAATGTGCAACGCTTTTTTTTTGCCAATTTGGAGAAGATTGGATTACTCGGGAACGGCTCGTAGGATTTTTAGTGTATTTTCCAGGAAAAATTAGCAACGCTTTTTTTTTGGCCAATTTGGAGAAGATGGGATTATTCGGGAACGGCTCGTAGGTTTTTTAGTGTATTTTCCAGGAAAAATAAGCAACGCTTTTTTTTTGCCAATTTGGAGAAGATGGGATTACTCGGGAACGGCTCGTAGGATTTTTAGTGTATTTTCCAGGAAAAATCAGCAACGCTTTTTTTTGGCCAATTTGGAGAAGATGGGATTATTCGGGAACGGCTCGTAGGATTTTTAGTGTATTTTCCAGGAAAAATTAGCAACGCTTTTTTTTGGCCAATTTGGAGAAGGTGTGATTACTCGGGAACGGCTCGTAGGATTTTTAGTGTATTTTCCAGGGAAAATCAGCAACGCTTTTTTTTTTGGCCAATTTGGAGAAGGTGGGATTACTCGGGCACGGCTCGTAGGATTTTTAGTGTATTTTCCAGGAAAAATGTGCAACGCTTTTTTTTGCCAATTTGGAGAAGATGGGATTACTCGGGAACGGCTCGTAGGATTTTTAGTGTATTTTCCAGGAAAAATCAGCAACGCTTTTTTTTGGCCAATTTGGAGAAGATGTGATTACTCGGGAACGGCTCGTAGGATTTTTAGTGTATTTTCCAGAAAAAATTAGCAACTCTTTTATTTGGCCAATTTGGAGAAGATGGGATTACTCGGGAACGGCTCGTAGGATTTTTAGTGTATTTTCCAGGAAAAATCAGCAACGCTTTTTTTTTGCCAATTTGGAGAAGATGGGATTACTCGGGAACGGCTCGTAGGATTTTTAGTGTATTTTCCAGGAAAAATCAGCAACGCTTTTTTTTGGCCAATTTGGAGAAGATGTGATTACTCGGGAACGGCTCGTAGGATTTTTAGTGTATTTTCCAGAAAAAATTAGCAACTCTTTTATTTGGCCAATTTGGAGAAGATGGGATTACTCGGGAACGGCTCGTAGGATTTTTAGTGTATTTTCCAGGAAAAATCAGCAACGCTTTTTTTTGGCCAATTTGGAGAAGGTGTGATTACTCGGGAACGGCACGTAGGATTTTTAGTGTATTTTCCAGGAAAAACTAGCAACGCTTTTTTTTGGCCAATTTGGAGAAGATTGGATTACTCGGGAACGGCTCGTAGGATTTTTAGTGTATTTTCCAGGAAAAATTAGCAACGCTTTTTTTTGGCCAATTTGGAGAAGGTGTGATTACTCGGGAACGGCTCGTAGGATTTTTAGTGTATTTTCCAGGAAAAATCAGCAACGCTTTTTTTTGGCCAATTTGGAGAAGGTGGGATTACTCGGGAACGGCTCGTAGGATTTTTAGTGTATTTTCCAGGAAAAATCCGCAACGCTTTTTATTGGCCAATTTGGAGAAGGTGTGATTACTCGGGAACGGCTCGTAGGATTTTTAGTGTATTTTCCAGAAAAAATTAGCAACGCTTTTATTTGGCCAATTTGGAGAAGATGGGATTACTCGGGAACGGCTCGTAGGATTTTTAGTGTATTTTCCAGGAAAAATCAGCAACGCTTTTTTTTGGCCAATTTGGAGAAGGTGTGATTACTCGGGAACGGCACGTAGGATTTTTAGTATATTTTCCAGGAAAAAATAGCAACGCTTTTTTTTGGCCAATTTGGAGAAGATTGGATTACTCGGGAACGGCTCGTAGGATTTTTAGTGTATTTTCCAGGAAAAATTAGCAACGCTTTTTTTTGGCCAATTTGGAGAAGGTGTGATTACTCGGGAACGGCTCGTAGCAATTTTAGTGTATTTTCCAGGAAAAATCAGCAACGCTTTTTTTTGGCCAATTTGGAGAAGGTGTGATTACTCGGGAACGGCTCGTAGGATTTTTAGTGTATTTTCCAGGAAAAATCAGCAACGCTTTTTTTTTTGGCCAATTTGGAGAAGATGTGATTACTCGGGCACGGCTCGTAGGATTTTTAGTGTATTTTTCAGGAAAAATCAGCAACGCTTTTTTTTGGCCAATATGGAGAAGGTGTGATTACTCGGAAACGGCTCGTAGGATTTTTAGTGTATTTTCAAGGAAAAATGTGCAACGCTTTTTTTTTGCCAATTTGGAGAAGATTGGATTACTCGGGAACGGCTCGTAGGATTTTTAGTGTATTTTCCAGGAAAAATTAGCAACGCTTTTTTTTTGGCCAATTTGGAGAAGATGGGATTACTCGGGAACGGCTCGTAGGTTTTTTAGTGTATTTTCCAGGAAAAATAAGCAACGCTTTTTTTTTGCCAATTTGGAGAAGATGGGATTACTCGGGAACGGCTCGTAGGATTTTTAGTGTATTTTCCAGGAAAAATCAGCAACGCTTTTTTTTGGCCAATTTGGAGAAGATGGGATTATTCGGGAACGGCTCGTAGGATTTTTAGTGTATTTTCCAGGAAAAATTAGCAACGCTTTTTTTTGGCCAATTTGGAGAAGATGGGATTACTCGGGAACGGCTCGTAGGATTTTTAGTGTATTTTCCAGGAAAAATGTGCAACGCTTTTTTTTTGCCAATTTGGAGAAGATGGGATTACTCGGGAACGGCTCGTAGGATTTTTAGTGTATTTTCCAGGAAAAATCAGCAACGCTTTTTTTTGGCCAATTTGGAAAAGATGTGATTACTCGGGAACGGCTCGTAGGATTTTTAGCACGATTCGCTCTAAATGTTCTTTGAGGTACATATTTTAAAATCAGCAACGCTTTTTTTTTGCTAATTTGGAGAAGGTGGTATTACTCGGGAACGGCTCGTAGGATTTTTAGTGTATTTTCCAGGAAAAATCAGCAACGCTTTTTTTTTTGGCCAATTTGGAGAAGATGTGATTACTCGGGAACGGCTCGTAGGATTTTTAGCACGATTCGCTCTAAATGTTCTTTGAGGTACATATTTTAAAATCAGCAACGCTTTTTTTTTTGCTAATTTGGAGAAGGTGGTATTACTCGGGAACGGGTCTTAGGATTTTTAGTGTATTTTCCAAGAAAAATCAGCAACGCTTTTTTTTGGCCAATTTGGAGAAGATGGGATTACTCGGGAACGGCTCGTAGGATTTTTAGTGTATTTTCCAGGAAAAATTAGCAAAGCTTTTTTTTGGCCAATTTGGAGAAGGTGTGATTACTCGGGAACGGCTCGTAGGATTTTTAGTGTATTTTCCAGGAAAAATCAGCAACGCTTTTTTTGGCCAATTTGGAGAAGATGGGAGTACTCGGGAACGGCTCGTAGGATTTTTAGTGTATTTTCTAGGAAAAATCAGCAACGCTTTTTTTTGGCCAATTTGGAGAAGGTGTGATTACTCGGGAACGGCTCGTAGGATTTTTAGTGTATTTTCCAGGAAAAATCAGCAACGCTTTTTTTTGGCCAATTTGGAGAAGATGGGATTACTCGGGAACGGCTCGTAGGATTTTTAGTGTATTTTCCAGGAAAAATCAGCAACGCTTTTTTTTTGGCCAATTTGGAGAAGGTGTGATTACTCGGGAACGGCTCGTAGGATTTTTAGTGTATTTTCCAGGAAAAATCAGCAACGCTTTTTTTTTTTGCCAATTTGGAGAAGATGGGATTACTCGGGAACGGCTCGTAGGTTTTTTAGTGTATTTTCCACGAAAAATCAGCAACGCTTTTTTTGGCCAATTTGGAGAAGATGGGATTACTCGGGAACGGCTCGTAGGATTTTTAGTGTATTTTCCAGAAAAAATCAGCAACGCTTTTTTTTGGCCAATTTGGAGAAGGTGTGATTACTCGGGAACGGCTCGTAGGATTTTTAGTGTATTTTCCAGGAAAAATCAGCAACGCTTTTTTTTGCCAATTTGGAGAAGGTGTGATTACTCGGGAACGGCTCGTAGGATTTTTAGTATATATTCCAGGAAAAATCAGCAACGCTTTTTTTTGGCCAATTTGGAGAAGGTGTGATTACTCGGGAACGGCTCGTAGGATTTTTAGTGTATTTTCCAGGAAAAATCAGCAACGCTTTTTTTTTGGCCAATTTGGAGAAGGTGGGATTACTCGGGCACGGCTCGTAGGATTTTTAGTGTATTTTCCAGGAAAAATGTGCAACGCTTTTTTTTTGCCAATTTGGAGAAGGTGGGATTACTCGGGAACGGCTCGTAGGATTTTTAGCACGATTCGCTCTAAATGTTCTTTGAGGTCTATATTTTAAAATGTACGGGGTCTGTATGCGTGCGAAAGCCTGTATTTTCCAGGAAAAATCAGCGACGCTTTTTTTGGCCAATTTGGAGAAGGTGGGATTACTCGGGAACGGCTCGTAGGATTTTTAGTGTATTTTCCAGAAAAAATCAGCAACGCTTTTTTTTGGCCAATTTGGAGAAGGTGGGATTACTCGGGAACGGCTCGTAGGATTTTTAGCACGATTCGCTCTAAATGTTCTTTGAGGTCTATATTTTAAAATGTACGGGGTCTGTATGCGTGCGAAAGCCTGTATTTTCCAGGAAAAATCAGCAACGCTTTTTTTGGCCAATTTGGAGAAGGTGGGATTACTCGGGAACGGCTCGTAGGATTTTTAGTGTATTTTCCAGGAAAAATCAGCAACGCTTTTTTTGGCCAATTTGGAGAAGGTGGGATTACTCGGGAACGGCTCGTAGAATTTTTAGTGTATTTTCCAGGAAAAATCAGCAACGCTTTTTTTGGCCAATTTGGAGAAGGTGGGATTACTCGGGAACGGCTCGTAGGATTTTTAGTGTATTTTCCAGGAAAAATCAGCAACGCTTTTTTTGGCCAATTTGGAGAAGGTGGGATTACTCGGGAACGGCTCGTAGAATTTTTAGTGTATTTTCCAGGAAAAATCAGCAACGCTTTTTTTTTGCTAATTTGGAGAAGATGGGATTACTCGGGAACGGGTCGTAGGATTTTTAGTGTATTTTCCAGGTAAAATCAGCAACGCTTTTTTTTTGGCCAATTTGGAGAAGGTGTGATTACTCGGGAACGGCTCGTAGGATTTTTAGTGTATTTTCCAGAAAAAATTAGCAACGCTTTTATTTGGCCAATTTGGAGAAGATGGGATTACTCGGGAACGGCTCGTAGGATTTTTAGTGTATTTTCCAGGAAAAATCAGCAACGCTTTTTTTTGGCCAATTTGGAGAAGGTGTGATTACTCGGGAACGGCACGTAGGATTTTTAGTATATTTTCCAGGAAAAATTAGCAACGCTTTTTTTTGGCCAATTTGGAGAAGATTGGATTACTCGGGAACGGCTCGTAGGATTTTTAGTGTATTTTCCAGGAAAAATTAGCAACGCTTTTTTTTGGCCAATTTGGAGAAGGTGTGATTACTCGGGAACGGCTCGTAGCATTTTTAGTGTATTTTCCAGGAAAAATCAGCAACGCTTTTTTTTGGCCAATTTGGAGAAGGTGTGATTACTCGGGAACGGCTCGTAGGATTTTTAGTGTATTTTCCAGGAAAAATCAGCAACGCTTTTTTTTTTGGCCAATTTGGAGAAGATGTGATTACTCGGGCACGGCTCGTAGGATTTTTAGTGTATTTTTCAGGAAAAATCAGCAACGCTTTTTTTTGGCCAATTTGGAGAAGGTGTGATTACTCGGAAACGGCTCGTAGGATTTTTAGTGTATTTTCAAGGAAAAATGTGCAACGCTTTTTTTTTGCCAATTTGGAGAAGATTGGATTACTCGGGAACGGCTCGTAGGATTTTTAGTGTATTTTCCAGGAAAAATCAGCAACGCTTTTTTTTGGCCAATTTGGAGAAGATGGGATTATTCGGGAACGGCTCGTAGGATTTTTAGTGTATTTTCCAGGAAAAATTAGCAACGCTTTTTTTTTGGCCAATTTGGAGAAGATGGGATTACTCGGGAACGGCTCGTAGGTTTTTTAGTGTATTTTCCAGGAAAAATAAGCAACGCTTTTTTTTGCCAATTTGGAGAAGATGGGATTACTCGGGAACGGCTCGTAGGATTTTTAGTGTATTTTCCAGGAAAAATCAGCAACGCTTTTTTTTGGCCAATTTGGAAAAGATGTGATTACTCGGGAACGGCTCGTAGGATTTTTAGCACGATTCGCTCTAAATGTTCTTTGAGGTACATATTTTAAAATCAGCAACGCTTTTTTTTTGCTAATTTGGAGAAGGTGGTATTACTCGGGAACGGCTCGTAGGATTTTTAGTGTATTTTCCAGGAAAAATAAGCAACGCTTTTTTTTGCCAATTTGGAGAAGGTGTGATTACTCGGGAACGGCTCGTAGGATTTTTAGTGTATTTTCCAGGAAAAATCAGCAACGCTTTTTTTTTTGGCCAATTTGGAGAAGATGTGATTACTAGGGCACGGCTCGTAGGATTTTTAGTGTATTTTTCAGGAAAAATCAGCAACGCTTTTTTTTGGCCAATTTGGAGAAGGTGTGATTACTCGGAAACGGCTCGTAGGATTTTTAGTGTATTTTCAAGGAAAAATGTGCAACGCTTTTTTTTTGCCAATTTGGAGAAGATTGGATTACTCGGGAACGGCTCGTAGGATTTTTAGTGTATTTTCCAGGAAAAATTAGCAACGCTTTTTTTTGGCCAATTTGGAGAAGATGGGATTATTCGGGAACGGCTCGTAGGATTTTTAGTGTATTTTCCAGGAAAAATTAGCAACGCTTTTTTTTGGCCAATTTGGAGAAGATGGGATTACTCGGGAACGGCTCGTAGGATTTTTAGTGTATTTTCCAGGAAAAATGTGCAACGCTTTTTTTTTGCCAATTTGGAGAAGATGGGATTACTCGGGAACGGCTCGTAGGATTTTTAGTGTATTTTCCAGGAAAAATCAGCAACGCTTTTTTTTGGCCAATTTGGAAAAGATGTGATTACTCGGGAACGGCTCGTAGGATTTTTAGCACGATTCGCTCTAAATGTTCTTTGAGGTACATATTTTAAAATCAGCAACGCTTTTTTTTTGCTAATTTGGAGAAGGTGGTATTACTCGGGAACGGCTCGTAGGATTTTTAGTGTATTTTCCAGGAAAAATCAGCAACGCTTTTTTTTTTGGCCAATTTGGAGAAGATGTGATTACTCGGGAACGGCTCGTAGGATTTTTAGCACGATTCGCTCTAAATGTTCTTTGAGGTACATATTTTAAAATCAGCAACGCTTTTTTTTTGCTAATTTGGAGAAGGTGGTATTACTCGGGAACGGGTCTTAGGATTTTTAGTGTATTTTCCAAGAAAAATCAGCAACGCTTTTTTTTGGCCAATTTGGAGAAGATGGGATTACTCGGGAACGGCTCGTAGGATTTTTAGTGTATTTTCAAGGAAAAATTAGCAAAGCTTTTTTTTGGCCAATTTGGAGAAGGTGTGATTACTCGGGAACGGCTCGTAGGATTTTTAGTGTATTTTCCAGGAAAAATCAGCAACGCTTTTTTTGGCCAATTTGGAGAAGATGGGAGTACTCGGGAACGGCTCGTAGGATTTTTAGTGTATTTTCTAGGAAAAATCAGCAACGCTTTTTTTTGGCCAATTTGGAGAAGGTGTGATTACTCGGGAACGGCTCGTAGGATTTTTAGTGTATTTTCCAGGAAAAATTAGCAACGCTTTTTTTTGGCCAATTTGGAGAAGATGGGATTACTCGGGAACGGCTCGTAGGATTTTTAGTGTATTTTCCAGGAAAAATCAGCAACGCTTTTTTTTTGGCCAATTTGGAGAAGGTGTGATTACTCGGGAACGGCTCGTAGGATTTTTAGTGTATTTTCCAGGAAAAATCAGCAACGCTTTTTTTTTTTGCCAATTTGGAGAAGATGGGATTACTCGGGAACGGCTCGTAGGTTTTTTAGTGTATTTTCCACGAAAAATCAGCAACGCTTTTTTTGGCCAATTTGGAGAAGATGGGATTACTCGGGAACGGCTCGTAGGATTTTTAGTGTATTTTCCAGAAAAAATCAGCAACGCTTTTTTTTGGCCAATTTGGAGAAGGTGTGATTACTCGGGAACGGCTCGTAGGATTTTTAGTGTATTTTCCAGGAAAAATCAGCAACGCTTTTTTTTGCCAATTTGGAGAAGGTGTGATTACTCGGGAACGGCTCGTAGGATTTTTAGTATATATTCCAGGAAAAATCAGCAACGCTTTTTTTTGGCCAATTTGGAGAAGGTGTGATTACTCGGGAACGGCTCGTAGGATTTTTAGTGTATTTTCCAGGAAAAATCAGCAACGCTTTTTTTTTGGCCAATTTGGAGAAGGTGGGATTACTCGGGCACGGCTCGTAGGATTTTTAGTGTATTTTCCAGGAAAAATGTGCAACGCTTTTTTTTTGCCAATTTGGAGAAGATGGGATTACTCGGGAACGGCTCGTAGGATTTTTAGTGTATTTTCCAGGAAAAATCAGCAACGCTTTTTTTTGGCCAATTTGGAGAAGATGTGATTACTCGGGAACGGCTCGTAGGAATTTTAGTGTATTTTCCAGGAAAAATCAGCAACGCTTTTTATTGGCCAATTTGGAGAAGTTGTGATTACTCGGGAACGGCTCGTAGGATTTTTAGTGTATTTTCCAGGAAAAATCAGCAACGCTTTTTTTTGGACAATTTGGAGAAGTTGGGATTACTCGGGAACGGCTCGTAGGATTTTTAGTGTATTTTCCAGGAAAAATCAGCAACGCTTTTTTTGGCCAATTTGGAGAAGATGGGATTACTCGGGAACGGCTCGTAGGATTTTTAGCACGATTCGCTCTAAATGTTCTTTGAGGTCTATATTATAAAATGTACGGAGTCTGTATGCGTGCGAAAGCCTGTATTTTCCAGGAAAAATCAGCAACGCTTTTATTTGGCCAATTTGGAGAAAATGGGATTACTCGGGAACGGCTCGTAGGATTTTTAGTGTATTTTCCAGAAAAAATTAGCAACGCTTTTTTTTGGCCAATTTGGAGAAGGTGTGATTACTCGGAAACGGCTCGTAGGATTTTTAGTGTATTTTCAAGGAAAAATGTGCAACGCTTTTTTTTTTGCCAATTTGGAGAAGATTGGATTACTCGGGAACGGCTCGTAGGATTTTTAGTGTATTTTCCAGGAAAAATCAGCAACGCTTTTTTTTGGCCAATTTGGAGAAGATGGGATTATTCGGGAACGGCTCGTAGGATTTTTAGTGTATTTTCCAGGAAAAATTAGCAACGCTTTTTTTTTGGCCAATTTGGAGAAGATGGGATTACTCGGGAACGGCTCGTAGGTTTTTTAGTGTATTTTCCAGGAAAAATAAGCAACGCTTTTTTTTTGCCAATTTGGAGAAGATGGGATTACTCGGGAACGGCTCGTAGGATTTTTAGTGTATTTTCCAGGAAAAATCAGCAACGCTTTTTTTTGGCCAATTTGGAGAAGATGGGATTATTCGGGAACGGCTCGTAGGATTTTTAGTGTATTTTCCAGGAAAAATTAGCAACGCTTTTTTTTTGGCCAATTTGGAGAAGACGGGATTACTCGGGAACGGCTCGTAGGATTTTTAGTGTATTTTCCAGGAAAAATGTGCAACGCTTTTTTTTTGCCAATTTGGAGAAGATGGGATTACTCGGGAACGGCTCGTAGGATTTTTAGTGTATTTTCCAGGAAAAATCAGCAACGCTTTTTTTTGGCCAATTTGGAAAAGATGTGATTACTCGGGAACGGCTCGTAGGATTTTTAGCACGATTCGCTCTAAATGTTCTTTGAGGTACATATTTTAAAATCAGCAACGCTTTTTTTTTTGCTAATTTGGAGAAGGTGGTATTACTCGGGAACGGCTCGTAGGATTTTTAGTGTATTTTCCAGGAAAAATCAGCAACGCTTTTTTTTTGGCCAATTTGGAGAAGATGTGATTACTCGGGAACGGCTCGTAGGATTTTTAGCACGATTCGCTCTAAATGTTCTTTGAGGTACATATTTTAAAATCAGCAACGCTTTTTTTTTTGCTAATTTGGAGAAGGTGGTATTACTCGGGAACGGGTCTTAGGATTTTTAGTGTATTTTCCAGGAAAAATCAGCAACGCTTTTTTTTGGCCAATTTGGAGAAGATGGGATTACTCGGGAACGGCTCGTAGGATTTTTAGTGTATTTTCCAGGAAAAATTAGCAACGCTTTTTTTTGGCCAATTTGGAGAAGGTGTGATTACTCGGGAACGGCTCGTAGGATTTTTAGTGTATTTTCTAGGAAAAATCAGCAACGCTTTTTTTTGGCCAATTTGGAGAAGGTGTGATTACTCGGGAACGGCTCGTAGGATTTTTAGCACGATTCGCTCTAAATGTTCTTTGAGGTACATATTTTAAAATCAGCAACGCTTTTTTTTTTGCTAATTTGGAGAAGGTGGTATTACTCGGGAACGGGTCTTAGGATTTTTAGTGTATTTTCCAGGAAAAATCAGCAACGCTTTTTTTTGGCCAATTTGGAGAAGATGGTATTACTCGGGAACGGCTCGTAGGATTTTTAGTGTATTTTCCAGGAAAAATCAGCAACGCTTTTTTTTTGGCCAATTTGGAAAAGATGTGATTACTCGGGAACGGCTCGTAGGATTTTTAGCACGATTCGCTCTAAATGTTCTTTGAGGTACATATTTTAAAATCAGCAACGCTTTTTTTTTTGCTAATTTGGAGAAGGTGGTATTACTCGGGAACGGCTCGTAGGATTTTTAGTGTATTTTCCAGGAAAAATCAGCAACGCTTTTTTTGGCCAATTTGGAGAAGATGGGAGTACTCGGGAACGGCTCGTAGGATTTTTAGTGTATTTTCTAGGAAAAATCAGCAACGCTTTTTTTTGGCCAATTTGGAGAAGGTGTGATTACTCGGGAACGGCTCGTAGGATTTTTAGTGTATTTTCCAGGAAAAATCAGCAACGCTTTTTTTTGGCCAATTTGGAGAAGATGGGATTACTCGGGAACGGCTCGTAGGATTTTTAGTGTATTTTCCAGGAAAAATCAGCAACGCTTTTTTTTTGGCCAATTTGGAGAAGGTGTGATTACTCGGGAACGGCTCGTAGGATTTTTAGTGTATTTTCCAGGAAAAATCAGCAACGCTTTTTTTTTTTGCCAGTTTGGAGAAGATGGGATTACTCGGGAACGGCTCGTAGGTTTTTTAGTGTATTTTCCACGAAAAATCAGCAACGCTTTTTTTGGCCAATTTGGAGAAGATGGGATTACTCGGGAACGGCTCGTAGGATTTTTAGTGTATTTTCCAGAAAAAATCAGCAACGCTTTTTTTTGGCCAATTTGGAGAAGGTGTGATTACTCGGGAACGGCTCGTAGGATTTTTAGTGTATTTTCCAGGAAAAATCAGCAACGCTTTTTTTTGCCAATTTGGAGAAGGTGTGATTACTCGGGAACGGCTCGTAGGATTTTTAGTATATATTCCAGGAAAAATCAGCAACGCTTTTTTTTGGCCAATTTGGAGAAGGTGTGATTACTCGGGAACGGCTCGTAGGATTTTTAGTGTATTTTCCAGGAAAAATCAGCAACGCTTTTTTTTTTGGCCAATTTGGAGAAGGTGGGATTACTCGGGCACGGCTCGTAGGATTTTTAGTGTATTTTCCAGGAAAAATGTGCAACGCTTTTTTTTTGCCAATTTGGAGAAGATGGGATTACTCGGGAACGGCTCGTAGGATTTTTAGTGTATTTTCCAGGAAAAATCAGCAACGCTTTTTTTTGGCCAATTTGGAGAAGATGTGATTACTCGGGAACGGCTCGTAGGAATTTTAGTGTATTTTCCAGGAAAAATCAGCAACGCTTTTTATAGGCCAATTTGGAGAAGTTGTGATTACTCGGGAACGGCTCGTAGGATTTTTAGTGTATTTTCCAGGAAAAATCAGCAACGCTTTTTTTTGGACAATTTGGAGAAGTTGGGATTACTCGGGAACGGCTCGTAGGATTTTTAGTGTATTTTCCAGGAAAAATCAGCAACGCTTTTTTTTGGCCAATTTGGAGAAGATGGGATTACTCGGGAACGGCTCGTAGGATTTTTAGCACGATTCGCTCTAAATGTTCTTTGAGGTCTATATTATAAAATGTACGGAGTCTGTATGCGTGCGAAAGCCTGTATTTTCCAGGAAAAATCAGCAACGCTTTTTTTTGGCCAATTTGGAGAATATGGGATTACTCGGGAACGGCTCGTAGGATTTTTAGTGTATTTTCCAGGAAAAATCAGCAACGCTTTTTTTTGGCCACTTTGGAGAAGGTGTGATTACTCGGGAACGGCTCGTAGGATTTTTAGTGTATTTTCCAGGAAAAAATAGCAACGCTTTTTTTTGGCCAATTTGGAGAAGGTGTGATTACTCGGGAACGGCTCGTAGGATTTTTAGTGTATTTTCCAGAAAAAATTAGCAACGCTTTTATTTGGCCAATTTGGAGAAGATGGGATTACTCGGGAACGGCTCGTAGGATTTTTAGTGTATTTTCCAGGAAAAATCAGCAACGCTTTTTTTTGGCCAATTTGGAGAAGGTGTGATTACTCGGGAACGGCTCATAGGATTTTTAGTGTATTTTCCAGGAAAAATTGGCAACGCTTTTTTTTGGCCAATTTGGAGAAGGTGTGATTACTCGGGAACGGCTCGTAGTATTTTTAGTGTATTTTCCAGGAAAAATTAGCAACGCTTTTTTTTGGCCAATTTGGAGAAGGTGTGATTACTCGGGAACGGCTCGTAGCATTTTTAGTGTATTTTCCAGGAAAAATCAGCAACGCTTTTTTTTTGGCCAATTTGGAGAAGATGGGATTACTCGGGAACGGCTCGTAGGTTTTTTAGTGTATTTTCCACGAAAAATCAGCAACGCTTTTTTTTTGGCCAATTTGGAGACGATGGGATTACTCGGGAACGGCTCGTAGGATTTTTAGTGTATTTTCCAGGAAAAATCAGCAACGCTTTTTTTTGGCCAATTTGGAGAAGATGGGATTACTCGGGAACGCCTCGTAGGTTTTTTAGTGTATTTTCCACGAAAAATCAGCAACGCTTTTTTTTTGGCCAATTTGGAGACGATGGGATTACTCGGGAACGGCTCGTAGGATTTTTAGTGTATTTTCCAGAAAAAATCAGCAACGCTTTTTTTTGGCCAATTTGGAGAAGATGTGATTACTCGGGAACGGCTCGTAAGATTTTTAGCACGATTCGCTCTTAATGTTCTTTGAGGTCTATATTATAAAATGTACGGAGTCTGTATGCGTGCGAAAGCCTGTATTTTCCAGGAAAAATCAGCAACGCTTTTTTTTGGCCAATTTGGAGAATATGGGATTACTCGGGAACGGCTCGTAGGATTTTTAGTGTATTTTCCAGGAAAAATCAGCAACGCTTTTTTTTTGGCCACTTTGGAGAAGGTGTGATTACTCGGGAACGGCTCGTAGGAATTTTAGTGTATTTTCCAGGAAAAATCAGCAACGCTTTTTTTTGGCCAATTTGGAGAAGGTGTGATTACTCGGGAACGGCTCGTAGGATTTTTAGTGTATTTTCCAGGAAAAATCAGCAACGCTTTTTTTTGGACAATTTGGAGAAGTTGGGATTACTCGGGAACGGCTCGTAGGATTTTTAGTGTATTTTCCAGGAAAAATCAGCAACGCTTTTTTTTTGGCAAATTTGGAGAAGATGGGATTACTCGGGAACGGCTCGTAGGATTTTTAGCACGATTCGCTCTAAATGTTCTTTGAGGTCTATATTATAAAATGTACGGAGTCTGTATGCGTGCGAAAGCCTGTATTTTCCAGGAAAAATCAGCAACGCTTTTTTTTGGCCAATTTGGAGAATATGGGATTACTCGGGAACGGCTCGTAGGATTTTTAGTGTATTTTCCAGGAAAAATCAGCAACGCTTTTTTTTTGCCACTTTGGAGAAGGTGTGATTACTCGGGAACGGCTCGTAGGATTTTTAGTGTATTTTCCAGGAAAAAATAGCAACGCTTTTTTTTGGCCAATTTGGAGAAGATGGGATTACTCGGGAACGGCTCGTAGGATTTTTAGTGTATTTTCCAGGAAAAATTAGCAACGCTTTTTTTTGGCCAATTTGGAGAAGGTGTGATTACTCGGGAACGGCTCGTAGGATTTTTAGTGTATTTTCCAGGAAAAATCAGCAACGCTTTTTTTTGGCCAATTTGGAGAAGATGGGAGTACTCGGGAACGGCTCGTAGGATTTTTAGTGTATTTTCCAGGAAAAATCAGCAACGCTTTTTTTTGGCCAATTTGGAGAAGGTGGGATTACTCGGGAACGGCTCGTAGGATTTTTAGTGTATTTTCCAGGAAAAATCAGCAACGCTTTTTTTTGGCCAATTTGGAGAAGGTGGGATTACTCGGGAACGGCTCGTAGGATTTTTAGCACGATTCGCTCTAAATGTTCTTTGAGGTCTATATTTTAAAATGTACGGGGTCTGTATGCGTGCGAAAGCCTGTATTTTCCAGGAAAAATCAGCGACGCTTTTTTTGGCCAATTTGGAGAAGGTGGGATTACTCGGGAACGGCTCGTAGGATTTTTAGTGTATTTTCCAGGAAAAATCAGCAACGCTTTTTTTTGGCCAATTTGGAGAAGGTGGGATTACTCGGGAACGGCTCGTAGGATTTTTAGCACGATTCGCTCTAAATGTTCTTTGAGGTCTATATTTTAAAATGTACGGGGTCTGTATGCGTGCGAAAGCCTGTATTTTCCAGGAAAAATCAGCAACGCTTTTTTTGGCCAATTTGGAGAAGGTGGGATTACTCGGGAACGGCTCGTAGGATTTTTAGTGTATTTTCCAGGAAAAATCAGCAACGCTTTTTTTGGCCAATTTGGAGAAGGTGGGATTACTCGGGAACGGCTCGTAGAATTTTTAGTGTATTTTCCAGGAAAAATCAGCAACGCTTTTTTTTTTGCCAATTTGGAGAAGATGGGATTACTCGGGAACGGCTCGTAGGATTTTTAGTGTATTTTCCAGGAAAAATCAGCAACGCTTTTTTTTGGCCAATTTGGAGAAGGTGTGATTACTCGGGAACGGCTCGTAGGATTTTTAGTGTATTTTCCAGGAAAAATCAGCAACGCTTTTTTTTTGCCAATTTGGAGAAGATGGGATTACTCGGGAACGGCTCGTAGGATTTTTAGTGTATTTTCCAGGAAAAATCAGCAACGCTTTTTTTTGGCCAATTTGGAGAAGGTGTGATTACTCGGGAACGGCTCGTAGGATTTTTAGTGTATTTTCCAGAATAAATTAGCAACGCTTTTATTTGGCCAATTTGGAGAAGATGGGATTACTCGGGAACGGCTCGTAGGATTTTTAGTGTATTTTCCAGGAAAAATCAGCAACGCTTTTTTTTGGCCAATTTGGAGAAGATGTGATTACTCGGGAACGGCTCGTAGGATTTTTAGTGTATTTTCCAGGAAAAATTGGCAACGCTTTTTTTTGGCCAATTTGGAGAAGGTGTGATTACTCGGGAACGGCTCGTAGCATTTTTAGTGTATTTTCCAGGAAAAATTAGCAACGCTTTTTTTTGGCCAATTTGGAGAAGGTGTGATTACTCGGGAACGGCTCGTAGCATTTTTAGTGTATTTTCCAGGAAAAATCAGCAACGCTTTTTTTTTGGCCAATTTGGAGAAGATGGGATTACTCGGGAACGGCTCGTAGGTTTTTTAGTGTATTTTCCAGGAAAAATCAGCAACACTTTTTTTGGCCAATTTGGAGAAGGTGGGATTATTCGGGAACGGCTCGTAGGATTTTTAGTGTATTTTCCAGGAAAAATCAGCAACGCTTTTTTTGGCCAATTTGGAGAAGGTGGGATTACTCGGGAACGGCTCGTAGAATTTTTAGTGTATTTTCCAGGAAAAATCAGCAACGCTTTTTTTGGCCAATTGGGAGAAGGTGGGATTACTCGGGAACGGCTCGTAGAATTTTTAGTGTATTTTCCAGGAAAAATCAGCAACGCTTTTTTTGGCCAATTTGGAGAAGGTGGGATTACTCGGGAACGGCTCGTAGGATTTTTAGTGTATTTTCCAGGAAAAATCAGCAACGCTTTTTTTGGCCAATTTGGAGAAGGTGGGATTACTCGGGAACGGCTCGTAGAATTTTTAGTGTATTTTCCAGGAAAAATCAGCAACGCTTTTTTTTTGCTAATTTGGAGAAGATGGGATTACTCGGGAACGGCTCGTAGGATTTTTAGTGTATTTTCCAGGTAAAATCAGCAACGCTTTTTTTTTGGCCAATTTGGAGAAGGTGTGATTACTCGGGAACGGCTCGTAGGATTTTTAGTGTATTTTCCAGGAAAAATCAGCAACGCTTTTTTTTTTGCCAATTTGGAGAAGATGGGATTACTCGGGAACGGCTCGTAGGATTTTTAGTGTATTTTCCAGGAAAAATCAGCAACGCTTTTTTTTGGCCAATTTGGAGAAGGTGTGATTACTCGGGAACGGCTCGTAGGATTTTTAGTGTATTTTCCAGAAAAAATTAGCAACGCTTTTATTTGGCCAATTTGGAGAAGATGGGATTACTCGGGAACGGCTCGTAGGATTTTTAGTGTATTTTCCAGGAAAAATCAGCAACGCTTTTTTTTGGCCAATTTGGAGAAGGTGTGATTACTCGGGAACGGCTCGTAGGATTTTTAGTGTATTTTCCAGGAAAAATTGGC
Organism: Lypha dubia; assembly: GCA_947311025.1. Classification (NCBI taxonomy): domain Eukaryota; kingdom Metazoa; phylum Arthropoda; class Insecta; order Diptera; family Tachinidae; genus Lypha; species Lypha dubia. The sequence continues at coordinate 29,594,097 of OX371265.1, read as the reverse complement.
AACGCTTTTTTTTGGCCAATTTGGAGAAGGTGTGATTACTCGGGAACGGCTCGTAGCATTTTTAGTGTATTTTCCAGGAAAAATTAGCAACGCTTTTTTTTGGCCAATTTGGAGAAGGTGTGATTACTCGGGAACGGCTCGTAGCATTTTTAGTGTATTTTCCAGGAAAAATCAGCAACGCTTTTTTTTTGGCCAATTTGGAGAAGATGGGATTACTCGGGAACGGCTCGTAGGTTTTTTAGTGTATTTTCCACGAAAAATCAGCAACGCTTTTTTTTGGCCAATTTGGAGACGATGGGATTACTCGGGAACGGCTCGTAGGATTTTTAGTGTATTTTCCAGAAAAAATCAGCAACGCTTTTTTTTTGGCCAATTTGGAGAAGGTGTGATTACTCGGGAACGGCTCGTAGGATTTTTAGTGTATTTTCCAGGAAAAATCAGCAACGCTTTTTTTTGCCAATTTGGAGAAGGTGTGATTACTCGGGAACGGCTCGTAGGATTTTTAGTATATTTTCCAGGAAAAATCAGCAACGCTTGTTTTTGGCCAATTTGGAGAAGGTGTGATTACTCGGGAACGGCTCGTAGGATTTTTAGTGTATTTTCCAGGAAAAATCAGCAACGCTTTTTTTTTGGCCAATTTGGAGAAGGTGGGATTACTCGGGCACGGCTCGTAGGATTTTTAGTGTATTTTCCAGGAAAAATGTGCAACGCTTTTTTTTTTGCCAATTTGGAGAAGATGGGATTACTCGGGAACGGCTCGTAGGATTTTTAGTGTATTTTCCAGAAAAAATCAGCAACGCTTTTTTTTGGCCAATTTGGAGAAGGTGTGATTACTCAAGAACGGCTCGTAGGATTTTTAGTGTATTTTCCAGGAAAAATCAGCAACGCTTTTTTTTGCCAATTTGGAGAAGGTGTGATTACTCGGGAACGGCTCGTAGGATTTTTAGTATATTTTCCAGGAAAAATCAGCAACGCTTTTTTTTTGGCCAATTTGGAGAAGGTGTGATTACTCGGGAACGGCTCGTAGGATTTTTAGTGTATTTTCCAGGAAAAATCAGCAACGCTTTTTTTTGGCCAATTTGGAGAAGGTGGGATTACTCGGGCACGGCTCGTAGGATTTTTAGTGTATTTTCCAGGAAAAATGTGCAACGCTTTTTTTTTTGCCAATTTGGAGAAGATGGGATTACTCGGGAACGGCTCGTAGGATTTTTAGTGTATTTTCCAGGAAAAATCAGCAACGCTTTTTTTTGGCCAATTGGGAGAAGATGTGATTACTCGGGAACGGCTCGTAGGATTTTTAGCACGTTTCGCTCTAAATGTTCTTTGAGGTCTATATTATAAAATATACGGAGTCTGTATGCGTGCGAAAGCCTGTATTTTCCAGGAAAAATCAGCAACGCTTTTTTTTGGCCAATTTGGAGAATATGGGATTACTCGGGAACGGCTCGTAGGATTTTTAGTGTATTTTCCAGGAAAAATCAGCAACGCTTTTTTTTTGGCCACTTTGGAGAAGGTGTGATTACTCGGGAACGGCTCGTAGGAATTTTAGTGTATTTTCCAGGAAAAATCAGCAACGCTTTTTTTTGGCCAATTTGGAGAAGGTGTGATTACTCGGGAACGGCTCGTAGGATTTTTAGTGTATTTTCCAGGAAAAATCAGCAACGCTTTTTTTTGGACAATTTGGAGAAGTTGGGATTACTCGGGAACGGCTCGTAGGATTTTTAGTGTATTTTCCAGGAAAAATCAGCAACGCTTTTTTTTTGGCCAATTTGGAGAAGATGGGATTACTCGGGAACGGCTCGTAGGATTTTTAGCACGATTCGCTCTAAATGTTCTTTGAGGTCTATATTATAAAATGTACGGAGTCTGTATGCGTGCGAAAGCCTGTATTTTCCAGGAAAAATCAGCAACGCTTTTTTTTGGCCAATTTGGAGAATATGGGATTACTCGGGAACGGCTCGTAGGATTTTTAGTGTATTTTCCAGGAAAAATCAGCAACGCTTTTTTTTGCCACTTTGGAGAAGGTGTGATTACTCGGGAACGGCTCGTAGGATTTTTAGTGTATTTTCCAGGAAAAAATAGCAACGCTTTTTTTTGGCCAATTTGGAGAAGATGGGATTACTCGGGAACGGCTCGTAGGATTTTTAGTGTATTTTCCAGGAAAAATTAGCAACACTTTTTTTTGGCCAATTTGGAGAAGGTGTGATTACTCGGGAACGGCTCGTAGGATTTCTAGTGTATTTTCCAGGAAAAATCAGCAACGCTTTTTTTTGGCCAATTTGGAGAAGATGGGAGTACTCGGGAACGGCTCGTAGGATTTTTAGTGTATTTTCCAGGAAAAATCAGCAACGCTTTTTTTTTTGGCCAATTTGGAGAAGGTGGGATTACTCGGGAACGGCTCGTAGGATTTTTAGTGTATTTTCCAGGAAAAATCAGCAACGCTTTTTTTTGGCCAATTTGGAGAAGGTGGGATTACTCGGGAACGGCTCGTAGGATTTTTAGCACGATTCGCTCTAAATGTTCTTTGAGGTCTATATTTTAAAATGTACGGGGTCTGTATGCGTGCGAAAGCCTGTATTTTCCAGGAAAAATCAGCAACGCTTTTTTTGGCCAATTTGGAGAAGGTGTGATTACTCGGGAACGGCTCGTAGAATTTTTAGTGTATTTTCCAGGAAAAATCAGCAACGCTTTTTTTTTGCTAATTTGGAGAAGATGGGATTACTCGGGAACGGCTCGTAGGATTTTTAGTGTATTTTCCAGGTAAAATCAGCAACGCTTTTTTTTGGCCAATTTGGAGAAGATGGGAGTACTCGGGAACGGCTCGTAGGATTTTTAGTGTATTTTCCAGGAAAAATCAGCAACGCTTTTTTTTGGACAATTTGGAGAAGTTGGGATTACTCGGGAACGGCTCGTAGGATTTTTAGTGTATTTTCCAGGAAAAATCAGCAACGCTTTTTTTTGGCATATTTGGAGAAGATGGGTTTACTCGGGAACGGCTCGTAGGATTTTTAGCACGATTCGCTCTAAATGTTCTTTGAGGTCTATATTATAAAATGTACGGAGTCTGTATGCGTGCGAAAGCCTGTATTTTCCAGGAAAAATCAGCAACGCTTTTTTTTGGCCAATTTGGAGAATATGGGATTACTCGGGAACGGCTCGTAGGATTTTTAGTGTATTTTCCAGGAAAAATCAGCAACGCTTTTTTTTGCCACTTTGGAGAAGGTGTGATTACTCGGGAACGGCTCGTAGGATTTTTAGTGTATTTTCCAGGAAAAAATAGCAACGCTTTTTTTTGGCCAATTTGGAGAAGATGGGATTACTCGGGAACGGCTCGTAGGATTTTTAGTGTATTTTCCAGGAAAAATTAGCAACGCTTTTTTTGGCCAATTTGGAGAAGGTGTGATTACTCGGGAACGGCTCGTAGGATTTTTAGTGTATTTTCCAGGAAAAATCAGCAACGCTTTTTTTTGGCCAATTTGGAGAAGGTGGGATTACTCGGGAACGGCTCGTAGGATTTTTAGTGTATTTTCCAGGAAAAATCAGCAACGCTTTTTTTTGGCCAATTTGGAGAAGGTGGGATTACTCGGGAACGGCTCGTAGGATTTTTAGCACGATTCGCTCTAAATGTTCTTTGAGGTCTATATTTTAAAATGTACGGGGTCTGTATGCGTGCGAAAGCCTGTATTTTCCAGGAAAAATCAGCAACGCTTTTTTTGGCCAATTTGGAGAAGGTGGGATTACTCGGGAACGGCTCGTAGGATTTTTAGTGTATTTTCCAGGAAAAATCAGCAACGCTTTTTTTGGCCAATTTGGAGAAGGTGGGATTACTCGGGAACGGCTCGTAGAATTTTTAGTGTATTTTCCAGGAAAAATCAGCAACGCTTTTTTTTTGCTAATTTGGAGAAGATGGGATTACTCGGGAACGGGTCGTAGGATTTTTAGTGTATTTTCCAGGTAAAATCAGCAACGCTTTTTTTTTGGCCAATTTGGAGAAGGTGTGATTACTCGGGAACGGCTCGTAGGATTTTTAGTGTATTTTCCAGGAAAAATCAGCAACGCTTTTTTTTTTGCCAATTTGGAGAAGATGGGATTACTCGGGAACGGCTCGTAGGATTTTTAGTGTATTTTCCAGGAAAAATCAGCAACGCTTTTTTTTGGCCAATTTGGAGAAGGTGTGATTACTCGGGAACGGCTCGTAGGATTTTTAGTGTATTTTCCAGAATAAATTAGCAACGCTTTTATTTGGCCAATTTGGAGAAGATGGGATTACTCGGGAACGGCTCGTAGGATTTTTAGTGTATTTTCCAGGAAAAATCAGCAACGCTTTTTTTTGGCCAATTTGGAGAAGATGTGATTACTCGGGAACGGCTCGTAGGATTTTTAGTGTATTTTCCAGGAAAAATTGGCAACGCTTTTTTTTGGCCAATTTGGAGAAGGTGTGATTACTCGGGAACGGCTCGTAGCATTTTTAGTGTATTTTCGAGGAAAAATTAGCAACGCTTTTTTTTGGCCAATTTGGAGAAGGTGTGATTACTCGGGAACGGCTCGTAGCATTTTTAGTGTATTTTCCAGGAAAAATCAGCAACGCTTTTTTTTGGCCAATTTGGAGAAGATGGGATTACTCGGGAACGGCTCGTAGGTTTTTTAGTGTATTTTCCAGGAAAAATCAGCAACGCTTTTTTTGGCCAATTTGGAGAAGGTGGGATTACTCGGGAACGGCTCGTAGGATTTTTAGTGTATTTTCCAGGAAAAATCAGCAACGCTTTTTTTGGCCAATTTGGAGAAGGTGGGATTACTCGGGAACGGCTCGTAGAATTTTTAGTGTATTTTCCAGGAAAAATCAGCAACGCTTTTTTTGGCCAATTGGGAGAAGGTGGGATTACTCGGGAACGGCTCGTAGAATTTTTAGTGTATTTTCCAGGAAAAATTAGCAACGCTTTTTTTGGCCAATTTGGAGAAGGTGGGATTACTCGGGAACGGCTCGTAGGATTTTTAGTGTATTTTCCAGGAAAAATCAGCAACGCTTTTTTTGGCCAATTTGGAGAAGGTGGGATTACTCGGGAACGGCTCGTAGAATTTTTAGTGTATTTTCCAGGAAAAATCAGCAACGCTTTTTTTTTGCTAATTTGGAGAAGATGGGATTACTCGGGAACGGCTCGTAGGATTTTTAGTGTATTTTCCAGGTAAAATCAGCAACGCTTTTTTTTTGGCCAATTTGGAGAAGGTGTGATTACTCGGGAACGGCTCGTAGGATTTTTAGTGTATTTTCCAGGAAAAATCAGCAACGCTTTTTTTTTTGCCAATTTGGAGAAGATGGGATTACTCGGGAGCGGCTCGTAGGATTTTTAGTGTATTTTCCAGGAAAAATCAGCAACGCTTTTTTTTGGCCAATTTGGAGAAGGTGTGATTACTCGGGAACGGCTCGTAGGATTTTTAGTGTATTTTCCAGAAAAAATTAGCAACGCTTTTATTTGGCCAATTTGGAGAAGATGGGATTACTCGGGAACGGCTCGTAGGATTTTTAGTGTATTTTCCAGGAAAAATCAGCAACGCTTTTTTTTGGCCAATTTGGAGAAGGTGTGATTACTCGGGAACGGCTCGTAGGATTTTTAGTGTATTTTCCAGGAAAAATTGGCAACGCTTTTTTTTGGCCAATTTGGAGAAGGTGTGATTACTCGGGAACGGCTCGTAGCATTTTTAGTGTATTTTCCAGGAAAAATTAGCAACGCTTTTTTTTGGCCAATTTGGAGAAGGTGTGATTACTCGGGAACGGCTCGTAGCATTTTTAGTGTATTTTCCAGGAAAAATCAGCAACGCTTTTTTTTTTGCCAATTTGGAGAAGATGGGATTACTCGGGAACGGCTCGTAGGTTTTTTAGTGTATTTTCCACGAAAAATCAGCAACGCTTTTTTTTGGCCAATTTGGAGACGATGGGATTACTCGGGAACGGCTCGTAGGATTTTTAGTGTATTTTCCAGAAAAAATCAGCAACGCTTTTTTTTTGGCCAATTTGGAGAAGGTGTGATTACTCGGGAACGGCTCGTAGGATTTTTAGTGTATTTTCCAGGAAAAATCAGCAACGCTTTTTTTTTGCCAATTTGGAGAAGGTGTGATTACTCGGGAACGGCTCGTAGGATTTTTAGTATATTTTCCAGGAAAAATCAGCAACGCTTGTTTTTGGCCAATTTGGAGAAGGTGTGATTACTCGGGAACGGCTCGTAGGATTTTTAGTGTATTTTCCAGGAAAAATCAGCAACGCTTTTTTTTTGGCCAATTTGGAGAAGGTGGGATTACTCGGGCACGGCTCGTAGGATTTTTAGTGTATTTTCCAGGAAAAATGTGCAACGCTTTTTTTTTTGCCAATTTGGAGAAGATGGGATTACTCGGGAACGGCTCGTAGGATTTTTAGTGTATTTTCCAGAAAAAATCAGCAACGCTTTTTTTTGGCCAATTTGGAGAAGGTGTGATTACTCAAGAACGGCTCGTAGGATTTTTAGTGTATTTTCCAGGAAAAATCAGCAACGCTTTTTCTTGCCAATTTGGAGAAGGTGTGATTACTCGGGAACGGCTCGTAGGATTTTTAGTATATTTTCCAGGAAAAATCAGCAACGCTTTTTTTTTGGCCAATTTGGAGAAGGTGTGATTACTCGGGAACGGCTCGTAGGATTTTTAGTGTATTTTCCAGGAAAAATCAGCAACGCTTTTTTTTGGCCAATTTGGAGAAGGTGGGATTACTCGGGCACGGCTCGTAGGATTTTTAGTGTATTTTCCAGGAAAAATGTGCAACGCTTTTTTTTTTGCCAATTTGGAGAAGATGGGATTACTCGGGAACGGCTCGTAGGATTTTTAGTGTATTTTCCAGGAAAAATCAGCAACGCTTTTTTTTGGCCAATTGGGAGAAGATGTGATTACTCGGGAACGGCTCGTAGGATTTTTAGCACGTTTCGCTCTAAATGTTCTTTGAGGTCTATATTATAAAATGTACGGAGTCTGTATGCGTGCGAAAGCCTGTATTTTCCAGGAAAAATCAGCAACGCTTTTTTTTGGCCAATTTGGAGAATATGGGATTACTCGGGAACGGCTCGTAGGATTTTTAGTGTATTTTCCAGGAAAAATCAGCAACGCTTTTTTTTTGGCCACTTTGGAGAAGGTGTGATTACTCGGGAACGGCTCGTAGGAATTTTAGTGTATTTTCCAGGAAAAATCAGCAACGCTTTTTTTTGGCCAATTTGGAGAAGGTGTGATTACTCGGGAACGGCTCGTAGGATTTTTAGTGTATTTTCCAGGAAAAATCAGCAACGCTTTTTTTTGGACAATTTGGAGAAGTTGGGATTACTCGGGAACGGCTCGTAGGATTTTTAGTGTATTTTCCAGGAAAAATCAGCAACGCTTTTTTTTGGCCAATTTGGAGAAGATGGGATTACTCGGGAACGGCTCGTAGGATTTTTAGCACGATTCGCTCTAAATGTTCTTTGAGGTCTATATTATAAAATGTACGGAGTCTGTATGCGTGCGAAAGCCTGTATTTTCCAGGAAAAATCAGCAACGCTTTTTTTTGGCCAATTTGGAGAATATGGGATTACTCGGGAACGGCTCGTAGGATTTTTAGTGTATTTTCCAGGAAAAATCAGCAACGCTTTTTTTTGCCACTTTGGAGAAGGTGTGATTACTCGGGAACGGCTCGTAGGATTTTTAGTGTATTTTCCAGGAAAAAATAGCAACGCTTTTTTTGGCCAATTTGGAGAAGATGGGATTACTCGGGAACGGCTCGTAGGATTTTTAGTGTATTTTCCAGGAAAAATTAGCAATACTTTTTTTTGGCCAATTTGGAGAAGGTGTGATTACTCGGGAACGGCTCGTAGGATTTTTAGTGTATTTTCCAGGAAAAATCAGCAACGCTTTTTTTTTGCCAATTTGGAGAAGGTGTGATTACTCGGGAACGGCTCGTAGGATTTTTAGTCTATTTTCCAGGAAAAATCAGCAACGCTTTTTTTTTGGACAATTTGGAGAAGTTGGGATTACTCGGGAACGGCTCGTAGGATTTTTAGTGTATTTTCCAGGAAAAATCAGCAACGCTTTTTTTTGGCCAATTTGGAGAAGATGGGATTACTCGGGAACGGCTCGTAGGATTTTTAGCACGATTCGCTCTAAATGTTCTTTGAGGTCTATATTATAAAATGTACGGAGTCTGTATGCGTGCGAAAGCCTGTATTTTCCAGGAAAAATCAGCAACGCTTTTTTTTGGCCAATTTGGAGAATATGGGATTACTCGGGAACGGCTCGTAGGATTTTTAGTGTATTTTCCAGGAAAAATCAGCAACGCTTTTTTTTGGCCACTTTGGAGAAGGTGTGATTACTCGGGAACGGCTCGTAGGATTTTTAGTGTATTTTCCAGGAAAAATTAGCATCGCTTTTTTTTGGCCAATTTGGAGAAGATTGGATTACTCGGGAACGGCTCGTAGGATTTTTAGTGTATTTTCCAGGAAAAATTAGCAATGCTTTTTTTTGGCCAATTTGGAGAAGGTGTGATTACTCGGGAACGGCTCGTAGCATTTTTAGTGTATTTTCCAGGAAAAATCAGCAACGATTTTTTTTGGCCAATTTGGAGAAGGTGTGATTACTCGGGAACGGCTCGTAGGATTTTTAGTGTATTTTCCAGGAAAAATCAGCAACGCTTTTTTTTTGGCCAATTTGGAGAAGATGTGATTACTCGGGCACGGCTCGTAGGATTTTTAGTGTATTTTCCAGGAAAAATCAGCAACGCTTTTTTTTGGCCAATTTGGAGAAGGTGTGATTACTCGGAAACGGCTCGTAGGATTTTTAGTGTATTTTCCAGGAAAAATGTGCTACGCTTTTTTTTGGCCAATTTGGAGAAGATTGGATTACTCGGGAACGGCTCGTAGGATTTTTAGTGTATTTTCCAGGAAAAATCAGCAACGCTTTTTTTTGGCCAATTTGGAGAAGATGGGATTATTCGGGAACGGCTCGTAGGATTTTTAGTGTATTTTCCAGGAAAAATTAGCAACGTTTTTTTTGGCCAATTTGGAGAAGATGGGATTACTCGGGAACAGCTCGTAGGATTTTTAGTGTATTTTCCAGGAAAAATCAGCAACGCTTTTTTTTGGCCAATTTGGAGAAGGTGTGATTACTCGGGAACGGCTCGTAGGATTTTTAGTGTATTTTCCAGGAAAAATCAGCAACGCTTTTTTTTTGGCCAATTTGGAGAAGATGGGATTACTCGGGAACGGCTCGTAGGTTTTTTAGTGTATTTTCCAGGAAAAATCAGCAACGCTTTTTTTTTGGCCAATTTGGAGAAGGTGGGATTACTCGGGCACGGCTCGTAGGATTTTTAGTGTGTTTTCCAGGAAAAATGTGCAACGCTTTTTTTTTTTGCCAATTTGGAGAAGATTGGATTACTCGGGAACGGCTCGTAGGATTTTTAGTGTATTTTCCAGGAAAAATTAGCAACGCTTTTTTTTGGCCAATTTGGAGAAGGTGTGATTACTCGGGAACGGCTCGTAGCATTTTGAGTGTATTTTCCAGGAAAAATCAGCAACGATTTTTTTTGGCCAATTTGGAGAAGGTGTGATTACTCGGGAACGGCTCGTAGGATTTTTAGTGTATTTTCCAGGAAAAATCAGCAACGCTTTTTTTTGGCCAATTTGGAGAAGATGTGATTACTCGGGCACGGCTCGTAGGATTTTTAGTGTATTTTCCAGGAAAAATCAGCAACGCTTTTTTTTTGGCCAATTTGGAGAAGGTGTGATTACTCGGAAACGGCTCGTAGGATTTTTAGTGTATTTTCCAGGAAAAATGTGCTACGCTTTTTTTTGGCCAATTTGGAGAAGATTGGATTACTCGGGAACGGCTCGTAGGATTTTTAGTGTATTTTCCAGGAAAAATCAGCAACGCTTTTTTTTGGCCAATTTGGAGAAGATGGGATTATTCGGGAACGGCTCGTAGGATTTTTAGTGTATTTTCCAGGAAAAATTAGCAACGTTTTTTTTGGCCAATTTGGAGAAGATGGGATTACTCGGGAACAGCTCGTAGGATTTTTAGTGTATTTTCCAGGAAAAATCAGCAACGCTTTTTTTTGGCCAATTTGGAGAAGGTGTGATTACTCGGGAACGGCTCGTAGGATTTTTAGTGTATTTTCCAGGAAAAATCAGCAACGCTTTTTTTTTTGCCAATTTGGAGAAGATGGAATTACTCGGGAACGTCTCGTAGGTTTTTTAGTGTATTTTCCAGGAAAAATCAGCAACGCTTTTTTTGGCCAATTTGGAGAAGATGAGATTACTCGGGAACGGCTCGTAGGATTTTTAGTGTATTTTCCAGGAAAAATCAGCAACGCTTTTTTTTGGCCAATTTGGAGAAGGTGTGATTACTCGGGAACGGCTCGTAGGATTTTTAGTGTATTTTCCAGGAAAAATCAGCAACGCTTTTTTTTTTGCCAATTTGGAGAAGGTGTGCCCAGCAAACATGAAGTCAAACCTTTGAAATAAGATGGCTTTATCATTTGATATCAAGCACAATTCTCAAATGTTTTTCAAAGGTTTGTGTTTAACACTTGAATTCAAGTTGATAATGATTTCAGTATAAACATTTGACAATCAGTTTTTTATCAATTTGTTGTCAAGTTGAGGTCAAGTGGCATTTTCAAATTATAAATGCACGTGGCAATCGAAGCATATTTATGACAACACTACTTACAGCACAATATAAATTTTAAACATTTTAAAAATATGATGATCAAAGTGTGTTAAGAGTGAAGAGAAAAGTATATATATTGCTTGAGAGTAAAAAATTACTAATGAGTAAGAACGCAAATAAGAAAAAGATAAAACGGGAAAGTGAAGAAATAATATGTTTGTTATATGAAAGCATGGACAATCTTGAAAATGAAGAGGAGCCAAGGTGAGGACTTAAATAGGCTATATATTTAGTAATTAAAAAGCATAAATTCATATGTATATTCTTTCCAGGTAGAAGAAGGATCTTTAATCATATCACAGTCCGCAGAAACCTTTTTAAAATTAGCTTGGCGTAAAATTTTTACCGACGAAGTTGCTCAAAACCTTGTGCTGGAAAGGTGCAACGACAAAAATGACGGTTAGAGCTTTGAGCGTTACAATTACTATAAAAAGTAAAATAATTAAGCTTATTTAAAGAAATAACTTAATAATTTTTAAAACCTCTAGGTTCATTTTCCTCTAAATTTCCTTCTGCAACAGATGCCTTATTTCCAAAAAATTTCAAAAAGTTTCTTCCAACATGCTATGACGCGCCATCAATAGAAAGTGCAATACATGAATAAGAAATTATATCGAAATGATTAAAAACTTCAATTAATTAAGATATTGTTATTTTATTTATACTATTTTCTTATACCTATTCACATACAAGTACATAAATATATCAGTCAATAATGAATTCCATGAATTTATATATTAAACATGAACTTACAAAGCAAAAATTGTATTTTATTTATCTTCCACATAATATTGCAATCCACATTTGAGAATAACGTTTGAAAGTAAGTTAAGAATAAATAAATTTCTCAATTTGAAAATAATTTCCCCTTTTTGTTGAGAATGCTATGTTTTTCAAGTTATTTTCAAATCATTTTCGAACGTTTGTCGTTTGAAAAGAGGTTTTATTTCAAATCATTCTCAATTTGAAATCAAGCCTTCGTGTTTGTTGGGTGATTACTCGGGAACGGCTCGTAGGATTTTTAGTATATTTTCCAGGAAAAATCAGCAACGCTTTTTTTGGCTAATTTGGAGAAGGTGTGATTACTCGGGAACGGCTCGTAGGATTTTTAGTGTATTTTCCAGGAAAAATCAGCAACGCTTTTTTTTGGCCAATTTGGAGAAGATGGGATTACTCGGGAACGGCTCGTAGGTTTTTTAGTGTATTTTCCAGGAAAAATCAGCAACGCTTTTTTTTGGCCAATTTGGAGAAGATGGGATTACTCGGGAACGGCTCGTAGGATTTTTAGTGTATTTTCCAGGAAAAATCAGCAACGCTTTTTTTTGGCCAATTTGGGGAAGGTGTGATTACTCGGGAACGGCTCGTAGGATTTTTAGTGTATTTTCCAGGAAAAATCAGCAACGCTTTTTTTTTGGCCAATTTGGAGAAGGTGGGATTACTCGGGCACGGCTCGTAGGATTTTTAGTGTATTTTCCAGGAAAAATCAGCAACGCTTTTTTTTGGCCAATTTGGAGAAGATGGGATTATTCGGGAACGGCTCGTAGGATTTTTAGTGTATTTTCCAGGAAAAATTAGCAACGTTTTTTTTGGCCAATTTGGAGAAGATGGGATTACTCGGGAACAGCTCGTAGGATTTTTAGTGTATTTTCCAGGAAAAATCAGCAACGCTTTTTTTTGGCCAATTTGGAGAAGATGGGATTATTCGGGAACGGCTCGTAGGATTTTTAGTGTATTTTCCAGGAAAAATTAGCAACGTTTTTTTTGGCCAATTTGGAGAAGATGGGATTACTCGGGAACAGCTCGTAGGATTTTTAGTGTATTTTCCAGGAAAAATCAGCAACGCTTTTTTTTTGGCCAATTTGGAGAAGGTGTGATTACTCGGGAACGGCTCGTAGGATTTTTAGTGTATTTTCCAGGAAAAATCAGCAACGCTTTTTTTTTTGCCAATTTGGAGAAGATGGAATTACTCGGGAACGTCTCGTAGGTTTTTTAGTGTATTTTCCAGGAAAAATCAGCAACGCTTTTTTTGGCCAATTTGGAGAAGATGAGATTACTCGGGAACGGCTCGTAGGATTTTTAGTGTATTTTCCAGGAAAAATCAGCAACGCTTTTTTTTGGCCAATTTGGAGAAGGTGTGATTACTCGGGAACGGCTCGTAGGATTTTTAGTGTATTTTCCAGGAAAAATCAGCAACGCTTTTTTTTTTGCCAATTTGGAGAAGGTGTGCCCAGCAAACATGAAGTCAAACCTTTGAAATAAGATGGCTTTATCATTTGATATCAAGCACAATTCTCAAATGTTTTTCAAAGGTTTGTGTTTAACACTTGAATTCAAGTTGATAATGATTTCAGTATAAACATTTGACAATCAGTTTTTTATCAATTTGTTGTCAAGTTGAGGTCAAGTGGCATTTTCAAATTATAAATGCACGTGGCAATCGAAGCATATTTATGACAACACTACTTACAGCACAATATAAATTTTAAACATTTTAAAAATATGATGATCAAAGTGTGTTAAGAGTGAAGAGAAAAGTATATATATTGCTTGAGAGTAAAAAATTACTAATGAGTAAGAACGCAAATAAGAAAAAGATAAAACGGGAAAGTGAAGAAATAATATGTTTGTTATATGAAAGCATGGACAATCTTGAAAATGAAGAGGAGCCAAGGTGAGGACTTAAATAGGCTATATATTTAGTAATTAAAAAGCATAAATTCATATGTATATTCTTTCCAGGTAGAAGAAGGATCTTTAATCATATCACAGTCCGCAGAAACCTTTTTAAAATTAGCTTGGCGTAAAATTTTTACCGACGAAGTTGCTCAAAACCTTGTGCTGGAAAGGTGCAACGACAAAAATGACGGTTAGAGCTTTGAGCGTTACAATTACTATAAAAAGTAAAATAATTAAGCTTATTTAAAGAAATAACTTAATAATTTTTAAAACCTCTAGGTTCATTTTCCTCTAAATTTCCTTCTGCAACAGATGCCTTATTTCCAAAAAATTTCAAAAAGTTTCTTCCAACATGCTATGACGCGCCATCAATAGAAAGTGCAATACATGAATAAGAAATTATATCGAAATGATTAAAAACTTCAATTAATTAAGATATTGTTATTTTATTTATACTATTTTCTTATACCTATTCACATACAAGTACATAAATATATCAGTCAATAATGAATTCCATGAATTTATATATTAAACATGAACTTACAAAGCAAAAATTGTATTTTATTTATCTTCCACATAATATTGCAATCCACATTTGAGAATAACGTTTGAAAGTAAGTTAAGAATAAATAAATTTCTCAATTTGAAAATAATTTCCCCTTTTTGTTGAGAATGCTATGTTTTTCAAGTTATTTTCAAATCATTTTCGAACGTTTGTCGTTTGAAAAGAGGTTTTATTTCAAATCATTCTCAATTTGAAATCAAGCCTTCGTGTTTGTTGGGTGATTACTCGGGAACGGCTCGTAGGATTTTTAGTATATTTTCCAGGAAAAATCAGCAACGCTTTTTTTGGCTAATTTGGAGAAGGTGTGATTACTCGGGAACGGCTCGTAGGATTTTTAGTGTATTTTCCAGGAAAAATCAGCAACGCTTTTTTTTGGCCAATTTGGAGAAGATGGGATTACTCGGGAACGGCTCGTAGGTTTTTTAGTGTATTTTCCAGGAAAAATCAGCAACGCTTTTTTTTGGCCAATTTGGAGAAGATGGGATTACTCGGGAACGGCTCGTAGGATTTTTAGTGTATTTTCCAGGAAAAATCAGCAACGCTTTTTTTTGGCCAATTTGGGGAAGGTGTGATTACTCGGGAACGGCTCGTAGGATTTTTAGTGTATTTTCCAGGAAAAATCAGCAACGCTTTTTTTTTGGCCAATTTGGAGAAGGTGGGATTACTCGGGCACGGCTCGTAGGATTTTTAGTGTATTTTCCAGGAAAAATGTGCAATGCTTTTTTTTTTTGCCAATTTGGAGAAGATGGGATTACTCGGGAACGGCTCGTAGGATTTTTAGTGTATTTTCCAGGAAAAATCAGCAACGCTTTTTTTTGGCCAATTTGGAGAAGATGTGATTACTCGGGAACGGCTCGTAGGAATTTTAGTGTATTTTCCAGGAAAAATCAGAAACGCTTTTTTTTGGCCAATTTGGAGAAGGTGTGATAACTCGGGAACGGCTCGTAGGATTTTTAGTCTATTTTCCAGGAAAAATCAGCAACGCTTTTTTTTTGGACAATTTGGAGAAGTTGGGATTACTCGGGAACGGCTCGTAGGATTTTTAGTGTATTTTCCAGGAAAAATCAGCAACGCTTTTTTTTGGCCAATTTGGAGAAGATGGGATTACTCGGGAACGGCTCGTAGGATTTTTAGCACGATTCGCTCTAAATGTTCTTTGAGGTCTATATTATAAAATGTACGGAGTCTGTATGCGTGCGAAAGCCTGTATTTTCCAGGAAAAATCAGCAACGCTTTTTTTTGGCCAATTTGGAGAATATGGGATTACTCGGGAACGGCTCGTAGGATTTTTAGTGTATTTTCCAGGAAAAATCAGCAACGCTTTTTTTTGGCCACTTTGGAGAAGGTGTGATTACTCGGGAACGGCTCGTAGGATTTTTAGTGTATTTTCCAGGAAAAATTAGCAACGCTTTTTTTTGGCCAATTTGGAGAAGATTGGATTACTCGGGAACGGCTCGTAGGATTTTTAGTGTATTTTCCAGGAAAAATTAGCAACGCTTTTTTTTGGCCAATTTGGAGAAGGTGTGATTACTCGGGAACGGCTCGTAGCATTTTTAGTGTATTTTCCAGGAAAAATCAGCAACGATTTTTTTTGGCCAATTTGGAGAAGGTGTGATTACTCGGGAACGGCTCGTAGGATTTTTAGTGTATTTTCCAGGAAAAATCAGCAACGCTTTTTTTTTGGCCAATTTGGAGAAGATGTGATTACTCGGGCACGGCTCGTAGGATTTTTAGTGTATTTTCCAGGAAAAATCAGCAACGCTTTTTTTTGGCCAATTTGGAGAAGGTGTGATTACTCGGAAACGGCTCGTAGGATTTTTAGTGTATTTTCCAGGAAAAATGTGCTACGCTTTTTTTTGGCCAATTTGGAGAAGATTGGATTACTCGGGAACGGCTCGTAGGATTTTTAGTGTATTTTCCAGGAAAAATCAGCAACGCTTTTTTTTGGCCAATTTGGAGAAGATGGGATTATTCGGGAACGGCTCGTAGGATTTTTAGTGTATTTTCCAGGAAAAATTAGCAACGTTTTTTTTGGCCAATTTGGAGAAGATGGGATTACTCGGGAACAGCTCGTAGGATTTTTAGTGTATTTTCCAGGAAAAATCAGCAACGCTTTTTTTTGGCCAATTTGGAGAAGGTGTGATTACTCGGGAACGGCTCGTAGGATTTTTAGTGTATTTTCCAGGAAAAATCAGCAACGCTTTTTTTTTGGCCAATTTGGAGAAGATGGGATTACTCGGGAACGGCTCGTAGGTTTTTTAGTGTATTTTCCAGGAAAAATCAGCAACGCTTTTTTTGGCCAATTTGGAGAAGATGAGATTACTCGGGAACGGCTCGTAGGATTTTTAGTCTATTTTCCAGGAAAAATCAGCAACGCTTTTTTTTGGCCAATTTGGAGAAGGTGTGATTACTCGGGAACGGCTCGTAGGATTTTTAGTGTATTTTCCAGGAAAAATCAGCAACGCTTTTTTTTTGCCAATTTGGAGAAGGTGTGCCCAGCAAACATGAAGTCAAACCTTTGAAATAAGATGGCTTTATCATTTGATATCAAGCACAATTCTCAAATGTTTTTCAAAGGTTTGTGTTTAACACTTGAATTCAAGTTGATAATGATTTCAGTATAAACATTTGACAATAAGTTTTTATCAATTTGTTGTCAAGTTGAGGTCAACTGGCATTTTCAAATTATAAATGCACGTGGCAATCGAAGCATATTTATGACAACACTACTTACACCACAATATAAATTTTAAACATTTTAAAAATATGATGATCAAAGTGTGTTAAGAGTGAAGAGAAAAGTATATATATTGCTTGAGAGTAAAAAATTACTAATGAGTAAGAACGCAAATAAGAAAAAGATAAAACGGGAAAGTGTAGAAATAATATGTTTGTTATATGAAAGCATGGACAATCTTGAAAATGAAGAGGAGCCAAGGTGAGGACTTAAATAGGCTATATATTTAGTAATTAAAAAGCATAAATTCATATGTATATTCTTTCCAGGTAGAAGAAGGATCTTTAATCATATCACAGTCCGCAGAAACCTTTTTAAAATTAGCTTGGCGTAAAATTTTTAC
This sequence comes from Lypha dubia, assembly GCA_947311025.1. Classification (NCBI taxonomy): domain Eukaryota; kingdom Metazoa; phylum Arthropoda; class Insecta; order Diptera; family Tachinidae; genus Lypha; species Lypha dubia. The sequence continues at coordinate 29,577,066 of OX371265.1, read as the reverse complement.
CGACGAAGTTGCTCAAAACCTTGTGCTGGAAAGGTGCAACGACAAAAATGACGGTTAGAGCTTTGAGCGTTACAATTACTATAAAAAGTAAAATAATTAAGCTTATTTAAAGAAATAACTTAATAATTTTTAAAACCTCTAGGTTCATTTTCCTCTAAATTTCCTTCTGCAACAGATGCCTTATTTCCAAAAAATTTCAAAAAGTTTCTTCCAACATGCTATGACGCGCCATCAATAGAAAGTGCAATACATGAATAAGAAATTACATCGAAATGATTAAAAACTTCAATTAATTAAGATATTGTTATTTTATTTATACTATTTTCTTATACCTATTCACATACAAGTACATAAATATATCAGTCAATAATGAATTCCATGAATTTATATATTAAACATGAACTTACAAAGCAAAAATTGTATTTTATTTATCTTCCACATAATATTGCAATCCACATTTGAGAATAACGTTTGAAAGTAAGTTAAGAATAAATAAATTTCTCAATTTGAAAATAATTTCCCCTTTTTGTTGAGAATGCTATGTTTTTCAAGTTATTTTCAAATCATTTTCGAACGTTTGTCGTTTGAAAAGAGGTTTTATTTCAAATCATTCTCAATTTGAAATCAAGCCTTCGTGTTTGTTGGGTGATTACTCGGGAACGGCTCGTAGGTTTTTTAGTATATTTTCCAGGAAAAATCAGCAACGCTTTTTTTGGCCAATTTGGAGAAGGTGGGATTACTCGGGAACGGCTCGTAGGATTTTTAGTGTATTTTCCAGGAAAAATCAGCAACGCTTTTTTTTGGCCAATTTGGGGAAGGTGTGATTACTCGGGAACGGCTCGTAGGATTTTTAGTGTATTTTCCAGGAAAAATCAGCAACGCTTTTTTTTTGGCCAATTTGGAGAAGGTGGGATTACTCGGGCACGGCTCGTAGGATTTTTAGTGTATTTTCCAGGAAAAATGTGCAACGCTTTTTTTTTTTGCCAATTTGGAGAAGATGGGATTACTCGGGAACGGCTCGTAGGATTTTTAGTGTATTTTCCAGGAAAAATCAGCAACGCTTTTTTTTGGCCAATTTGGAGAAGATGTGATTACTCGGGAACGGCTCGTAGGAATTTTAGTGTATTTTCCAGGAAAAATCAGCAACGCTTTTTTTTGGCCAATTTGGAGAAGTTGTGATTACTCGGGAACGGCTCGTAGGATTTTTAGTGTATTTTCCAGGAAAAATCAGCAACGCTTTTTTTTTGGACAATTTGGAGAAGTTGGGATTACTCGGGAACGGCTCGTAGGATTTTTAGTGTATTTTCCAGGAAAAATCAGCAACGCTTTTTTTTGGCCAATTTGGAGAAGATGGGATTACTCGGGAACGGCTCGTAGGATTTTTAGCACGATTCGCTCTTCTTTGAGGTCTATATTATAAAATGTACGGAGTCTGTATGCGTGCGAAAGCCTGTATTTTCCAGGAAAAATCAGCAACGCTTTTTTTTGGCCAATTTGGAGAATATGGGATTACTCGGGAACGGCTCGTAGGATTTTTAGTGTATTTTCCAGGAAAAATCAGCAACGCTTTTTTTTGGCCACTTTGGAGAAGGTGTGATTACTCGGGAACGGCTCGTAGGATTTTTAGTGTATTTTCCAGGAAAAAATAGCAACGCTTTTTTTTTGGCCAATTTGGAGAAGATGGGATTACTCGGGAACGGCTCGAAGGATTTTTAGTGTATTTTCCAGGAAAAATTAGCAACGCTTTTTTTTTGGCCAATTTGGAGAAGGTGTGATTACTCGGGAACGGCTCGTAGGATTTTTAGTGTATTTTCCAGGAAAAATTAGCAACGCTTTTTTTTGGCCAATTTGGAGAAGGTGTGATTACTCGGGAACGGCTCGTAGGATTTTTAGTGTATTTTCCAGGAAAAATCAGCAACGCTTTTTTTTTTGCCAATTTGGAGAAGATGTGATTACTCGGGCACGGCTCGTAGGATTTTTAGTGTATTTTCCAGGAAAAGTCAGCAACGCTTTTTTTTGGCCAATTTGGAGAAGGTGTGATTACTCGGGAACGGCTCGTAGGATTTTTAGTGTATTTTCCAGGAAAAAATAGCAACGCTTTTTTTTTGGCCAATTTGGAGAAGATGGGATTACTCGGGAACGGCTCGTAGGATTTTTAGTGTATTTTCCAGGAAAAATTAGCAACGCTTTTTTTTTGGCCAATTTGGAGAAGGTGTGATTACTCGGGAACGGCTCGTAGGATTTTTAGTGTATTTTCCAGGAAAAATCGGCAACGCTTTTTTTTTGGCCAATTTGGAGAAGATGGGATTACTCGGGAACGGCTCGTAGGATTTTTAGCACGATTCGCTCTTCTTTGAGGTCTATATTATAAAATGTACGGAGTCTGTATGCGTGCGAAAGCCTGTATTTTCCAGGAAAAATCAGCAACGCTTTTTTTTGGCCAATTTGGAGAAGGTGTGATTACTCGGGAACGGCTCGTAGGATTTTTAGGGTATTTTCCAGAAAAAATCAGCAACGCTTTTTTTTTGGACAATTTGGAGAAGTTGGGATTACTCGGGAACGGCTCGTAGGATTTTTAGTGTATTTTCCAGGAAAAATCAGCAACGCTTTTTTTTGGCCAATTTGGAGAAGGTGTGATTACTCGGGAACGGCTCGTAGGATTTTTAGTGTATTTTCCAGGAAAAATTAGCAACGCTTTTTTTTGGCCAATTTGGAGAAGATTGGATTACTCGGGAACGGCTCGTAGCATTTTTAGTGTATTTTCCAGGAAAAATTAGCAACGCTTTTTTTTGGCCAATTTGGAGAAGGTGTGATTACTCGGGAACGGCTCGTAGCATTTTTAGTGTATTTTCCAGGAAAAATCAGCAACGCTTTTTTTTGGCCAATTTGGAGAAGGTGTGATTACTCGGGAACGGCTCGTAGGATTTTTAGTGTATTTTCCAGGAAAAATCAGCAACGCTTTTTTTTTTGCCAATTTGGAGAAGATGTGATTACTCGGGCACGGCTCGTAGGATTTTTAGTGTATTTTCCAGGAAAAATCAGCAACGCTTTTTTTTGGCCAATTTGGAGAAGGTGTGATTACTCGGAAACGGCTCGTAGGATTTTTAGTGTATTTTCCAGGAAAAATTAGCAACGCTTTTTTTTTGGCCAATTTGGAGAAGGTGTGATTACTCGGGAACGGCTCGTAGGATTTTTAGTGTATTTTCCAGGAAAAATCAGCAACGCTTTTTTTTTGGACAATTTGGAGAAGTTGGGATTACTCGGGAACGGCTCGTAGGATTTTTAGTGTATTTTCCAGGAAAAATCAGCAACGCTTTTTTTTGGCCAATTTGGAGAAGATGGGATTACTCGGGAACGGCTAGTAGGATTTTTAGTGTAATTTCCAGGAAAAATCAGCAACGCTTTTTTTTTGGCCAATTTGGAGAAGGTGTGATTACTCGGGAACGGCTCGTAGGATTTTTAGTGTATTTTCCAGGAAAAATCAGCAACGCTTTTTTTTTGGACAATTTGGAGAAGGTGTGATTACTCGGAAACGGCTCGTAGGATTTTTAGTGTATTTTCCAGGAAAAATGTGCAACGCTTTTTTTTGCCAATTTGGAGAAGATTGGATTACTCGGGAACGGCTCGTAGGATTTTTAGTGTATTTTCCAGGAAAAATCAGCAACGCTTTTTTTTGGCCAATTTGGAGAAGATGGGATTATTCGCGAACGGCTAGTAGGATTTTTAGTGTAATTTCCAGGAAAAATCAGCAACGCTTTTTTTTTGGCCAATTTGGAGAAGGTGTGATTACTCGGGAACATCTCGTAGGATTTTTAGTGTATTTTCCAGGAAAAATCAGCAACGATTTTTTTTGGACAATTTGGAGAAGTTGGGATTACTCGGGAACGGCTCGTAAGATTTTTAGTGTATTTTCCAGGAAAAATCAGCAACGCTTTTTTTTGGCCAATTTGGAGAAGATGGGATTACTCGGGAACGGCTCGTAGGATTTTTAGCACGATTCGCTCTAAATGTTCTTTGAGGTCTATATTATAAAATGTACGGAGTCTGTATGCGTGCGAAAGCCTGTATTTTCCAGGAAAAATCAGCAACGCTTTTTTTTGGCCAATTTGGAGAATATGGGATTACTCGGGAACGGCTCGTAGGATTTTTAGTGTATTTTCCAGGAAAAATCAGCAACGCTTTTTTTTGGCCACTTTGGAGAAGGTGTGATTACTCGGGAACGGCTCGTAGGATTTTTAATGTATTTTCCAGGAAAAAATAGCAACGCTTTTTTTTTGGCCAATTTGGAGAAGATGGGATTACTCGGGAACGGCTCGTAGGATTTTTAGTGTATTTTCCAGGAAAAATTAGCAACGCTTTTTTTTTGGCCAATTTGGAGAAGGTGTGATTACTCGGGAACGGCTCGTAGGATTTTTAGTGTATTTTCCAGGAAAAATCAGCAACGCTTTTTTTTGGACAATTTGGAGAAGTTGGGATTACTCGGGAACGGCTCGTAGGATTTTTAGTGTATTTTCCAGGAAAAATCAGCAACGCTTTTTTTTGGCCAATTTGGAGAAGATGGGAGTACTCGGGAACGGCTCGTAGGATTTTTAGTGTATTTTCCAGGAAAAATCAGCAACGCTTTTTTTGGCCAATTTGGAGAAGGTGGGATTACTCGGGAACGGCTCGTAGGATTTTTAGTGTATTTTCCAGGAAAAATCAGCAACGCTTTTTTTTGGCCAATTTGGAGAAGGTGGGATTACTCGGGAACGGCTCGTAGGATTTTTAGCACGATTCGCTCTAAATGTTCTTTGAGGTCTATATTTTAAAATGTACGGGGTCTGTATGCGTGCGAAAGCCTGTATTTTCCAGGAAAAATCAGCAACGCTTTTTTTTTTGCTAATTTGGAGAAGATAAGATTACTCGGGAACGGCTCGTAGGATTTTTAGTGTATTTTCCAGGAAAAATCAGCAACGCTTTTTTTTGGCCAATTTGGAGAAGGTGTGATTACTCGGGAACGGCTCGTAGGATTTTTAGTGTATTTTCCAGGAAAAATCAGCAACGCTTTTTTTTTGGCCAATTTGGAGAAGATGGGATTACTCGGGAACGGCTCGTAGGATTTTTAGTGTATTTTCCAGGAAAAATCAGCAACGCTTTTTTTTGGCCAATTTGGAGAAGGTGTGATTACTCGGGCACGGCTCGTAGGATTTTTAGTGTATTTTCCAGAAAAAATTAGCAACGCTTTTATTTGGCCAATTTGGAGAAGATGGGATTACTCGGGAACGGCTCGTAGGATTTTTAGTGTATTTTCCAGGAAAAATCAGCAACGCTTTTTTTTGGCCAATTTGGAGAAGGTGTGATTACTCGGGAACGGCTCGTAGGATTTTTAGTGTATTTTCCAGGAAAAATTAGCAACGCTTTTTTTTGGCCAATTTGGAGAAGATTGGATTACTCGGGAACGGCTCGTAGGATTTTTAGTGTATTTTTCAGGAAAAATTAGCAACGCTTTTTTTGGCCAATTTGGAGAAGGTGTGATTACTCGGGAACGGCTCGTAGGATTTTTAGTGTATTTTCCAGGAAAAATCAGCAACGCTTTTTTTTGGCCAATTTGGAGAAGGTGTGATTACTCGGGAACGGCTCGTAGGATTTTTAGTGTATTTTCAGGAAAAAATAGCAACGCTTTTTTTTTGGCCAATTTGGAGAAGATGGGATTACTCGGGAACGGCTCGTAGGATTTTTAGTGTATTTTCCAGAAAAAATCAGCAACGCTTTTTTTGGCCAATTTGGAGAAGGTGGGATTACTCGGGAACGGCTCGTAGGATTTTTAGTGTATTTTCCAGGAAAAATCAGCAACGCTTTTTTTTGGCCAATTTGGAGAAGGTGGGATTACTCGGGAACGGCTCGTAGGATTTTTAGCACGATTCGCTCTAAATGTTCTTTGAGGTCTATATTTTAAAATGTACGGGGTCTGTATGCGTGCGAAAGCCTGTATTTTCCAGGAAAAATCAGCAACGCTTTTTTTTTGCTAATTTGGAGAAGATAAGATTACTCGGGAACGGCTCGTAGGATTTTTAGTGTATTTTCCAGGAAAAATCAGCAACGCTTTTTTTTGGCCAATTTGGAGAAGGTGTGATTACTCGGGAACGGCTCGTAGGATTTTTAGTGTATTTTCCAGGAAAAATCAGCAACGCTTTTTTTTTGGCCAATTTGGAGAAGATGGGATTACTCGGGAACGGCTCGTAGGATTTTTAGTGTATTTTCCAGGAAAAATCAGCAACGCTTTTTTTTGGCCAATTTGGAGAAGGTGTGATTACTCGGGAACGGCTCGTAGGATTTTTAGTGTATTTTCCAGAAAAAATTAGCAACGCTTTTATTTGGCCAATTTGGAGAAGATGGGATTACTCGGGAACGGCTCGTAGGATTTTTAGTGTTTTTTCCAGGAAAAATCAGCAACGCTTTTTTTTGGCCAATTTGGAGAAGGTGTGATTACTCGAGAACGGCTCGTAGGATTTTTAGTGTATTTTCCAGGAAAAATTAGCAACGCTTTTTTTTGGCCAATTTGGAGAAGATTGGATTACTCGGGAACGGCTCGTAGCATTTTTAGTGTATTTTCCAGGAAAAATTAGCAACGCTTTTTTTGGCCAATTTGGAGAAGGTGTGATTACTCGGGAACGGCTCGTAGCATTTTTAGTGTATTTTCCAGGAAAAATCAGCAACGCTTTTTTTTGGCCAATTTGGAGAAGGTGTGATTACTCGGGAACGGCTCGTAGGATTTTTAGTGTATTTTCCAGGAAAAATCAGCAACGCTTTTTTTTTTTGCCAATTTGGAGAAGATGTGATTACTCGGGCACGGCTCGTAGGATTTTTAGTGTATTTTCCAGGAAAAATCAGCAACGCTTTTTTTTGGCCAATTTGGAGAAGGTGTGATTACTCGGAAACGGCTCGTAGGATTTTTAGTGTATTTTCCAGGAAAAATTAGCAACGCTTTTTTTTTGGCCAATTTGGAGAAGGTGTGATTACTCGGGAACGGCTCGTAGGATTTTTAGTGTATTTTCCAGGAAAAATCAGCAACGCTTTTTTTTTGGACAATTTGGAGAAGTTGGGATTACTCGGGAACGGCTCGTAGGATTTTTAGTGTATTTTCCAGGAAAAATCAGCAACGCTTTTTTTTGGCCAATTTGGAGAAGATGGGATTACTCGGGAACGGCTAGTAGGATTTTTAGTGTAATTTCCAGGAAAAATCAGCAACGCTTTTTTTTTGGCCAATTTGGAGAAGGTGTGATTATTCGGGAACATCTCGTAGGATTTTTAGTGTATTTTCCAGGAAAAATCAGCAACGCTTTTTTTTGGACAATTTGGAGAAGTTGGGATTACTCGGGAACGGCTCGTAAGATTTTTAGTGTATTTTCCAGGAAAAATCAGCAACGCTTTTTTTTGGCCAATTTGGAGAAGATGGGATTACTCGGGAACGGCTCGTAGGATTTTTAGCACGATTCGCTCTAAATGTTCTTTGAGGTCTATATTATAAAATGTACGGAGTCTGTATGCGTGCGAAAGCCTGTATTTTCCAGGAAAAATCAGCAACGCTTTTTTTTGGCCAATTTGGAGAATATGGGATTACTCGGGAACGGCTCGTAGGATTTTTAGTGTATTTTCCAGGAAAAATCAGCAACGCTTTTTTTTGGCCACTTTGGAGAAGGTGTGATTACTCGGGAACGGCTCGTAGGATTTTTAGTGTATTTTCCAGGAAAAAATAGCAACGCTTTTTTTTTGGCCAATTTGGAGAAGATGGGATTACTCGGGAACGGCTCGTAGGATTTTTAGTGTATTTTCCAGGAAAAATTAGCAACGCTTTTTTTTTGGCCAATTTGGAGAAGGTGTGATTACTCGGGAACGGCTCGTAGGATTTTTAGTGTATTTTCCAGGAAAAATCAGCAACGCTTTTTTTTGGACAATTTGGAGAAGTTGGGATTACTCGGGAACGGCTCGTAGGATTTTTAGTGTATTTTCCAGGAAAAATCAGCAACGCTTTTTTTTGGCCAATTTGGAGAAGATGGGAGTACTCGGGAACGGCTCGTAGGATTTTTAGTGTATTTTCCAGGAAAAATCAGCAACGCTTTTTTTGGCCAATTTGGAGAAGGTGGGATTACTCGGGAACGGCTCGTAGGATTTTTAGTGTATTTTCCAGGAAAAATCAGCAACGCTTTTTTTTGGCCAATTTGGAGAAGGTGGGATTACTCGGGAACGGCTCGTAGGATTTTTAGCACGATTCGCTCTAAATGTTCTTTGAGGTCTATATTTTAAAATGTACGGGGTCTGTATGCGTGCGAAAGCCTGTATTTTCCAGGAAAAATCAGCAACGCTTTTTTTTTTGCTAATTTGGAGAAGATAAGATTACTCGGGAACGGCTCGTAGGATTTTTAGTGTATTTTCCAGGAAAAATCAGCAACGCTTTTTTATGGCCAATTTGGAGAAGGTGTGATTACTCGGGAACGGCTCGTAGGATTTTTAGTGTATTTTCCAGGAAAAATCAGCAACGCTTTTTTTTGGCCAATTTGGAGAAGATGGGATTACTCGGGAACGGCTCGTAGGATTTTTAGTGTATTTTCCAGGAAAAATCAGCAACGCTTTTTTTTGGCCAATTTGGAGAAGGTGTGATTACTCGGGAACGGCTCGTAGGATTTTTAGTGTATTTTCCAGAAAAAATTAGCAACGCTTTTATTTGGCCAATTTGGAGAAGATGGGATTACTCGGGAACGGCTCGTAGGATTTTTAGTGTATTTTCCAGGAAAAATCAGCAACGCTTTTTTTTGGCCAATTTGGAGAAGGTGTGATTACTCGGGAACGGCTCGTAGGATTTTTAGTGTATTTTCCAGGAAAAATTAGCAACGCTTTTTTTTGGCCAATTTGGAGAAGATTGGATTACTCGGGAACGGCTCGTAGGATTTTTAGTGTATTTTTCAGGAAAAATTAGCAACGCTTTTTTTGGCCAATTTGGAGAAGGTGTGATTACTCGGGAACGGCTCGTAGCATTTTTAGTGTATTTTCCAGGAAAAATCAGCAACGCTTTTTTTTGACCAATTTGGAGAAGGTGTGATTACTCGGGAACGGCTCGTAGGATTTTAGTGTATTTTCCAGGAAAAATCAGCAACGCTTTTTTTTGCCAATTTGGAGAAGATGTGATTACTCGGGCACGGCTCGTAGGATTTTTAGTGTATTTTCCAGGAAAAATCAGCAACGCTTTTTTTTGGCCAATTTGGAGAAGGTGTGATTACTCGGAAACGGCTCGTAGGATTTTTAGTGTATTTTCCAGGAAAAATGTGCAACGCTTTTTTTTTGCCAATTTGGAGAAGATTGGATTACTCGGGAACGGCTCGTAGGATTTTTAGTGTATTTTCCAGGAAAATTCAGCAACGCTTTTTTTTGGCCAATTTGGAGAAGATGGGATTATTCGGGAACGGCTCGTAGGATTTTTAGTGTATTTTCCAGGAAAAATTAGCAACGCTTTTTTTTTGGCCAATTTGGAGAAAGTGTGATTACTCGGGAACGGCTCGTAGGATTTTTAGTGTATTTTCCAGGAAAAATTAGCAACGCTTTTTTTGGCCAATTTGGAGAAGGTGTGATTACTCGGGAACGGCTCGTAGCATTTTTAGTGTATTTTCCAGGAAAAATCAGCAACGCTTTTTTTTGGCCAATTTGGAGAAGGTGTGATTACTCGGGAACGGCTCGTAGTATTTTTAGTGTATTTTCCAGGAAAAATCAGCAACGCTTTTTTTTTTGCCAATTTGGAGAAGATGTGATTACTCGGGCACGGCTCGTAGGATTTTTAGTGTATTTTCCAGGAAAAATCAGCAACGCTTTTTTTTGGCCAATTTGGAGAAGGTGTGATTACTCGGAAACGGCTCGTAGGATTTTTAGTGTATTTTCCAGGAAAAATGTGCAACGCTTTTTTTTTGCCAATTTGGAGAAGATTGGATTACTCGGGAACGGCTCGTAGGATTTTTAGTGTATTTTCCAGGAAAAATCAGCAACGCTTTTTTTTGGCCAATTTGGAGAAGATGGGATTATTCGGGAACGGCTCGTAGGATTTTTAGTGTATTTTCCAGGAAAAATTAGCAACGCTTTTTTTTTGGCCAATTTGGAGAAGGTGTGATTACTCGGGAACGGCTCGTAGGATTTTTAGTGTATTTTCCAGGAAAAATCAGCAACGCTTTTTTTTTGGACAATTTGGAGAAGTTGGGATTACTCGGGAACGGCTCGTAGGATTTTTAGTGTATTTTCCAGGAAAAATCAGCAACGCTTTTTTTTGGCCAATTTGGAGAAGGTGGGATTACTCGGGAACGGCTCGTAGGATTTTTAGCACGATTCGCTCTAAATGTTCTTTGAGGTCTATATTTTAAAATGTACGGGGTCTGTATGCGTGCGAAAGCCTGTATTTTCTAGGAAAAATCAGCAACGCTTTTTTTTGCTAATTTGGAGAAGATAAGATTACTCGGGAACGGCTCGTAGGATTTTTAGTGTATTTTCCAGGAAAAATCAGCAACGCTTTTTTTTGGCCAATTTGGAGAAGGTGTGATTACTCGGGAACGGCTCGTAGGATTTTTAGTGTATTTTCCAGGAAAAATCAGCAACGCTTTTTTTTTGGCCAATTTGGAGAAGATGGGATTACTCGGGAACGGCTCGTAGGATTTTTAGTGTATTTTCCAGGAAAAATCAGCAACGCTTTTTTTTGGCCAATTTGGAGAAGGTGTGATTACTCGGGAACGGCTCGTAGGATTTTTAGTGTATTTTCCAGAAAAAATTAGCAACGCTTTTATTTGGCCAATTTGGAGAAGATGGGATTACTCGGGAACGGCTCGTAGGATTTTTAGTGTATTTTCCAGGAAAAATCAGCAACGCTTTTTTTTGGCCAATTTGGAGAAGGTGTGATTACTCGGGAACGGCTCGTAGGATTTTTAGTGTATTTTCCAGGAAAAATTAGCAACGCTTTTTTTTGGCCAATTTGGAGAAGATTGGATTACTCGGGAACGGCTCGTAGGATTTTTAGTGTATTTTTCAGGAAAAATTAGCAACGCTTTTTTTGGCCAATTTGGAGAAGGTGTGATTACTCGGGAACGGCTCGTAGCATTTTTAGTGTATTTTCCAGGAAAAATCAGCAACGCTTTTTTTTGGCCAATTTGGAGAAGGTGTGATTACTCGGGAACGGCTCGTAGGATTTTTAGTGTATTTTCCAGGAAAAATCAGCAACGCTTTTTTTTTTTTGCCAATTTATAGAAGATGTGATTACTCGGGCACGGCTCGTAGGATTTTTAGTGTATTTTCCAGGAAAAATCAGCAACGCTTTTTTTTGGCCAATTTGGAGAAGGTGTGATTACTCGGAAACGGCTCGTAGGATTTTTAGTGTATTTTCCAGGAAAAATGTGCAACGCTTTTTTTTTGCCAATTTGGAGAAGATTGGATTACTCGGGAACGGCTCGTAGGATTTTTAGTGTATTTTCCAGGAAAAATCAGCAACGCTTTTTTTTGGCCAATTTGGAGAAGATGGGATTATTCGGGAACGGCTCGTAGGATTTTTAGTGTATTTTCCAGGAAAAATTAGCAACGCTTTTTTTTTGGCCAATTTGGAGAAGGTGTGATTACTCGGGAACGGCTCGTAGGATTTTTAGTGTATTTTCCAGGAAAAATCAGCAACGCTTTTTTTTTGGACAATTTGGAGAAGTTGGGATTACTCGGGAACGGCTCGTAGGATTTTTAGTGTATTTTCCAGGAAAAATCAGCAACGCTTTTTTTTGGCCAATTTGGAGAAGATGGGATTACTCGGGAACGGCTAGTAGGATTTTTAGTGTAATTTCCAGGAAAAATCAGCAACGCTTTTTTTTTGGCCAATTTGGAGAAGGTGTGATTACTCGGGAACGGCTCGTAGGATTTTTAGTGTATTTTCCAGGAAAAATCAGCAACGCTTTTTTTTTGGACAATTTGGAGAAGGTGTGATTACTCGGAAACGGCTCGTAGGATTTTTAGTGTATTTTCCAGGAAAAATGTGCAACGCTTTTTTTTTGCCAATTTGGAGAAGATTGGATTACTCGGGAACGGCTCGTAGGATTTTTAGTGTATTTTTCAGGAAAAATCAGCAACGCTTTTTTTTGGCCAATTTGGAGAAGATGGGATTATTCGGGAACGGCTAGTAGGATTTTTAGTGTAATTTCCAGGAAAAATCAGCAACGCTTTTTTTTTTGCCAATTTGGAGAAGGTGTGATTACTCGGGAACGGCTCGTAGGATTTTTAGTGTATTTTCCAGGAAAAATCAGCAACGCTTTTTTTTGGACAATTTGGAGAAGTTGGGATTACTCGGGAACGGCTCGTAGGATTTTTAGTGTATTTTCCAGGAAAAATCAGCAACGCTTTTTTTTGGCCAATTTGGAGAAGATGGGATTACTCGGGAACGGCTCGTAGGATTTCTAGCACGATTCGCTCTAAATGTTTTTTGAGGTCTATATTATAAAATGTACGGAGTCTGTATGCGTGCGAAAGCCTGTATTTTCCAGGAAAAATCAGCAACGCTTTTTTTTGGCCAATTTGGAGAATATGGGATTATTCGGGAACGGCTCGTAGGATTTTTAGTGTATTTTTTAGGAAAAATCAGCAACGCTTTTTTTTGGCCACTTTGGAGAAGGTGTGATTACTCGGAAACGGCTCGTAGGATTTTTAGTGTATTTTCCAGGAAAAATGTGGAACGCTTTTTTTTTGCCAATTTGGAGAAGATGGGATTATTCGGGAACGGCTCGTAGGATTTTTAGTGTATTTTCCAGGAAAAATGTGCAACGCTTTTTTTTTGCCAATTTGGAGAAGATTGGATTACTCGGGAACGGCTCGTAGGATTTTTAGTGTATTTTCCAGGAAAAATCAGCAACGCTTTTTTTTGGCCAATTTGGAGAAGATGGGATTATTCGGGAACGGCTCGTAGGATTTTTAGTGTATTTTCCAGGAAAAATTAGCAACGCTTTTTTTTTGGCCAATTTGGAGAAGGTGTGATTACTCGGGAACGGCTCGTAGGATTTTTAGTGTATTTTCCAGGAAAAATCAGCAACGCTTTTTTTTGGACAATTTGGAGAAGTTGGGAATACTCGGGAACGGCTCGTAGGATTTTTAGTGTATTTTCCAGGAAAAATCAGCAACGCTTTTTTTTGGCCAATTTGGAGAAGATGGGATTACTCGGGAACGGCTAGTAGGATTTTTAGTGTAATTTCCAGGAAAAATCAGCAACGCTTTTTTTTTGGCCAATTTGGAGAAGGTGTGATTACTCGGGAACGGCTCGTAGGATTTTTAGTGTATTTTCCAGGAAAAATCAGCAACGCTTTTTTTTGGACAATTTGGAGAAGGTGTGATTACTCGGAAACGGCTCGTAGGATTTTTAGTGTATTTTCCAGGAAAAATGTGCAACGCTTTTTTTTTGCCAATTTGGAGAAGATTGGATTACTCGGGAACGGCTCGTAGGATTTTTAGTGTATTTTCCAGGAAAAATCAGCAACGCTTTTTTTTGGCCAATTTGGAGAAGGTGTGATTACTCGGGAACGGCTCGTAGGATTTTTAGTGTATTTTCCAGGAAAAATCAGCAACGCTTTTTTTTTGCCAATTTGGAGAAGATGTGATTACTCGGGCACGGCTCGTAGGATTTTTAGTGTATTTTCCAGGAAAAATCAGCAACGCTTTTTTTTGGCCAATTTGGAGAAGGTGTGATTACTCGGAAACGGCTCGTAGGATTTTTAGTGTATTTTCCAGGAAAAATGTGCAACGCTTTTTTTTTTGCCAATTTGGAGAAGATTGGATTACTCGGGAACGGCTCGTAGGATTTTTAGTGTATTTTCCAGGAAAAATCAGCAACGCTTTTTTTTGGCCAATTTGGAGAAGATGGGATTATTCGGGAACGGCTCGTAGGATTTTTAGTGTATTTTCCAGGAAAAATTAGCAACGCTTTTTTTTGGCCAATTTGGAGAAGGTGTGATTACTCGGGAACGGCTCGTAGGATTTTTAGTGTATTTTCCAGGAAAAATCAGCAACGCTTTTTTTTTGGACAATTTGGAGAAGTTGGGATTACTCGGGAACGGCTCGTAGGATTTTTAGTGTATTTTCCAGGAAAAATGTGCAACGCTTTTTTTTTGCCAATTTGGAGAAGATGGGATTACTCGGGAACGGCTAGTAGGATTTTTAGTGTAATTTCCAGGAAAAATCAGCAACGCTTTTTTTTTTGGCCAATTTGGAGAAGGTGTGATTACTCGGGAACGGCTCGTAGGATTTTTTTGTATTTTCCAGGAAAAATCAGCAATGCTTTTTTTTTGGACAATTTGGAGAAGGTGTGATTACTCGGAAACGGCTCGTAGGATTTTTAGTGTATTTTCCAGGAAAAATGTGCAACGCTTTTTTTTTGCCAATTTGGAGAAGATTGGATTACTCGGGAACGGCTCGTAGGATTTTTAGTGTATTTTCCAGGAAAAATCAGCAACGCTTTTTTTTGGCCAATTTGGAGAAGATGGGATTATTCGGGAACGGCTAGTAGGATTTTTAGTGTAATTTCCAGGAAAAATCAACAACGCTTTTTTTTTGGCCAATTTGGAGAAGGTGTGATTACTCGGGAACGGCTCGTAGGATTTTTAGTGTATTTTCCAGGAAAAATCAGCAACGCTTTTTTTTTGGACAATTTGGAGAAGTTGGGATTACTCGGAAACGGCTCGTAGGATTTTTAGTGTATTTTCCAGGAAAAATCAGCAACGCTTTTTTTTGGCCAATTTGGAGAAGATGGGATTACTCGGGAACGGCTCGTAGGATTTTTAGCACGATTCGCTCTAAATGTTTTTTGAGGTCTATATTATAAAATGTACGGAGTCTGTATGCGTGCGAAAGCCTGTATTTTCCAGGAAAAATCAGCAACGCTTTTTTTTGGCCAATTTGGAGAATATGGGATTACTCGGGAACGGCTCGTAGGATTTTTAGTGTATTTTCCAGGAAAAATCAGCAACGCTTTTTTTTGGCCACTTTGGAGAAGGTGTGATTACTCGGAAACGGCTCGTAGGATTTTTAGTGTATTTTCCAGGAAAAATGTGCAACGCTTTTTTTTGGCCAATTGGGAGAAGATGGGATTATTCGGGAACGGCTCGTAGGATTTTTAGTGTATTTTCCAGGAAAAATTAGCAACGCTTTTTTTTTGGCCAATTTGGAGAAGGTGTGATTACTCGGGAACGGCTCGTAGGATTTTTAGTGTATTTTCCAGGAAAAATCAGCAACGCTTTTTTTTGACAATTTGGAGAAGTTGGGATTACTCGAGAACGGCTCGTAGGATTTTTAGTGTATTTTCCAGGAAAAATCAGCAACGCTTTTTTTTGGCCAATTTGGAGAAGATGGGATTACTCGGGAACGGCTAGTAGGATTTTTAGTGTAATTTCCAGGAAAAATCAGCAACGCTTTTTTTTGGCCAATTTGGAGAAGATTGGATTACTTGGGAACGGCTCGTAGGATTTTTAGTGTATTTTCCAGGAAAAATTAGCAACGCTTTTTTTTGGCCAATTTGGAGAAGGTGTGATTACTCGGGAACGGCTCGTAGCATTTTTAGTGTATTTTCCAGGAAAAATCAGCAACGCTTTTTTTTGGCCAATTTGGAGAAGGTGTGATTACTTGGGAACGGCTCGTAGGATTTTTAGTGTATTTTCCAGGAAAAATCAGCAACGCTTTTTTTTGCCAATTTGGAGAAGATGTGATTACTCGGGCACGGCTCGTAGGATTTTTAGTGTATTTTCCAGGAAAAATCAGCAACGCTTTTTTTTGGCCAATTTGGAGAAGGTGTGATTACTCGGAAACGGCTCGTAGGATTTTTAGTGTATTTTCCAGGAAAAATGTGCAACGCTTTTTTTTTGCCAATTTGGAGAAGATTGGATTACTCGGGAACGGCTCGTAGGATTTTGGTGTATTTTCCAGGAACAATCAGCAACGCTTTTTTTTGGCCAATTTGGAGAAGATGGGATTATTCGGGAACGGCTCGTAGGATTTTTAATGTATTTTCCAGGAAAAATTAGCAACGCTTTTTTTTTGGCCAATTTGGAGAAGGTGTGATTACTCGGGAACGGCTCGTAGGATTTTTAGTGTATTTTCCAGGAAAAATCAGCAACGCTTTTTTTTTGGACAATTTGGAGAAGTTGGGATTACTCGGGAACGGCTCGTAGGATTTTTAGTGTATTTTCCAGGAAAAATCAGCAACGCTTTTTTTTGCCAATTTGGAGAAGGTGTGATTACTCGAAAACGGCTCGTAGGATTTTTAGTGTATTTTCCAGGAAAAATGTGCAACGCTTTTTTTTTGCCAATTTGGAGAAGATTGGATTACTCGGGAACGGCTCGTAGGATTTTTAGTGTATTTTCCAGGAAAAATCAGCAACGCTTTTTTTTGGCCAATTTGGAGAAGATGGGATTATTCGGGAACGGCTAGTAGGATTTTTAGTGTAATTTCCAGGAAAAATCAGCAACGCTTTTTTTTTGGCCAATTTGGAGAAGGTGTGATTACTCGGGAACGGCTCGTAGGATTTTTAGTGTATTTTCCAGGAAAAATCAGCAACGCTTTTTTTTTGGACAATTTGGAGAAGTTGGGATTACTCGGGAACGGCTCGTAGGATTTTTAGTGTATTTTCCAGGAAAAATCAGCAACGCTTTTTTTTGGCCAATTTGGAGAAGATGGGATTACTCGGGAACGGCTCGTAGGATTTTTAGCACGATTCGCTCTAAATGTTCTTTGAGGTCTATATTATAAAATGTACGGAGTCTGTATGCGTGCGAAAGCCTGTATTTTCCAGGAAAAATCAGCAACGCTTTTTTTTGGCCAATTTGGAGAATATGGGATTACTCGGGAACGGCTCGTAGGATTTTTAGTGTATTTTCCAGGAAAAATCAGCAACGCTTTTTTTTGGCCACTTTGGAGAAGGTGTGATTACTCGGGAACGGCTCGTAGGATTTTTAGTGTATTTTCCAGGAAAAAATAGCAACGCTTTTTTTTTGGCCAATTTGGAGAAGATGGGATTACTCGGGAACGGCTCGTAGGATTTTTAGTGTATTTTCCAGGAAAAATTAGCAACGCTTTTTTTTTTGCCAATTTGGAGAAGGTGTGATTACTCGGGAACGGCTCGTAGGATTTTTAGTGTATTTTCCAGGAAAAATCAGCAACGCTTTTTTTTGGCCAATTTGGAGAAGATGGGAGTACTCGGGAACGGCTCGTAGGATTTTTAGTGTATTTTCCAGGAAAAATCAGCAACGCTTTTTTTGGCCAATTTGGAGAAGGTGGGATTACTCGGGAACGGCTCGTAGGATTTTTAGTGTATTTTCCAGGAAAAATCAGCAACGCTTTTTTTTGGCCAATTTGGAGAAGGTGGGATTACTCGGGAACGGCTCGTAGGATTTTTAGCACGATTCGCTCTAAATGTTCTTTGAGGTCTATATTTTAAAATGTACGGGGTCTGTATGCGTGCGAAAGCCTGTATTTTCCAGGAAAAATCAGCAACGCTTTTTTTTGGCCAATTTGGAGAATATGGGATTACTCGGGAACGGCTCGTAGGATTTTTAGTTTTTTTTTCCAGGAAAAATCAGCAACGCTTTTTTTTGGCCACTTTGGAGAAGGTGTGATTACTCGGAAACGGCTCGTAGGATTTTTAGTGTATTTTCCAGGAAAAATGTGCAACGTTTTTTTTTTGGCCAATTTGGAGAAGATGGGATTATTCGGGAACGGCTCGTAGGATTTTTAGTGTATTTTCCAGGAAAAATTAGCAACGCTTTTTTTTTGGCCAATTTGGAGAAGGTGTGATTACTCGGGAACGGCTCGTAGGATTTTTAGTGTATTTTCCAGGAAAAATCAGCAACGCTTTTTTTTTGGACAATTTGGAGAAGTTGGGATTACTCGGGAACGGCTCGTAGAATTTTTAGTGTATTTTCCAGGAAAAATCAGCAACGCTTTTTTTTGGCCAATTTGGAGAAGATGGGATTACTCGGGAACGGCTAGTAGGATTTTTAGTGTAATTTCCAGGAAAAATCAGCAACGCTTTTTTTTGGCCAATTTGGAGAAGATTGGATTACTCGGGAACGGCTCGTAGGATTTTTAGTGTATTTTCCAGGAAAAATTAGCAACGCTTTTTTTTGGCCAATTTGGAGAAGGTGTGATTACTCGGGAACGGCTCGTAGCATTTTTAGTGTATTTTCCAGGAAAAATCAGCAACGCTTTTTTTGGCCAATTTGGAGAAGGTGTGATTACTTGGGAACAGCTCGTAGGATTTTTAGTGTATTTTCCAGGAAAAATCAGCAACGCTTTTTTTTTGGCCAATTTGGAGAAGATGTGATTACTCGGGCACGGCTCGTAGGATTTTTAGTGTATTTTCCAGGAAAAATCAGCAACGCTTTTTTTTTGCCAATTTGGAGAAGATTGGATTACTCGGGAACGGCTCGTAGGATTTTTAGTGTATTTTCCAGGAAAAATCAGCAACGCTTTTTTTTGGCCAATTTGGAGAAGATGGGATTATTCGGGAACGGCTCGTAGGATTTTTAGTGTATTTTCCAGGAAAAATTAGCAACGCTTTTTTTTTGGCCAATTTGGAGAAGGTGTGATTACTCGGGAACGGCTCGTAGGATTTTTAGTGTATTTTCCAGGAAAAATCAGCAACGCTTTTTTTTTGGACAATTTGGAGAAGTTGGGATTACTCGGGAACGGCTCGTAGGATTTTTAGTGTATTTTCAAGGAAAAATCAGCAACGCTTTTTTTTGGCCAATTTGGAGAAGGTGTGATTACTCGGAAACGGCTCGTAGGATTTTTAGTGTATTTTCCAGGAAAAATGTGCAACGCTTTTTTTTTGCCAATTTGGAGAAGATTGGATTACTCGGGAACGGCTCGTAGGATTTTTAGTGTATTTTCCAGGAAAAATCAGCAACGCTTTTTTTTGGCCAATTTGGAGAAGATGGGATTATTCGGGAACGGCTAGTAGGATTTTTAGTGTATTTTCCAGGAAAAATCAGCAACGCTTTTTTTTGGCCAATTTGGAGAAGATGGGATTACTCGGGAATGGCTCGTAGGATTTTTAGCACGATTCGCTCTAAATGTTCTTTGAGGTCTATATTATAAAATGTACGGAGTCTGTATGCGTGCGAAAGCCTGTATTTTCCAGGAAAAATCAGCAACGCTTTTTTTTGGCCAATTTGGAGAATATGGGATTACTCGGGAACGGCTCGTAGGATTTTTAGTGTATTTTCCAGGAAAAATCAGCAACGCTTTTTTTGGCCACTTTGGAGAAGGTGTGATTACTCGGGAACGGCTCGTAGGATTTTTAGTGTATTTTCCAGGAAAAAATAGCAACGCTTTTTTTTTGGCCAATTTGGAGAAGATGGGATTACTCGGGAACGGCTCGTAGGATTTTTAGTGTATTTTCCAGGAAAAATTAGCAACGCTTTTTTTTTGGCCAATTTGGAGAAGGTGTGATTACTCGGGAACGGCTCGTAGGATTTTTAGTGTATTTTCCAGGAAAAATCAGCAACGCTTTTTTTTGGCCAATTTGGAGAAGATGGGAGTACTCGGGAACAGCTCGTAGGATTTTTAGTATATTTTCCAGGAAAAATCAGCAACGCTTTTTTTGGCCAATTTGGAGAAGGTGGGATTACTCGGGAACGGCTCGTAGGATTTTTAGTGTATTTTCCAGGAAAAATCAGCAATGCTTTTTTTTGGCCAATTTGGAGAAGGTGGGATTACTCGGGAACGGCTCGTAGGATTTTTAGCACGATTCGCTCTAAATGTTCTTTGAGGTCTATATTTTAAAATGTACGGGGTCTGTATGCGTGCGAAAGCCTGTATTTTCCAGGAAAAATCAGCAACGCTTTTTTTTGGCCAATTTGGAGAATATGGGATTACTCGGGAACGGCTCGTAGGATTTTTAGTGTATTTTCCAGGAAAAATCAGCAACGCTTTTTTTTGGCCACTTTGGAGAACGTGTGATTACTCGGAAACGGCTCGTAGGATTTTTAGTGTATTTTCCAGGAAAAATGTGCAACGCTTTTTTTTGGCCAATTTGGAGAAGATGGGATTATTCGGGAACGGCTCGTAGGATTTTTAGTGTATTTTCCAGGAAAAATTAGCAACGCTTTTTTTTTGGCCAATTTGGAGAAGGTGTGATTACTCGGGAACGGCTCGTAGGATTTTTAGTGTATTTTCCAGGAAAAATCAGCAACGCTTTTTTTTTGGACAATTTGGAGAAGTTGGGATTACTCGGGAACGGCTCGTAGGATTTTTAGTGTATTTTCCAGGAAAAATCAGCAACGCTTTTTTTTGGCCAATTTGGAGAAGATGGGATTACTCGGAAACGGCTAGTAGGATTTTTAGTGTAATTTCCAGGAAAAATCAGCAACGCTTTTTTTTGGCCAATTTGGAGAAGATTGGATTACTCGGGAACGGCTCGTAGGATTTTTAGTGTATTTTCCAGGAAAAATTAGCAACGCTTTTTTTTGGCCAATTTGGAGAAGGTGTGATTACTCGGGAACGGCTCGTAGCATTTTTAGTGTATTTTCCAGGAAAAATCAGCAACGCTTTTTTTTGGCCAATTTGGAGAAGGTGTGATTACTCGGGAACGGCTCGTAGGATTTTTAGTGTATTTTCCAGGAAAAATCAGCAACGCTTTTTTTTTGCCAATTTGGAGAAGATGTGATTACTCGGGCACGGCTCGTAGGATTTTTAGTGTATTTTCCAGGAAAAATCAGCAACGCTTTTTTTTGGCCAATTTGGAGAAGGTGTGATTACTCGGAAACGGCTCGTAGGATTTTTAGTGTATTTTCCAGGAAAAATGTGCAACGCTTTTTTTTTGCCAATTTGGAGAAGATTGGATTACTCGGGAACGGCTCGTAGGATTTTTAGTGTATTTTCCAGGAAAAATCAGCAACGCTTTTTTTTTGGCCAATTTGGAGAAGATGGGATTATTCGGGAACGGCTCGTAGGATTTTTAGTGTATTTTTCAGGAAAAATTAGCAACGCTTTTTTTTTGGCCAATTTGGAGAAGGTGTGATTACTCGGGAACGGCTCGTAGGATTTTTAGTGTATTTTCCAGGAAAAATCAGCAACGCTTTTTTTTGGACAATTTGGAGAAGTTGGGATTACTCGGGAACGGCTCGTAGGATTTTTAGTGTATTTTCCAGGAAAAATCAGCAACGCTTTTTTTTGGCCAATTTGGAGAAGGTGTGATTACTCGGAAACGGCTCGTAGGATTTTTAGTGTATTTTCCAGGAAAAATGTGCAACGCTTTTTTTTTGCCAATTTGGAGAAGATTGGATTACTCGGGAACGGCTCGTAGGATTTTTAGTGTATTTTCCAGGAAAAATCAGCAACGCTTTTTTTTGGCCAATTTGGAGAAGATGGGATTATTCGGGAACGGCTAGTAGGATTTTTAGTGTAATTTCCAGGAAAAATCAGCAACGCTTTTTTTTTGGCCAATTTGGAGAAGGTGTGATTACTCGGGAACGGCTCGTAGGATTTTTAGTGTATTTTCCAGGAAAAATCAGCAACGCTTTTTTTTTGGACAATTTGGAGAAGTTGGGATTACTCGGGAACGGCTCGTAGGATTTTTAGTGTATTTTCCAGGAAAAATCAGCAACGCTTTTTTTTGGCCAATTTGGAGAAGATGGGATTACTCGGGAACGGCTCGTAGGATTTTTAGCACGATTCGCTCTAAATGTTCTTTGAGGTCTATATTATAAAATGTACGGAGTCTGTATGCGTGCGAAAGCCTGTATTTTCCAGGAAAAATCAGCAACGCTTTTTTTTGGCCAATTTGGAGAATATGGGATTACTCGGGAACGGCTCGTAGGATTTTTAGTGTATTTTCCAGGAAAAATCAGCAACGCTTTTTTTTGGCCACTTTGGAGAAGGTGTGATTACTCGGGAACGGCTCGTAGGATTTTTAGTGTATTTTCCAGGAAAAAATAGCAACGCTTTTTTTTTGGCCAATTTGGAGAAGATGGGATTACTCGGGAACGGCTCGTAGGATTTTTAGTGTATTTTCCAGGAAAAATTAGCAACGCTTTTTTTTTGGCCAATTTGGAGAAGGTGTGATTACTCGGGAACGGCTCGTAGGATTTTTAGTGTATTTTCCAGGAAAAATCAGCAACGCTTTTTTTTGGCCAATTTGGAGAAGATGGGAGTATTTGGGAACGGCTCGTAGGATTTTTAGTGTATTTTCCAGGAAAAATCAGCAACGCTTTTTTTGGCCAATTTGGAGAAGGTGGGATTACTCGGGAACGGCTCGTAGGATTTATAGTGTATTTTCCAGGAAAAATCAGCAACGCTTTTTTTTGGCCAATTTGGAGAAGGTGGGATTACTCGGGAACGGCTCGTAGGATTTTTAGCACGATTCGCTCTAAATGTTCTTTGAGGTCTATATTTTAAAATGTACGGGGTCTGTATGCGTGCGAAAGCCTGTATTTTCCAGGAAAAATCAGCAACGCTTTTTTTTGGCCAATTTGGAGAATATGGGATTACTCGGGAACGGCTCGTAGGATTTTTAGTGTATTTTCCAGGAAAAATCAGCAACGCTTTTTTTTGGCCACTTTGGAGAAGGTGTGATTACTCGGAAACGGCTCGTAGGATTTTTAGTGTATTTTCCAGGAAAAATGTGCAACGCTTTTTTTTGGCCAATTTGGAGAAGATGGGATTATTCGGGAACGGCTCGTAGGATTTTTAGTGTATTTTCCAGGAAAAATTAGCAACGCTTTTTTTTTTGGCCAATTTGGAGAAGGTGTGATTACTCGGGAACGGCTCGTAGGATTTTTAGTGTATTTTCCAGGAAAAATCAGCAACGCTTTTTTTTTGGACAATTTGGAGAAGTTGGGATTACTCGGGAACGGCTCGTAGGATTTTTAGTGTATTTTCCAGGAAAAATCAGCAACGCTTTTTTTTTGGCCAATTTGGAGAAGATGGGATTATTCGGGAACGGCTAGTAGGATTTTTAGTGTAATTTCCAGGAAAAATCAGCAACGCTTTTTTTTGGCCAATTTGGAGAAGATTGGATTACTCGGGAACGGCTCGTAGGATTTTTAGTGTATTTTCCAGGAAAATGTAGCAACGCTTTTTTTTGGCCAATTTGGAGAAGGTGTGATTACTCGGGAACGGCTCGTAGCATTTTTAGTGTATTTTCCAGGAAAAATCAGCAACGCTTTTTTTTGGCCAATTTGGAGAAGGTGTGATTACTCGGGAACGGCTCGTAGGATTTTTAGTGTATTTTCCAGGAAAAATCAGCAACGCTTTTTTTTTGCCAATTTGGAGAAGATGTGATTACTCGGGCACGGCTCGTAGGATTTTTAGTGTATTTTCCAGGAAAAATCAGCAACGCTTTTTTTTGGCCAATTTGGAGAAGGTGTGATTACTCGGAAACGGCTCGTAGGATTTTTAGTGTATTTTCCAGGAAAAATGTGCAACGCTTTTTTTTTGCCAATTTGGAGAAGATTGGATTACTCGGGAACGGCTCGTAGGATTTTTAGTGTATTTTCCAGGAAAAATCAGCAACGCTTTTTTTTGGCCAATTTGGAGAAGATGGGATTATTCGGGAACGGCTCGTAGGATTTTTAGTGTATTTTCCAGGAAAAATTAGCAACGCTTTTTTTTTGGCCAATTTGGAGAAGGTGTGATTACTCGGGAACGGCTCGTAGGATTTTTAGTGTATTTTCCAGGAAAAAATAGCAACGCTTTTTTTTTGGCCAATTTGGAGAAGATGGGATTACTCGGGAACGGCTCGTAGGATTTTTAGTGTATTTTCCAGGAAAAATTAGCAACGCTTTTTTTTTGGCCAATTTGGAGAAGGTGTGATTACTCGGGAACGGCTCGTAGGATTTTTAGTGTATTTTCCAGGAAAAAATAGCAACGCTTTTTTTTGGCCACTTTGGAGAAGGTGTGATTACTCGGGAACGGCTCGTAGGATTTTTAGTGTATTTTCCAGGAAAAAATAGCAACGCTTTTTTTTTGGCCAATTTGGAGAAGATGGGATTACTCGGGAACGGCTCGTAGGATTTTTAGTGTATTTTCCAGGAAAAATTAGCAACGCTTTTTTTTGGCCAATTTGGAGAAGATGGGAGTACTCGGGAACGGCTCGTAGGATTTTTAGTGTATTTTCCAGGAAAAATCAGCAACGCTTTTTTTGGCCAATTTGGAGAAGGTGGGATTACTCGGGAACGGCTCGTAGGATTTTTAGTGTATTTTCCAGGAAAAATTAGCAACGCTTTTTTTTTGGCCAATTTGGAGAAGGTGTGATTACTCGGGAACGGCTCGTAGGATTTTTAGTGTATTTTCCAGGAAAAATCAGCAACGCTTTTTTTTGGCCAATTTGGAGAAGATGGGAGTACTCGGGAACGGCTCGTAGGATTTTTAGTGTATTTTCCAGGAAAAATCAGCAACGCTTTTTTTTGGCCAATTTGGAGAATATGGGATTACTCGGGAACGGCTCGTAGGATTTTTAGTGTATTTTCCAGGAAAAATCAGCAACGCTTTTTTTTGGCCACTTTGGAGAAGGTGTGATTACTCGGGAACGGCTCGTAGGATTTTTAGTGTATTTTCCAGGAAAAAATAGCAACGCTTTTTTTTTGGCCAATTTGGAGAAGATGGGATTACTCGGGAACGGCTCGTAGGATTTTTAGTGTATTTTCCAGGAAAAATTAGCAACGCTTTTTTTTTGGCCAATTTGGAGAAGGTGTGATTACTCGGGAACGGCTCGTAGGATTTTTAGTGTATTTTCCAGGAAAAATCAGCAACGCTTTTTTTTGGCCAATTTGGAGAAGATGGGAGTACTCGGGAACGGCTCGTAGGATTTTTAGTGTATTTTCCAGGAAAAATCAGCAACGCTTTTTTTGGCCAATTTGGAGAAGGTGGGATTACTCGGGAACGGCTCGTAGGATTTTTAGTGTATTTTCCAGGAAAAATCAGCAACGCTTTTTTTTGGCCAATTTGGAGAAGGTGGGATTACTCGGGAACGGCTCGTAGGATTTTTAGCACGATTCGCTCTAAATGTTCTTTGAGGTCTATATTTTAAAATGTACGGGGTCTGTATGCGTGCGAAAGCCTGTATTTTCCAGGAAAAATCAGCAACGCTT
The DNA here is from genome assembly GCA_947311025.1 of Lypha dubia. Taxonomy (NCBI): domain Eukaryota; kingdom Metazoa; phylum Arthropoda; class Insecta; order Diptera; family Tachinidae; genus Lypha; species Lypha dubia. Next base: position 29,551,956 of record OX371265.1, on the reverse strand, counting down.
TTTTTTGGCCAATTTGGAGAATATGGGATTACTCGGGAACGGCTCGTAGGATTTTTAGTGTATTTTCCAGGAAAAATCAGCAACGCTTTTTTTTGGCCACTTTGGAGAAGGTGTGATTACTCGGAAACGGCTCGTAGGATTTTTAGTGTATTTTCCAGGAAAAATGTGCAACGCTTTTTTTTGGCCAATTTGGAGAAGATGGGATTATTCGGGAACGGCTCGTAGGATTTTTAGTGTATTTTCCAGGAAAAATTAGCAACGCTTTTTTTTGGCCAATTTGGAGAAGGTGTGATTACTCGGGAACGGCTCGTAGGATTTTTAGTGTATTTTCCAGGAAAAATCAGCAACGCTTTTTTTTTGGACAATTTGGAGAAGTTGGGATTACTCGGGAACGGCTCGTAGGATTTTTAGTGTATTTTCCAGGAAAAATCAGCAACGCTTTTTTTTGGCCAATTTGGAGAAGATGGGATTACTCGGGAACGGCTAGTAGGATTTTTAGTGTAATTTCCAGGAAAAATCAGCAACGCTTTTTTTTGGCCAATTTGGAGAAGATTGGATTACTCGGGAACGGCTCGTAGGATTTTTAGTGTATTTTCCAGGAAAAATTAGCAACGCTTTTTTTTGGCCAATTTGGAGAAGGTGTGATTACTCGGGAACGGCTCGTAGCATTTTTAGTGTATTTTCCAGGAAAAATCAGCAACGCTTTTTTTTGGCCAATTTGGAGAAGGTGTGATTACTCGGGAACGGCTCGTAGGATTTTTAGTGTATTTTCCAGGAAAAATCAGCAACGCTTTTTTTTTTGCCAATTTGGAGAAGATGTGATTACTCGGGCACGGCTCGTAGGATTTTTAGTGTATTTTCCAGGAAAAATCAGCAACGCTTTTTTTTGGCCAATTTGGAGAAGGTGTGATTACTCGGAAACGGCTCGTAGGATTTTTAGTGTATTTTCCAGGAAAAATGTGCAACGCTTTTTTTTTGCCAATTTGGAGAAGATTGGATTACTCGGGAACGGCTCGTAGGATTTTTAGTGTATTTTCCAGGAAAAATCAGCAACGCTTTTTTTTGGCCAATTTGGAGAAGATGGGATTATTCGGGAACGGCTCGTAGGATTTTTAGTGTATTTTCCAGGAAAAATTAGCAACGCTTTTTTTTGGCCAATTTGGAGAAGGTGTGATTACTCGGGAACGGCTCGTAGGATTTTTAGTGTATTTTCCAGGAAAAATCAGCAACGCTTTTTTTTTGGACAATTTGGAGAAGTTGGGATTACTCGGGAACGGCTCGTAGGATTTTTAGTGTATTTTCCAGGAAAAATCAGCAACGCTTTTTTTTTGCCAATTTGGAGAAGATTGGATTACTCGGGAACGGCTCGTAGGATTTTTAGTGTATTTTCCAGGAAAAATCAGCAACGCTTTTTTTTGGCCAATTTGGAGAAGATGGGATTATTCGGGAACGGCTAGTAGGATTTTTAGTGTAATTTCCAGGAAAAATCAGCAACGCTTTTTTTTTGGCCAATTTGGAGAAGGTGTGATTACTCGGGAACGGCTCGTAGGATTTTTAGTGTATTTTCCAGGAAAAATCAGCAACGCTTTTTTTTTGGACAATTTGGAGAAGTTGGGATTACTCGGGAACGGCTCGTAGGATTTTTAGTGTATTTTCCAGGAAAAATCAGCAACGCTTTTTTTTGGCCAATTTGGAGAAGATGGGATTACTCGGGAACGGCTCGTAGGATTTTTAGCACGATTCGCTCTAAATGTTCTTTGAGGTCTATATTATAAAATGTACGGAGTCTGTATGCGTGCGAAAGCCTGTATTTTCCAGGAAAAATCAGCAACGCTTTTTTTTGGCCAATTTGGAGAATATTGGATTACTCGGGACCGGCTCGTAGGATTTTTAGTGTATTTTCCAGGAAAAATCAGCAACGCTTTTTTTTGGCCACTTTGGAGAAGGTGTGATTACTCGGGAACGGCTCGTAGGATTTTTAGTGTATTTTCCAGGAAAAAATAGCAACGCTATTTTTTTGGCCAATTTGGAGAAGATGGGATTACTCGGGAACGGCTCGTAGGATTTTTAGTGTATTTTCCAGGAAAAATTAGCAACGCTTTTTTTTTGGCCAATTTGGAGAAGGTGTGATTACTCGGGAACGGCTCGTAGGATTTTTAGTGTATTTTCCAGGAAAAATCAGCAACGCTTTTTTTTGGCCAATTTGGAGAAGATGGGAGTACTCGGGAACGGCTCGTAGGATTTTTAGTGTATTTTCCAGTAAAAATCAGCAACGCTTTTTTTGGCCAATTTGGAGAAGGTGGGATTACTCGGGAACGGCTCGTAGGATTTTTAGTGTATTTTCCAGGAAAAATCAGCAACGCTTTTTTTTGGCCAATTTGGAGAAGGTGGGATTACTCGGGAACGGCTCGTAGGATTTTTAGCACGATTCGCTCTAAATGTTCTTTGAGGTCTATATTTTAAAATGTACGGGGTCTGTATGCGTGCGAAAGCCTGTATTTTCCAGGAAAAATCAGCAACGCTTTTTTTTTGCTAATTTGGAGAAGATAAGATTACTCGGGAACGGCTCGTAGGATTTTTAGTGTATTTTCCAGGAAAAATCAGCAACGCTTTTTTTTGGCCAATTTGAAGAAGGTGTGATTACTCGGGAACGGCTCGTAGGATTTTTAGTGTATTTTCCAGGAAAAATCAGCAACGTTTTTTTTTGGCCAATTTGGAGAAGATGGGATTACTCGGGAACGGCTCGTAGGATTTTTAGTGTATTTTCCAGGAAAAATCAGCAACGCTTTTTTTTGGCCAATTTGGAGAAGGTGTGATTACTCGGGAACGGCTCGTAGGATTTTTAGTGTATTTTCCAGAAAAAATTAGCAACGCTTTTATTTGGCCAATTTGGAGAAGATGGGATTACTCGGGAACGGCTCGTAGGATTTTTAGTGTATTTTCCAGGAAAAATCAGCAACGCTTTTTTTTGGCCAATTTGGAGAAGGTGTGATTACTCGGGAACGGCTCGTAGGATTTTTAGTGTATTTTCCAGAAAAAATTAGCAACGCTTTTATTTGGCCAATTTGGAGAAGATGGGATTACTCGGGAACGGCTCGTAGGATTTTTAGTGTATTTTCCAGGAAAAATCAGCAACGCTTTTTTTTGGTCAATTTGGAGAAGGTGTGATTACTCGGGAACGGCTCGTAGGATTTTTAGTGTATTTTCCAGGAAAAATTAGCAACGCTTTTTTTTGGCCAATTTGGAGAAGATTGGATTACTCGGGAACGGCTCGTAGGATTTTTAGTGTATTTTCCAGGAAAAATTAGCAACGCTTTTTTTTGGCCAATTTGGAGAAGGTGTGATTACTCGGGAACGGCTCGTAGCATTTTTAGTGTATTTTCCAGGAAAAATCAGCAACGCTTTTTTTTGGCCAATTTGGAGAAGGTGTGATTACTCGGGAACGGCTCGTAGGATTTTTAGTGTATTTTCCAGGAAAAATCAGCAACGCTTTTTTTTTTGCCAATTTGGAGAAGATGTGATTACTCGGGCACGGCTCGTAGGATTTTTAGTGTATTTTCCAGGAAAAATCAGCAACGCTTTTTTTTGGCCAATTTGGAGAAGGTGTGATTACTCGGAAACGGCTCGTAGGATTTTTAGTGTATTTTCCAGGAAAAATGTGCAACGCTTTTTTTTTTGCCAATTTGGAGAAGATTGGATTACTCGGGAACGGCTCGTAGGATTTTTAGTGTATTTTCCAGGAAAAATCAGCAACGCTTTTTTTTGGCCAATTTGGAGAAGATGGGATTATTCGGGAACGGCTCGTAGGATTTTTAGTGTATTTTCCAGGAAAAATTAGCAACGCTTTTTTTTGGCCAATTTGGAGAAGATGGGATTACTCGGGAACGGCTCGTAGGTTTTTTAGTGTATTTTTCAGGAAAAATAAGCAACGCTTTTTTTTTGCCAATTTGGAGAAGATGGGATTACTCGGGAACGGCTCGTAGGATTTTTAGTGTATTTTCCAGGAAAAATCAGCAACGCCTTTTTTTGGCCAATTTGGAGAAGATGGGATTATTCGGGAACGGCTCGTAGGATTTTTAGTGTATTTTCCAGGAAAAATTAGCAACGCTTTTTTTTGGCCAATTTGGAGAAGATGGGATTACTCGGGAACGGCTCGTAGGATTTTTAGTGTATTTTCCAGGAAAAATGTGCAACGCTTTTTTTTTGCCAATTTGGAGAAGATGGGATTACTCGGGAACGGCTCGTAGGATTTTTAGTGTATTTTCCAGGAAAAATCAGCAACGCTTTTTTTTGGCCAATTTGGAGAAGATGTGATTACTCGGGAACGGCTCGTAGGATTTTTAACACGATTCGCTCTAAATGTTCTTTGAGGTACATATTTTGAAATCAGCAACGCTTTTTTTTTGCTAATTTGGAGAAGGTGGTATTACTCGGGAACGGCTCGTAGGATTTTTAGTGTATTTTCCAGGAAAAATCAGCAACGCTTTTTTTTGGCCAATTTGGAGAAGGTGTGATTACTCGGGAACGGCTCGTAGGATTTTTAGTGTATTTTCCAGGAAAAATCAGCAACGCTTTTTTTTTGGCCAATTTGGAGAAGATGGGATTACTCGGGAACGGCTCGTAGGTTTTTTAGTGTATTTTCCAGGAAAAATCAGCAACGCTTTTTTTTGGCCAATTTGGAGAAAAAATGGATTACTCGGGAACGGCTCGTAGGATTTTTAGTGTATTTTCCAGGAAAAATCAGCAACGCTTTTTTTTGGCCAATTTGGAGAAGATGGGATTACTCGGGAACGGCTCGTAGGATTTTTAGTGTATTTTCCAGGAAAAATCAGCAACGCTTTTTTTTGGCCAATTTGGAGAAGGTGTGATTACTCGGGAACGGCTCGTAGGATTTTTAGTGTATTTTCCAGGAAAAATCAGCAACGCTTTTTTTTGGCCAATTTGGAGAAGATGAGATTACTCGGGAACGGCTCGTAGGATTTTTAGTGTATTTTCCAGGAAAAATCAGCAACGCTTTTTTTTGGCCAATTTGGAGAAGGTGTGATTACTCGGGAACGGCTCGTAGGATTTTTAGTGTATTTTCCAGGAAAAATCAGCAACGCTTTTTTTTTGGCCAATTTGGAGAAGATGGGATTACTCGGGAACGGCTCGTAGGTTTTTTAGTGTATTTTCCAGGAAAAATCAGCAACGCTTTTTTTTGGCCAATTTGGAGAAAAAATGGATTACTCGGGAACGGCTCGTAGGATTTTTAGTGTATTTTCCAGGAAAAATCAGCAACGCTTTTTTTTGGCCAATTTGGAGAAGGTGTGATTACTCGGGAACGGCTCGTAGGATTTTTAGTGTATTTTCCAGGAAAAATCAGCAACGCTTTTTTTTTGCCAATTTGAAGAAGGTGTGATTACTCGGGAACGGCTCGTAGGATTTTTAGTATATTTTCCAGGAAAAATCAGCAACGCTTTTTTTTGGCCAATTTGGAGAAGGTGTGATTACTCGGGAACGGCTCGTAGGATTTTTAGTGTATTTTCCAGGAAAAATCAGCAACGCTTTTTTTTTGGCCAATTTGGAGAAGGTGGGATTACTCGGGCACGGCTCGTAGGATTTTTAGTGTATTTTCCAGGAAAAATGTGCAACGCTTTTTTTTTTGCCAATTTGGAGAAGATGGGATTACTCGGGAACGGCTTGTAGGATTTTTAGTGTATTTTCCAGGAAAAATCAGCAACGCTTTTTTTTGGCCAATTTGGAGAAGATGTGATTACTCGGGAACGGCTCGTAGGAATTTTAGTGTATTTTCCAGGAAAAATCAGCAACGCTTTTTTTTGGCCAATTTGGAGAAGGTGTGATTACTCGGGAACGGCTCGTAGGATTTTTAGTGTATTTTCCAGGAAAAATCAGCAACGCTTTTTTTTGGACAATTTGGAGAAGTTGGGATTACTCGGGAACGGCTCGTAGGATTTTTAGTGTATTTTCCAGGAAAAATCAGCAACGCTTTTTTTTGGCCAATTTGGAGAAGATGAAATTATTCGGGAACGGCTCGTAGGATTTTTAGTGTATTTTCCAGGAAAAATTAGCAACGCTTTTTTTTTGGCCAATTTGGAGAAGATGGGATTACTCGGGAACAGCTCGTAGGTTTTTTAGTGTATTTTCCAGGAAAAATAAGCAACGCTTTTTTTTTGCCAATTTGGAGAAGATGGAATTACTCGGGAACGGCTCGTAGGATTTTTAGTGTATTTTCCAGGAAAAATCAGCAACTTTTTTTTTGGCCAATTTGGAGAAGATGGGATTAATCGGGAACGGCTCGTAGGATTTTTAGTGTATTTTCCAGGAAAAATCAGCAACGCTTTTTTTTGGCCAATTTGGAGAAGGTGTGATTACTCGGGAACGGCTCGTAGGATTTTTAGTGTATTTTCCAGAAAAAATTAGCAACGCTTTTATTTGGCCAATTAGGAGAAGATGGGATTACTCGGGAACGGCTCGTAGGATTTTTAGTGTATTTTCCAGGAAAAATCAGCAACGCTTTTTTTTGGCCAATTTGGAGAAGGTGTGATTACTCGGGAACGGCTCGTAGGATTTTTAGTGTATTTTCCAGGAAAAATTAGCAACGCTTTTTTTTGGCCAATTTGGAGAAGATTGGATTACTCGGGAACGGCTCGTAGGATTTTTAGTGTATTTTCCAGCAAAAATTAGCAACGCTTTTTTTTGGCCAATTTGGAGAAGGTGTGATTACTCGGGAACGGCTCGTAGCATTTTTAGTGTATTTTCCAGGAAAAATCAGCAACGATTTTTTTTTGGCCAATTTGGAGAAGGTTTGATTACTCGGGAACGGCTCGTAGGATTTTTAGTGTATTTTCCAGGAAAAATCAGCAACGCTTTTTTTTTGGCCAATTTGGAGAAGGTGGGATTACTCGGGCACGGCTCGTAGGATTTTTAGTGTATTTTCCAGGAAAAATGTGCAACGCTTTTTTTTTGCCAATTTGGAGAAGATGGGATTACTCGGGAACGGCTTGTAGGATTTTTAGTGTATTTTCCAGGAAAAATCAGCAACGCTTTTTTTTGGCCAATTTGGAGAAGATGTGATTACTCGGGAACGGCTCGTAGGAATTTTAGTGTATTTTCCAGGAAAAATCAGCAACGCTTTTTTTTGGCCAATTTGGAGAAGGTGTGATTACTCGGGAACGGCTCGTAGGATTTTTAGTGTATTTTCCAGGAAAAATCAGCAACGCTTTTTTTTGGACAATTTGGAGAAGTTGGGATTACTCGGGAACGGCTCGTAGGATTTTTAGTGTATTTTCCAGGAAAAATCAGCAACGCTTTTTTTTGGCCAATTTGGAGAAGATGAAATTATTCGGGAACGGCTCGTAGGATTTTTAGTGTATTTTCCAGGAAAAATTAGCAACGCTTTTTTTTTGGCCAATTTGGAGAAGATGGGATTACTCGGGAACAGCTCGTAGGTTTTTTAGTGTATTTTCCAGGAAAAATAAGCAACGCTTTTTTTTTGCCAATTTGGAGAAGATGGAATTACTCGGGAACGGCTCGTAGGATTTTTAGTGTATTTTCCAGGAAAAATCAGCAACTTTTTTTTTGGCCAATTTGGAGAAGATGGGATTAATCGGGAACGGCTCGTAGGATTTTTAGTGTATTTTCCAGGAAAAATCAGCAACGCTTTTTTTTGGCCAATTTGGAGAAGGTGTGATTACTCGGGAACGGCTCGTAGGATTTTTAGTGTATTTTCCAGAAAAAATTAGCAACGCTTTTATTTGGCCAATTAGGAGAAGATGGGATTACTCGGGAACGGCTCGTAGGATTTTTAGTGTATTTTCCAGGAAAAATCAGCAACGCTTTTTTTTGGCCAATTTGGAGAAGGTGTGATTACTCGGGAACGGCTCGTAGGATTTTTAGTGTATTTTCCAGGAAAAATTAGCAACGCTTTTTTTTGGCCAATTTGGAGAAGATTGGATTACTCGGGAACGGCTCGTAGGATTTTTAGTGTATTTTCCAGCAAAAATTAGCAACGCTTTTTTTTGGCCAATTTGGAGAAGGTGTGATTACTCGGGAACGGCTCGTAGCATTTTTAGTGTATTTTCCAGGAAAAATCAGCAACGATTTTTTTTTGGCCAATTTGGAGAAGGTTTGATTACTCGGGAACGGCTCGTAGGATTTTTGGTGTATTTTCCAGGAAAAATCAGCAACGCTTTTTTTTTGGCCAATTTGGAGAAGATGTGATTACTCGGGAACGGCTCGTAGGATTTTTAGTGTATTTTCCAGGAAAAATCAGCAACGCTTTTTTTTTGGCCAATTTGGAGAAGATGGGATTACTCGGGAACGGCTCGTAGGTTTTTTAGTGTATTTTCCAGGAAAAATCAGCAACGCTTTTTTTTGGCCAATTTGGAGAAAAAATGGATTACTCGGGAACGGCTCGTAGGATTTTTAGTGTATTTTCCAAAAAAAAATCAGCAACGCTTTTTTTTGGCCAATTTGGAGAAGGTGTGATTACTCGGGAACGGCTCGTAGGATTTTTAGTGTATTTTCCAGGAAAAATCAGCAACGCTTTTTTTTTGCCAATTTGAAGAAGGTGTGATTACTCGGGAACGGCTCGTAGGATTTTTAGTATATTTTCCAGGAAAAATCAGCAACGCTTTGGCCAATTTGGAGAAGGTGTGATTACTCGGGAACGGCTCGTAGGATTTTTAGTGTATTTTCCAGGAAAAATCAGCAACGCTTTTTTTTTGGCCAATTTGGAGAAGGTGGGATTACTCGGGCACGGCTCGTAGGATTTTTAGTGTATTTTCCAGGAAAAATGTGCAACGCTTTTTTTTTTGCCAATTTGGAGAAGATGTGATTACTCGGGAACGGCTCGTAGGATTTTTAGTGTATTTTCCAGGAAAAATCAGCAACGCTTTTTTTTGGCCAATTTGGAGAAGATGTGATTACTCGGGAACGGCTCGTAGGAATTTTAGTGTATTTTCCAGGAAAAATCAGCAACGCTTTTTTTTGGCCAATTTGGAGAAGGTGTGATTACTCGGGAACGGCTCGTAGGATTTTTAGTGTATTTTCCAGGAAAAATCAGCAACGCTTTTTTTTGGACAATTTGGAGAAGTTGGGATTACTCGGGAACGGCTCGTAGGATTTTTAGTGTATTTTCCAGGAAAAATCAGCAACGCTTTTTTTGGCCAATTTGGAGAAGATAAAATTATTCGGGAACGGCTCGTAGGATTTTTAGTGTATTTTCCAGGAAAAATTAGCAACGCTTTTTTTTTGGCCAATTTGGAGAAGATGGGATTACTCGGGAACAGCTCGTAGGTTTTTTAGTGTATTTTCCAGGAAAAATAAGCAACGCTTTTTTTTTGCCAATTTGGAGAAGATGGAATTACTCGGGAACGGCTCGTAGGATTTTTAGTGTATTTTCCAGGAAAAATCAGCAACTTTTTTTTTGGCCAATTTGGAGAAGATGGGATTACTCGGGAACGGCTCGTAGGATTTTTAGTGTATTTTCCAGGAAAAATCAGCAACGCTTTTTTTTGGCCAATTTGGAGAAGGTGTGATTACTCGGGAACGGCTCGTAGGATTTTTAGTGTATTTTCCAGAAAAAATTAGCAACGCTTTTATTTGGCCAATTTGGAGAAGATGGGATTACTCGGGAACGGCTCGTAGGATTTTTAGTGTATTTTCCAGGAAAAATCAGCAACGCTTTTTTTTGGCCAATTTGGAGAAGGTGTGATTACTCGGGAACGGCTCGTAGGATTTTTAGTGTATTTTCCAGGAAAAATTAGCAACGCTTTTTTTTGGCCAATTTGGAGAAGATTGGATTACTCGGGAACGGCTCGTAGGATTTTTAGTGTATTTTCCAGGAAAAATTAGCAACGCTTTTTTTTGGCCAATTTGGAGAAGGTGTGATTACTCGGGAACGGCTCGTAGCATTTTTAGTGTATTTTCCAGGAAAAATCAGCAACGATTTTTTTTGGCCAATTTGGAGAAGGTGTGATTACTCGGGAACGGCTCGTAGGATTTTTGGTGTATTTTCCAGGAAAAATCAGCAACGCTTTTTTTTTTGGCCAATTTGGAGAAGATGTGATTACTCGGGCACGGCTCGTAGGATTTTTAGTGTATTTTCCAGGAAAAATCAGCAACGCTTTTTTTTGGCCAATTTGGAGAAGGTGTGATTACTCGAAAACGGCTCGTAGGATTTTTAGTGTGTTTTCCAGGAAAAATGTGCTACGCTTTTTTTTGGCCAATTTGGAGAAGATTGGATTACTCGGGAACGGCTCGTAGGATTTTTAGTGTATTTTCCAGGAAAAATCAGCAACGCTTTTTTTTGGCCAATTTGGAGAAGATGGGATTATTCGGGAACGGCTCGTAGGATTTTTAGTGTATTTTCCAGGAAAAATTAGCAACGCTTTTTTTGGCCAATTTGAAGAAGATGGGATTACTCGGGAACAGCTCGTAGGATTTTTAGTGTATTTTCCAGGAAAAATCAGCAACGCTTTTTTTTGGCCAATTTGGAGAAGGTGTGATTACTCGGGAACGGCTCGTAGGATTTTTAGTGTATTTTCCAGGAAAAATCAGCAACGCTTTTTTTTTGGCCAATTTGGAGAAGATGGGATTACTCGGGAACGGCTCGTAGGTTTTTTAGTGTATTTTCCAGGAAAAATCAGCAACGCTTTTTTTTGGCCAATTTGGAGAAGATGGGATTACTCGGGAACGGCTCGTAGGATTTTTAGTGTATTTTCCAGGAAAAATCAGCAACGCTTTTTTTTGGCCAATTTGGAGAAGGTGTGATTACTCGGGAACGGCTCGTAGGATTTTTAGTGTATTTTCCAGGAAAAATCAGCAACGCTTTTTTTTGGCCAATTTGGAGAAGATGGGATTACTCGGGAACGGCTCGTAGGATTTTTAGTGTATTTTCCAGGAAAAATCAGCAACGCTTTTTTTTTGGCCAATTTGGAGAAGATGGGATTACTCGGGAACGGCTCGTAGGTTTTTTAGTGTATTTTCCAGGAAAAATCAGCAACGCTTTTTTTTGGCCAATTTGGAGAAAAAATGGATTACTCGGGAACGGCTCGTAGGATTTTTAGTGTATTTTCCAAAAAAAAATCAGCAACGCTTTTTTTTGGCCAATTTGGAGAAGGTGTGATTACTCGGGAACGGCTCGTAGGATTTTTAGTGTATTTTCCAGGAAAAATCAGCAACGCTTTTTTTTTGCCAATTTGAAGAAGGTGTGATTACTCGGGAACGGCTCGTAGGATTTTTAGTATATTTTCCAGGAAAAATCAGCAACGCTTTGGCCAATTTGGAGAAGGTGTGATTACTCGGGAACGGCTCGTAGGATTTTTAGTGTATTTTCCAGGAAAAATCAGCAACGCTTTTTTTTTGGCCAATTTGGAGAAGGTGGGATTACTCGGGCACGGCTCGTAGGATTTTTAGTGTATTTTCCAGGAAAAATGTGCAACGCTTTTTTTTTTGCCAATTTGGAGAAGATGTGATTACTCGGGAACGGCTCGTAGGATTTTTAGTGTATTTTCCAGGAAAAATCAGCAACGCTTTTTTTTGGCCAATTTGGAGAAGATGTGATTACTCGGGAACGGCTCGTAGGAATTTTAGTGTATTTTCCAGGAAAAATCAGCAACGCTTTTTTTTGGCCAATTTGGAGAAGGTGTGATTACTCGGGAACGGCTCGTAGGATTTTTAGTGTATTTTCCAGGAAAAATCAGCAACGCTTTTTTTTGGACAATTTGGAGAAGTTGGGATTACTCGGGAACGGCTCGTAGGATTTTTAGTGTATTTTCCAGGAAAAATCAGCAACGCTTTTTTTGGCCAATTTGGAGAAGATAAAATTATTCGGGAACGGCTCGTAGGATTTTTAGTGTATTTTCCAGGAAAAATTAGCAACGCTTTTTTTTTGGCCAATTTGGAGAAGATGGGATTACTCGGGAACAGCTCGTAGGTTTTTTAGTGTATTTTCCAGGAAAAATAAGCAACGCTTTTTTTTTGCCAATTTGGAGAAGATGGAATTACTCGGGAACGGCTCGTAGGATTTTTAGTGTATTTTCCAGGAAAAATCAGCAACTTTTTTTTTGGCCAATTTGGAGAAGATGGGATTACTCGGGAACGGCTCGTAGGATTTTTAGTGTATTTTCCAGGAAAAATCAGCAACGCTTTTTTTTGGCCAATTTGGAGAAGGTGTGATTACTCGGGAACGGCTCGTAGGATTTTTAGTGTATTTTCCAGAAAAAATTAGCAACGCTTTTATTTGGCCAATTTGGAGAAGATGGGATTACTCGGGAACGGCTCGTAGGATTTTTAGTGTATTTTCCAGGAAAAATCAGCAACGCTTTTTTTTGGCCAATTTGGAGAAGGTGTGATTACTCGGGAACGGCTCGTAGGATTTTTAGTGTATTTTCCAGGAAAAATTAGCAACGCTTTTTTTTGGCCAATTTGGAGAAGATTGGATTACTCGGGAACGGCTCGTAGGATTTTTAGTGTATTTTCCAGGAAAAATTAGCAACGCTTTTTTTTGGCCAATTTGGAGAAGGTGTGATTACTCGGGAACGGCTCGTAGCATTTTTAGTGTATTTTCCAGGAAAAATCAGCAACGATTTTTTTTGGCCAATTTGGAGAAGGTGTGATTACTCGGGAACGGCTCGTAGGATTTTTGGTGTATTTTCCAGGAAAAATCAGCAACGCTTTTTTTTTTGGCCAATTTGGAGAAGATGTGATTACTCGGGCACGGCTCGTAGGATTTTTAGTGTATTTTCCAGGAAAAATCAGCAACGCTTTTTTTTGGCCAATTTGGAGAAGGTGTGATTACTCGAAAACGGCTCGTAGGATTTTTAGTGTGTTTTCCAGGAAAAATGTGCTACGCTTTTTTTTGGCCAATTTGGAGAAGATTGGATTACTCGGGAACGGCTCGTAGGATTTTTAGTGTATTTTCCAGGAAAAATCAGCAACGCTTTTTTTTGGCCAATTTGGAGAAGATGGGATTATTCGGGAACGGCTCGTAGGATTTTTAGTGTATTTTCCAGGAAAAATTAGCAACGCTTTTTTTGGCCAATTTGAAGAAGATGGGATTACTCGGGAACAGCTCGTAGGATTTTTAGTGTATTTTCCAGGAAAAATCAGCAACGCTTTTTTTTGGCCAATTTGGAGAAGGTGTGATTACTCGGGAACGGCTCGTAGGATTTTTAGTGTATTTTCCAGGAAAAATCAGCAACGCTTTTTTTTTGGCCAATTTGGAGAAGATGGGATTACTCGGGAACGGCTCGTAGGTTTTTTAGTGTATTTTCCAGGAAAAATCAGCAACGCTTTTTTTTGGCCAATTTGGAGAAGATGGGATTACTCGGGAACGGCTCGTAGGATTTTTAGTGTATTTTCCAGGAAAAATCAGCAACGCTTTTTTTTGGCCAATTTGGAGAAGGTGTGATTACTCGGGAACGGCTCGTAGGATTTTTAGTGTATTTTCCAGGAAAAATCAGCAACGCTTTTTTTTTGCCAATTTGGAGAAGGTGTGCCCAGCAAACATGAAGTCAAACCTTTGAAATAAGATGGCTTTATCATTTGATATCAAGCACAATTCTCAAATGTTTTTCAAAGGTTTGTGTTTAACACTTGAATTCAAGTTGATAATGATTTCAGTATAAACATTTGACAATCAGTTTTTTATCAATTTGTTGTCAAGTTGAGGTCAAGTGGCATTTTCAAATAATAAATGCACGTGGCAATCGAAGCATATTTATGACAACACTACTTACAGCACAATATAAATTTTAAACATTTTAAAAATATGGCGATCAAAGTGTGTTAAGAGTGAAGAGAAAAGTATATATATTGCTTGAGAGTAAAAAATTACTAATGAGTAAGAACGCAAATAAGAAAAAGATAAAATGGGAAAGTGAAGAAATAATATGTTTGTTATATGAAAGCATGGACAATCTTGAAAATGAAGAGGAGCCAAGGTGAGGACTTAAATAGGCTATATATTTAGTAATTAAAAAGCATAAATTCATATGTATATTCTTTCCAGGTAGAAGAAGGATCTTTAATCATATCACAGTCCGCAGAAACCTTTTTAAAATTAGCTTGGCGTAAAATTTTTACCGACGAAGTTGCTCAAAACCTGTGCTGGAAAGGTGCAACGACAAAAATGACGGTTAGAGCTTTGAGCGTTACAATTACTATAAAAAGTAATATAATTAAGCTTATTTAAAGAAATAACTTAATAATTTTTAAAACCTCTAGGTTCATTTTCCTCTAAATTTCCTTCTGCAACAGATGCCTTATTTCCAAAAAATTTCAATAAGTTTCTTCCAACATGCTATGACGCGCCATCAATAGAAAGTGCAATACATGAATAAGAAATTACATCGAAATGATTAAAAACTTCAATTAATTAAGATATTGTTATTTTATTTATATGCAATACTATTTTCTTATACCTATTCACATACAAGTACATAAATATATCAGTCAATAATGAATTCCATGAATTTATATATTAAACATGAACTTACAAAGCAAAAATTGTATTTTATTTATCTTCCACATAATATTGCAATCCACATTTGAGAATAACGTTTGAAAGTAAGTTAAGAATAAATAAATTTCTCAATTTGAAAATAATTTCCCCTTTTTGTTGAGAATGCTATGTTTTTCAAGTTATTTTCAAATCATTTTCAAACGTTTGTAGTTTGAAAAGAGGTTTTATTTCAAATCATTCTCAATTTGAAATCAAGCCTTCGTGTTTGTTGGGTGATTACTCGGGAACGGCTCGTAGGATTTTTAGTATATTTTCCAGGAAAAATCAGCAACGCTTTTTTTTGGCCAATTTGGAGAAGGTGTGATTACTCGGGAACGGCTCGTAGGATTTTTAGTGTATTTTCCAGGAAAAATCAGCAACGCTTTTTTTTTGGCCAATTTGGAGAAGGTGTGATTACTCGGGAACGGCTCGTAGGATTTTTAGTGTATTTTCCAGGAAAAATCAGCAACGCTTTTTTTTTGGACAATTTGGAGAAGTTGGGATTACTCGGGAACGGCTCGTAGGATTTTTAGTGTATTTTCCAGGAAAAATCAGCAACGCTTTTTTTGGCCAATTTGGAGAAGATTGGATTACTCGGGAACGGCTCGTAGGATTTTTAGTGTATTTTCCAGGAAAAATCAGCAACGCTTTTTTTTTGCCAATTTGGAGAAGATGGGATTACTCGGGAACGGCTCGTAGGATTTTTAGTGTATTTTTCAGGAAAAATCAGCAACGCCTTTTTTGGCCAATTTGGAGAAGATGGGATTATTCGGGAACGGCTCGTAGGATTTTTAGTGTATTTTCCAGGAAAAATTAGCAACGCTTTTTTTTGGCCAGTTTGGAGAAGATGGGATTACTCGGGAACGGCTCGTAGGATTTTTAGTGTATTTTCCAGGAAAAATGTGCAACGTTTTTTTTTTGCCAATTTGGAGAAGATGGGATTACTCGGGAACGGCTCGTAGGATTTTTAGTGTATTTTCCAGGAAAAATCAGCAACGCTTTTTTTTGGCCAATTTGGAGAAGATGTGATTACTCGGGAACGGCTCGTAGGATTTTTAGCACGATTCGCTCTAAATGTTCTTTGAGGTACATATTTTAAAATCAGCAACGCTTTTTTTTTTGCTAATTTGGAGAAGGTGGTATGGTATTACTCGGGAACGGCTCGTAGGATTTTTAGTGTATTTTCCAGGAAAAATCAGCAACGCTTTTTTTTGGCCAATTTGGAGAAGGTGTGATTACTCGGGAACGGCTCGTAGGATTTTTAGTGTATTTTCCAGGAAAAATTAGCAACGCTTTTTTTGGCCAATTTGGAGAAGGTGTGATTACTCGGGAACGGCTCGTAGGATTTTTAGTGTATTTTTCAGGAAAAATCAGCAACGCTTTTTTTTGGCCAATTTGGAGAAGATGGGAGTACTCGGGAACGGCTCGTAGGATTTTTAGTGTATTTTCCAGGAAAAATCAGCAACGCTTTTTTTTGGCCAATTTGGAGAAGATGGGAGTACTCGGGAACGGCTCGTAGGATTTTTAGTGTATTTTCCAGGAAAAATCAGCAACGCTTTTTTTTGGCCAATTTGGAGAAGGTGTGATTACTCGGGAACGGCTCGTAGGATTTTTAGTGTATTTTCCAGGAAAAATCAGCAACGCTTTTTTTTGGCCAATTTGGAGAAGATGGGATTACTCGGGAACGGCTCGTAGGATTTTTAGTGTATTTTCCAGGAAAAATCAGCAACGCTTTTTTTTGGCCAATTTGGAGAAGGTGTGATTACTCGGGAACGGCTCGTAGGATTTTTAGTGTATTTTCCAGGAAAAATCAGCAACGCTTTTTTTTTAGCCAATTTGGAGAAGATGGGATTACTCGGGAACGGCTAGTAGGGATTTTTAGTGTATTTTCCAGGAAAAATCAGCAACGCTTTTTTTTGGCCAATTTGGAGAAAAAATGGATTACTCGGGAACGGCTCGTAGGATTTTTAGTATATTTTCCAGGAAAAATCAGCAACGCTTTTTTTTTGCCAATTTGGAGAAGGTGTGATTACTCGGGAACGGCTCGTAGGATTTTTAGTGTATTTTCCAGGAAAAATCAGCAACGCTTTTTTTTTTGCCAATTTGAAGAAGGTGTGATTACTCGGGAACGGCTCGTAGGATTTTTAGTATATTTTCCAGGAAAAATCAGCAACGCTTTTTTTTGGCCAATTTGGAGAAGGTGTGATTACTCGGGAACGGCTCGTAGGATTTTTAGTGTATTTTCCAGGAAAAATCAGCAACGCTTTTTTTTGGCCAATTTGGAGAAGGTGGGATTACTCGGGCACGGCTCGTAGGATTTTTAGTGTATTTTCCAGGAAAAATGTGCAACGCTTTTTTTTTTGCCAATTTGGAGAAGATGGGATTACTCGGGAACGGCTCGTAGGATTTTTAGTGTATTTTCCAGGAAAAATCAGCAACGCTTTTTTTGGCCAATTTGGAGAAGATGTGATTACTCGGGAACGGCTCGTAGGAATTTTAGTGTATTTTCCAGGAAAAATCAGCAACGCTTTTTTTTGGCCAATTTGGAGAAGGTGTGATTACTCGGGAACGGCTCGTAGGATTTTTAGTGTATTTTCCAGGAAAAATCAGCAACGCTTTTTTTTGGACAATTTGGAGAAGTTGGGATTACTCGGGAACGGCTCGTAGGATTTTTAGTGTATTTTCCAGGAAAAATCAGCAACGCTTTTTTTTGGCCAATTTGGAGAAGATGGGATTACTCGGGAACGGCTCGTAGGATTTTTAGCACGATTCGCTCTAAATGTTCTTTGAGGTCTATATTATAAAATGTACAGAGTCTGTATGCGTGCGAAAGCCTGTATTTTCCAGGAAAAATCAGCAACGCTTTTTTTTGGCCAATTTGGAGAATATGGGATTACTCGGGAACGGCTCGTAGGATGTTTAGTGTATTTTCCAGGAAAAATCAGCAACGCTTTTTTTTGGCCACTTTGGAGAAGGTGTGATTACTCGGGAACTGCTCGTAGGATTTTTAGTGTATTTTCCAGGAAAAATCAGCAACGCTTTTTTTTTGCCAATTTGGAGAAGGTGTGATTACTCGGGAACGGCTCGTAGGAATTTTAGTGTATTTTCCAGGAAAAATCAGCAACGCTTTTTTTTGGCCAATTTGGAGAAGGTGTGATTACTCGGGAACGGCTCGTAGGATTTTTAGTGTATTTTCCAGGAAAAATCAGCAACGCTTTTTTTTTGGACAATTTGGAGAAGTTGGGATTACTCGGGAACGGCTCGTAGGATTTTTAGTGTATTTTCCAGGAAAAATCAGCAACGCTTTTTTTTGGCCAATTTGGAGAAGATGGGATTACTCGGGAACGGCTCGTAGGATTTTTAGTGTATTTTCAAGGAAAAATCAGCAACGCTTTTTTTTGGCCAATTTGGAGAAGATGGGATTACTCGGGAACGGCTCGTAGGATTTTTAGTGTATTTTCCATGAAAAATCAGCAACGCTTTTTTTGGCCAATTTGGAGAAGGTGTGATTACTCGGAAACGCCTCGTAGGATTTTTAGTGTATTTTCCAGGAAAAATCAGCAACGCTTTTTTTTGGCCAATTTGGAGAAGATGGGATTACTCGGGAACGGCTCGTAGGATTTTTAGTGTATTTTCCAGGAAAAATCAGCAACGCTTTTTTTTTGGCCAATTTGGAGAAGATGGGATTACTCGGGAACGGCTCGTAGGTTTTTTAGTGTATTTTCCAGGAAAAATCAGCAACGCTTTTTTTTGGCCAATTTGGAGAAAAATGGATTACTCGGGAACGGCTCGTAGGATTTTTAGTGTATTTTCCAGGAAAAATCAGCAACGCTTTTTTTTGGCCAATTTGGAGAAGGTGTGATTACTCGGGAACGGCTCGTAGGATTTTTAGTGTATTTTCCAGGAAAAATCAGCAACGCTTTTTTTTGGCCAATTTGGAGAAGATGGGATTACTCGGGAACGGCTCGTAGGATTTTTAGTGTATTTTCCAGGAAAAATCAGCAACGCTTTTTTTTGGCCAATTTGGAGAAGGTGTGATTACTCGGGAACGGCTCGTAGGA
This sequence comes from Lypha dubia, assembly GCA_947311025.1. Classification (NCBI taxonomy): domain Eukaryota; kingdom Metazoa; phylum Arthropoda; class Insecta; order Diptera; family Tachinidae; genus Lypha; species Lypha dubia. Next base: position 29,533,389 of record OX371265.1, on the reverse strand, counting down.
TTTTTAGTGTATTTTTCAGGAAAAATCAGCAACGCTTTTTTTTGGCTCGTAGGTTTTTTAGTGTATTTTCCAGGAAAAATCAGCAACGCTTTTTTTTTGGCCAATTTGGAGAAAAAATGGATTACTCGGGAACGGCTCGTAGGATTTTTAGTGTATTTTCCAGGAAAAATCAGCAACGCTTTTTTTTGGCCAATTTGGAGAAGGTGTGATTACTCGGGAACAGCTCGTAGGATTTTTAGTGTATTTTCCAGGAAAAATCAGCAACGCTTTTTTTTTGCCAATTTGGAGAAGGTGTGATTACTCGGGAACGGCTCGTAGGATTTTTAGTATATTTTCCAGGAAAAATCAGCAACGATTTTTTTTGGCCAATTTGGAGAAGGTGTGATTACTCGGGAACGGCTCGTAAGATTTTTAGTGTATTTTCCAGGAAAAATCAGCAACGCTTTTTTTTTGGCCAATTTGGAGAAGGTGGGATTACTCGGGCACGGCTCGTTGGATTTTTAGTGTATTTTCCAGGAAAAATGTGCAACGCTTTTTTTTTGCCAATTTGGAGAAGATGGGATTACTCGGGAACGGCTCGTAGGATTTTTAGTGTATTTTCCAGGAAAAATCAGCAACGCTTTTTTTTGGCCAATTTGGAGAAGGTGTGATTACTCGGGAACGGCTCGTAGGATTTTTAGTGTATTTTCCAGGAAAAATCAGCAACGCTTTTTTTTGGACAATTTGGAGAAGTTGGGATTACTCGGGAACGGCTCCTAGGATTTTTAGTGTATTTTCCAGGAAAAATCAGCAACGCTTTTTTTTGGCCAATTTGGAGAAGATGGGATTACTCGGGAACGGCTCGTAGGATTTTTAGCACGATTCGCTCTAAATGTTCTTTGAGGTCTATATTATAAAATGTACAGAGTCTGTATGCGTGCGAAAGCCTGTATTTTCCAGGAAAAATCAGCAACGCTTTTTTTTGGCCAATTTGGAGAATATGGGATTACTCGGGAACGGCTCGTAGGATGTTTAGTGTATTTTCCAGGAAAAATCAGCAACGCTTTTTTTTGGCCACTTTGGAGAAGGTGTGATTACTCGGGAACGGCTCGTAGGATTTTTAGTGTATTTTCCAGGAAAAATCAGCAACGCTTTTTTTTGGCCAATTTGGAGAAGGTGTGATTACTCGGGAACGGCTCGTAGGAATTTTAATGTATTTTCCAGGAAAAATCAGCAACGCTTTTTTTTTGGCCAATTTGGAGAAGGTGTGATTACTCGGGAACGGCTCGTAGGAATTTTAATGTATTTTCTAGGAAAAATCAGCAACGCTTTTTTTTTGGCCAATTTGGAGAAGGTGTGATTACTCGGGAACGGCTCGTAGGATTTTTAGTGTATTTTCAAGGAAAAATCAGCAACGCTTTTTTTTGGCCAATTTGGAGAAGATGGGATTACTCGGGAACGGCTCGTAGGATTTTTAGTGTATTTTCCAGGAAAAATCAGCAACGGTTTTTTTTGGCCAATTTGGAGAAGGTGTGATTACTCGGAAACGGCTCGTAGGATTTTTAGTGTATTTTCCAGGAAAAATCAGCAACGCTTTTTTTTGGCCAATTTGGAGAAGATGGGATTACTCGGGAACGGCTCGTAGGATTTTTAGCACGATTCGCTCTAAATGTTCTTTGAGGTCTATATTATAAAATGTACGGAGTCTGTATGCGTGCGAAAGCCTGTATTTTCAAGGAAAAATCAGCAACGCTTTTTTTTGGCCAATTTGGAGAAGGTGTGATTACTCGGGAACGGCTCGTTGGATTTTTAGTGTATTTTCCAGGAAAAATCAGCAACGCTTTTTTTTTGGCCAATATGGAGAAGTTGGGATTACTCGGGAACGGCTCGTAAGATTTTTAGTTTATTTTCCAGGAAAAAACTGCAACGCTTTTTTTTGCTAATTTGGAGAAGATGGGATTACTCGGGAACGGCTCGTAGGATTTTTAGTGTATTTTCCAGGAAAAATCAGCAACGCTTTTTTTTGGACAATTTGGAGAAGTTGGGATTACTCGGGAACGGCTCCTAGGATTTTTAGTGTATTTTCCAGGAAAAATCAGCAACGCTTTTTTTTGGCCAATTTGGAGAAGATGGGATTACTCTGGAACGGCTCGTAGGATTTTTAGCACGATTCGCTCTAAATGTTCTTTGAGGTCTATATTATAAAATGTACAGAGTCTGTATGCGTGCGAAAGCCTGTATTTTCCAGGAAAAATCAGCAACGCTTTTTTTTGGCCAATTTGGAGAATATGGGATTACTCGGGAACGGCTCGTAGGATGTTTAGTGTATTTTCCAGGAAAAATCAGCAACGCTTTTTTTTTGGCCACTTTGGAGAAGGTGTGATTACTCGGGAACGGCTCGTAGGATTTTTAGTGTATTTTCCAGGAAAAATCAGCAACGCTTTTTTTTGGCCAATTTGGAGAAGGTGTGATTACTCGGGAACGGCTCGTAGGAATTTTAATGTATTTTCCAGGAAAAATCAGCAACGCTTTTTTTTTGGCCAATTTGGAGAAGGTGTGATTACTCGGGAACGGCTCGTAGGAATTTTAATGTATTTTCTAGGAAAAATCAGCAACGCTTTTTTTTTGGCCAATTTGGAGAAGGTGTGATTACTCGGGAACGGCTCTTAGGATTTTTAGTGTAATTTCCAGAAAAAATCAGCAACGCTTTTTTTTGGCCAATTTGGAGAAGATGGGATTACTCGGGAACGGCTCGTAGGATTTTTAGTGTATTTTCCAGAAAAAATCAGCAACGCTTTTTTTTGGCCAATTTGGAGAAGATGGGATTACTCGGGAACGGCTCGTAGGATTTTTAGTGTATTTTCCAGGAAAAATCAGCAACGCTTTTTTTGGCCAATATGGAGAAGGTGTGATAACTCGGGAACGGCTCGTAGGATTTTTAGTGTATTTTCCAGGAAAAATCAGCAACGCTTTTTTTGGCCAATTTGGAGAAGGTGTGATTACTCGGGAACGGCTCGTAGGAATTTTAGTGTATTTTCCAGGAAAAATCAGCAACGCTTTTTTTGGCCAATTTGGAGAAGGTGTGATTACTCGGGAACGGCTCGTAGGATTTTTAGTGTATTTTCCAGGAAAAATCAGCAACGCTTTTTTTTTTGGACAATTAGGAGAAGTTGGGATTACTCGGGAACGGCTCGTAGGATTTTTTGTGTATTTTCCAGGAAAAATCAGCAACGCTTTTTTTTGCCCAATTTGGAGAAGATGGGATTACTCGGGAACGGCTCGTAGGATTTTTAGTGTACTTTCCAGGAAAAATCAGCAACGCTTTTTTTTGGCCAATTTGGAGAAGGTGTGATTACTCGGGAACGGCTCGTAGGATTTTTAGTGTATTTTCCAGGAAAAATCAGCAACGCTTTGTTTTTGGCCAATTTGGAGAAGGTGTGATTACTCGGGAACGGCTCGTAGGTTTTTTAGTGTATTTTCCAGGAAAAATCAGCAACCCTTTTTTTTGGCCAATTTGGAGAAAAAATGGATTACTCGGGAACGGCTCGTAGGATTTTTAGTGTATTTTCCAGGAAAAATCAGCAACGCTATTTTTTGGCCAATTTGGAGAAGGTGTGATTACTCGGGAACGGCTCGTAGGATTTTTAGTGTATTTTCCAGGAAAAATCAGCAACGCTTTTTTTTTGCCAATTTGGAGAAGGTGTGATTACTCGGGAACGGCTCGTAGGATTTTTAGTATATTTTCCAGGAAAAATCAGCAACGCTTTTTTTTGGCCAATTTGGAGAAGGTGTGATTACTCGGGAACGGCTCGTAAGATTTTTAGTGTATTTTCCAGGAAAAATCAGCAACGCTTTTTTTTTGGCCAATTTGGAGAAGGTGGGATTACTCGGGCACGGCTCGTAGGATTTTTAGTGTATTTTCCAGGAAAAATGTGCAACGCTTTTTTTTTTGCCAATTTGGAGAAGATGGGATTACTCGGGAACGGCTCGTAGGATTTTTAGTGTATTTTCCAGGAAAAATCAGCAACGCTTTTTTTTGGCCAATTTGGAGAAGATGTGATTACTCGGGAACGGCTCGTAGGAATTTTAGTGTATTTTCCAGGAAAAATCAGCAACGCTTTTTTTTGGCCAATTTGGAGAAGGTGTGATTACTCGGAAACGGCTCGTAGGATTTTTAGTGTATTTTCCAGGAAAAATCAGCAACGCTTTTTTTTGGACAATTTGGAGAAGTTGCGATTACTCGGGAACGGCTCGTAGGATTTTTAGTGTATTTTCCAGGAAAAATCAGCAACGCTTTTTTTTGGCCAATTTGGAGAAGATGGGATTACTCGGGAACGGCTCGTAGGATTTTTAGCACGATTCGCTCTAAATGTTCTTTGAGGTCTATATTATAAAATGTACAGAGTCTGTATGCGTGCGAAAGCCTGTATTTTCCAGGAAAAATCAGCAACGCTTTTTTTTTGGCCAATTTGGAGAATATGGGATTACTCGGAAACGGCTCGTAGGATGTTTAGTGTATTTTCCAGGAAAAATCAGCAACGCTTTTTTTTGGCCACTTTGGAGAAGGTGTGATTACTCGGGAACGGCTCGTAGGATTTTTAGTGTATTTTCCAGGAAAAATCAGCAACGCTTTTTTATTTGCTAATTTGGAGAAGATGGGATTACTCGGGAACGGCTCGTAGGTTTTTTAGTGTATTTTCAAGGAAAAATCAGCAACGATTTTTTTGGCCAATATGGAGAAGGTGTGATTACTCGGGAACGGCTCGTAGGATTTTTAGTGTATTTTCCAGGAAAAATCAGCAACGCTTTTTTTGGCCAATTTGGAGAAGATAGAATTACTCGGGAACGGCTCTTAGGATTTTTAGTGTATTTTCCAGGAAAAATCAGCAACGCTTTTTTTTGGACAATTTGGAGAAGTTGCGATTACTCGGGAACGGCTCGTAGGATTTTTAGTGTATTTTCCAGGAAAAATCAGCAACGCTTTTTTTTGGCCAATTTGGAGAAGATGGGATTACTCGGGAACGGCTCGTAGGATTTTTAGCACGATTCGCTCTAAATGTTCTTTGAGGTCTATATTATAAAATGTACAGAGTCTGTATGCGTGCGAAAGCCTGTATTTTCCAGGAAAAATCAGCAACGCTTTTTTTTGGCCAATTTGGAGAATATGGGATTACTCGGAAACGGCTCGTAGGATGTTTAGTGTATTTTCCAGGAAAAATCAGCAACGCTTTTTTTTGGCCACTTTGGAGAAGGTGTGATTACTCGGGAACGGCTCGTAGGATTTTTAGTGTATTTTCCAGGAAAAATCAGCAACGCTTTTTTATTTGCTAATTTGGAGAAGATGGGATTACTCGGGAACGGCTCGTAGGTTTTTTAGTGTATTTTCAAGGAAAAATCAGCAACGCTTTTTTTGGCCAATATGGAGAAGGTGTGATTACTCGGGAACGGCTCGTAGGATTTTTAGTGTATTTTCCAGGAAAAATCAGCAACGCTTTTTTTGGCCAATTTGGAGAAGATAGAATTACTCGGGAACGGCTCTTAGGATTTTTAGTGTAATTTCCAGAAAAAATCAGCAACGCTTTTTTTTGGCCAATTTGGAGAAGATGGGATTACTCGGGAACGGCTCGTAGGATTTTTAGTGTATTTTCCAGAAAAAATCAGCAACGCTTTTTTTTGGCCAATTTGGAGAAGATGGGATTACTCGGGAACGGCTCGTAGGATTTTTAGTGTATTTTCCAGGAAAAAACAGCAACGCTTTTTTTTTGGCCAACTTGGAGAAGATGGGATTAATCGGGAACGGCTCGTAAGATTTTTAGTGTATTTTCCAGGAAAAATCAGCAACGCTTTTTTTGCCAATTTGGAGAAGGTGTGATTACTCGGGAACGGCTCATAAAATTTTTAATATATTTTCCAGGAAAAATCAGCAACGCTTTTTTATTTGCTAATTTGGAGAAGATGGGATTACTCGGGAACGGCTCGTAGGTTTTTTAGTGTATTTTCAAGGAAAAATCAGCAACGCTTTTTTTGGCCAATATGGAGAAGGTGTGATTACTCGGGAACGGCTCGTAGGATTTTTAGTGTATTTTCCAGGAAAAATCAGCAACGCTTTTTTTGGCCAATTTGGAGAAGATAGAATTACTCGGGAACGGCTCTTAGGATTTTTAGTGTAATTTCCAGAAAAAATCAGCAACGCTTTTTTTTGGCCAATTTGGAGAAGATGGGATTACTCGGGAACGGCTCGTAGGATTTTTAGTGTATTTTCCAGGAAAAATCAGCAACGCTTTTTTTGGCCAATATGGAGAAGGTGTGATAACTCGGGAACGGCTCGTAGGATTTTTAGTGTATTTTCCAGGAAAAATCAGCAACGCTTTTTTTGGCCAATTTGGAGAAGATAGAATTACTCGGGAACGGCTCGTAGGATTTTTAGTGTATTTTCCAGGAAAAATGTGCAACGCTTTTTTTTTGGCCAATTTGGAGAAGGTGTGATTACTCGGGAACGGCTCGTAGGATTTTTAGTGTACTTTCCAGGAAAAATCAGCAACGCTTTTTTTTGGCCAATTTGGAGAAGGTGTGATTACTCGGGAACGGCTCGTAGGATTTTTAGTGTATTTTCCAGGAAAAATCAGCAACGCTTTGTTTTTGGCCAATTTGGAGAAGGTGTGATTACTCGGGAACGGCTCGTAGGTTTTTTAGTGTATTTTCCAGGAAAAATCAGCAACGCTTTTTTTTGGCCAATTTGGAGAAAAAATGGATTACTCGGGAACGGCTCGTAGGATTTTTAGTGTATTTTCCAGGAAAAATCAGCAACGCTTTGTTTTTGGCCAATTTGGAGAAGGTGTGATTACTCGGGAACGGCTCGTAGGATTTTTAGTGTAATTTCCAGGAAAAATCAGCAACGCTTTTTTTTGGCCAATTTGGAGAAGGTGTGATTACTCGGGAACGGCTCGTAGGATTTTTAGTGTATTTTCCAGGAAAAATCAGCAACGCTTTTTTTGGCCAATTTGGAGAAGATAGAATTACTCGGGAACGGCTCGTAGGATTTTTAGTGTATTTTCCAGGAAAAATCAGGAACGCTTTTTTTTGGCCAATTTGGAGAAGGTGTGATTACTCGGGAACGGCTCGTAGGATTTTTAGTGTACTTTCCAGGAAAAATCAGCAACGCTTTTTTTTGGCCAATTTGGAGAAGGTGTGATTACTCGGGAACGGCTCGTAGGATTTTTAGTGTATTTTCCAGGAAAAATCAGCAACGCTTTGTTTTTGGCCAATTTGGAGAAGGTGTGATTACTCGGGAACGGCTCGTAGGTTTTTTAGTGTATTTTCCAGGAAAAATCAGCAACGCTTTTTTTTGGCCAATTTGGAGAAAAAATGGATTACTCGGGAACGGCTCGTAGGATTTTTAGTGTATTTTCCAGGAAAAATCAGCAACGCTTTGTTTTTGGCCAATTTGGAGAAGGTGTGATTACTCGGGAACGGCTCGTAGGATTTTTAGTGTAATTTCCAGGAAAAATCAGCAACGCTTTTTTTTGGCCAATTCGGAGAAGATGGGATTACTCGGGAACGGCTCGTAGGTTTTTTAGTGTATTTTCAAGGAAAAATCAGCAACGTTTTTTTTTGGCCAATTTGGAGAAGATGGGATTACTCGGAAACGGCTCGTAGGATTTTTAGTGTATTTTCCAGGAAAAATCAGCAACGCTTTTTTTTTGCCAATTTGGAGAAGATGGGATTACTCGGGAACGGCTCGTAGGATTTTTAGCACGATTCGCTCTAAATGTTCTTTGAGGTCTATATTATAAAATGTACAGAGTCTGTATGCGTGCGAAAGCCTGTATTTTCCAGGAAAAATCAGCAACGCTTTTTTTTGGCCAATTTGGAGAATATGGGATTACTCGGAAACGGTTCGTAGGATGTTTAGTGTATTTTCCAGGAAAAATCAGCAACGCTTTTTTTTGGCCACTTTGGAGAAGGTGTGATTACTCGGGAACGGCTCGTAGGATTTTTAGTGTATTTTCCAGGAAAAATCAGCAACGCTTTTTTTTGGCCAATTTGGAGAAGGTGTGATTACTCGGGAACGGCTCGTAGGAATTTTAGTGTATTTTCCAGGAAAAATCAGCAACGCTTTTTTTGGCCAATTTGGAGAAGGTGTGATTACTCGGGAACGGCTCGTAGGATTTTTAGTGTATTTTCCAGGAAAAATCAGCAACGCTTTTTTTTTTGGACAATTTGGAGAAGTTGGGATTACTCGGGAACGGCTCGTAGGATTTTTTGTGTATTTTCCAGGAAAAATCAGCAACGCTTTTTTTTGGCCAATTTGGAGAAGATGGGATTACTCGGGAACGGCTCGTAGGATTTTTAGTGTACTTTCCAGGAAAAATCAGCAACGCTTTTTTTTGGCCAATTTGGAGAAGGTGTGATTACTCGGGAACGGCTCGTAGGATTTTTAGTGTATTTTCCAGGAAAAATCAGCAACGCTTTGTTTTTGGCCAATTTGGAGAAGGTGTGATTACTCGGGAACGGCTCGTAGGTTTTTTAGTGTATTTTCCAGGAAAAATCAGCAACGCTTTTTTTTGGCCAATTTGGAGAAAAAATGGATTACTCGGGAACGGCTCGTAGGATTTTTAGTGTATTTTCCAGGAAAAATCAGCAACGCTTTTTTTTGGCCAATTTGGAGAAGGTGTGATTACTCGGGAACGGCTCGTAGGATTTTTAGTGTATTTTCCAGGAAAAATCAGCAACGCTTTTTTTTTTGCCAATTTGGAGAAGGTGTGATTACTCGGGAACGGCTCGTAGGATTTTTAGTATATTTTCCAGGAAAAATCAGCAACGCTTTTTTTTGGCCAATTTGGAGAAGGTGTGATTACTCGGGAACGGCTCGTAAGATTTTTAGTGTATTTTCCAGGAAAAATCAGCAACGCTTTTTTTTTGGCCAATTTGGAGAAGGTGGGATTACTCGGGCACGGCTCGTAGGATTTTTAGTGTATTTTCCAGGAAAAATGTGCAACGCTTTTTTTTTGCCAATTTGGAGAAGATGGGATTACTCGGGAACGGCTCGTAGGATTTTTAGTGTATTTTCCAGGAAAAATCAGCAACGCTTTTTTTTGGCCAATTTGGAGAAGATGTGATTACTCGGGAACGGCTCGTAGGAATTTTAGTGTATTTTCCAGGAAAAATCAGCAACGCTTTTTTTTGGCCAATTTGGAGAAGGTGTGATTACTCGGAAACGGCTCGTAGGATTTTTAGTGTATTTTCCAGGAAAAATCAGCAACGCTTTTTTTTGGACAATTTGGAGAAGTTGCGATTACTCGGGAACGGCTCGTAGGATTTTTAGTGTATTTTCCAGGAAAAATCAGCAACGCTTTTTTTTGGCCAATTTGGAGAAGATGGGATTACTCGGGAACGGCTCGTAGGATTTTTAGCACGATTCGCTCTAAATGTTCTTTGAGGTCTATATTATAAAATGTACAGAGTCTGTATGCGTGCGAAAGCCTGTATTTTCCAGGAAAAATCAGCAACGCTTTTTTTTGGCCAATTTGGAGAATATGGGATTACTCGGAAACGGCTCGTAGGATGTTTAGTGTATTTTCCAGGAAAAATCAGCAACGCTTTTTTTTGGCCACTTTGGAGAAAGTGTGATTACTCGGGAACGGCTCGTAGGATTTTTAGTGTATTTTCCAGGAAAAATCAGCAACGCTTTTTTATTTGCTAATTTGGAGAAGATGGGATTACTCGGGAACGGCTCGTAGGTTTTTTAGTGTATTTTCAAGGAAAAATCAGCAACGCTTTTTTTGGCCAATATGGAGAAGGTGTGATTACTCGGGAACGGCTCGTAGGATTTTTAGTGTATTTTCCAGGAAAAATCAGCAACGCTTTTTTTGGCCAATTTGGAGAAGATAGAATTACTCGGGAACGGCTCTTAGGATTTTTAGTGTATTTTCCAGGAAAAATCAGCAACGCTTTTTATTGGACAATTTGGAGAAGTTGCGATTACTCGGGAACGGCTCGTAGGATTTTTAGTGTATTTTCCAGGAAAAATCAGCAACGCTTTTTTTTGGCCAATTTGGAGAAGGTGTGATTACTCGGGAACGGCTCGTAGGAATTTTAGTGTATTTTCCAGGAAAAATCAGCAACGCTTTTTTTGGCCAATTTGGAGAAGGTGTGATTACTCGGGAACGGCTCGTAGGTTTTTTAGTGTATTTTCAAGGAAAAATCAGCAACGCTTTTTTTGGCCAATATGGAGAAGGTGTGATTACTCGGGAACGGCTCGTAGGATTTTTAGTGTATTTTCCAGGAAAAATCAGCAACGCTTTTTTTGGCCAATTTGGAGAAGATAGAATTACTCGGGAACGGCTCTTAGGATTTTTAGTGTATTTTCCAGGAAAAATCAGCAACGCTTTTTATTGGACAATTTGGAGAAGTTGCGATTACTCGGGAACGGCTCGTAGGATTTTTAGTGTATTTTCCAGGAAAAATCAGCAACGCTTTTTTTTGGCCAATTTGGAGAAGATGGGATTACTCGGGAACGGCTCGTAGGATTTTTAGCACGATTCGCTCTAAATGTTCTTTGAGGTCTATATTATAAAATGTACAGAGTCTGTATGCGTGCGAAAGCCTGTATTTTCCAGGAAAAATCAGCAACGCTTTTTTTTGGCCAATTTGGAGAATATGGGATTACTCGGAAACGGCTCGTAGGATGTTTAGTGTATTTTCCAGGAAAAATCAGCAACGCTTTTTTTTGGCCACTTTGGAGAAGGTGTGATTACTCGGGAACGGCTCGTAGGATTTTTTAGTGTATTTTCCAGGAAAAATCAGCAACGCTTTTTTATTTGCTAATTTGGAGAAGATGGGATTACTCGGGAACGGCTCGTAGGTTTTTTAGTGTATTTTCAAGGAAAAATCAGCAACGCTTTTTTTTGGCCAATATGGAGAAGGTGTGATTACTCGGGAACGGCTCGTAGGATTTTTAGTGTATTTTCCAGGAAAAATCAGCAACGCTTTTTTTGGCCAATTTGGAGAAGATAGAATTACTCGGGAACGGCTCTTAGGATTTTTAGTGTAATTTTCCAGAAAAAATCAGCAACGCTTTTTTTTGGCCAATTTGGAGAAGATGGGATTACTCGGGAACGGCTCGTAGGATTTTTAGTGTATTTTCCAGAAAAAATCAGCAACGCTTTTTTTTGGCCAATTTGGAGAAGATGGGATTACTCGGGAACGGCTCGTAGGATTTTTAGTGTATTTTCCAGGAAAAATCAGCAACGCTTTTTTTGGCCAATATGGAGAAGGTGTGATAACTCGGGAACGGCTCGTAGGATTTTTAGTGTATTTTCCAGGAAAAATCAGCAACGCTTTTTTTGGCCAATTTGGAGAAGATAGAATTACTCGGGAACGGCTCGTAGGATTTTTAGTGTATTTTCCAGGAAAAATCAGGAACGCTTTTTTTTGGCCAATTTGGAGAAGGTGTGATTACTCGGGAACGGCTCGTAGGATTTTTAGTGTACTTTCCAGGAAAAATCAGCAACGCTTTTTTTTGGCCAATTTGGAGAAGGTGTGATTACTCGGGAACGGCTCGTAGGATTTTTAGTGTATTTTCCAGGAAAAATCAGCAACGCTTTGTTTTTGGCCAATTTGGAGAAGGTGTGATTACTCGGGAACGGCTCGTAAGTTTTTTAGTGTATTTTCCAGGAAAAATCAGCAACGCTTTTTTTTGGCCAATTTGGAGAAAAAATGGATTACTCGGGAACGGCTCGTAGGATTTTTAGTGTATTTTCCAGGAAAAATCAGCAACGCTTTTTTTTGGCCAATTTGGAGAAGGTGTGATTACTCGGGAACGGCTCGTAGGATTTTTAGTGTATTTTCCAGGAAAAATCAGCAACGCTTTTTTTTTTGCCAATTTGGAGAAGGTGTGATTACTCGGGAACGGCTCGTAGGATTTTTAGTATATTTTCCAGGAAAAATCAGCAACGCTTTTTTTTGGCCAATTTGGAGAAGGTGTGATTACTCGGGAACGGCTCGTAAGATTTTTAGTGTATTTTCCAGGAAAAATCAGCAACGCTTTTTTTTTGGCCAATTTGGAGAAGGTGGGATTACTCGGGCACGGCTCGTAGGATTTTTACTGTATTTTCCAGGAAAAATGTGCAACGCTTTTTTTTTGCCAATTTGGAGAAGATGGGATTACTCGGGAACGGCTCGTAGGATTTTTAGTGTATTTTCCAGGAAAAATCAGCAACGCTTTTTTTTGGCCAATTTGGAGAAGATGTTATTACTCGGGAACGGCTCGTAGGAATTTTAGTGTATTTTCCAGGAAAAATCAGCAACGCTTTTTTTTGGCAAATTCGGAGAAGATGGGATTACTCGCGAACGGCTCGTAGGATTTTTAGTGTATTTTCCAGGAAAAATCAGCAACGCTTTTTTTTGGCCAATTTGGAGCAGATGGGATTACTCGGGAACGGCTCGTAAAATTTTTAGTGGATTTTCCAGGAAAAATCAGCAACGCTTTTTTTTGGCCAATTTGGAGAAGGTGTGATTACTCGGGAACGGCTCGTAAGATTTTTAGTGTATTTTCCAGGAAAAATCAGCAACGCTTTTTTTTTGCTAATTTGGAGAAGATGGGATTACTCGGGAACGGCTCGTAGGTTTTTTAGTGTATTTTCAAGGAAAAATCAGCAACGCTTTTTTTTGGCTAATATGGAGAAGATGGGATTACTCGGGAACGGCTCGTAGGATTTTTAGTGTATTTTCCAGGAAAAATCAGCAACGCTTTTTTTTGGCCAATTCGGAGAAGATGGGATTACTCGGCAACGGCTCGTAGGATTTTTAGTGTATTTTCCAGGAAAAATCAGCAACACTTTTTTTGGCCAATTTGGAGAAGATGGGATTACTCGGGAACGGCTCGTTAGATTTTTAGTGTATTTTCCAGGAAAAATCAGCAATGCTTTTTTTTTGGCCAATTTGGAGAAGGTGTGATTACTCGGGAACGGCTCGTAGGATTTAAAGTGTATTTCTAGGAAAAATCAGCAACGCTTTTTTTTTGGCCAATTTGGAGAAGGTGTGATTACTCGTGAACGGCTCGTAGGATATTTAGTGTATTTTCCAGGAAAAATCAGCAACGCGTTTTTTTTGGCCAATTTGGAGAAGATGGGATTACTCGGGAACGGCTCGTAGGATTTTTAGTGTATTTTCCAGGAAAAATCAGGAACGCTTTTTTTTGGCCAATTTGGAGAAGGTGTGATTACTCGGGAACGGCTCGTAGGATTTTTTGTGTATTTTCCAGGAAAAATCAGCAACGCTTTTTTTTGGCCAATTTGGAGAAGGTGTGATTACTCGGGAACGGCTCGTAGGATTTTTAGTGTATTTTCCAGGAAAAATCAGCAACGCTTTTTTTTGGCCAATTTGGAGAAGGTGTGATTACTCGGGAACGGCTCGTAGGATTTTTAGTGTATTTTCCAGGAAAAATCAGCAACGCTTTTTTTTTGGCCAACTTGGAGAAGATGGGATTAATCGGGAACGGCTCGTAAGATTTTTAGTGTATTTTCCAGGAAAAATCAGCAACGCTTTTTTTGCCAATTTGGAGAAGGTGTGATTACTCGGGAACGGCTCATAAAATTTTTAATATATTTTCCAGGAAAAATCAGCAACGCTTTTTTATTTGCTAATTTGGAGAAGATGGGATTACTCGGGAACGGCTCGTAGGTTTTTTAGTGTATTTTCAAGGAAAAATCAGCAACGCTTTTTTTGGCCAATATGGAGAAGGTGTGATTACTCGGGAACGGCTCGTAGGATTTTTAGTGTATTTTCCAGGAAAAATCAGCAACGCTTTTTTTGGCCAATTTGGAGAAGATAGAATTACTCGGGAACGGCTCTTAGGATTTTTAGTGTAATTTCCAGAAAAAATCAGCAACGCTTTTTTTTGGCCAATTTGGAGAAGATGGGATTACTCGGGAACGGCTCGTAGGATTTTTAGTGTATTTTCCAGAAAAAATCAGCAACGCTTTTTTTTGGCCAATTTGGAGAAGATGGGATTACTCGGGAACGGCTCGTAGGATTTTTAGTGTATTTTCCAGGAAAAATCAGCAACGCTTTTTTTGGCCAATATGGAGAAGGTGTGATAACTCGGGAACGGCTCGTAGGATTTTTAGTGTATTTTCCAGGAAAAATCAGCAACGCTTTTTTTGGCCAATTTGGAGAAGATAGAATTACTCGGGAACGGCTCGTAGGATTTTTAGTGTATTTTCCAGGAAAAATCAGGAACGCTTTTTTTTTGGCCAATTTGGAGAAGGTGTGATTACTCGGGAACGGCTCGTAGGATTTTTAGTGTACTTTCCAGGAAAAATCAGCAACGCTTTTTTTTGGCCAATTTGGAGAAGGTGTGATTACTCGGGAACGGCTCGTAGGATTTTTAGTGTATTTTCCAGGAAAAATCAGCAACGCTTTGTTTTTGGCCAATTTGGAGAAGGTGTGATTACTCGGGAACGGCTCGTAGGTTTTTTAGTGTATTTTCCAGGAAAAATCAGCAACGCTTTTTTTTGGCCAATTTGGAGAAAAAATGGATTACTCGGGAACGGCTCGTAGGATTTTTAGTGTATTTTCCAGGAAAAATCAGCAACGCTTTTTTTTGGCCAATTTGGAGAAGGTGTGATTACTCGGGAACGGCTCGTAGGATTTTTAGTGTATTTTCCAGGAAAAATCAGCAACGCTTTTTTTTTGCCAATTTGGAGAAGGTGTGATTACTCGGGAACGGCTCGTAGGATTTTTAGTATATTTTCCAGGAAAAATCAGCAACGCTTTTTTTTTTGGCCAATTTGGAGAAGGTGTGATTACTCGGGAACGGCTCGTAAGATTTTTAGTGTATTTTCCAGGAAAAATCAGCAACGCTTTTTTTTTGGCCAATTTGGAGAAGGTGGGATTACTCGGGCACGGCTCGTAGGATTTTTAGTGTATTTTCCAGGAAAAATGTGCAACGCTTTTTTTTGCCAATTTGGAGAAGATGGGATTACTCGGGAACGGCTCGTAGGATTTTTAGTGTATTTTCCAGGAAAAATCAGCAACGCTTTTTTTTGGCCAATTTGGAGAAGATGTGATTACTCGGGAACGGCTCGTAGGAATTTTAGTGTATTTTCCAGGAAAAATCAGCAACGCTTTTTTTTTGGCCAATTTGGAGAAGGTGTGATTACTCGGAAACGGCTCGTAGGATTTTTAGTGTATTTTCCAGGAAAAATCAGCAACGCTTTTTTTTGGACAATTTGGAGAAGTTGCGATTACTCGGGAACGGCTCGTAGGATTTTTAGTGTATTTTCCAGGAAAAATCAGCAACGCTTTTTTTTGGCCAATTTGGAGAAGATGGGATTACTCGGGAACGGCTCGTAGGATTTTTAGCACGATTCGCTCTAAATGTTCTTTGAGGTCTATATTATAAAATGTACAGAGTCTGTATGCGTGCGAAAGCCTGTATTTTCCAGGAAAAATCAGCAACGCTTTTTTTTGGCCAATTTGGAGAATATGGGATTACTCGGAAACGGCTCGTAGGATGTTTAGTGTATTTTCCAGGAAAAATCAGCAACGCTTTTTTTTGGCCACTTTAGAGAAGGTGTGATTACTCGGGAACGGCTCGTAGGATTTTTAGTGTATTTTCCAGGAAAAATCAGCAACGCTTTTTTTTGGCCAATTTGGAGAAGGTGTGATTACTCGGGAACGGCTCGTAGGAATTTTAGTGTATTTTCCAGGAAAAATCAGCAACGCTTTTTTTGGCCAATTTGGAGAAGGTGTGATTACTCGGGAACGGCTCGTAGGATTTTTAGTGTATTTTCCAGGAAAAATCAGCAACGCTTTTTTTTTTGGACAATTTGGAGAAGTTGGGATTACTCGGGAACGGCTCGTAGGATTTTTTGTGTATTTTCCAGGAAAAATCAGCAACGCTTTTTTTTGGCCAATTTGGAGAAGATGGGATTACTCGGGAACGGCTCGTAGGATTTTTAGTGTACTTTCCAGGAAAAATCAGCAACGCTTTTTTTTGGCCAATTTGGAGAAGGTGTGATTACTCGGGAACGGCTCGTAGGATTTTTAGTGTATTTTCCAGGAAAAATCAGCAACGCTTTGTTTTTGGCCAATTTGGAGAAGGTGTGATTACTCGGGAACGGCTCGTAGGTTTTTTAGTGTATTTTCCAGGAAAAATCAGCAACGCTTTTTTTTGGCCAATTTGGAGAAAAAATGGATTACTCGGGAACGGCTCGTAGGATTTTTAGTGTATTTTCCAGGAAAAATCAGCAACGCTTTTTTTTGGCCAATTTGGAGAAGGTGTGATTACTCGGGAACGGCTCGTAGGATTTTTAGTGTATTTTCCAGGAAAAATCAGCAACGCTTTTTTTTTGCCAATTTGGAGAAGGTGTGATTACTCGGGAACGGCTCGTAGGATTTTTAGTATATTTTCCAGGAAAAATCAGCAACGCTTTTTTTTGGCCAATTTGGAGAAGGTGTGATTACTCGGGAACGGCTCGTAAGATTTTTAGTGTATTTTCCAGGAAAAATCAGCAACGCTTTTTTTTTGGCCAATTTGGAGAAGGTGGGATTACTCGGGCACGGCTCGTAGGATTTTTAGTGTATTTTCCAGGAAAAATGTGCAACGCTTTTTTTTTGCCAATTTGGAGAAGATGGGATTACTCGGGAACGGCTCGTAGGATTTTTAGTGTATTTTCCAGGAAAAATCAGCAACGCTTTTTTCTGGCCAATTTGGAGAAGATGTGATTACTCGGGAACGGCTCGTAGGAATTTTAGTGTATTTTCCAGGAAAAATCAGCAACGCTTTTTTTTGGCAAATTCGGAGAAGATGGGATTACTCGCGAACGGCTCGTAGGATTTTTAGTGTATTTTCCAGGAAAAATCAGCAACGCTTTTTTTTGGCCAATTTGGAGCAGATGGGATTACTCGGGAACGGCTCGTAAAATTTTTAGTGGATTTTCCAGGAAAAATCAGCAACGCTTTTTTTTGGCCAATTTGGAGAAGGTGTGATTACTCGGGAACGGCTCGTAAGATTTTTAGTGTATTTTCCAGGAAAAATCAGCAACGCTTTTTTTTTGCTAATTTGGAGAAGATGGGATTACTCGGGAACGGCTCGTAGGTTTTTTAGTGTATTTTCAAGGAAAAATCAGCAACGCTTTTTTTTGGCTAATATGGAGAAGATGGGATTACTCGGGAACGGCTCGTAGGATTTTTAGTGTATTTTCCAGGAAAAATCAGCAACGCTTTTTTTTGGCCAATTCGGAGAAGATGGGATTACTCGGCAACGGCTCGTAGGATTTTTAGTGTATTTTCCAGGAAAAATCAGCAACACTTTTTTTGGCCAATTTGGAGAAGATGGGATTACTCGGGAACGGCTCGTTAGATTTTTAGTGTATTTTCCAGGAAAAATCAGCAATGCTTTTTTTTTGGCCAATTTGGAGAAGGTGTGATTACTCGGGAACGGCTCGTAGGATTTAAAGTGTATTTCTAGGAAAAATCAGCAACGCTTTTTTTTGGCCAATTTGGAGAAGGTGTGATTACTCGTGAACGGCTCGTAGGATATTTAGTGTATTTTCCAGGAAAAATCAGCAACGCGTTTTTTTTGGCCAATTTGGAGAAGATGGGATTACTCGGGAACGGCTCGTAGGATTTTTAGTGTATTTTCCAGGAAAAATCAGGAACGCTTTTTTTTGGCCAATTTGGAGAAGGTGTGATTACTCGGGAACGGCTCTTAGGATTTTTTGTGTATTTTCCAGGAAAAATCAGCAACGCTTTTTTTTGGCCAATTTGGAGAAGGTGTGATTACTCGGGAACGGCTCGTAGGATTTTTAGTGTATTTTCCAGGAAAAATCAGCAACGCTTTTTTTTGGCCAATTTGGAGAAGGTGTGATTACTCGGGAACGGCTCGTAGGATTTTTAGTGTATTTTCCAGGAAAAATCAGCAACGCTTTTTTTTTGGCCAACTTGGAGAAGATGGGATTAATCGGGAACGGCTCGTAAGATTTTTAGTGTATTTTCCAGGAAAAATCAGCAACGCTTTTTTTGCCAATTTGGAGAAGGTGTGATTACTCGGGAACGGCTCATAAAATTTTTAATATATTTTCCAGGAAAAATCAGCAACGCTTTTTTATTTGCTAATTTGGAGAAGATGGGATTACTCGGGAACGGCTCGTAGGTTTTTTAGTGTATTTTCAAGGAAAAATCAGCAACGCTTTTTTTGGCCAATATGGAGAAGGTGTGATTACTCGGGAACGGCTCGTAGGATTTTTAGTGTATTTTCCAGGAAAAATCAGCAACGCTTTTTTTGGCCAATTTGGAGAAGATAGAATTACTCGGGAACGGCTCTTAGGATTTTTAGTGTAATTTCCAGAAAAAATCAGCAACGCTTTTTTTTGGCCAATTTGGAGAAGATGGGATTACTCGGGAACGGCTCGTAGGATTTTTAGTGTATTTTCCAGAAAAAATCAGCAACGCTTTTTTTTGGCCAATTTGGAGAAGATGGGATTACTCGGGAACGGCTCGTAGGATTTTTAGTGTATTTTCCAGGAAAAATCAGCAACGCTTTTTTTGGCCAATTTGGAGAAGATGGGATTACTCGGGAACGGCTCGTAGGATTTTTAGTGTATTTTCCAGGAAAAATCAGCAACGCTTTTTTTTGGCCAATTTGGAGAAGATGGGATTACTCGGGAACGGCTCGTAGGATTTTTAGTGTATTTTCCAGGAAAAATCAGCAACGCTTTTTTTTGGCCAATTTGGAGAAGGTGTGATTACTCGGGAACGGCTCGTAGGATTTTTAGTGTATTTTCCAGGAAAAATCAGCAACGCTTTTTTTTTGGCCAACTTGGAGAAGATGGGATTAATCGGGAACGGCTCGTAAGATTTTTAGTGTATTTTCCAGGAAAAATCAGCAACGCTTTTTTTGCCAATTTGGAGAAGGTGTGATTACTCGGGAACGGCTCATAAAATTTTTAATATATTTTCCAGGAAAAATCAGCAACGCTTTTTTATTTGCTAATTTGGAGAAGATGGGATTACTCGGGAACGGCTCGTAGGTTTTTTAGTGTATTTTCAAGGAAAAATCAGCAACGCTTTTTTTGGCCAATATGGAGAAGGTGTGATTACTCGGGAACGGCTCGTAGGATTTTTAGTGTATTTTCCAGGAAAAATCAGCAACGCTTTTTTTGGCCAATTTGGAGAAGATAGAATTACTCGGGAACGGCTCGTAGGATTTTTAGTGTATTTTCCAGGAAAAATGTGCAACGCTTTTTTTTTGGCCAATTTGGAGAAGGTGTGATTACTCGGGAACGGCTCGTAGGATTTTTAGTGTACTTTCCAGGAAAAATCAGCAACGCTTTTTTTTGGCCAATTTGGAGAAGGTGTGATTACTCGGGAACGGCTCGTAGGATTTTTAGTGTATTTTCCAGGAAAAATCAGCAACGCTTTGTTTTTGGCCAATTTGGAGAAGGTGTGATTACTCGGGAACGGCTCGTAGGTTTTTTAGTGTATTTTCCAGGAAAAATCAGCAACGCTTTTTTTTGGCCAATTTGGAGAAAAAATGGATTACTCGGGAACGGCTCGTAGGATTTTTAGTGTATTTTCCAGGAAAAATCAGCAACGCTTTTTTTTGGCCAATTTGGAGAAGGTGTGATTACTCGGGAACGGCTCGTAGGATTTTTAGTGTATTTTCCAGGAAAAATCAGCAACGCTTTTTTTTTGCCAATTTGGAGAAGGTGTGATTACTCGGGAACGGCTCGTAGGATTTTTAGTATATTTTCCAGGAAAAATCAGCAACGCTTTTTTTTGGCCAATTTGGAGAAGGTGTGATTACTCGGGAACGGCTCGTAAGATTTTTAGTGTATTTTCCAGGAAAAATCAGCAACGCTTTTTTTTTGGCCAATTTGGAGAAGGTGGGATTACTCGGGCACGGCTCGTAGGATTTTTAGTGTATTTTCCAGGAAAAATGTGCAACGCTTTTTTTTTGCCAATTTGGAGAAGATGGGATTACTCGGGAACGGCTCGTAGGATTTTTAGTGTATTTTCCAGGAAAAATCAGCAACGCTTTTTTTTGGCCAATTTGGAGAAGATGTGATTACTCGGGAACGGCTCGTAGGAATTTTAGTGTATTTTCCAGGAAAAATCAGCAACGCTTTTTTTTGGCCAATTTGGAGAAGGTGTGATTACTCGGAAACGGCTCGTAGGATTTTTAGTGTATTTTCCAGGAAAAATCAGCAACGCTTTTTTTTGGACAATTTGGAGAAGTTGCGATTACTCGGGAACGGCTCGTAGGATTTTTAGTGTATTTTCCAGGAAAAATCAGCAACGCTTTTTTTTGGCCAATTTGGAGAAGATGGGATTACTCGGGAACGGCTCGTAGGATTTTTAGCACGATTCGCTCTAAATGTTCTTTGAGGTCTATATTATAAAATGTACAGAGTCTGTATGCGTGCGAAAGCCTGTATTTTCCAGGAAAAATCAGCAACGCTTTTTTTTGGCCAATTTGGAGAATATGGGATTACTCGGAAACGGCTCGTAGGATGTTTAGTGTATTTTCCAGGAAAAATCAGCAACGCTTTTTTTTGGCCACTTTGGAGAAGGTGTGATTACTCGGGAACGGCTCGTAGGATTTTTAGTGTATTTTCCAGGAAAAATCAGCAACGCTTTTTTTTGGCCAATTTGGAGAAGGTGTGATTACTCGGGAACGGCTCGTAGGAATTTTAGTGTATTTTCCAGGAAAAATCAGCAACGCTTTTTTTGGCCAATTTGGAGAAGGTGTGATTACTCGGGAACGGCTCGTAGGATTTTTAGTGTATTTTCCAGGAAAAATCAGCAACGCTTTTTTTTTTGGACAATTTGGAGAAGTTGGGATTACTCGGGAACGGCTCGTAGGATTTTTTGTGTATTTTCCAGGAAAAATCAGCAACGCTTTTTTTTGGCCAATTTGGAGAAGATGGGATTACTCGGGAACGGCTCGTAGGATTTTTAGTGTACTTTCCAGGAAAAATCAGCAACGCTTTTTTTTGGCCAATTTGGAGAAGGTGTGATTACTCGGGAACGGCTCGTAGGATTTTTAGTGTATTTTCCAGGAAAAATCAGCAACGCTTTGTTTTTGGCCAATTTGGAGAAGGTGTGATTACTCGGGAACGGCTCGTAGGTTTTTTAGTGTATTTTCCAGGAAAAATCAGCAACGCTTTTTTTTGGCCAATTTGGAGAAAAAATGGATTACTCGGGAACGGCTCGTAGGATTTTTAGTGTATTTTCCAGGAAAAATCAGCAACGCTTTTTTTTGGCCAATTTGGAGAAGGTGTGATTACTCGGGAACGGCTCGTAGGATTTTTAGTGTATTTTCCAGGAAAAATCAGCAACGCTTTTTTTTTGCCAATTTGGAGAAGGTGTGATTACTCGGGAACGGCTCGTAGGATTTTTAGTATATTTTCCAGGAAAAATCAGCAACGCTTTTTTTTGGCCAATTTGGAGAAGGTGTGATTACTCGGGAACGGCTCGTAAGATTTTTAGTGTATTTTCCAGGAAAAATCAGCAACGCTTTTTTTTTGGCCAATTTGGAGAAGGTGGGATTACTCGGGCACGGCTCGTTGGATTTTTAGTGTATTTTCCAGGAAAAATGTGCAACGCTTTTTTTTTGCCAATTTGGAGAAGATGGGATTACTCGGGAACGGCTCGTAGGATTTTTAGTGTATTTTCCAGGAAAAATCAGCAACGCTTTTTTTTGGCCAATTTGGAGAAGATGTGATTACTCGGGAACGGCTCGTAGGAATTTTAGTGTATTTTCCAGGAAAAATCAGCAACGCTTTTTTTTGGCCAATTTGGAGAAGGTGTGATTACTCGGAAACGGCTCGTAGGATTTTTAGTGTATTTTCCAGGAAAAATCAGCAACGCTTTTTTTTGGACAATTTGGAGAAGTTGCGATTACTCGGGAACGGCTCGTAGGATTTTTAGTGTATTTTCCAGGAAAAATCAGCAACGCTTTTTTTTGGCCAATTTGGAGAAGATGGGATTACTCGGGAACGGCTCGTAGGATTTTTAGCACGATTCGCTCTAAATGTTCTTTGAGGTCTATATTATAAAATGTACAGAGTCTGTATGCGTGCGAAAGCCTGTATTTTCCAGGAAAAATCAGCAACGCTTTTTTTTGGCCAATTTGGAGAATATGGGATTACTCGGAAACGGCTCGTAGGATGTTTAGTGTATTTTCCAGGAAAAATCAGCAACGCTTTTTTTTGGCCACTTTGGAGAAGGTGTGATTACTCGGGAACGGCTCGTAGGATTTTTAGTGTATTTTCCAGGAAAAATCAGCAACGCTTTTTTTTGGCCAATTTGGAGAAGGTGTGATTACTCGGGAACGGCTCGTAGGAATTTTAGTGTATTTTCCAGGAAAAATCAGCAACGCTTT
Organism: Lypha dubia; assembly: GCA_947311025.1. Taxonomy (NCBI): domain Eukaryota; kingdom Metazoa; phylum Arthropoda; class Insecta; order Diptera; family Tachinidae; genus Lypha; species Lypha dubia. Next base: position 29,511,017 of record OX371265.1, on the reverse strand, counting down.
TTTTGGCCAATTTGGAGAAGGTGTGATTACTCGGGAACGGCTCGTAGGATTTTTAGTGTATTTTCCAGGAAAAATCAGCAACGCTTTTTTTTTGGACAATTTGGAGAAGTTGGGATTACTCGGGAACGGCTCGTAGGATTTTTTGTGTATTTTCCAGGAAAAATCAGCAACGCTTTTTTTTGGCCAATTTGGAGAAGATGGGATTACTCGGGAACGGCTCGTAGGATTTTTAGTGTATTTTCAAGGAAAAATCAGCAACGCTTTTTTTTGGCCAATTCGGAGAAGATGGGATTACTCGCGAACGGCTCGTAGGATTTTTAGTGTATTTTCCAGGAAAAATCAATAACGCTTTTTTTTGGCCAATTTGGAGAAGATGGGATTACTCGGGAACGGCTCGTAAAATTTTTAGTGGATTTTCCAGGAAAAATCAGCAACGCTTTTTTTTGGCCAATTTGGAGAAGGTGTGATTACTCGGGAACGGCTCTTAAGATTTTTAGTGTATTTTCCAGGAAAAATCAGCAACGCTTTTTTTTGCTAATTTGGAGAAGATGGGATTACTCGGGAACGGCTCGTAAAATTTTTAGTGGATTTTCCAGGAAAAATCAGCAACGCTTTTTTTTGGCCAATTCGGAGAAGATGGGATTACTCGCGAACGGCTCGTAGGATTTTTAGTGTATTTTCCAGGAAAAATCAGGAACGCTTTTTTTTGGCCAATTTGGAGAAGATGGGATTACTCGGGAACGGCTCGTAAAATTTTTAGTGGATTTTCCAGGAAAAATCAGCAACGCTTTTTTTTGGCCAATTTGGAGAAGGTGTGATTACTCGGGAACGGCTCTTAAGATTTTTAGTGTATTTTCCAGGAAAAATCAGCAACGCTTTTTTTTTGCTAATTTGGAGAAGATGAGATTACTCGGGAACGGCTCGTAGGTTTTTTAGTGTATTTTCAAGGAAAAACCAGCAACGCTTTTTTTTGGCCGATTTGGAGAAGTTGGGATTACTCGGGAACGGCTCGTAGGATTTTTAGTGTATTTTCCAGGAAAAATGTGCAACGCTTTTTTTTTGGCCAATTTGGAGAAGGTGTGATTACTCGGGAACGGCTCGTAGGATTTTTAGTGTATTTTCCAGGAAAAATCAGCAACGCTTTTTTTTTTGGACAATTTGGAGAAGTTGGGATTACTCGGGAACGGCTCGTAGGATTTTTTGTGTATTTTCCAGGAAAAATCAGCAACGCTTTTTTTTTGGCCAATTTGGAGAAGATGGGATTACTCGGGAACGGCTCGTAGGATTTTTAGTGTATTTTCAAGGAAAAATCAGCAACGCTTTTTTTTGGCCAATTTGGAGAAGATGGGATTACTCGGGAACGGCTCGTAGGATTTTTAGTGTATTTTCCAGGAAAAATCAGCAACGCTTTTTTTTGGCCAATTTGGAGAAGGTGTGATTACTCGGAAACGGCTCGTAGGATTTTTAGTGTATTTTCCAGGAAAAATCAGCAACGCTTTTTTTTGGCCAATTTGGTGAAGATGGGATTACTCGGGAACGGCTCGTAGGATTTTTAGCACGATTCGCTCTAAATGTTCTTTGAGGTCTATATTATAAAATGTACGGAGTCTGTATGCGTGCGAAAGCCTGTATTTTCAAGGAAAAATCAGCAACGCTTTTTTTTGGCCAATTTGGAGAAGGTGTGATAACTCGGGAACGGCTCGTTGGATTTTAAGTGTATTTTCCAGGAAAAATCAGCAACGCTTTTTTTTGGCCAATATGGAGAAGTTGGGATTACTCGGGAACGGCTCGTAAGATTTTTAGTGTATTTTTCAGGAAAAAACTGCAACGCTTTTTTTTGCTAATTTGGAGAAGATAGGATTACTCGGGAACGGCTCGTAGGTTTTTAGTGTATTTTCAAGGAAAAATCAGCAACGCTTTTTTTGGGCCAATTTGGAGAAGATGGGATTACTCGGGAACGGCTCGTAGGATTTTTAGTGTAATTTCCAGGAAAAATCAGCAACGCTTTTTTTTGGCCAATTCGGAGAAGATGGGATTACTCGGGAACGGCTCGTAGGGTTTTTAGTGTATTTTCAAGGAAAAATCAGCAACGCTTTTTTTGGCCAATTTGGAGAAGATGGGATTACTCGGGAACGGCTCGTAGGATTTTTAGTGTATTTTCCAGGAAAAATCAGCAACGCTTTTTTTTGGCCAATTTGGAGAAGTTGGGATTACTCGGGAAGGGCTCGTAGGATTTTTAGTGTATTTTCCAGGAAAAATGTGCAACGCTTTTTTTTTTGCCAATTTGGAGAAGGTGTGATTACTCGGGAACGGCTCGTAGGATTTTTAGTGTATTTTCCAGGAAAAATCAGCAACGCTTTTTTTTTGCCAATTCGGAGAAGATGGGATTACTCGCGAACGGCTCGTAGGATTTTTAGTGTATTTTCCAGGAAAAATCAGGAACGCTTTTTTTGGCCAATTTGGAGAAGATGGGATTACTCGGGAACGGCTCGTAAAATTTTTAGTGGATTTTCCAGGAAAAATCAGCAACGCTTTTTTTTGGCCAATTTGGAGAAGGTGTGATTACTCGGGAACGGCTCTTAAGATTTTTAGTGTATTTTCCAGGAAAAATCAGCAACGCTTTTTTTTTGCTAATTTGGAGAAGATGGGATTACTCGGGAACGGCTCGTAGGTTTTTTAGTGTATTTTCAAGGAAAAATCAGCAACGCTTTTTTTTGGCTAATATGGAGAAGATGGGATTACTCGGGAACGGCTCGTAGGATTTTTAGTGTATTTTCCAGGAAAAATCAGCAACGCTTTTTTTTGGCCAATTCGGAGAAGATGGGATTACTCGGGAACGGCTCGTAGGATTTTTAGTGTATTTTCCAGGAAAAATCAATAACACTTTTTTTTGGCCAATTTGGAGAAGGTGTGATTACTCGGGAACGGCTCCTAGGATTTTTAGTGTATTTTCCAGGAAAAATCAGCAACGCTTTTTTTTGGCCAATTCGGAGAAGATGGGATTACTCGCGAACGGCTCGTAGGATTTTTAGTGTATTTTCCAGGAAAAATCAGGAACGCTTTTTTTTGGCCAATTTGGAGAAGATGGGATTACTCGGGAACGGCTCGTAAAATTTTTAGTGTATTTTCCAGGAAAAATCAGCAACGCTTTTTTTTGGCCAATTTGGAGAAGGTGTGATTACTCGGGAACGGCTCGTAGGATTTTAAGTGTATTTCTAGGAAAAATCAGCAACGCTTTTTTTTGGCCAATTTGGAGAAGGTGTGATTACTCGGGAACGGCTCGTAGGATTTTAAGTGTATTTCTAGGAAAAATCAGCAACGCTTTTTTTTGGCCAATTTGGAGAAGGTGTGATTACTCGGGAACGGCTCGTTAGATTTTTAGTGTATTTTCCAGGAAAAATCAGCAACGCTTTTTTTTGGCCAATTTGGAGAAGGTGTGATTACTCGGGAACGGCTCGTTAGATTTTTAGTGTATTTTCCAGGAAAAATCAGCAACGCTTTTTTTTGGCCAATTTGGAGAAGGTGTGATTACTCGGGAACGGCTCGTTAGATTTTTAGTGTATTTTCCAGGAAAAATCAGCAACGCTTTTTTTTGGCCAATTTGGAGAAGGTGTGATTACTCGGGAACGGCTCGTAGGATTTTAAGTGTATTTCTAGGAAAAATCAGCAACGCTTTTTTTTGGCCAATTTGGAGAAGGTGTGATTACTCGGGAACGGCTCGTAGGATTTTTAGTGTATTTTCCAGGAAAAATCAGCAACGCGTTTTTTTTGGCCAATTTGGAGAAGGTGTGATTACTCGGGAACGGCTCGTAGGATTTTGAGTGTATTTTCCAGGAAAAATCAGCAACGCTTTTTTTTTGGCCAATTTGGAGAAGGTGTGATTACTCGGGAACGGCTCGTAGGATTTTTTGTGTATTTTCCAGGAAAAATCAGCAACGCTTTTTTTTGGCCAATTTGGAGAAGGTGTGATTACTCGGGAACGGCTCGTAGGATTTTTAGTGTATTTTCCAGGAAAAATCAGCAACGCTTTTTTTTGGCCAATTTGGAGAAGGTGTGATTACTCGGGAACGGCTCGTAGGATTTTTAGTGTATTTTCCAGGAAAAATCAGCAACGCTTTCTTTTTGGCCAATTTGGAGAAGTTGGGATTACTCGGGAACGGCTCGTAAGATTTTTAGTGTATTTTCCAGGAAAAATCAGCAACGCTTTTTTTTGGCCAATTTGGAGAAGGTGTGATTACTCGGAAACGGCTCGTAAGATTTTTAGTGTATTTTCCAGGAAAAATCAGCAACGCTTTTTTTTTGGCCAATTTGGAGAAGGTGTGATTACTCGGGAACGGCTCGTAGGATTTTTAGTGTATTTTCCAGGAAAAATCAGCAACGCTTTTTTTTGGCCAATTTGGAGAAGATGTGATTACTCGGGAACGGCTCGTAGGATTTTTAATGTGTATTTTCCAGGAAAAATCAGCAACGCTTTCTTTTTGGCCAATTTGGAGAAGTTGGGATTACTCGGGAACGGCTCGTAAGATTTTTAGTGTATTTTCCAGAAAAATCAGCAACGCTTTTTTTTGGCCAATTTGGAGAAGATGGGATTACTCGGGAACGGCTCGTAGGATTTTTAGTGTATTTTCCAGGAAAAATCAGCAACGCTTTTTTTTGGCCAATTTGGAGAAGATGGGATTACTCGGGAACGGCTCGTAGGATTTTTAGTGTATTTTCCAGGAAAAATCAGCAACGCCATTTTTGGCCAATTTGGAGAAGGTGTGATTACTCGGGAACGGCTCGTAGGATTTTTAGTGTATTTTCCAGGAAAAATGTGCAACGCTTTTTTTTTGGCCAATTTGGAGAAGGTGTGATTACTCGGGAACGGCTCGTAGGATTTTTAGTGTACTTTCCAGGAAAAATCAGCAACGCTTTTTTTTGGCCAATTTGGAGAAGGTGTGATTACTCGGGAACGGCTCGTAGGATTTTTAGTGTATTTTCCAGGAAAAATCAGCAACGCTTTGCTTTTGGCCAATTTGGAGAAGGTGTGATTACTCGGGAACGGCTCGTAGGTTTTTTAGTGTATTTTCCAGGAAAAATCAGCAACGCTTTTTTTTGGCCAATTTGGAGAAAAAATGGATTACTCGGGAACGGCTCGTAGGATTTTTAGTGTATTTTCCAGGAAAAATGTGCAACGCTTTTTTTTTGGCCAAATTGGAGAAGGTGTGATTACTCGGGAACGGCTCGTAGGATTTTTAGTGTACTTTCCAGGAAAAATCAGCAACGCTTTTTTTTGGCCAATTTGGAGAAGGTGTGATTACTCGGGAACGGCTCGTAGGATTTTTAGTGTATTTTCCAGGAAAAATCAGCAACGCTTTGTTTTTGGCCAATTTGGAGAAGGTGTGATTACTCGGGAACGGCTCGTAGGTTTTTTAGTGTATTTTCCAGGAAAAATCAGCAACGCTTTTTTTTTGGCCAATTTGGAGAAAAAATGGATTACTCGGGAACGGCTCGTAGGATTTTTAGTGTACTTTCCAGGAAAAATCAGCAACGCTTTTTTTTGGCCAATTTGGAGAAGGTGTGATTACTCGGGAACGGCTCGTAGGATTTTTAGTATATTTTCCAGGAAAAATCAGCAACGCTTTGTTTTTGGCCAATTTGGAGAAGGTGTGATTACTCGGGAACGGCTCGTAGGTTTTTTAGTGTATTTTCCAGGAAAAATCAGCAAGGCTTTTTTTTTGGACAATTTGGAGAAGTTGGGATTACTCGGGAACGGCTCGTAGGATTTTTAGTGTATTTTCCAGGAAAAATCAGCAACGCTTTTTTTTGGCCAATTTGGAGAAGATGGGATTACTCGGGAACGGCTTGTAGGATTTTTAGTGTATTTTCAAGGAAAAATCAGCAACGCTTTTTTTTTGGCCAATTTGGAGAAGATGGGATTACTCGGGAACGGCTCGTAGAATTTTTAGTGTATTTTCCAGGAAAAATCAGCAACGCTTTTTTTTGGCCAATTTGGAGAAGGTGTGATTACTCGGAAACGGCTCGTAGGATTTTTAGTGTATTTTCCAGGAAAAATCAGCAACGCTTTTTTTTGGCCAATTTGGAGAAGATGGGATTACTCGGGAACGGCTCGTAGGATTTTTAGCACGATTCGCTCTAAATGTTCTTTGAGGTCTATATTATAAAATGTACGGAGTCTGTACGCGTGCGAAAGCCTGTATTTTCAAGGAAAAATCAGCAACGCTTTTTTTTGGCCAATTTGGAGAAGGTGTGATTACTCGGGAACGGCTCGTTGGATTTTTAGTGTATTTTCCAGGAAAAATCAGCAACGCTTTTTTTTGGCCAATATGGAGAAGTTGGGATTACTCGGGAACGGCTCGTAGGATTTTTAGTGTATTTTCCAGGAAAAATCAGCAACGCTTTTTTTTTGGCCAATTTGGAGAAGATGGGATTACTCGGGAACGGCTCGTAGGATTTTTTGCACGATTCGCTCTAAATGTTCTTTGAGGTCTATATTATAAAATGTACGGAGTCTGTACGCGTGCGAAAGCCTGTATTTTCAAGGAAAAATCAGCAACGCTTTTTTTTGGCCAATTTGGAGAAGGTGTGATTACTCGGGAACGGCTCGTTGGATTTTTAGTGTATTTTCCAGGAAAAATCAGCAACGCTTTTTTTTGGCCAATATGGAGAAGTTGGGATTACTCGGGAACGGCTCGTAGGATTTTTAGTGTATTTTCCAGGAAAAATCAGCAACGCTTTTTTTTGGCCAATTTGGAGAAGATGGGATTACTCGGGAACGGCTCGTAGGATTTTTTGCACGATTCGCTCTAAATGTTCTTTGAGGTCTATATTATAAAATGTACGGAGTCTGTACGCGTGCGAAAGCCTGTATTTTCAAGGAAAAATCAGCAACGCTTTTTTTTGGCCAATTTGGAGAAGGTGTGATTACTCGGGAACGGCTCGTTGGATTTTTAGTGTATTTTCCAGGAAAAATCAGCAACGCTTTTTTTTGGCCAATTTGGAGAAGGTGTGATTACTCGGGAACGGCTCGTTGGATTTTTAGTGTATTTTCCAGGAAAAATCAGCAACGCTTTTTTTTGGCCAATATGGAGAAGTTGGGATTACTCGGGAACGGCTCGTAGGATTTTTAGTGTATTTTCCAGGAAAAATCAGCAACGCTTTTTTTTGGCCAATATGGAGAAGTTGGGATTACTCGGGAACGGCTCGTAGGATGTTTAGTGTATATTCCAGGAAAAATCAGCAACGCTTTTTTTTGGCCACTTTGGAGAAGGTGTGATTACTCGGGAACGGCTCGTAAGATGTTTAGTGTATTTTCCAGGAAAAATCAGCAACGCTTTTTTTTGGCCACTTTGGAGAAGGTGTGATTACTCGGGAACGGCTCGTAGGAATTTTAGTGTATTTTCCAGGAAAAATCAGCAACGCTTTTTTTTGGCCAATTTGGAGAAGGTGTGATTACTCGGGAACGGCTCGTAGGATTTTTAGTGTATTTTCCAGGAAAAATCAGCAAGGCTTTTTTTTTGGACAATTTGGAGAAGTTGGGATTACTCGGGAACGGCTCGTAGGATTTTTAGTGTATTTTCCAGGAAAAATCAGCAACGCTTTTTTTTGGCCAATTTGGAGAAGGTGTGATTACTCGGGAACGGCTCGTAGGTTTTTTAGTGTATTTTCCAGGAAAAATCAGCAACGCTTTTTTTTGGCCAATTTGGAGAAAAAATGGATTACTCGGGAACGGCTCGTAGGATTTTTAGTGTATTTTCCAGGAAAAATCAATAACGCTTTTTTTTGGCCAATTTGGAGAAGATGGGATTACTCGGGAACGGCTCGTAAAATTTTTAGTGGATTTTCCAGGAAAAATCAGCAACGCTTTTTTTTGGCCAATTTGGAGAAGGTGTGATTACTCGGGAACGGCTCTTAAGATTTTTAGTGTATTTTCCAGGAAAAATCAGCAACGCTTTTTTTTGCTAATTTGGAGAAGATGGGATTACTCGGGAACGGCTCGTAAAATTTTTAGTGGATTTTCCAGGAAAAATCAGCAACGCTTTTTTTGGCCAATTCGGAGAAGATGGGATTACTCGCGAACGGCTCGTAGGATTTTTAGTGTATTTTCCAGGAAAAATCAGGAACGCTTTTTTTTTGGCCAATTTGGAGAAGATGTGATTACTCGGGAACGGCTCGTAAAATTTTTAGTGGATTTTCCAGGAAAAATCAGCAACGCTTTTTTTTGGCCAATTTGGAGAAGGTGTGATTACTCGGGAACGGCTCTTAAGATTTTTAGTGTATTTTCCAGGAAAAATCAGCAACGCTTTTTTTTGCTAATTTGGAGAAGATGAGATTACTCGGGAACGGCTCGTAGGTTTTTTAGTGTATTTTCAAGGAAAAACCAGCAACGCTTTTTTTTGGCCAATTTGGAGAAGTTGGGATTACTCGGGAACGGCTCGTAGGATTTTTAGTGTATTTTCCAGGAAAAATGTGCAACGCTTTTTTTTTGGCCAATTTGGAGAAGGTGTGATTACTCGGGAACGGCTCGTAGGATTTTTAGTGTATTTTCCAGGAAAAATGTGCAACGCTTTTTTTTTGGCCAATTTGGAGAAGGTGTGATTACTCGGGAACGGCTCGTAGGATTTTTAGTGTACTTTCCAGGAAAAATCAGCAACGCTTTTTTTTGGCCAATTTGGAGAAGGTGTGATTACTCGGGAACGGCTCGTAGGATTTTTAGTGTACTTTCCAGGAAAAATCAGCAACGCTTTTTTTTGGCCAATTTGGAGAAGGTGTGATTACTCGGGAACGGCTCGTAGGATTTTTAGTGTATTTTCCAGGAAAAATCAGCAACGCTTTGCTTTTGGCCAATTTGGAGAAGGTGTGATTACTCGGGAACGGCTCGTAGGTTTTTTAGTGTATTTTCCAGGAAAAATCAGCAACGCTTTTTTTTGGCCAATTTGGAGAAAAAATGGATTACTCGGGAACGGCTCGTAGGATTTTTAGTGTATTTTCCAGGAAAAATGTGCAACGCTTTTTTTTTGGCCAAATTGGAGAAGGTGTGATTACTCGGGAACGGCTCGTAGGATTTTTAGTGTACTTTCCAGGAAAAATCAGCAACGCTTTTTTTTGGCCAATTTGGAGAAGGTGTGATTACTCGGGAACGGCTCGTAGGATTTTTAGTGTATTTTCCAGGAAAAATCAGCAACGCTTTGTTTTTGGCCAATTTGGAGAAGGTGTGATTACTCGGGAACGGCTCGTAGGATTTTTAGTGTATTTTCCAGGAAAAATCAGCAACGCCATTTTTGGCCAATTTGGAGAAGGTGTGATTACTCGGGAACGGCTCGTAGGATTTTTAGTGTATTTTCCAGGAAAAATCAGCAACGCCATTTTTGGCCAATTTGGAGAAGGTGTGATTACTCGGGAACGGCTCGTAGGATTTTTAGTGTATTTTCCAGGAAAAATGTGCAACGCTTTTTTTTTGGCCAATTTGGAGAAGGTGTGATTACTCGGGAACGGCTCGTAGGATTTTTAGTGTACTTTCCAGGAAAAATCAGCAACGCTTTTTTTTGGCCAATTTGGAGAAGGTGTGATTACTCGGGAACGGCTCGTAGGATTTTTAGTGTATTTTCCAGGAAAAATCAGCAACGCTTTGCTTTTGGCCAATTTGGAGAAGGTGTGATTACTCGGGAACGGCTCGTAGGTTTTTTAGTGTATTTTCCAGGAAAAATCAGCAACGCTTTTTTTTGGCCAATTTGGAGAAAAAATGGATTACTCGGGAACGGCTCGTAGGATTTTTAGTGTATTTTCCAGGAAAAATGTGCAACGCTTTTTTTTTGGCCAAATTGGAGAAGGTGTGATTACTCGGGAACGGCTCGTAGGATTTTTAGTGTACTTTCCAGGAAAAATCAGCAACGCTTTTTTTTGGCCAATTTGGAGAAGGTGTGATTACTCGGGAACGGCTCGTAGGATTTTTAGTGTATTTTCCAGGAAAAATCAGCAACGCTTTGTTTTTGGCCAATTTGGAGAAGGTGTGATTACTCGGGAACGGCTCGTAGGTTTTTTAGTGTATTTTCCAGGAAAAATCAGCAACGCTTTTTTTTTGGCCAATTTGGAGAAAAAATGGATTACTCGGGAACGGCTCGTAGGATTTTTAGTGTACTTTCCAGGAAAAATCAGCAACGCTTTTTTTTGGCCAATTTGGAGAAGGTGTGATTACTCGGGAACGGCTCGTAGGATTTTTAGTATATTTTCCAGGAAAAATCAGCAACGCTTTGTTTTTGGCCAATTTGGAGAAGGTGTGATTACTCGGGAACGGCTCGTAGGTTTTTTAGTGTATTTTCCAGGAAAAATCAGCAAGGCTTTTTTTTTGGACAATTTGGAGAAGTTGGGATTACTCGGGAACGGCTCGTAGGATTTTTAGTGTATTTTCCAGGAAAAATCAGCAACGCTTTTTTTTGGCCAATTTGGAGAAGATGGGATTACTCGGGAACGGCTTGTAGGATTTTTAGTGTATTTTCAAGGAAAAATCAGCAACGCTTTTTTTTTGGCCAATTTGGAGAAGATGGGATTACTCGGGAACGGCTCGTAGAATTTTTAGTGTATTTTCCAGGAAAAATCAGCAACGCTTTTTTTTTGGCCAATTTGGAGAAGGTGTGATTACTCGGAAACGGCTCGTAGGATTTTTAGTGTATTTTCCAGGAAAAATCAGCAACGCTTTTTTTTGGCCAATTTGGAGAAGATGGGATTACTCGGGAACGGCTCGTAGGATTTTTAGCACGATTCGCTCTAAATGTTCTTTGAGGTCTATATTATAAAATGTACGGAGTCTGTACGCGTGCGAAAGCCTGTATTTTCAAGGAAAAATCAGCAACGCTTTTTTTTGGCCAATTTGGAGAAGGTGTGATTACTCGGGAACGGCTCGTTGGATTTTTAGTGTATTTTCCAGGAAAAATCAGCAACGCTTTTTTTTGGCCAATATGGAGAAGTTGGGATTACTCGGGAACGGCTCGTAGGATTTTTAGTGTATTTTCCAGGAAAAATCAGCAACGCTTTTTTTTTGGCCAATTTGGAGAAGATGGGATTACTCGGGAACGGCTCGTAGGATTTTTTGCACGATTCGCTCTAAATGTTCTTTGAGGTCTATATTATAAAATGTACGGAGTCTGTACGCGTGCGAAAGCCTGTATTTTCAAGGAAAAATCAGCAACGCTTTTTTTTGGCCAATTTGGAGAAGGTGTGATTACTCGGGAACGGCTCGTTGGATTTTTAGTGTATTTTCCAGGAAAAATCAGCAACGCTTTTTTTTGGCCAATATGGAGAAGTTGGGATTACTCGGGAACGGCTCGTAGGATTTTTAGTGTATTTTCCAGGAAAAATCAGCAACGCTTTTTTTTGGCCAATTTGGAGAAGATGGGATTACTCGGGAACGGCTCGTAGGATTTTTTGCACGATTCGCTCTAAATGTTCTTTGAGGTCTATATTATAAAATGTACGGAGTCTGTACGCGTGCGAAAGCCTGTATTTTCAAGGAAAAATCAGCAACGCTTTTTTTTGGCCAATTTGGAGAAGGTGTGATTACTCGGGAACGGCTCGTTGGATTTTTAGTGTATTTTCCAGGAAAAATCAGCAACGCTTTTTTTTGGCCAATTTGGAGAAGGTGTGATTACTCGGGAACGGCTCGTAGGATTTTTAGTGTATTTTCCAGGAAAAATCAGCAACGCCATTTTTGGCCAATTTGGAGAAGGTGTGATTACTCGGGAACGGCTCGTAGGATTTTTAGTGTACTTTCCAGGAAAAATCAGCAACGCTTTTTTTTGGCCAATTTGGAGAAGGTGTGATTACTCGGGAACGGCTCGTAGGATTTTTAGTGTATTTTCCAGGAAAAATCAGCAACGCTTTGTTTTTGGCCAATTTGGAGAAGGTGTGATTACTCGGGAACGGCTCGTAGGATTTTTAGTGTATTTTCCAGGAAAAATCAGCAACGCCATTTTTGGCCAATTTGGAGAAGGTGTGATTACTCGGGAACGGCTCGTAGGATTTTTAGTGTATTTTCCAGGAAAAATCAGCAACGCCATTTTTGGCCAATTTGGAGAAGGTGTGATTACTCGGGAACGGCTCGTAGGATTTTTAGTGTATTTTCCAGGAAAAATGTGCAACGCTTTTTTTTTGGCCAATTTGGAGAAGGTGTGATTACTCGGGAACGGCTCGTAGGATTTTTAGTGTACTTTCCAGGAAAAATCAGCAACGCTTTTTTTTGGCCAATTTGGAGAAGGTGTGATTACTCGGGAACGGCTCGTAGGATTTTTAGTGTATTTTCCAGGAAAAATCAGCAACGCTTTGCTTTTGGCCAATTTGGAGAAGGTGTGATTACTCGGGAACGGCTCGTAGGTTTTTTAGTGTATTTTCCAGGAAAAATCAGCAACGCTTTTTTTTGGCCAATTTGGAGAAAAAATGGATTACTCGGGAACGGCTCGTAGGATTTTTAGTGTATTTTCCAGGAAAAATGTGCAACGCTTTTTTTTTGGCCAAATTGGAGAAGGTGTGATTACTCGGGAACGGCTCGTAGGATTTTTAGTGTACTTTCCAGGAAAAATCAGCAACGCTTTTTTTTGGCCAATTTGGAGAAGGTGTGATTACTCGGGAACGGCTCGTAGGATTTTTAGTGTATTTTCCAGGAAAAATCAGCAACGCTTTGTTTTTGGCCAATTTGGAGAAGGTGTGATTACTCGGGAACGGCTCGTAGGTTTTTTAGTGTATTTTCCAGGAAAAATCAGCAACGCTTTTTTTTTGGCCAATTTGGAGAAAAAATGGATTACTCGGGAACGGCTCGTAGGATTTTTAGTGTACTTTCCAGGAAAAATCAGCAACGCTTTTTTTTGGCCAATTTGGAGAAGGTGTGATTACTCGGGAACGGCTCGTAGGATTTTTAGTATATTTTCCAGGAAAAATCAGCAACGCTTTGTTTTTGGCCAATTTGGAGAAGGTGTGATTACTCGGGAACGGCTCGTAGGTTTTTTAGTGTATTTTCCAGGAAAAATCAGCAAGGCTTTTTTTTTGGACAATTTGGAGAAGTTGGGATTACTCGGGAACGGCTCGTAGGATTTTTAGTGTATTTTCCAGGAAAAATCAGCAACGCTTTTTTTTGGCCAATTTGGAGAAGATGGGATTACTCGGGAACGGCTTGTAGGATTTTTAGTGTATTTTCAAGGAAAAATCAGCAACGCTTTTTTTTTGGCCAATTTGGAGAAGATGGGATTACTCGGGAACGGCTCGTAGAATTTTTAGTGTATTTTCCAGGAAAAATCAGCAACGCTTTTTTTTGGCCAATTTGGAGAAGGTGTGATTACTCGGAAACGGCTCGTAGGATTTTTAGTGTATTTTCCAGGAAAAATCAGCAACGCTTTTTTTTGGCCAATTTGGAGAAGATGGGATTACTCGGGAACGGCTCGTAGGATTTTTAGCACGATTCGCTCTAAATGTTCTTTGAGGTCTATATTATAAAATGTACGGAGTCTGTACGCGTGCGAAAGCCTGTATTTTCAAGGAAAAATCAGCAACGCTTTTTTTTGGCCAATTTGGAGAAGGTGTGATTACTCGGGAACGGCTCGTTGGATTTTTAGTGTATTTTCCAGGAAAAATCAGCAACGCTTTTTTTTGGCCAATATGGAGAAGTTGGGATTACTCGGGAACGGCTCGTAGGATTTTTAGTGTATTTTCCAGGAAAAATCAGCAACGCTTTTTTTTTGGCCAATTTGGAGAAGATGGGATTACTCGGGAACGGCTCGTAGGATTTTTTGCACGATTCGCTCTAAATGTTCTTTGAGGTCTATATTATAAAATGTACGGAGTCTGTACGCGTGCGAAAGCCTGTATTTTCAAGGAAAAATCAGCAACGCTTTTTTTTGGCCAATTTGGAGAAGGTGTGATTACTCGGGAACGGCTCGTTGGATTTTTAGTGTATTTTCCAGGAAAAATCAGCAACGCTTTTTTTTGGCCAATATGGAGAAGTTGGGATTACTCGGGAACGGCTCGTAGGATTTTTAGTGTATTTTCCAGGAAAAATCAGCAACGCTTTTTTTTGGCCAATTTGGAGAAGATGGGATTACTCGGGAACGGCTCGTAGGATTTTTTGCACGATTCGCTCTAAATGTTCTTTGAGGTCTATATTATAAAATGTACGGAGTCTGTACGCGTGCGAAAGCCTGTATTTTCAAGGAAAAATCAGCAACGCTTTTTTTTGGCCAATTTGGAGAAGGTGTGATTACTCGGGAACGGCTCGTTGGATTTTTAGTGTATTTTCCAGGAAAAATCAGCAACGCTTTTTTTTGGCCAATTTGGAGAAGGTGTGATTACTCGGGAACGGCTCGTTGGATTTTTAGTGTATTTTCCAGGAAAAATCAGCAACGCTTTTTTTTGGCCAATATGGAGAAGTTGGGATTACTCGGGAACGGCTCGTAGGATTTTTAGTGTATTTTCCAGGAAAAATCAGCAACGCTTTTTTTTGGCCAATATGGAGAAGTTGGGATTACTCGGGAACGGCTCGTAGGATGTTTAGTGTATATTCCAGGAAAAATCAGCAACGCTTTTTTTTGGCCACTTTGGAGAAGGTGTGATTACTCGGGAACGGCTCGTAAGATGTTTAGTGTATTTTCCAGGAAAAATCAGCAACGCTTTTTTTTGGCCACTTTGGAGAAGGTGTGATTACTCGGGAACGGCTCGTAGGAATTTTAGTGTATTTTCCAGGAAAAATCAGCAACGCTTTTTTTTGGCCAATTTGGAGAAGGTGTGATTACTCGGGAACGGCTCGTAGGATTTTTAGTGTATTTTCCAGGAAAAATCAGCAAGGCTTTTTTTTTGGACAATTTGGAGAAGTTGGGATTACTCGGGAACGGCTCGTAGGATTTTTAGTGTATTTTCCAGGAAAAATCAGCAACGCTTTTTTTTGGCCAATTTGGAGAAGGTGTGATTACTCGGGAACGGCTCGTAGGTTTTTTAGTGTATTTTCCAGGAAAAATCAGCAACGCTTTTTTTTGGCCAATTTGGAGAAAAAATGGATTACTCGGGAACGGCTCGTAGGATTTTTAGTGTATTTTCCAGGAAAAATCAATAACGCTTTTTTTTGGCCAATTTGGAGAAGATGGGATTACTCGGGAACGGCTCGTAAAATTTTTAGTGGATTTTCCAGGAAAAATCAGCAACGCTTTTTTTTGGCCAATTTGGAGAAGGTGTGATTACTCGGGAACGGCTCTTAAGATTTTTAGTGTATTTTCCAGGAAAAATCAGCAACGCTTTTTTTTGCTAATTTGGAGAAGATGGGATTACTCGGGAACGGCTCGTAAAATTTTTAGTGGATTTTCCAGGAAAAATCAGCAACGCTTTTTTTGGCCAATTCGGAGAAGATGGGATTACTCGCGAACGGCTCGTAGGATTTTTAGTGTATTTTCCAGGAAAAATCAGGAACGCTTTTTTTTTGGCCAATTTGGAGAAGATGTGATTACTCGGGAACGGCTCGTAAAATTTTTAGTGGATTTTCCAGGAAAAATCAGCAACGCTTTTTTTTGGCCAATTTGGAGAAGGTGTGATTACTCGGGAACGGCTCTTAAGATTTTTAGTGTATTTTCCAGGAAAAATCAGCAACGCTTTTTTTTGCTAATTTGGAGAAGATGAGATTACTCGGGAACGGCTCGTAGGTTTTTTAGTGTATTTTCAAGGAAAAACCAGCAACGCTTTTTTTTGGCCAATTTGGAGAAGTTGGGATTACTCGGGAACGGCTCGTAGGATTTTTAGTGTATTTTCCAGGAAAAATGTGCAACGCTTTTTTTTTGGCCAATTTGGAGAAGGTGTGATTACTCGGGAACGGCTCGTAGGATTTTTAGTGTATTTTCCAGGAAAAATCAGCAACGCTTTTTTTTTTGGACAATTTGGAGAAGTTGGGATTACTCGGGAACGGCTCGTAGGATTTTTTGTGTATTTTCCAGGAAAAATCAGCAACGCTTTTTTTTGGCCAATTTGGAGAAGATGGGATTACTCGGGAACGGCTCGTAGGATTTTTAGTGTATTTTCAAGGAAAAATCAGCAACGCTTTTTTTTGGCCAATTTGGAGAAGATGGGATTACTCGGGAACGGCTCGTAGGATTTTTAGTGTATTTTCCAGGAAAAATCAGCAACGCTTTTTTTTGGCCAATTTGGAGAAGGTGTGATTACTCGGAAACGGCTCGTAGGATTTTTAGTGTATTTTCCAGGAAAAATCAGCAACGCTTTTTTTTGGCCAATTTGGTGAAGATGGGATTACTCGGGAACGGCTCGTAGGATTTTTAGCACGATTCGCTCTAAATGTTCTTTGAGGTCTATATTATAAAATGTACGGAGTCTGTATGCGTGCGAAAGCCTGTATTTTCAAGGAAAAATCAGCAACGCTTTTTTTTGGCCAATTTGGAGAAGGTGTGATTACTCGGGAACGGCTCGTTGGATTTTAAGTGTATTTTCCAGGAAAAATCAGCAACGCTTTTTTTTGGCCAATATGGAGAAGTTGGGATTACTCGGGAACGGCTCGTAAGATTTTTAGTGTATTTTTCAGGAAAAAACTGCAACGCTTTTTTTTGCTAATTTGGAGAAGATGGGATTACTCGGGAACGGCTCGTAGGTTTTTAGTGTATTTTCAAGGAAAAATCAGCAACGCTTTTTTTTGGCCAATTTGGAGAAGATGGGATTACTCGGGAACGGCTCGTAGGATTTTTAGTGTAATTTCCAGGAAAAATCAGCAACGCTTTTTTTTGGCCAATTCGGAGAAGATGGGATTACTCGGGAACGGCTCGTAGGGTTTTTAGTGTATTTTCAAGGAAAAATCAGCAACGCTTTTTTTGGCCAATTTGGAGAAGATGGGATTACTCGGGAACGGCTCGTAGGATTTTTAGTGTATTTTCCAGGAAAAATCAGCAACGCTTTTTTTTGGCCAATTTGGAGAAGTTGGGATTACTCGGGAACGGCTCGTAGGATTTTAAGTGTATTTTCCAGGAAAAATGTGCAACGCTTTTTTTTTGCCAATTTGGAGAAGGTGTGATTACTCGGGAACGGCTCGTAGGATTTTTAGTGTATTTTCCAGGAAAAATCAGCAACGCTTTTTTTTTGCCAATTCGGAGAAGATGGGATTACTCGCGAACGGCTCGTAGGATTTTTAGTGTATTTTCCAGGAAAAATCAGGAACGCTTTTTTTTGGCCAATTTGGAGAAGATGGGATTACTCGGGAACGGCTCGTAAAATTTTTAGTGGATTTTCCAGGAAAAATCAGCAACGCTTTTTTTTGGCCAATTTGGAGAAGGTGTGATTACTCGGGAACGGCTCTTAAGATTTTTAGTGTATTTTCCAGGAAAAATCAGCAACGCTTTTTTTTTGCTAATTTGGAGAAGATGGGATTACTCGGGAACGGCTCGTAGGTTTTTTAGTGTATTTTCAAGGAAAAATCAGGAACGCTTTTTTTTGGCCAATTTGGAGAAGATGGGATTACTCGGGAACGGCTCGTAAAATTTTTAGTGGATTTTCCAGGAAAAATCAGCAACGCTTTTTTTTGGCCAATTTGGAGAAGGTGTGATTACTCGGGAACGGCTCTTAAGATTTTTAGTGTATTTTCCAGGAAAAATCAGCAACGCTTTTTTTTTGCTAATTTGGAGAAGATGGGATTACTCGGGAACGGCTCGTAGGTTTTTTAGTGTATTTTCAAGGAAAAATCAGCAACGCTTTTTTTTGGCTAATATGGAGAAGATGGGATTACTCGGGAACGGCTCGTAGGATTTTTAGTGTATTTTCCAGGAAAAATCAGCAACGCTTTTTTTTGGCCAATTCGGAGAAGATGGGATTACTCGGGAACGGCTCGTAGGATTTTTAGTGTATTTTCCAGGAAAAATCAATAACACTTTTTTTTGGCCAATTTGGAGAAGGTGTGATTACTCGGGAACGGCTCGTAGGATTTTTAGTGTATTTTCCAGGAAAAATCAGCAACGCTTTTTTTTGGCCAATTCGGAGAAGATGGGATTACTCGCGAACGGCTCGTAGGATTTTTAGTGTATTTTCCAGGAAAAATCAGGAACGCTTTTTTTTGGCCAATTTGGAGAAGATGGGATTACTCGGGAACGGCTCGTAAAATTTTTAGTGTATTTTCCAGGAAAAATCAGCAACGCTTTTTTTTGGCCAATTTGGAGAAGGTGTGATTACTCGGGAACGGCTCGTAGGATTTTTAGTGTATTTTCCAGGAAAAATCAGGAACGCTTTTTTTTGGCCAATTTGGAGAAGGTGTGATTACTCGGGAACGGCTCGTAGGATTTTAAGTGTATTTCTAGGAAAAATCAGCAACGCTTTTTTTTGGCCAATTTGGAGAAGGTGTGATTACTCGGGAACGGCTCTTAAGATTTTTAGTGTATTTTCCAGGAAAAATCAGCAACGCTTTTTTTTTGCTAATTTGGAGAAGATGGGATTACTCGGGAACGGCTCGTAGGTTTTTTAGTGTATTTTCAAGGAAAAATCAGCAACGCTTTTTTTTGGCTAATATGGAGAAGATGGGATTACTCGGGAACGGCTCGTAGGATTTTTAGTGTATTTTCCAGGAAAAATCAGCAACGCTTTTTTTTGGCCAATTCGGAGAAGATGGGATTACTCGGGAACGGCTCGTAGGATTTTTAGTGTATTTTCCAGGAAAAATCAATAACACTTTTTTTTGGCCAATTTGGAGAAGGTGTGATTACTCGGGAACGGCTCGTAGGATTTTTAGTGTATTTTCCAGGAAAAATCAGCAACGCTTTTTTTTGGCCAATTCGGAGAAGATGGGATTACTCGCGAACGGCTCGTAGGATTTTTAGTGTATTTTTCAGGAAAAATCAATAACGCTTTTTTTTGGCCAATTTGGAGAAGATGGGATTACTCGGGAACGGCTCGTAGGATTTTAAGTGTATTTCTAGGAAAAATCAGCAACGCTTTTTTTTGGCCAATTTGGAGAAGGTGTGATTACTCGGGAACGGCTCGTTAGATTTTTAGTGTATTTTCCAGGAAAAATCAGCAACGCTTTTTTTTGGCCAATTTGGAGAAGGTGTGATTACTCGGGAACGGCTCGTTAGATTTTTAGTGTATTTTCCAGGAAAAATCAGCAACGCTTTTTTTTGGCCAATTTGGAGAAGGTGTGATTACTCGGGAACGGCTCGTAGGATTTTAAGTGTATTTCTAGGAAAAATCAGCAACGCTTTTTTTTGGCCAATTTGGAGAAGGTGTGATTACTCGGGAACGGCTCGTAGGATTTTTAGTGTATTTTCCAGGAAAAATCAGCAACGCGTTTTTTTTGGCCAATTTGGAGAAGGTGTGATTACTCGGGAACGGCTCGTAGGATTTTGAGTGTATTTTCCAGGAAAAATCAGCAACGCTTTTTTTTTGGCCAATTTGGAGAAGGTGTGATTACTCGGGAACGGCTCGTAGGATTTTTTGTGTATTTTCCAGGAAAAATCAGCAACGCTTTTTTTTGGCCAATTTGGAGAAGGTGTGATTACTCGGGAACGGCTCGTAGGATTTTTAGTGTATTTTCCAGGAAAAATCAGCAACGCTTTCTTTTTGGCCAATTTGGAGAAGTTGGGATTACTCGGGAACGGCTCGTAAGATTTTTAGTGTATTTTCCAGGAAAAATCAGCAACGCTTTTTTTTTGGCCAATTTGGAGAAGGTGTGATTACTCGGAAACGGCTCGTAAGATTTTTAGTGTATTTTCCAGGAAAAATCAGCAACGCTTTTTTTTTGGCCAATTTGGAGAAGGTGTGATTACTCGGGAACGGCTCGTAGGATTTTTAGTGTATTTTCCAGGAAAAATCAGCAACGCTTTTTTTTGGCCAATTTGGAGAAGATGTGATTACTCGGGAACGGCTCGTAGGATTTTTAATGTGTATTTTCCAGGAAAAATCAGCAACGCTTTCTTTTTGGCCAATTTGGAGAAGTTGGGATTACTCGGGAACGGCTCGTAAGATTTTTAGTGTATTTTCCAGAAAAATCAGCAACGCTTTTTTTTGGCCAATTTGGAGAAGATGGGATTACTCGGGAACGGCTCGTAGGATTTTTAGTGTATTTTCCAGGAAAAATCAGCAACGCTTTTTTTTGGCCAATTTGGAGAAGATGGGATTACTCGGGAACGGCTCGTAGGATTTTTAGTGTATTTTCCAGGAAAAATCAGCAACGCCATTTTTGGCCAATTTGGAGAAGGTGTGATTACTCGGGAACGGCTCGTAGGATTTTTAGTGTATTTTCCAGGAAAAATGTGCAACGCTTTTTTTTTGGCCAATTTGGAGAAGGTGTGATTACTCGGGAACGGCTCGTAGGATTTTTAGTGTACTTTCCAGGAAAAATCAGCAACGCTTTTTTTTGGCCAATTTGGAGAAGGTGTGATTACTCGGGAACGGCTCGTAGGATTTTTAGTGTATTTTCCAGGAAAAATCAGCAACGCTTTGTTTTTGGCCAATTTGGAGAAGGTGTGATTACTCGGGAACGGCTCGTAGGTTTTTTAGTGTATTTTCCAGGAAAAATCAGCAACGCTTTTTTTTGGCCAATTTGGAGAAAAAATGGATTACTCGGGAACGGCTCGTAGGATTTTTAGTGTATTTTCCAGAAAAAATGTGCAACGCTTTTTTTTTGGCCAATTTGGAGAAGGTGTGATTACTCGGGAACGGCTCGTAGGATTTTTAGTGTACTTTCCAGGAAAAATCAGCAACGCTTTTTTTTGGCCAATTTGGAGAAGGTGTGATTACTCGGGAACGGCTCGTAGGATTTTTAGTGTATTTTCCAGGAAAAATCAGCAACGCTTTGTTTTTGGCCAATTTGGAGAAGGTGTGATTACTCGGGAACGGCTCGTAGGTTTTTTAGTGTATTTTCCAGGAAAAATCAGCAACGCTTTTTTTTTGGCCAATTTGGAGAAAAAATGGATTACTCGGGAACGGCTCGTAGGATTTTTAGTGTACTTTCCAGGAAAAATCAGCAACGCTTTTTTTTGGCCAATTTGGAGAAGGTGTGATTACTCGGGAACGGCTCGTAGGATTTTTAGTATATTTTCCAGGAAAAATCAGCAACGCTTTGTTTTTGGCCAATTTGGAGAAGGTGTGATTACTCGGGAACGGCTCGTAGGTTTTTTAGTGTATTTTCCAGGAAAAATCAGCAAGGCTTTTTTTTTGGACAATTTGGAGAAGTTGGGATTACTCGGGAACGGCTCGTAGGATTTTTAGTGTATTTTCCAGGAAAAATCAGCAACGCTTTTTTTTGGCCAATTTGGAGAAGATGGGATTACTCGGGAACGGCTCGTAGGATTTTTAGTGTATTTTCAAGGAAAAATCAGCAACGCTTTTTTTTTGGCCAATTTGGAGAAGATGGGATTACTCGGGAACGGCTCGTAGGATTTTTAGTGTATTTTCCAGGAAAAATCAGCAACGCTTTTTTTTGGCCAATTTGGAGAAGGTGTGATTACTCGGAAACGGCTCGTAGGATTTTTAGTGTATTTTCCAGGAAAAATCAGCAACGCTTTTTTTTGGCCAATTTGGAGAAGATGGGATTACTCGGGAACGGCTCGTAGGATTTTTAGCACGATTCGCTCTAAATGTTCTTTGAGGTCTATATTATAAAATGTACGGAGTCTGTACGCGTGCGAAAGCCTGTATTTTCAAGGAAAAATCAGCAACGCTTTTTTTTGGCCAATTTGGAGAAGGTGTGATTACTCGGGAACGGCTCATTGGATTTTTAGTGTATTTTCCAGGAAAAATCAGCAACGCTTTTTTTTGGCCAATATGGAGAAGTTGGGATTACTCGGGAACGGCTCGTAGGATTTTTAGTGTATTTTCCAGGAAAAATCAGCAACGCTTTTTTTTGGCCAATTTGGAGAAGATGGGATTACTCGGGAACGGCTCGTAGGATTTTTTGCACTATTCGCTCTAAATGTTCTTTGAGGTCTATATTATAAAATGTACAGAGTCTGTATGCGTGCTAAAGCCTGTATTTTCCAGGAAAAATCAGCAACGCTTTTTTTTGGCCAATTTGGAGAATATGGGATTACTCGGGAACGGCTCGTAGGATGTTTAGTGTATTTTCCAGGAAAAATCAGCAACGCTTTTTTTTGGCCACTTTGGAGAAGGTGTGATTACTCGGGAACGGCTCGTAGGATGTTTAGTGTATTTTCCAGGAAAAATCAGCAACGCTTTTTTTTGGCCACTTTTGAGAAGGTGTGATTACTCGGGAACGGCTCGTAGGAATTTTAGTGTATTTTCCAGGAAAAATCAGCAACGCTTTTTTTTGGCCAATTTGGAGAAGGTGTGATTACTCGGGAACGGCTCGTAGGATTTTTAGTGTATTTTCCAGGAAAAATCAGCAAGGCTTTTTTTTGGACAATTTGGAGAAGTTGGGATTACTCGGGAACGGCTCGTAGGATTTTTAGTGTATTTTCCAGGAAAAATCAGCAACGCTTTTTTTTGGCCAATTTGGAGAAGGTGTGATTACTCGGGAACGGCTCGTAGGTTTTTTAGTGTATTTTCCAGGAAAAATCAGCAACGCTTTTTTTTGGCCAATTTGGAGAAAAAATGGATTACTCGGGAACGGCTCGTAAGATTTTTAGTGTATTTTCCAGGAAAAATCAGCAACGCTTTTTTTTGGCCAATTTGGAGAAGGTGGGATTACTCGGGCACGGCTCGTAGGATTTTTAGTGTATTTTCCAGGAAAAATGTGCAACGCTTTTTTTTTTTGCCAATTTGGAGAAGATGGGATTACTCGGGAACGGCTCGTAGGATTTTTAGTGTATTTTCCAGAAAAAATGTGCAACGCTTTTTTTTTGGCCAATTTGGAGAAGGTGTGATTACTCGGGAACGGCTCGTAGGATTTTTAGTGTACTTTCCAGGAAAAATCAGCAACGCTTTTTTTTGGCCAATTTGGAGAAGGTGTGATTACTCGGGAACGGCTCGTAGGATTTTTAGAGTATTTTCCAGGAAAAATCAGCAACGCTTTGTTTTTGGCCAATTTGGAGAAGGTGTGATTACTCGGGAACGGCTCGTAGGTTTTTTAGTGTATTTTCCAGGAAAAATCAGCAACGCTTTTTTTTTGGCCAATTTGGAGAAAAAATGGATTACTCGGGAACGGCTCGTAGGATTTTTAGTGTACTTTCCAGGAAAAATCAGCAACGCTTTTTTTTGGCCAATTTGGAGAAGGTGTGATTACTCGGGAACGGCTCGTAGGATTTTTAGTATATTTTCCAGGAAAAATCAGCAACGCTTTGTTTTTGGCCAATTTGGAGAAGGTGTGATTACTCGGGAACGGCTCGTAGGTTTTTTAGTGTATTTTCCAGGAAAAATCAGCAAGGCTTTTTTTTTGGACAATTTGGAGAAGTTGGGATTACTCGGGAACGGCTCGTAGGATTTTTAGTGTATTTTCCAGGAAAAATCAGCAACGCTTTTTTTTGGCCAATTTGGAGAAGATGGGATTACTCGGGAACGGCTCGTAGGATTTTTAGTGTATTTTCAAGGAAAAATCAGCAACGCTTTTTTTTTGGCCAATTTGGAGAAGATGGGATTACTCGGGAACGGCTCGTAGGATTTTTAGTGTATTTTCCAGGAAAAATCAGCAACGCTTTTTTTTGGCCAATTTGGAGAAGGTGTGATTACTCGGAAACGGCTCGTAGGATTTTTAGTTTATTTTCCAGGAAAAATCAGCAACGCTTTTTTTTGGCCAATTTGGAGAAGATGGGATTACTCGGGAACGGCTCGTAGGATTTTTAGCACGATTCGCTCTAAATGTTCTTTGAGGTCTATATTATAAAATGTACGGAGTCTGTACGCGTGCGAAAGCCTGTATTTTCAAGGAAAAATCAGCAACGCTTTTTTTTGGCCAATTTGGAGAAGGTGTGATTACTCGGGAACGGCTCATTGGATTTTTAGTGTATTTTCCAGGAAAAATCAGCAACGCTTTTTTTTGGCCAATATGGAGAAGTTGGGATTACTCGGGAACGGCTCGTAGGATTTTTAGTGTATTTTCCAGGAAAAATCAGCAACGCTTTTTTTTGGCCAATTTGGAGAAGATGGGATTACTCGGGAACGGCTCGTAGGATTTTTTGCACTATTCGCTCTAAATGTTCTTTGAGGTCTATATTATAAAATGTACAGAGTCTGTATGCGTGCTAAAGCCTGTATTTTCCAGGAAAAATCAGCAACGCTTTTTTTTGGCCAATTTGGAGAATATGGGATTACTCGGGAACGGCTCGTAGGATGTTTAGTGTATTTTCCAGGAAAAATCAGCAACGCTTTTTTTTGGCCACTTTGGAGAAGGTGTGATTACTCGGGAACGGCTCGTAGGATGTTTAGTGTATTTTCCAGGAAAAATCAGCAACGCTTTTTTTTGGCCACTTTTGAGAAGGTGTGATTACTCGGGAACGGCTCGTAGGAATTTTAGTGTATTTTCCAGGAAAAATCAGCAACGCTTTTTTTTGGCCAATTTGGAGAAGGTGTGATTACTCGGGAACGGCTCGTAGGATTTTTAGTGTATTTTCCAGGAAAAATCAGCAAGGCTTTTTTTTTGGACAATTTGGAGAAGTTGGGATTACTCGGGAACGGCTCGTAGGATTTTTAGTGTATTTTCCAGGAAAAATCAGCAACGCTTTTTTTTGGCCAATTTGGAGAAGGTGTGATTACTCGGGAACGGCTCGTAGGTTTTTTAGTGTATTTTCCAGGAAAAATCAGCAACGCTTTTTTTTGGCCAATTTGGAGAAAAAATGGATTACTCGGGAACGGCTCGTAAGATTTTTAGTGTATTTTCCAGGAAAAATCAGCAACGCTTTTTTTGGCCAATTTGGAGAAGGTGGGATTACTCGGGCACGGCTCGTAGGATTTTTAGTGTATTTTCCAGGAAAAATGTGCAACGCTTTTTTTTTTTGCCAATTTGGAGAAGATGGGATTACTCGGGAACGGCTCGTAGGATTTTTAGTGTATTTTCCAGGAAAAATCAGCAACGCTTTTTTTTGGCCAATTTGGAGAAGATGTGACTACTCGGGAACGGCTCGTAGGAATTTTAGTGTATTTTCCAAGAAAAATCAGCAACGCTTTTTTTTTGGCCAATTTGGAGAAGGTGTGATTACTCGGGAACGGCTCGTAGGATTTTTAGTGTATTTTCCAGGAAAAATCAGCAACGCTTTTTTTTGGACAATTTGGAGAAGTTGGGATTACTCGGGAACGGCTCGTAGGATTTTTAGCACGATTCGCTCTAAATGTTCTTTGAGGTCTATATTATAAAATGTACGGAGTCTGTACGCGTGCGAAAGCCTGTATTTTCAAGGAAAAATCAGCAACGCTTTTTTTTGGCCAATTTGGAGAAGGTGTGATTACTCGGGAACGGCTCATTGGATTTTTAGTGTATTTTCCAGGAAAAATCAGCAACCCTTTTTTTTGGCCAATATGGAGAAGTTGGGATTACTCGGGAACGGCTCGTAGGATTTTTAGTGTATTTTCCAGGAAAAATCAGCAACGCTTTTTTTTTGGCCAATTTGGAGAAGATGGGATTACTCGGGAACGGCTCGTAGGATTTTTTGCACTATTCGCTCTAAATGTTCTTTGAGGTCTATATTATAAAATGTACAGAGTCTGTATGCGTGCGAAAGCCTGTATTTTCCAGGAAAAATCAGCAACGCTTTTTTTTGGCCAATTTGGAGAATATGGGATTACTCGGGAACGGCTCGTAGGATGTTTAGTGTATTTTCCAGGAAAAATCAGCAACGCTTTTTTTTTGGCCACTTTGGAGAAGGTGTGATTACTCGGGAACGGCTCGTAGGATGTTTAGTGTATTTTCCAGGAAAAATCAGCAACGCTTTTTTTTGGCCACTTTGGAGAAGGTGTGATTACTCGGGAACGGCTCGTAGGAATTTTAGTGTATTTTCCAGGAAAAATCAGCAACGCTTTTTTTTGGCCAATTTGGAGAAGGTGTGATTACTCGGGAACGGCTCGTAGGATTTTTAGTGTATTTTCCAGGAAAAATCAGCAAGGCTTTTTTTTTGGACAATTTGGAGAAGTTGGGATTACTCGGGAACGGCTCGTAGGATTTTTAGTGTATTTTCCAGGAAAAATCAGCAACGCTTTTTTTTGGCCAATTTGGAGAAGGTGTGATTACTCGGGAACGGCTCGTAGGTTTTTTAGTGTATTTTCCAGGAAAAATCAGCAACGCTTTTTTTTGGCCAATTTGGAGAAAAAATGGATTACTCGGGAACGGCTCGTAAGATTTTTAGTGTATTTTCCAGGAAAAATCAGCAACGCTTTTTTTTGGCCAATTTGGAGAAGGTGGGATTACTCGGGCACGGCTCGTAGGATTTTTAGTGTATTTTCCAGGAAAAATGTGCAACGCTTTTTTTTTTGCCAATTTGGAGAAGATGGGATTACTCGGGAACGGCTCGTAGGATTTTTAGTGTTTTTTCCAGGAAAAATCAGCAACGCTTTTTTTTGGCCAATTTGGAGAAGATGTGACTACTCGGGAACGGCTCGTAGGAATTTTAGTGTATTTTCCAAGAAAAATCAGCAACGCTTTTTTTTTGGCCAATTTGGAGAAGGTGTGATTACTCGGGAACGGCTCGTAGGATTTTTAGTGTATTTTCCAGGAAAAATCAGCAACGCTTTTTTTTGGACAATTTGGAGAAGTTGGGATTACTCGGGAACGGCTCGTAGGATTTTTAGTGTATTTTCCAGGAAAAATCAGCAACGCTTTTTTTTGGCCAATTTGGAGAAGATGGGATTACTCGGGAACGGCTCGTAAGATTTTTTGCACGATTCGCTCTAAATGTTCTTTGAGGTCTATATTATAAAATGTACAGAGTCTGTATGCGTGCGAAAGCCTGTATTTTCCAGGAAAAATCAGCAACGCTTTTTTTTGGCCAATTTGGAGAAGGTGTGATTACTCGGGAACGGCTCGTAGGATTTTTAGTGTATTTTCCAGGAAAAATCAGCAAGGCTTTTTTTTTGGACAATTTGGAGAAGATAGGATTACTCGGGAACGGCTCGTAGGATTTTTAGTGTATTTTCCAGGAAAAATCAGCAACGCTTTTTTTTGGACAATTTGGAGAAGATAGGATTACTCGGGAACGGCTCGTAGGATTTTTAGTGTATTTTCCAGGAAAAATCAGCAACGCTTTTTTTTGGCCAATTTGGAGAAGGTGTGATTACTCGGGAACGGCTCGTAGGAATTTTAGTGTATTTTCCAGGAAAAATCAGCAACGCTTTTTTTTGGCCAATTTGGAGAAGATGGGATTACTCGGGAACGGCTCGTAGGATTTTTAGTGTATTTTCAAGGAAAAATCAGCAACGCTTTTTTTTTTGGCCAATTTGGAGAAGATAGGATTACTCGGGAACGGCTCGTAGGATTTTTAGTGTATTTTCCAGGAAAAATCAGCAACGCTTTTTTTTGGCCAATTTGGAGAAGGTGTGATTACTCGGAAACGGCTCGTAGGATTTTTAGTGTATTTTCCAGGAAAAATCAGCAACGCTTTTTTTTGGCCAATTTGGAGAAGATGGGATTACTCGGGAACGGCTCGTAGGATTTTTAGCACGATTCGCTCTAAATGTTCTTTGAGGTCTATATTATAAAATGTACGGAGTCTGTACGCGTGCGAAAGCCTGTATTTTCAAGGAAAAATCAGCAACGCTTTTTTTGGCCAATTTGGAGAAGGTGTGATTACTCGGGAACGGCTCGTTGGATTTTTAGTGTATTTTCCAGGAAAAATCAGCAACGCTTTTTTTTTGGCCAATATGGAGAAGTTGGGATTACTCGGGAACGGCTCGTAGGATTTTTAGTGTATTTTCCAGGAAAAATCAGCAACGCTTTTTTTTGGCCAATTTGGAGAAGATGGGATTACTCGGGAACGGCTCGTAGGATTTTTTGCACGATTCGCTCTAAATGTTCTTTGAGGTCTATATTATAAAATGTACAGAGTCTGTATGCGTGCGAAAGCCTGTATTTTCCAGGAAAAATCAGCAACGCTTTTTTTTGGCCAATTTGGAGAATATGGGATTACTCGGGAACGGCTCGTAGGATGTTTAGTGTATTTTCCAGGAAAAATCAGCAACGCTTTTTTTTGGCCACTTTGGAGAAGGTGTGATTACTCGGGAACGGCTCGTAGGATGTTTAGTGTATTTTCCAGGAAAAATCAGCAACGCTTTTTTTTGGCCAATTTGGAGAAGGTGTGATTACTCGGGAACGGCTCGTAGGATTTTTAGTGTATTTTCCAGGAAAAATCAGCAAGGCTTTTTTTTTGGACAATTTGGAGAAGTTGGGATTACTCGGGAACGGCTCGTAGGATTTTTAGTGTATTTTCCAGGAAAAATCAGCAACGCTTTTTTTTGGCCAATTTGGAGAAGATGGGATTACTCGGGAACGGCTCGTAGGATTTTTAGTGTATTTTCAAGGAAAAATCAGCAACGCTTTTTTTTTGGCCAATTTGGAGAAGATGGGATTACTCGGGAACGGCTCGTAGGATTTTTAGTGTATTTTCCAGGAAAAATCAGCAACGCTTTTTTTTGGCCAATTTGGAGAAGGTATGATTACTCGGAAACGGCTCGTAGGATTTTTAGTGTATTTTCCAGGAAAAATCAGCAACGCTTTTTTTTGGCCAATTTGGAGAAGATGGGATTACTCGGGAACGGCTCGTAGGATTTTTAGCACAATTCGCTCTTATTGTTCTTTGAGGTCTATATTATAAAATGTACGGAGTCTGTACGCGTGCGAAAGCCTGTATTTTCAAGGAAAAATCAGCAACGCTTTTTTTTGGCCAATTTGGAGAAGGTGTGATTACTCGGGAACGGCTCGTAGGATTTTTAGTGTATTTTCCAGGAAAAATCCGCAACGCTTTTTTTTGGCCAATATGGAGAAGTTGGGATTACTCGGGAACGGCTCGTAAGATTTTTAGTGTATTTTCCAGGAAAAAACTGCAACGCTTTTTTTTGCTAATTTGGAGAAGATGGGATTACTCGGGAACGGCTCGTAGGTTTTTTAGTGTATTTTCAAGGAAAAATCAGCAACGCTTTTTTTTGGCCAATTTGGAGAAGATGGGATTACTCGGGAACGGCTCGTAAGATTTGTAGTGTATTTTCCAGGAAAAATCAGCAACGCTTTTTTTTTGCCAATTTGGAGAAGTTGGGATTACTCGGGAACGGCTCGTAGATTTTTTAGTGTATTTTCAAGGAAAAATCAGCAACGCTTTTTTTGGCCAATTTGGAGAAGATGGGATTACTCGGGAACGGCTCGTAGGATTTTTAGTGTAATTTCCAGGAAAAATCAGCAACGCTTTTTTTTGGCCAATTCGGAGAAGATGGGATTACTCGGGAACGGCTCGTAAGATTTGTAGTGTATTTTCCAGGAAAAATCAGCAACGCTTTTTTTTTGGCCAATTTGGCGAAGTTGGGATTACTCGGGAACGGCTCGTAGGTTTTTTAGTGTATTTTCAAGGAAAAATCAGCAACGCTTTTTTTTGGCCAATTTGGAGAAGATGGGATTACTCGGGAACGGCTCGTAGGATTTTTAGTGTATTTTCCAGGAAAAATCACCAACGCTTTTTTTTGGCCAATTTGGAGAAGTTGGGATTACTCGGGAACGGCTCGTAAGATTTGTAGTGTATTTTCCAGGAAAAATCAGCAACGCTTTTTTTTGGCCAATTTGGAGAAGGTGTGATTAATCGGGAACGGCTCGTAGGATTTTTAGTGTATTTTTCAGGAAAAATCAGCAACGCTTTTTTTTTGGCCAATTTGGAGAAGGTGTGATAACTCGGGAACGGCTCGTAGGATTTTTAGTGTATTTTCCAGGAAAAATCAGCAACGCTTTTTTTTTGCTAATTTGGAGAAGATGGGATTACTCGGGAACGGCTCGTAGGTTTTTTAGTGTATTTTCAAGGAAAAATCAGCAACGCTTTTTTTTGGCCAATTTGGAGAAGATGGGATTACTCGGGAACGGCTCGTAGGATTTTTAGTGTAATTTCCAGGTAAAATCAGCAACGCTTTTTTTTGGCCAATTCGGAGAAGATGGGATTACTCGGGAACGGCTCGTAGGTTTTTTAGTGTATTTTCAAGGAAAAATCAGCAACGCTTTTTTTTGGCCAATTTGGAGAAGATGGGATTACTCGGGAACGGCTCGTAGGATTTTTAGCACGATTCGCTCTAAATGTTCTTTGAGGTCTATATTATAAAATGTACGGAGTCTGTACGCGTGCGAAAGCCTGTATTTTCAAGGAAAAATCAGCAACGATTTTTTTTGGCCAATTTGGAGAAGGTGTGATTACTCGGGAACGGCTCGTTGGATTTTTAGTGTATTTTCCAGGAAAAATCAGCAACGCTTTTTTTTGGCCAATATGGAGAAGTTGGGATTACTCGGGAACGGCTCGTAGGATTTTTAGTGTATTTTCCAGGAAAAATCAGCAACGCTTTTTTTTGGCCAATTTGGAGAAGATGGGATTACTCGGGAACGGCTCGTAGGATTTTTTGCACGATTCGCTCTAAATGTTCTTTGAGGTCTATATTATAAAATGTACAGAGTCTGTATGCGTGCGAAAGCCTGTATTTTCCAGGAAAAATCAGCAACGCTTTTTTTTGGCCAATTTGGAGAAGATGGGATTACTCGGGAACGGCTCGTAGGATGTTTAGTGTATTTTCCAAGAAAAATCAGCAACGCTTTTTTTTGGCCACTTTGGAGAAGGTGTGATTACTCGGGAACGGCTCGTAGGATGTTTAGTGTATTTTCCAGGAAAAATCAGCAACGCTTTTTTTTGGCCACTTTGGAGAAGGTGTGACTACTCGGGAACGGCTCGTAGGAATTTTAGTGTATTTTCCAGGAAAAATCAGCAACGCTTTTTTTTGGCCAATTTGGAGAAGGTGTGATTACTCGGGAACGGCTCGTAGGATTTTTAGTGTATTTTCCAGGAAAAATCAGCAAGGCTTTTTTTTTGGACAATTTGGAGAAGTTGGGATTACTCGGGAACGGCTCGTAGGATTTTTAGTGTATTTTCCAGGAAAAATCAGCAACGCTTTTTTTTGGCCAATTTGGAGAAGATGGGATTACTCGGGAACGGCTCGTAGGATTTTTAGTGTATTTTCAAGGAAAAATCAGCAACGCTTTTTTTTTGGCCAATTTGGAGAAGATGGGATTACTCGGGAACGGCTCGTAGGATTTTTATTGTATTTTCCAGGAAAAATCAGCAACGCTTTTTTTTGGCCAATTTGGAGAAGGTGTGATTACTCGGAAACGGCTCGTAGGATTTTTAGTGTATTTTCCAGGAAAAATCAGCAACGCTTTTTTTGGCCAATTTGGAGAAGATGGGATTACTCGGGAACGGCTCGTAGGATTTTTTGCACGATTCGCTCTAAATGTTCTTTGAGGTCTATATTATAAAATGTACGGAGTCTGTACGCGTGCGAAAGCCTGTATTTTCAAGGAAAAATCAGCAACGCTTTTTTTTTGGCCAATTTGGAGAAGGTGTGATTACTCGGGAACGGCTCGTTGGATTTTTAGTGTATTTTCCAGGAAAAATCAGCAACGCTTTTTTTTGGCCAATATGGAGAAGTTGGGATTACTCGGGAACGGCTCGTAGGATTTTTAGTGTATTTTCCAGGAAAAATCAGCAACGCTTTTTTTTGGCCAATTTGGAGAAGATGGGATTACTCGGGAACGGCTCGTAGGATTTTTTGCACGATTCGCTCTAAATGTTCTTTGAGGTCTATATTATAAAATGTACGGAGTCTGTACGCGTGCGAAAGCCTGTATTTTCAAGGAAAAATCAGCAACGCTTTTTTTTGGCCAATTTGGAGAAGGTGTGATTACTCGGGAACGGCTCGTTGGATTTTTAGTGTATTTTCCAGGAAAAATCAGCAACGCTTTTTTTTGGCCAATTTGGAGAAGGTGTGATTACTCGGGAACGGCTCGTAGGATTTTTAGTGTATTTTCCAGGAAAAATCAGCAAGGTTTTTTTTTGGCCATAATGGAGAAGTTGGGATTACTCGGGAACGGCTCGTAGGATTTTTAGTGTATTTTCCAGGAAAAATCAGCAACGCTTTTTTTTGGCCAATATGGAGAAGTTGGGATTACTCGGGAACGGCTCGTAGGATGTTTAGTGTATATTCCAGGAAAAATCAGCAACGCTTTTTTTTGGCCACTTTGGAGAAGGTGTGATTACTCGGGAACGGCTCGTAGGATGTTTAGTGTATTTTCCAGGAAAAATCAGCAACGCTTTTTTTTGGCCACTTTGGAGAAGGTGTGATTACTCGGGAACGGCTCGTAGGAATTTTAGTGTATATTCCAGGAAAAATCAGCAACGCTTTTTTTTGGCCACTTTGGAGAAGGTGTGATTACTCGGGAACGGCTCGTAGGATGTTTAGTGTATTTTCCAGGAAAAATCAGCAACGCTTTTTTTTGGCCACTTTGGAGAAGGTGTGATTACTCGGGAACGGCTCGTAGGATGTTTAGTGTATATTCCAGGAAAAATCAGCAACGCTTTTTTTTGGCCACTTTGGAGAAGGTGTGATTACTCGGGAACGGCTCGTAGGATTTTTAGTGTATTTTCCAGGAAAAATCACCAACGCTTTTTTTTGGCCAATTTGGAGAAGTTGGGATTACTCGGGAACGGCTCGTAAGATTTGTAGTGTATTTTCCAGGAAAAATCAGCAACGCTTTTTTTTGGCCAATTTGGAGAAGGTGTGATTACTCGGGAACGGCTCGTAGGATTTTTAGTGTATTTTTCAGGAAAAATCAGCAACGCTTTTTTTTTGGCCAATTTGGAGAAGGTGTGATAACTCGGGAACGGCTCGTAGGATTTTTAGTGTATTTTCCAGGAAAAATCAGCAACGCTTTTTTTTTGCTAATTTGGAGAAGATGGGATTACTCGGGAACGGCTCGTAGGTTTTTTAGTGTATTTTCAAGGAAAAATCAGCAACGCTTTTTTTTGGCCAATTTGGAGAAGATGGGATTACTCGGGAACGGCTCGTAGGATTTTTAGTGTAATTTCCAGGTAAAATCAGCAACGCTTTTTTTTGGCCAATTCGGAGAAGATGGGATTACTCGGGAACGGCTCGTAGGTTTTTTAGTGTATTTTCAAGGAAAAATCAGCAACGCTTTTTTTTGGCCAATTTGGAGAAGATGGGATTACTCGGGAACGGCTCGTAGGATTTTTAGCACGATTCGCTCTAAATGTTCTTTGAGGTCTATATTATAAAATGTACGGAGTCTGTACGCGTGCGAAAGCCTGTATTTTCAAGGAAAAATCAGCAACGCTTTTTTTTGGCCAATTTGGAGAAGGTGTGATTACTCGGGAACGGCTCGTTGGATTTTTAGTGTATTTTCCAGGAAAAATCATCAACGCTTTTTTTTGGCCAATATGGAGAAGTTGGGATTACTCGGGAACGGCTCGTAGGATTTTTAGTGTATTTTCCAGGAAAAATCAGCAACGCTTTTTTTTGGCCAATTTGGAGAAGATGGGATTACTCGGGAACGGCTCGTAGGATTTTTTGCACGATTCGCTCTAAATGTTCTTTGAGGTCTATATTATAAAATGTACAGAGTCTGTATGCGTGCGAAAGCCTGTATTTTCCAGGAAAAATCAGCAACGCTTTTTTTTGGCCAATTTGGAGAAGATGGGATTACTCGGGAACGGCTCGTAGGATGTTAAGTGTATTTTCCAGGAAAAATCAGCAACGCTTTTTTTTGGCCACTTTGGAGAAGGTGTGATTACTCGGGAACGGCTCGTAGGATGTTTAGTGTATTTTCCAGGAAAAATCAGCAACGCTTTTTTTTGGCCACTTTGGAGAAGGTGTGACTACTCGGGAACGGCTCGTAGGAATTTTAGTGTATTTTCCAGGAAAAATCAGCAACGCTTTTTTTTGGCCAATTTGGAGAAGGTGTGATTACTCGGGAACGGCTCGTAGGATTTTTAGTGTATTTTCCAGGAAAAATCAGCAAGGCTTTTTTTTTGGACAATTTGGAGAAGTTGGGATTACTCGGGAACGGCTCGTAGGATTTTTAGTGTATTTTCCAGGAAAAATCAGCAACGCTTTTTTTTGGCCAATTTGGAGAAGATGGGATTACTCGGGAACGGCTCGTAGGATTTTTAGTGTATTTTCAAGGAAAAATCAGCAACGCTTTTTTTTTGGCCAATTTGGAGAAGATGGGATTACTCGGGAACGGCTCGTAGGATTTTTATTGTATTTTCCAGGAAAAATCAGCAACGCTTTTTTTTGGCCAATTTGGAGAAGGTGTGATTACTCGGAAACGGCTCGTAGGATTTTTAGTGTATTTTCCAGGAAAAATCAGCAACGCTTTTTTTTGGCCAATTTGGAGAAGATGGGATTACTCGGGAACGGCTCGTAGGATTTTTAGTGTATTTTCAAGGAAAAATCAGCAACGCTTTTTTTTTGGCCAATTTGGAGAAGATGGGATTACTCGGGAACGGCTCGTAGGATTTTTATTGTATTTTCCAGGAAAAATCAGCAACGCTTTTTTTTGGCCAATATGGAGAAGTTGGGATTACTCGGGAACGGCTCGTAGGATTTTTAGTGTATTTTCCAGGAAAAATCAGCAACGCTTTTTTTTGGCCAATTTGGAGAAGATGGGATTACTCGGGAACGGCTCGTAGGATTTTTTGCACGATTCGCTCTAAATGTTCTTTGAGGTCTATATTATAAAATGTACGGAGTCTGTACGCGTGCGAAAGCCTGTATTTTCAAGGAAAAATCAGCAACGCTTTTTTTTGGCCAATTTCGAGAAGGTGTGATTACTCGGGAACGGCTCGTTGGATTTTTAGTGTATTTTCCAGGAAAAATCAGCAACGCTTTTTTTTGGCCAATTTGGAGAAGGTGTGATTACTCGGGAACGGCTCGTTGGATTTTTAGTGTATTTTCCAGGAAAAATCAGCAACGCTTTTTTTTGGCCAATATGGAGAAGTTGGGATTACTCGGGAACGGCTCGTAGGATTTTTAGTGTATTTTCCAGGAAAAATCAGCAACGCTTTTTTTTGGCCAATATGGAGAAGTTGGGATTACTCGGGAACGGCTCGTAGGATGTTTAGTGTATATTCCAGGAAAAATCAGCAACGCTTTTTTTTGGCCACTTTGGAGAAGGTGTGATTACTCGGGAACGGCTCGTAGGATGTTTAGTGTATTTTCCAGGAAAAATCAGCAACGCTTTTTTTTGGCCACTTTGGAGAAGGTGTGATTACTCGGGAACGGCTCGTAGGAATTTTAGTGTATTTTCCAGGAAAAATCAGCAACGCTTTTTTTTTGCCAATTTGGAGAAGGTGTGATTACTCGGGAACGGCTCGTAGGATTTTTAGTGTATTTTCCAGGAAAAATCAGCAAGGCTTTTTTTTTGGACAATTTGGAGAAGTTGGGATTACTCGGGAACGGCTCGTAGGATTTTTAGTGTATTTTCCAGGAAAAATCAGCAACGCTTTTTTTTGGCCAATTTGGAGAAGGTGTGATTACTCGGGAACGGCTCGTAGGTTTTTTAGTGTATTTTCCAGGAAAAATCAGCAACGCTTTTTTTTGGCCAATTTGGAGAAAAAATGGATTACTCGGGAACGGCTCGTAGGATTTTTAGTGTATTTTCCAGGAAAAATCAATAACGCTTTTTTTTGGCCAATTTGGAGAAGATGGGATTACTCGGGAACGGCTCGTAAAATTTTTAGTGGATTTTCCAGGAAAAATCAGCAACGCTTTTTTTTGGCCAATTTGGAGAAGGTGTGATTACTCGGGAACGGCTCTTAAGATTTTTAGTGTATTTTCCAGGAAAAATCAGCAACGCTTTTTTATGCTAATTTGGAGAAGATGGGATTACTCGGGAACGGCTCGTAAAATTTTTAGTGGATTTTCCAGGAAAAATCAGCAACGCTTTTTTTTGGCCAATTCGGAGAAGATGGGATTACTCGCGAACGGCTCGTAGGATTTTTAGTGTATTTTCCAGGAAAAATCAGGAACGCTTTTTTTTGGCCAATTTGGAGAAGATGTGATTACTCGGGAACGGCTCGTAAAATTTTTAGTGGATTTTCCAGGAAAAATCAGCAACGCTTTTTTTTGGCCAATTTGGAGAAGGTGTGATTACTCGGGAACGGCTCTTAAGATTTTTAGTGTATTTTCCAGGAAAAATCAGCAACGCTTTTTTTTGCTAATTTGGAGAAGATGAGATTACTCGGGAACGGCTCGTAGGTTTTTTAGTGTATTTTCAAGGAAAAACCAGCAACGCTTTTTTTTGGCCAATTTGGAGAAGTTGGGATTACTCGGGAACGGCTCGTAGGATTTTTAGTGTATTTTCCAGGAAAAATGTGCAACGCTTTTTTTTTGGCCAATTTGGAGAAGGTGTGATTACTCGGGAACGGCTCGTAGGATTTTTAGTGTATTTTCCAGGAAAAATCAGCAACGCTTTTTTTTTTGGACAATTTGGAGAAGTTGGGATTACTCGGGAACGGCTCGTAGGATTTTTTGTGTATTTTCCAGGAAAAATCAGCAACGCTTTTTTTTGGCCAATTTGGAGAAGATGGGATTACTCGGGAACGGCTCGTAGGATTTTTAGTGTATTTTCAAGGAAAAATCAGCAACGCTTTTTTTTGGCCAATTTGGAGAAGATGGGATTACTCGGGAACGGCTCGTAGGATTTTTAGTGTATTTTCCAGGAAAAATCAGCAACGCTTTTTTTTTTGGCCAATTTGGAGAAGGTGTGATTACTCGGAAACGGCTCGTAGGATTTTTAGTGTATTTTCCAGGAAAAATCAGCAACGCTTTTTTTTGGCCAATTTGGTGAAGATGGGATTACTCGGGAACGGCTCGTAGGATTTTTAGCACGATTCGCTCTAAATGTTCTTTGAGGTCTATATTATAAAATGTACGCAGTCTGTATGCGTGCGAAAGCCTGTATTTTCAAGGAAAAATCAGCAACGCTTTTTTTTGGCCAATTTGGAGAAGGTGTGATTACTCGGGAACGGCTCGTTGGATTTTAAGTGTATTTTCCAGGAAAAATCAGCAACGCTTTTTTTTGGCCAATATGGAGAAGTTGGGATTACTCGGGAACGGCTCGTAAGATTTTTAGTGTATTTTTCAGGAAAAAACTGCAACGCTTTTTTTTGCTAATTTGGAGAAGATGGGATTACTCGGGAACGGCTCGTAGGTTTTTAGTGTATTTTCAAGGAAAAATCAGCAACGCTTTTTTTTTGGCCAATTTGGAGAAGATGGGATTACTCGGGAACGGCTCGTAGGATTTTTAGTGTAATTTCCAGGAAAAATCAGCAACGCTTTTTTTTGGCCAATTCGGAGAAGATGGGATTACTCGGGAACGGCTCGTAGGGTTTTTAGTGTATTTTCAAGGAAAAATCAGCAACGCTTTTTTTGGCCAATTTGGAGAAGATGGGATTACTCGGGAACGGCTCGTAGGATTTTTAGTGTATTTTCCAGGAAAAATCAGCAACGCTTTTTTTTGGCCAATTTGGAGAAGTTGGGATTACTCGGGAACGGCTCGTAGGATTTTTAGTGTATTTTCCAGGAAAAATGTGCAACGCTTTTTTTTTGCCAATTTGGAGAAGGTGTGATTACTCGGGAACGGCTCGTAGGATTTTTAGTGTATTTTCCAGGAAAAATCAGCAACGCTTTTTTTTTGCCAATTCGGAGAAGATGGGATTACTCGCGAACGGCTCGTAGGATTTTTAGTGTATTTTCCAGGAAAAATCAGGAACGCTTTTTTTTGGCCAATTTGGAGAAGATGGGATTACTCGGGAACGGCTCGTAAAATTTTTAGTGGATTTTCCAGGAAAAATCAGCAACGCTTTTTTTTTGGCCAATTTGGAGAAGGTGTGATTACTCGGGAACGGCTCTTAAGATTTTTAGTGTATTTTCCAGGAAAAATCAGCAACGCTTTTTTTTTGCTAATTTGGAGAAGATGGGATTACTCGGGAACGGCTCGTAGGTTTTTTAGTGTATTTTCAAGGAAAAATCAGCAACGCTTTTTTTTGGCTAATATGGAGAAGATGGGATTACTCGGGAACGGCTCGTAGGATTTTTAGTGTATTTTCCAGGAAAAATCAGCAACGCTTTTTTTTGGCCAATTCGGAGAAGATGGGATTACTCGGGAACGGCTCGTAGGATTTTTAGTGTATTTTCCAGGAAAAATCAATAACACTTTTTTTTGGCCAATTTGGAGAAGGTGTGATTACTCGGGAACGGCTCGTAGGATTTTTAGTGTATTTTCCAGGAAAAATCAGCAACGCTTTTTTTTGGCCAATTCGGAGAAGATGGGATTACTCGCGAACGGCTCGTAGGATTTTTAGTGTATTTTCCAGGAAAAATCAGGAACGCTTTTTTTTGGCCAATTTGGAGAAGATGGGATTACTCGGGAACGGCTCGTAAAATTTTTAGTGTATTTTCCAGGAAAAATCAGCAACGCTTTTTTTTGGCCAATTTGGAGAAGGTGTGATTACTCGGGAACGGCTCGTAGGATTTTTAGTGTATTTTCCAGGAAAAATCAGAAACGCTTTTTTTTGGCCAATTTGGAGAAGGTGTGATTACTCGGGAACGGCTCGTAGGATTTTAAGTGTATTTCTAGGAAAAATCAGCAACGCTTTTTTTTGGCCAATTTGGAGAAGGTGTGATTACTCGGGAACGGCTCTTAAGATTTTTAGTGTATTTTCCAGGAAA
This sequence comes from Lypha dubia, assembly GCA_947311025.1. Taxonomy (NCBI): domain Eukaryota; kingdom Metazoa; phylum Arthropoda; class Insecta; order Diptera; family Tachinidae; genus Lypha; species Lypha dubia. The sequence continues at coordinate 29,472,368 of OX371265.1, read as the reverse complement.
AATCAGCAACGCTTTTTTTTTGCTAATTTGGAGAAGATGGGATTACTCGGGAACGGCTCGTAGGTTTTTTAGTGTATTTTCAAGGAAAAATCAGCAACGCTTTTTTTTGGCTAATATGGAGAAGATGGGATTACTCGGGAACGGCTCGTAGGATTTTTAGTGTATTTTCCAGGAAAAATCAGCAACGCTTTTTTTTGGCCAATTCGGAGAAGATGGGATTACTCGGGAACGGCTCGTAGGATTTTTAGTGTATTTTCCAGGAAAAATCAATAACACTTTTTTTTGGCCAATTTGGAGAAGGTGTGATTACTCGGGAACGGCTCGTAGGATTTTTAGTGTATTTTCCAGGAAAAATCAGCAACGCTTTTTTTTGGCCAATTCGGAGAAGATGGGATTACTCGCGAACGGCTCGTAGGATTTTTAGTGTATTTTCCAGGAAAAATCAGGAACGCTTTTTTTTGGCCAATTTGGAGAAGATGGGATTACTCGGGAACGGCTCGTAAAATTTTTAGTGTATTTTCCAGGAAAAATCAGCAACGCTTTTTTTTGGCCAATTTGGAGAAGGTGTGATTACTCGGGAACGGCTCGTAGGATTTTAAGTGTATTTCTAGGAAAAATCAGCAACGCTTTTTTTTGGCCAATTTGGAGAAGGTGTGATTACTCGGGAACGGCTCGTAGGATTTTAAGTGTATTTCTAGGAAAAATCAGCAACGCTTTTTTTTGGCCAATTTGGAGAAGGTGTGATTACTCGGGAACGGCTCGTTAGATTTTTAGTGTATTTTCCAGGAAAAATCAGCAACGCTTTTTTTTGGCCAATTTGGAGAAGGTGTGATTACTCGGGAACAGCTCGTTAGATTTTTAGTGTATTTTCCAGGAAAAATCAGCAACGCTTTTTTTTGGCCAATTTGGAGAAGGTGTGATTACTCGGGAACGGCTCGTAGGATTTTAAGTGTATTTCTAGGAAAAATCAGCAACGCTTTTTTTTGGCCAATTTGGAGAAGGTGTGATTACTCGGGAACGGCTCGTAGGATTTTTAGTGTATTTTCCAGGAAAAATCAGCAACGCGTTTTTTTTGGCCAATTTGGAGAAGGTGTGATTACTCGGGAACGGCTCGTAGGATTTTGAGTGTATTTTCCAGGAAAAATCAGCAACGCTTTTTTTTTGGCCAATTTGGAGAAGGTGTGATTACTCGGGAACGGCTCGTAGGATTTTTTGTGTATTTTCCAGGAAAAATCAGCAACGCTTTTTTTTGGCCAATTTGGAGAAGGTGTGATTACTCGGGAACGGCTCGTAGGATTTTTAGTGTATTTTCCAGGAAAAATCAGCAACGCTTTCTTTTTGGCCAATTTGGAGAAGTTGGGATTACTCGGGAACGGCTCGTAAGATTTTTAGTGTATTTTCCAGGAAAAATCAGCAACGCTTTTTTTTGGCCAATTTGGAGAAGGTGTGATTACTCGGAAACGGCTCGTAAGATTTTTAGTGTATTTTCCAGGAAAAATCAGCAACGCTTTTTTTTTGGCCAATTTGGAGAAGGTGTGATTACTCGGGAACGGCTCGTAGGATTTTTAGTGTATTTTCCAGGAAAAATCAGCAACGCTTTTTTTTGGCCAATTTGGAGAAGATGTGATTACTCGGGAACGGCTCGTAGGATTTTTAATGTGTATTTTCCAGGAAAAATCAGCAACGCTTTCTTTTTGGCCAATTTGGAGAAGTTGGGATTACTCGGGAACGGCTCGTAAGATTTTTAGTGTATTTTCCAGAAAAATCAGCAACGCTTTTTTTTGGCCAATTTGGAGAAGATGGGATTACTCGGGAACGGCTCGTAGGATTTTTAGTGTATTTTCCAGGAAAAATCAGCAACGCTTTTTTTTGGCCAATTTGGAGAAGATGGGATTACTCGGGAACGGCTCGTAGGATTTTTAGTGTATTTTCCAGGAAAAATCAGCAACGCCATTTTTGGCCAATTTGGAGAAGGTGTGATTACTCGGGAACGGCTCGTAGGATTTTTAGTGTATTTTCCAGGAAAAATGTGCAACGCTTTTTTTTTGGCCAATTTGGAGAAGGTGTGATTACTCGGGAACGGCTCGTAGGATTTTTAGTGTACTTTCCAGGAAAAATCAGCAACGCTTTTTTTTGGCCAATTTGGAGAAGGTGTGATTACTCGGAAACGGCTCGTAGGATTTTTAGTGTATTTTCCAGGAAAAATCAGCAACGCTTTGTTTTTGGCCAATTTGGAGAAGGTGTGATTACTCGGGAACGGCTCGTAGGTTTTTTAGTGTATTTTCCAGGAAAAATCAGCAACGCTTTTTTTTGGCCAATTTGGAGAAAAAATGGATTACTCGGGAACGGCTCGTAGGATTTTTAGTGTATTTTCCAGAAAAAATGTGCAACGCTTTTTTTTTGGCCAATTTGGAGAAGGTGTGATTACTCGGGAACGGCTCGTAGGATTTTTAGTGTACTTTCCAGGAAAAATCAGCAACGCTTTTTTTTGGCCAATTTGGAGAAGGTGTGATTACTCGGGAACGGCTCGTAGGATTTTTAGTGTATTTTCCAGGAAAAATCAGCAACGCTTTGTTTTTGGCCAATTTGGAGAAGGTGTGATTACTCGGGAACGGCTCGTAGGTTTTTTAGTGTATTTTCCAGGAAAAATCAGCAACGCTTTTTTTTTGGCCAATTTGGAGAAAAAATGGATTACTCGGGAACGGCTCGTAGGATTTTTAGTGTACTTTCCAGGAAAAATCAGCAACGCTTTTTTTTGGCCAATTTGGAGAAGGTGTGTTTACTCGGGAACGGCTCGTAGGATTTTTAGTATATTTTCCAGGAAAAATCAGCAACGCTTTGTTTTTGGCCAATTTGGAGAAGGTGTGATTACTCGGGAACGGCTCGTAGGTTTTTTAGTGTATTTTCCAGGAAAAATCAGCAAGGCTTTTTTTTTGGACAATTTGGAGAAGTTGGGATTACTCGGGAACGGCTCGTAGGATTTTTAGTGTATTTTCCAGGAAAAATCAGCAACGCTTTTTTTTGGCCAATTTGGAGAAGATGGGATTACTCGGGAACGGCTCGTAGGATTTTTAGTGTATTTTCAAGGAAAAATCAGCAACGCTTTTTTTTTGGCCAATTTGGAGAAGATGGGATTACTCGGGAACGGCTCGTAGGATTTTTAGTGTATTTTCCAGGAAAAATCAGCAACGCTTTTTTTTGGCCAATTTGGAGAAGGTGTGATTACTCGGAAACGGCTCGTAGGATTTTTAGTGTATTTTCCAGGAAAAATCAGCAACGCTTTTTTTTGGCCAATTTGGAGAAGATGGGATTACTCGGGAACGGCTCGTAGGATTTTTAGCACGATTCGCTCTAAATGTTCTTTGAGGTCTATATTATAAAATGTACGGAGTCTGTATGCGTGCTAAAGCCTGTATTTTCCAGGAAAAATCAGCAACGCTTTTTTTTGGCCAATTTGGAGAAGGTGTGATTACTCGGGAACGGCTCATTGGATTTTTAGTGTATTTTCCAGGAAAAATCAGCAACGCTTTTTTTTGGCCAATATGGAGAAGTTGGGATTACTCGGGAACGGCTTGTAGGATTTTTAGTGTATTTTCCAGGAAAAATCAGCAACGCTTTTTTTTGGCCAATTTGGAGAAGATGGGATTACTCGGGAACGGCTCGTAGGATTTTTTGCACTATTCGCTCTAAATGTTCTTTGAGGTCTATATTATAAAATGTACAGAGTCTGTATGCGTGCTAAAGCCTGTATTTTCCAGGAAAAATCAGCAACGCTTTTTTTTGGCCAATTTGGAGAATATGGGATTACTCGGGAACGGCTCGTAGGATGTTTAGTGTATTTTCCAGGAAAAATCAGCAACGCTTTTTTTTGGCCACTTTGGAGAAGGTGTGATTACTCGGGAACGGCTCGTAGGATGTTTAGTGTATTTTCCAGGAAAAATCAGCAACGCTTTTTTTTGGCCACTTTTGAGAAGGTGTGATAACTCGGGAACGGCTCGTAGGAATTTTAGTGTATTTTCCAGGAAAAATCAGCAACGCTTTTTTTTGGCCAATTTGGAGAAGGTGTGATTACTCGGGAACGGCTCGTAGGATTTTTAGTGTATTTTCCAGGAAAAATCAGCAACGCTTTTTTTTGGCCAATTTGGAGAATATGGGATTACTCGGGAACGGCTCGTAGGATGTTTAGTGTATTTTCCAGGAAAAATCAGCAACGCTTTTTTTTTGGCCAATTTGGAGAAGGTGTGATTACTCGGGAACGGCTCGTAGGATTTTTAGTGTATTTTCCAGGAAAAATCAGCAACGCTTTTTTTTGGACAATTTGGAGAAGTTGGGATTACTCGGGAACGGCTCGTAGGATTTTTAGCACGATTCGCTCTAAATGTTCTTTGAGGTCTATATTATAAAATGTACGGAGTCTGTACGCGTGCGAAAGCCTGTATTTTCAAGGAAAAATCAGCAACGCTTTTTTTTGGCCAATTTGGAGAAGGTGTGATTACTCGGGAACGGCTCATTGGATTTTTAGTGTATTTTCCAGGAAAAATCAGCAACCCTTTTTTTTGGCCAATATGTAGAAGTTGGGATTACTCGGGAACGGCTCGTAGGATTTTTAGTGTATTTTCCAGGAAAAATCAGCAACGCTTTTTTTTGGCCAATTTGGAGAAGATGGGATTACTCGGGAACGGCTCGTAGGATGTTTAGTGTATTTTCCAGGAAAAATCAGCAACGCTTTTTTTTTGGCCACTTTGGAGAAGGTGTGATTACTCGGGAACGGCTCGTAGGATTTTTTGCACTATTCGCTCTAAATGTTCTTTGAGGTCTATATTATAAAATGTACAGAGTCTGCATGCGTGCGAAAGCCTGTATTTTCCAGGAAAAATCAGCAACGCTTTTTTTTGGCCAATTTGGAGAATATGGGATTACTCGGGAACGGCTCGTAGGATGTTTAGTGTATTTTCCAGGAAAAATCAGCAACGCTTTTTTTTTGGCCACTTTGGAGAAGGTGTGATTACTCGGGAACGGCTCGTAGGATGTTTAGTGTATTTTCCAGGAAAAATCAGCAACGCTTTTTTTTGGCCACTTTGGAGAAGGTGTGATTACTCGGGAACGGCTCGTAGGAATTTTAGTGTATTTTCCAGGAAAAATCAGCAACGCTTTTTTTTGGCCAATTTGGAGAAGGTGTGATTACTCGGGAACGGCTCGTACGATTTTTAGTGTATTTTCCAGGAAAAATCAGCAAGGCTTTTTTTTTGGACAATTTGGAGAAGTTGGGATTACTCGGGAACGGCTCGTAGGATTTTTAGTGTATTTTCCAGGAAAAATCAGCAACGCTTTTTTTTGGCCAATTTGGAGAAGGTGTGATTACTCGGGAACGGCTCGTAGGTTTTTTAGTGTATTTTCCAGGAAAAATCAGCAACGCTTTTTTTTGGCCAATTTGGAGAAAAAATGGATTACTCGGGAACGGCTCGTAAGATTTTTAGTGTATTTTCCAGGAAAAATCAGCAACGCTTTTTTTTGGCCAATTTGGAGAAGGTGGGATTACTCGGGCACGGCTCGTAGGATTTTTAGTGTATTTTCCAGGAAAAATGTGCAACGCTTTTTTTTTTGCCAATTTGGAGAAGATGGGATTACTCGGGAACGGCTCGTAGGATTTTTAGTGTTTTTTCCAGGAAAAATCAGCAACGCTTTTTTTTGGCCAATTTGGAGAAGATGTGACTACTCGGGAACGGCTCGTAGGAATTTTAGTGTATTTTCCAAGAAAAATCAGCAACGCTTTTTTTTTGGCCAATTTGGAGAAGGTGTGATTACTCGGGAACGGCTCGTAGGATTTTTAGTGTATTTTCCAGGAAAAATCAGCAACGCTTTTTTTTGGACAATTTGGAGAAGTTGGGATTACTCGGGAACGGCTCGTAGGATTTTTAGTGTATTTTCCAGGAAAAATCAGCAACGCTTTTTTTTGGCCAATTTGGAGAAGATGGGATTACTCGGGAACGGCTCGTAAGATTTTTTGCACGATTCGCTCTAAATGTTCTTTGAGGTCTATATTATAAAATGTACAGAGTCTGTATGCGTGCGAAAGCCTGTATTTTCCAGGAAAAATCAGCAACGCTTTTTTTTGGCCAATTTGGAGAATATGGGATTACTCGGGAACGGCTCGTAGGATGTTTAGTGTATTTTCCAGGAAAAATCAGCAACGCTTTTTTTTGGCCACTTTGGAGAAGGTGTGATTACTCGGGAACGGCTCGTAGGATGTTTAGTGTATTTTCCAGGAAAAATCAGCAACGCTTTTTTTTGGCCACTTTGGAGAAGGTGTGATTACTCGGGAACGGCTCGTAGGAATTTTAGTGTATTTTCCAGGAAAAATCAGCAACGCTTTTTTTTGGCCAATTTGGAGAAGGTGTGATTACTCGGGAACGGCTCGTAGGATTTTTAGTGTATTTTCCAGGAAAAATCAGCAAGGCTTTTTTTTTTTGACAATTTGGAGAAGGGATTACTCGGGAACGGCTCGTAGGATTTTTAGTGTATTTTCCAGGAAAAATCAGCAACGCTTTTTTTTGGCCAATTTGGAGAAGATGGGATTACTCGGGAACGGCTCGTAGGATTTTTAGTGTATTTTCAAGGAAAAATCAGCAACGCTTTTTTTTTTGGCCAATTTGGAGAAGATGGGATTACTCGGGAACGGCTCGTAGGATTTTTAGTGTATTTTCCAGGAAAAATCAGCAACGCTTTTTTTTGGCCAATTTGGAGAAGGTGTGATTACTCGGAAACGGCTCGTAGGATTTTTAGTGTATTTTCCAGGAAAAATCAGCAACGCTTTTTTTTGGCCAATTTGGAGAAGATTGGATTACTCGGGAACGGCTCGTAGGATTTTTAGCACGATTCGCTCTAAATGTTCTTTGAGGTCTATATTATAAAATGTACGGAGTCTGTACGCGTGCGAAAGCCTGTATTCTCAAGGAAAAATCAGCAACGCTTTTTTTGGCCAATTTGGAGAAGGTGTGATTACTCGGGAACGGCTCGTTGGATTTTTAGTGTATTTTCCAGGAAAAATCAGCAACGCTTTTTTTTTGGCCAATATGGAGAAGTTGGGATTACTCGGGAACGGCTCGTAGGATTTTTAGTGTATTTTCCAGGAAAAATCAGCAACGCTTTTTTTTGGCCAATTTGGAGAAGATGGGATTACTCGGGAACGGCTCGTAGGATTTTTTGCACGATTCGCTCTAAATGTTCTTTGAGGTCTATATTATAAAATGTACAGAGTCTGTATGCGTGCGAAAGCCTGTATTTTCCAGGAAAAATCAGCAACGCTTTTTTTTGGCCAATTTGGAGAATATGGGATTACTCGGGAACGGCTCGTAAGATGTTTAGTGTATTTTCCAGGAAAAATCAGCAACGCTTTTTTTTGGCCACTTTGGAGAAGGTGTGATTACTCGGGAACGGCTCGTAGGATGTTTAGTGTATTTTCCAGGAAAAATCAGCAACGCTTTTTTTTGGCCACTTTGGAGAAGGTGTGATTACTCGGGAACGGCTCGTAGGAATTTTAGTGTATTTTCCAGGAAAAATCAGCAACGCTTTTTTTTGGCCAATTTGGAGAAGGTGTGATTACTCGGGAACGGCTCGTAGGATTTTTAGTGTATTTTCCAGGAAAAATCAGCAAGGCTTTTTTTTTGGACAATTTGGAGAAGTTGGGATTACTCGGGAACGGCTCGTAGGATTTTTAGTGTATTTTCCAGGAAAAATCAGCAACGCTTTTTTTTGGCCAATTTGGAGAAGATGGGATTACTCGGGAACGGCTCGTAGGATTTTTAGTGTATTTTCAAGGAAAAATCAGCAACGCTTTTTTTTTGGCCAATTTGGAGAAGATGGGATTACTCGGGAACGGCTCGTAGGATTTTTAGTGTATTTTCCAGGAAAAATCAGCAACGCTTTTTTTTGGCCAATTTGGAGAAGGTATGATTACTCGGAAACGGCTCGTAGGATTTTTAGTGTATTTTCCAGGAAAAATCAGCAACGCTTTTTTTGGCCAATTTGGAGAAGATGGGATTACTCGGGAACGGCTCGTAGGATTTTTAGCACGATTCGCTCTTATTGTTCTTTGAGGTCTATATTATAAAATGTACGGAGTCTGTACGCGTGCGAAAGCCTGTATTTTCAAGGAAAAATCAGCAACGCTTTTTTTTGGCCAATTTGGAGAAGGTGTGATTACTCGGGAACGGCTCGTAGGATTTTTAGTGTATTTTCCAGGAAAAATCAGCAACGCTTTTTTTTGGCCAATATGGAGAAGTTGGGATTACTCGGGAACGGCTCGTAAGATTTTTAGTGTATTTTCCAGGAAAAAACTGCAACGCTTTTTTTTGCTAATTTGGAGAAGATGGGATTACTCGGGAACGGCTCGTAGGTTTTTTAGTGTATTTTCAAGGAAAAATCAGCAACGCTTTTTTTTGGCCAATTTGGAGAAGATGGGATTACTCGGGAACGGCTCGTAAGATTTGTAGTGTATTTTCCAGGAAAAATCAGCAACGCTTTTTTTTGGCCAATTTGGAGAAGTTGGGATTACTCGGGAACGGCTCGTAGATTTTTTAGTGTATTTTCAAGGAAAAATCAGCAACGCTTTTTTTGGCCAATTTGGAGAAGATGGGATTACTCGGGAACGGCTCGTAGGATTTTTAGTGTAATTTCCAGGAAAAATCAGCAACGCTTTTTTTTGGCCAATTCGGAGAAGATGGGATTACTCGGGAACGGCTCGTAAGATTTGTAGTGTATTTTCCAGGAAAAATCAGCAACGCTTTTTTTTGGCCAATTTGGCGAAGTTGGGATTACTCGGGAACGGCTCGTAGGTTTTTTAGTGTATTTTCAAGGAAAAATCAGCAACGCTTTTTTTTGGCCAATTTGGAGAAGATGGGATTACTCGGGAACGGCTCGTAGGATTTTTAGTGTATTTTCCAGGAAAAATCACCAACGCTTTTTTTTTGGCCAATTTGGAGAAGTTGGGATTACTCGGGAACGGCTCGTAAGATTTGTAGTGTATTTTCCAGGAAAAATCAGCAACGCTTTTTTTTGGCCAATTTGGAGAAGGTGTGATTACTCGGGAACGGCTCGTAGGATTTTTAGTGTATTTTTCAGGAAAAATCAGCAACGCTTTTTTTTTGGCCAATTTGGAGAAGGTGTGATAACTCGGGAACGGCTCGTAGGATTTTTAGTGTATTTTCCAGGAAAAATCAGCAACGCTTTTTTTTTGCTAATTTGGAGAAGATGGGATTACTCGGGAACGGCTCGTAGGTTTTTTAGTGTATTTTCAAGGAAAAATCAGCAACGCTTTTTTTTGGCCAATTTGGAGAAGATGGGATTACTCGGGAACGGCTCGTAGGATTTTTAGTGTAATTTCCAGGTAAAATCAGCAACGCTTTTTTTTGGCCAATTCGGAGAAGATGGGATTACTCGGGAACGGCTCGTAGGTTTTTTAGTGTATTTTCAAGGAAAAATCAGCAACGCTTTTTTTTGGCCAATTTGGAGAAGATGGGATTACTCGGGAACGGCTCGTAGGATTTTTAGCACGATTCGCTCTAAATGTTCTTTGAGGTCTATATTATAAAATGTACGGAGTCTGTACGCGTGCGAAAGCCTGTATTTTCAAGGAAAAATCAGCAACGCTTTTTTTTGGCCAATTTGGAGAAGGTGTGATTACTCGGGAACGGCTCGTTGGATTTTTAGTGTATTTTCCAGGAAAAATCAGCAACGCTTTTTTTTGGCCAATATGGAGAAGTTGGGATTACTCGGGAACGGCTCGTAGGATTTTTAGTGTATTTTCCAGGAAAAATCAGCAACGCTTTTTTTTGGCCAATTTGGAGAAGATGGGATTACTCGGGAACGGCTCGTAGGATTTTTTGCACGATTCGCTCTAAATGTTCTTTGAGGTCTATATTATAAAATGTACAGAGTCTGTATGCGTGCGAAAGCCTGTATTTTCCAGGAAAAATCAGCAACGCTTTTTTTTGGCCAATTTGGAGAATATGGGATTACTCGGGAACGGCTCGTAGGATGTTTAGTGTATTTTCCAGGAAAAATCAGCAACGCTTTTTTTTGGCCACTTTGGAGAAGGTGTGATTACTCGGGAACGGCTCGTAGGATGTTTAGTGTATTTTCCAGGAAAAATCAGCAACGCTTTTTTTTGGCCACTTTGGAGAAGGTGTGACTACTCGGGAACGGCTCGTAGGAATTTTAGTGTATTTTCCAGGAAAAATCAGCAACGCTTTTTTTTGGCCAATTTGGAGAAGGTGTGATTACTCGGGAACGGCTCGTAGGATTTTTAGTGTATTTTCCAGGAAAAATCAGCAAGGCTTTTTTTTTGGACAATTTGGAGAAGTTGGGATTACTCGGGAACGGCTCGTAGGATTTTTAGTGTATTTTCCAGGAAAAATCAGCAACGCTTTTTTTTGGCCAATTTGGAGAAGATGGGATTACTCGGGAACGGCTCGTAGGATTTTTAGTGTATTTTCAAGGAAAAATCAGCAACGCTTTTTTTTTGGCCAATTTGGAGAAGATGGGATTACTCGGGAACGGCTCGTAGGATTTTTATTGTATTTTCCAGGAAAAATCAGCAACGCTTTTTTTTGGCCAATTTGGAGAAGGTGTGATTACTCGGAAACGGCTCGTAGGATTTTTAGTGTATTTTCCAGGAAAAATCAGCAACGCTTTTTTTTGGCCAATTTGGAGAAGATGGGATTACTCGGGAACGGCTCGTAGGATTTTTAGCACGATTCGCTCTAAATGTTCTTTGAGGTCTATATTATAAAATGTACGGAGTCTGTACGCGTGCGAAAGCCTGTATTTTCAAGGAAAAATCAGCAACGCTTTTTTTTGGCCAATTTGGAGAAGGTGTGATTACTCGGGAACGGCTCGTTGGATTTTTAGTGTATTTTCCAGGAAAAATCAGCAACGCTTTTTTTTGGCCAATATGGAGAAGTTGGGATTACTCGGGAACGGCTCGTAAGATTTTTAGTGTATTTTCCAGGAAAAAACTGCAACGCTTTTTTTTGCTAATTTGGAGAAGATGGGATTACTCGGGAACGGCTCGTAGGTTTTTTAGTGTATTTTCAAGGAAAAATCAGCAACGCTTTTTTTTGGCCAATTTGGAGAAGATGGGATTACTCGGGAACGGCTCGTAGGTTTTTTAGTGTATTTTCAAGGAAAAATCAGCAACGCTTTTTTTTGGCCAATTTGGAGAAGATGGGATTACTCGGGAACGGCTCGTAGGATTTTTAGTGTAATTTCCAGGAAAAATCAGCAACGCTTTTTTTTGGCCAATTCGGAAAAGATGGGATTACTCGGGAACGGCTCGTAAGATTTGTAGTGTATTTTCCAGGAAAAATCAGCAACGCTTTTTTTTGGCCAATTTGGAGAAGTTGGGATTACTCGGGAACGGCTTGTAGGTTTTTTAGTGTATTTTCAAGGAAAAAACTGCAACGCTTTTTTTTGCTAATTTGGAGAAGATGGGATTACTCGGGAACGGCTCGTAGGTTTTTTAGTGTATTTTCAAGGAAAAATCAGCAACGCTTTTTTTTGGCCAATTTGGAGAAGATGGGATTACTCGCGAATGGCTCGTAGGATTTTTAGTGTAATTTCCAGGAAAAATCAGCAACGCTTTTTTTTGGCCAATTCGGAGAAGATGGGATTACTCGGGAACGGCTCGTAAGATTTGTAGTGTATTTTCCAGGAAAAATCAGCAACGCTTTTTTTTGGCCAATTTGGAGAAGATGGGATTACTCGGGAACGGCTCGTAGATTTTTTAGTGTATTTTCAAGGAAAAATCAGCAACGCTTTTTTTTGGCCAATTTGGAGAAGTTGGGATTACTCGGGAACGGCTCGTAGGATTTTTAGTGTATTTTCCAGGAAAAATCAGCAACGCTTTTTTTTTGGCCAATTTGGAGAAGGTGTGATTACTCGGGAACGGCTCGTAAGATTTGTAGTGTATTTTCCAGGAAAAATCAGCAACGCTTTTTTTTGGCCAATTTGGAGAAGGTGTGATTACTCGGGAACGGCTCGTAGGATTTTTAGTGTATTTTTCAGGAAAAATCAGCAACGCTTTTTTTTTGGCCAATTTGGAGAAGGTGTGATAACTCGGGAACTGCTCGTAGGATTTTTAGTGTATTTTCCAGGAAAAATCAGCAACGCTTTTTTTTGCTAATTTGGAGAAGATGGGATTACTCGGGAACGGCTCGTAGGTTTTTTAGTGTATTTTCAAGGAAAAATCAGCAACGCTTTTTTTTGGCCAATTTGGAGAAGATGGGATTACTCGGGAACGGCTCGTAGGATTTTTAGTGTAATTTCCAGGTAAAATCAGCAACGCTTTTTTTTGGCCAATTCGGAGAAGATGGGATTACTCGGGAACGGCTCGTAGGTTTTTTAGTGTATTTTCAAGGAAAAATCAGCAACGCTTTTTTTTTGCCAATTTGGAGAAGATGGGATTACTCGGAAACGGCTCGTAGGATTTTTAGTGTATTTTCCAGTAAAAATCAGCAACGCTTTTTTTGGCCAATTTGGAGAAGGTGTGATTACTCGGGAACGGCTCGTAGGATTTTTAGTGTATTTTCCAGGAAAAATCAGCAACGCTTTTTTTGGCCAATTTGGAGAAGTTGGGATTACTCGGGAACGGCTCGTAGGATTTTTAGTGTATTTTCCAGGAAAAATGTGCAACGCTTTTTTTTTGGCCAATTTGGAGAAGATGGGATTACTCGGGAACGGCTCGTAGGATTTTTAGTGTAATTTCCAGGAAAAATCAGCAACGCTTTTTTTTTGGCCAATTCGGAGAAGATGGGATTACTCGGGAACGGCTCGTAAGATTTGTAGTGTATTTTCCAGGAAAAATCAGCAACGCTTTTTTTTGGCCAATTTGGAGAAGGTGTGATTACTCGGGAACGGCTCGTAGGATTTTTAGTGTATTTTTCAGGAAAAAATCAGCAACGCTTTTTTTTTGGCCAATTTGGAGCAGGTGTGATAACTCGGGAACGGCTCGTAGGATTTTTAGTGTATTTTCCAGGAAAAATCAGCAACGCTTTTTTTTGCTAATTTGGAGAAGATGGGATTACTTGGGAACGGCTCGTAGGTTTTTTAGAGTATTTTCAAGGAAAAATCAGCAACGCTTTTTTTTGGCCAATTTGGAGAAGATGGGATTACTCGGGAACGGCTCGTAGGATTTTTAGTGTAATTTCCAGGAAAAATCAGCAACGCTTTTTTTTGGCCAATTCGGAGAAGATGGGATTACTCGGGAACGGCTCGTAGGTTTTTTAGTGTATTTTCAAGGAAAAATCAGCAACGCTTTTTTTTGGCCAATTTGGAGAAGATGGGATTACTCGGAAACGCCTCGTAGGATTTTTAGTGTATTTTCCAGAAAAAATCAGCAACGCTTTTTTTGGCCAATTTGGAGAAGGTGTGATTACTCGGGAACGGCTCGTAGGATTTTTAGTGTATTTTCCAGGAAAAATCAGCAACGCTTTTTTTTGGCCAATTCGGAGAAGATGGGATTACTCGGGAACGGCTCGTAAGATTTGTAGTGTATTTTCCAGGAAAAATCAGCAACGCTTTTTTTTGGCCAATTTGGAGAAGTTGGGATTACTCGGGAACGGCTCGTAGGTTTTTTAGTGTATTTTCAAGGAAAAAACTGCAACGCTTTTTTTTGCTAATTTGGAGAAGATGGGATTACTCGGGAACGGCTCGTAGGTTTTGTAGTGTATTTTCAAGGAAAAATCAGCAACGCTTTTTTTTTGGCCAATTTGGAGAAGATGGGATTACTCGGGAACGGCTCGTAGGATTTTTAGTGTAATTTCCAGGAAAAATCAGCAACGCTTTTTTTTGGCCAATTCGGAGAAGATGGGATTACTCGGGAACGGCTCGTAAGATTTGTAGTGTATTTTCCAGGAAAAAACTGCAACGCTTTTTTTTGCTAATTTGGAGAAGATGGGATTACTCGGGAACGGCTCGTAGGTTTTTTAGTGTATTTTCAAGGAAAAATCAGCAACGCTTTTTTTTGGCCAATTTGGAGAAGATGGGATTACTCGGGAACGGCTCGTAGGATTTTCAGTGTAATTTCCAGGAAAAATCAGCAACGCTTTTTATTGGCCAATTCGGAGAAGATGGGATTACTCGGGAACGGGTCGTAAGATTTGTAGTGTATTTTCCAGGAAAAATCAGCAACGCTTTTTTTTGGCCAATTTGGAGAAGTTGGGATTACTCGGAAACGGCTCGTAGGTTTTTTAGTGTATTTTCAAGGAAAAATCAGCAACGCTTTTTTTTGGCCAATTTGGAGAAGATGGGATTACTCGGGAACGGCTCGTAGGATTTTTAGTGTATTTTCCAGGAAAAATCAGCAACGCTTTTTTTTGGCCAATTTGGAGAAGTTGGGATTACTCGGGAACGGCTCGTAGGATTTTTAGTGTATTTTCCAGGAAAAATCAGCAACGCTTTTTTTTGGCCAATTTGGAGAAGGTGTGATTACTCGGGAACGGCTCGTAAGATTTGTATTGTATTTTCCAGGAAAAATCAGCAACGCTTTTTTTTGGCCAATTTGGAGAAGGTGTGATTACTCGGGAACGGCTCTTAGGATTTTTAGTGTATTTTTCAGGAAAAATCAGCAACGCTTTTTTTTTTGGCCAATTTGGAGAAGGTGTGATAACTCGGGAACGGCTCGTAGGATTTTTAGTGTATTTTCCAGGAAAAATCAGCAACGCTTTTTTTGCTAATTTGGAGAAGATGGGATTACTCGGGAACGGCTCGTAGGTTTTTTAGTGTATTTTCAAGGAAAAATCAGCAACGCTTTTTTTTGGCCAATTTGGAGAAGATGGGATTACTCGGGAACGGCTCGTAGGATTTTTAGTGTAATTTCCAGGAAAAATCAGCAACGCTTTTTTTTGGCCAATTCGGAGAAGATGGGATTACTCGGGAACGGCTCGTAGGTTTTTTAGTGTATTTTCTAGGAAAAATCAGCAACGCTTTTTTTTGGCCAATTTGGAGAAGATGGGATTACTCGGAAACGGCTCGTAGGATTTTTAGTGTATTTTCCAGAAAAAATCAGCAACGCTTTTTTTGGCCAATTTGGACAAGGTGTGATTACTCGGGAACGGCTCGTAGGATTTTTAGTGTATTTTCCAGGAAAAATCAGCAACGCTTTTTTTTGGCCAATTTGGAGAAGTTGGGATTACTCGGGAACGGCTCGTAGGATTTTTTGTGTATTTTCCAGGAAAAATCTGCAACGCTTTTTTTTTGGCCAATTTGGAGAAGGTGTGATTACTCGGGAACGGCTCGTAGGATTTTTAGTGTATTTTCCAGGAAAAATCAGCAACGCTTTTTTTTGGCCAATTCGGAGAAGATGGGATTACTCGCGAACGGCTCGTAGGATTTTTAGTGTATTTTCCAGGAAAAATCAGCAACGCTTTTTTTTGGCCAATTTGGAGAAGATGGGATTACTCGGGAACGGCTCGTAAAATTTTTAGTGGATTTTCCAGAAAAAATCAGCAACGCTTTTTTTTGGCCAATTTGGAGAAGGTGTTTTTACTCGGGAACGGCTCGTAAGATTTTTAGTGTATTTTCCAGGAAAAATCAGCAACGCTTTTTTTTTTTGCTAATTTGGAGAAGATGGGATTACTCGGGAACGGCTCGTAGGTTTTTTAGTGTATTTTCAAGGAAAAATCAGCAACGCTTTTTTTTGGCTAATATGGAGAAGATGGGATTACTCGGGAACGGCTCGTAGGATTTTTAGTGTATTTTCCAGGAAAAATCAGCAACGCTTTTTTTTGGCCAATTCGGAGAAGATGGGATTTCTCGGGAACGGCTCGTAGGATTTTTAGTGTATTTTCCAGGAAAAATCAACAACACTTTTTTTTGGCCAATTTGGAGAAGATGGGATTACTCGGGAACGGCTCGTTAGATTTTTAGTGTATTTTCCAGGAAAAATCAGCAACGCTTTTTTTTTTGGCCAATTTGGAGAAGGTATGATTACTCGGGAACAGCTCGTAGGATTTTAAGTGTATTTTTCAGGAAAAATCAGCAACGTTTTTTTTTGGCCAATTCGGAGAAGATGGGATTACTCGGCAACGGCTCGTAGGATTTTTAGTGTATTTTTCAGGAAAAATCAGCAACGTTTTTTTTTTGGCCAATTCGGAGAAGATGGGATTAGTCGGCAACGGCTCGTAGGATTTTTAGTGTATTTTTCAGGAAAAATCAGCAACGTTTTTTTTTGGCCAATTTGGAGAAGATGGGATTACTCGGGAACGGCTCGTAAGATTTTTAGTGTATTTTCCAGGAAAAATCAGCAACGCTTTTTTTTGGCCAATTTGGAGAAGGTGTGATTACTCGGGAACGGCTCGTAGGATTTTTAGTGTATTTTCCAGGAAAAATCAGCAACGCTTTTTTTTGGCAAATTTGGAGAAGGTGTGATTACTCGGGAACGGCTCGTAGGATTTTTAGTGTATTTTCCAGGAAAAATCAGCAACGCTTTTTTTTGGCCAATTTGGAGAAGGTGTGATTACTCGGGAACGGCTCGTAAGATTTGTAGTGTATTTTCCAGGAAAAATCAGCAACGCTTTTTTTTGGCCAATTTGGAGAAGGTGTGATTACTCGGGAACGGCTCGTAGGATTTTTAGTATATTTTTCAGGAAAAATCAGCAACGCTTTTTTTTTGGCCAATTTGGAGAAGGTGTGATAACTCGGGAACGGCTCGTAGGATTTTTAGTGTATTTTCCAGGAAAAATCAGCAACGCTTTTTTTTGGCCAATTTGGAGAGGATGGGATTACTCGGGAACGGCTCGTAGGATTTTTAGTGTATTTTCCAGGAAAAATCAGCAACGCTTTTTTTTTGCTAATTTGGAGAAGATGGGATTACTCGGGAACGGCTCGCAGGATTTTTAGCACGATTCGCTCTAAATGTTCTTTGAGGTCTATATTTTAAAATATATGGGGTCTGTATGCGTGCGAAAGCCTGTATTTTCCAGGAAAAATCAGCAACGCTTTTTTTTGCTAATTTGGAGAAGATGGGATTACTCGGGAACGGCTCGTAGGATTTTTAGCACGATTCGCTCTAAATGTTCTTTGAGGTCTATATTTTAAAATGTACGGGGTCTGTATGCGTGCGAAAGCCTGTATTTTCCAGGAAAAATCAGCAACGCTTTTTTTTTGGCCAATTTGGAGAAGGTGTGATTACTCGGGAACGGCTCGTAGGATTTTTAGTGTATTTTCCAGGAAAAATCAGCAACGCTTTTTTTTTGGCCAATTCGGAGAAGATGGGATTACTCGGGAACGGCTCGTAGGATTTTTAGTGTATTTTCCAGGAAAAATCAGCAACGCTTTTTTTGGCCAATTTGGAGAAGATGGGATTACTCGGGAACGGCTCGTAGGTTTTTAAGTGTATTTTCCAGGAAAAATAAGCAACGCTTTTTTTTTGGCCAATTTGGAGAAGATGCGATTACTCGAGAACGGCTCGTAGGATTTTTAGTGTATTTTCCAGGAAAAATCAGCAACGCTTTTTTTTGGCCAATTTGGAGAAGGTGTGATTACTCGGGAACGGCTCGTAGGATTTTTAGTGTATTTTCCAGGGAAAATCAGCAACGCTTTTTTTTGGCCAATTCGGAGAAGATGGGATTACTCGGGAACGGCTCGTAGGATTTTTAGTGTATTTTCCAGGAAAAATCAGCAACGCTTTTTTTGGCCAATTTGGAGAAGATGGGATTACTCGGGAACGGCTCGTAGGATTTTTAGTGTATTTTCCAGGAAAAATCAGCAACGCTTTTTTAGGCCAATTTGGAGAAGATGGGATTACTCGGGAACGGCTCGAAGGATTTTTAGTGTATTTTCCAGGAAAAATAAGCAACGCTTTTTTTTGGCCAATTCGGAGAAGATGGGATTACTCGGGAACGGCTCGTAGGTTTTTTAGTGTATTTTCCAGGAAAAATAAGCAACGCTTTTTTTTTGGCCAATTTGGAGAAGATGCGATTACTCGAGAACGGCTCGTAGGATTTTTAGTGTATTTTCAAGGAAAAATCAGCAACGCTTTTTTTTGGCCAATTTGGAGAAGATGGGATTACTCGGGAACGGCTCGTAGGATTTTTAGCACGATTCGCTCTAAATGTTCTTTGAGGTCTATATTTTAAAATGTACGGGGTCTGTATGCGTGCGAAAGCCTGTATTTTCCAGGAAAAATCAGCAACGCTTTTTTTTTGCTAATTTGGAGAAGATGGGATTACTCGGGAACGGCTCGTAGGTTTTTTAGTGTATTTTCCAGGAAAAATCAGCAACGCTTTTTTTTGGCCAATTTGGAGAAGGTGTGATTACTCGGGAACGGCTCGTAGGATTTTTAGTGTATTTTCCAGGAAAAATGTGCAATGCTTTTTTTTTGCCAATTTGGAGAAGATGGGCTTACTCGGGAACGGCTCGTAGGATTTTTAGTGTATTTTCCAGGAAAAATCAGCAACGCTTTTTTTTGGCCAGATGGGATTACTCGGGAACGGCTCGTAGGATTTTTAGTGTATTTTCCAGGAAAAATAAGCAACGTTTTTTTTTGGCCAATTTGGAGAAGATGCGATTACTCGAGAACGGCTCGTAGGATTTTTAGTGTATTTTCCAGGAAAAATCAGCAACGCTTTTTTTTGGCCAATTTGGAGAAGGTGTGATTACTCGGGAACGGCTCGTAGGATTTTTAGTGTATTTTCCAAGAAAAATCAGCAACGCTTTTTTTTGGCCAATTCGGAGAAGATGGGATTACTCGGGAACGGCTCGTAGGATTTTTAGTGTATTTTCCAGGAAAAATCAGCAACGCTTTTTTTTGGCCAATTTGGAGAAGATGGGATTACTCGGGAACGGCTCAAAGGATTTTTAGTGTATTTTCCAGGAAAAATCAGCAACGCTTTTTTTGGCCAATTCGGAGAAGATGGGATTACTCGGGAACGGCTCGTAGGATTTTTAGTGTATTTTACAGGAAAAATGTGCAACGCTTTTTTTTGGCCAATTTGGAGAAGGTGTGATTACTCGGGAACGGCTCGTAGGATTTTTAGTGTATTTTCCAGGAAAAATCAGCAACGCTTTTTTTTGGCCAATTTGGAGAAGATGGGATTACTCGGGAACGGCTCGTAGGATTTTTAGCACGATTCGCTCTAAATGTTCTTTGAGGTCTATATTATAAAATGTACAAAGTCTGTATGCGTGCGAAAGCCTGTATTTTCCAGGAAAAATCAGCAACGCTTTTTTTTGGCCAATTTGGAGAAGATGGGATTACTCGGGAACGGCTCGAAGGATTTTTAGTGTATTTTCCAGGAAAAATCAGCAACGCTTTTTTTTGGCCAATTCGGAGAAGATGGGATTACTCGGAAACGGCTCGTAGGTTTTTTAGTGTATTTTCCAGGAAAAATAAGCAACGCTTTTTTTTTGGCCAAGTCGGAGAAGATGGGATTACTCGGGAACGGCTCGTAGGATTTTTAGTGTATTTTCCAGGAAAAATCAGCAACGCTTTTTTTGGCCAATTTGGAGAAGATGGGATTACTCGGGAACGGCTCGTAGGATTTTTAGCACGATTCGCTCTAAATGTTCTTTGAGGTCTATATTATAAAATGTACAAAGTCTGTATGCGTGCGAAAGCCTGTATTTTCCAGAAAAAATCAGCAACGCTTTTTTTTGGCCAATTTGGAGAAGATGGGATTACTCGGGAACGGCTCGTAGGATTTTTAGTACGATTCGCTCTAAATGTTCTTTGAGGTCTATATTTTAAAATGTACGGGGTCTGTATGCGTGCGAAAGCCTGTATTTTCCAGGAAAAATCAGCAACGCTTTTTTTGGCCAATTTGGAGAAGGTGTGACTACGGGAACGGCTCGTAGAATTTTTAGTGTATTTTCCAGGAAAAATCAGCAACGCTTTTTATTGGCCAATTTGGAGAAGGTGTGATTATTCGGGAACGGCTCGTAGGATTTTTAGTGTATTTTCCAGGAAAAATCAGCAACGCTTTTTTTTTGCTAATTTGGAGAAGATGTGATTACTCGGGAACGGCTCGTAGGATTTTTAGTGTATTTTCCAGGAAAAATCAGCAACACTTTTTTTTGGCCAATTTGGAGAAGGTGTGATTACTCGGGAACGGCTCGTAGGATTTTTAGTGTATTTTCCAGGAAAAATCAGCAACCCTTTTTTTTGGCCAATTTGGAGAAGATGGGATTACTCGGGAACGGCTCGTATGATTTTTAGTGTATTTTCCAGGAAAAATCAGCAACGCTTTTTTTGGCCAATTTGGAGAAGGTGTGATTACTCGGGAACGGCTCGTAGGATTTTTAGTGTATTTTCCAGGAAAAATCAGCAACGCTTTTTTTTGGCCAATTCGGAGAAGATGGGATTACTCGGGAACGGCTCGTAGAATTTTTAGTGTATTTTCCAGGAAAAATCAGCAACGCTTTTTTTTGGCCAATTTGGAGAAGATGGGATTACTCGGGAACGGCTCGAAGGATTTTTAATGTATTTTCCAGGAAAAATCAGCAACGCTTTTTTTTGGCCAATTCAGAGAAGATGGGATTACTCGGGAACGGCTCGAAGGATTTTTAGTGTATTTTCCAGGAAAAATAAGCAACGCTTTTTTTTGGCCAATTCGGAGAAGATGGGATTACTCGGGAGCGGCTCGTAGGTTTTTTAGTGTATTTTCCAGGAAAAATAAGCAACACTTTTTTTTGGCCAATTCGGAGAAGATGGGATTACTCGGGAACGGCTCGTAGGTTTTTTAGTGTATTTTCCAGGAAAAATAAGCAACGCTTTTTGTTTGGCCAATTTGGAGAAGATGCGATTACTCGAGAACGGCTCGTAGGATTTTTGGTGTATTTTCCAGGAAAAATCAGCAACGCTTTTTTTGGCCAATTTGGAGAAGGTGTGATTACTCGGGAACGGCTCGTAGGATTTTTAGTGTATTTTCCAGGAAAAATCAGCAACGCTTTTTTTTGGCCAATTCGGAGAAGATGGGATTACTCGGGAACGGCTCGTAGGATTTTTAGTGTATTTTCCAGGAAAAATCAGCAACGCTTTTTTTTGGCCAATTTGGAGAAGATGGGATTACTCGGGAACGGCTAGAAGGATTTTTAGTGTATTTTCCAGGAAAAACCAGCAACGCTTTTTTTGGCCAATTCGGAGAAGATGGGATTACTCGGGAACGGCTCGTAGGATTTTTAGTGTATTTTCCAGGAAAAATGTGCAACGCTTTTTTTTGGCCAATTTGGAGAAGGTGTGATTACTCGGGAACGGCTCGTAGGATTTTTAGTGTATTTTCCAGGAAAAATCAGCAACGCTTTTTTTTGGCCAATTTGGAGAAGATGGGATTACTTGGGAACGGCTCGTAAGATTTTTAGTGTATTTTCCAGGAAAAATCAGCAACGCTTTTTTTTGGCCAATTTGGAGAGGATGGGATTACTCGGGAACGGCTCGTAGGATTTTTGATGTATTTTCCAGGAAAAATCAGCAACGCTTTTTTTTTGCTAATTTGGAGAAGATGGGATTACTCGGGAACGGCTCGTAGGATTTTTAGCACGATTCGCTCTAAATGTTCTTTGAGGTCTATATTTTAAAATGTACGGGGGTCTGTATGCGTGCGAAAGCCTGTATTTTCCAGGAAAAATCAGCAACGCTTTTTTTTTTGCTAATTTGGAGAAGATGGGATAACTCGGGAACGGGTCGTAGGTTTTTTAGTGTATTTTCCAGGAAAAATCAGCAACGCTTTTTTTTGGCCAATTTGGAGAAGGTGTGATTACTCCGGAACGGCTCGTAGAATTTTTAGTGTATTTTCCAGGAAAAATCAGCAACGCTTTTTTTTGGCCAATTTGGAGAAGGTGTGATTACTCGGGAACGGCTCGTAGGATTTTTAGTGTATTTTCCAGGAAAAATCAGCAACGCTTTTTTTTTTGCTAATTTGGAGACGATGGGATTACTCGGGAACGGCTCGTAGGATTTTTAGTGTATTTTCCAGGAATAATCAGCAACGCTTTTTTTTGGCCAATTTGGAGAAGGTGTGATTACTCGGGAACGGCTCGTAGGATTTTAAGTGTATTTTCCAGGAAAAATCAGCAACGCTTTTTTTTTGGCCAATTTGGAGAAGATGGGATTACTCGGGAACGGCTCGTAGGATTTTTAGTGTATTTTCCAGGAAAAATCAGCAACGCTTTTTTTTGGCCAATTTGGAGAAGGTGTGATTACTCGGGAACGGCTCGTAGGATTTTTAGTGTATTTTCCAGAAAAAATTAGCAACGCTTTTATTTGGCCAATTTGGAGAAGATGGGATTACTCGGGAACGGCTCGTAGGATTTTTAGTGTATTTTCCAGGAAAAATCAGCAACGCTTTTGTTTGGCCAATTTGGAGAAGATGGGATTACTCGGGAACGGCTCGTAGGATTTTTAGTGTATTTTCCAGAAAAAATTAGCAACGCTTTTATTTGGCCAATTTGGAGAAGATGGGATTACTCGGGAACGGCTCGTAGGATTTTTAGTGTATTTTCCAGGAAAAATCAGCAACGCTTTTGTTTGGCCAATTTGGAGAAGATGGGATTACTCGGGAACGGCTCGTAGGATTTTTAGTGTATTTTCCAGGAAAAATCAGCAACGCTTTTTTTTGGCCAATTTGGAGAAGGTGTGATTACTCGGGAACGGCTCGTAGGATTTTTAGTGTATTTTCCAGAAAAAATTAGCAACGCTTTTATTTGGCCAATTTGGAGAAGGTGTGATTACTCGGGAACGGCTCGTAGGATTTTTAGTGTATTTTCCAGGAAAAATCAGCAACGCTTTTTTTTTGGCCAATTTGGAGAAGATGGGATTACTCGGGAACGGCTCGTAGGATTTTTAGTGTATTTTCCAGAAAAAATTAGCAACGCTTTTATTTGGCCAATTTGGAGAAGATGGGATTACTCGGGAACGGCTCGTAGGATTTTTAGTGTATTTTCCAGGAAAAATCAGCAACGCTTTTGTTTGGCCAATTTGGAGAAGGTGTGATTACTCGGGAACGGCTCGTAGGATTTTTAGTGTATTTTCCAGGAAAAATCAGCAACGCTTTTTTTTTGGCCAATTTGGAGAAGATGGGATTACTCGGGAACGGCTCGTAGGATTTTTAGTGTATTTTCCAGGAAAAATCAGCAACGCTTTTTTTTGGCCAATTTGGAGAAGGTGTGATTACTCGGGAACGGCTCGTAGGATTTTTAGTGTATTTTCCAGGAAAAATCAGCAACGCTTTTTTTTGGCCAATTTGGAGAAGATGGGATTACTCGGGAGCGGCTCGTAGGTTTTTTAGTGTATTTTCCAGGAAAAATAAGCAACACTTTTTTTTGGCCAATTCGGAGAAGATGGGATTACTCGGGAACGGCTCGTAGGTTTTTTAGTGTATTTTCCAGGAAAAATAAGCAACGCTTTTTTTTTGGCCAATTTGGAGAAGATGCGATTACTCGAGAACGGCTCGTAGGATTTTTGGTGTATTTTCCAGGAAAAATCAGCAACGCTTTTTTTGGCCAATTTGGAGAAGGTGTGATTACTCGGGAACGGCTCGTAGGATTTTTAGTGTATTTTCCAGGAAAAATCAGCAACGCTTTTTTTTGGCCAATTCGGAGAAGATGGGATTACTCGGGAACGGCTCGTAGGATTTTTAGTGTATTTTCCAGGAAAAATCAGCAACGCTTTTTTTTGGCCAATTTGGAGAAGATTGGATTACTCGGGAACGGCTAGAAGGATTTTTAGTGTATTTTCCAGGAAAAATCAGCAACGCTTTTTTTGGCCAATTCGGAGAAGATGGGATTACTCGGGAACGGCTCGTAGGATTTTTAGTGTATTTTCCAGGAAAAATGTGCAACGCTTTTTTTTGGCCAATTTGGAGAAGATTGGATTACTCGGGAACGGCTCGTAGGATTTTTAGTGTATTTTCCAGGAAAAATCAGCAACGCTTTTTTTTGGCCAATTTGGAGAAGATGGGATTATTCGGGAACGGCTCGTAGGATTTTTAGTGTATTTTCCAGGAAAAATTAGCAACGCTTTTTTTTGGCCAATTTGGAAAAGATGGGATTACTCGGGAACGGCTAGTAGGTTTTTTAGTGTATTTTCCAGGAAAAATAAGCAACGCTTTTTTTTTGCCAATTTGGAGAAGATGGGATTACTCGGGAACGGCTCGTAGGATTTTTAGTGTATTTTCCAGGAAAAATCAGCAACGCTTTTTTTTGGCCAATTTGGAGAAGATGTGATTACTCGGGCACGGCTCGTAGGATTTTTAGTGTATTTTCCAGGAAAAATGTGCAACGCTTTTTTTGCCAATTTGGAGAAGATGGGATTACTCGGGAACGGCTCGTAGTATTTTTAGTGTATTTTCCAGGAAAAATCAGCAACGCTTTTTTTTTTGGCCAATTTGGAGAAGATGTGAATACTCGGGAACGGCTCGTAGGATTTTTAGCACGATTCGCTCTAAATGTTCTTTGAGGTATATATTTTAAAATCAGCAACGCTTTTTTTTTGCTAATTTGGAGAAGGTGGGATTACTCGGGAACGGCTCGTAGAATTTTTAGTGTATTTTCCAGGAAAAATGTGCAACGCTTTTTTTTGCCAATTTGGAGAAGGTGTGATTACTCGGGAACGGCTCGTAGGATTTTTAGTGTATTTTCTAGGAAAAATCAGCAACGCTTTTTTTTGGCCAATTTGGAGAAGGTGGTATTACTCGGGAACGGCTCGTAGGATTTTTAGTGTATTTTCCAGGAAAAATCAGCAACACTTTTTTTTGGCCAATTTGGAGAAGGTGTCATTACTCGGGAACGGCTCGTAGGATTTTTAGTGTATTTTCCAGGAAAAATCAGCAACGCTTTTTTTTTGGCCAATTTGGAGAAGGTGTGATTACTCGGGAACGGCTCGTAGGATTTTTAGTGTATTTTCCAGGAAAAATTAGCAACACTTTTTTTTGGCCAATTTGGAGAAGATGGGATTACTCGGGAACGGCTCGTAGGATTTTTAGTGTATTTTCCAGGAAAAATTAGCAACGCTTTTTTTTTGCCAATTTGGAGAAGATGGGATTACTCGGGAACGGCTCGTAGGATTTTTACTGTATTTTCCAGGAAAAATTAGCAACGTTTTTTTTTTGGCCAATTTGGAGAAGGTGTGATTACTCGGGAACGGCTCGTAGGATTTTTAGTGTATTTTCCAGGAAAAATCAGCAACGCTTTTTTTTGGCCAATTTGGAGAAGATGGGATTACTCGGGAACGGCTCGTAGGATTTTTAGTGTATTTTCCAGAAAAATCAGCAACGCTTTTTTTTGGCCAATTTGGAGAAGGTGGGATTACTCGGGAACGGCTCGTAGGATTTTTAGCACGATTCGCTCTTAATGTTCTTTGAGGTCTATATTTTAAAATGTGCAACGCTTTTTTTTGGCCAATTTGGAGAAGGTGGGATTACTTGGGAACGGCTCGTAGGTTTTTTAGTGTATTTTCAAGGAAAAATCAGCAACGCTTTTTTTTGGCCAATTTGGAGAAGATGGGATTACTCGGGAACGGCTCGTAGGACTTTTAGTGTATTTTCCAGGAAAAATCAGCAACGCTTTTTTTTTGCTAATTTGGAGAAGATGGGATTACTCGGGAACGGCTCGTAGGATTTTTAGTGTATTTTCCAGGAAAAATCAGCAACGCTTTTTTTTTGCCAATTTGGAGAAGGTGGGATTACTCGGGAACGGCTCGTAGGATTTTTAGCACGATTCGCTCTAAATGTTCTTTGAGGTCTATATTTTAAAATGTACGGGGTCTGTATGCGTGCGAAAGCCTGTATTTTCCAGGAAAAATCAGCAACGCTTTTTTTGGCCAATTTGGAGAAGGTGTGATTACTCGGGAACGGCTCGTAGAATTTTTAGTGTATTTTCCAGGAAAAATCAGCAACGCTTTTTTTTGGCCAATTTGGAGAAGATGTGATTACTCGGGCACGGCTCGTAGGATTTTTAGTGTATTTTCCAGGAAAAATGTGCAACGCTTTTTTTGCCAATTTGGAGAAGATGGGATTACTCGGGAACGGCTCGTAGTATTTTTAGTGTATTTTCCAGGAAAAATCAGCAACGCTTTTTTTTTTGGCCAATTTGGAGAAGATGTGAATACTCGGGAACGGCTCGTAGGATTTTTAGCACGATTCGCTCTAAATGTTCTTTGAGCTATATATTTTAAAATCAGCAACGCTTTTTTTTTGCTAATTTGGAGAAGGTGGGATTACTCGGGAACGGCTCGTAGAATTTTTAGTGTATTTTCCAGGAAAAATGTGCAACGCTTTTTTTTGCCAATTTGGAGAAGGTGTGATTACTCGGGAACGGCTCGTAGGATTTTTAGTGTATTTTCTAGGAAAAATCAGCAACGCTTTTTTTTGGCCAATTTGGAGAAGGTGGTATTACTCGGGAACGGCTCGTAGGATTTTTAGTGTATTTTCCAGGAAAAATCAGCAACACTTTTTTTTGGCCAATTTGGAGAAGGTGTCATTACTCGGGAACGGCTCGTAGGATTTTTAGTGTATTTTCCAGGAAAAATCAGCAACGCTTTTTTTTTGGCCAATTTGGAGAAGGTGTGATTACTCGGGAACGGCTCGTAGGATTTTTAGTGTATTTTCCAGGAAAAATTAGCAACACTTTTTTTTGGCCAATTTGGAGAAGATGGGATTACTCGGGAACGGCTCGTAGGATTTTTAGTGTATTTTCCAGGAAAAATTAGCAACGCTTTTTTTTTGCCAATTTGGAGAAGATGGGATTACTCGGGAACGGCTCGTAGGATTTTTACTGTATTTTCCAGGAAAAATTAGCAACGTTTTTTTTTTGGCCAATTTGGAGAAGGTGTGATTACTCGGGAACGGCTCGTAGGATTTTTAGTGTATTTTCCAGGAAAAATCAGCAACGCTTTTTTTTGGCCAATTTGGAGAAGATGGGATTACTCGGGAACGGCTCGTAGGATTTTTAGTGTATTTTCCAGAAAAATCAGCAACGCTTTTTTTTGGCCAATTTGGAGAAGGTGGGATTACTCGGGAACGGCTCGTAGGATTTTTAGCACGATTCGCTCTTAATGTTCTTTGAGGTCTATATTTTAAAATGTGCAACGCTTTTTTTTGGCCAATTTGGAGAAGGTGGGATTACTTGGGAACGGCTCGTAGGTTTTTTAGTGTATTTTCAAGGAAAAATCAGCAACGCTTTTTTTTGGCCAATTTGGAGAAGATGGGATTACTCGGGAACGGCTCGTAGGACTTTTAGTGTATTTTCCAGGAAAAATCAGCAACGCTTTTTTTTTGCTAATTTGGAGAAGATGGGATTACTCGGGAACGGCTCGTAGGATTTTTAGTGTATTTTCCAGGAAAAATCAGCAACGCTTTTTTTTTGCCAATTTGGAGAAGGTGGGATTACTCGGGAACGGCTCGTAGGATTTTTAGCACGATTCGCTCTAAATGTTCTTTGAGGTCTATATTTTAAAATGTACGGGGTCTGTATGCGTGCGAAAGCCTGTATTTTCCAGGAAAAATCAGCAACGCTTTTTTTGGCCAATTTGGAGAAGGTGTGATTACTCGGGAACGGCTCGTAGAATTTTTAGTGTATTTTCCAGGAAAAATCAGCAACGCTTTTTTTTGGCCAATTTGAAGAAGGTGTGATTACTCGGGAACGGCTCGTAGGATTTTTAGTGTATTTTCCAGGAAAAATCAGCAACGCTTTTTTTTGGCCAATTTGGAGAAGGTGTGATTACTCGGGAACGGCTCGTAGGATTTTTAGTGTATTTTCCAGGAAAAATCAGCAACGCTTTTTTTTTGGCCAATTTGGAGAAGATGGGATTACTCGGGAACGGCTCGTAGGATTTTTAGTGTATTTTCCAGGAAAAATCAGCAACGCTTTTTTTTGGCCAATTTGGAGAAGGTGTGATTACTCGGGAACGGCTCGTAGGATTTTTAGTGTATTTTCCAGAAAAAATTAGCAAAGCTTTTATTTGGCCAATTTGGAGAAGATGGGATTACTCGGAAACGGCTCGTAGGATTTTTAGTGTATTTTCCAGGAAAAATCAGCAACGCTTTTTTTTTGCCAATTTGGAGAAGGTGTGATTACTCGGGAACGGCTCGTAGGATTTTTAGTGTATTTTCCAGGAAAAATTAGCAACGCTTTTTTTGGCCAATTTGGAGAAGATTGGATTACTCGGGAACGGCTCGTAGGATTTTTAGTGTATTTTCCAGGAAAAATTAGCAACGCTTTTTTTTTGGCCAATTTGGAGAAGGTGTGATTACTCGGGAACGGCTCGTAGGATTTTTAGTGTATTTTCCAGGAAAAATCAGCAACGCTTTTTTTTTCGCCAATTTAGAGAAGATGGGATTACTCGGGAACGGCTCGTAGGATTTTTAGTGTATTTTCCAGGAAAAATCAGCAACGCTTTTTTGGCCAATTTGGAGAAGGTGTGATTACTCGGGAACGGCTCGTAGGATTTTTAGTGTATTTTCCAGGAAAAATCAGCAACGCTTTTTTTGGCCAATTTGGAGAAGATAGAATTACTCGGGAACGGCTCTTAGGATTTTTAGTGTAATTTTCAGAAAAAATCAGCAACGCTTTTTTTTGGCCAATTTGGAGAAGATGGGATTACTCGGGAACGGCTCGTAGGATTTTTAGTGTATTTTCCAGGAAAAATCAGCAACGCTTTTTTTGGCCAATATGGAGAAGGTGTGATAACTCGGGAACGGCTCGTAGGATTTTTAGTGTATTTTCCAGGAAAAATCAGCAACGCTTTTTTTGGCCAATTTGGAGAAGATAGAATTACTCGGGAACGGCTCGAAGGATTTTTAGTGTATTTTCCAGGAAAAATGTGCAACGCTTTTTTTTTTGGCCAATTTGGAGAAGGTGTGATTACTCGGGAACGGCTCGTAGGATTTTTAGTGTACTTTCCAGGAAAAATCAGCAACGCTTTTTTTTGGCCAATTTGCAGAAGGTGTGATTACTCGGGCACGGCTCGTAGGATTTTTAGTGTATTTTCCAGGAAAAATCAGCAACGCTTTTTTTTGGCCAATTTGGAGAAGGTGTGATTACTCGGAAACGGCTCGTAGGATTTTTAGTGTATTTTCCAGGAAAAATGTGCAACGCTTTTTTTTGGCCAATTTGGAGAAGATGGGATTACTCGGGAACGGCTCGTAGATTTTTTAGTGTATTTTCCAGGAAAAATCAGCAACGCTTTTTTTTGGCCAATTTGGAGAAGATGGGATTACTCGGGAACGGCTCGTAGGATTTTTAGTGGTTTTTCCAGGAAAAATCAGCAACGCTTTTTTTGGCCAATTTGGAGAAGATGGGATTACTCGGAAACGGCTCGTAGGATTTTTAGTGTATTTTCCAGGAAAAATGTGCAACGGGTTTTTTTGGCCAATTTGGAGAAGATTGGATTACTCGGGAACGGCTCGTAGATTTTTTAGTGTATTTTCCAGGAAAAATCAGCAACGCTTTTTTTTGGCCAATTTGGAGAAGATGGGATTACTCGGGAACGGCTCGTAGGATTTTTAGTGTATTTTCCAGGAAAAATCAGCAACGCTTTTTTTTGGCCAATTTGGAGAAGATGGGATTATTCGGGAACGGCTCGTAGGATTTTTAGTGTATTTTCCAGGAAAAATCAGCAACGCTTTTTTTTGGCCAATTTGGAGAAGATGAGATTACTCGGGAACGGCTCGTAGGATTTTTAGTGTATTTTCCAGGAAAAATGTGCAACGCTTTTTTTTTGCCAATTTGGAGAAGATGGGATTACTCGGGAACGGCTCGTAGGATTTTTAGAGTATTTTCCAGGAAAAATCAGCATCGCTTTTTTTTGGCCAATTGGAGAAGATGTGATTACTCGGGAACGGCTCGTAGGATTTTTAGTGTATTTTGCAGGAAAAATTAGCAACGCTTTTTTTTTGGCCAATTTGGAGAAGATGGGATTACTCGGGAACGGCTCGTAGGTTTTTTAGTGTATTTTCCAGGAAAAATAAGCAACGCTTTTTTTTTGCCAATTTGGAGAAGATGGGATTACTCGGGAACGGCTCGTAGGATTTTTAGTGTATTTTCCAGGAAAAATCAGAAACGCTTTTTTTTGGCCAATTTGGAGAAGGTGTGATTACTCGGGAACGGCTCGTAGGATTTTTAGTGTATTTTGCAGGAAAAATTAGCAACGCTTTTTTTTTGGCCAATTTGGAGAAGATGGGATTACTCGGGAACGGCTCGTAGGTTTTTTAGTGTATTTTCCAGGAAAAATAAGCAACGCTTTTTTTTTGCCAATTTGGAGAAGATGGGATTACTCGGGAACGGCTCGTAGGATTTTTAGTGTATTTTCCAGGAAAAATCAGCAACGCTTTTTTTTGGCCAATTTGGAGAAGATGGGATTATTCGGGAACGGCTCGTAGGATTTTTAGTGTATTTTCCAGGAAAAATTAGCAACGCTTTTTTTTTGGCCAATTTGGAGAAGATGAGATTACTCGGGAACGGCTCGTAGGATTTTTAGTGTATTTTCCAGGAAAAATGTGCAACGCTTTTTTTTGCCAATTTGGAGAAGATGGGATTACTCGGGAACGGCTCGTAGGATTTTTAGTGTATTTTCCAGGAAAAATCAGCATCGCTTTTTTTTGGCCAATTTGGAGAAGATGTGATTACTCGGGAACGGCTCGTAGGATTTTTAGCACGATTCGCTCTAAAAGTTCTTTGAGGTACATATTTTAAAATCAGCAACGCTTTTTTTTTTGCTAATTTGGAGAAGGTGGTATTACTCGGGAACGGCTCGTAGGATTTTTAGTGTATTTTCCAGGAAAAATCAGCAACGCTTTTTTTTGGCCAATTTGGAGAAGGTGTCATTACTCGGGAACGGCTCGTAGGATTTTTAGTGTATTTTCCAGGAAAAATCAGCAACGCTTTTTTTTGGCCAATTTGGAGAAGGTGTCATTACTCGGGAACGGCTCGTAGGATTTTTAGTGTATTTTCCAGGAAAAATTAGCAACACTTTTTTTTGGCCAATTTGGAGAAGATGGGATTACTCGGAAACGGCTCGTAGGATTTTTAGTGTATTTTCCAGGAAAAATTAGCAACGCTTTTTTTTGGCCAATTTGGAGAAGATGTGATTACTCGGGAACGGCTCGTAGGATTTTTAGTGTATTTTCCAGGAAAAATTAGCAACGCTTTTTTTTGGCCAATTTGGAGAAGATGGGATTACTCGGGAACGGCTCGTAGGATTTTTAGTGCATTTTCCAGGAAAAATTAGCAACGTTTTTTTTGGCCAATTTCGAGAAGGTGTGATTACTCAAGAACGGCTCGTAGGATTTTTAGTGTATTTTCCAGAAAAAATCAGCAACGCTTTTTTTTGGCCAATTTGGAGAAGATGGGATTACTCGGGAACGGCTCGTAGGATTTTTAGTGTATTTTCCAGGAAAAATCAGCAACGCTTTTTTTTGGCCAATTTGGAGAAGGTGGGATTACTCGGGAACGGCTCGTAGGATTTTTAGCACGATTCGCTCTTAATTTTCTTTGAGGTCTATATTTTAAAATGTGCAACGCTTTTTTTTGGCCAATTTGGAGAAGGTGGAATTACTTGGGAACGGCTCGTAGGTTTTTTAGTGTATTTTCAAGGAAAAATCAGCAACGCTTTTTTTTGGCCAATTTGGAGGAGATGGGATTACTCGGGAACAGCTCGTAGGATTTTTAGTGTATTTTCCAGGAAAAATCAGCAACGCTTTTTTTTTTGCTAATTTGGAGAAGATGGGATTACTCGGAAACGGCTCGTAGGATTTTTAGTGTATTTTCCAGGAAAAATCAGCAACGCTTTTTTTTGGCCAATTTGGAGAAGGTGGGATTACTCGGGAACGGCTCATAGGATTTTTAGCACGATTCGCTCTTAATGTTCTTTGAGGTCTATATTTTAAAATGTGCAACGCTTTTTTTTTGGCTAATTTGGAGAAGATGGGATTACTCGGGAACGGCTCGTAGGTTTTTTAGTGTATTTTCAAGGAAAAATCAGCAACGCTTTTTTTTGGCCAATTTGGAGGAGATGGGATTACTCGGGAACGGCTCGTAGGATTTTTAGTGTATTTTCCAGGAAAAATCAGCAACGCTTTTTTTTGCTAATTTGGAGAAGATGGGATTACTTGGGAACGGCTCGTAGGATTTTTAGTGTATTTTCCAGGAAAAATCAGCAACGCTTTTTTTTGGCCAATTTGGAGAAGATGGGATTACTCGGGAACGGCTCGTAGGATTTTTAGTGTATTTTCCAGGAAAAATCTGCAACGCTTTTTTTTTGGCCAATTTGGAGAAGATGTGATTACTCGGGAACGGCTCGTAGGATTTTTAGCACGATTCGCTCTAAATGTTCTTTGAGGTATATATTTTAAAATGTGCAACGCTTTTTTTTTGGCTAATTTGGAGAAGATGGGATTACTCGGGAACGGCTCGTAGGATTTTTAGTGTATTTTCCAGGAAAAATCAGCAACGCTTTTTTTTGGCCAATTTGGAGAAGGTGTGATTACTCGGGAACGGCTCGTAGGATTTTTAGTGTATTTTCCAGAAAAAATTAGCAACGCTTTTATTTGGCCAATTTGGAGAAGATGGGATTACTCGGAAACGGCTCGTAGGATTTTTAGTGTATTTTCCAGGAAAAATCAGCAACGCTTTTTTTTTGCCAATTTGGAGAAGGTGTGATTACTCGGGAACGGCTCGTAGGATTTTTAGTGTATTTTCCAGGAAAAATTAGCAACGCTTTTTTTTGGCCAATTTGGAGAAGATTGGATTACTCGGGAACGGCTCGTAGGATTTTTAGTGTATTTTCCAGGAAAAATTAGCAACGCTTTTTTTTGGCCAATTTGGAGAAGGTGTGATTACTCGGGAACGGCTCGTAGGATTTTTAGTGTATTTTCCAGGAAAAATCAGCAACGCTTTTTTTTTCGCCAATTTGGAGAAGATGGGATTACTCGGGAACGGCTCGTAGGATTTTTAGTGTATTTTCCAGGAAAAATCAGCAACGCTTTTTTTTGGCCAATTTGGAGAAGATGGGATTACTCGGGAACGGCTCGTAGGATTTTTAGTGTATTTTCCAGGAAAAATCAGCAACGCTTTTTTTTGGCCAATTTGGAGAAGGTGGGATTACTCGGGAACGGCTCGTAGGATTTTTAGCACGATTCGCTCTTAATTTTCTTTGAGGTCTATATTTTAAAATGTGCAACGCTTTTTTTTGGCCAATTTGGAGAAGGTGGGATTACTTGGGAACGGCTCGTAGGTTTTTTAGTGTATTTTCAAGGAAAAATCAGCAACGCTTTTTTTGGCCAATTTGGAGGAGATGGGATTACTCGGGAACGGCTCGTAGGATTTTTAGTGTATTTTCCAGGAAAAATCAGCAACGCTTTTTTTTTTTGCTAATATGGAGAAGATGGGATTACTCGGAAACGGCTCGTAGGATTTTTAGTGTATTTTCCAGGAAAAATCAGCAACGCTTTTTTTTGGCCAATTTGGAGAAGGTGGGATTACTCGGGAACGGCTCGTAGGATTTTTAGCACGATTCGCTCTTAATGTTCTTTGAGGTCTATATTTTAAAATGTGCAACGCTTTTTTTTTGGCTAATTTGGAGAAGATGGGATTACTCGGGAACGGCTCGTAGGTTTTTTAGTGTATTTTCAAGGAAAAATCAGCAACGCTTTTTTTTGGCCAATTTGGAGGAGATGGGATTACTCGGGAACGGCTCGTAGGATTTTTAGTGTATTTTCCAGGAAAAATCAGCAACGCTTTTTTTTGCTAATTTGGAGAAGATGGGATTACTTGGGAACGGCTCGTAGGATTTTTAGTGTATTTTCCAGGAAAAATCAGCAACGCTTTTTTTTGGCCAATTTGGAGAAGATGGGATTACTCGGGAACGGCTCGTAGGATTTTTAGTGTATTTTCCAGGAAAAATCTGCAACGCTTTTTTTTTGGCCAATTTGGAGAAGATGTGATTACTCGGGAACGGCTCGTAGGATTTTTAGCACGATTCGCTCTAAATGTTCTTTGAGGTATATATTTTAAAATGTGCAACGCTTTTTTTTTGGCTAATTTGGAGAAGATGGGATTACTCGGGAACGGCTCGTAGGATTTTTAGTGTATTTTCCAGGAAAAATCAGCAACGCTTTTTTTTGGCCAATTTGGAGAAGGTGTGATTACTCGGGAACGGCTCGTAGGATTTTTAGTGTATTTTCCAGAAAAAATTAGCAACGCTTTTATTTGGCCAATTTGGAGAAGATGGGATTACTCGGAAACGGCTCGTAGGATTTTTAGTGTATTTTCCAGGAAAAATCAGCAACGCTTTTTTTTTGCCAATTTGGAGAAGGTGTGATTACTCGGGAACGGCTCGTAGGATTTTTAGTGTATTTTCCAGGAAAAATTAGCAACGCTTTTTTTGGCCAATTTGGAGAAGATTGGATTACTCGGGAACGGCTCGTAGGATTTTTAGTGTATTTTCCAGGAAAAATTAGCAACGCTTTTTTTTGGCCAATTTGGAGAAGGTGTGATTACTCGGGAACGGCTCGTAGGATTTTTAGTGTATTTTCCAGGAAAAATCAGCAACGCTTTTTTTTTTCGCCAATTTGGAGAAGATGGGATTACTCGGGAACGGCTCTTAGGATTTTTAGTGTATTTTCCAGGAAAAATCAGCAACGCTTTTTTTTGGCCAATTTGGAGAAGGTGTGATTACTCGGGAACGGCTCGTAGGATTTTTGGTGTATTTTCCAGGAAAAATCAGCAACGCTTTTTTTTGGCCAATTTGGAGAAGGTGTGATTACTCGGAAACGGCTCGTAGGATTTTTAGTGTATTTTCCAGGAAAAAAGTGCAACGCTTTTTTTTGGCCAATTTGGAGAAGATTGGATTACTCGGGAACGGCTCGTAGGATTTTTAGTGTATTTTCCAGGAAAAATCAGCAACGCTTTTTTTTGGCCAATTTGGAGAAGATGGGATTATTCGGCAACGGCTCGTAGGATTTTTAGTGTATTTTCCAGGAAAAATTAGCAACGCTTTTTTTTGGCCAATTTGGAGAAGATGGGATTACTCGGGAACGGCTAGTAGGTTTTTTAGTGTATTTTCCAGGAAAAATAAGCAACGCTTTTTTTTTACCAATTTGGAGAAGATGGGATTACTCGGGAACGGCTCGTAGGATTTTTAGTGTATTTTCCAGGAAAAATGTGCAACGCTTTTTTTTGGCCAATTTGGAGAAGATTGGATTACTCGGGAACGGCTCGTAGGATTTTTAGTGTATTTTCCAGGAAAAATCAGCAACGCTTTTTTTTGGCCAATTTGGAGAAGATGTGATTACTCGGGCACGGCTCGTAGGATTTTTAGTGTATTTTCCAGGAAAAATTTGCAACGCTTTTTTTTGCCAATTTGGAGAAGATGGGATTACTCGGGAACGGCTCGTAGGATTTTTAGTGTATTTTCCAGGAAAAATCAGCAACGCTTTTTTTTTGGCCAATTTGGAGAAGATGTGAATACTCGCGAACGGCTCGTAGGATTTTTAGCACGATTCGCTCTAAATGTTCTTTGAGGTATATATTTTAAAATGTGCAACGCTTTTTTTTTTTTGGCTAATTTGGAGAAGATGGGATTACTCGGGAACGGCTCGTAGGATTTTTAGTGTATTTTCCAGGAAAAATCAGCAACGCTTTTTTTTGGCCAATATGGAGAAGGTGTGATTACTCGGGAACGGCTCGTAGGATTTTTAGTGTATTTTCCAGAAAAAGTTAGCAACGCTTTTATTTGGCCAATTTGGAGAAGATGGGATTACTCGGAAACGGCTCGTAGGATTTTTAGTGTATTTTCCAGGAAAAATCAGCAACGCTTTTTTTTTTGCCAATTTGGAGAAGGTGTGATTACTCGGGAACGGCTCGTAGGATTTTTAGTGTATTTTCCAGGAAAAATCAGCAACGCTTTTTTTTGGCCAATTTGGAGAAGGTGTGATTACTCGGGAACGGCTCGTAGGATTTTTAGTGTATTTTCCAGAAAAAATTAGCAACGCTTTTATTTGGCCAATTTGGAGAAGATGGGATTACTCGGAAACGGCTCGTAGGATTTTTAGTGTATTTTCCAGGAAAAATCAGCAACGCTTTTTTTTTTTGCCAATTTGGAGAAGGTGTGATTACTCGGGAACGGCTCGTAGGATTTTTAGTGTATTTTCCAGGAAAAATTAGCAACGCTTTTTTTTGGCCAATTTGGAGAAGATTGGATTACTCGGGAACGGCTCGTAGGATTTTTAGTGTATTTTCCAGGAAAAATTAGCAACGCTTTTTTTTGGCCAATTTGGAGAAGGTGTGATTACTCGGGAACGGCTCGTAGGATTTTTAGTGTATTTTTCAGGAAAAATCAGCAACGCTTTTTTTTTCGCCAATTTGGAGAAGATGGGATTACTCGGGAACGGCTCGTAGGATTTTTAGTGTATTTTCCAGGAAAAATCAGCAACGCTTTTTTTTGGCCAATTTGGAGAAGGTGTGATTACTCGGGAACGGCTCGTAGGATTTTTAGTGTATTTTCCAGGAAAAATGTGCAACGCTTTTTTTTTTTTGCCAATTTGGAGAAGATGTGATTACTCGGGCACGGCTGGTAGGATTTTTAGTGTATTTTCCAGGAAAAATCAGCAACGCTTTTTTTTGGCCAATTTGGAGAAGGTGTGATTACTCGGGAACGGCTCGTAGGATTTTTAGTGTATTTTCCAGGAAAAATCAGCAACGCTTTTTTTTGGCCAATTTGGAGAAGGTGGGATTACTCGGGCACGGCTCGTAGGATTTTTAGTGTATTTTCCAGGAAAAATGTGCAACGCTTTTTTTTTGCCAATTTGGAGAAGATGTGATTACTCGGGCACGGCTCGTAGGATTTTTAGTGTATTTTCCAGGAAAAATCAGCAACGCTTTTTTTTGGCCAATTTGGAGAAAGTGTGATTACTCGGGAACGGCTCGTAGGATTTTTAGTGTATTTTCCAGGAAAAATCAGCAACGCTTTTTTTTGGCCAATTTGGAGAAGATGGGATTACTCGGGAACGGCTCGTAGGATTTTTAGTGTATTTTCCAGGAAAAATCAGCAACGCTTTTTTTTGGCCAATTTGGAGAAGGTGTGATTACTCGGGAACGGCTCGTAGGATTTTTAATGTATTTTCCAGGAAAAATCAGCAACGCTTTTTTTTGGCCAATTTGGAGAAGGTGGGATTACTCGGGCACGGCTCGTAGGATTTTTAGTGTATTTTCCAGGAAAAATGTGCAACGCTTTTTTTTTGCCCATTTGGAGAAGATGGGATTACTCGGGAACGGCTCGTAGGATTTTTAGTGTATTTTCCAGGAAAAATCAGCAACGCTTTTTTTTTGGCCAATTTGGAGAAGATGTGATTACTCGGGCACGGCTCGTAGGATTTTTAGTGTATTTTCCAGGAAAAATCAGCAACGCTTTTTTTTGGCCAATTTGGAGAAGATGTGATTACTCGGGAACGGCTCGTAGGAATTTTAGTGTATTTCCCAGGAAAAATCAGCAACGCTTTTTTTGGCCAATTTGGAGAAGGTGTGATTACTCGGGAACGGCTCGTAGGATTTTTAGTGTATTTTCCAGGAAAAATTAGCAACGCTTTTTTTTTGCCAATTTGGAGAAGATGGGATTACGCGGGAACGGCTCGTAGGATTTTTACTGTATTTTCCAGGAAAAATTAGCAACGTTTTTTTTTTGGCCAATTTGGAGAAGGTGTGATTACTCGGGAACGGCTCGTAGGATTTTTAGTGTATTTTCCAGGAAAAATCAGCAACGCTTTTTTTTGGCCAATTTGGAGAAGATGGGATTACTCGGGAACGGCTCGTAGGATTTTTAGTGTATTTTCCAGGAAAAATCAGCAACGCTTTTTTTTGGCCAATTTGGAGAAGGTGTGATTACTCGGAAACGGCTCGTAGGATTTTTAGTGTATTTTCCAGGAAAAATGTGCAACGCTTTTTTTTGGCCAATTTGGAGAAGATTGGATTACTCGGGAACGGCTCGTAGGATTTTTAGTGTATTTTCCAGGAAAAATCAGCAACGCTTTTTTTTGGCAAATTTGGAGAAGATGGGATTATTCGGGAACGGCTCGTAGGATTTTTAGTGTATTTTCCAGGAAAAATTAGCAACGCTTTTTTTTGGCCAATTTGGAGAAGATGGGATTACTCGGGAACGGCTAGTAGGTTTTTTAGTGTATTTTCCAGGAAAAATAAGCAACGCTTTTTTTTTGCCAATTTGGAGAAGATGGGATTACTCGGGAACGGCTCGTAGGATTTTTAGTGTATTTTCCAGGAAAAATCAGCAACGCTTTTTTTTGGCCAATTTGGAGAAGATGTGATTACTCGGGCACGGCTCGTAGGATTTTTAGTGTATTTTCCAGGAAAAATGTGCAACGCTTTTTTTTTTTGCCAATTTGGAGAAGATGGGATTACTCGGGAACGGCTCGTAGGATTTTTAGTGTATTTTCCAGGAAAAATCAGCAACGCTTTTTTTTTGGCCAATTTGGAGAAGGTGTGATTACTCGGGAACGGCTCGTAGCATTTTAGTGTATTTTCCAGGAAAAATCAGCAACGCTTTTTTTTGGCCAATTTGGAGAAGGTGTGATTACTCGGGAACAGCTCGTAGGATTTTTAGTGTATTTTCCAGGAAAAATCAGCAACGCTTTTTTTTTTGCCAATTTGGAGAAGATGTGATTACTCGGGCACGGCTCGTAGGATTTTTAGTGTATTTTCCAGGAAAAATCAGCAACGCTTTTTTTTGGCCATTTGGAGAAGGTGTGATTACTCGGAAACGGCTCGTAGGATTTTTAGTGTATTTTCCAGGAAAAATGTGCAACGCTTTTTTTTTGCCAATTTGGAGAAGATTGGATTACTCGGGAACGGCTCGTAGGATTTTTAGTGTATTTTCCAGGAAAAATCAGCAACGCTTTTTTTTGGCCAATTTGGAGAAGGTGTGATTACTCAGGAACGGCTCGTAGGATTTTTAGTGTATTTTCCAGGAAAAATCAGCAACGCTTTTTTTTGGCCAATTTGGAGAAGGTGTGATTACTCGGAAACGGCTCGTAGGATTTTTAGTGTATTTTCCAGGAAAAATGTGCAACGCTTTTTTTTTGCCAATTTGGAGAAGATTGGATTACTCGGGAACGGCTCGTAGGATTTTTAGTGTATTTTCCAGGAAAAATTAGCAACGCTTTTTTTTGGCCAATTTGGAGAAGATGGGATTATTCGGGAACGGCTCGTAGGATTTTTAGTGTATTTTCCAGGAAAAATTAGCAACGCTTTTTTTTGGCCAATTTGGAGAAGATGGGATTACTCGGGAACGGCTAGTAGGTTTTTTAGTGTATTTTCCAGGAAAAATAAGCAACGCTTTTTTTTTACCAATTTGGAGAAGATGGGATTACTCGGGAACGGCTCGTAGGATTTTTAGTGTATTTTCCAGGAAAAATGTGCAACGCTTTTTTTTGGCCAATTTGGAGAAGATTGGATTACTCGGGAACGGCTCGTAGGATTTTTAGTGTATTTTCCAGGAAAAATCAGCAACGCTTTTTTTTGGCCAATTTGGAGAAGATGTGATTACTCGGGCACGGCTCGTAGGATTTTTAGTGTATTTTCCAGGAAAAATTTGCAACGCTTTTTTTTGCCAATTTGGAGAAGATGGGATTACTCGGGAACGGCTCGTAGGATTTTTAGTGTATTTTCCAGGAAAAATCAGCAACGCTTTTTTTTTGGCCAATTTGGAGAAGATGTGAATACTCGCGAACGGCTCGTAGGATTTTTAGCACGATTCGCTCTAAATGTTCTTTGAGGTATATATTTTAAAATGTGCAACGCTTTTTTTTTTTGGCTAATTTGGAGAAGATGGGATTACTCGGGAACGGCTCGTAGGATTTTTAGTGTATTTTCCAGGAAAAATCAGCAACGCTTTTTTTTGGCCAATATGGAGAAGGTGTGATTACTCGGGAACGGCTCGTAGGATTTTTAGTGTATTTTCCAGAAAAAGTTAGCAACGCTTTTATTTGGCCAATTTGGAGAAGATGGGATTACTCGGAAACGGCTCGTAGGATTTTTAGTGTATTTTCCAGGAAAAATCAGCAACGCTTTTTTTTTTGCCAATTTGGAGAAGGTGTGATTACTCGGGAACGGCTCGTAGGATTTTTAGTGTATTTTCCAGGAAAAATCAGCAACGCTTTTTTTTGGCCAATTTGGAGAAGGTGTGATTACTCGGGAACGGCTCGTAGGATTTTTAGTGTATTTTCCAGAAAAAATTAGCAACGCTTTTATTTGGCCAATTTGGAGAAGATGGGATTACTCGGAAACGGCTCGTAGGATTTTTAGTGTATTTTCCAGGAAAAATCAGCAACGCTTTTTTTTTTGCCAATTTGGAGAAGGTGTGATTACTCAAGAACGGCTCGTAGGATTTTTAGTGTATTTTCCAGGAAAAATTAGCAACGCTTTTTTTTGGCCAATTTGGAGAAGATTGGATTACTCGGGAACGGCTCGTAGGATTTTTAGTGTATTTTCCAGGAAAAATTAGCAACGCTTTTTTTTGGCCAATTTGGAGAAGGTGTGATTACTCGGGAACGGCTCGTAGGATTTTTAGTGTATTTTTCAGGAAAAATCAGCAACGCTTTTTTTTTCGCCAATTTGGAGAAGATGGGATTACTCGGGAACGGCTCGTAGGATTTTTAGTGTATTTTCCAGGAAAAATCAGCAACGCTTTTTTTTGGCCAATTTGGAGAAGGTGTGATTACTCGGGAACGGCTCGTAGGATTTTTAGTGTATTTTCCAGGAAAAATGTGCAACGCTTTTTTTTTTGCCAATTTGGAGAAGATGTGATTACTCGGGCACGGCTGGTAGGATTTTTAGTGTATTTTCCAGGAAAAATCAGCAACGCTTTTTTTTGGCCAATTTGGAGAAGGTGTGATTACTCGGGAACGGCTCGTAGGATTTTTAGTGTATTTTCCAGGAAAAATCAGCAACGCTTTTTTTTGGCCAATTTGGAGAAGGTGGGATTACTCGGGCACGGCTCGTAGGATTTTTAGTGTATTTTCCAGGAAAAATGTGCAACGCTTTTTTTTTGCCAATTTGGAGAAGATGTGATTACTCGGGCACGGCTCGTAGGATTTTTAGTGTATTTTCCAGCAAAAATCAGCAACGCTTTTTTTTGGCCAATTTGGAGAAAGTGTGATTACTCGGGAACGGCTCGTAGGATTTTTAGTGTATTTTCCAGGAAAAATCAGCAACGCTTTTTTTTGGCCAATTTGGAGAAGATGGGATTACTCGGGAACGGCTCGTAGGATTTTTAGTGTATTTTCCAGGAAAAATCAGCAACGCTTTTTTTTGGCCAATTTGGAGAAGGTGTGATTACTCGGGAACGGCTCGTAGGATTTTTAGTGTATTTTCCAGGAAAAATCAGCAACGCTTTTTTTTGGCCAATTTGGAGAAGGTGTGATTACTCGGGAACGGCTCGTAGGATTTTTAATGTATTTTCCAGGAAAAATCAGCAACGCTTTTTTTTGGCCAATTTGGAGAAGGTGGGATTACTCGGGCACGGCTCGTAGGATTTTTAGTGTATTTTCCAGGAAAAATCAGCAACGCTTTTTTTTTGGCCAATTTGGAGAAGATGTGATTACTCGGGCACGGCTCGTAGGATTTTTAGTGTATTTTCCAGGAAAAATCAGCAACGCTTTTTTTTGGCCAATTTGGAGAAGATGTGATTACTCGGGAACGGCTCGTAGGAATTTTAGTGTATTTCCCAGGAAAAATCAGCAACGCTTTTTTTGGCCAATTTGGAGAAGGTGTGATTACTCGGGAACGGCTCGTAGGATTTTTAGTGTATTTTCCAGGAAAAATTAGCAACGCTTTTTTTTTGCCAATTTGGAGAAGATGGGATTACGCGGGAACGGCTCGTAGGATTTTTACTGTATTTTCCAGGAAAAATTAGCAACGTTTTTTTTTTGGCCAATTTGGAGAAGGTGTGATTACTCGGGAACGGCTCGTAGGATTTTTAGTGTATTTTCCAGGAAAAATCAGCAACGCTTTTTTTTGGCCAATTTGGAGAAGATGGGATTACTCGGGAACGGCTCGTAGGATTTTTAGTGTATTTTCCAGGAAAAATCAGCAACGCTTTTTTTTGGCCAATTTGGAGAAGGTGTGATTACTCGGAAACGGCTCGTAGGATTTTTAGTGTATTTTCCAGGAAAAATGTGCAACGCTTTTTTTTGGCCAATTTGGAGAAGATTGGATTACTCGGGAACGGCTCGTAGGATTTTTAGTGTATTTTCCAGGAAAAATCAGCAACGCTTTTTTTTGGCAAATTTGGAGAAGATGGGATTATTCGGGAACGGCTCGTAGGATTTTTAGTGTATTTGCCAGGAAAAATTAGCAACGCTTTTTTTTGGCCAATTTGGAGAAGATGGGATTACTCGGGAAT
The DNA here is from genome assembly GCA_947311025.1 of Lypha dubia. NCBI lineage: Eukaryota > Metazoa > Arthropoda > Insecta > Diptera > Tachinidae > Lypha > Lypha dubia. Next base: position 29,429,971 of record OX371265.1, on the reverse strand, counting down.
GGCTAGTAGGTTTTTTAGTGTATTTTCCAGGAAAAATAAGCAACGCTTTTTTTTTGCCAATTTGGAGAAGATGGGATTACTCGGGAACGGCTCGTAGGATTTTTAGTGTATTTTCCAGGAAAAATCAGCAACGCTTTTTTTTGGCCAATTTGGAGAAGATGTGATTACTCGGGCACGGCTCGTAGGATTTTTAGTGTATTTTCCAGGAAAAATGTGCAACGCTTTTTTTTTTTGCCAATTTGGAGAAGATGGGATTACTCGGGAACGGCTCGTAGGATTTTTAGTGTATTTTCCAGGAAAAATCAGCAACGCTTTTTTTTTGGCCAATTTGGAGAAGGTGTGATTACTCGGGAACGGCTCGTAGCATTTTTAGTGTATTTTCCAGGAAAAATCAGCAACGCTTTTTTTTGGCCAATTTGGAGAAGGTGTGATTACTCGGGAACGACTCGTAGGATTTTTAGTGTATTTTCCAGGAAAAATCAGCAACGCTTTTTTTTTTGCCAATTTGGAGAAGATGTGATTACTCGGGCACGGCTCGTAGGATTTTTAGTGTATTTTCCAGGAAAAATCAGCAACGCTTTTTTTTGGCCAATTTGGAGAAGGTGTGATTACTCGGAAACGGCTCGTAGGATTTTTAGTGTATTTTCCAGGAAAAATGTGCAACGCTTTTTTTTTGCCAATTTGGAGAAGATTGGATTACTCGGGAACGGCTCGTAGGATTTTTAGTGTATTTTCCAGGAAAAATCAGCAACGCTTTTTTTTGGCCAATTTGGAGAAGGTGTGATTACTCAGGAACGGCTCGTAGGATTTTTAGTGTATTTTCCAGGAAAAATCAGCAACGCTTTTTTTTTGGCCAATTTGGAGAAGATGGGATTACTCGGGAACGGCTCGTAGGATTTTTAGTGTATTTTCCAGGAAAAATCAGCAACGCTTTTTTTTGGCCAATTTGGAGAAGGTGTGATTACTCAGGAACGGCTCGTAGGATTTTTAGTGTATTTTCCAGGAAAAATCAGCAACGCTTTTTTTTTGGCCAATTTGGAGAAGATGGGATTACTCGGGAACGACTCGTAGGATTTTTAGTGTATTTTCCAGGAAAAATCAGCAACGCTTTTTTTTGGCCAATTTGGAGAAGGTGTGATTACTCGGGAACGGCTCGTAGGATTTTTAGTGTATTTTCCAGAAAAAATTAGCAACGCTTTTATTTGGCCAATTTGGAGAAGATGTGATTACTCGGGCACGGCTCGTAGGATTTTTAGTGTATTTTCCAGGAAAAATCAGCAACGCTTTTTTTTGGCCAATTTGGAGAAGATGTGATTACTCGGGAACGGCTCGTATGAATTTTAGTGTATTTCCCAGGAAAAATCAGCAACGCTTTTTTTTGGCCAATTTGGAGAAGGTGTGATTACTCGGGAACGGCTCGTAGGAATTTTAGTGTATTTTCCAGGAAAAATTAGCAACGCTTTTTTTTGCCAATTTGGAGAAGATGGGATTACGCGGGAACGGCTCGTAGGATTTTTACTGTATTTTCCAGGAAAAATTAGCAACGTTTTTTTTTTGGCCAATTTGGAGAAGGTGTGATTACTCGGGAACGGCTCGTAGGATTTTTAGTGTATTTTCCAGGAAAAATCAGCAACGCTTTTTTTTGGCCAATTTGGAGAAGATGGGATTACTCGGGAACGGCTCGTAGGATTTTTAGTGTATTTTCCAGGAAAAATCAGCAACGCTTTTTTTTGGCCAATTTGGAGAAGGTGTGATTACTCGGAAACGGCTCGTAGGATTTTTAGTGTATTTTCCAGGAAAAATGTGCAACGCTTTTTTTTGGCCAAATTGGAGAAGATTGGATTACTCGGGAACGGCTCGTAGGATTTTTAGTGTATTTTCCAGGAAAAATCAGCAACGCTTTTTTTTGGCAAATTTGGAGAAGATGGGATTATTCGGGAACGGCTCGTAGGATTTTTAGTGTATTTTCCAGGAAAAATAAGCAACGCTTTTTTTTTGCCAATTTGGAGAAGATGGGATTACTCGGGAACGGCTCGTAGGATTTTTAGTGTATTTTCCAGGAAAAATCAGCAACGCTTTTTTTTGGCCAATTTGGAGAAGATGTGATTACTCGGGCACGGCTCGTAGGATTTTTAGTGTATTTTCCAGGAAAAATGTGCAACGCTTTTTTTTTTGCCAATTTGGAGAAGATGGGATTACTCGGGAACGGCTCGTAGGATTTTTAGTGTATTTTCCAGGAAAAATCAGCAACGCTTTTTTTTTGGCCAATTTGGAGAAGATGTGAATACTCGGGAACGGCTCGTAGGATTTTTAGCACGATTCGCTCTAAATGTTCTTTGAGGTATATATTTTAAAATGTGCAACGCTTTTTTTTTGGCTAATTTGGAGAAGATGGGATTACTCGGGAACGGCTCGTAGGATTTTTAGTGTATTTTCCAGGAAAAATCAGCAACGCTTTTTTTTGGCCAATTTGGTGAAGGTGTGATTACTCGGGAACGGCTCGTAGGATTTTTAGTGTATTTTCCAGAAAAAATTAGCAACGCTTTTATTTGGCCAATTTGGAGAAGATGGGATTACTCGGAAACGGCTCGTAGGATTTTTAGTGTATTTTCCAGGAAAAATCAGCAACGCTTTTTTTTTGCCAATTTGGAGAAGGTGTGATTACTCGGGAACGGCTCATAGGATTTTTAGTGTATTTTCCAGGAAAAATCAGCAACGCTTTTTTTTGGCCAATTTGGAGAAGATGTGATTACTCGGGCACGGCTCGTAGGATTTTTAGTGTATTTTCCAGGAAAAATCAGCAACGCTTTTTTTTGGCCAATTTGGAGAAGGTGGATTACTCGGGCACGGCTCGTAGGATTTTTAGTGTATTTTCCAGGAAAAATGTGCAACGCTTTTTTTTTGCCAATTTGGAGAAGATGTGATTACTCGGGCACGGCTCGTAGGATTTTTAGTGTATTTTCCAGGAAAAATCAGCAACGCTTTTTTTTGGCCAATTTGGAGAAGATGTGATTACTCGGGCACGGCTCGTAGGATTTTTAGTGTATTTTCCAGGAAAAATCAGCAACGCTTTTTTTTGGCCAATTTGGAGAAGGTGGGATTACTCGGGCACGGCTCGTAGGATTTTTAGTGTATTTTCCAGGAAAAATGTGCAACGCTTTTTTTTTGCCAATTTGGAGAAGATGTGATTACTCGGGCACGGCTCGTAGGATTTTTAGTGTATTTTCCAGGAAAAATCAGCAACGCTTTTTTTTGGCCAATTTGGAGAAAGTGTGATTACTCGGGAACGGCTCGTAGGATTTTTAGTGTATTTTCCAGGAAAAATCAGCAACGCTTTTTTTTGGCCAATTTGGAGAAGATGGGATTACTCGGGAACGGCTCGTAGGATTTTTAGTGTATTTTCCAGGAAAAATCAGCAACGCTTTTTTTTTGGCCAATTTGGAGAAGGTGTGATTACTCGGGAACGGCTCGTAGGATTTTTAGTGTATTTTCCAGGAAAAATCAGCAACGCTTTTTTTTGGCCAATTTGGAGAAGGTGGGATTACTCGGGCACGGCTCGTAGGATTTTTAGTTTTTTTTCCAGGAAAAATGTGCAACGCTTTTTTTTTGCCAATTTGGAGAAGATGGGATTACTCGGGAACGGCTCGTAGTGTATTTCCAGGAAAAATCAGCAACGCTTTTTTTTTGGCCAATTTGGAGAAGATGTGATTACTCGGGCACGGCTCGTAGGATTTTTAGTGTATTTTCCAGGAAAAATCAGCAACGCTTTTTTTTGGCCAATTTGGAGAAGATGTGATTACTCGGGAACGGCTCGTAGGAATTTTAGTGTATTTCCCAGGAAAAATCAGCAACGCTTTTTTTTGGCCAATTTGGAGAAGGTGTGATTACTCGGGAACGGCTCGTAGGATTTTTAGTGTATTTTCCAGGAAAAATTAGCAACGCTTTTTTTTTGCCAATTTGGAGAAGATGGGATTACGCGGGAACGGCTCGTAGGATTTTTACTGTATTTTCCAGGAAAAATTAGCAACGTTTTTTTTTTTGGCCAATTTGGAGAAGGTGTGATTACTCGGGAACGGCTCGTAGGATTTTTAGTGTATTTTCCAGGAAAAATCAGCAACGCTTTTTTTTGGCCAATTTGGAGAAGATGGGATTACTCGGGAACGGCTCGTAGGATTTTTAGTGTATTTTCCAGGAAAAATCAGCAACGCTTTTTTTTTGGCCAATTTGGAGAAGGTGTGATTACTCGGAAACGGCTCGTAGGATTTTTAGTGTATTTTCCAGGAAAAATGTGCAACGCTTTTTTTTGGCCAATTTGGAGAAGATTGGATTACTCGGGAAAGGCTCGTAGGATTTTTAGTGTATTTTCCAGGAAAAATCAGCAACGCTTTTTTTTGGCAAATTTGGAGAAGATGGGATTATTCGGGAACGGCTCGTAGGATTTTTAGTGTATTTTCCAGGAAAAATTAGCAACGCTTTTTTTTGGCCAATTTGGAGAAGATGGGATTACTCGGGAACGGCTAGTAGGTTTTTTAGTGTATTTTCCAGGAAAAATAAGCAACGCTTTTTTTTTGCCAATTTGGAGAAGATGGGATTACTCGGGAACGGCTCGTAGGATTTTTAGTGTATTTTCCAGGAAAAATCAGCAACGCTTTTTTTTGGCCAATTTGGAGAAGATGTGATTACTCGGGCACGGCTCGTAGGATTTTTAGTGTATTTTCCAGGAAAAATGTGCAACGCTTTTTTTTTTGCCAATTTGGAGAAGATGGGATTACTCGGGAACGGCTCGTAGGATTTTTAGTGTATTTTCCAGGAAAAATCAGCAACGCTTTTTTTTTGGCCAATTTGGAGAAGATGTGAATACTCGGGAACGGCTCGTAGGATTTTTAGCACGATTCGCTCTAAATGTTCTTTGATGTATATATTTTAAAATGTGCAACGCTTTTTTTTTGGCTAATTTGGAGAAGATGGGATTACTCGGGAACGGCTCGTAGGATTTTTAGTGTATTTTCCAGGAAAAATCAGCAACGCTTTTTTTTGGCCAATTTGGTGAAGGTGTGATTACTCGGGAACGGCTCGTAGGATTTTTAGTGTATTTTCCAGAAAAAATTAGCAACGCTTTTATTTGGCCAATTTGGAGAAGATGGGATTACTCGGAAACGGCTCGTAGGATTTTTAGTGTATTTTCCAGGAAAAATCAGCAACGCTTTTTTTTTGCCAATTTGGAGAAGGTGTGATTACTCGGGAACGGCTCATATGATTTTTAGTGTATTTTCCAGGAAAAATCAGCAACGCTTTTTTTTGGCCAATTTGGAGAAGGTGTAATTACTCGGGAACGGCTCGTAGGATTTTTAGTGTATTTACCAGGAAAAATCAGCAACGCTTTTTTTTTGGCCAATTTGGAGAAGGTGGGATTACTCGGGCACGGCTCGTAGGATTTTTAGTGTATTTTCCAGGAAAAATGTGCAACGCTTTTTTTTGCCAATTTGGAGAAGATGGGATTACTCGGAAACGGCTCGTAGGATTTTTAGTGTATTTTCCAGGAAAAATCAGCAACGCTTTTTTTTTTGGCCAATTTGGAGAAGATGTGATTACTCGGGCATGGCTCGTAGGATTTTTGGTGTATTTTCCAGGAAAAATCAGCAACGCTTTTTTTTGGCCAATTTGGAGAAGGTGTGATTACTCGGAAACGGCTCGTAGGATTTTTAGTGTATTTTCCAGGAAAAATGTGCAACGCTTTTTTTTGGCCAATTTGGAGAAGATTGGATTACTCGGGAACGGCTCGTAGGATTTTTAGTGTATTTTCCAGGAAAAATCAGCAAAGCTTTTTTTTGGCCAATTTGGAGAAGATGGGATTATTCGGGAACGGCTCGTAGGATTTTTAGTGTATTTTCCAGGAAAAATTAGCAACGCTTTTTTTTGGCCAATTTGGAGAATATGGGATTACTCGGGAACGGCTAGTAGGTTTTTTTAGTGTATTTTCCAGGAAAAATAAGCAACGCTTTTTTTTGCCAATTTGGAGAAGATGGGATTACTCGGGAACGGCTCGTAGGATTTTTAGTGTATTTTCCAGGAAAAATCAGCAACGCTTTTTTTTGGCCAATTTGGAGAAGATGTGATTACTCGGGCACGGCTCGTAGGATTTTTAGTGTATTTTCCAGGAAAAATGTGCAACGCTTTTTTTTTGCCAATTTGGAGAAGATGGGATTACTCGGGAACGGCTCGTAGGATTTTTAGTGTATTTTCCAGGAAAAATCAGCAACGCTTTTTTTTTGGCCAATTTGGAGAAGATGTGAATGAATACTCGGGAACGGCTCGTAGGATTTTTAGCACGATTCGCTCTAAATGTTCTTTGAGGTATATATTTTAAAATCAGCAACGCTTTTTTTTTGCTAATTTGGAGAAGGTTGGATTACTCGGGAACGGCTCGTAGAATTTTTAGTGTATTTTCAAGGAAAAATGTGCAACGCTTTTTTTTGCCAATTTGGAGAAGGTGTGATTACTCGGGAACGGCTCGTAGGATTTTTAGTGTATTTTCTAGGAAAAATCAGCAATGCTTTTTTTTGGCCAATTTGGAGAAGGTGGTATTACTCGGGAACGGCTCGTAGGATTTTTAGTGTATTTTCCAGGAAAAATCAGCAACACTTTTTTTTGGCCAATTTGGAGAAGGTGTCATTACTCGGGAACGGCTCGTAGGATTTTTAGTGTATTTTCCAGGAAAAATCAGCAACGCTTTTTTTTGGCCAATTTGGAGAAGGTGTGATTACTCGGGAACGGCTCGTAGGATTTTTAGTGTATTTTCCAGGAAAAATTAGCAACACTTTTTTTTGGCCAATTTGGAGAAGATGGGATTACTCGGGAACGGCTCGTAGGATTTTTAGTGTATTTTCCAGGAAAAATCAGCAACGCTTTTTTTTGGCCAATTTGGAGAAGATGTGATTACTCGGGAACGGCTCGTAGGAATTTTAGTGTATTTTCCAGGAAAAATCAGCAACGCTTTTTTTTGGCCAATTTGGAGAAGGTGTGATTACTCGGGAACGGCTTGTAGGATTTTTAGTGTATTTTCCAGGAAAAATTAGCAACGCTTTTTTTTTGCCAATTTGGAGAAGATGGGATTACTCGGGAACGGCTCGTAGGATTTTTACTGTATTTTCCAGGAAAAATTAGCAACGTTTTTTTTTTGGCCAATTTGGAGAAGGTGTGATTACTCGGGAACGGCTCGTAGGATTTTTAGTGTATTTTCCAGGAAAAATCAGCAACGCTTTTTTTTGGCCAATTTGGAGAAGATGGGATTACTCGGGAACGGCTCGTAGGATTTTAAGTGTATTTTCCAGGAAAAATCAGCAACGCTTTTTTTTGGCCAATTTGGAGAAGGTGTGATTACTCGGAAACGGCTCGTAGGATTTTTAGTGTATTTTCCAGGAAAAATGTGCAACGCTTTTTTTTGGCCAATTTGGAGAAGATTGGATTACTCGGGAACGGCTCGTAGGATTTTTAGTGTATTTTCCAGGAAAAATCAGCAACGCTTTTTTTTGGCCAATTTGGAGAAGATGGGATTATTCGGGAACGGCTCGTAGGATTTTTAGTGTATTTTCCAGGAAAAATTAGCAACGCTTTTTTTTGGCCAATTTGGAGAAGATGGGATTACTCGGGAACGGCTAGTAGGTTTTTTAGTGTATTTTCCAGGAAAAATAAGCAACGCTTTTTTTTTGCCAATTTGGAGAAGATGGGATTACTCGGGAACGGCTCGTAGGATTTTTAGTGTATTTTCCAGGAAAAATCAGCAACGCTTTTTTTTGGCCAATTTGGAGAAGATGTGATTACTCGGGCACGGCTCGTAGGATTTTTAGTGTATTTTCCAGGAAAAATGTGCAACGCTTTTTTTTTTGCCAATTTGGAGAAGATGGGATTACTCGGGAACGGCTCGTAGGATTTTTAGTGTATTTTCCAGGAAAAATCAGCAACGCTTTTTTTTGGCCAATTTGGTGAAGGTGTGATTACTCGGGAACGGCTCGTAGGATTTTTAGTGTATTTTCCAGAAAAAATTAGCAACGCTTTTATTTGGCCAATTTGGAGAAGATGGGATTACTCGGAAACGGCTCGTAGGATTTTTAGTGTATTTTCCAGGAAAAATCAGCAACGCTTTTTTTTGCCAATTTGGAGAAGGTGTGATTACTCGGGAACGGCTCATAGGATTTTTAGTGTATTTTCCAGGAAAAATCAGCAACGCTTTTTTTTTTGGCCAATTTGGAGAAGGTGTGATTACTCGGAAACGGCTCGTAGGATTTTTAGTGTATTTTCCAGGAAAAATGTGCAACGCTTTTTTTTGGCCAATTTGGAGAAGATTGGATTACTCGGGAACGGCTCGTAGGATTTTTAGTGTATTTTCCAGGAAAAATCAGCAACGCTTTTTTTTGGCCAATTTGGAGAAGATGTGATTACTCGGGCACGGCTCGTAGTATTTTTGGTGTATTTTCCAGGAAAAATCAGCAACGCTTTTTTTTTGGCCAATTTGGAGAAGGTGTGATTACTCGGAAACGGCTCGTAGGATTTTTAGTGTATTTTCCAGGAAAAATGTGCAACGCTTTTTTTTGGCCAATTTGGAGAAGATTGGATTACTCGGGAACGGCTCGTAGGATTTTTAGTGTATTTTCCAGGAAAAATCAGCAACGCTTTTTTTTGGGCCAATTTGGAGAAGATGGGATTATTCGGGAACGGCTCGTAGGATTTTTAGTGTATTTTCCAGGAAAAATTAGCAACGCTTTTTTTTGGCCAATTTGGAGAAGATGGGATTACTCGGGAACGGCTAGTAGGTTTTTTAGTGTATTTTCCAGGAAAAATAAGCAACGCTTTTTTTTGCCAATTTGGAGAAGATAGGATTACTCGGGAACGGCTCGTAGGATTTTTAGTGTATTTTCCAGGAAAAATCAGCAACGCTTTTTTTTGGCCAATTTGGAGAAGATGTGATTACTCGGGCACGGCTCGTAGGATTTTTGGTGTATTTTCCAGGAAAAATCAGCAACGCTTTTTTTTTGGCCAATTTGGAGAAGGTGTGATTACTCGGAAACGGCTCGTAGGATTTTTAGTGTATTTTCCAGGAAAAATGTGCAACGCTTTTTTTTGGCCAATTTGGAGAAGATTGGATTACTCGGGAACGGCTCGTAGGATTTTTAGTGTATTTTCCAGGAAAAATCAGCAACGCTTTTTTTTGGGCCAATTTGGAGAAGATGGGATTATTCGGGAACGGCTCGTAGGATTTTTAGTGTATTTTCCAGGAAAAATCAGCAACGCTTTTTTTTGGCCAATTTGGAGAAGATGGGATTACTCGGGAACGGCTAGTAGGTTTTTTAGTGTATTTTCCAGGAAAAATAAGCAACGCTTTTTTTTTGCCAATTTGGAGAAGATGGGATTACTCGGGAACGGCTCGTAGGATTTTTAGTGTATTTTCCAGGAAAAATCAGCAACGCTTTTTTTTGGCCAATTTGGAGAAGATGTGATTACTCGGGCACGGCTCGTAGGATTTTTAGTGTATTTTCCAGGAAAAATGTGCAACGCTTTTTTTTTGCCAATTTGGAGAAGATGGGATTACTCGGGAACGGCTCGTAGGATTTTTAGTGTATTTTCCAGGAAAAATTAGCAACGCTTTTTTTTGGCCAATTTGGAGAAGATGGGATTACTCGGGAACGGCTAGTAGGTTTTTTAGTGTATTTTCCAGGAAAAATAAGCAACGCTTTTTTTTTGCCAATTTGGAGAAGATGGGATTACTCGGGAACGGCTCGTAGGATTTTTAGTGTATTTTCCAGGAAAAATCAGCAACGCTTTTTTTTGGCCAATTTGGAGAAGATGTGATTACTCGGGCACGGCTCGTAGGATTTTTAGTGTATTTTCTAGGAAAAATCAGCAACGCTTTTTTTTGGCCAATTTGGAGAAGGTGGTATTACTCGGGAACGGCTCGTAGGATTTTTAGTGTATTTTCCAGGAAAAATCAGCAACGCTTTTTTTTTGCCAATTTGGAGAAGATGGGATTACTCGGGAACGGCTCGTAGGATTTTTAGTGTATTTTCCAGGAAAAATCAGCAACGCTTTTTTTTGGCCAATTTGGAGAAGATGTGATTACTCGGGCACGGCTCGTAGGATTTTTAGTGTATTTTCTAGGAAAAATCAGCAACGCTTTTTTTTGGCCAATTTGGAGAAGGTGGTATTACTCGGGAACGGCTCGTAGGATTTTTAGTGTATTTTCCAGGAAAAATCAGCAACGCTTTTTTTTGGCCAATTTGGTGAAGGTGTGATTACTCGGGAACGGCTCGTAGGATTTTTAGTGTATTTTCCAGGAAAAATCAGCAACGCTTTTTTTTGGGCCAATTTGGAGAAGATGGGATTATTCGGGAACGGCTCGTAGGATTTTTAGTGTATTTTCCAGGAAAAATCAGCAACGCTTTTTTTTGGCCAATTTGGAGAAGATGGGATTACTCGGGAACGGCTAGTAGGTTTTTTAGTGTATTTTCCAGGAAAAATAAGCAACGCTTTTTTTTTGCCAATTTGGAGAAGATGGGATTACTCGGGAACGGCTCGTAGGATTTTTAGTGTATTTTCCAGGAAAAATCAGCAACGCTTTTTTTTGGCCAATTTGGAGAAGATGTGATTACTCGGGCACGGCTCGTAGGATTTTTAGTGTATTTTCCAGGAAAAATGTGCAACGCTTTTTTTTTGCCAATTTGGAGAAGATGGGATTACTCGGGAACGGCTCGTAGGATTTTTAGTGTATTTTCCAGGAAAAATTAGCAACGCTTTTTTTTGGCCAATTTGGAGAAGATGGGATTACTCGGGAACGGCTAGTAGGTTTTTTAGTGTATTTTCCAGGAAAAATAAGCAACGCTTTTTTTTTGCCAATTTGGAGAAGATGGGATTACTCGGGAACGGCTCGTAGGATTTTTAGTGTATTTTCCAGGAAAAATCAGCAACGCTTTTTTTTGGCCAATTTGGAGAAGATGTGATTACTCGGGCACGGCTCGTAGGATTTTTAGTGTATTTTCTAGGAAAAATCAGCAACGCTTTTTTTTGGCCAATTTGGAGAAGGTGGTATTACTCGGGAACGGCTCGTAGGATTTTTAGTGTATTTTCCAGGAAAAATCAGCAACGCTTTTTTTTGGCCAATTTGGTGAAGGTGTGATTACTCGGGAACGGCTCGTAGGATTTTTAGTGTATTTTCCAGAAAAAATTAGCAACGCTTTTATTTGGCCAATTTGGAGAAGATGGGATTACTCGGAAACGGCTCGTAGGATTTTTAGTGTATTTTCCAGGAAAAATCAGCAACGCTTTTTTTTGCCAATTTGGAGAAGGTGTGATTACTCGGGAACGGCTCATAGGATTTTTAGTGTATTTTCCAGGAAAAATCAGCAACGCTTTTTTTTTGGCCAATTTGGAGAAGGTGTGATTACTCGGAAACGGCTCGTAGGATTTTTAGTGTATTTTCCAGGAAAAATGTGCAACGCTTTTTTTTGGCCAATTTGGAGAAGATGTGAATACTCGGGAACGGCTCGTAGGATTTTTAGCACGATTCGCTCTAAATGTTCTTTGAGGTATATATTTTAAAATGTGCAACGCTTTTTTTTTGGCTAATTTGGAGAAGATGGGATTACTCGGGAACGGCTCGTAGGATTTTTAGTGTATTTTCCAGGAAAAATCAGCAACGCTTTTTTTTGGCCAATTTGGAGAAGATGTGATTACTCGGGCACGGCTCGTAGGATTTTTAGTGTATTTTCCAGGAAAAATGTGCAACGCTTTTTTTTTTGCCAATTTGGAGAAGATGGGATTACTCGGGAACGGCTCGTAGGATTTTTAGTGTATTTTCCAGAAAAAATTAGCAACGCTTTTATTTGGCCAATTTGGAGAAGATGGGATTACTCGGAAACGGCTCGTAGGATTTTTAGTGTATTTTCCAGGAAAAATCAGCAACGCTTTTTTTTGGCCAATTTGGAGAAGATGTGATTACTCGGGCACGGCTCGTAGGATTTTTAGTGTATTTTCCAGGAAAAATGTGCAACGCTTTTTTTTTTGCCAATTTGGAGAAGATGGGATTACTCGGGAACGGCTCGTAGGATTTTTAGTGTATTTTCCAGGAAAAATCAGCAACGCTTTTTTTTTGGCCAATTTGGAGAAGATGTGAATACTCGGGAACGGCTCGTAGGATTTTTAGCACGATTCGCTCTAAATGTTCTTTGAGGTATATATTTTAAAATGTGCAACGCTTTTTTTTTGGCTAATTTGGAGAAGATGGGATTACTCGGGAACGGCTCGTAGGATTTTTAGTGTATTTTCCAGGAAAAATCAGCAACGCTTTTTTTTGGCCAATTTGGTGAAGGTGTGATTACTCGGGAACGGCTCGTAGGATTTTTAGTGTATTTTCCAGAAAAAATTAGCAACGCTTTTATTTGGCCAATTTGGAGAAGATGGGATTACTCGGAAACGGCTCGTAGGATTTTTAGTGTATTTTCCAGGAAAAATCAGCAACGCTTTTTTTTTGCCAATTTGGAGAAGGTGTGATTACTCGGGAACGGCTCATATGATTTTTAGTGTATTTTCCAGGAAAAATCAGCAACGCTTTTTTTTGGCCAATTTGGAGAAGGTGTAATTACTCGGGAACGGCTCGTAGGATTTTTAGTGTATTTTCCAGGAAAAATCAGCAACGCTTTTTTTTTGGCCAATTTGGAGAAGGTGGGATTACTCGGGCACGGCTCGTAGGATTTTTAGTGTATTTTCCAGGAAAAATGTGCAACGCTTTTTTTTGCCAATTTGGAGAAGATGGGATTACTCGGAAACGGCTCGTAGGATTTTTAGTGTATTTTCCAGGAAAAATCAGCAACGCTTTTTTTTTTGGCCAATTTGGAGAAGATGTGATTACTCGGGCATGGCTCGTAGGATTTTTGGTGTATTTTCCAGGAAAAATCAGCAACGCTTTTTTTTGGCCAATTTGGAGAAGGTGTGATTACTCGGAAACGGCTCGTAGGATTTTTAGTGTATTTTCCAGGAAAAATGTGCAACGCTTTTTTTTGGCCAATTTGGAGAAGATTGGATTACTCGGGAACGGCTCGTAGGATTTTTAGTGTATTTTCCAGGAAAAATCAGCAAAGCTTTTTTTTGGCCAATTTGGAGAAGATGGGATTATTCGGGGACGGCTCGTAGGATTTTTAGTGTATTTTCCAGGAAAAATTAGCAACGCTTTTTTTTGGCCAATTTGGAGAATATGGGATTACTCGGGAACGGCTAGTAGGTTTTTTTTAGTGTATTTTCCAGGAAAAATAAGCAACGCTTTTTTTTGCCAATTTGGAGAAGATGGGATTACTCGGGAACGGCTCGTAGGATTTTTAGTGTATTTTCCAGGAAAAATCAGCAACGCTTTTTTTTGGCCAATTTGGAGAAGATGTGATTACTCGGGCACGGCTCGTAGGATTTTTAGTGTATTTTCCAGGAAAAATGTGCAACGCTTTTTTTTTGCCAATTTGGAGAAGATGGGATTACTCGGGAACGGCTCGTAGGATTTTTAGTGTATTTTCCAGGAAAAATCAGCAACGCTTTTTTTTTGGCCAATTTGGAGAAGATGTGAATGAATACTCGGGAACGGCTCGTAGGATTTTTAGCACGATTCGCTCTAAATGTTCTTTGAGGTATATATTTTAAAATCAGCAACGCTTTTTTTTTGCTAATTTGGAGAAGGTTGGATTACTCGGGAACGGCTCGTAGAATTTTTAGTGTATTTTCAAGGAAAAATGTGCAACGCTTTTTTTTGCCAATTTGGAGAAGGTGTGATTACTCGGGAACGGCTCGTAGGATTTTTAGTGTATTTTCTAGGAAAAATCAGCAATGCTTTTTTTTGGCCAATTTGGAGAAGGTGGTATTACTCGGGAACGGCTCGTAGGATTTTTAGTGTATTTTCCAGGAAAAATCAGCAACACTTTTTTTTGGCCAATTTGGAGAAGGTGTCATTACTCGGGAACGGCTCGTAGGATTTTTAGTGTATTTTCCAGGAAAAATCAGCAACGCTTTTTTTTGGCCAATTTGGAGAAGGTGTGATTACTCGGGAACGGCTCGTAGGATTTTTAGTGTATTTTCCAGGAAAAATTAGCAACACTTTTTTTTGGCCAATTTGGAGAAGATGGGATTACTCGGGAACGGCTCGTAGGATTTTTAGTGTATTTTCCAGGAAAAATCAGCAACGCTTTTTTTTGGCCAATTTGGAGAAGATGTGATTACTCGGGAACGGCTCGTAGGAATTTTAGTGTATTTTCCAGGAAAAATCAGCAACGCTTTTTTTTGGCCAATTTGGAGAAGGTGTGATTACTCGGGAACGGCTTGTAGGATTTTTAGTGTATTTTCCAGGAAAAATTAGCAACGCTTTTTTTTTGCCAATTTGGAGAAGATGGGATTACTCGGGAACGGCTCGTAGGATTTTTACTGTATTTTCCAGGAAAAATTAGCAACGTTTTTTTTTTGGCCAATTTGGAGAAGGTGTGATTACTCGGGAACGGCTCGTAGGATTTTTAGTGTATTTTCCAGGAAAAATCAGCAACGCTTTTTTTTGGCCAATTTGGAGAAGATGGGATTACTCGGGAACGGCTCGTAGGATTTTAAGTGTATTTTCCAGGAAAAATCAGCAACGCTTTTTTTTGGCCAATTTGGAGAAGGTGTGATTACTCGGAAACGGCTCGTAGGATTTTTAGTGTATTTTCCAGGAAAAATGTGCAACGCTTTTTTTTGGCCAATTTGGAGAAGATTGGATTACTCGGGAACGGCTCGTAGGATTTTTAGTGTATTTTCCAGGAAAAATCAGCAACGCTTTTTTTTGGCCAATTTGGAGAAGATGGGATTATTCGGGAACGGCTCGTAGGATTTTTAGTGTATTTTCCAGGAAAAATCAGCAACGCTTTTTTTTTTGGCCAATTTGGAGAAGGTGTGATTACTCGGAAACGGCTCGTAGGATTTTTAGTGTATTTTCCAGGAAAAATGTGCAACGCTTTTTTTTGGCCAATTTGGAGAAGGTGTGATTACTCGGAAACGGCTCGTAGGATTTTTAGTGTATTTTCCAGGAAAAATGTGCAACGCTTTTTTTTGGCCAATTTGGAGAAGATGTGATTACTCGGGCACGGCTCGTAGGATTTTTAGTGTATTTTCCAGGAAAAATGTGCAACGCTTTTTTTTTTGCCAATTTGGAGAAGATGGGATTACTCGGGAACGGCTCGTAGGATTTTTAGTGTATTTTCCAGGAAAAATCAGCAACGCTTTTTTTTGCCAATTTGGAGAAGGTGTGATTACTCGGGAACGGCTCATAGGATTTTTAGTGTATTTTCCAGGAAAAATCAGCAACGCTTTTTTTTTTGGCCAATTTGGAGAAGGTGTGATTACTCGGAAACGGCTCGTAGGATTTTTAGTGTATTTTCCAGGAAAAATGTGCAACGCTTTTTTTTGGCCAATTTGGAGAAGATTGGATTACTCGGGAACGGCTCGTAGGATTTTTAGTGTATTTTCCAGGAAAAATCAGCAACGCTTTTTTTTGGCCAATTTGGAGAAGATGTGATTACTCGGGCACGGCTCGTAGTATTTTTGGTGTATTTTCCAGGAAAAATCAGCAACGCTTTTTTTTTGGCCAATTTGGAGAAGGTGTGATTACTCGGAAACGGCTCGTAGGATTTTTAGTGTATTTTCCAGGAAAAATGTGCAACGCTTTTTTTTGGCCAATTTGGAGAAGATTGGATTACTCGGGAACGGCTCGTAGGATTTTTAGTGTATTTTCCAGGAAAAATCAGCAACGCTTTTTTTTGGGCCAATTTGGAGAAGATGGGATTATTCGGGAACGGCTCGTAGGATTTTTAGTGTATTTTCCAGGAAAAATTAGCAACGCTTTTTTTTGGCCAATTTGGAGAAGATGGGATTACTCGGGAACGGCTAGTAGGTTTTTTAGTGTATTTTCCAGGAAAAATAAGCAACGCTTTTTTTGCCAATTTGGAGAAGATAGGATTACTCGGGAACGGCTCGTAGGATTTTTAGTGTATTTTCCAGGAAAAATCAGCAACGCTTTTTTTTGGCCAATTTGGAGAAGATGTGATTACTCGGGCACGGCTCGTAGGATTTTTGGTGTATTTTCCAGGAAAAATCAGCAACGCTTTTTTTTTGGCCAATTTGGAGAAGGTGTGATTACTCGGAAACGGCTCGTAGGATTTTTAGTGTATTTTCCAGGAAAAATGTGCAACGCTTTTTTTTGGCCAATTTGGAGAAGATTGGATTACTCGGGAACGGCTCGTAGGATTTTTAGTGTATTTTCCAGGAAAAATCAGCAACGCTTTTTTTTGGGCCAATTTGGAGAAGATGGGATTATTCGGGAACGGCTCGTAGGATTTTTAGTGTATTTTCCAGGAAAAATCAGCAACGCTTTTTTTTGGCCAATTTGGAGAAGATGGGATTACTCGGGAACGGCTAGTAGGTTTTTTAGTGTATTTTCCAGGAAAAATAAGCAACGCTTTTTTTTTGCCAATTTGGAGAAGATGGGATTACTCGGGAACGGCTCGTAGGATTTTTAGTGTATTTTCCAGGAAAAATCAGCAACGCTTTTTTTTGGCCAATTTGGAGAAGATGTGATTACTCGGGCACGGCTCGTAGGATTTTTAGTGTATTTTCCAGGAAAAATGTGCAACGCTTTTTTTTTGCCAATTTGGAGAAGATGGGATTACTCGGGAACGGCTCGTAGGATTTTTAGTGTATTTTCCAGGAAAAATTAGCAACGCTTTTTTTTGGCCAATTTGGAGAAGATGGGATTACTCGGGAACGGCTAGTAGGTTTTTTAGTGTATTTTCCAGGAAAAATAAGCAACGCTTTTTTTTTGCCAATTTGGAGAAGATGGGATTACTCGGGAACGGCTCGTAGGATTTTTAGTGTATTTTCCAGGAAAAATCAGCAACGCTTTTTTTTGGCCAATTTGGAGAAGATGTGATTACTCGGGCACGGCTCGTAGGATTTTTAGTGTATTTTCTAGGAAAAATCAGCAACGCTTTTTTTTGGCCAATTTGGAGAAGGTGGTATTACTCGGGAACGGCTCGTAGGATTTTTAGTGTATTTTCCAGGAAAAATCAGCAACGCTTTTTTTTGGCCAATTTGGTGAAGGTGTGATTACTCGGGAACGGCTCGTAGGATTTTTAGTGTATTTTCCAGAAAAAATTAGCAACGCTTTTATTTGGCCAATTTGGAGAAGATGGGATTACTCGGAAACGGCTCGTAGGATTTTTAGTGTATTTTCCAGGAAAAATCAGCAACGCTTTTTTTTGCCAATTTGGAGAAGGTGTGATTACTCGGGAACGGCTCATAGGATTTTTAGTGTATTTTCCAGGAAAAATCAGCAACGCTTTTTTTTTGGCCAATTTGGAGAAGGTGTGATTACTCGGAAACGGCTCGTAGGATTTTTAGTGTATTTTCCAGGAAAAATGTGCAACGCTTTTTTTTGGCCAATTTGGAGAAGATTGGATTACTCGGGAACGGCTCGTAGGATTTTTAGTGTATTTTCCAGGAAAAATCAGCAACGCTTTTTTTTGGCCAATTTGGAGAAGATGTGATTACTCGGGCACGGCTCGTAGGATTTTTGGTGTATTTTCCAGGAAAAATCAGCAACGCTTTTTTTTTGGCCAATTTGGAGAAGGTGTGATTACTCGGAAACGGCTCGTAGGATTTTTAGTGTATTTTCCAGGAAAAATGTGCAACGCTTTTTTTTGGCCAATTTGGAGAAGATTGGATTACTCGGGAACGGCTCGTAGGATTTTTAGTGTATTTTCCAGGAAAAATCAGCAACGCTTTTTTTTTGGCCAATTTGGAGAAGGTGTGATTACTCGGAAACGGCTCGTAGGATTTTTAGTGTATTTTCCAGGAAAAATGTGCAACGCTTTTTTTTGGCCAATTTGGAGAAGATTGGATTACTCGGGAACGGCTCGTAGGATTTTTAGTGTATTTTCCAGGAAAAATCAGCAACGCTTTTTTTTGGGCCAATTTGGAGAAGATGGGATTATTCGGGAACGGCTCGTAGGATTTTTAGTGTATTTTCCAGGAAAAATTAGCAACGCTTTTTTTTGGCCAATTTGGAGAAGATGGGATTACTCGGGAACGGCTAGTAGGTTTTTTAGTGTATTTTCCAGGAAAAATAAGCAACGCTTTTTTTTTGCCAATTTGGAGAAGATGGGATTACTCGGGAACGGCTCGTAGGATTTTTAGTGTATTTTCCAGGAAAAATCAGCAACGCTTTTTTTTGGCCAATTTGGAGAAGATGTGATTACTCGGGCACGGCTCGTAGGATTTTTAGTGTATTTTCCAGGAAAAATGTGCAACGCTTTTTTTTTGCCAATTTGGAGAAGATGGGATTACTCGGGAACGGCTCGTAGGATTTTTAGTGTATTTTCCAGGAAAAATCAGCAACGCTTTTTTTTTGGCCAATTTGGAGAAGATGTGAATACTCGGGAACGGCTCGTAGGATTTTTAGCACGATTCGTTCTAAATGTTCTTTGAGGTATATATTTTAAAATCAGCAACGCTTTTTTTTTGCTAATTTGGAGAAGGTGGGATTACTCGGGAACGGCTCGTAGAATTTTTAGTGTATTTTCCAGGAAAAATGTGCAACGCTTTTTTTTGCCAATTTGGAGAAGGTGTGATTACTCGGGAACGGCTCGTAGGATTTTTAGTGTATTTTCTAGGAAAAATCAGCAACGCTTTTTTTTGGCCAATTTGGAGAAGGTGGTATTACTCGGGAACGGCTCGTAGGATTTTTAGTGTATTTTCCAGGAAAAATCAGCAACACTTTTTTTTGGCCAATTTGGAGAAGATGGGATTACTCGGGAACGGCTAGTAGGTTTTTTAGTGTATTTTCCAGGAAAAATAAGCAACGCTTTTTTTTTGCCAATTTGGAGAAGATGGGATTACTCGGGAACGGCTCGTAGGATTTTTAGTGTATTTTCCAGGAAAAATTAGCAACGCTTTTTTTTGGCCAATTTGGAGAATATGGGATTACTCGGGAACGGCTAGTAGGTTTTTTTAGTGTATTTTCCAGGAAAAATAAGCAACGCTTTTTTTTTGCCAATTTGGAGAAGATGGGATTACTCGGGAACGGCTCGTAGGACTTTTAGTGTATTTTCCAGGAAAAATCAGCAACGCTTTTTTTTGGCCAATTTGGAGAAGATGTGATTACTCGGGCACGGCTCGTAGGATTTTTAGTGTATTTTCCAGGAAAAATGTGCAACGCTTTTTTTTTGCCAATTTGGAGAAGATGGGATTACTCGGGAACGGCTCGTAGGATTTTTAGTGTATTTTCCAGGAAAAATCAGCAACGCTTTTTTTTTGGCCAATTTGGAGAAGATGTGAATGAATACTCGGGAACGGCTCGTAGGATTTTTAGCACGATTCGCTCTAAATGTTCTTTGAGGTATATATTTTAAAATCAGCAACGCTTTTTTTTTGCTAATTTGGAGAAGGTTGGATTACTCGGGAACGGCTCGTAGAATTTTTAGTGTATTTTCAAGGAAAAATGTGCAACGCTTTTTTTTGCCAATTTGGAGAAGGTGTGATTACTCGGGAACGGCTCGTAGGATTTTTAGTGTATTTTCTAGGAAAAATCAGCAATGCTTTTTTTTGGCCAATTTGGAGAAGGTGGTATTACTCGGGAACGGCTCGTAGGATTTTTAGTGTATTTTCCAGGAAAAATCAGCAACACTTTTTTTTGGCCAATTTGGAGAAGGTGTCATTACTCGGGAACGGCTCGTAGGATTTTTAGTGTATTTTCCAGGAAAAATCAGCAACGCTTTTTTTTGGCCAATTTGGAGAAGGTGTGATTACTCGGGAACGGCTCGTAGGATTTTTAGTGTATTTTCCAGGAAAAATTAGCAACACTTTTTTTTGGCCAATTTGGAGAAGATGGGATTACTCGGGAACGGCTCGTAGGATTTTTAGTGTATTTTCCAGGAAAAATCAGCAACGCTTTTTTTTGGCCAATTTGGAGAAGATGTGATTACTCGGGAACGGCTCGTAGGAATTTTAGTGTATTTTCCAGGAAAAATCAGCAACGCTTTTTTTTGGCCAATTTGGAGAAGGTGTGATTACTCGAAAACGGCTTGTAGGATTTTTAGTGTATTTTCCAGGAAAAATTAGCAACGCTTTTTTTTTGCCAATTTGGAGAAGATGGGATTACTCGGGAACGGCTCGTAGGATTTTTACTGTATTTTCCAGGAAAAATTAGCAACGTTTTTTTTTTGGCCAATTTGGAGAAGGTGTGATTACTCGGGAACGGCTCGTAGGATTTTTAGTGTATTTTCCAGGAAAAATCAGCAACGCTTTTTTTTGGCCAATTTGGAGAAGATGGGATTACTCGGGAACGGCTCGTAGGATTTTAAGTGTATTTTCCAGGAAAAATCAGCAACGCTTTTTTTTGGCCAATTTGGAGAAGGTGTGATTACTCGGAAACGGCTCGTAGGATTTTTAGTGTATTTTCCAGGAAAAATGTGCAACGCTTTTTTTTGGCCAATTTGGAGAAGATTGGATTACTCGGGAACGGCTCGTAGGATTTTTAGTGTATTTTCCAGGAAAAATCAGCAACGCTTTTTTTTGGCCAATTTGGAGAAGATGGGATTATTCGGGAACGGCTCGTAGGATTTTTAGTGTATTTTCCAGGAAAAATTAGCAACGCTTTTTTTTGGCCAATTTGGAGAAGATGGGATTACTCGGGAACGGCTAGTAGGTTTTTTAGTGTATTTTCCAGGAAAAATAAGCAACGCTTTTTTTTTGCCAATTTGGAGAAGATGGGATTACTCGGGAACGGCTCGTAGGATTTTTAGTGTATTTTCCAGGAAAAATCAGCAACGCTTTTTTTTGGCCAATTTGGAGAAGATGTGATTACTCGGGCACGGCTCGTAGGATTTTTAGTGTATTTTCCAGGAAAAATGTGCAACGCTTTTTTTTTTGCCAATTTGGAGAAGATGGGATTACTCGGGAACGGCTCGTAGGATTTTTAGTGTATTTTCCAGGAAAAATCAGCAACGCTTTTTTTTGGCCAATTTGGTGAAGGTGTGATTACTCGGGAACGGCTCGTAGGATTTTTAGTGTATTTTCCAGAAAAAATTAGCAACGCTTTTATTTGGCCAATTTGGAGAAGATGGGATTACTCGGAAACGGCTCGTAGGATTTTTAGTGTATTTTCCAGGAAAAATCAGCAACGCTTTTTTTTGCCAATTTGGAGAAGGTGTGATTACTCGGGAACGGCTCATAGGATTTCTATTGTATTTTCCAGGAAAAATCAGCAACGCTTTTTTTTTTGGCCAATTTGGAGAAGGTGTGATTACTCGGAAACGGCTCGTAGGATTTTTAGTGTATTTTCCAGGAAAAATGTGCAACGCTTTTTTTTGGCCAATTTGGAGAAGATTGGATTACTCGGGAACGGCTCGTAGGATTTTTAGTGTATTTTCCAGGAAAAATCAGCAACGCTTTTTTTTGGCCAATTTGGAGAAGATGTGATTACTCGGGCACGGCTCGTAGGATTTTTGGTGTATTTTCCAGGAAAAATCAGCAACGCTTTTATTTTGGCCAATTTGGAGAAGGTGTGATTACTCGGAAACGGCTCGTAGGATTTTTAGTGTATTTTCCAGGAAAAATGTGCAACGCTTTTTTTTGGCCAATTTGGAGAAGATTGGATTACTCGGGAACGGCTCGTAGGATTTTTAGTGTATTTTCCAGGAAAAATCAGCAACGCTTTTTTTTGGGCCAATTTGGAGAAGATGGGATTATTCGGGAACGGCTCGTAGGATTTTTAGTGTATTTTCCAGGAAAAATTAGCAACGCTTTTTTTTGGCCAATTTGGAGAAGATGGGATTACTCGGGAACGGCTAGTAGGTTTTTTAGTGTATTTTCCAGGAAAAATAAGCAACGCTTTTTTTTGCCAATTTGGAGAAGATGGGATTACTCGGGAACGGCTCGTAGGATTTTTAGTGTATTTTCCAGGAAAAATCAGCAACGCTTTTTTTTGGCCAATTTGGAGAAGATGTGATTACTCGGGCACGGCTCGTAGGATTTTTGGTGTATTTTCCAGGAAAAATCAGCAACGCTTTTTTTTTGGCCAATTTGGAGAAGGTGTGATTACTCGGAAACGGCTCGTAGGATTTTTAGTGTATTTTCCAGGAAAAATGTGCAACGCTTTTTTTTGGCCAATTTGGAGAAGATTGGATTACTCGGGAACGGCTCGTAGGATTTTTAGTGTATTTTCCAGGAAAAATCAGCAACGCTTTTTTTTGGGCCAATTTGGAGAAGATGGGATTATTCGGGAACGGCTCGTAGGATTTTTAGTGTATTTTCCAGGAAAAATTAGCAACGCTTTTTTTGGCCAATTTGGAGAAGATGGGATTACTCGGGAACGGCTAGTAGGTTTTTTAGTGTATTTTCCAGGAAAAATAAGCAACGCTTTTTTTTTGCCAATTTGGAGAAGATGGGATTACTCGGGAACGGCTCGTAGGATTTTTAGTGTATTTTCCAGGAAAAATCAGCAACGTTTTTTTTTGGCCAATTTGGAGAAGATGTGATTACTCGGGCACGGCTCGTAGGATTTTTAGTGTATTTTCCAGGAAAAATGTGCAACGCTTTTTTTTTGCCAATTTGGAGAAGATGGGATTACTCGGGAACGGCTCGTAGGATTTTTAGTGTATTTTCCAGGAAAAATCAGCAACGCTTTTTTTTGGCCAATTTGGAGAAGATGGGATTACTCGGGAACGGCTAGTAGGTTTTTTAGTGTATTTTCCAGGAAAAATAAGCAACGCTTTTTTTTTGCCAATTTGGAGAAGATGGGATTACTCGGGAACGGCTCGTAGGATTTTTAGTGTATTTTCCAGGAAAAATCAGCAACGCTTTTTTTTGGCCAATTTGGAGAAGATGTGATTACTCGGGCACGGCTCGTAGGATTTTTAGTGTATTTTCCAGGAAAAATGTGCAACGCTTTTTTTTTGCCAATTTGGAGAAGATGGGATTACTCGGGAACGGCTCGTAGGATTTTTAGTGTATTTTCCAGGAAAAATTAGCAACGCTTTTTTTTGGCCAATTTGGAGAAGATGGGATTACTCGGGAACGGCTAGTAGGTTTTTTAGTGTATTTTCCAGGAAAAATAAGCAACGCTTTTTTTTTGCCAATTTGGAGAAGATGGGATTACTCGGGAACGGCTCGTAGGATTTTTAGTGTATTTTCCAGGAAAAATCAGCAACGCTTTTTTTTGGCCAATTTGGAGAAGATGTGATTACTCGGGCACGGCTCGTAGGATTTTTAGTGTATTTTCTAGGAAAAATCAGCAACGCTTTTTTTTGGCCAATTTGGAGAAGGTGGTATTACTCGGGAACGGCTCGTAGGATTTTTAGTGTATTTTCCAGGAAAAATCAGCAACGCTTTTTTTTGGCCAATTTGGTGAAGGTGTGATTACTCGGGAACGGCTCGTAGGATTTTTAGTGTATTTTCCAGAAAAAATTAGCAACGCTTTTATTTGGCCAATTTGGAGAAGATGGGATTACTCGGAAACGGCTCGTAGGATTTTTAGTGTATTTTCCAGGAAAAATCAGCAACGCTTTTTTTTGCCAATTTGGAGAAGGTGTGATTACTCGGGAACGGCTCATAGGATTTTTAGTGTATTTTCCAGGAAAAATCAGCAACGCTTTTTTTTTGGCCAATTTGGAGAAGGTGTGATTACTCGGAAACGGCTCGTAGGATTTTTAGTGTATTTTCCAGGAAAAATGTGCAACGCTTTTTTTTGGCCAATTTGGAGAAGATTGGATTACTCGGGAACGGCTCGTAGGATTTTTAGTGTATTTTCCAGGAAAAATCAGCAACGCTTTTTTTTGGCCAATTTGGAGAAGATGTGATTACTCGGGCACGGCTCGTAGGATTTTTGGTGTATTTTCCAGGAAAAATCAGCAACGCTTTTTTTTTGGCCAATTTGGAGAAGGCGTGATTACTCGGAAACGGCTCGTAGGATTTTTAGTGTATTTTCCAGGAAAAATGTGCAACGCTTTTTTTTGGCCAATTTGGAGAAGATTGGATTACTCGGGAACGGCTCGTAGGATTTTTAGTGTATTTTCCAGGAAAAATCAGCAACGCTTTTTTTTGGGCCAATTTGGAGAAGATGGGATTATTCGGGAACGGCTCGTAGGATTTTTAGTGTATTTTCCAGGAAAAATTAGCAACGCTTTTTTTTGGCCAATTTGGAGAAGATGGGATTACTCGGGAACGGCTAGTAGGTTTTTTAGTGTATTTTCCAGGAAAAATAAGCAACGCTTTTTTTTTGCCAATTTGGAGAAGATGGGATTACTCGGGAACGGCTCGTAGGATTTTTAGTGTATTTTCCAGGAAAAATCAGCAACGCTTTTTTTTGGCCAATTTGGAGAAGATGTGATTACTCGGGCACGGCTCGTAGGATTTTTAGTGTATTTTCCAGGAAAAATGTGCAACGCTTTTTTTTGCCAATTTGGAGAAGATGGGATTACTCGGGAACGGCTCGTAGGATTTTTAGTGTATTTTCCAGGAAAAATCAGCAACGCTTTTTTTTTGGCCAATTTGGAGAAGATGTGAATACTCGGGAACGGCTCGTAGGATTTTTAGCACGATTCGTTCTAAATGTTCTTTGAGGTATATATTTTAAAATCAGCAACGCTTTTTTTTTTGCTAATTTGGAGAAGGTGGGATTACTCGGGAACGGCTCGTAGAATTTTTAGTGTATTTTCCAGGAAAAATGTGCAACGCTTTTTTTTGCCAATTTGGAGAAGGTGTGATTACTCGGGAACGGCTCGTAGGATTTTTAGTGTATTTTCTAGGAAAAATCAGCAACGCTTTTTTTTGGCCAATTTGGAGAAGGTGGTATTACTCGGGAACGGCTCGTAGGATTTTTAGTGTATTTTCCAGGAAAAATCAGCAACACTTTTTTTTGGCCAATTTGGAGAAGGTGTCATTACTCGGGAACGGCTCGTAGGATTTTTAGTGTATTTTCCAGGAAAAATCAGCAACGCTTTTTTTTTGGCCAATTTGGAGAAGATGTGAATACTCGGGAACGGCTCGTAGGATTTTTAGCACGATTCGCTCTAAATGTTCTTTGAGGTATATATTTTAAAATCAGCAACGCTTTTTTTTTGCTAATTTGGAGAAGGTTGGATTACTCGGGAACGGCTCGTAGAATTTTTAGTGTATTTTCAAGGAAAAATGTGCAACGCTTTTTTTTTGCCAATTTGGAGAAGGTGTGATTACTCGGGAACGGCTCGTAGGATTTTTAGTGTATTTTCTAGGAAAAATCAGCAATGCTTTTTTTTGGCCAATTTGGAGAAGGTGGTATTACTCGGGAACGGCTCGTAGGATTTTTAGTGTATTTTCCAGGAAAAATCAGCAACACTTTTTTTTGGCTAATTTGGAGAAGGTGTCATTACTCGGGAACTGCTCGTAGGATTTTTAGTGTATTTTCCAGGAAAAATCAGCAACGCTTTTTTTTGGCCAATTTGGAGAAGGTGTGATTACTCGGGAACGGCTCGTAGGATTTTTAGTGTATTTTCCAGGAAAAATTAGCAACACTTTTTTTTGGCCAATTTGGAGAAGATGGGATTACTCGGGAACGGCTCGTAGGATTTTTAGTGTATTTTCCAGGAAAAATCAGCAACGCTTTTTTTTGGCCAATTTGGAGAAGATGTGATTACTCGGGAATGGCTCGTAGGAATTTTAGTGTATTTTCCAGGAAAAATCAGCAACGCTTTTTTTTGGCCAATTTGGAGAAGGTGTGATTACTCGGGAACGGCTTGTAGGATTTTTAGTGTATTTTCCAGGAAAAATTAGCAACGCTTTTTTTTTGCCAATTTGGAGAAGATGGGATTACTCGGGAACGGCTCGTAGGATTTTTACTGTATTTTCCAGGAAAAATTAGCAACGTTTTTTTTTTTGGCCAATTTGGAGAAGGTGTGATTACTCGGGAACGGCTCGTAGGATTTTTAGTGTATTTTCCAGGAAAAATCAGCAACGCTTTTTTTTGGCCAATTTGGAGAAGATGGGATTACTCGGGAACGGCTCGTAGGATTTTAAGTGTATTTTCCAGGAAAAATCAGCAACGCTTTTTTTTGGCCAATTTGGAGAAGGTGTGATTACTCGGAAACGGCTCGTAGGATTTTTAGTGTATTTTCCAGGAAAAATGTGCAACGCTTTTTTTTGGCCAATTTGGAGAAGATTGGATTACTCGGGAACGGCTCGTAGGATTTTTAGTGTATTTTCCAGGAAAAATCAGCAACGCTTTTTTTTGGCCAATTTGGAGAAGATGGGATTATTCGGGAACGGCTCGTAGGATTTTTAGTGTATTTTCCAGGAAAAATTAGCTACGCTTTTTTTTGGCCAATTTGGAGAAGATGGGATTACTCGGGAACGGCTAGTAGGTTTTTTAGTGTATTTTCCAGGAAAAATAAGCAACGCTTTTTTTTTGCCAATTTGGAGAAGATGGGATTACTCGGGAACGGCTCGTAGGATTTTTAGTGTATTTTCCAGGAAAAATCAGCAACGCTTTTTTTTTGGCCAATTTGGAGAAGATGTGATTACTCGGGCACGGCTCGTAGGATTTTTAGTGTATTTTCCAGGAAAAATGTGCAACGCTTTTTTTTTTGCCAATTTGGAGAAGATGGGATTACTCGGGAACGGCTCGTAGGATTTTTAGTGTATTTTCCAGGAAAAATCAGCAACGCTTTTTTTTGGCCAATTTGGTGAAGGTGTGATTACTCGGGAACGGCTCGTAGGATTTTTAGTGTATTTTCCAGAAAAAATTAGCAACGCTTTTATTTGGCCAATTTGGAGAAGATGGGATTACTCGGAAACGGCTCGTAGGATTTTTAGTGTATTTTCCAGGAAAAATCAGCAACGCTTTTTTTTGCCAATTTGGAGAAGGTGTGATTACTCGGGAACGGCTCATAGGATTTTTAGTGTATTTTCCAGGAAAAATCAGCAACGCTTTTTTTTGGCCAATTTGGAGAAGGTGTGATTACTCGGAAACGGCTCGTAGGATTTTTAGTGTATTTTCCAGGAAAAATGTGCAACGCTTTTTTTTGGCCAATTTGGAGAAGATTGGATTACTCGGAAACGGCTCGTAGGATTTTTAGTGTATTTTCCAGGAAAAATCAGCAACGCTTTTTTTTGGCCAATTTGGAGAAGATGTGATTACTCGGGCACGGCTCGTAGGATTTTTGGTGTATTTTCCAGGTAAAATCAGCAACGCTTTTTTTTTGGCCAATTTGGAGAAGGTGTGATTACTCGGAAACGGCTCGTAGGATTTTTAGTGTATTTTCCAGGAAAAATGTGCAACGCTTTTTTTTGGCCAATTTGGAGAAGATTGGATTACTCGGGAACGGCTCGTAGGATTTTTAGTGTATTTTCCAGGAAAAATCAGCAACGCTTTTTTTTGGGCCAATTTGGAGAAGATGGGATTATTCGGGAACGGCTCGTAGGATTTTTAGTGTATTTTCCAGGAAAAATTAGCAACGCTTTTTTTTGGCCAATTTGGAGAAGATGGGATTACTCGGGAACGGCTAGTAGGTTTTTTAGTGTATTTTCCAGGAAAAATAAGCAACGCTTTTTTTTTGCCAATTTGGAGAAGATGGGATTACTCGGGAACGGCTCGTAGGATTTTTAGTGTATTTTCCAGGAAAAATCAGCAACGCTTTTTTTTGGCCAATTTGGAGAAGATGTGATTACTCGGGCACGGCTCGTAGGATTTTTAGTGTATTTTCCAGGAAAAATGTGCAACGCTTTTTTTTTTGCCAATTTGGAGAAGATGGGATTACTCGGGAACGGCTCGTAGGATTTTTAGTGTATTTTCCAGGAAAAATCAGCAACGCTTTTTTTTTGGCCAATTTGGAGAAGATGTGAATACTCGGGAACGGCTCGTAGGATTTTTAGCACGATTCGCTCTAAATGTTCTTTGAGGTATATATTTTAAAATCAGCAACGCTTTTTTTTTGCTAATTTGGAGAAGGTGGGATTACTCGGGAACGGCTCGTAGAATTTTTAGTGTATTTTCCAGGAAAAATGTGCAACGCTTTTTTTTGCCAATTTGGAAAAGGTGTGATTACTCGGGAACGGCTCGTAGGATTTTTAGTGTATTTTCTAGGAAAAATCAGCAACGCTTTTTTTTGGCCAATTTGGAGAAGGTGGTATTACTCGGGAACGGCTCGTAGGATTTTTATTGTATTTTCCAGGAAAAATCAGCAACACTTTTTTTTGGCCAATTTGGAGAATGTGTCATTACTCGGGAACGGCTCGTAGGATTTTTAGTGTATTTTCCAGGAAAAATCAGCAACGCTTTTTTTTTGGCCAATTTGGAGAAGGTGTGATTACTCGGGAACGGCTCGTAGGATTTTTAGTGTATTTTCCAGGAAAAATTAGCAACACTTTTTTTTGGCCAATTTGGAGAAGATGGGATTACTCGGGAACGGCTCGTAGGATTTTTAGTGTATTTTCCAGGAAAAATCAGCAACGTTTTTTTTTGGCCAATTTGGAGAAGATGTGATTACTCGGGAACGGCTCGTAGGAATTTTAGTGTATTTTCCAGGAAAAATCAGCAACGCTTTTTTTTGGCCAATTTGGAGAAGGTGTGATTACTCGGGAACGGCTCGTAGGATTTTTAGTGTATTTTCCAGGAAAAATTAGCAAAGCTTTTTTTTTGCCAATTTGGAGAAGATGGGATTACTCGGGAACGGCTCGTAGGATTTTTAGTGTATTTTCCAGGAAAAATCAGCAACGCTTTTTTTTGGCCAATTTGGAGAAGATGGGATTACTCGGGAACGGCTCGTAGGATTTTTACTGTATTTTCCAGGAAAAATTAGCAACGTTTTTTTTTTGGCCAATTTGGAGAAGGTGTGATTACTCGGGAACGGCTCGTAGGATTTTTAGTGTATTTTCCAGGAAAAATCAGCAACGCTTTTTTTTGGCCAATTTGGAGAAGATGGGATTACTCGGGAACGGCTCGTAGGATTTTAAGTGTATTTTCCAGGAAAAATCAGCAACGCTTTTTTTTGGCCAATTTGGAGAAGATGTGATTACTCGGGAACGGCTCGTAGGAATTTTAGTGTATTTTCCAGGAAAAATCAGCAACGCTTTTTTTTGGCCAATTTGGAGAAGGTGTGATTACTCGGGAACGGCTCGTAGGATTTTTAGTGTATTTTCCAGGAAAAATCAGCAACGCTTTTTTTTTGGCCAATTTGGAGAAGGTGTGATTACTCGGGAACGGCTTGTAGGATTTTTAGTGTATTTTCCAGGAAAAATTAGCAACGCTTTTTTTTTGCCAATTTGGAGAAGATGGGATTACTCGGGAACGGCTCGTAGGATTTTTACTGTATTTTCCAGGAAAAATTAGCAACGTTTTTTTTTTGGCCAATTTGGAGAAGGTGTGATTACTCGGGAACGGCTCGTAGGATTTTTAGTGTATTTTCCAGGAAAAATCAGCAACGCTTTTTTTTGGCCAATTTGGAGAAGATGGGATTACTCGGTAACGGCTCGTAGGATTTTAAGTGTATTTTCCAGGAAAAATCAGCAACGCTTTTTTTTGGCCAATTTGGAGAAGGTGTGATTACTCGGAAACGGCTCGTAGGATTTTTAGTGTATTTTCCAGGAAAAATGTGCAACGCTTTTTTTTGGCCAATTTGGAGAAGATTGGATTACTCGGGAACGGCTCGTAGGATTTTTAGTGTATTTTCCAGGAAAAATCAGCAACGCTTTTTTTTGGCCAATTTGGAGAAGATGGGATTATTCGGGAACGGCTCGTAGGATTTTTAGTGTATTTTCCAGGAAAAATTAGCTACGCTTTTTTTTGGCCAATTTGGAGAAGATGGGATTACTCGGGAACGGCTAGTAGGTTTTTTAGTGTATTTTCCAGGAAAAATAAGCAACGCTTTTTTTTTGCCAATTTGGAGAAGATGGGATTACTCGGGAACGGCTCGTAGGATTTTTAGTGTATTTTCCAGGAAAAATCAGCAACGCTTTTTTTTTGGCCAATTTGGAGAAGATGTGATTACTCGGGCACGGCTCGTAGGATTTTTAGTGTATTTTCCAGGAAAAATGTGCAACGCTTTTTTTTTTGCCAATTTGGAGAAGATGGGATTACTCGGGAACGGCTCGTAGGATTTTTAGTGTATTTTCCAGGAAAAATCAGCAACGCTTTTTTTTGGCCAATTTGGTGAAGGTGTGATTACTCGGGAACGGCTCGTAGGATTTTTAGTGTATTTTCCAGAAAAAATTAGCAACGCTTTTATTTGGCCAATTTGGAGAAGATGGGATTACTCGGAAACGGCTCGTAGGATTTTTAGTGTATTTTCCAGGAAAAATCAGCAACGCTTTTTTTTGCCAATTTGGAGAAGGTGTGATTACTCGGGAACGGCTCATAGGATTTTTAGTGTATTTTCCAGGAAAAATCAGCAACGCTTTTTTTTGGCCAATTTGGAGAAGGTGTGATTACTCGGAAACGGCTCGTAGGATTTTTAGTGTATTTTCCAGGAAAAATGTGCAACGCTTTTTTTTGGCCAATTTGGAGAAGATTGGATTACTCGGAAACGGCTCGTAGGATTTTTAGTGTATTTTCCAGGAAAAATCAGCAACGCTTTTTTTTGGCCAATTTGGAGAAGATGTGATTACTCGGGCACGGCTCGTAGGATTTTTGGTGTATTTTCCAGGAAAAATCAGCAACGCTTTTTTTTTGGCCAATTTGGAGAAGGTGTGATTACTCGGAAACGGCTCGTAGGATTTTTAGTGTATTTTCCAGGAAAAATGTGCAACGCTTTTTTTTGGCCAATTTGGAGAAGATTGGATTACTCGGGAACGGCTCGTAGGATTTTTAGTGTATTTTCCAGGAAAAATCAGCAACGCTTTTTTTTGGGCCAATTTGGAGAAGATGGGATTATTCGGGAACGGCTCGTAGGATTTTTAGTGTATTTTCCA
This sequence comes from Lypha dubia, assembly GCA_947311025.1. Classification (NCBI taxonomy): domain Eukaryota; kingdom Metazoa; phylum Arthropoda; class Insecta; order Diptera; family Tachinidae; genus Lypha; species Lypha dubia. The sequence continues at coordinate 29,398,987 of OX371265.1, read as the reverse complement.
GGAAAAATTAGCAACGCTTTTTTTTGGCCAATTTGGAGAAGATGGGATTACTCGGGAACGGCTAGTAGGTTTTTTAGTGTATTTTCCAGGAAAAATAAGCAACGCTTTTTTTTTGCCAATTTGGAGAAGATGGGATTACTCGGGAACGGCTCGTAGGATTTTTAGTGTATTTTCCAGGAAAAATCAGCAACGCTTTTTTTTGGCCAATTTGGAGAAGATGTGATTACTCGGGCACGGCTCGTAGGATTTTTAGTGTATTTTCCAGGAAAAATGTGCAACGCTTTTTTTTTGCCAATTTGGAGAAGATGGGATTACTCGGGAACGGCTCGTAGGATTTTTAGTGTATTTTCCAGGAAAAATCAGCAACGCTTTTTTTTTGGCCAATTTGGAGAAGATGTGAATACTCGGGAACGGCTCGTAGGATTTTTAGCACGATTCGCTCTAAATGTTCTTTGAGGTATATATTTTAAAATCAGCAACGCTTTTTTTTTGCTAATTTGGAGAAGGTGGGATTACTCGGGAACGGCTCGTAGAATTTTTAGTGTATTTTCCAGGAAAAATGTGCAACGCTTTTTTTTGCCAATTTGGAAAAGGTGTGATTACTCGGGAACGGCTCGTAGGATTTTTAGTGTATTTTCTAGGAAAAATCAGCAACGCTTTTTTTTGGCCAATTTGGAGAAGGTGGTATTACTCGGGAACGGCTCGTAGGATTTTTAGTGTATTTTCCAGGAAAAATCAGCAACACTTTTTTTTGGCCAATTTGGAGAATGTGTCATTACTCGGGAACGGCTCGTAAGATTTTTAGTGTATTTTCCAGGAAAAATCAGCAACGCTTTTTTTTTGGCCAATTTGGAGAAGGTGTGATTACTCGGGAACGGCTCGTAGGATTTTTAGTGTATTTTCCAGGAAAAATTAGCAACACTTTTTTTTGGCCAATTTGGAGAAGATGGGATTACTCGGGAACGGCTCGTAGGATTTTTAGTGTATTTTCCAGGAAAAATCAGCAACGTTTTTTTTTGGCCAATTTGGAGAAGATGTGATTACTCGGGAACGGCTCGTAGGAATTTTAGTGTATTTTCCAGGAAAAATCAGCAACGCTTTTTTTTGGCCAATTTGGAGAAGGTGTGATTACTCGGGAACGGCTCGTAGGATTTTTAGTGTATTTTCCAGGAAAAATTAGCAAAGCTTTTTTTTTGCCAATTTGGAGAAGATGGGATTACTCGGGAACGGCTCGTAGGATTTTTACTGTATTTTCCAGGAAAAATTAGCAACGTTTTTTTTTTGGCCAATTTGGAGAAGGTGTGATTACTCGGGAACGGCTCGTAGGATTTTTAGTGTATTTTCCAGGAAAAATCAGCAACGCTTTTTTTTGGCCAATTTGGAGAAGATGGGATTACTCGGGAACGGCTCGTAGGATTTTTAGTGTATTTTCCAGGAAAAATCAGCAACGCTTTTTTTTGGCCAATTTGGAGAAGGTGTGATTACTCGGAAACGGCTCGTAGGATTTTTAGTGTATTTTCCAGGAAAAATGTGCAACGCTTTTTTTTGGCCAATTTGGAGAAGATTGGATTACTCGGGAACGGCTCGTAGGATTTTTAGTGTATTTTCCAGGAAAAATCAGCAACGCTTTTTTTTGGCCAATTTGGAGAAGATAGGATTATTCGGGAACGGCTCGTAGGATTTTTAGTGTATTTTCCAGGAAAAATTAGCAACGCTTTTTTTTGGCCAATTTGGAGAAGATGGGATTACTCGGGAACGGCTAGTAGGTTTTTTAGTGTATTTTCCAGGAAAAATAAGCAACGTTTTTTTTTTGCCAATTTGGAGAAGATGGGATTACTCGGGAACGGCTCGTAGGATTTTTAGTGTATTTTCCAGGAAAAATCAGCAATGCTTTTTTTTGGCCAATTTGAAGAAGATGTGATTACTCGGGCACGGCTCGTAGGATTTTTAGTTAATTTTCCAGGAAAAATGTGCAACGCTTTTTTTTTGCCAATTTGGAGAAGATGGGATTACTCGGGAACGGCTCGTAGGATTTTTAGTGTATTTTCCAGGAAAAATCAGCAACGCTTTTTTTTTGGCCAATTTGGAGAAGATGTGAATACTCGGGAACGGCTCGTAGGATTTTTAGCACGATTCGCTCTAAATGTTCTTTGAGGTATATATTTTAAAATGTGCAACGCTTTTTTTTTTGGCTAATTTGGAGAAGATGGGATTACTCGGGAACGGCTCGTAGGATTTTTAGTGTATTTTCCAGGAAAAATCAGCAACGCTTTTTTTTTGGCCAATTTGGAGAAGGTGTGATTACTCGGGAACGGCTCGTAGGATTTTTAGTGTATTTTCCAGGAAAAATTAGCAACACTTTTTTTTGGCCAATTTGGAGAAGATGGGATTACTCGGGAACGGCTCGTAGGATTTTTAGTGTATTTTCCAGGAAAAATCAGCAACGTTTTTTTTTGGCCAATTTGGAGAAGATGTGATTACTCGGGAACGGCTCGTAGGAATTTTAGTGTATTTTCCAGGAAAAATCAGCAACGCTTTTTTTTGGCCAATTTGGAGAAGGTGTGATTACTCGGGAACGGCTCGTAGGATTTTTAGTGTATTTTCCAGGAAAAATTAGCAAAGCTTTTTTTTTGCCAATTTGGAGAAGATGGGATTACTCGGGAACGGCTCGTAGGATTTTTACTGTATTTTCCAGGAAAAATTAGCAACGTTTTTTTTTTGGCCAATTTGGAGAAGGTGTGATTACTCGGGAACGGCTCGTAGGATTTTTAGTGTATTTTCCAGGAAAAATCAGCAACGCTTTTTTTTGGCCAATTTGGAGAAGATGGGATTACTCGGGAACGGCTCGTAGGATTTTTAGTGTATTTTCCAGGAAAAATCAGCAACGCTTTTTTTTTGGCCAATTTGGAGAAGGTGTGATTACTCGGAAACGGCTCGTAGGATTTTTAGTGTATTTTCCAGGAAAAATGTGCAACGCTTTTTTTTGGCCAATTTGGAGAAGATTGGATTACTCGGGAACGGCTCGTAGGATTTTTAGTGTATTTTCCAGGAAAAATCAGCAACGCTTTTTTTTGGCCAATTTGGAGAAGATGGGATTATTCGGGAACGGCTCGTAGGATTTTTAGTGTATTTTCCAGGAAAAATTAGCAACGCTTTTTTTTGGCCAATTTGGAGAAGATGGGATTACTCGGGAACGGCTAGTAGGTTTTTTAGTGTATTTTCCAGGAAAAATAAGCAACGTTTTTTTTTTGCCAATTTGGAGAAGATGGGATTACTCGGGAACGGCTCGTAGGATTTTTAGTGTATTTTCCAGGAAAAATCAGCAATGCTTTTTTTTGGCCAATTTGAAGAAGATGTGATTACTCGGGCACGGCTCGTAGGATTTTTAGTTAATTTTCCAGGAAAAATGTGCAACGCTTTTTTTTTGCCAATTTGGAGAAGATGGGATTACTCGGGAACGGCTCGTAGGATTTTTAGTGTATTTTCCAGGAAAAATCAGCAACGCTTTTTTTTTGGCCAATTTGGAGAAGATGTGAATACTCGGGAACGGCTCGTAGGATTTTTAGCACGATTCGCTCTAAATGTTCTTTGAGGTATATATTTTAAAATGTGCAACGCTTTTTTTTTTGGCTAATTTGGAGAAGATGGGATTACTCGGGAACGGCTCGTAGGATTTTTAGTGTATTTTCCAGGAAAAATCAGCAACGCTTTTTTTTGGCCAATTTGGTGAAGGTGTGATTACTCGGGAACGGCTCGTAGGATTTTTAGTGTATTTTCCAGAAAAAATTAGCAACGCTTTTATTTGGCCAATTTGGAGAAGATGGGATTACTCGGAAACGGCTCGTAGGATTTTTAGTGTATTTTCCAGGAAAAATCAGCAACGCTTTTTTTTTGCCAATTTGGAGAAGGTGTGATTACTCGGGAACGGCTCATAGGATTTGTAGTGTATTTTCCAGGAAAAATCAGCAACGCTTTTTTTTGGCCAATTTGGAGAAGGTGTGATTACTCGGGAACGGCTCGTAGGATTTTTAGTGTATTTTCCAGAAAAAATTAGCAACGCTTTTATTTGGCCAATTTGGAGAAGATGGGATTACTCGGAAACGGCTCGTAGGATTTTTAGTGTATTTTCCAGGAAAAATCAGCAACGCTTTTTTTTTTGCCAATTTGGAGAAGGTGTGATTACTCGGGAACGGCTCGTAGGATTTTTAGTGTATTTTCCAGGAAAAATCAGCAACGCTTTTTTTTTTGCCAATTTGGAGAAGGTGTGATTACTCGGGAACGGCTCGTAGGATTTTTAGTGTATTTTCCAGGAAAAATTAGCAACGCTTTTTTTTGGCCAATTTGGAGAAGATTGGATTACTCGGGAACGGCTCGTAGGATTTTTAGTGTATTTTCCAGGAAAAATCAGCAACGCTTTTTTTTGGCCAATTTGGAGAAGGTGTGATTACTCGGGAACGGCTCGTAGGATTTTTAGTGTATTTTCCAGAAAAAATTAGCAACGCTTTTATTTGGCCAATTTGGAGAAGATGGGATTACTCGGAAACGGCTCGTAGGATTTTTAGTGTATTTTCCAGGAAAAATCAGCAACGCTTTTTTTTTTGCCAATTTGGAGAAGGTGTGATTACTCGGGAACGGCTCGTAGGATTTTTAGTGTATTTTCCAGGAAAAATTAGCAACGCTTTTTTTTGGCCAATTTGGAGAAGATTGGATTACTCGGGAACGGCTCGTAGGATTTTTAGTGTATTTTCCAGGAAAAATTAGCAACGCTTTTTTTTGGCCAATTTGGAGAAGGTGTGATTACTCGGGAACGGCTCGTAGGATTTTTAGTGTATTTTCAAGGAAAAATCAGCAACGCTTTTTTTTTCGCCAATTTGGAGAAGATGGGATTACTCGGGAACGGCTCGTAGGATTTTTAGTGTATTTTCCAGGAAAAATCAGCAACGCTTTTTTTTGGCCAATTTGGAGAAGGTGGGATTACTCGGGCACGGCTCGTCGGATTTTTAGTGTATTTTCCAGGAAAAATGTGCAACGCTTTTTTTTTGCCAATTTGGAGAAGATGTGATTACTCGGGCACGGCTCGTAGGATTTTTAGTGTATTTTCCAGGAAAAATCAGCAACGCTTTTTTTTGGCCAATTTGGAGAAGGTGTGATTACTCGGGAACGGCTCGTAGGATTTTTAGTGTATTTTCCAGGAAAAATCAGCAACGCTTTTTTTGGCCAATTTGGAGAAGGTGGGATTACTCGGGAACGGCTCGTAGGATTTTTAGTGTATTTTCCAGGAAAAATCAGCAACGCTTTTTTTTGGCCAATTTGGAGAAGGTGGGATTACTCGGGAACGGCTCGTAGGATTTTTAGTGTATTTTCCAGGAAAAATCAGCAACGCTTTTTTTTGGCCAATTTGGAGAAGGTGTGATTACTCGGGAACGGCTCGTAGGATTTTTAGTGTATTTTCCAGGAAAAATCAGCAACGCTTTTTTTTTGGCCAATTTGGAGAAGGTGGGATTACTCGGGCACGGCTCGTAGGATTTTTAGTGTATTTTCCAGGAAAAATGTGCAACGCTTTTTTTTGCCAATTTGGAGAAGATGGGATTACTCGGGAACGGCTCGTAGGATTTTTAGTGTATTTTCCACGAAAAATCAGCAACGCTTTTTTTTTGGCCAATTTGGAGAAGATGTGATTACTCGGGCACGGCTCGTAGGATTTTTGGTGTATTTTCCAGGAAAAATCAGCAACGCTTTTTTTTGGCCAATTTGGAGAAGGTGTGATTACTCGGAAACGGCTCGTAGGATTTTTAGTGTATTTTCCAGGAAAAATGTGCAACGCTTTTTTTTGGCCAATTTGGAGAAGATTGGATTACTCGGGAACGGCTCGTAGGATTTTTAGTGTATTTTCCAGGAAAAATCAGCAACGCTTTTTTTTGGCCAATTTGGAGAAGATGGGATTATTCGGGAACGGCTCGTAGGATTTTTAGTGTATTTACCAGGAAAAATTAGCAACGCTTTTTTTTGGCCAATTTGGAGAAGATGGGATTACTCGGGAACGGCTAGTAGGTTTTTTAGTGTATTTTCCAGGAAAAATAAGCAACGCTTTTTTTTTTGCCAATTTGGAGAAGATGGGATTACTCGGGAACGGCTCGTAGGATTTTTAGTGTATTTTCCAGGAAAAATCAGCAACGCTTTTTTTTGGCCAATTTGGAGAAGATGTGATTACTCGGGCACGGCTCGTAGGATTTTTAGTGTATTTTCCAGGAAAAATGTGCAACGCTTTTTTTTTGCCAATTTGGAGAAGATGGGATTACTCGGGAACGGCTCGTAGGATTTTTAGTGTATTTTCCAGGAAAAATCAGCAACGCTTTTTTTTTGGCCAATTTGGAGAAGATGTGAATACTCGGGAACGGCTCGTAGGATTTTTAGCACGATTCGCTCTAAATGTTCTTTGAGGTATATATTTTAAAATCAGCAACGCTTTTTTTTTGCTAATTTGGAGAAGGTGGGATTACTCGGGAACGGCTCGTAGAATTTTTAGTGTATTTTCCAGGAAAAATGTGCAACGCTTTTTTTTGCCAATTTGGAGAAGGTGTGATTACTCGGGAACGGCTCGTAGGATTTTTAGTGTATTTTCTAGGAAAAATCAGCAACGCTTTTTTTTGGCCAATTTGGAGAAGGTGGTATTACTCGGGAACGGCTCGTAGGATTTTTAGTGTATTTTCCAGGAAAAATCAGCAACGCTTTTTTTTTGGCCAATTTGGAGAAGATGTGATTACTCGGGAACGGCTCGTAGGAATTTTAGTGTATTTTCCAGGAAAAATCAGCAACGCTTTTTTTTTGGCCAATTTGGAGAAGGTGTGATTACTCGGGAACGGCTCGTAGGATTTTTAGTGTATTTTCCAGCAAAAATTAGCAACGCTTTTTTTTTGCCAATTTGGAGAAGATGGGATTACTCGGGAACGGCTCGTAGGATTTTTACTGTATTTTCCAGGAAAAATCAGCAACGCTTTTTTTTGGCCAATTTGGAGAAGATGGGATTACTCGGGAACGGCTCGTAGGATTTTTAGTGTATTTTCCAGGAAAAATCAGCAACGCTTTTTTTTGGCCAATTTGGAGAAGGTGGGATTACTCGGGAACGGCTCGTAGGATTTTTAGCACGATTCGCTCTTAATGTTCTTTGAGGTCTATATTTTAAAATGTACGGGGTCTGTATGCGTGCGAAAGCCTGTATTTTCCAGGAAAAATCAGCAACGCTTTTTTTGGCCAATTTGGAGAAGGTGTGATTACTCGGGAACGGCTCGTAGAATTTTTAGTGTATTTTCCAGGAAAAATCAGCAACGCTTTTATTTGGCCAATTTGGAGAAGGTGTGATTACTCGGGAACGGCTCGTAGAATTTTTAGTGTATTTTCCAGGAAAAATGTGCAACGCTTTTTTTGGCCAATTTGGAGAAGGTGTGATTACTCGGGAACGGCTCGTAGAATTTTTAGTGTATTTTCCAGGAAAAATGTGCAACGCTTTTTTTGGCCAATTTGGAGAAGGTGTGATTACTCGGGAACGGCTCGTAGAATTTTTAGTGTATTTTCCAGGAAAAATGTGCAACGCTTTTTTTTGGCCAATTTGGAGAAGATGGGATTACTCGGGAACGGCTCGTAGGATTTTTAGTGTATTTTCCAGGAAAAATCAGCAACGCTTTTTTTGGCCAATTTGGAGAAGGTGGGATTACTCGGGAACGGCTCGTAGGATTTTTAGCACGATTCGCTCTAAATGTTTTTTGAGGTCTATATTTTAAAATGTACGGGGTCTGTATACGTGCGAAAGCCTGTATTTTCCAGGAAAAATCAGCAACGCTTTTTTTGGCCAATTTGGAGAAGGTGTGATTACTCGGGAACGGCTCGTAGAATTTTTAGTGTATTTTCCAGGAAAAATCAGCAACGCTTTTATTTGGCCAATTTGGAGAAGATGGGATTACTCGGAAACGGCTCGTAGGATTTTTACTGTATTTTCCAGGAAAAATCAGCAACGCTTTTTTTTGGCCAATTTGGAGAAGATGGGATTACTCGGGAACGGCTCGTAGGATTTTTAGTGTATTTTCCAGGAAAAATCAGCAACGCTTTTTTTTGGCCAATTTGGAGAAGGTGGGATTACTCGGGAACGGCTCTTAGGATTTTTAGCACGATTCGCTCTTAATGTTCTTTGAGGTCTATATTTTAAAATGTGCAACGCTTTTTTTTGGCCAATTTGGAGAAGATGGGATTACTCGGGAACGGCTCGTAGGATTTTTAGTGTATTTTCCAGGAAAAATCAGCAACGCTTTTTTTTGGCCAATTTGGAGAAGATGTGATTACTCGGGAACGGCTCGTAGGAATTTTAGTGTATTTTCCAGGAAAAATCAGCAACGCTTTTTTTTTGGCCAATTTGGAGAAGGTGTGATTACTCGGGAACGGCTCGTAGGATTTTTAGTGTATTTTCCAGGAAAAATTAGCAACGCTTTTTTTTGCCAATTTGGAGAAGATGGGATTACTCGGGAACGGCTCGTAGGATTTTTACTGTATTTTCCAGGAAAAATCAGCAACGCTTTTTTTTTGCCAATTTGGAGAAGATGGGATTACTCGGGAACGGCTCGTAGGATTTTTAGTGTATTTTCCAGGAAAAATCAGCAACGCTTTTTTTTGGCCAATTTGGAGAAGGTGGGATTACTCGGGAACGGCTCGTAGGATTTTTAGCACGATTCGCTCTTAATGTTCTTTGAGGTCTATATTTTAAAATGTGCAACGCTTTTTTTTGGCCAATTTGGAGAAGATGGGATTACTCGGGAACGGCTCGTAGGATTTTTAGTGTATTTTCCAGGAAAATTCACCAACGCTTTTTTTTTGCTAATTTGGAGAAGATGGGATTACTCGGGAACGGCTCGTAGGATTTTTAGTGTATTTTCCAGGAAAAATCAGCAACGCTTTTTTTGGCCAATTTGGAGAAGGTGTGATTACTCGGGAACGGCTCGTAGGATTTTTAGTGTATTTTCCAGGAAAAATCAGCAACGCTTTTTTTTTGCTAATTTGGAGAAGATGGGATTACTCGGGAACGGCTCGTAGGATTTTTAGTGTATTTTCCAGGAAAAATCAGCAACGCTTTTTTTTGGCCAATTTGGAGAAGGTGTGATTACTCGGGAACGGCTCGTAGGATTTTTAGTGTATTTTCCAGGAAAAATCAGCAACGCTTTTTTTTTGGCCAATTTGGAGAAGATGGGATTATTTGGGAACGGCTCGTAGGATTTTTAGTGTATTTTCCAGGAAAAATCAGCAACGCTTTTTTTTGGCCAATTTGGAGAAGGTGTGATTACTCGGGAACGGCTCGTAGGATTTTTAGTGTATTTTCCAGAAAAAATTAGCAACGCTTTTATTTGGCCAATTTGGAGAAGATGGGATTACTCGGAAACGGCTCGTAGGATTTTTAGTGTATTTTCCAGGAAAAATCAGCAACGCTTTTTTTTTGCCAATTTGGAGAAGGTGTGATTACTCGGGAACGGCTCGTAGGATTTTTAGTGTATTTTCCAGAAAAAATTAGCAACGCTTTTTTTTGGCCAATTTGGAGAAGATTGGATTACTCGGGAACGGCTCGTAGGATTTTTAGTGTATTTTCCAGGAAAAATTAGCAACGCTTTTTTTTGGCCAATTTGGAGAAGGTGTGATTACTCGGGAACGGCTCGTAGGATTTTTAGTGTATTTTCCAGGAAAAATCAGCAACGCTTTTTTTTTCGCCAATTTGGAGAAGATGGGATTACTCGGGAACGGCTCGTAGGATTTTTAGTGTATTTTCCAGGAAAAATCAGCAACGCTTTTTTTTTGGCCAATTTGGAGAAGGTGTGATTACTCGGAAACGGCTCGTAGGATTTTTAGTGTATTTTCCAGGAAAAATCAGCAACGCTTTTTTTTTGCCAATTTGGAGAAGGTGGGATTACTCGGGCACGGCTCGTAGGATTTTTAGTGTATTTTCCAGGAAAAATGTGCAACGCTTTTTTTTTTGCCAATTTGGAGAAGATGTGATTACTCGGGCACGGCTCCTAGGATTTTTAGTGTATTTTCCAGGAAAAATCAGCAACGCTTTTTTTTGGCCAATTTGGAGAAGGTGTGATTACTCGGAAACGGCTCGTAGGATTTTTAGTGTATTTTCCAGGAAAAATGTGCAACGCTTTTTTTTGGCCAATTTGGAGAAGATTGGATTACTCGGGAACGGCTCGTAGATTTTTTAGTGTATTTTCCAGGAAAAATCAGCAACGCTTTTTTTTGGCCAATTTGGAGAAGATGGGATTATTCGGGAACGGCTCGTAGGATTTTTAGTGTATTTTGCAGGAAAAATTAGCAACGCTTTTTTTTTGGCCAATTTGGAGAAGATGGGATTACTCGGGAACGGCTCGTAGGTTTTTTAGTGTATTTTCCAGGAAAAATAAGCAACGCTTTTTTTTTGCCAATTTGGAGAAGATGGGATTACTCGGGAACGGCTCGTAGGATTTTTAGTGTATTTTCCAGGAAAAATCAGCAACGCTTTTTTTTGGCCAATTTGGAGAAGATGGGATTATTCGGGAACGGCTCGTAGGATTTTTAGTGTATTTTCCAGGAAAAATTAGCAACGCTTTTTTTTTTGGCCAATTTGGAGAAGATGAGATTACTCGGGAACGGCTCGTAGGATTTTTAGTGTATTTTCCAGGAAAAATGTGCAACGCTTTTTTTTGCCAATTTGGATAAGATGGGATTACTCGGGAACGGCTCGTAGGATTTTTAGTGTATTTTCCAGGAAAAATCAGCATCGCTTTTTTTTGGCCAATTTGGAGAAGATGTGATTACTCGGGAACGGCTCGTAGGATTTTTAGCACGATTCGCTCTAAAAGTTCTTTGAGGTACATATTTTAAAATCAGCAACGCTTTTTTTTTTGCTAATTTGGAGAAGGTGGTATTACTCGGGAACGGCTCGTAGGATTTTTAGTGTATTTTCCAGGAAAAATCAGCAACGCTTTTTTTTTGGCCAATTTGGAGAAGGTGTCATTACTCGGGAACGGCTCGTAGGATTTTTAGTGTATTTTCCAGGAAAAATCAGCAACGCTTTTTTTTGGCCAATTTGGAGAAGGTGTCATTACTCGGGAACGGCTCGTAGGATTTTTAGTGTATTTTCCAGGAAAAATTAGCAACACTTCTTTTTGGCCAATTTGGAGAAGATGGGATTACTCGGGAACGGCTCGTAGGATTTTTAGTGTATTTTCCAGGAAAAATCAGCAACGCTTTTTTTTGGCCAATTTGGAGAAGATGTGATTACTCGGGAACGGCTCGTAGGAATTTTAGTGTATTTTCCAGGAAAAATCAGCCACGCTTTTTTTTTGGCCAATTTGGAGAAGGTGTGATTACTCGGGAACGGCTCGTAGGATTTTTAGAGTATTTTCCAGGAAAAATTAGCAACGCTTTTTTTTTGGCCAATTTGGAGAAGATGGGATTACTCGGGAACGGCTCGTAGGATTTTTAGTGTATTTTCCAGGAAAAATCAGCAACGCTTTTTTTTTGGCCAATTTGGAGAAGGTGTGATTACTCGGAAACGGCTCGTAGGATTTTTAGTGTATTTTCCAGGAAAAATCAGCAACGCTTTTTTTTTGCCAATTTGGAGAAGGTGGGATTACTCGGGCACGGCTCGTAGGATTTTTAGTGTATTTTCCAGGAAAAATGTGCAACGCTTTTTTTTTTGCCAATTTGGAGAAGATGTGATTACTCGGGCACGGCTCCTAGGATTTTTAGTGTATTTTCCAGGAAAAATCAGCAACGCTTTTTTTTGGCCAATTTGGAGAAGGTGTGATTACTCGGAAACGGCTCGTAGGATTTTTAGTGTATTTTCCAGGAAAAATGTGCAACGCTTTTTTTTGGCCAATTTGGAGAAGATTGGATTACTCGGGAACGGCTCGTAGGATTTTTAGTGTATTTTCCAGGAAAAATTAGCAACGTTTTTTTTTGGCCAATTTGGAGAAGGTGTGATTACTCGGGAACGGCTCGTAGGATTTTTAGTGTATTTTCCAGGAAAAATCAGCAACGCTTTTTTTTGGCCAATTTGGAGAAGATGGGATTACTCGGGAACGGCTTGTATGATTTTTAGTGTATTTTCCAGGAAAAATCAGCAACGCTTTTTTTTGGCCAATTTGGAGAAGGTGGGACTACTCGGGAACGGCTCGTAGGATTTTTAGCACGATTCGCTCTTAATTTTCTTTGAGGTCTATATTTTAAAATGTGCAACGCTTTTTTTTTGGCCAATTTGGAGAAGGTGGGATTACTTGGGAACGGCTCGTAGGTTTTTTAGTGTATTTTCAAGGAAAAATCTGCAACGCTTTTTTTTGGCCAATTTAGAGGAGATGGGATTACTCGGGAACGGCTCGTAGGATTTTTAGTGTATTTTCCAGGAAAAATCAGCAACGCTTTTTTTTTTGCTAATTTGGAGAAGATGGGATTACTCGGAAACGGCTCGTAGGATTTTTAGTGTATTTTCCAGGAAAAATCAGCACCGCTTTTTTTTGGCCAATTTGGAGAAGGTGGGATTACTCGGGAACGGCTCGTAGGATTTTTAGCACGATTCGCTCTTAATGTTCTTTGAGGTCTATATTTTAAAATGTGCAACGCTTTTTTTTTGGCTAATTTGGAGAAGATGGGATTACTCGGGAACGGCTCGTAGGTTTTTTAGTGTATTTTCAAGGAAAAATCAGCAACGCTTTTTTTTTCGCCAATTTGGAGAAGATGGGATTACTCGGGAACGGCTCGTAGGATTTTTAGTGTATTTTCCAGGAAAAATCAGCAACGCTTTTTTTTTGGCCAATTTGGAGAAGGTGTGATTACTCGGAAACGGCTCGTAGGATTTTTAGTGTATTTTCCAGGAAAAATCAGCAACGCTTTTTTTTTGCCAATTTGGAGAAGGTGGGATTACTCGGGCACGGCTCGTAGGATTTTTAGTGTATTTTCCAGGAAAAATGTGCAACGCTTTTTTTTTTGCCAATTTGGAGAAGATGTGATTACTCGGGCACGGCTCCTAGGATTTTTAGTGTATTTTCCAGGAAAAATCAGCAACGCTTTTTTTTGGCCAATTTGGAGAAGGTGTGATTACTCGGAAACGGCTCGTAGGATTTTTAGTGTATTTTCCAGGAAAAATGTGCAACGCTTTTTTTTGGCCAATTTGGAGAAGATTGGATTACTCGGGAACGGCTCGTAGATTTTTTAGTGTATTTTCCAGGAAAAATCAGCAACGCTTTTTTTTGGCCAATTTGGAGAAGATGGGATTATTCGGGAACGGCTCGTAGGATTTTTAGTGTATTTTGCAGGAAAAATTAGCAACGCTTTTTTTTTGGCCAATTTGGAGAAGATGGGATTACTCGGGAACGGCTCGTAGGTTTTTTAGTGTATTTTCCAGGAAAAATAAGCAACGCTTTTTTTTTGCCAATTTGGAGAAGATGGGATTACTCGGGAACGGCTCGTAGGATTTTTAGTGTATTTTCCAGGAAAAATCAGCAACGCTTTTTTTTGGCCAATTTGGAGAAGATGGGATTATTCGGGAACGGCTCGTAGGATTTTTAGTGTATTTTCCAGGAAAAATTAGCAACGCTTTTTTTTTTGGCCAATTTGGAGAAGATGAGATTACTCGGGAACGGCTCGTAGGATTTTTAGTGTATTTTCCAGGAAAAATGTGCAACGCTTTTTTTTGCCAATTTGGATAAGATGGGATTACTCGGGAACGGCTCGTAGGATTTTTAGTGTATTTTCCAGGAAAAATCAGCATCGCTTTTTTTTGGCCAATTTGGAGAAGATGTGATTACTCGGGAACGGCTCGTAGGATTTTTAGCACGATTCGCTCTAAAAGTTCTTTGAGGTACATATTTTAAAATCAGCAACGCTTTTTTTTTTGCTAATTTGGAGAAGGTGGTATTACTCGGGAACGGCTCGTAGGATTTTTAGTGTATTTTCCAGGAAAAATCAGCAACGCTTTTTTTTTGGCCAATTTGGAGAAGGTGTCATTACTCGGGAACGGCTCGTAGGATTTTTAGTGTATTTTCCAGGAAAAATCAGCAACGCTTTTTTTTGGCCAATTTGGAGAAGGTGTCATTACTCGGGAACGGCTCGTAGGATTTTTAGTGTATTTTCCAGGAAAAATTAGTAACACTTTTTTTTGGCCAATTTGGAGAAGATGGGATTACTCGGGAACGGCTCGTAGGATTTTTAGTGTATTTTCCAGGAAAAATCAGCAACGCTTTTTTTTGGCCAATTTGGAGAAGATGTGATTACTCGGGAACGGCTCGTAGGAATTTTAGTGTATTTTCCAGGAAAAATCAGCCACGCTTTTTTTTGGCCAATTTGGAGAAGGTGTGATTACTCGGGAACGGCTCGTAGGATTTTTAGAGTATTTTCCAGGAAAAATTAGCAACGCTTTTTTTTTGGCCAATTTGGAGAAGATGGGATTACTCGGGAACGGCTAGGATTTTTAGTGCATTTTCCAGGAAAAATTAGCAACGTTTTTTTTTGGCCAATTTGGAGAAGGTGTGATTACTCGGGAACGGCTCGTAGGATTTTTAGTGTATTTTCCAGGAAAAATCAGCAACGCTTTTTTTTGGCCAATTTGGAGAAGATGGGATTACTCGGGAACGGCTTGTATGATTTTTAGTGTATTTTCCAGGAAAAATCAGCAACGCTTTTTTTTGGCCAATTTGGAGAAGGTGGGACTACTCGGGAACGGCTCGTAGGATTTTTAGCACGATTCGCTCTTAATTTTCTTTGAGGTCTATATTTTAAAATGTGCAACGCTTTTTTTTTGGCCAATTTGGAGAAGGTGGGATTACTTGGGAACGGCTCGTAGGTTTTTTAGTGTATTTTCAAGGAAAAATCTGCAACGCTTTTTTTTGGCCAATTTAGAGGAGATGGGATTACTCGGGAACGGCTCGTAGGATTTTTAGTGTATTTTCCAGGAAAAATCAGCAACGCTTTTTTTTTTGCTAATTTGGAGAAGATGGGATTACTCGGAAACGGCTCGTAGGATTTTTAGTGTATTTTCCAGGAAAAATCAGCACCGCTTTTTTTTGGCCAATTTGGAGAAGGTGGGATTACTCGGGAACGGCTCGTAGGATTTTTAGCACGATTCGCTCTTAATGTTCTTTGAGGTCTATATTTTAAAATGTGCAACGCTTTTTTTTTGGCTAATTTGGAGAAGATGGGATTACTCGGGAACGGCTCGTAGGTTTTTTAGTGTATTTTCAAGAAAAATCAGCAACGCTTTTTCTGGCCAATTTGGAGGAGATGGGATTACTCGGGAACGGCTCGTAGGATTTTTAGCACGATTCGCTCTAAATGTTCTTTGAGGTCTATATTTTAAAATGTACGGGGTCTGTATGCGTGCGAAAGCCTGTATTTTCCAGGAAAAATCAGCAACGCTTTTTTTGGCCAATTTGGAGAAGGTGTGATTACTCGGGAACGGCTCGTAGAATTTTTAGTGTATTTTCCAGGAAAAATCAGCAACGCTTTTTTTTTGGCCAATTTGGAGAAGGTGGGATTACTCGGGAACGGCTCGTAGGATTTTTAGCACGATTCGCTCTTAATGTTCTTTGAGGTCTATATTTTAAAATGTGCAACGCTTTTTTTTGGCCAATTTGGAGAAGATGGGATTACTCGGGAACGGCTCGTAGGATTTTTAGTGTATTTTCCAGGAAAAATCAGCAACGCTTTTTTTTTGCTAATTTGGAGAAGATGGGATTACTCGGGAACGGCTCGTAGGATTTTTAGTGTATTTTCCAGGAAAAATCAGCAACGCTTTTTTTTGGCCAATTTGGAGAAGGTGGGATTACTCGGGAACGGCTCGTAGGATTTTTAGCACGATTCGCTCTAAAGGTTCTTTTAGGTCTATATTTTAAAATGTACGGGGTCTGTATGCGTGCGAAAGCCTGTATTTTCCAGGAAAAATCAGCAACGCTTTTTTTGGCCAATTTGGAGAAGGTGTGATTACTCGGGAACGGCTCGTAGAATTTTTAGTGTATTTTCCAGGAAAAATCAGCAACGCTTTATTTTGGCCAATTTGGAGAAGGTGTGATTACTCGGGAACGGCTCGTAGGATTTTTAGTGTATTTTCCAGGAAAAATCAGCAACGCTTTTTTTTTGCTAATTTGGAGAAGATGGGATTACTCGGGAACGGCTCGTAGGATTTTTAGTGTATTTTCCAGGAAAAATCAGCAACGCTTTTTTTTGGCCCATTTGGAGAAGGTGTGATTACTCGGGAACGGCTCGTAGGATTTTTAGTGTATTTTCCAGGAAAAATCAGCAACGCTTTTTTTTTGGCCAATTTGGAGAAGATGGGATTACTCGGGAACGGCTCGTAGGATTTTTAGTTTATTTTCCAGAAAAAATCAGCAACGCTTTTTTTTGGCCAATTTGGAGAAGGTGTGATTACTCGGGAACGGCTCGTAGGATTTTTAGTGTATTTTCCAGAAAAAATTAGCAACGCTTTTATTTGGCCAATTTGGAGAAGATGGGATTACTCGGAAACGGCTCGTAGGATTTTTAGTGTATTTTCCAGGAAAAATCAGCAACGCTTTTTTTTTGCCAATTTGGAGAAGGTGTGATTACTCGGGAACGGCTCGTAGGATTTTTAGTGTATTTTCCAGGAAAAATTAGCAACGCTTTTTTTTGGCCAATTTGGAGAAGATTGGATTACTCGGGAACGGCTCGTAGGATTTTTAGTGTATTTTCCAGGAAAAATTAGCAACGCTTTTTTTTGGCCAATTTGGAGAAGGTGTGATTACTCGGGAACGGCTCGTAGGATTTTTAGTGTATTTTCCAGGAAAAATCAGCAACGCTTTTTTTTGGCCAATTTGGAGAAGGTGTGATTACTCGGAAACGGCTCGTAGGATTTTTAGTGTATTTTCCAGGAAAAATCAGCAACGCTTTTTTTTGGCCAATTTGGAGAAGGTGGGATTACTCGGGCACGGCTCGTAGGATTTTTAGTGTATTTTCCAGGAAAAATTAGCAACGCTTTTTTTTGGCCAATTTGGAGAAGATTGGATTACTCGGGAACGGCTCGTAGGATTTTTAGTGTATTTTCCAGGAAAAATTAGCAACGTTTTTTTTTGGCCAATTTGGAGAAGGTGTGATTACTCGGGAACGGCTCGTAGGATTTTTAGTGTATTTTCCAGGAAAAATCAGCAACGCTTTTTTTTGGCCAATTTGGAGAAGATGGGATTACTCGGGAACGGCTCGTAGGATTTTTAGTGTATTTTCCAGGAAAAATCAGCAACGCTTTTTTTTGGCCAATTTGGAGAAGGTGGGATTACTCGGGAACGGCTCGTAGGATTTTTAGCACGATTCGCTCTTAATTTTCTTTGAGGTCTATATTTTAAAATGTGCAACGCTTTTTTTTTTGGCCAATTTGGAGAAGGTGGGATTACTCGGGAACGGCTCGTAGGATTTTTAGTGTATTTTCCAGGAAAAATCAGCAACGCTTTTTTTTTTGCTAATTTGGAGAAGATGGGATTACTCGGAAACGGCTCGTAGGATTTTTAGTGTATTTTCCAGGAAAAATCAGCACCGCTTTTTTTTGGCCAATTTGGAGAAGGTGGGATTACTCGGGAACGGCTCGTAGGATTTTTAGCACGATTCGCTCTTAATGTTCTTTGAGGTCTATATTTTAAAATGTGCAACGCTTTTTTTTTTTGGCTAATTTGGAGAAGATGGGATTACTCGGGAACGGCTCGTAGGTTTTTTAGTGTATTTTCAAGGAAAAATCAGCAACGCTTTTTCTGGCCAATTTGGAGGAGATGGGATTACTCGGGAACGGCTCGTAGGATTTTTAGCACGATTCGCTCTAAATGTTCTTTGAGGTCTATATTTTAAAATGTACGGGGTCTGTATGCGTGCGAAAGCCTGTATTTTCCAGGAAAAATCAGCAACGCTTTTTTTTTGCTAATTTGGAGAAGATGGGATTACTCGGGAACGGCTCGTAGGATTTTTAGTGTATTTTCCAGGAAAAATCAGCAACGCTTTTTTTTGGCCAATTTGGAGAAGGTGGGATTACTCGGGAACGGCTCGTAGGATTTTTAGCACGATTCGCTCTTAATGTTCTTTGAGGTCTATATTTTAAAATGTGCAACGCTTTTTTTTGGCCAATTTGGAGAAGATGGGATTACTCGGGAACGGCTCGTAGGATTTTTAGTGTATTTTCCAGGAAAAATCAGCAACGCTTTTTTTGGCCAATTTGGAGAAGGTGTGATTACTCGGGAACGGCTCGTAGAATTTTTAGTGTATTTTCCAGGAAAAATCAGCAACGCTTTTTTTTGGCCAATTTGGAGAAGGTGTGATTACTCGGGAACGGCTCGTAGGATTTTTAGTGTATTTTCCAGGAAAAATCAGCAACGCTTTTTTTTTGCTAATTTGGAGAAGATGGGATTACTCGGGAACGGCTCGTAGGATTTTTAGTGTATTTTCCAGGAAAAATCAGCAACGCTTTTTTTTGGCCCATTTGGAGAAGGTGTGATTACTCGGGAACGGCTCGTAGGATTTTTAGTGTATTTTCCAGGAAAAATCAGCAACGCTTTTTTTTTGGCCAATTTGGAGAAGGTGGGATTACTCGGGAACGGCTCGTAGGATTTTTAGCACGATTCGCTCTTAATGTTCTTTGAGGTCTATATTTTAAAATGTGCAACGCTTTTTTTTTGCTAATTTGGAGAAGATGGGATTACTCGGGAACGGCTCGTAGGATTTTTAGTGTATTTTCCAGGAAAAATCAGCAACGCTTTTTTTTGGCTAATTTGGAGAAGATGGGATTACTCGGGAACGGCTCGTAGGTTTTTTAGTGTATTTTCAAGGAAAAATCAGCAACGCTTTTTCTGGCCAATTTGGAGGAGATGGGATTACTCGGGAACGGCTCGTAGGATTTTTAGCACGATTCGCTCTAAATGTTCTTTGAGGTCTATATTTTAAAATGTACGGGGTCTGTATGCGTGCGAAAGCCTGTATTTTCCAGGAAAAATCAGCAACGCTTTTTTTGGCCAATTTGGAGAAGGTGTGATTACTCGGGAACGGCTCGTAGAATTTTTAGTGTATTTTCCAGGAAAAATCAGCAACGCTTTTTTTTGGCCAATTTGGAGAAGGTGGGATTACTCGGGAACGGCTCGTAGGATTTTTAGCACGATTCGCTCTTAATGTTCTTTGAGGTCTATATTTTAAAATGTGCAACGCTTTTTTTTGGCCAATTTGGAGAAGATGGGATTACTCGGGAACGGCTCGTAGGATTTTTAGTGTATTTTCCAGGAAAAATCAGCAACGCTTTTTTTTTGCTAATTTGGAGAAGATGGGATTACTCGGGAACGGCTCGTAGGATTTTTAGTGTATTTTCCAGGAAAAATCAGCAACGCTTTTTTTTGGCCAATTTGGAGAAGGTGGGATTACTCGGGAACGGCTCGTAGGATTTTTAGCACGATTCGCTCTTAATGTTCTTTGAGGTCTATATTTTAAAATGTGCAACGCTTTTTTTTTTGGCTAATTTGGAGAAGGTGGTATTACTCGGGAACGGCTCGTAGGATTTTTAGTGTATTTTCCAGGAAAAATCAGCAACGCTTTTTTTTTGGCCAATTTGGAGAAGGTGTCATTACTCGGGAACGGCTCGTAGGATTTTTAGTGTATTTTCCAGGAAAAATCAGCAACGCTTTTTTTTTGGCCAATTTGGAGAAGGTGTCATTACTCGGGAACGGCTCGTAGGATTTTTAGTGTATTTTCCAGGAAAAATTAGCAACACTTTTTTTTGGCCAATTTGGAGAAGATGGGATTACTCGGGAACGGCTCGTAGGATTTTTAGTGTATTTTCCAGGAAAAATCAGCAACGCTTTTTTTTGGCCAATTTGGAGAAGATGTGATTTTAGTGTATTTTCCAGGAAAAATCAGCCACGCTTTTTTTTGGCCAATTTGGAGAAGGTGTGATTACTCGGGAACGGCTCGTAGGATTTTTAGAGTATTTTCCAGGAAAAATTAGCAACGCTTTTTTTTTGGCCAATTTGGAGAAGATGGGATTACTCGGGAACGGCTCGTAGGATTTTTAGTGCATTTTCCAGGAAAAATTAGCAACGTTTTTTTTTGGCCAATTTGGAGAAGGTGTGATTACTCGGGAACGGCTCGTAGGATTTTTAGTGTATTTTCCAGGAAAAATCAGCAACGCTTTTTTTTGGCCAATTTGGAGAAGATGGGATTACTCGGGAACGGCTCGTATGATTTTTAGTGTATTTTCCAGGAAAAATCAGCAACGCTTTTTTTTGGCCAATTTGGAGAAGGTGGGACTACTCTGGAACGGCTCGTAGGATTTTTAGCACGATTCGCTCTTAATTTTCTTTGAGGTCTATATTTTAAAATGTGCAACGCTTTTTTTTTGGCCAATTTGGAGAAGGTGGGATTACTTGGGAACGGCTCGTAGGTTTTTTAGTGTATTTTCAAGGAAAAATCTGCAACGCTTTTTTTTTGGCCAATTTGGAGGAGATGGGATTACTCGGGAACGGCTCGTAGGATTTTTAGTGTATTTTCCAGGAAAAATCAGCAACGCTTTTTTTTTTGCTAATTTGGAGAAGATGGGATTACTCGGAAACGGCTCGTAGGATTTTTAGTGTATTTTCCAGGAAAAATCAGCACCGCTTTTTTTTGGCCAATTTGGAGAAGGTGGGATTACTCGGGAACGGCTCGTAGGATTTTTAGCACGATTCGCTCTTAATGTTCTTTGAGGTCTATATTTTAAAATGTGCAACGCTTTTTTTTTTGGCTAATTTGGAGAAGATGGGATTACTCGGGAACGGCTCGTAGGTTTTTTAGTGTATTTTCAAGGAAAAATCAGCAACGCTTTTTCTGGCCAATTTGGAGGAGATGGGATTACTCGGGAACGGCTCGTAGGATTTTTAGCACGATTCGCTCTAAATGTTCTTTGAGGTCTATATTTTAAAATGTACGGGGTCTGTATGCGTGCGAAAGCCTGTATTTTCCAGGAAAAATCAGCAACGCTTTTTTTGGCCAATTTGGAGAAGGTGTGATTACTCGGGAACGGCTCGTAGAATTTTTAGTGTATTTTCCAGGAAAAATCAGCAACGCTTTTTTTTTGGCCAATTTGGAGAAGGTGGGATTACTCGGGAACGGCTCGTAGGATTTTTAGCACGATTCGCTCTTAATGTTCTTTGAGGTCTATATTTTAAAATGTGCAACGCTTTTTTTTGGCCAATTTGGAGAAGATGGGATTACTCGGGAACGGCTCGTAGGATTTTTAGTGTATTTTCCAGGAAAAATCAGCAACGCTTTTTTTTTGCTAATTTGGAGAAGATGGGATTACTCGGGAACGGCTCGTAGGATTTTTAGTGTATTTTCCAGGAAAAATCAGCAACGCTTTTTTTTGGCCAATTTGGAGAAGGTGGGATTACTCGGGAACGGCTCGTAGGATTTTTAGCACGATTCGCTCTAAATGTTCTTTGAGGTCTATATTTTAAAATGTACGGGGTCTGTATGCGTGCGAAAGCCTGTATTTTCCAGGAAAAATCAGCAACGCTTTTTTTGGCCAATTTGGAGAAGGTGTGATTACTCGGGAACGGCTCGTAGAATTTTTAGTGTATTTTCCAGGAAAAATCAGCAACGCTTTTTTTTGGCCAATTTGGAGAAGGTGTGATTACTCGGGAACGGCTCGTAGGATTTTTAGTGTATTTTCCAGGAAAAATCAGCAACGCTTTTTTTTTGCTAATTTGGAGAAGATGGGATTACTCGGGAACGGCTCGTAGGATTTTTAGTGTATTTTCCAGGAAAAATCAGCAACGCTTTTTTTTGGCCCATTTGGAGAAGGTGTGATTACTCGGGAACGGCTCGTAGGATTTTTAGTGTATTTTCCAGGAAAAATCAGCAACGCTTTTTTTTTGGCCAATTTGGAGAAGATGGGATTACTCGGGAACGGCTCGTAGGATTTTTAGTTTATTTTCCAGAAAAAATCAGCAACGCTTTTTTTGGCCAATTTGGAGAAGGTGTGATTACTCGGGAACGGCTCGTAGGATTTTTAGTGTATTTTCCAGAAAAAATTAGCAACGCTTTTATTTGGCCAATTTGGAGAAGATGGGATTACTCGGAAACGGCTCGTAGGATTTTTAGTGTATTTTCCAGGAAAAATCAGCAACGCTTTTTTTTGCCAATTTGGAGAAGGTGTTATTACTCGGGAACGGCTCGTAGGATTTTTAGTGTATTTTCCAGGAAAAATTAGCAACGCTTTTTTTTGGCCAATTTGGAGAAGATTGGATTACTCGGGAACGGCTCGTAGGATTTTTAGTGTATTTTCCAGGAAAAATTAGCAACGCTTTTTTTTGGCCAATTTGGAGAAGGTGTGATTACTCGGGAACGGCTCGTAGGATTTTTAGTGTATTTTCCAGGAAAAATCAGCAACGCTTTTTTTTTCGCCAATTTGGAGAAGATGGGATTACTCGGGAACGGCTCGTAGGATTTTTAGTGTATTTTCCAGGAAAAATCAGCAACGCTTTTTTTTGGCCAATTTGGAGAAGGTGTGATTACTCGGAAACGGCTCGTAGGATTTTTAGTGTATTTTCCAGGAAAAATCAGCAACGCTTTTTTTTGGCCAATTTGGAGAAGGTGGGATTACTCGGGCACGGCTCGTAGGATTTTTAGTGTATTTTCCAGGAAAAATTAGCAACGCTTTTTTTTGGCCAATTTGGAGAAGATTGGATTACTCGGGAACGGCTCGTAGGATTTTTAGTGTATTTTCCAGGAAAAATTAGCAACGTTTTTTTTTGGCCAATTTGGAGAAGGTGTGATTACTCGGGAACGGCTCGTAGGATTTTTAGTGTATTTTCCAGGAAAAATCAGCAACGCTTTTTTTTGGCCAATTTGGAGAAGATGGGATTACTCGGGAACGGCTCGTAGGATTTTTAGTGTATTTTCCAGGAAAAATCAGCAACGCTTTTTTTTGGCCAATTTGGAGAAGGTGGGATTACTCGGGAACGGCTCGTAGGATTTTTAGCACGATTCGCTCTTAATTTTCTTTGAGGTCTATATTTTAAAATGTGCAACGCTTTTTTTTTTGGCCAATTTGGAGAAGGTGGGATTACTTGGGAACGGCTCGTAGGTTTTTTAGTGTATTTTCAAGGAAAAATCTGCAACGCTTTTTTTTGGCCAATTTGGAGGAGATGGGATTACTCGGGAACGGCTCGTAGGATTTTTAGTGTATTTTCCAGGAAAAATCAGCAACGCTTTTTTTTTTGCTAATTTGGAGAAGATGGGATTACTCGGAAACGGCTCGTAGGATTTTTAGTGTATTTTCCAGGAAAAATCAGCACCGCTTTTTTTTGGCCAATTTGGAGAAGGTGGGATTACTCGGGAACGGCTCGTAGGATTTTTAGCACGATTCGCTCTTAATGTTCTTTGAGGTCTATATTTTAAAATGTGCAACGCTTTTTTTTTTGGCTAATTTGGAGAAGATGGGATTACTCGGGAACGGCTCGTAGGTTTTTTAGTGTATTTTCAAGGAAAAATCAGCAACGCTTTTTCTGGCCAATTTGGAGGAGATAGGATTACTCGGGAACGGCTCGTAGGATTTTTAGCACGATTCGCTCTAAATGTTCTTTGAGGTCTATATTTTAAAATGTACGGGGTCTGTATGCGTGCGAAAGCCTGTATTTTCCAGGAAAAATCAGCAACGCTTTTTTTGGCCAATTTGGAGAAGGTGTGATTACTCGGGAACGGCTCGTAGAATTTTTAGTGTATTTTCCAGGAAAAATCAGCAACGCTTTTTTTTGGCCAATTTGGAGAAGGTGGGATTACTCGGGAACGGCTCGTAGGATTTTTAGCACGATTCGCTCTTAATGTTCTTTGAGGTCTATATTTTAAAATGTGCAACGCTTTTTTTTGGCCAATTTGGAGAAGATGGGATTACTCGGGAACGGCTCGTAGGATTTTTAGTGTATTTTCCAGGAAAAATCAGCAACGCTTTTTTTTTGCTAATTTGGAGAAGATGGGATTTTTCGGGAACGGCTCGTAGGATTTTTAGTGTATTTTCCAGAAAAAATCAGCAACGCTTTTTTTTGGCCAATTTGGAGAAGGTGGGATTACTCGGGAACGGCTCGTAGGATTTTTAGCACGATTCGCTCTAAATGTTCTTTGAGGTCTATATTTTAAAATGTACGGGGTCTGTATGCGTGCGAAAGCCTGTATTTTCCAGGAAAAATCAGCAACGCTTTTTTTGGCCAATTTGGAGAAGGTGTGATTACTCGGGAACGGCTCGTAGAATTTTTAGTGTATTTTCCAGGAAAAATCAGCAACGCTTTTTTTTGGCCAATTTGGAGAAGGTGTGATTACTCGGGAACGGCTCGTAGGATTTTTAGTGTATTTTCCAGGAAAAATCAGCAACGCTTTTTTTTTGCTAATTTGGAGAAGATGGGATTACTCGGGAACGGCTCGTAGGATTTTTAGTGTATTTTCCAGGAAAAATCAGCAACGCTTTTTTTTGGCCCATTTGGAGAAGGTGTGATTACTCGGGAACGGCTCGTAGGATTTTTAGTGTATTTTCCAGGAAAAATCAGCAACGCTTTTTTTTTGGCCAATTTGGAGAAGATGGGATTACTCGGGAACGGCTCGTAGGATTTTTAGTTTATTTTCCAGGAAAAATCAGCAACGCTTTTTTTTGGCCAATTTGGAGAAGGTGTGATTACTCGGGAACGGCTCGTAGGATTTTTAGTGTATTTTCCAGAAAAAATTAGCAACGCTTTTATTTGGCCACTTTGGAGAAGATGGGATTACTCGGAAACGGCTCGTAGGATTTTTAGTGTATTTTCCAGGAAAAATCAGCAACGCTTTTTTTTTGCCAATTTGGAGAAGGTGTGATTACTCGGGAACAGCTCGTAGGATTTTTAGTGTATTTTCCAGGAAAAATTAGCAACGCTTTTTTTTGGCCAATTTGGAGAAGATTGGATTACTCGGGAACGGCTCGTAAGATTTTTAGTGTATTTTCCAGGAAAAATTAGCAACGCTTTTTTTTGGCCAATTTGGAGAAGGTGTGATTACTCGGGAACGGCTCGTAGGATTTTTAGTGTATTTTCCAGGAAAAATCAGCAACGCTTTTTTTTTCGCCAATTTGGAGAAGATGGGATTACTCGGGAACGGCTCGTAGGATTTTTAGTGTATTTTCCAGGAAAAATCAGCAACGCTTTTTTTTGGCCAATTTGGAGAAGGTGTGATTACTCGGAAACGGCTCGTAGGATTTTTAGTGTATTTTCCAGGAAAAATCAGCAACGCTTTTTTTTGGCCAATTTGGAGAAGGTGGGATTACTCGGGCACGGCTCGTAGGATTTTTAGTGTATTTTCCAGGAAAAATGTGCAACGCTTTTTTTTTGCCAATTTGGAGAAGATGTGATTACTCGGGCACGGCTCCTAGGATTTTTAGTGTATTTTCCAGGAAAAATCAGCAACGCTTTTTTTTGGCCAATTTGGAGAAGGTGTGATTACTCGGAAACGGCTCGTAGGATTTTTAGTGTATTTTCCAGGAAAAATGTGCAACGCTTTTTTTTGGCCAATTTGGAGAAGATTGGATTACTCGGGAACGGCTCGTAGATTTTTTAGTGTATTTTCCAGGAAAAATCAGCAACGCTTTTTTTTGGCCAATTTGGAGAAGATGGGATTATTCGGGAACGGCTCGTAGGATTTTTAGTGTATTTTGCAGGAAAAATTAGCAAGGCTTTTTTTTTGGCCAATTTGGAGAAGATGGGATTACTCGGGAACGGCTCGTAGGTTTTTTTGTGCATTTTCCAGGAAAAATAAGGAACGCTTTTTTTTTGCCAATTTGGAGAAGATGGGATTACTCGGGAACGGCTCGTAGGATTTTTAGTGTATTTTTCAGGAAAAATCAGCAACGCTTTTTTTTGGCCAATTTGGAGAAGATGGGATTATTCGGGAACGGCTCGTAGGATTTTTAGTGTATTTTCCAGGAAAAATTAGCAACGCTTTTTTTTTGGCCAATTTGGAGAAGATGAGATTACTCGGGAACGGCTCGTAGGATTTTTAGTGTATTTTCCAGGAAAAATGTGCAACGCTTTTTTTTTTGCCAATTTGGAGAAGATGGGATTACTCGGGAACGGCTCGTAGGATTTTTAGTGTATTTTCCAGGAAAAATCAGCATCGCTTTTTTTTGGCCAATTTGGAGAAGATGTGATTACTCGGGAACGGCTCGTAGGATTTTTAGCACGATTCGCTCTAAAAGTTCTTTGAGGTACATATTTTAAAATCAGCAACGCTTTTTTTTGCTAATTTGGAGAAGGTGGTATTACTCGGGAACGGCTCGTAGGATTTTTAGTGTATTTTCCAGGAAAAATCAGCAACGCTTTTTTTTTGGCCAATTTGGAGAAGGTGTCATTACTCGGGAACGGCTCGTAGGATTTTTAGTGTATTTTCCAGGAAAAATCAGCAACGCTTTTTTTTGGCCAATTTGGAGAAGGTGTCATTACTCGGGAACGGCTCGTAGGATTTTTAGTGTATTTTCCAGGAAAAATCAGCAACGCTTTTTTTTGGCCAATTTGGAGAAGATGGGATTACTCGGGAACGGCTCGTAGGATTTTTAGTGTATTTTCCAGGAAAAATCAGCAACGCTTTTTTTTTGGCCAATTTGGAGAAGATGTGATTACTCGGGAACGGCTCGTAGGAATTTTAGTGTATTTTCCAGGAAAAATCAGCCACGCTTTTTTTTGGCCAATTTGGAGAAGGTGTGATTACTCGGGAACGGCTCGTAGGATTTTTAGTGTATTTTCCAGGAAAAATTAGCAACGCTTTTTTTTGGCCAATTTGGAGAAGATGGGATTACTCGGGAACGGCTCGTAGGATTTTTAGTGCATTTTCCAGGAAAAATTAGCAACGTTTTTTTTTGGCCAATTTGGAGAAGGTGTGATTACTCGGGAACGGCTCGTAGGATTTTTAGTGTATTTTCCAGGAAAAATCAGCAACGCTTTTTTTTGGCCAATTTGGAGAAGATGGGATTACTCGGGAACGGCTCGTAGGATTTTTAGTGTATTTTCCAGGAAAAATCAGCAACGCTTTTTTTTGGCCAATTTGGAGAAGGTGGGATTACTCGGGAACGGCTCGTAGGATTTTTAGCACGATTCGCTCTTAATTTTCTTTGAGGTCTATATTTTAAAATGTGCAACGCTTTTTTTTTTGGCCAATTTGGAGAAGGTGGGATTACTTGGGAACGGCTCGTAGGTTTTTTAGTGTATTTTCAAGGAAAAATCTGCAACGCTTTTTTTTGGCCAATTTGGAGGAGATGGGATTACTCGGGAACGGCTCGTAGGATTTTTAGTGTATTTTCCAGGAAAAATCAGCAACGCTTTTTTTTTTGCTAATTTGGAGAAGATGGGATTACTCGGAAACGGCTCGTAGGATTTTTAGTGTATTTTCCAGGAAAAATCAGCAACGCTTTTTTTTGGCCAATTTGGAGAAGGTGGGATTACTCGGGAACGGCTCGTAGGATTTTTAGCACGATTCGCTCTTAATGTTCTTTGAGGTCTATATTTTAAAATGTGCAACGCTTTTTTTTTGGCTAATTTGGAGAAGATGGGATTACTCGGGAACGGCTCGTAGGTTTTTTAGTGTATTTTCAAGGAAAAATCAGCAACGCTTTTTCTGGCCAATTTGGAGGAGATGGGATTACTCGGGAACGGCTCGTAGGATTTTTAGCACGATTCGCTCTAAATGTTCTTTGAGGTCTATATTTTAAAATGTACGGGGTCTGTATGCGTGCGAAAGCCTGTATTTTCCAGGAAAAATCAGCAACGCTTTTTTTGGCCAATTTGGAGAAGGTGTGATTACTCGGGAACGGCTCGTAGAATTTTTAGTGTATTTTCCAGGAAAAATCAGCAACGCTTTTTTTTGGCCAATTTGGAGAAGGTCTGATTACTCGGGAACGGCTCGTAGGATTTTTAGTGTATTTTCCAGGAAAAATCAGCAACGCTTTTTTTTTTGCTAATTTGGAGAAGATGGGATTACTCGGGAACGGCTCGTAGGATTTTTAGTGTATTTTCCAGGAAAAATGTGCAACGCTTTTTTTTGCCAATTTGGAGAAGATGGGATTACTCGGGAACGGCTCGTAGGATTTTTAGTGTATTTTCCAGGAAAAATCAGCATCGCTTTTTTTTGGCCAATTTGGAGAAGATGTGATTACTCGGGAACGGCTCGTAGGATTTTTAGCACGATTCGCTCTAAATGTTCTTTGAGGTCTATATTTTAAAATGTACGGGGTCTGTATGCGTGCGAAAGCCTGTATTTTCCAGAAAAAAACAGCAACGCTTTTTTTTGGCCAATTTGGAGAAGGTGTGATTACTCGGGAACGGCCCGTAGAATTTTTAGTGTATTTTCCAGGAAAAATCAGCAACGCTTTTTTTTGGCCAATTTGGAGAAGGTCTGATTACTCGGGAACGGCTCGTAGGATTTTTAGTGTATTTTCCAGGAAAAATCAGCAACGCTTTTTTTTTGCTAATTTGGAGAAGATGGGATTACTCGGAAACGGCTCGTAGGATTTTTAGTGTATTTTCCAGGAAAAATGTGCAACGCTTTTTTTTTTGCCAATTTGGAGAAGATGGGATTACTCGGGAACGGCTCGTAGGATTTTTAGTGTATTTTCCAGGAAAAATCAGCAACGCTTTTTTTTTGCTAATTTGGAGAAGATGGGATTACTCGGGAACGGCTCGTAGGATTTTTAGTGTATTTTCCAGGAAAAATGTGCAACGCTTTTTTTTTGCCAATTTGGAGAAGATGGGATTACTCGGGAACGGCTCGTAGGATTTTTAGTGTATTTTCCAGGAAAAATCAGCATCGCTTTTTTTTGGCCAATTTGGAGAAGATGGGATTACTCGGGAACGGCTCGTAGGATTTTTAGTGTATTTTCCAGGAAAAATCAGCAACGCTTTTTTTTGGCCAATTTGGAGAAGGTCTGATTACTCGGGAACGGCTCGTAGGATTTTTAGTGTATTTTCCAGGAAAAATCAGCAACGCTTTTTTTTTGCTAATTTGGAGAAGATGGGATTACTCGGGAACGGCTCGTAGGATTTTTAGTGTATTTTCCAGGAAAAATCAGCAACGCTTTTTTTTGGCCAATTTGGAGAAGGTGTGATAACTCGGGAACGGCTCGTAGGATTTTTAGTGTATTTTCCAGGAAAAATCAGCAACGCTTTTTTTTTGGCCAATTTGGAGAAGATGGGATTACTCGGGAACGGCTCGTAGGATTTTTAGTGTATTTTCCAGGAAAAATCAGCAACGCTTTTTTTTGGCCAATTTGGAGAAGGTGTGATTACTCGGGAACGGCTCGTAGGATTTTTAGTGTATTTTCCAGGAAAAATCAGCAACGCTTTTTTTTTCGCCAATTTGGAGAAGATGGGATTACTCGGGAACGGCTCGTAGGATTTTTAGTGTATTTTCCAGGAAAAATTAGCAACGCTTTTTTTTGGCCAATTTGGAGAAGATTGGATTACTCGGGAACGGCTCGTAGGATTTTTAGTGTATTTTCCAGGAAAAATCAGCAACGCTTTTTTTTTCGCCAATTTGGAGAAGATGGGATTACTCGGGAACGGCTCGTAGGATTTTTAGTGTATTTTCCAGGAAAAATCAGCAACGCTTTTTTTTGGCCAATTTGGAGAAGGTGTGATTACTCGGGAACGGCTCGTAGGATTTTTAGTGTATTTTCCAGGAAAAATCAGCAACGCTTTTTTTTGGCCAATTTGGAGAAGGTGGGATTACTCGGGCACGGCTCGTAGGATTTTTAGTGTATTTTCCAGGAAAAATGTGCAACGCTTTTTTTTTGCCAATTTGGAGAAGATGTGATTACTCGGGCACGGCTCGTAGGAATTTTAGTGTATTTTCCAGGAAAAATCAGCAACGCTTTTTTTTGGCCAATTTGGAGAAGGTGTGATTACTCGGAAACGGCTCGTAGGATTTTTAGTGTATTTTCCAGGAAAAATGTGCAACGCTTTTTTTTGGCAAATTTGGAGAAGATTGGATTACTCGGGAACGGCTCGTAGATTTTTTAGTGTATTTTCCAGGAAAAATCAGCAACGCATTTTTTTGGCAAATTTGGAGAAGATGGGATTATTCGGGAACGGCTCGTAGGATTTTTAGTGTATTTTGCAGGAAAAATTAGCAACGCTTTTTTTTTGGCCAATTTGGAGAAGATGGGATTACTCGGGAACGGCTCGTAGGTTTTTTAGTGTATTTTCCAGGAAAAATAAGCAACGCTTTTTTTTTTTGCCAATTTGGAGAAGATGGGATTACTCGGGAACGGCTCGTAGGATTTTTAGTGTATTTTCCAGGAAAAATCAGCAACGCTTTTTTTTGGCCAATTTGGAGAAGATGGGATTATTCGGGAACGGCTCGTAGGATTTTTAGTGTATTTTCCAGGAAAAATTAGCAACGCTTTTTTTTTGGCCAATTTGGAGAAGATGAGATTACTCGGGAACGGCTCGTAGGATTTTTAGTGTATTTTCCAGGAAAAATGTGCAACGCTTTTTTTTGCCAATTTGGAGAAGATGGGATTACTCGGGAACGGCTCGTAGGATTTTTAGTGTATTTTCCAGGAAAAATCAGCATCGCTTTTTTTTGGCCAATTTGGAGAAGATGTGATTACTCGGGAACGGCTCGTAGGATTTTTAGCACGATTCGCTCTAAAAGTTCTTTGAGGTACATATTTTAAAATCAGCAACGCTTTTTTTTTGCTAATTTGGAGAAGGTGGTATTACTCGGGAACGGCTCGTAGGATTTTTAGTGTATTTTCCAGGAAAAATCAGCAACGCTTTTTTTTGGCCAATTTGGAGAAGGTGTCATTACTCGGGAACGACGCGTAGGATTTTTAGTGTATTTTCCAGGAAAAATCAGCAACGCTTTTTTTTGGCCAATTTGGAGAAGGTGTCATTACTCGGGAACGGCTCGTAGGATTTTTAGTGTATTTTCCAGGAAAAATTAGCAACACTTTTTTTTGGCCAATTTGGAGAAGATGGGATTACTCGGGAACGGCTCGTAGGATTTTTTGTGTATTTTCCAGGAAAAATCAGCAACGCTTTTTTTGGCCAACTTGGAGAAGATGTGATTACTCGGGAACGGCTCGTAGGAATTTTAGTGTATTTTCCAGGAAAAATCAGCCACGCTTTTTTTTGGCCAATTTGGAGAAGGTGTGATTACTCGGGAACGGCTCGTAGGATTTTTAGTGCATTTTCCAGGAAAAATTAGCAACGTTTTTTTTTTGGCCAATTTGGAGAAGGTGTGATTACTCGGGAACGGCTCGTAGGATTTTTAGTGTATTTTCCAGGAAAAATCAGCAACGCTTTTTTTTGGCCAATTTGGAGAAGGTGGAATTACTCGGGAACGGCTCGTAGGATTTTTAGCACGATTCGCTCTTAATGTTCTTTGAGGTCTATATTTTAAAATGTGCAACGCTTTTTTTTGGCTAATTTGGAGAAGATGGGATTACTCGGGAACGGCTCGTAGGTTTTTAGTGTATTTTTAAGGAAAAATCAGCAACGCTTTTTTTTGGCCAATTTGGAGGAGATGGGATTACTCGGGAACGGCTCGTAGGATTTTTAGTGTATTTTCCAGGAAAAATCAGCAACGCTTTTTTTTTGCTAATTTGGAGAAGATGGGATTACTCGGGAACGGCTCGTAGGATTTTTAGTGTATTTTCCAGGAAAAATCAGCAACGCTTTTTTTTGGCCAATTTGGAGAAGATGGGATTACTCGGGAACGGCTCGTAGGATTTTTAGTGTATTTTCCAGGAAAAATCAGCAACGCTTTTTTTTTTGGCCAATTTGGAGAAGATGTGATTACTCGGGAACGGCTCGTAGGATTTTTAGCACGATTCGCTCTAAATGTTCTTTGAGGTATATTTTTTAAAATCAGCAACGCTTTTTTTTTGCTAATTTGGAGAAGGTGGGATTACTCGGGAACGGCTCGTAGAATTTTTAGTGTATTTTCCAGGAAAAATGTGCAACGCTTTTTTTTTTTGCCAATTTGGAGAAGGTGTGATTACTCGGGAACGGCTCGTAGGATTTTTAGTGTATTTTCTAGGAAAAATCAGCAACGCTTTTTTTTTGGCCAATTTGGAGAAGGTGGTATTACTCGGGAACGGCTCGTAGGATTTTTAGTGTATTTTCCAGGAAAAATCAGCAACACTTTTTTTTGGCCAATTTGGAGAAGGTGTCATTACTCGGGAACGGCTCGTAGGATTTTTAGTGTATTTTCCAGGAAAAATCAGCAACGCTTTTTTTTGGCCAATTTGGAGAAGATGGGATTACTCGGGAACGGCTCGTAGGATTTTTAGTGTATTTTCCAGGAAAAATTAGCAACGCTTTTTTTTTGCCAATTTGAAGAAGATGGGATTACTCGGGAACGGCTCGTAGGATTTTTACTGTATTTTCCAGGAAAAATTAGCAACGTTTTTTTTTTGGCCAATTTGGAGAAGGTGTGATTACTCGGGAACGGCTCGTAGGATTTTTAGTGTATTTTCCAGGAAAAATCAGCAACGCTTTTTTTGGCCAATTTGGAGAAGATGGGATTACTCGGGAACGGCTCGTAGGATTTTTAGTGTATTTTTCAGGAAAAATCAGCAACGCTTTTTTTTGGCCAATTTGGAGAAGGTGGGATTACTCGGGAACGGCTCGTAGGATTTTTAGCACGATTCGCTCTTAATGTTCTTTGAGGTCTATATTTTAAAATGTGTAACGCCTTTTTTTTGGCTAATTTGGAGAAGGTGGGATTACTTGGGAACGGCTCGTAGGTTTTTTAGTGTATTTTCAAGGAAAAATCAGCAACGCTTTTTTTTGGCCAATTTGGAGAAGATGGGATTACTCGGGAACGGCTCGTAGGATTTTAAGTGTATTTTCCAGGAAAAATCAGCAACGCTTTTTTTTGCTAATTTGGAGAAGATGGGATTACTCGGGAACGGCTCGTAGGATTTTTAGTGTATTTTCCAGGAAAAATCAGCAACGCTTTTTTTTGGCCAATTTGGAGAAGGTGGTATTACTCGGGAACGGCTCGTAGGATTTTTAGCACGATTCGCTCTAAATGTTCTTTGAGGTCTATATTTTAAAATGTACGGGGTCTGTATGCGTGCGAAAGCCTGTATTTTCCAGGAAAAATCAGCAACGCTTTTTTTGGCCAATTTGGAGAAGGTGTGATTACTCGGGAACGGCTCGTAGAATTTTTAGTGTATTTTCCAGGAAAAATCAGCAACGCTTTTTTTTGGCCAATTTGGAGAAGGTGTGATTACTCGGGAACGGCTCGTAGGATTTTTAGTGTATTTTCCAGAAAAAATTAGCAACGCTTTTATTTGGCCAATTTGGAGAAGATGGGATTACTCGGGAACGGCTCGTAGGATTTTTAGTGTATTTTCCAGGAAAAATCAGCAACGTTTTTTTTGCCCATTTGGGGAAGGTGTGATTACTCGGGAACGGCTCGTAGGATTTTTAGTGTATTTTCCAGGAAAAATTAGCAACGCTTTTTTTTGGCCAATTTGGAGAAGATTGGATTACTCGGGAACGGCTCGTAGGATTTTTAGTGTATTTTCCAAGAAAAATTAGCAACGCTTTTTTTTGGCCAATTTGGAGAAGGTGTGATTACTCGGGAACGGCTCGTAGGATTTTTAGTGTATTTTCCAGGAAAAATCAGCAACGCTTTTTTTTTGGCCAATTTGGAGGAGATGGGATTACTCGGGAACGGCTCGTAGGATTTTTAGTGTATTTTCCAGGAAAAATCAGCAACGCTTTTTTTTTGGCCAATTTGGAGAAGGTGTGATTACTCGGGAACGGCTCGTAGGATTTTTAGTGTATTTTCCAGGAAAAATCAGCAACGCTTTTTTTTGGCCAATTTGGAGAAGGTGGGATTACTCGGGCACGGCTCGTAGGATTTTTAGTGTATTTTCCAGGAAAAAAGTGCAACGCTTTTTTTTTTTGCCAATTTGGAGAAGATGTGATTACTCGGGCACGGCTCGTAGGATTTTTAGTGTATTTTCCAGTAAAAATCAGCAACGCTTTTTTTTGGCCAATTTGGAGAAGGTGTGATTACTCGGAAACGGCTCGTAGGATTTTTAGTGTATTTTCCAGGAACAATGTGCAACGCTTTTTTTTGGCCAATTTGGAGAAGATTGGATTACTCGGGAACGGCTCGTAGATTTTTTAGTGTATTTTCCAGGAAAAATCAGCAACGCTTTTTTTTGGCCAATTTGGAGAAGATGGGATTATTCGGGAACGGCTCGTAGGATTTTTAGTGTATTTTGCAGGAAAAATTAGCAACGCTTTTTTTTGGCCAATTTGGAGAAGATGGGTTTACTCGGGAACGGCTCGTAGGTTTTTTAGTGTATTTTCCAGGAAAAATAAGCAACGCTTTTTTTTTGCCAATTTGGAGAAGATGGGATTACTCGAGAACGGGTCGTAGGATTTTTAGTGTATTTTCCAGGAAAAATCAGCAACGCTTTTTTTTTGGCCAATTTGGAGAAGATGGGATTATTCGGGAACGGCTCGTAGGATTTTTAGTGTATTTTCCAGGAAAAATTAGCAACGCTTTTTTTTTGGCCAATTTGGAGAAGATGGGATTACTCGGGAACGGCTCGTAGGATTTTTAGTGTATTTTCCAGGAAAAATGTGCAACGCTTTTTTTTGCCAATTTGGAGAAGATGGGATTACTCGGGAACGGCTCGTAGGATTTTTAGTGTATTTTCCAGGAAAAATCAGCATCGCTTTTTTTTGGCCAATTTGGAGAAGATGTGATTACTCGGGAACGGCTCGTAGGATTTTTAGCACGATTCGCTCTAAATGTTCTTTGAGGTACATATTTTAAAATCAGCAACGCTTTTTTTTTGCTAATTTGGAGAAGGTGGTATTACTCGGGAACGGCTCGTAGGATTTTTAGTGTATTTTCCAGGAAAAATCAGCAACGCTTTTTTTTGGCCAATTTGGAGAAGGTGTCATTACTCGGGAACGGCTCGTAGGATTTTTAGTGTATTTTCCAGGAAAAATCAGCAACGCTTTTTTTTGGCCAATTTGGAGAAGGTGTCATTACTCGGGAACGGCTCGTAGGATTTTTAGTGTATTTTCCAGGAAAAATTAGCAACACTTTTTTTTGGCCAATTTGAAGAAGATGGGATTACTCGGGAACGGCTCGTAGGATTTTTAGTGTATTTTCCAGGAAAAATCAGCAACGCTTTTTTTTGGCCAATTTGGAGAAGATGTGATTACTCGGGAACGGCTCGTAGGAATTTTAGTGTATTTTCCAGGAAAAATCAGCAACGCTTTTTTTTGGCCAATTTGGAGAAGGTGTGATTACTCGGGAACGGCTCGTAGGATTTTTAGTGTATTTTCCAGGAAAAATTAGCAACGCTTTTTTTTGGCTAATTTGGAGAAGATGGGATTACTCGGGAACGGCTCGTAGGATTTTTAGTGTATTTTCCAGGAAAAATTAGCAACGTTTTTTTTTTGGCCAATTTGGAGAAGGTGTGATTACTCGGGAACGGCTCGTAGGATTTTTAGTGTATTTTCCAGGAAAAATCAGCAACGTTTTTTTTTTGGCCAATTTAGAGAAGATGGGATTACTCGGGAACGGCTCGTGGGATTTTTAGTGTATTTTCCAGGAAAAATCAGCAACGCTTTTTTTTGGCCAATTTGGAGAAGGTGTGATTACTCGGGAACGGCTCGTAGGATTTTTAGTGTATTTTCCAGGAAAAATCAGCAACGCTTTTTTTGTGGCCAATTTGGAGAAGATGGGATTACTCGGGAACGGCTCGTAGGATTTTTAGTGTATTTTCCAGGAAAAATCAGCAACGCTTTTTTTTGCCAATTTGGAGAAGGTGTGATTACTCGGGAACGGCTCGTAGGATTTTTAGTATATTTTCCAGGAAAAATCAGCAACGCTTTTTTTTGGCCAATTTGGAGAAGGTGTGATTACTCGGGAACGGCTCGTAGGATTTTTAGTGTATTTTCCAGGAAAAATCAGCAACGCTTTTTTTTTGACCAATTTGGAGAAGGTGGGATTACTCGGGCACGGCTCGTAGGATTTTTAGTGTATTTTCCAGGAAAAATGTGCAACGCTTTTTTTTGCCAATTTGGAGAAGATGGGATTACTCGGAACCGGCTCGTAGGATTTTTAGTGTATTTTCCAGGAAAAATCAGCAACGCTTTTTTTTTGGCCAATTTGGAGAAGATGTGATTACTCGGGAACGGCTCGTAGGAATTTTAGTGTATTTTCCAGGAAAAATCAGCAACGCTTTTTTTTTGGCCAATTTGGAGAAGGTGTGATTACTCGGGAACGGCTCGTAGGATTTTTAGTGTATTTTCCAGGAAAAATCAGCAACGCTTTTTTTTGGACAATTTGGAGAAGTTGGGATTACTCGGGAACGGCTCGTAGGATTTTTAGTGTATTTTCCAGGAAAAATCAGCAACGCTTTTTTTTGGCCAATTTGGAGAAGATGGGGTTATTCGGGAACGGCTCGTAGGATTTTTAGCACGATTCGCTCTAAATGTTCTTTGAGGTCTATATTATAAAATGTACGGAGTCTGTATGCGTGCGAAAGCCTGTATTTTCCAGGAAAAATCAGCAACGCTTTTTTTTGGCCAATTTGGAGAATATGGGATTACTCGGGAACGGCTCGTAGGATTTTTAGTGTATTTTCCAGGAAAAATCAGCAACGCTTTTTTTTGGCCACTTTGGAGAAGGTGTGATTACTCGGGAACGGCTCGTAGGATTTTTAGTGTATTTTCCAGGAAAAAATAGCAACGCTTTTTTTTGGCCAATTTAGAGAAGATGGGATTACTCGGGAACGGCTCGTAGGATTTT
This sequence comes from Lypha dubia, assembly GCA_947311025.1. Lineage (NCBI taxonomy): Eukaryota > Metazoa > Arthropoda > Insecta > Diptera > Tachinidae > Lypha > Lypha dubia. The sequence goes on along the minus strand of OX371265.1, from coordinate 29,362,144 downwards.
TAGTGTATTTTCCAGGAAAAATCAGCAACGTTTTTTTTTTGCTAATTTGGAGAAGATGGGATTACTCGGGAACGGCTCGTAGGATTTTTAGTGTATTTTCCAGGTAAAATCAGCAACGCTTTTTTTTGGGCAATTTGGAGAAGGTGTGATTACTCGGGAACGGCTCGTAGGATTTTTAGTGTATTTTCCAGAAAAAATTAGCAACGCTTTTATTTGGCCAATTTGGAGAATATGGGATTACTCGGGAACGGCTCGTAGGATTTTTAGTGTATTTTCCAGGAAAAATTAGCAACGCTTTTTTTTGGCCAATTTGGAGAAGGTGTAATTACTCGGGAACGGCTCGTAGGATTTTTAGTGTATTTTCCAGGAAAAATCAGCAACGCTTTTTTTTGGCCAATTTGGAGAAGATGGGATTATTCGGGAACGGCTCGTAGGATTTTTAGTGTATTTTCCAGGAAAAATTAGCAACGCTTTTTTTTGGCCAATTTGGAGAAGATGGGATTACTCGGGAACGGCTCGTAGGTTTTTTAGTGTATTTTCCAGGAAAAATAAGCAACGCTTTTTTTTTGCCAATTTGGAGAAGATGGGATTACTCGGGAACGGCTCGTAGGATTTTTAGTGTATTTTCCAGGAAAAATCAGCAACGCTTTTTTTGGCCAATTTGGAGAAGTTGGGATTACTCGGGAACGGCTCGTAGGATTTTTAGTGTATTTTCCAGGAAAAATCAGCAACGCTTTTTTTTGGCCAATTTGGAGAAGATGGGGTTATTCGGGAACGGCTCGTAGGATTTTTAGCACGATTCGCTCTAAATGTTCTTTGAGGTCTATATTATAAAATGTACGGAGTCTGTATGCGTGCGAAAGCCTGTATTTTCCAGGAAAAATCAGCAACGCTTTTTTTTGGCCAATTTGGAGAATATGGGATTACTCGGGAACGGCTCGTAGGATTTTTAGTGTATTTTCCAGGAAAAATCAGCAACGCTTTTTTTTGGCCACTTTGGAGAAGGTGTGATTACTCGGGAACGGCTCGTAGGATTTTTAGTGTATTTTCCAGGAAAAAATAGCAACGCTTTTTTTTGGCCAATTTAGAGAAGATGGGATTACTCGGGAACGGCTCGTAGGATTTTTAGTGTATTTTCCAGGAAAAATCAGCAACGTTTTTTTTTTGCTAATTTGGAGAAGATGGGATTACTCGGGAACGGCTCGTAGGATTTTTAGTGTATTTTCCAGGTAAAATCAGCAACGCTTTTTTTTGGGCAATTTGGAGAAGGTGTGATTACTCGGGAACGGCTCGTAGGATTTTTAGTGTATTTTCCAGAAAAAATTAGCAACGCTTTTATTTGGCCAATTTGGAGAATATGGGATTACTCGGGAACGGCTCGTAGGATTTTTAGTGTATTTTCCAGGAAAAATTAGCAACGCTTTTTTTTGGCCAATTTGGAGAAGGTGTAATTACTCGGGAACGGCTCGTAGGATTTTTAGTGTATTTTCCAGGAAAAATCAGCAACGCTTTTTTTTGGCCAATTTGGAGAAGATGGGATTATTCGGGAACGGCTCGTAGGATTTTTAGTGTATTTTCCAGGAAAAATTAGCAACGCTTTTTTTTGGCCAATTTGGAGAAGATGGGATTACTCGGGAACGGCTCGTAGGTTTTTTAGTGTATTTTCCAGGAAAAATAAGCAACGCTTTTTTTTTGCCAATTTGGAGAAGATGGGATTACTCGGGAACGGCTCCTAGGATTTTTAGTGTATTTTCCAGGAAAAATCAGCAACGCTTTTTTTGGCCAATTTGGAGAAGGTGTGATTACTCGGGAACGGCTCGTAGGATTTTTAGTGTATTTTCCAGGAAAAATCAGCAACGCTTTTTTTTTGCTAATTTGGAGAAGATGGGATTACTCGGGAACGGCTCGTAGGATTTTTAGTGTATTTTCCAGGAAAAATCAGCAACGCTTTTTTTTGGCCAATTTGGAGAAGATGTGATTACTCGGGCACGGCTCGTAGGATTTTTAGTGTATTTTCCAGGAAAAATCAGCAACGCTTTTTTTTGGCCAATTTGGAGAAGGTGTGATTACTCGGAAACGGCTCGTAGGATTTTTAGTGTATTTTCCAGGAAAAATGTGCAACGCTTTTTTTTGGCCAATTTGGAGAAGGTGGGATTACTCGGGCACGGCTCGTAGGATTTTTAGTGTATTTTCCAGGAAAAATGTGCAACGCTTTTTTTTTGCCAATTTGGAGAAGATGGGATTACTCGGAACCGGCTCGTAGGATTTTTAGTGTATTTTCCAGGAAAAATCAGCAACGCTTTTTTTTTGCCAATTTGGAGAAGATGTGATTACTCGGGAACGGCTCGTAGGAATTTTAGTGTATTTTCCAGGAAAAATCAGCAACGCTTTTTTTTTGGCCAATTTGGAGAAGGTGTGATTACTCGGGAACGGCTCGTAGGATTTTTAGTGTATTTTCCAGGAAAAATCAGCAACGCTTTTTTTTGGACAATTTGGAGAAGTTGGGATTACTCGGGAACGGCTCGTAGGATTTTTAGTGTATTTTCCAGGAAAAATCAGCAACGCTTTTTTTTGGCCAATTTGGAGAAGATGGGGTTACTCGGGAACGGCTCGTAGGATTTTTAGCACGATTCGCTCTAAATGTTCTTTGAGGTCTATATTATAAAATGTACGGAGTCTGTATGCGTGCGAAAGCCTGTATTTTCCAGGAAAAATCAGCAACGCTTTTTTTTGGCCAATTTGGAGAATATGGGATTACTCAGGAACGGCTCGTAGGATTTTTAGTGTATTTTCCAGGAAAAATCAGCAACGCTTTTTTTTGGCTACTTTGGAGAAGGTGTGATTACTCGGGAACGGCTCGTAGGATTTTTAGTGTATTTTCCAGGAAAAATCAGCAACGCTTTTTTTTTTTGGCCAATTTGGAGAAGATGTGATTACTCGGGCACGGCTCGTAGGATTTTTAGTGTATTTTCCAGGAAAAATCAGCAACGCTTTTTTTTGGCCAATTTGGAGAAGGTGTGATTACTCGGAAACGGCTCGTAGGATTTTTAGTGTATTTTCCAGGAAAAATGTGCAACGCTTTTTTTTGGCCAATTTGGAGAAGATTGGATTACTCGGGAACGGCTCGTAGGATTTTTAGTGTATTTTCCAGGAAAAATCAGCAACGCTTTTTTTTGGCCAATTTGGAGAAGATGGGATTACTCGGGAACGGCTCGTAGGTTTTTTAGTGTATTTTCCAGGAAAAATAAGCAACGCTTTTTTTTTGCCAATTTGGAGAAGATGGGATTACTCGGGCACGGCTCGTAGGATTTTTAGTGTATTTTCCAGGAAAAATGTGCAACGCTTTTTTTTTTGCCAATTTGGAGAAGATGGGATTACTCGGAACCGGCTCGTAGGATTTTTAGTGTATTTTCCAGGAAAAATCAGCAACGCTTTTTTTTGGTCAATTTGGAGAAGATGTGATTACTCGGGAACGGCTCGTAGGAATTTTAGTGTATTTTCCAGGAAAAATCAGCAACGCTTTTTTTTTGGCCAATTTGGAGAAGGTGTGATTACTCGGGAACGGCTCGCAGGATTTTTAGTGTAATTTCCAGGAAAAATCAGCAACGCTTTTTTTTGGACATTTTGGAGAAGTTGGGATTACTCGGGAACGGCTCGTAGGGTTTTTAGTGTATTTTCCAGGAAAAATCAGCAACGCTTTTTTTTTGCCAATTTGGAGAAGATGGGGTTACTCGGGAACGGCTCGTAGGATTTTTAGCACGATTCGCTCTAAATGTTCTTTGAGGTCTATATTATAAAATGTACGGAGTCTGTATGCGTGCGAAAGCCTGTATTTTCCAGGAAAAATCAGCAACGCTTTTTTTTGGCCAATTTGGAGAATATGGGATTACTCGGGAACGGCTCGTAGGATTTTTAGTGTATTTTTCAGGAAAAATCAGCAACGCTTTTTTTTGGCCACTTTGGAGAAGGTGTGATTACTCGGGAACGGCTCGTAGGATTTTTAGTGTATTTTCCAGGAAAAAATAGCAACGCTTTTTTTTGGCCAATTTAGAGAAGATGGGATTACTCGGGAACGGCTCGTAGGATTTTTAGTGTATTTTCCAGGAAAAATTAGCAACGCTTTTTTTTGGCCAATTTGGAGAAGGTGTGATTACTCGGGAACGGCTCGTAGGATTTTTAGTGTATTTTCCAGGAAAAATCAGCAACGCTTTTTTTTGGCCAATTTGGAGAAGATGGGAGTACTCGAGAACGGCTCGTAGGATTTTTAGTGTATTTTCCAGGAAAAATCAGCAACGCTTTTTTTTGGCCAATTTGGAGATGGTGGGATTACTCGGGAACGGCTCGTAGGATTTTTAGTGTATTTTCCAGGAAAAATCAGCAACGCTTTTTTTTGGCCAATTTGGAGAAGATGGGATTACTCGGGAACGGCTCGTAGGATTTTTAGCACGATTCGCTCTAAATGTTCTTTGAGGTCTATATTATAAAATGTACGGAGTCTGTATGCGTGCGAAAGCCTGTATTTTCCAGGAAAAATCAGCAACGCTTTTTTTTGGCCAATTTGGAGAATATGGGATTACTCGGGAACGGCTCGTAGGATTTTTAGTGTATTTTCCAGGAAAAAATAGCAACGCTTTTTTTTGGCCAATTTAGAGAAGATGGGATTACTCGGGAACGGCTCGTAGGATTTTTAGTGTATTTTCCAGGAAAAATGTGCAACGCTTTTTTTTGGCCAATTTGGAGAAGATTGGATTACTCGGGAACGGCTCGTAGGATTTTTAGTGTATTTTCCAGGAAAAATCAGCAACGCTTTTTTTTGGCCAATTTGGAGAAGATGGGATTACTCGGGAACGGCTCGTAGGTTTTTTAGTGTATTTTCCAGGAAAAATAAGCAACGTTTTTTTTTTGCTAATTTGGAGAAGATGGGATTACTCGGGAACGGCTCGTAGGATTTTTAGTGTATTTTCCAGGTAAAATCAGCAACGCTTTTTTTTGGCCAATTTGGAGAAGGTGTGATTACTCGGGAACGGCTCGTAGGATTTTTAGTGTATTTTCCAGAAAAAATTAGCAACGCTTTTATTTGGCCAATTTGGAGAATATGGGATTACTCGGGAACGGCTCGTAGGATTTTTAGTGTATTTTCCAGGAAAAATTAGCAACGCTTTTTTTTGGCCAATTTGGAGAAGGTGTGATTACTCGGGAACGGCTCGTAGGATTTTTAGTGTATTTTCCAGGAAAAATCAGCAACGCTTTTTTTTGGCCAATTTGGAGAAGATGGGAGTACTCGAGAACGGCTCGTAGGATTTTTAGTGTATTTTCCAGGAAAAATCAGCAACGCTTTTTTTTTGGCCAATTTGGAGAAGGTGGGATTACTCGGGAACGGCTCGTAGGATTTTTAGCACGATTCGCTCTAAATGTTCTTTGAGGTCTATATTTTAAAATGTACGGGGTCTGTATGCGTGCGAAAGCCTGTATTTTCCAGGAAAAATCAGCAACGCTTTTTTTTTTTGCCAATTTGGAGAAGGTGTGATTACTCGGGAACGGCTCGTAGGATTTTTAGTGTATTTTCCAGGAAAAATCAGCAACGTTTTTTTTTTTGCTAATTTGGAGAAGATGGGATTACTCGGGAACGGCTCGTAGGATTTTTAGTGTATTTTCCAGGTAAAATCAGCAACGCTTTTTTTTGGCCAATTTGGAGAAGGTGTGATTACTCGGGAACGGCTCGTAGGATTTTTAGTGTATTTTCCAGAAAAAATTAGCAACGCTTTTATTTGGCCAATTTGGAGAAGATGGGATTACTCGGGAACGGCTCGTAGGATTTTTAGTGTATTTTCCAGGAAAAATCAGCAACGCTTTTTTTTGGCCAATTTGGAGAAGGTGTGATTACTCGGGAACGGCTCGTAGGATTTTTAGTGTATTTTCCAGGAAAAATTAGCAACGCTTTTTTTTGGCCAATTTGGAGAAGATTGGATTACTCGGAAACGGCTCGTAGGATTTTTAGTGTATTTTCCAGGAAAAATTAGCAACGCTTTTTTTTGGCCAATTTGGAGAAGGTGTGATTACTCGGGAACTGCTCGTAGCATTTTTAGTGTATTTTCCAGGAAAAATCAGCAACGCTTTTTTTTGGCCAATTTGGAGAAGGTGTGATTACTCGGGAACGGCTCGTAGGATTTTTAGTGTATTTTCCAGGAAAAATCAGCAACGCTTTTTTTTTTTTGCCAATTTGGAGAAGATGTGATTACTCGGGCACGGCTCGTAGGATTTTTAGTGTATTTTCCAGGAAAAATCAGCAACGCTTTTTTTTTGGCCAATTTGGAGAAGGTGTGATTACTCGGAAACGGCTCGTAGGATTTTTAGTGTATTTTCCAGGACAAATGTGCAACGCTTTTTTTTGGCCAATTTGGAGAAGATTGGATTACTCGGGAACGGCTCGTAGGATTTTTAGTGTATTTTCCAGGAAAAATCAGCAACGCTTTTTTTTGGCCAATTTGGAGAAGATGGGATTATTCGGGAACGGCTCGTAGGATTTTTAGTGTATTTTCCAGGAAAAATTAGCAACGCTTTTTTTTGGCCAATTTGGAGAAGATGGGATTACTCGGGAACGGCTCGTAGGTTTTTTAGTGTATTTTCCAGGAAAAATAAGCAACGCTTTTTTTTGCCAATTTGGAGAAGATGGGATTACTCGGGAACGGCTCGTAGGATTTTTAGTGTATTTTCCAGGAAAAATCAGCAACGTTTTTTTTTGGCCAATTTGGAGAAGGTGTAATTACTCGGGAACGGCTCGTAGGATTTTTAGTGTATTTTCCAGGAAAAATCAGCAACGCTTTTTTTTTGCTAATTTGGAGAAGATGGGATTACTCGGGAACGGCTCGTAGGATTTTTAGTGTATTTTCCAGGAAAAATCAGCAACGCTTTTTTTTGGCCAATTTGGAGAAGGTGTGATTACTCGGGAACGGCTCGTAGGATTTTTAGTGTATTTTCCAGGAAAAATCAGCAACGCTTTTTTTTTGGCCAATTTGGAGAAGATGGGATTACTCGGGAACGGCTCGTAGGATTTTTAGTGTATTTTCCAGGAAAAATCAGCAACGCTTTTTTTTGGCCAATTTGGAGAAGGTGTGATTACTCGGGAACGGCTCGTAGGATTTTTAGTGTATTTTCCAGGAAAAATGTGCAACGCTTTTTTTTTGCCAATTTGGAGAAGATGGGATTACTCGGGAACGGCTCGTAGGATTTTTATTGTATTTTCCAGGAAAAATCAGCAACGCTTTTTTTTGGCCAATTTTGAGAAGGTGTGATTACTCGGGAACGGCTCGTAGGATTTTTAGTGTATTTTCCAGGAAAAATCAGCAACGCTTATTTTTTGCCAATTTGGAGAAGGTGTGCCCAGCAAACATGAAGTCAAACCTTTGAAATAAGATGGCTTTATCATTTGATATCAAGCACAATTCTCAAATGTTTTTCAAAGGTTTGTGTTTAACACTTGAATTCAAGATGATAATGATTTCAGTATAAACATTTGACAATCAGTTTTTTATCAATTTGTTGTCAAGTTGAGGTCAAGTGGCATTTTCAAATTATAAATGCACGTGGCAATCGAAGCATATTTATGACAACACTACTTACAGCACAATATAAATTTTAAACATTTTAAAAATATGGCGATCAAAGTGTGTTAAGAGTGAAGAGAAAAGTATATATATTGCTTGAGAGTAAAAAATTACTAATGAGTAAGAACGCAAATAAGAAAAAGATAAAACGGGAAAGTGAAGAAATAATATGTTTGTTATATGAAAGCATGGACAATCTTGAAAATGAGGAGGAGCCAAGGTGAGGACTTAAATAGGCTATATATTTAGTAATTAAAAAGCATAAATTCATATGTATATTCTTTCCAGGTAGAAGAAGGATCTTTAATCATATCACAGTCCGCAGAAACCTTTTTAAAATTAGCTTGGCGTAAAATTTTTACCGACGAAGTTGCTCAAAACCTGTGCTGGAAAGGTGCAACGACAAAAATGACGGTTAGAACTTTGAGCGTTACAATTACTATAAAAAGTAATATAATTAAGCTTATTTAAAGAAATAACTTAATAATTTTTAAAACCTCTAGGTTCATTTTCCTCTAAATTTCCTTCTGCAACAGATGCCTTATTTCCAAAAAATTTCAATAAGTTTCTTCCAACATGCTATGACGCGCCATCAATAGAAAGTGCAATACATGAATAAGAAATTACATCGAAATGATTAAAAACTTCAATTAATTAAGATATTGTTATTTTATTTATATGCAATACTATTTTCTTATACCTATTCACATACAAGTACATAAATATATCAGTCAATAATGAATTCCATGAATTTATATATTAAACATGAACTTACAAAGCAAAAATTGTATTTTATTTATCTTCACATTATATTGCAATCCACATTTGAGAATAACGTTTGAAAGTAAGTTAAGAATAAATAAATTTCTCAATTTGAAAATAATTTCCCCTTTTTGTTGAGAATGCTATGTTTTTCAAGTTATTTTCAAATCATTTTCAAACGTTTGTCGTTTGAAAAGAGGTTTTATTTCAAATCATTCTCAATTTGAAATCAAGCCTTCGTGTTTGTTGGGTGATTACTCGGGAACGGCTCGTAGGATTTTTAGTATATTTTCCAGGAAAAATCAGCAACGCTTTTTTTTTGGCCAATTTGGAGAAGGTGTGATTACTCGGGAACGGCTCGTAGGATTTTTAGTGTATTTTCCAGGAAAAATCAGCAACGCTTTTTTTTTGGCCAATTTGGAGAAGGTGGGATTACTCGGGCACGGCTCGTAGGATTTTTAGTGTATTTTCCAGGAAAAATGTGCAACGCTTTTTTTTTTTTGCCAATTTGGAGAAGATGGGATTACTCGGGAACGGCTCGTAGGATTTTTAGTGTATTTTCCAGGAAAAATCAGCAACGCTTTTTTTTGGCCAATTTGGAGAAGATGTGATGACTCGGGAACGGCTCGTAGGAATTTTAGTGTATTTTCCAGGAAAAATCAGCAACGCTTTTTTTTGGCCAATTTGGAGAAGGTGTGATTACTCGGGAACGGCTCGTAGGATTTTTAGTGTATTTTCCAGGAAAAATCAGCAACGCTTTTTTTTGGCCAATTTGGAGAAGATGGGATTACTCGTAAACGGCTCCTAGGATTTTTAGCACGATTCGCTCTAAATGTTCTCTGAGGTCTATATTATAAAATGTACGGAGTCTGTATGCGTGCGAAAGCCTGTATTTTCCAGGAAAAATCAGCAACGCTTTTTTTTGGCCAATTTGGAGAATATGGGATTACTCGGGAACGGCTCGTAGGATTTTTAGTGTATTTTCCAGGAAAAATCAGCAACGCTTTTTTTTGGCCACTTTGGAGAAGGTGTGATTACTCGGGAACGGCTCGTAGGATTTTTAGTGTATTTTCCAGGAAAAAATAGCAACGCTTTTTTTTTGGCCAATTTGGAGAAGATGGAATTACTCGGGAACGGCTCGTAGGATTTTTAGTGTAATTTCCAGGAAAAATTAGCAACGCTTTTTTTTGGCCAATTTGGAGAAGGTGTGATTACTCGGGAACGGCTCGTAGGATTTTTAGTGTATTTTCCAGGAAAAATCAGCAACGCTTTTTTTTGGCCAATTTGGAGTAGGTGGGATTACTCGGGAACGGCTCGTAGGATTTTTAGTGTATTTTGCAGGAAAAATCAGCAACGCTTTTTTTTGGCCAATTTGGAGAAGGTGGGATTACTCGGGAACGGCTCGTAGGATTTTTAGCACGATTCGCTCTAAATGTTCTTTGAGGTCTATATTTTAAAATGTACGGGGTCTGTATGCGTGCGAAAGCCTGTATTTTCCAGGAAAAATCAGCAACGCTTTTTTTGGCCAATTTGGAGAAGGTGTGATTACTCGGGAACGGCTCGTAGGATTTTTAGTGTATTTTCCAGGAAAAATCAGCAACGCTTTTTTTTGGCCAATTTGGAGAAGATGGGATTACTCGGGAACGGCTCGTAGGATTTTTAGTGTATTTTCCAGGAAAAATCAGCAACGCTTTTTTTTGGCTAATTTGGAGAAGATGGGATTACTCGGGAACGGCTCGTAGGATTTTTAGTGTATTTTCCAGGAAAAATCAGCAACGCTTTTTTTGGCCAATTTGGAGAAGGTGTGATTACTCGGGAACGGCTCGTAGGATTTTTAGTGTATTTTCCAGGAAAAATCAGCAACGCTTTTTTTTGGCCAATTTGGAGAAGGTGTGATTACTCGGGAACGGCTCGTAGGATTTTTAGTGTGTTTTCCAGGAAAAATCAGCAACGCTTTTTTTTGGCCAATTTGGAGAAAATGTGATTACTCGGGAACGGCTCGTAGAATTTTTAGTGTATTTTCCAGGAAAAATCAGCAACGCTTTTTTTGGCCAATTTGGAGAAGGTGTGATTACTCGGGAACGGCTCGTAGGATTTTTAGTGTATTTTGCAGGAAAAATTAGCAACGCTTTTTTTTGGCCAATTTGGAGAAGGTGTGATTACTCGGGAACGGCTCGTAGGATTTTTAGTGTATTTTCCAGGAAAAATCAGCAACGCTTTTTTTTGGCCAATTTGGAGAAGGTGGGATTACTCGGGAACGGCTCGTAGAATTTTTAGTGTATTTTCCAGGAAAAATCAGCAACGCTTTTTTTTGGCCAATTTGGAGAAGGTGGGATTACTCGGGAACGGCTCGTAGGATTTTTAGCACGATTCGCTCTAAATGTTCTTTGAGGTCTATATTTTAAAATGTACGGGGTCTGTATGCGTGCGAAAGCCTGTATTTTCCAGAAAAAATTAGCAACGCTTTTATTTGGCCAATTTGGAGAAGATGGGATTACTCGGGAACGGCTCGTAGGATTTTTAGTGTATTTTCCAGGAAAAATCAGCAACGCTTTTTTTTGGCCAATTTGGAGAAGGTGTGATTACTCGGGAACGGCACGTAGGATTTTTAGTGTATTTTCCAGGAAAAATTAGCAACGCTTTTTTTTGGCCAATTTGGAGAAGATTGGATTACTCGGGAACGGCTCGTAGGATTTTTAGTGTATTTTCCAGGAAAAATTAGCAACGCTTTTTTTTGGCCAATTTGGAGAAGGTGTGATTACTCGGGAACGGCTCGTAGGATTTTTAGTGTATTTTCCAGGAAAAATCAGCAACGCTTTTTTTTGGCCAATTTGGAGAAGGTGGGATTACTCGGGAACGGCTCGTAGAATTTTTAGTGTATTTTCCAGGAAAAATCAGCAACGCTTTTTTTTGGCCAATTTGGAGAAGGTGGGATTACTCGGGAACGGCTCGTAGGATTTTTAGCACGATTCGCTCTAAATGTTCTTTGAGGTCTATATTTTAAAATGTACGGGGTCTGTATGCGTGCGAAAGCCTGTATTTTCCAGGAAAAATCAGCAACGCTTTTTTTTGGCCAATTTGGAGAAGGTGGGATTACTCGGGAACGGCTCGTAGAATTTTTAGTGTATTTTCCAGGAAAAATCAGCAACGCTTCTTTTTGGCCAATTTGGAGAAGGTGGGATTACTCGGGAACGGCTCGTAGGATTTTTAGCACGATTCGCTCTAAATGTTCTTTGAGGTCTATATTTTAAAATGTACGGGGTCTGTATGCGTGCGAAAGCCTGTATTTTCCAGGAAAAATCAGCAACGCTTTTTTTGGCCAATTTGGAGAAGGTGTGATTACTCGGGAACGGCTCGTAGAATTTTTAGTGTATTTTCCAGGAAAAATCAGCAACGCTTTTTTTTGGCCAATTTGGAGAAGGTGGGATTACTCGGGAACGGCTCGTAGGATTTTTAGCACGATTCGCTCTAAATGTTCTTTGAGGTCTATATATTTTAAAATGTACGGGGTCTGTATGCGTGCGAAAGCCTGTATTTTCCAGGAAAAATCAGCAACGCTTTTTTTGGCCAATTTGGAGAAGGTGTGATTACTCGGGAACGGCTCGTAGAATTTTTAGTGTATTTTCCAGGAAAAATCAGCAACGCTTTTTTTTGGCCAATTTGGAGAAGGTGTGATTACTCGGGAACGGCTCGTAGGATTTTTAGTGTATTTTCCAGGAAAAATCAGCAACGCTTTTTTTTGCTAATTTGGAGAAGATGGGATTACTCGGGAACGGCTCGTAGGATTTTTAGTGTATTTTCCAGGAAAAATCAGCAACGCTTTTTTTTTTGGCCAATTTGGAGAAGGTGTGATTACTCGGAAACGGCTCGTAGGATTTTTAGTGTATTTTCCAGGAAAAATCAGCAACGCTTTTTTTTTGGCCAATTTGGAGAAGATGGGATTACTCGGGAACGGCTCGTAGGATTTTTAGTGTATGTTCCAGGAAAAATCAGCAACGCTTTTTTTTGGCCAATTTGGAGAAGGTGTGATTACTCGGGAACGGCTCGTAGGATTTTTAGTGTATTTTCCAGAAAAAATTAGCAACGCTTTTATTTGGCCAATTTGGAGAAGATGGGATTACTCGGGAACGGCTCGTAGGATTTTTAGTGTATTTTCGAGGAAAAATCAGCAACGCTTTTTTTTGGCCAATTTGGAGAAGGTGTGATTACTCGGGAACGGCACGTAGGATTTTTAGTGTATTTTCCAGGAAAAATTAGCAACGCTTTTTTTTTGGCCAATTTGGAGAAGATTGGATTACTCGGGAACGGCTCGTAGGATTTTTAGTGTATTTTCCAGGAAAAATTAGCAACGCTTTTTTTTGGCCAATTTGGAGAAGGTGTGATTACTCGGGAACGGCTCGTAGCATTTTTAGTGTATTTTCCAGGAAAAATCAGCAACGCTTTTTTTTGGCCAATTTGGAGAAGGTGTGATTACTCGGGAACGGCTCGTAGGATTTTTAGTGTATTTTCGAGGAAAAATCAGCAACGCTTTTTTTTTGGCCAATTTGGAGAAGATGTGATTACTCGGGCACGGCTCGTAGGATTTTTAGTGTATTTTCAAGGAAAAATCAGCAACGCTTTTTTTTGACCAATTTGGAGAAGGTGTGATTACTCGGAAACGGCTCGTAGGATTTTTAGTGTATTTTCCAGGAAAAATGTGCAACGCTTTTTTTTTGCCAATTTGGAGAAGATTGGATTACTCGGGAACGGCTCGTAGGATTTTTAGTGTATTTTCCAGGAAAAATCAGCAACGCTTTTTTTTTGGCCAATTTGGAGAAGATGGGATTATTCGGGAACGGCTCGTAGGATTTTTAGTGTATTTTCCAGGAAAAATCAGCAACGCTTTTTTTTGGCCAATTTGGAGAAGATGGGATTATTCGGGAACGGCTCGTAGGATTTTTAGTGTATTTTCCAGGAAAAATTAGCAACGCTTTTTTTTGGCCAATTTGGAGAAGATGGGATTACTCGGGAACGGCTCGTAGGATTTTTAGTGTATTTTCCAGGAAAAATGTGCAACGCTTTTTTTTGCCAATTTGGAGAAGATGGGATTACTCGGGAACGGCTCGTAGGATTTTTAGTGTATTTTCCAGGAAAAATCAGCAACGCTTTTTTTTGGCCAATTTGGAGAAGATGTGATTACTCGGGAACGGCTCGTAGGATTTTTAGCACGATTCGCTCTAAATGTTCTTTGAGGTACATATTTTAAAATCAGCAACGCTTTTTTTTGGCCAATTTGGAGAAGGTGGGATTACTCGGGAACGGCTCGTAGAATTTTTAGTGTATTTTCCAGGAAAAATCAGCAACGCTTTTTTTTGGCCAATTTGGAGAAGGTGGGATTACTCGGGAACGGCTCGTAGGATTTTTAGCACGATTCGCTCTAAATGTTCTTTGAGGTCTATATTTTAAAATGTATGGGGTCTGTATGCGTGCGAAAGCCTGTATTTTCCAGGAAAAATCAGCAACGCTTTTTTTTGGCCAATTTGGAGAAGGTGGGATTACTCGGGAACGGCTCGTAGAATTTTTAGTGTATTTTCCAGGAAAAATCAGCAACGCTTTTTTTTGGCCAATTTGGAGAAGGTGGGATTACTCGGGAACGGCTCGTAGGATTTTTAGCGCGATTCGCTCTAAATGTTCTTTGAGGTCTATATTTTAAAATGTACGGGGTCTGTATGCGTGCGAAAGCCTGTATTTTCCAGGAAAAATCAGCAACGCTTTTTTTGGCCAATTTGGAGTAGGTGTGATTACTCGGGAACGGCTCGTAGAATTTTTAGTGTATTTTCCAGGAAAAATCAGCAACGCTTTTTTTTGGCCAATTTGGAGAAGGTGGGATTACTCGGGAACGGCTCGTAGGATTTTTGGCACGATTCGCTCTAAATGTTCTTTGAGGTCTATATTTTAAAATGTACGGGGTCTGTATGCGTGCGAAAGCCTGTATTATCCAGGAAAAATCAGCAACGCTTTTTTTGGCCAATTTGGAGAAGGTGTGATTACTCGGGAACGGCTCGTAGAATTTTTAGTGTATTTTCCAGGAAAAATCAGCAACGCTTTTTTTTGGCCAATTTGGAGAAGGTGTGATTACTCGGGAACGGCTCGTAGGATTTTTAGTGTATTTTCCAGGAAAAATCAGCAACGCTTTTTTTTGCTAATTTGGAGAAGATGGGATTACTCGGGAACGGCTCGTAGGATTTTTAGTGTATTTTCCAGGAAAAATCAGCAACGCTTTTTTTTTGGCCAATTTGGAGAAGGTGTGATTACTCGGGAACGGCTCGTAGGATTTTTAGTGTATTTTCCAGGAAAAATCAGCAACGCTTTTTTTTGGCCAATTTGGAGAAGATGGGATTACTCGGGAACGGCTCGTAGGATTTTTAGTGTATGTTCCAGGAAAAATCAGCAACGCTTTTTTTTGGCCAATTTGGAGAAGGTGTGATTACTCGGAAACGGCTCGTAGGATTTTTAGTGTATTTTCCAGAAAAAATTAGCAACGCTTTTATTTGGCCAATTTGGAGAAGATGGGATTACTCGGGAACGGCTCGTAGGATTTTTAGTGTATTTTCCAGGAAAAATCAGCAACGCTTTTTTTTGGCCAATTTGGAGAAGGTGTGATTACTCGGGAACGGCACGTAGGATTTTTAGTGTATTTTCCAGGAAAAATTAGCAACGCTTTTTTTTGGCCAATTTGGAGAAGATTGGATTACTCGGGAACGGCTCGTAGGATTTTTAGTGTATTTTCCAGGAAAAATTAGCAACGCTTTTTTTGGCCAATTTGGAGAAGGTGTGATTACTCGGGAACGGCTCGTAGCATTTTTAGTGTATTTTCCAGGAAAAATCATTAACGCTTTTTTTTGGCCAATTTGGAGAAGGTGTGATTACTCGGGAACGGCTCGTACGATTTTTAGTGTATTTTCCAGGAAAAATCAGCAACGCTTTTTTTTTGGCCAATTTGGAGAAGATGTGATTACTCGGGCACGGCTCGTAGGATTTTTAGTGTATTTTCAAGGAAAAATCAGCAACGCTTTTTTTTGGCCAATTTGGAGAAGGTGTGATTACTCGGAAACGGCTCGTAGGATTTTTAGTGTATTTTCCAGGAAAAATGTGCAACGCTTTTTTTTTGCCAATTTGGAGAAGATTGGATTACTCGGGAACGGCTCGTAGGATTTTTAGTGTATTTTCCAGGAAAAATCAGCAACGCTTTTTTTTGGCCAATTTGGAGAAGATGGGATTATTCGGGAACGGCTCGTAGGATTTTTAGTGTATTTTCCAGGAAAAATTAGCAACGCTTTTTTTTGGCCAATTTGGAGAAGATGGGATTACTCGGGAACGGCTCGTAGGTTTTTTAGTGTATTTTCCAGGAAAAATAAGCAACGCTTTTTTTTTTGCCAATTTGGAGAAGATGGGATTACTCGGGAACGGCTCGTAGGATTTTTAGTGTATTTTCCAGGAAAAATCAGCAACGCTTTTTTTTGGCCAATTTGGAGAAGATGGGATTATTCGGGAACGGCTCGTAGGATTTTTAGTGTATTTTCCAGGAAAAATTAGCAACGCTTTTTTTTTTGGCCAATTTGGAGAAGATGGGATTACTCGGGAACGGCTCGTAGGATTTTTAGTGTATTTTCCAGGAAAAATGTGCAACGCTTTTTTTTTGCCAATTTGGAGAAGATGGGATTACTCGGGAACGGCTCGTAGGATTTTTAGTGTATTTTCAGGAAAAATCAGCAACGCTTTTTTTTGGCCAATTTGGAGAAGATGTGATTACTCGGGAACGGCTCGTAGGATTTTTAGCACGATTCGCTCTAAATGTTCTTTGAGGTACATATTTTAAAATCAGCAACGCTTTTTTTTTGCTAATTTGGAGAAGGTGGTATTACTCGGGAACGGCTCGTAGGATTTTTAGTGTATTTTCCAGGAAAAATCAGCAACGCTTTTTTTTTGGCCAATTTGGAGAAGATGTGATTACTCGGGAACGGCTCGTAGGATTTTTAGCACGAATCGCTCTAAATGTTCTTTGAGGTACATATTTTAAAATCAGCAACGCTTTTTTTTTGCTAATTTGGAGAAGGTGGTATTACTCGGGAACGGCTCGTAGGATTTTTAGTGTATTTTCCAGGAAAAATCAGCAACGCTTTTTTTTGGCCAATTTGGAGAAGGTGTGATTACTCGGGAACAGCTCGTAGGATTTTTAGTGTATTTTCCAGGAAAAATCAGCAACGCTTTTTTTTGGCCAATTTGGAGAAGATGGGAGTACTCGGGAACGGCTCGTAGGATTTTTAGTGTATTTTCTAGGAAAAATCAGCAACGCTTTTTTTTGGCCAATTTGGAGATGGTGTGATTACTCGGGAACGGCTCGTAGGATTTTTAGTGTATTTTCCAGGAAAAATCAGCAACGCTTTTTTTTGGCCAATTTGGAGAAGATGGGATTACTCGGGAACGGCTCGTAGGATTTTTAGTGTATTTTCCAGGAAAAATCAGCAACGCTTTTTTTTTGGCCAATTTGGAGAAGGTGTGATTACTCGGGAACGGCTCGTATGATTTTTAGTGTATTTTCCAGGAAAAATCTGCAACGCTTTTTTTTTGGCCAATTTGGAGAAGATGGGATTACTCGGGAACGGCTCGTAGGTTTTTTAGTGTATTTTCCACGAAAAATCAGCAACGCTTTATTTTTGGCCAATTTGGAGAAGATGTGATTACTCGGGAACGGCTCGTAGGATTTTTAGCACGATTCGCTCTAAATGTTCTTTGAGGTACATATTTTAAAATCAGCAACGCTTTTTTTTTGGCCAATTTGAAAAGATGTGATTACTCGGGAACGGCTCGTAGGATTTTTAGTGTATTTTCCAGGAAAAATTAGCAACGCTTTTTTTTGGCCAATTTGGAGAAGATGGGATTACTCGGGAACGGCTCGTAGGTTTTTTAGTGTATTTTCCAGGAAAAATCAGCAACGCTTTTTTTTGGCCAATTTGGAGAAGATGGGATTATTCGGGAACGGCTCGTAGGATTTTTAGTGTATTTTCCAGGAAAAATTAGCAACGCTTTTTTTTGGCCAATTTGGAGAAGATGGGATTACTCGGGAACGGCTCGTAGGATTTTTAGTGTATTTTCCAGGAAAAATCAGCAACGCTTTTTTTTTGGCCAATTTGGAGAAGGTGGGATTACTCGGGAACGGCTCGTAGGATTTTTAGCGCGATTCGCTCTAAATGTTCTTTGAGGTCTATATTTTAAAATGTACGGGGTCTGTATGCGTGCGAAAGCCTGTATTTTCCAGGAAAAATCAGCAACGCTTTTTTTGGCCAATTTGGAGTAGGTGTGATTACTCGGGAACGGCTCGTAGAATTTTTAGTGTATTTTCCAGGAAAAATCAGCAACGCTTTTTTTTGGCCAATTTGGAGAAGGTGGGATTACTCGGGAACGGCTCGTAGGATTTTTGGCACGATTCGCTCTAAATGTTCTTTGAGGTCTATATTTTAAAATGTACGGGGTCTGTATGCGTGCGAAAGCCTGTATTATCCAGGAAAAATCAGCAACGCTTTTTTTGGCCAATTTGGAGAAGGTGTGATTACTCGGGAACGGCTCGTAGAATTTTTAGTGTATTTTCCAGGAAAAATCAGCAACGCTTTTTTTTGGCCAATTTGGAGAAGGTGTGATTACTCGGGAACGGCTCGTAGGATTTTTAGTGTATTTTCCAGGAAAAATCAGCAACGCTTTTTTTTGCTAATTTGGAGAAGATGGGATTACTCGGGAACGGCTCGTAGGATTTTTAGTGTATTTTCCAGGAAAAATCAGCAACGCTTTTTTTTTGGCCAATTTGGAGAAGGTGTGATTACTCGGGAACGGCTCGTAGGATTTTTAGTTTATTTTCCAGGAAAAATCAGCAACGCTTTTTTTTGGCCAATTTGGAGAAGATGGGATTACTCGGGAACGGCTCGTAGGATTTTTAGTGTATGTTCCAGGAAAAATCAGCAACGCTTTTTTTTGGCCAATTTGGTGAAGGTGTGATTACTCGGAAACGGCTCGTAGGATTTTTAGTGTATTTTCCAGAAAAAATTAGCAACGCTTTTATTTGGCCAATTTGGAGAAGATGGGATTACTCGGGAACGGCTCGTAGGATTTTTAGTGTATTTTCCAGGAAAAATCAGCAACGCTTTTTTTTGGCCAATTTGGAGAAGGTGTGATTACTCGGGAACGGCACGTAGGATTTTTAGTGTATTTTCCAGGAAAAATTAGCAACGCTTTTTTTTGGCCAATTTGGAGAAGATTGGATTACTCGGGAACGGCTCGTAGGATTTTTAGTGTATTTTCCAGGAAAAATTAGCAACGCTTTTTTTGGCCAATTTGGAGAAGGTGTGATTACTCGGGAACGGCTCGTAGCATTTTTAGTGTATTTTCCAGGAAAAATCATTAACGCTTTTTTTTGGCCAATTTGGAGAAGGTGTGATTACTCGGGAACGGCTCGTACGATTTTTAGTGTATTTTCCAGGAAAAATCAGCAACGCTTTTTTTTTGGCCAATTTGGAGAAGATGTGATTACTCGGGCACGGCTCGTAGGATTTTTAGTGTATTTTCAAGGAAAAATCAGCAACGCTTTTTTTTGGCCAATTTGGAGAAGGTGTGATTACTCGGAAACGGCTCGTAGGATTTTTAGTGTATTTTCCAGGAAAAATGTGCAACGCTTTTTTTTTGCCAATTTGGAGAAGATTGGATTACTCGGGAACGGCTCGTAGGATTTTTAGTGTATTTTCCAGGAAAAATCAGCAACGCTTTTTTTTGGCCAATTTGGAGAAGATGGGATTATTCGGGAACGGCTCGTAGGATTTTTAGTGTATTTTCCAGGAAAAATTAGCAACGCTTTTTTTTGGCCAATTTGGAGAAGATGGGATTACTCGGGAACGGCTCGTAGGTTTTTTAGTGTATTTTCCAGGAAAAATAAGCAACGCTTTTTTTTTTGCCAATTTGGAGAAGATGGGATTACTCGGGAACGGCTCGTAGGATTTTTAGTGTATTTTCCAGGAAAAATCAGCAACGCTTTTTTTTGGCCAATTTGGAGAAGATGGGATTATTCGGGAACGGCTCGTAGGATTTTTAGTGTATTTTCCAGGAAAAATTAGCAACGCTTTTTTTTTTGGCCAATTTGGAGAAGATGGGATTACTCGGGAACGGCTCGTAGGATTTTTAGTGTATTTTCCAGGAAAAATGTGCAACGCTTTTTTTTTGCCAATTTGGAGAAGATGGGATTACTCGGGAACGGCTCGTAGGATTTTTAGTGTATTTTCAGGAAAAATCAGCAACGCTTTTTTTTGGCCAATTTGGAGAAGATGTGATTACTCGGGAACGGCTCGTAGGATTTTTAGCACGATTCGCTCTAAATGTTCTTTGAGGTACATATTTTAAAATCAGCAACGCTTTTTTTTTGCTAATTTGGAGAAGGTGGTATTACTCGGGAACGGCTCGTAGGATTTTTAGTGTATTTTCCAGGAAAAATCAGCAACGCTTTTTTTTTGGCCAATTTGGAGAAGATGTGATTACTCGGGAACGGCTCGTAGGATTTTTAGCACGAATCGCTCTAAATGTTCTTTGAGGTACATATTTTAAAATCAGCAACGCTTTTTTTTTGCTAATTTGGAGAAGGTGGTATTACTCGGGAACGGCTCGTAGGATTTTTAGTGTATTTTCCAGGAAAAATCAGCAACGCTTTTTTTTGGCCAATTTGGAGAAGGTGTGATTACTCGGGAACAGCTCGTAGGATTTTTAGTGTATTTTCCAGGAAAAATCAGCAACGCTTTTTTTTGGCCAATTTGGAGAAGATGGGAGTACTCGGGAACGGCTCGTAGGATTTTTAGTGTATTTTCTAGGAAAAATCAGCAACGCTTTATTTTTGGCCAATTTGGAGAAGATGTGATTACTCGGGAACGGCTCGTAGGATTTTTAGCACGATTCGCTCTAAATGTTCTTTGAGGTACATATTTTAAAATCAGCAACGCTTTTTTTTTGGCCAATTTGAAAAGATGTGATTACTCGGGAACGGCTCGTAGGATTTTTAGTGTATTTTCCAGGAAAAATTAGCAACGCTTTTTTTTGGCCAATTTGGAGAAGATGGGATTACTCGGGAACGGCTCGTAGGTTTTTTAGTGTATTTTCCAGGAAAAATCAGCAACGCTTTTTTTTGGCCAATTTGGAGAAGATGGGATTATTCGGGAACGGCTCGTAGGATTTTTAGTGTATTTTCCAGGAAAAATTAGCAACGCTTTTTTTTGGCCAATTTGGAGAAGATGGGATTACTCGGGAACGGCTCGTAGGTTTTTTAGTGTATTTTCCAGGAAAAATAAGCAACGCTTTTTTTTTTGCCAATTTGGAGAAGATGGGATTACTCGGGAACGGCTCGTAGGATTTTTAGTGTATTTTCCAGGAAAAATCAGCAACGCTTTTTTTTGGCCAATTTGGAGAAGATGGGATTATTCGGGAACGGCTCGTAGGATTTTTAGTGTATTTTCCAGGAAAAATTAGCAACGCTTTTTTTTTGGCCAATTTGGAGAAGATGGGATTACTCGGGAACGGCTCGTAGGATTTTTAGTGTATTTTCCAGGAAAAATGTGCAACGCTTTTTTTTTGCCAATTTGGAGAAGATAGCATTACTCGGGAACGGCTCGTAGGATTTTTAGTGTATTTTCCAGGAAAAATCAGCAACGCATTTTTTTTGGCCAATTTGGAGAAGATGTGATTACTCGGGAACATCTCGTAGGATTTTTAGCACGATTCGCTCTAAATGTTCTTTGAGGTACATATTTTAAAATCAGCAACGCTTTTTTTTTGCTAATTTGGAGAAGGTGGTATTACTCGGGAACGGCTCGTAGGATTTTTAGTGTATTTTCCAGGAAAAATCAGCAACGCTTTTTTTTTTTGCCAATTTGGAGAAGATGTGATTACTCGGGAACGGCTCGTCGGATTTTTAGCACGATTCGCTCTAAATGTTCTTTGAGGTACATATTTTAAAATCAGCAACGCTTTTTTTTTTTGCTAATTTGGAGAAGGTGTGATTACTCGGGAACAACTCGTAGGATTTTTAGTGTATTTTCCAGGAAAAAATAGCAACGCTTTTTTTTTGGCCAATTTGGAGAAGATGGGATTACTCGGGAACGGCTCGTAGGATTTTTAGTGTATTTTCCAGGAAAAATCAGCAACGCTTTTTTTTGGCCAATTTGGAGAAGGTGTGATTACTCGGGAACAACTCGTAGGATTTTTAGTGTATTTTCCAGGAAAAAATAGCAACGCTTTTTTTTTGGCCAATTTGGAGAAGATGGGATTACTCGGGAACGGCTCGTAGGATTTTTAGTGTATTTTCCAGGAAAAATTAGCAACGCTTTTTTTTGGCCAATTTGGAGAAGGTGTGATTACTCGGGAACGGCTCGTAGGATTTTTAGTGTATTTTCCAGGAAAAATCAGCAACGCTTTTTTTTGGCCAATTTGGAGAAGATGGGAGTACTCGGGAACGGCTCGTAGGATTTTTAGTGTATTTTCTAGGAAAAATCAGCAACGCTTTTTTTTGGCCAATTTGGAGAAGGTGTGATTACTCGGGAACGGCTCGTAGGATTTTTAGTGTATTTTCCAGGAAAAATCAGCAACGCTTTTTTTTTGGCCAATTTGGAGAAGATGGGATTACTCGGGAACGGCTCGTAGGATTTTTAGTGTATTTTCCAGGAAAAATCAGCAACGCTTTTTTTTTTGGCCAATTTGGAGAAGGTGTGATTACTCGGGAACGGCTCGTAGGATTTTTAGTGTATTTTCCAGGAAAAATCAGCAACGCTTTTTTTTGGCCAATTTGGAGAAGATGGGATTACTCGGGAAGGGCTCGTAGGTTTTTTAGTGTATTTTCCACGAAAAATCAGCAACGCTTTTTTTTTGGCCAATTTGGAGAAGATGTGATTACTCGGGAACGGCTCGTAGGATTTTTAGTGTATTTTCCAGGAAAAATGTGCAACGCTTTTTTTTTCCAATTTGGAGAAGATGGGATTACTCGGGAACGGCTCGTAGGATTTTTAGTGTATTTTCCAGGAAAAATCAGCAACGCTTTTTTTTGGCCAATTTGGAGAAGATGTGATTACTCGGGAACGGCTCGTAAGATTTTTAGCACGATTCGCTCTAAATGTTCTTTGAGGTACATATTTTAAAATCAGCAACGCTTTTTTTTTGCTAATTTGGAGAAGGTGGTATTACTCGGGAACGGCTCGTAGGATTTTTAGTGTATTTTCCAGGAAAAATCAGGAACGCTTTTTTTTTGGCCAATTTGGAGAAGATGTGATTACTCGGGAACGGCTCGTAGGATTTTTAGTACGATTCGCTCTAAATGTTCTTTGAGGTACATATTTTAAAATCAGCAACGCTTTTTTTTTGCTAATTTGGAGAAGGTGGTATTACTCGGGAACGGCTCGTAGGATTTTTAGTTTATTTTCCAGGAAAAATCAGCAACGCTTTTTTTTGGCCAATTTGGAGAAGGTGTGATTACTCGGGAACGGCTCGTAGGATTTTTAGAGTATTTTCCAGGAAAAATCAGCAATGCTTTTTTTTGGCCAATTTGGAGAAGATGGGAGTACTCGGGAACGGCTCGTAGGATTTTTAGTGTATTTTCTAGGAAAAATCAGCAACGCTTTTTTTTGGCCAATTTGGAGAAGGTGTGATTACTCGGGAACGGCTCGTAGGATTTTTAGTGTATTTTCCAGGAAAAATCAGCAACGCTTTTTTTTGGCCAATTTGGAGAAGATGGGATTACTCGGGAACGGCTCGTAGGATTTTTAGTGTATTTTCCAGGAAAAATCAGCAACGCTTTTTTTTTTGGCCAATTTGGAGAAGGTGTGATTACTCGGGAACGGCTCGTAGGATTTTTAGTGTATTTTCCAGGAAAAATCAGCAACGCTTTTTTTTTGGCCAATTTGGAGAAGATGGGATTACTCGGGAACGGCTCGTAGGTTTTTTTATGTATTTTCCACGAAAAATCAGCAACGCTTTTTTTTGGCCAATTTGGAGAAGATGGGATTACTCGGGAACGGCTCGTAGGATTTTTAGTGTATTTTCCAGAAAAAATCAGCAACGCTTTTTTTTGGCCAATTTGGAGAAGGTGTGATTACTCGGGAACGGCTCGTAGGATTTTTAGTGTATTTTCCAGGAAAAATCAGCAACGCTTTTTTTTGGCCAATTTAAAGAAGATGGGATTACTCGGGAACGGCTCGTAGGATTTTTAGTGTATTTTCCAGGAAAAATCAGCAACGCTTTTTTTTTGGCCAATTTGGAGAAGGTGTGATTACTCGGGAACGGCTCGTAGGATTTTTAGTGTATTTTCCAGGAAAAATCAGCAACGCTTTTTTTTTGGCCAATTTGGAGAAGATGGGATTACTCGGGAACGGCTCGTAGGATTTTTAGTGTATTTTCCAGGAAAAATCAGCAACGCTTTTTTTTGGCCAATTTGGAGAAGGTGTGATTACTCGGGAACGGCTCGTAGGATTTTTAGTGTATTTTCCAGGAAAAATCAGCAACGCTTTTTTTTTGGCCAATTTGGAGAAGATGGGATTACTCGGGAACGGCTCGTAGGTTTTTTAGTGTATTTTCCAGAAAAAATCAGCAACGCTTTTTTTTGGCCAATTTGGAGAAGGTGTGATTACTCGGGAACGGCTCGTAGGATTTTTAGTGTATTTTCCAGGAAAAATCAGCAACGCTTTTTTTTGGCCAATTTAAAGAAGATGGGATTACTCGGGAACGGCTCGTAGGATTTTTAGTGTATTTTCCAGGAAAAATCAGCAACGCTTTTTTTTGGCCAATTTGGAGAAGGTGTGATTACTCGGGAACGGCTCGTAGGATTTTTAGTGTATTTTCCAGGAAAAATCAGCAACGCTTTTTTTTTGGCCAATTTGGAGAAGATGGGATTACTCGGGAACGGCTCGTAGGATTTTTAGTGTATTTTCCAGGAAAAATCAGCAACGCTTTTTTTTGGCCAATTTGGAGAAGGTGTGATTACTCGGGAACGGCTCGTAGGATTTTTAGTGTATTTTCCAGGAAAAATCAGCAACGCTTTTTTTTTGGCCAATTTGGAGAAGATGGGATTACTCGGGAACGGCTCGTAGGTTTTTTAGTGTATTTTCCACGAAAAATCAGCAACGCTTTTTTTGGCCAATTTGGAGAAGATGGGATTACTCGGGAACGGCTCGTAGGATTTTTAGTGTATTTTCCAGAAAAAATCAGCAACGCTTTTTTTTGGCCAATTTGGAGAAGGTGTGATTACTCGGGAACGGCTCGTAGGATTTTTAGTGTATTTTCCAGGAAATATCAGCAACGCTTTTTTTTGCCAATTTCGAGAAGGTGTGATTACTCGGGAACGGCTCGTAGGATTTTTAGTATATTTTCCAGGAAAAATCAGCAACGCTTTTTTTTGGCCAATTTGGAGAAGGTGTGATTACTCGGGAACGGCTCGTAGGATTTTTAGTGTATTTTCCAGGAAAAATCAGCAACGCTTTTTTTTTGGCCAATTTGGAGAAGGTGGGATTACTCGGGCACGGCTCGTAGGATTTTTAGTGTATTTTCCAGGAAAAATGTGCAACGCTTTTTTTTGCCAATTTGGAGAAGATGGGATTACTCGGGAACGGCTCGTAGGATTTTTAGTGTATTTTCCAGGAAAAATCAGCAACGCTTTTTTTTGGCCAATTTGGAGAAGATGTGATTACTCGGGAACGGCTCGTAGGATTTTTAGTGTATTTTCCAGAAAAAATTAGCAACGCTTTTATTTGGCCAATTTGGAGAAGATGGGATTACTCGGGAACGGCTCGTAGGATTTTTAGTGTATTTTCCAGGAAAAATCAGCAACGCTTTTTTTTGGCCAATTTGGAGAAGGTGTGATTACTCGGGAACGGCACGTAGGATTTTTAGTGTATTTTCCAGGAAAAACTAGCAACGCTTTTTTTTGGCCAATTTGGAGAAGATTGGATTACTCGGGAACGGCTCGTAGGATTTTTAGTGTATTTTCCAGGAAAAATTAGCAACGCTTTTTTTTGGCCAATTTGGAGAAGGTGTGATTACTCGGGAACGGCTCGTAGGATTTTTAGTGTATTTTCCAGGAAAAATCAGCAACGCTTTTTTTTGGCCAATTTGGAGAAGGTGGGATTACTCGGGAACGGCTCGTAGGATTTTTAGTGTATTTTCCAGGAAAAATCAGCAACGCTTTTTTTTGGCCAATTTGGAGAAGGTGGGATTACTCGGGAACGGCTCGTAGGATTTTTAGTGTATTTTCCAGGAAAAATCAGCAACGCTTTTTTTTGCTAATTTGGAGAAGATGGGATTACTCGGGAACGGCTCGTAGGATTTTTAGTGTACTTTCCAGGAAAAATCAGCAACGCTTTTTTTTTGGCCAATTTGGAGAAGGTGTGATTACTCGGGAACGGCTCGTAGGATTTTTAGTGTATTTTCCAGGAAAAATCAGCAACGCTTTTTTTTGGCCAATTTGGAGAAGATGGGATTACTCGGGAACGGCTCGTAGGATTTTTAGTGTATTTTCCAGGAAAAATCCCAAGCTTTTTTTTGGCCAATTTGGAGAAGGTGTGATTACTCGGGAACGGCTCGTAGGATTTTTAGTGTATTTTCCAGAAAAAATTAGCAACGCTTTTATTTGGCCAATTTAGAGAAGATGGGATTACTCGGGAACGGCTCGTAGGATTTTTAGTGTATTTTCCAGGAAAAATCAGCAACGCTTTTTTTTGGCCAATTTGGAGAAGGTGTGATTACTCGGGAACGGCACGTAGGATTTTTAGTGTATTTTCCAGGAAAAATTAGCAACGCTTTTTTTTGGCCAATTTGGAGAAGATTGGATTACTCGGGAACGGCTCGTAGGATTTTTAGTGTATTTTCCAGGAAAAATTAGCAACGCTTTTTTTTGGCCAATTTGGAAAAGGTGTGATTACTCGGGAACGGCTCGTAGCATTTTTAGTGTATTTTCCAGGAAAAATCAGCAACGCTTTTTTTTGGCCAATTTGGAGAAGGTGTGATTACTCGGGAACGGCTCGTAGGATTTTTAGTGTATTTTCCAGGAAAAATCAGCAACGCTTTTTTTTTTGGCCAATTTGGAGAAGATGTGATTACTCGGGCACGGCTCGTAGGATTTTTAGTGTATTTTTCAGGAAAAATCAGCAACGCTTTTTTTTGGCCAATTTGGAGAAGGTGTGATTACTCGGAAACGGCTCGTAGGATTTTTAGTGTATTTTCCAGGAAAAATGTGCAACGCTTTTTTTTTTGCCAATTTGGAGAAGATTGGATTACTCGGGAACGGCTCGTAGGATTTTTAGTGTATTTTCCAGGAAAAATCAGCAACGCTTTTTTTTTGGCCAATTTGGAGAAGATGGGATTATTCGGGAACGGCTCGTAGGATTTTTAGTGTATTTTCCAGGAAAAATTAGCAACGCTTTTTTTTGGCCAATTTGGAGAAGATGGGATTACTCGGGAACGGCTCGTAGGTTTTTTAGTGTATTTTCCAGGAAAAATAAGCAACGCTTTTTTTTTGCCAATTTGGAGAAGATGGGATTACTCGGGAACGGCTCGTAGGATTTTTAGTGTATTTTCCAGGAAAAATCAGCAACGCTTTTTTTTGGCCAATTTGGAGAAGATGGGATTATTCGGGAACGGCTCGTAGGATTTTTAGTGTATTTTCCAGGAAAAATTAGCAACGCTTTTTTTTTGGCCAATTTGGAGAAGATGGGATTACTCGGGAACGGCTTGTAGGATTTTTAGTGTATTTTCCTGGAAAAATGTGCAACGCTTTTTTTTTGCCAATTTGGAGAAGATGGGATTACTCGGGAACGGCTCGTAGGATTTTTAGTGTATTTTCCAGGAAAAATCAGCAACGCTTTTTTTTGGCCAATTTGGAAAAGATGTGATTACTCGGGAACGGCTCGTAGGATTTTTAGCACGATTCGCTCTAAATGTTCTTTGAGGTACATATTTTAAAATCAGCAACGCTTTTTTTTTGCTAATTTGGAGAAGGTGGTATTACTCGGGAACGGCTCGTAGGATTTTTAGTGTATTTTCCAGGAAAAATCAGCAACGCTTTTTTTTTGGCCAATTTGGAGAAGATGTGATTACTCGGGAACGGCTCGTAGGATTTTTAGCACGATTCGCTCTAAATGTTCTTTGAGGTACATATTTTAAAATCAGCAACGCTTTTTTTTTGCTAATTTGGAGAAGGTGGTATTACTCGGGAACGGGTCTTAGGATTTTTAGTGTATTTTCCAGGAAAAATCAGCAACGCTTTTTTTTGGCCAATTTGGAGAAGATGGGATTACTCGGGAACGGCTCGTAGGATTTTTAGTGTATTTTCCAGGAAAAATTAGCAACGCTTTTTTTTGGCCAATTTGGAGAAGGTGTGATTACTCGGGAACGGCTCGTAGGATTTTTAGTGTATTTTCCAGGAAAAATCAGCAACGCTTTTTTTTGGCCAATTTGGAGAAGATGGGAGTACTCGGGAACGGCTCGTAGGATTTTTAGTGTATTTTCTAGGAAAAATCAGCAACGCTTTTTTTTGGCCAATTTGGAGAAGGTGTGATTACTCGGGAACGGCTCGTAGGATTTTTAGTGTATTTTCCAGGAAAAATCAGCAACGCTTTTTTTTGGCCAATTTGGAGAAGATGGGATTACTCGGGAACGGCTCGTAGGATTTTTAGTGTATTTTCCAGGAAAAATCAGCAACGCTTTTTTTTTGGCCAATTTGGAGAAGGTGTGATTACTCGGGAACGGCTCGTAGGATTTTTAGTGTATTTTCCAGGAAAAATCAGCAACGCTTTTTTTTTTGCCAATTTGGAGAAGATGGGATTACTCGGGAACGGCTCGTAGGTTTTTTAGTGTATTTTCCACGAAAAATCAGCAACGCTTTTTTTGGCCAATTTGGAGAAGATGGGATTACTCGGGAACGGCTCGTAGGATTTTTAGTGTATTTTCCAGAAAAAATCAGCAACGCTTTTTTTTGGCCAATTTGGAGAAGGTGTGATTACTCGGGAACGGCTCGTAGGATTTTTAGTGTATTTTCCAGGAAAAATCAGCAACGCTTTTTTTTGCCAATTTGGAGAAGGTGTGATTACTCGGAAACGGCTCGTAGGATTTTTAGTATATTTTCCAGGAAAAATCAGCAACGCTTTTTTTTGGCCAATTTGGAGAAGGTGTGATTACTCGGGAACGGCTCGTAGGATTTTTAGTGTATTTTCCAGGAAAAATCAGCAACGCTTTTTTTTTGGCCAATTTGGAGAAGGTGGGATTACTCGGGCACGGCTCGTAGGATTTTTAGTGTATTTTCCAGGAAAAATGTGCAACGCTTTTTTTTTGCCAATTTGGAGAAGATGGGATTACTCGGGAACGGCTCGTAGGATTTTTAGTGTATTTTCCAGGAAAAATCAGCAAC
Source organism: Lypha dubia (assembly GCA_947311025.1). Classification (NCBI taxonomy): domain Eukaryota; kingdom Metazoa; phylum Arthropoda; class Insecta; order Diptera; family Tachinidae; genus Lypha; species Lypha dubia. The sequence goes on along the minus strand of OX371265.1, from coordinate 29,333,329 downwards.
GCTTTTTTTTGGCCAATTTGGAGAAGATGTGATTACTCGGGAACGGCTCGTAGGAATTTTAGTGTATTTTCCAGGAAAAATCAGCAACGCTTTTTATTGGCCAATTTGGAGAAGTTGTGATTACTCGGGAACGGCTCGTAGGATTTTTAGTGTATTTTCCAGGAAAAATCAGCAACGCTTTTTTTTTGACAATTTGGAGAAGTTGGGATTACTCGGGAACGGCTCGTAGGATTTTTAGTGTATTTTCCAGGAAAAATCAGCAACGCTTTTTTTTGGCCAATTTGGAGAAGATGGGATTACTCGGGAACGGCTCGTAGGATTTTTAGCACGATTCGCTCTAAATGTTCTTTGAGGTCTATATTATAAAATGTACGGAGTCTGTATGCGTGCGAAAGCCTGTATTTTCCAGGAAAAATCAGCAACGCTTTTTTTTGGCCAATTTGGAGAATATGGGATTACTCAGGAACGGCTCGTAGGATTTTTAGTGTATTTTCCAGGAAAAATCAGCAACGCTTTTTTTTGGGTACTTTGGAGAAGGTGTGATTACTCGGGAACGGCTCGTAGGATTTTTAGTGTATTTTCCAGGAAAAAATAGCAACGCTTTTTTTTGGCCAATTTGGAGAAGATGGGATTATTTGGGAACGGCTCGTAGGATTTTTAGTGTATTTTCCAGGAAAAATTAGCAACGCTTTTTTTTGGCCAATTTGGAGAAGGTGTGATTACTCGGGAACGGCTCGTAGGATTTTTAGTGTATTTTCCAGGAAAAATCAGCAACGCTTTTTTTTTGGCCAATTTGGAGAAGATGGGAGTACTCGGGAACGGCTCGTAGGATTTTTAGTGTATTTTCCAGGAAAAATCAGCAACGCTTTTTTTTTTGGCCAATTTGGAGAAGGTGGGATTACTCGGGAACGGCTCGTAGGATTTGTAGTGAATTTTCCAGGAAAAATCAGCAACGCTTTTTTTTGGCCAATTTGGAGAAGGTGGGATTACTCGGGAACGGCTCGTAGGATTTTTAGCACGATTCGCTCTAAATGTTCTTTGAGGTCTATATTTTAAAACGTACGGGGTCTGTATGCGTGCGAAAGCCTGTATTTTCCAGGAAAAATCAGCAACGCTTTTTTTGGCCAATTTGGAGAAGGTGTGATTACTCGGGAACGGCTCGTAGAATTTTTAGTGTATTTTCCAGGAAAAATCAGCAACGCTTTTTTTTTGCTAATTTGGAGAAGATGGGATTACTCGGGAACGGCTCGTAGGATTTTTAGTGTATTTTCCAGGTAAAATCAGCAACGCTTTTTTTTTTGGCCAATTTGGAGAAGGTGTGATTACTCGGGAACGGCTCGTAGGATTTTTAGTGTATTTTCCAGGAAAAATCAGCAACGCTTTTTTTTTTGCCAATTTGGAGAAGATGGGATTACTCGGGAACGGCTCGTAGGATTTTTAGTGTATTTTCCAGGAAAAATCAGCAAAGCTTTTTTTTGGCCAATTTGGAGAAGGTGTGATTACTCGGGAACGGCTCGTAGGATTTTTAGTGTATTTTCCAGAAAAAATTAGCAACGCTTTTATTTGGCCAATTTGGAGAAGATGGGATTACTCGGGAACGGCTCGTAGGATTTTTAGTGTATTTTCCAGGAAAAATCAGCAACGCTTTTTTTTGGCCAATTTGGAGAAGGTGTGATTACTCGGGAACGGCTCGTAGGATTTTTAGTGTATTTTCCAGGAAAAATTGGCAACGCTTTTTTTTGGCCAATTTGGAGAAGGTGTGATTACTCGGGAACGGCATTTTTAGTGTATTTTCCAGGAAAAATTAGCAACGCTTTTTTTTGGCCAATTTGGAGAAGGTGTGATTACTCGGGAACGGCTCGTAGCATTTTTAGTGTATTTTCCAGGAAAAATCAGCAACGCTTTTTTTTTGGCCAATTTGGAGAAGATGGGATTACTCGGGAACGGCTCGTAGGTTTTTTAGTGTATTTTCCACGAAAAATCAGCAACGCTTTTTTTTGGCCAATTTGGAGACGATGGGATTACTCGGGAACGGCTCGTAGGATTTTTAGTGTATTTTCCAGAAAAAATCAGAAACGCTTTTTTTTTGCCAATTTGGAGAAGGTGTGATTACTCGGGAACGGCTCGTAGGGTTTTTAGTGTATTTTCCAGGAAAAATCAGCAACGCTTTTTTTTGCCAATTTGGAGAAGGTGTGATTACTCGGGAACGGCTCGTAGGATTTTTAGTATATTTTCCAGGAAAAATCAGCAACGCTTTTTTTTGGCCAATTTGGAGAAGGTGTGATTACTCGGGAACGGCTCGTAGGATTTTTAGTGTATTTTCCAGGAAAAATCAGCAACGCTTTTTTTTTGGCCAATTTGGAGAAGGTGGGATTACTCGGGCACGGCTCGTAGGATTTTTAGTGTATTTTCCAGGAAAAATGTGCAACGCTTTTTTTTTGCCAATTTGGAGAAGATGGGATTACTCGGGAACGGCTCGTAGGATTTTTAGTGTATTTTCTAGGAAAAATCAGCAACGCTTTTTTTTGGCCAATTTGGAGAAGATGTGATTACTCGGGAACGGCTCGTAGGATTTTTAGCACGATTCGCTCTTAATGTTCTTTGAGGTCTATATTATAAAATGTACGGAGTCTGTATGCGTGCGAAAGCCTGTATTTTCCAGGAAAAATCAGCAACGCTTTTTTTTTGCCAATTTGGAGAATATGGGATTACTCGGGAACGGCTCGTAGGATTTTTAGTGTATTTTCCAGGAAAAATCAGCAACGCTTTTTTTTTGGCCACTTTGGAGAAGGTGTGATTACTCGGGAACGGCTCGTAGGAATTTTAGTGTATTTTCCAGGAAAAATCAGCAACGCTTTTTTTTGGACAATTTGGAGAAGTTGGGATTACTCGGGAACGGCTCGTAGGATTTTTAGTGTATTTTCCAGGAAAAATCAGCAACGCTTTTTTTTGGCCAATTTGGAGAAGATGGGATTACTCGGGAACGGCTCGTAGGATTTTTAGCACGATTCGCTCTAAATGTTCTTTGAGGTCTATATTATAAAATGTACGGAGTCTGTATGCGTGCGAAAGCCTGTATTTTCCAGGAAAAATCAGCAACGCTTTTTTTTGGCCAATTTGGAGAATATGGGATTACTCGGGAACGGCTCGTAGGATTTTTAGTGTATTTTCCAGGAAAAATCAGCAACGCTTTTTTTTTGCCACTTTGGAGAAGGTGTGATTACTCGGGAACGGCTCGTAGGATTTTTAGTGTATTTTCCAGGAAAAAATAGCAACGCTTTTTTTTTTGCAAATTTGGAGAAGATGGGATTACTCGGGAACGGCTCGTAGGATTTTTAGTGTATTTTCCAGGAAAAATTAGCAACGCTTTTTTTTTGGCCAATTTGGAGAAGGTGTGATTACTCGGGAACGGCTCGTAGGATTTTTAGTGTATTTTCCAGGAAAAATCAGCAACGCTTTTTTTTTGGCCAATTTGGAGAAGATGGGAGTACTCGGGAACGGCTCGTAGGATTTTTAGTGTATTTTCCAGGAAAAATCAGCAACGCTTTTTTTTTTGGCCAATTTGGAGAAGGTGGGATTACTCGGGAACGGCTCGTAGGATTTTTAGTGTATTTTCCAGGAAAAATCAGCAACGCTTTTTTTTTGGCCAATTTGGAGAAGGTGGGATTACTCGGGAACGGCTCGTAGGATTTTTAGCACGATTCGCTCTAAATGTTCTTTGAGGTCTATATTTTAAAATGTACGGGGTCTGTATGCGTGCGAAAGCCTGTATTTTCCAGGAAAAATCAGCAACGCTTTTTTTGGCCAATTTGGAGAAGGTGGGATTACTCGGGAACGGCTCGTAGGATTTTTAGTGTATTTTCCAGGAAAAATCAGCAACGCTTTTTTTTGGCCAATTTGGAGAAGGTGGGATTACTCGGGAACGGCTCGTAGAATTTTTAGTGTATTTTTTAGGAAAAATCAGCAACGCTTTTTTTTTTGCTAATTTGGAGAAGATGGGATTACTCGGGAACGGCTCGTAGGATTTTTAGTGTATTTTCCAGGAAAAATCAGCAACGCTTTTTTTGGCCAATTTGGAGAAGGTGTGATTACTCGGGAACGGCTCGTAGGATTTTTAGTGTATTTTCCAGAAAAAATTAGCAACGCTTTTATTTGGCCAATTTGGAGAAGATGGGATTACTCGGGAACGGCTCGTAGGATTTTTAGTGTATTTTCCAGGAAAAATCAGCAACGCTTTTTTTTTGGCCAATTTGGAGAAGGTGTGATTACTCGGGAACGGCTCGTAGGATTTTTAGTGTATTTTCCAGGAAAAATTGGCAACGCTTTTTTTTGGCCAATTTGGAGAAGGTGTGATTACTCGGGAACGGCTCGTAGCATTTTTAGTGTATTTTCCAGGAAAAATTAGCAACGCTTTTTTTTGGCCAATTTGGAGAAGGTGTGGTTACTCGGGAACGGCTCGTAGCATTTTTAGTGTATTTTCCAGGAAAAATCAGCAACGCTTTTTTTTTGGCCAATTTGGAGAAGATGGGATTACTCGGGAACGGCTCGTAGGTTTTTTAGTGTATTTTCCAGGAAAAATCAGCAACGCTTTTTTTTGGCCAATTTGGAGAAGGTGTGATTACTCGGGAACGGCTCGTAGGATTTTTAGTGTATTTTCCAGAAAAAATTAGCAACGCTTTTATTTGGCCAATTTGGAGAAGGTGGGATTACTCGGGAACGGCTCGTAGAATTTTTAGTGTATTTTCCAGGAAAAATCAGCAACGCTTTTTTTTTTGCTAATTTGTAGAAGATGGGATTACTCGGGAACGGCTCGTAGGATTTTTAGTGTATTTTCCAGGTAAAATCAGCAACGCTTTTTTTTTTGGCCAATTTGGAGAAGGTGTGATTACTCGGGAACGGCTCGTAGGATTTTTAGTGTATTTTCCAGGAAAAATCAGCAACGCTTTTTTTTTTTGCCAATTTGGAGAAGATGGGATTACTCGGGAACGGCTCGTAGGATTTTTAGTGTATTTTCCAGGAAAAATCAGCAACGCTTTTTTTTGGCCAATTTGGAGAAGGTGTGATTACTCGGGAACGGCTCGTAGGATTTTTAGTGTATTTTCCAGAAAAAATTAGCAACAACGCTTTTATTTGGCCAATTTGGAGAAGATGGGATTACTCGGGAACGGCTCGTAGGATTTTTAGTGTATTTTCCAGGAAAAATCAGCAACGCTTTTTTTTGGCCAATTTGGAGAAGGTGTGATTACTCGGGAACGGCTCGTAGGATTTTTAGTGTATTTTCCAGGAAAAATTGGCAACGCTTTTTTTTGGCCAATTTGGAGAAGGTGTGATTACTCGGGAACGGCTCGTAGCATTTTTAGTGTATTTTCCAGGAAAAATTAGCAACGCTTTTTTTTGGCCAATTTGGAGAAGGTGTGATTACTCGGGAACGGCTCGTAGCATTTTTAGTGTATTTTCCAGGAAAAATCAGCAACGCTTTTTTTTTGGCCAATTTGGAGAAGATGGGATTACTCGGGAACGGCTCGTAGGTTTTTTAGTGTATTTTCCAGGAAAAATCAGCAACGCTTTTTTTGGCCAATTTGGAGAAGGTGGGATTACTCGGGAACGGCTCGTAGGATTTTTAGTGTATTTTCCAGGAAAAATCAGCAACGCTTTTTTTGGCCAATTTGGAGAAGGTGGGATTACTCGGGAACGGCTCGTAGAATTTTTAGTGTATTTTCCAGGAAAAATCAGCAACGCTTTTTTTGGCCAATTTGGAGAAGGTGGGATTACTCGGGAACGGCTCGTAGAATTTTTAGTGTATTTTCCAGGAAAAATCAGCAACGCTTTTTTTGGCCAATTTGGAGAAGGTGGGATTACTCGGGAACGGCTTGTAGGATTTTTAGTGTATTTTCCAGGAAAAATCAGCAACGCTTTTTTTGGCCAATTTGGAGAAGGTGGGATTACTCGGGAACGGCTCGTATTATTTTTAGTGTATTTTCCAGGAAAAATCAGCAACGCTTTTTTTTTTGCTAATTTGGAGAAGATGGGATTACTCGGGAACGGCTCGTAGGATTTTTAGTGTATTTTCCAGGTAAAATCAGCAACGCTTTTTTTTTTGGCCAATTTGGAGAAGGTGTGATTACTCGGGAACGGCTCGTAGGATTTTTAGTGTATTTTCCAGGAAAAATCAGCAACGCTTTTTTTTTGCCAATTTGGAGAAGATGGGATTACTCGGGAACGGCTCGTAGGATTTTTAGTGTATTTTCCAGGAAAAATCAGCAACGCTTTTTTTTGGCCAATTTGGAGAAGGTGTGATTACTCGGGAACGGCTCGTAGGATTTTTAGTGTATTTTCCAGAAAAAATTAGCAACGCTTTTATTTGGCCAATTTGGAGAAGATGGGATTACTCGGGAACGGCTCGTAGGATTTTTAGTGTATTTTCCAGGAAAAATCAGCAACGCTTTTTTTTGGCCAATTTGGAGAAGGTGTGATTACTCGGGAACGGCTCGTAGGATTTTTAGTGTATTTTCCAGGAAAAATTGGCAACGCTTTTTTTTGGCCAATTTGGAGAAGGTGTGATTACTCGGGAACGGCTCGTAGCATTTTTAGTGTATTTTCCAGGAAAAATTAGCAACGCTTTTTTTTGGCCAATTTGGAGAAGGTGTGATTACTCGGGAACGGCTCGTAGCATTTTTAGTGTATTTTCCAGGAAAAATCAGCAACGCTTTTTTTTTGGCCAATTTGGAGAAGATGGGATTACTCGGGAACGGCTCGTAGGTTTTTTAGTGTATTTTCCACGAAAAATCAGCAACGCTTTTTTTTGGCCAATTTGGAGACGATGGGATTACTCGGGAACGGCTCGTAGGATTTTTAGTGTATTTTCCAGAAAAAATCAGCAACGCTTTTTTTTGGCCAATTTGGAGAAGGTGTGATTACTCGGGAACGGCTCGTAGGATTTTTAGTGTATTTTCCAGGAAAAATCAGCAACGCTTTTTTTTGCCAATTTGGAGAAGGTGTGATTACTCGGGAACGGCTCGTAGGATTTTTAGTATATTTTCCAGGAAAAATCAGCAACGCTTTTTTTTGGCCAATTTGGAGAAGGTGTGATTACTCGGGAACGGCTCGTAGGATTTTTAGTGTATTTTCCAGGAAAAATCAGCAACGCTTTTTTTTTTGGCCAATTTGGAGAAGGTGGGATTACTCGGGCACGGCTCGTAGGATTTTTAGTGTATTTTCCAGGAAAAATGTGCAACGCTTTTTTTTTTGCCAATTTGGAGAAGATGGGATTACTCGGGAACGGCTCGTAGGATTTTTAGTGTATTTTCCAGAAAAAATCAGCAACGCTTTTTTTTGGCCAATTTGGAGAAGGTGTGATTACTCAAGAACGGCTCGTAGGATTTTTAGTGTATTTTCCAGGAAAAATCAGCAACGCTTTTTTTTGCCAATTTGGAGAAGGTGTGATTACTCGGGAACGGCTCGTAGGATTTTTAGTATATTTTCCAGGAAAAATCAGCAACGCTTTTTTTTGGCCAATTTGGAGAAGGTGTAATTACTCGGGAACGGCTCGTAGGATTTTTAGTGTATTTTCCAGGAAAAATCAGCAACGCTTTTTTTTTTTGCCAATTTGGAGAAGGTGGGATTACTCGGGCACGGCTCGTAGGATTTTTAGTGTATTTTCCAGGAAAAATGTGCAACGCTTTTTTTTTTGCCAATTTGGAGAAGATGGGATTACTCGGGAACGGCTCGTAGGATTTTTAGTGTATTTTCCAGGAAAAATCAGCAACGCTTTTTTTTGGCCAATTTGGAGAAGATGTGATTACTCGGGAACGGCTCGTAGGATTTTTAGCACGTTTCGCTCTAAATGTTCTTTGAGGTCTATATTATAAAATGTACGGAGTCTGTATGCGTGCGAAAGCCTGTATTTTCCAGGAAAAATCAGCAACGCTTTTTTTTGGCCAATTTGGAGAATATGGGATTACTCGGGAACGGCTCGTAGGATTTTTAGTGTATTTTCCAGGAAAAATCAGCAACGCTTTTTTTTTTGGCCACTTTGGAGAAGGTGTGATTACTCGGGAACGGCTCGTAGGAATTTTAGTGTATTTTCCAGGAAAAATCAGCAACGCTTTTTTTTGGCCAATTTGGAGAAGGTGTGATTACTCGGGAACGGCTCGTAGGATTTTTAGTGTATTTTCCAGGAAAAATCAGCAACGCTTTTTTTTGGCCAATTTGGAGAAGATGTGATTACTCGGGAACGGCTCGTAGGATTTTTAGCACGTTTCGCTCTAAATGTTCTTTGAGGTCTATATTATAAAATGTACGGAGTCTGTATGCGTGCGAAAGCCTGTATTTTCCAGGAAAAATCAGCAACGCTTTTTTTTGGCCAATTTGGAGAATATGGGATTACTCGGGAACGGCTCGTAGGATTTTTAGTGTATTTTCCAGGAAAAATGTGCAACGCTTTTTTTTTTGCCAATTTGGAGAAGATGGGATTACTCGGGAACGGCTCGTAGGATTTTTAGTGTATTTTCCAGGAAAAATCAGCAACGCTTTTTTTTGGCCAATTTGGAGAAGATGTGATTACTCGGGAACGGCTCGTAGGATTTTTAGCACGTTTCGCTCTAAATGTTCTTTGAGGTCTATATTATAAAATGTACGGAGTCTGTATGCGTGCGAAAGCCTGTATTTTCCAGGAAAAATCAGCAACGCTTTTTTTTGGCCAATTTGGAGAATATGGGATTACTCGGGAACGGCTCGTAGGATTTTTAGTGTATTTTCCAGGAAAAATCAGCAACGCTTTTTTTTGCCACTTTGGATAAGGTGTGATTACTCGGGAACGGCTCGTAGGATTTTTAGTGTATTTTCCAGGAAAAAATAGCAACGCTTTTTTTTTGGCCAATTTGGAGAAGATGGGATTACTCGGGAACGGCTCGTAGGATTTTTAGTGTATTTTCCAGGAAAAATTAGCAACGCTTTTTTTTTGGCCAATTTGGAGAAGGTGTGATTACTCGGGAACGGCTCGTAGGATTTTTAGTGTATTTTCCAGGAAAAATCAGCAACGCTTTTTTTTGGCCAATTTGGAGAAGATGGGAGTACTCGGGAACGGCTCGTAGGATTTTTAGTGTATTTTCCAGGAAAAATCAGCAACGCTTTTTTTTTGGCCAATTTGGAGAAGGTGAGATTACTCGGGAACGGCTCGTAGGATTTTTAGTGTATTTTCCAGGAAAAATCAGCAACGCTTTTTTTTGGCCAATTTGGAGAAGGTGGGATTACTCGGGAACGGCTCTAGGATTTTTAGCACGATTCGCTCTAAATGTTCTTTGAGGTCTATATTTTAAAATGTACGGGGTCTGTATGCGTGCGAAAGCCTGTATTTTCCAGGAAAAATCAGCAACCCTTTTTTTGGCCAATTTGGAAAAGGTGTGACTACTCGGGAACGGCTCGTAGAATTTTTAGTGTATTTTCCAGGAAAAATCAGCAACGCTTTTTTTTTTGCTAATTTGGAGAAGATGGGATTACTCGGGAACGGCTCGTAGGATTTTTAGTGTATTTTCCAGGTAAAATCAGCAACGCTTTTTTTTGGCCAAGTTGGAGAAGGTGTGATTACTCGGGAACGGCTCGTAGGATTTTTAGTGTATTTTCCAGGAAAAATCAGCAACGCTTTTTTTTTTGGCCAAATTGGAGAAGATGGGATTACTCGGGAACAGCTCGTAGGATTTTTAGTGTATTTTCCAGGAAAAATCAGCAACGCTTTTTTTTTGGCCAATTTGGAGAAGGTGTGATTACTCGGGAACGGCTCGTAGGATTTTTAGTGTATTTTCCAGAAAAAATTAGCAACGCTTTTATTTGGCCAATTTGGAGAAGATGGGATTACTCGGGAACGGCTCGTAGGATTTTTAGTGTATTTTCCAGGAAAAATCAGCAACGCTTTTTTTTGGCCAATTTTGAGAAGGTGTGATTACTCGGGAACGGCTCGTAGCATTTTTAGTGTATTTTCCAGGAAAAATCAGCAACGCTTTTTTTTGGCCAATTTGGAGAAGGTGTGATTACTCGGGAACGGCTCGTAGGATTTTTAGTGTATTTTCCAGGAAAAATTAGCAACGCTTTTTTTTTGGCCAATTTGGAGAAGGTGGGATTACTCGGGCACGGCTCGTAGGATTTTTAGTGTATTTTCCAGGAAAAATCAGCAACGCTTTTTTTTGGCCAATTTTGAGAAGGTGTGATTACTCGGGAACGGCTCGTAGCATTTTTAGTGTATTTTCCAGGAAAAATCAGCAACGCTTTTTTTTTTTGGCCAATTTGGAGAAGATGTGATTACTCGGGCACGGCTCGTAGGATTTTTAGTGTATTTTCCAGGAAAAATCAGCAACGCTTTTTTTTTTGGCCAATTTGGAGAAGATGTGATTACTCGGGCACGGCTCGTAGGATTTTTAGTGTATTTTCCAGGAAAAATCAGCAACGCTTTTTTTGGCCAATTTGGAGAAGGTGTGATAACTCGGGAACGGCTCGTAGCATTTTTAGTGTATTTTCCAGGAAAAATCAGCAACGCTTTTTTTTTTGGCCAATTTGGAGAAGATGTGATTACTCGGGCACGGCTCGTAGGATTTTTAGTGTATTTTCCAGGAAAAATCAGCAACGCTTTTTTTTTTGGCCAATTTGGAGAAGATGTGATTACTCGGGCACGGCTCGTAGGATTTTTAGTGTATTTTCCAGGAAAAATCAGCAACGCTTTTTTTGGCCAATTTGGAGAAGGTGTGATTACTCGGGAACGGCTCGTAGGATTTTTAGTGTATTTTCCAGGAAAAATCAGCAACGCTTTTTTTTGGCCAATTTGGAGAAGATGGGATTATTCGGGAACGGCTCGTAGGATTTTTAGTGTATTTTCCAGGAAAAATTAGCAACGCTTTTTTTTTGGCCAATTTGGAGAAGGTGGGATTACTCGGGCACGGCTCGTAGGATTTTTAGTGTATTTTCCAGGAAAAATGTGCAACGCTTTTTTTTTGCCAATTTGGAGAAGATGGGATTACTCGGGAACGGCTCGTAGGATTTTTAGTGTATTTTCCAGGAAAAATCAGCAACGCTTTTTTTTGGCCAATTTGGAGAAGGTGTGATTACTCGGGAACGGCTAGTAGGATTTTTAGTGTATTTTCCAGAAAAAATTAGCAACGCTTTTATTTTGCCAATTTGGAGAAGGTGTGATTACTCGGGAACGGCTCGTAGGATTTTTAGTATATTTTCCAGGAAAAATCAGCAACGCTTTTTTTTGGCCAATTTGGTGAAGGTGTGATTACTCGGGACCGGCTCGTAGGATTTTTAGTGTATTTTCCAGGAAAAATCAGCAACGCTTTTTTTTGGCCAATTTGGAGAAGGTGGGATTACTCGGGCACGGCTCGTAGGATTTTTAGTGTATTTTCCAGGAAAAATGTGCAACGCTTTTTTTTTTGCCAATTTGGAGAAGATGGGATTACTCGGGAACGGCTCGTAGGATTTTTAGTGTATTTTCCAGGAAAAATCAGCAACGCTTTTTTTTGGCCAATTTGGAGAAGATGGGATTACTCGGGAACGGCTCGTAGGATTTTTAGCACGATTCGCTCTAAATGTTCTTTGAGGTCTATATTATAAAATGTACGGAGTCTGTATGCGTGCGAAAGCCTGTATTTTCCAGGAAAAATCAGCAACGCTTTTTTTTGGCCAATTTGGAGAATATGGGATTACTCGGGAACGGCTCGTAGGATTTTTAGTGTATTTTCCAGGAAAAATCAGCAACGCTTTTTTTTTGCCACTTTGGAGAAGGTGTGATTACTCGGGAACGGCTCGTAGGATTTTTAGTGTATTTTCCAGGAAAAAATAGCAACGCTTTTTTTTGGCCAATTTGGAGAAGATGGGATTACTCGGGAACGGCTCGTAGGATTTTTAGTGTATTTTCCAGGAAAAATTAGCAACGCTTTTTTTTGGCCAATTTGGAGAAGGTGTGATTACTCGGGAACGGCTCGTAGGATTTTTAGTGTATTTTCCAGGAAAAATCAGCAACGCTTTTTTTTGGCCAATTTGGAGAAGATGGGAGTACTCGGGAACGGCTCGTAGGATTTTTAGTGTATTTTCCAGGAAAAATCAGCAACGCTTTTTTTTTGGCCAATTTGGAGAAGGTGGGATTGCTCGGGAACGGCTCGTAGGATTTTTAGTGTATTTTCCAGGAAAAATCAGCAACGCTTTTTTTTGGCCAATTTGGAGAAGGTGGGATTACTCGGGAACGGCTCGTAGGATTTTTAGCACGATTCGCTCTAAATGTTCTTTGAGGTCTATATTTTAAAATGTACGGGGTCTGTATGCGTGCGAAAGCCTGTATTTTCCAGGAAAAATCAGCAACGCTTTTTTTGGCCAATTTGGAGAAGGTGTGATTACTCGGGAACGGCTCGTAGAATTTTTAGTGTATTTTCCAGGAAAAATCAGCAACGCTTTTTTTTTTCTAATTTGGAGAAGATGGGATTACTCGGGAACGGCTCGTAGGATTTTTAGTGTATTTTCCAGGTAAAATCAGCAACGCTTTTTTTTGGCCAATTGGGAGAAGGTGTGATTACTCGGGAACGGCTCGTAGGATTTTTAGTGTATTTTCCAGGAAAAATCAGCAACGCTTTTTTTTTGGCCAATTTGGAGAAGATGGGATTACTCGGGAACGGCTCGTAGGATTTTTAGTGTATTTTCCAGGAAAAATCAGCAACGCTTTTTTTTGTCCAATTTGGAGAAGGTGTGATTACTCGGGAACGGCTCGTAGGATTTTTAGTGTATTTTCCAGGAAAAATTAGCAACGCTTTTTTTGGCCAATTTGGAGAAGATTGGATTACTCGGGAACGGCTCGTAGGATTTTTAGTGTATTTTCCAGGAAAAATTAGCAACGCCTTTTTTTGGCCAATTTGGAGAAGGTGTGATTACTCGGGAACGGCTCGTTGCATTTTTAGTGTATTTTCCAGGAAAAATCAGCAACGCTTTTTTTTGGCCAATTTGGAGAAGGTGTGATTACTCGGGAACGGCTCGTAGGATTTTTAGTGTATTTTCCAGGAAAAATCAGCAACGCTTTTTTTTTTGCCAATTTGGAGAAGATGTGATTACTCGGGCACGGCTCGTAGGATTTTTAGTGTATTTTCCAGGAAAAATCAGCAACGCTTTTTTTGGCCCATTTGGAGAAGGTGTGATTACTCTGAAACGGCTCGTAGGATTTTTAGTGTATTTTCCAGGAAAAATGTGCTACGCTTTTTTTTGGCCAATTTGGAGAAGATTGGATTACTCGGGAACGGCTCGTAGGATTTTTAGTGTATTTTCCAGGAAAAATCAGCAACGCTTTTCTTTGGCCAATTTGGAGAAGATGGGAATATTCGGGAACGGCTCGTAGGATTTTTAGTGTATTTTCCAGGAAAAATTAGCAACGCTTTTTTTTTGGCCAATTTGGAGAAGGTGGGATTACTCGGGCACGGCTCGTAGGATTTTTAGTATATTTTCCAGGAAAAATCAGCAACGCTTTTTTTTTTGGCCAATTTGGAGAAGGTGTGATTACTCGGGAACGGCTCGTAGGATTTTTAGTGTATTTTCCAGGAAAAATCAGCAACGCTTTTTTTTGGCCAATTTGGAGAAGGTGGGATTACTCGGGCACGGCTCGTAGGATTTTTAGTGTATTTTCCAGGAAAAATGTGCAACGCTGTTTTTTTGCCAATTTGGAGAAGATGGGATTACTCGGGAACGGCTCGTAGGATTTTTAGTGTATTTTCCAGGAAAAATCAGCAACGCTTTTTTTTGGCCAATTTGGAGAAGATTGGATTCCTCGGGAACGCCTCGTAGGATTTTCAGTGTATTTTCCAGGAAAAATTAGCAACGCCTTTTTTTTTGCCAATTTGGAGAAGGTGTGATTACTCGGGAACGGCTCGTAGCATTTTTAGTGTATTTTCCAGGAAAAATCAGCAACGCTTTTTTTTGGCCAATTTGGAGAAGGTGTGATTACTCGGGAACGGCTCGTAGGATTTTTAGTGTATTTTCCAGGAAAAATCAGCAACGCTTTTTTTTTGGCCAATTTGGAGAAGATGTGATTACTCGGGCACGGCTCGTAGGATTTTTAGTGTATTTTCCAGGAAAAATCAGCAACGCTTTTTTTGGCCAATTTGGAGAAGGTGTGATTACTCGGAAACGGCTTGTAGGATTTTTAGTGTATTTTCCAGGAAAAATGTGCTACGCTTTTTTTTGGCCAATTTGAAGAAGATTGGATTACTCGGGAACGGCTCGTAGGATTTTTAGTGTATTTTCCAGAAAAAATTAGCAACGCTTTTATTTTGCCAATTTGGAGAAGGTGTGATTACTCGGGAACGGCTCGTAGGATTTTTAGTATATTTTCCAGGAAAAATCAGCAACGCTTTTTTTTGGCCAATTTGGAGAAGGTGTGATTACTCGGGAACGGCTCGTAGGATTTTTAGTGTATTTTCCAGGAAAAATTAGCAACGCCTTTTTTTGGCCAATTTGGAGAAGGTGTGATTACTCGGGAACGGCTCGTTGCATTTTTAGTGTATTTTCCAGGAAAAATCAGCAACGCTTTTTTTTGGCCAATTTGGAGAAGGTGTGATTACTCGGGAACGGCTCGTAGGATTTTTAGTGTATTTTCCAGGAAAAATCAGCAACGCTTTTTTTTTGGCCAATTTGGAGAAGATGTGATTACTCGGGCACGGCTCGTAGGATTTTTAGTGTATTTTCCAGGAAAAATCAGCAACGCTTTTTTTGGCCAATTTGGAGAAGGTGTGATTACTCTGAAACGGCTCGTAGGATTTTTAGTGTATTTTCCAGGAAAAATGTGCTACGCTTTTTTTTGGCCAATTTGGAGAAGATTGGATTACTCGGGAACGGCTCGTAGGATTTTTAGTGTATTTTCCAGGAAAAATCAGCAACGCTTTTTTTTGGCCAATTTGGAGAAGATGGGATTATTCGGGAACGGCTCGTAGGATTTTTAGTGTATTTTCCAGGAAAAATTAGCAACGCTTTTTTTTTGGCCAATTTGGAGAAGGTGGGATTACTCGGGCACGGCTCGTAGGATTTTTAGTATATTTTCCAGGAAAAATCAGCAACGCTTTTTTTTTGGCCAATTTGGAGAAGGTGTGATTACTCGGGAACGGCTCGTAGGATTTTTAGTGTATTTTCCAGGAAAAATCAGCAACGCTTTTTTTTGGCCAATTTGGAGAAGGTGGGATTACTCGGGCACGGCTCGTAGGATTTTTAGTGTATTTTCCAGGAAAAATGTGCAACGCTTTTTTTTTGCCAATTTGGAGAAGATGGGATTACTCGGGAACGGCTCGTAGGATTTTTAGTGTATTTTCCAGGAAAAATCAGCAACGCTTTTTTTTGGCCAATTTGGAGAAGATTGGATTCCTCGGGAACGGCTCGTAGGATTTTCAGTGTATTTTCCAGGAAAAATTAGCAACGCCTTTTTTTTGGCCAATTTGGAGAAGGTGTGATTACTCGGGAACGGCTCGTAGCATTTTTAGTGTATTTTCCAGGAAAAATCAGCAACGCTTTTTTTTGGCCAATTTGGAGAAGGTGTGATTACTCGGGAACGGCGCGTAGGATTTTTAGTGTATTTTCCAGGAAAAATCAGCAACGCTTTTTTTTTGGCCAATTTGGAGAAGATGTGATTACTCGGGCACGGCTCGTAGGATTTTTAGTGTATTTTCCAGGAAAAATCAGCAACGCTTTTTTTGGCCAATTTGGAGAAGGTGTGATTAATCGGGAACGGCTCGTAGGATTTTTAGTGTATTTTCCAGGAAAAATGTGCAACGCTTTTTTTTGTGCCAATTTGGAGAAGATGGGATTACTCGGGAACGGCTCGTAGGATTTTTAGTGTATTTTCCAGGAAAAATCAGCAACGCTTTTTTTTTTGGCCAATTTGGAGAAGGTGGGATTACTCGGGCACGGCTCGTAAGATTTTTAGTGTATTTTCCAGGAAAAATGTGCAACGCTTTTTTTTGTGCCAATTTGGAGAAGATGGGATTACTCGGGAACGGCTCGTAGGATTTTTAGTGTATTTTCCAGGAAAAATCAGTAACGCTTTTTTTTGGCCAATTTGGAGAAGATGTGATTACTCGGGAACGGCTCGTAGGAATTTTAGTGTATTTTCCAGGAAAAATCAGCAACGCTTTTTTTTGGCCAATTTGGAGAAGGTGTGATTACTCGGGAACGGCTCGTAGGATTTTTAGTGTATTTTCCAGGAAAAATCAGCAACGCTTTTTTTTGGACAATTTGGAGAAGTTGGGATTACTCGGGAACGGCTCGTAGGATTTTTAGTGTATTTTCCAGGAAAAATCAGCAACGCTTTTTTTTTGGCCAATTTGGAGAAGATGGGATTACTCGGGAACGGCTCGTAGGATTTTTAGTGTATTTTCCAGGAAAAATCAGCAACGCTTTTTTTTGGCCAATTTGGAGAAGGTGTGATTACTCGGGAACGGCCCGTAGGATTTTAAGTGTATTTTCCAGAAAAAATTAGCAACGCTTTTATTTGCCCAATTTGGAGAAGATGGGATTCCTCGGGAACGGCTCGTAGGATTTTTAGTGTATTTTCCAGGAAAAATCAGCAACGCTTTTTTTTGGCCAATTTGGAGAAGGTGTGATTACTCGGGAACGGCTCGTAGGATTTTTAGTGTATTTTCCAGGAAAAATTAGCAACGCTTTTTTTTGGCCAATTTGGAGAAGATTGGATTACTCGGGAACGGCTCGTAGGATTTTTAGTGTATTTTCCAGGAAAAATTAGCAACGCTTTTTTTTGGCCAATTTGGAGAAGGTGTGATTACTCGGGAACGGCTCGTAGCATTTTTAGTGTATTTTCCAGGAAAAATCAGCAACGATTTTTTTTGGCCAATTTGGAGAAGGTGTGATTACTCGGGAACGGCTCGTAGGATTTTTAGTGTATTTTCCAGGAAAAATCAGCAACGCTTTTTTTTTGGCCAATTTGGAGAAGATGTGATTACTCGGGCACGGCTCGTAGGATTTTTAGTGTATTTTCCAGGAAAAATCAGCAACGCTTTTTTTTGGCCAATTTGGAGAAGGTGTGATTACTCGGAAACGGCTCGTAGGATTTTTAGTGTATTTTCCAGGAAAAATTAGCAACGCTTTTTTTTGGCCAATTTGGAGAAGATGGGATTACTCGGGAACAGCTCGTAGGATTTTTAGTGTATTTTCCAGGAAAAATCAGCAACGCTTTTTTTTGGCCAATTTGGAGAAGGTGTGATTACTCGGGAACGGCTCGTAGGATTTTTAGTGTATTTTCCAGGAAAAATCAGCAACGCTTTTTTTTGGACAATTTGGAGAAGGTGTGATTACTCGGGAACGGCTCGTAGGATTTTTAGTGTATTTTCCAGGAAAAATCAGCAACGCTTTTTTTTTGGCCAATTTGGAGAAGGTGGGATTGCTCGGGAACGGCTCGTAGGATTTTTAGTGTATTTTCCAGGAAAAATCAGCAACGCTTTTTTTTGGCCAATTTGGAGAAGGTGGGATTACTCGGGAACGGCTCGTAGGATTTTTAGCACGATTCGCTCTAAATGTTCTTTGAGGTCTATATTTTAAAATGTACGGGGTCTGTATGCGTGCGAAAGCCTGTATTTTCCAGGAAAAATCAGCAACGCTTTTTTTGGCCAATTTGGAGAAGGTGTGATTACTCGGGAACGGCTCGTAGAATTTTTAGTGTATTTTCCAGGAAAAATCAGCAACGCTTTTTTTTTCTAATTTGGAGAAGATGGGATTACTCGGGAACGGCTCGTAGGATTTTTAGTGTATTTTCCAGGTAAAATCAGCAACGCTTTTTTTTGGCCAATTGGGAGAAGGTGTGATTACTCGGGAACGGCTCGTAGGATTTTTAGTGTATTTTCCAGGAAAAATCAGCAACGCTTTTTTTTTGGCCAATTTGGAGAAGATGGGATTACTCGGGAACGGCTCGTAGGATTTTTAGTGTATTTTCCAGGAAAAATCAGCAACGCTTTTTTTTGTCCAATTTGGAGAAGGTGTGATTACTCGGGAACGGCTCGTAGGATTTTTAGTGTATTTTCCAGGAAAAATTAGCAACGCTTTTTTTGGCCAATTTGGAGAAGATTGGATTACTCGGGAACGGCTCGTAGGATTTTTAGTGTATTTTCCAGGAAAAATTAGCAACGCCTTTTTTTGGCCAATTTGGAGAAGGTGTGATTACTCGGGAACGGCTCGTTGCATTTTTAGTGTATTTTCCAGGAAAAATCAGCAACGCTTTTTTTTGGCCAATTTGGAGAAGGTGTGATTACTCGGGAACGGCTCGTAGGATTTTTAGTGTATTTTCCAGGAAAAATCAGCAACGCTTTTTTTTTGGCCAATTTGGAGAAGATGTGATTACTCGGGCACGGCTCGTAGGATTTTTAGTGTATTTTCCAGGAAAAATCAGCAACGCTTTTTTTGGCCAATTTGGAGAAGGTGTGATTACTCTGAAACGGCTCGTAGGATTTTTAGTGTATTTTCCAAGAAAAATGTGCTACGCTTTTTTTTGGCCAATTTGGAGAAGATTGGATTACTCGGGAACGGCTCGTAGGATTTTTAGTGTATTTTCCAGGAAAAATCAGCAACGCTTTTTTTTGGCCAATTTGGAGAAGATGGGATTATTCGGGAACGGCTCGTAGGATTTTTAGTGTATTTTCCAGGAAAAATTAGCAACGCTTTTTTTTGGCCAATTTGGAGAAGGTGGGATTACTCGGGCACGGCTCGTAGGATTTTTAGTATATTTTCCAGGAAAAATCAGCAACGCTTTTTTTTTGGCCAATTTGGAGAAGGTGTGATTACTCGGGAACGGCTCGTAGGATTTTTAGTGTATTTTCCAGGAAAAATCAGCAACGCTTTTTTTTGGCTAATTTGGAGAAGGTGGGATTACTCGGGCACGGCTCGTAGGATTTTTAGTGTATTTTCCAGGAAAAATGTGCAACGCTTTTTTTTTGCCAATTTGGAGAAGATGGGATTACTCGGGAACGGCTCGTAGGATTTTTAGTGTATTTTCCAGGAAAAATCAGCAACGCTTTTTTTTGGCCAATTTGGAGAAGATTGGATTCCTCGGGAACGGCTCGTAGGATTTTCAGTGTATTTTCCAGGAAAAATTAGCAACGCCTTTTTTTTGGCCAATTTGGAGAAGGTGTGATTACTCGGGAACGGCTCGTAGCATTTTTAGTGTATTTTCCAGGAAAAATCAGCAACGCTTTTTTTTGGCCAATTTGGAGAAGGTGTGATTACTCGGGAACGGCTCGTAGGATTTTTAGTGTATTTTCCAGGAAAAATCAGCAACGCTTTTTTTTTGGCCAATTTGGAGAAGATGTGATTACTCGGGCACGGCTCGTAGGATTTTTAGTGTATTTTCCAGGAAAAATCAGCAACGCTTTTTTTGGCCAATTTGGAGAAGGTGTGATTACTCGGAAACGGCTCGTAGGATTTTTAGTGTATTTTCCAGGAAAAATGTGCTACGCTTTTTTTTGGCCAATTTGGAGAAGATTGGATTACTCGGGAACGGCTCGTAGGATTTTTAGTGTATTTTCCAGAAAAAATTAGCAACGCTTTTATTTTGCCAATTTGGAGAAGGTGTGATTACTCGGGAACGGCTCGTAGGATTTTTAGTATATTTTCCAGGAAAAATCAGCAACGCTTTTTTTTGGCCAATTTGGAGAAGGTGTGATTACTCGGTAACGGCTTGTAGGATTTTTAGTGTATTTTCCAGGAAAAATCAGCAACGCTTTTTTTTGGCCAATTTGGAGAAGATGGGATTACTCGGGAACGGCTCGTAGGATTTTTAGTGTATTTTCCAGGAAAAATGTGCAACGCTTTTTTTTGTGCCAATTTGGAGAAGATGGGATTACTCGGGAACGGCTCGTAGGATTTTTAGTGTATTTTCCAGGAAAAATCAGCAACGCTTTTTTTTTGGCCAATTTGGAGAAGGTGGGATTACTCGGGCACGGCTCGTAGGATTTTTAGTGTATTTTCCAGGAAAAATGTGCAACGCTTTTTTTTGTGCCAATTTGGAGAAGATGGGATTACTCGGGAACGGCTCGTAGGATTTTTAGTGTATTTTCCAGGAAAAATCAGTAACGCTTTTTTTTGGCCAATTTGGAGAAGATGTGATTACTCGGGAACGGCTCGTAGGAATTTTAGTGTATTTTCCAGGAAAAATCAGCAACGCTTTTTTTTGGCCAATATGGAGAAGGTGTGATTACTCGGGAACGGCTCGTAGGATTTTTAGTGTATTTTCCAGGAAAAATCAGCAACGCTTTTTTTTGGACAATTTGGAGAAGTTGGGATTACTCGGGAACGGCTCGTAGGATTTTTAGTGTATTTTCCAGGAAAAATCAGCAACGCTTTTTTTTGGCCAATTTGGAGAAGATGGGATTACTCGGGAACGGCTCGTAGGATTTTTAGTGTATTTTCCAGGAAAAATCAGCAACGCTTTTTTTTGGCCAATTTGGAGAAGGTGTGATTACTCGGGAACGGCCCGTAGGATTTTTAGTGTATTTTCCAGAAAAAATTAGCAACGCTTTTATTTGGCCAATTTGGAGAAGATGGGATTACTCGGGAACGGCTCGTAGGATTTTTAGTGTATTTTCCAGGAAAAATCAGCAACGCTTTTTTTTGGCCAATTTGGAGAAGGTGTGATTACTCGGGAACGGCTCGTAGGATTTTTAGTGTATTTTCCAGGAAAAATTAGCAACGCTTTTTTTTGGCCAATTTGGAGAAGATTGGATTACTCGGGAACGGCTCGTAGGATTTTTAGTGTATTTTCCAGGAAAAATTAGCAACGCTTTTTTTTGGCCAATTTGGAGAAGGTGTGATTACTCGGGAACGGCTCGTAGCATTTTTAGTGTATTTTCCAGGAAAAATCAGCAACGATTTTTTTTGGCCAATTTGGAGAAGGTGTGATTACTCGGGAACGGCTCGTAGGATTTTTAGTGTATTTTCCAGGAAAAATCAGCAACGCTTTTTTTTGGCCAATTTGGAGAAGATGTGATTACTCGGGCACGGCTCGTAGGATTTTTAGTGTATTTTTCAGGAAAAATCAGCAACGCTTTTTTTTGGCCAATTTGGAGAAGGTGTGATTACTCGGAAACGGCTCGTAGGATTTTTAGTGTATTTTCCAGGAAAAATGTGCTACGCTTTGGCCAATTTGGAGAAGATTGGATTACTCGGGAACGGCTCGTAGGATTTTTAGTGTATTTTCCAGGAAAAATCAGCAACGCTTTTTTTTGGCCAATTTGGAGAAGATGGGATTATTCGGGAACGGCTCGTAGGATTTTTAGTGTATTTTCCAGGAAAAATTAGCAACGCTTTTTTTTGGCCAATTTGGAGAAGATGGGATTACTCGGGAACAGCTCGTAGGATTTTTAGTGTATTTTCCAGGAAAAATCAGCAACGCTTTTTTTTGGCCAATTTGGAGAAGGTGTGATTACTCGGGAACGGCTCGTAGGATTTTTAGTGTATTTTCCAGGAAAAATCAGCAACGCTTTTTTTTTGGCCAATTTGGAGAAGATGGGATTACTCGGGAACGGCTCGTAGGTTTTTTAGTGTATTTTCCAGGAAAAATCAGCAACGCTTTTTTTGGCCAATTTGGAGAAGATGGGATTACTCGGGAACGGCTCGTAGGATTTTTAGTGTATTTTCCAGGAAAAATCAGCAACGCTTTTTTTTGGCCAATTTGGAGAAGGTGTGATTACTCGGGAACGGCTCGTAGGATTTTTAGTGTATTTTCCAGGAAAAATCAGCAACGCTTTTTTTTTGCCAATTTGGAGAAGGTGTGCCCAGCAAACATGAAGTCAAACCTTTGAAATAAGATGGCTTTATCATTTGATATCAAGCACAATTCTCAAATGTTTTTCAAAGGTTTGTGTTTAACACTTGAATTCAAGTTGATAATGATTTCAGTATAAACATTTGACAATCAGTTTTTTATCAATTTGTTGTCAAGTTGAGGTCAAGTGGCATTTTCAAATTATAAATGCACGTGGCAATCGAAGCATATTTATGACAACACTACTTACAGCACAATATAAATTTTAAACATTTTAAAAATATGATGATCAAAGTGTGTTAAGAGTGAAGAGAAAAGTATATATATTGCTTGAGAGTAAAAAATTACTAATGAGTAAGAACGCAAATAAGAAAAAGATAAAACGGGAAAGTGAAGAAATAATATGTTTGTTATATGAAAGCATGGACAATCTTGAAAATGAAGAGGAGCCAAGGTGAGGACTTAAATAGGCTATATATTTAGTAATTAAAAAGCATAAATTCATATGTATATTCTTTCCAGGTAGAAGAAGGATCTTTAATCATATCACAGTCCGCAGAAACCTTTTTAAAATTAGCTTGGCGTAAAATTTTTACCGACGAAGTTGCTCAAAACCTTGTGCTGGAAAGGTGCAACGACAAAAATGACGGTTAGAGCTTTGAGCGTTACAATTACTATAAAAAGTAAAATAATTAAGCTTATTTAAAGAAATAACTTAATAATTTTTAAAACCTCTAGGTTCATTTTCCTCTAAATTTCCTTCTGCAACAGATGCCTTATTTCCAAAAAATTTCAATAAGTTTCTTCCAACATGCTATGACGCGCCATCAATAGAAAGTGCAATACATGAATAAGAAATTACATCGAAATGATTAAAAACTTCAATTAATTAAGATATTGTTATTTTATTTATACTATTTTTTATACCTATTCACATACAAGTACATAAATATATCAGTCAATAATGAATTCCATGAATTTATATATTAAACATGAACTTACAAAGCAAAAATTGTATTTTATTTATCTTCCACATAATATTGCAATCCACATTTGAGAATAACGTTTGAAAGTAAGTTAAGAATAAATAAATTTCTCAATTTGAAAATAATTTCCCCTTTTTGTTGAGAATGCTATGTTTTTCAAGTTATTTTCAAATCATTTTCGAACGTTTGTCGTTTGAAAAGAGGTTTTATTTCAAATCATTCTCAATTTGAAATCAAGCCTTCGAGTTTGTTGGGTGATTACTCGGGAACGGCTCGTAGGATTTTTAGTATATTTTCCAGGAAAAATCAGCAACGCTTTTTTTTGGCCAATTTGGAGAAGGTGTGATTACTCGGGAACGGCTCGTAGGATTTTTAGTGTATTTTCCAGGAAAAATCAGCAACGCTTTTTTTTGGCCAATTTGGAGAAGATGGGATTACTCGGGAACGGCTCGTAGGTTTTTTAGTGTATTTTCCAGGAAAAATCAGCAACGCTTTTTTTTGGCCAATTTGGAGAAGATGGGATTACTCGGGAACGGCTCGTAGGATTTTTAGTGTATTTTCCAGGAAAAATCAGCAACGCTTTTTTTTGGCCAATTTGGAGAAGTTGTGATTACTCAGGAACGGCTCGTAGGATTTTTAGTGTATTTTCCAGGAAAAATCAGCAACGCTTTTTTTTTGGCCAATTTGGAGAAGGTGGGATTACTCGGGCACGGCTCGTAGGATTTTTAGTGTATTTTCCAGGAAAAATGTGCAACGCTTTTTTTTTTGCCAATTTGGAGAAGATGGGATTACTCGGGAACGGCTCGTAGGAATTTTAGTGTATTTTCCAGGAAAAATCAGCAACGCTTTTTTTTGGCCAATTTGGAGAAGATGTGATTACTCGGGAACGGCTCGTAGGAATTTTAGTGTATTTTCCAGGAAAAATCAGCAACGCTTTTTTTTGGCCAATTTGGAGAAGGTGTGATTACTCGGGAACGGCCCGTAGGAATTTTAGTGTATTTTCCAGGAAAAATCAGCAACGCTTTTTTTTGGCCAATTTGGAGAAGGTGTGATTACTCGGGAACGGCTCGTAGGATTTTTAGTGTATTTACCAGGAAAAATGTGCAACGCTTTTTTTTGTGCCAATTTGGAGAAGATGGGATTACTCGGGAACGGCTCGTAGGAATTTTAGTGTATTTTCCAGGAAAAATCAGCAACGCTTTTTTTTGGCCAATTTGGAGAAGGTGTGATTACTCGGGAACGGCTCGTAGGATTTTTAGTGTATTTTCCAGGAAAAATCAGCAACGCTTTTTTTTGGCCAATTTGGAGAAGATGAAATTATTCGGGAACGGCTCGTAGGATTTTTAGTGTAGTTTCCAGGAAAAATTAGCAACGCTTTTTTTTTGGCCAATTTGGAGAAGATGGGATTACTCGGGAACAGCTCGTAGGTTTTTTAGTGTATTTTCCAGGAAAAATAAGCAACGCTTTTTTTTTGCCAATTTGGAGAAGATGGAATTACTCGGGAACGGCTCGTAGGATTTTTAGTGCATTTTCCAGGAAAAATCAGCAACTTTTTTTTTGGCCAATTTGGAGAAGATGGGATTACTCGGGAACGGCTCGTAGGATTTTTAGTGTATTTTCCAGGAAAAATCAGCAACGCTTTTTTTTGGCCAATTTGGAGAAGGTGTGATTACTCGGGAACGGCTCGTAGGATTTTTAGTGTATTTTCCAGAAAAAATTAGCAACGCTTTTATTTGGCCAATTTGGAGAAGATGGGATTACTCGGGAACGGCTCGTAGGATTTTTAGTGTATTTTCCAGGAAAAATCAGCAACGCTTTTTTTTGGCCAATTTGGAGAAGGTGGGATTACTCGGGAACAGCTCGTAGGTTTTTTAGTGTATTTTCCAGGAAAAATCAGCAACGCTTTTTTTTTGCCAATTTGGAGAAGGTGTGCCCAGCAAACATGAAGTCAAACCTTTGAAATAAGATGGCTTTATCATTTGATATCAAGCACAATTCTCAAATGTTTTTCAAAGGTTTGTGTTTAACACTTGAATTCAAGTTGATAATGATTTCAGTATAAACATTTGACAATCAGTTTTTTATCAATTTGTTGTCAAGTTGAGGTCAAGTGGCATTTTCAAATTATAAATGCACGTGGCAATCGAAGCATATTTATGACAACACTACTTACAGCACAATATAAATTTTAAACATTTTAAAATTATGATGATCAAAGTGTGTTAAGAGTGAAGAGAAAAGTATATATATTGCTTGAGAGTAAAAAATTACTAATGAGTAAGAACGCAAATAAGAAAAAGATAAAACGGGAAAGTGAAGAAATAATATGTTTGTTATATGAAAGCATGGACAATCTTGAAAATGAAGAGGAGCCAAGGTGAGGACTTAAATAGGCTATATATTTAGTAATTAAAAAGCATAAATTCATATGTATATTCTTTCCAGGTAGAAGAAGGATCTTTAATCATATCACAGTCCGCAGAAACCTTTTTAAAATTAGCTTGGCGTAAAATTTTTACCGACGAAGTTGCTCAAAACCTTGTGCTGGAAAGGTGCAACGACAAAAATGACGGTTAGAGCTTTGAGCGTTACAATTACTATAAAAAGTAAAATAATTAAGCTTATTTAAAGAAATAACTTAATAATTTTTAAAACCTCTAGGTTCATTTTCCTCTAAATTTCCTTCTGCAACAGATGCCTTATTTCCAAAAAATTTCAATAAGTTTCTTCCAACATGCTATGACGCGCCATCAATAGAAAGTGCAATACATGAATAAGAAATTACATCGAAATGATTAAAAACTTCAATTAATTAAGATATTGTTATTTTATTTATACTATTTTTTATACCTATTCACATACAAGTACATAAATATATCAGTCAATAATGAATTCCATGAATTTATATATTAAACATGAACTTACAAAGCAAAAATTGTATTTTATTTATCTTCCACATAATATTGCAATCCACATTTGAGAATAACGTTTGAAAGTAAGTTAAGAATAAATAAATTTCTCAATTTGAAAATAATTTCCCCTTTTTGTTGAGAATGCTATGTTTTTCAAGTTATTTTCAAATCATTTTCGAACGTTTGTCGTTTGAAAAGAGGTTTTATTTCAAATCATTCTCAATTTGAAATCAAGCCTTCGAGTTTGTTGGGTGATTACTCGGGAACGGCTCGTAGGATTTTTAGTATATTTTCCAGGAAAAATCAGCAACGCTTTTTTTTGGCCAATTTGGAGAAGGTGTGATTACTCGGGAACGGCTCGTAGGATTTTTAGTGTATTTTCCAGGAAAAATCAGCAACGCTTTTTTTTGGCCAATTTGGAGAAGATGGGATTACTCGGGAACGGCTCGTAGGTTTTTTAGTGTATTTTCCAGGAAAAATCAGCAACGCTTTTTTTTGGCCAATTTGGAGAAGATGGGATTACTCGGGAACGGCTCGTAGGATTTTTAGTGTATTTTCCAGGAAAAATCAGCAACGCTTTTTTTTGGCCAATTTGGAGAAGGTGTGATTACTCAGGAACGGCTCGTAGGATTTTTAGTGTATTTTCCAGGAAAAATCAGCAACGCTTTTTTTTTGGCCAATTTGGAGAAGGTGGGATTACTCGGGCACGGCTCGTAGGATTTTTAGTGTATTTTCCAGGAAAAATGTGCAACGCTTTTTTTTTTGCCAATTTGGAGAAGATGGGATTACTCGGGAACGGCTCGTAGGAATTTTAGTGTATTTTCCAGGAAAAATCAGCAACGCTTTTTTTTGGCCAATTTGGAGAAGATGTGATTACTCGGGAACGGCTCGTAGGAATTTTAGTGTATTTTCCAGGAAAAATCAGCAACGCTTTTTTTTGGCCAATTTGGAGAAGGTGTGATTACTCGGGAACGGCCCGTAGGAATTTTAGTGTATTTTCCAGGAAAAATCAGCAACGCTTTTTTTTGGCCAATTTGGAGAAGGTGTGATTACTCGGGAACGGCTCGTAGGATTTTTAGTGTATTTTCCAGGAAAAATGTGCAACGCTTTTTTTTGTGCCAATTTGGAGAAGATGGGATTACTCGGGAACGGCTCGTAGGAATTTTAGTGTATTTTCCAGGAAAAATCAGCAACGCTTTTTTTTGGCCAATTTGAAGAAGGTGTGATTACTCGGGAACGGCTCGTATGATTTTTAGTGTATTTTCCAGGAAAAATCAGCAACGCTTTTTTTTGGCCAATTTGGAGAAGATGAAATTATTCGGGAACGGCTCGTAGGATTTTTAGTGTATTTTCCAGGAAAAATCAGCAACGCTTTTTTTTGGCCAATTTGGAGA
Source organism: Lypha dubia (assembly GCA_947311025.1). Classification (NCBI taxonomy): domain Eukaryota; kingdom Metazoa; phylum Arthropoda; class Insecta; order Diptera; family Tachinidae; genus Lypha; species Lypha dubia. The sequence goes on along the minus strand of OX371265.1, from coordinate 29,306,259 downwards.
AGGTGTGATTACTCGGGAACGGCTCGTAGGATTTTTAGTGTATTTTCCAGGAAAAATTAGCAACGCTTTTTTTTGGCCAATTTGGAGAAGATTGGATTACTCGGGAACGGCTCGTAGGATTTTTAGTGTATTTTCCAGGAAAAATTAGCAACGCTTTTTTTTGGCCAATTTGGAGAAGGTGTGATTACTCGGGAACGGCTCGTAGCATTTTTAGTGTATTTTCCAGGAAAAATCAGCAACGATTTTTTTTGGCCAATTTGGAGAAGGTGTGATTACTCGGGAACGGCTCGTAGGATTTTTGGTGTATTTTCCAGGAAAAATCAGCAACGCTTTTTTTTTGGCCAATTTGGAGAAGATGTGATTACTCGGGCACGGCTCGTAGGATTTTTAGTGTATTTTCCAGGAAAAATCAGCAACGCTTTTTTTTGTGCCAATTTGGAGAAGATGGGATTACTCGGGAACGGCTCGTAGGAATTTTAGTGTATTTTCCAGGAAAAATCAGCAACGCTTTTTTTTTGGCCAATTTGGAGAAGATGGGATTACTCGGGAACAGCTCGTAGGTTTTTTAGTGTATTTTCCAGGAAAAATAAGCAACGCTTTTTTTTTGCCAATTTGGAGAAGATGGAATTACTCGGGAACGGCTCGTAGGATTTTTAGTGTATTTTCCAGGAAAAATCAGCAACTTTTTTTTTGGCCAATTTGGAGAAGATGGGATTACTCGGGAACGGCTCGTAGGATTTTTAGTGTATTTTCCAGGAAAAATCAGCAACGCTTTTTTTTTGGCCAATTTGGAGAAGGTGTGATTACTCGGGAACGGCTCGTAGGATTTTTAGTGTATTTTCCAGAAAAAATTAGCAACGCTTTTATTTGGCCAATTTGGAGAAGATGGGATAACTCGGGAACGGCTCGTAGGATTTTTAGTGTATTTTCCAGGAAAAATCAGCAACGCTTTTTTTTGGCCAATTTGGAGAAGGTGTGATTACTCGGGAACGGCTCGTAGGATTTTTAGTGTATTTTCGAGGAAAAATTAGCAACGCTTTTTTTTGGCCAATTTGGAGAAGATTGGATTACTCGGGAACGGCTCGTAGGATTTTTAGTGTATTTTCCAGGAAAAATTAGCAACGCTTTTTTTTGGCCAATTTGGAGAAGGTGTGATTACTCGGGAACGGCTCGTAGCATTTTTAGTGTATTTTCCAGGAAAAATCAGCAACGATTTTTTTTGGCCAATTTGGAGAAGGTGTGATTACTCGGGAACGGCTCGTAGGATTTTTGGTGTATTTTCCAGGAAAAATCAGCAACGCTTTTTTTTTGGCCAATTTGGAGAAGATGTGATTACTCGGGCACGGCTCGTAGGATTTTTAGTGTATTTTCCAGGAAAAATCAGCAACGCTTTTTTTTTTGCCAATTTGGAGAAGGTGTGATTACTCGGAAACGGCTCGTAGGATTTTTAGTGTGTTTTCCAGGAAAAATGTGCTACGCCTTTTTTTGGCCAATTTGGAGAAGATTGGATTACTCGGGAACGGCTCTTAGGATTTTTAGTGTATTTTCCAGGAAAAATCAGCAACGCTTTTTTTGGCCAATTTGGAGAAGATGGGATTATTCGGGAACGGCTCGTAGGATTTTTAGTGTATTTTCCAGGAAAAATTAGCAACGCTTTTTTTGGCCAATTTGGAGAAGATGGGATTACTCGGGAACAGCTCGTAAGATTTTTAGTGTATTTTCCAGGAAAAATCAGCAACGCTTTTTTTTGGCCAATTTGGAGAAGGTGTGATTACTCGGGAACGGCTCGTAGGATTTTTAGTGTATTTTCCAGGAAAAATCAGCAACGCTTTTTTTTTGGCCAATTTGGAGAAGATGGGATTACTCGGGAACGGCTCGTAGGTTTTTTAGTGTATTTTCCAGGAAAAATCAGCAACGCTTTTTTTTGGCCAATTTGGAGAAGATGGGATTATTCGGGAACGGCTCGTAGGATTTTTAGTGTATTTTCCAGGAAAAATCAGCAACGCTTTTTTTTGGCCAATTTGGAGAAGGTGTGATTACTCGGGAACGGCTCGTAGGATTTTTAGTGTATTTTCCAGGATAAATCAGCAACGCTTTTTTTTGCCAATTTGGAGAAGGTGTACCCAGCAAACATGAAGTCAAACCTTTGAAATAAGATGGCTTTATCATTTGATATCAAGCACAATTCTCAAATGTTTTTCAAAGGTTTGTGTTTAACACTTGAATTCAAGTTGATAATGATTTCAGTATAAACATTTGACAATCAGTTTTTTATCAATTTGTTGTCAAGTTGAGGTCAAGTGGCATTTTCAAATTATAAATGCACGTGGCAATCGAAGCATATTTATGACAACACTACTTACAGCACAATATAAATTTTAAACATTTTAAAAATATGGCGATCAAAGTGTGTTAAGAGTGAAGAGAAAAGTATACATATTGCTTGAGAGTAAAAAATTACTAATGAGTAAGAACGCAAATAAGAAAAAGATAAAACGGGAAAGTGAAGAAATAATATGTTTGTTATATGAAAGCATGGACAATCTTGAAAATGAAGAGGAGCCAAGGTGAGGACTTAAATAGGCTATATATTTAGTAATTAAAAAGCATAAATTCATATGTATATTCTTTCCAGGTAGAAGAAGGATCTTTAATCATATCACAGTCCGCAGAAACCTTTTTAAAATTAGCTTGGCGTAAAATTTTTACCGACGAAGTTGCTCAAAACCTGTGCTGGAAAGGTGCAACGACAAAAATGACGGTTAGAGCTTTGAGCGTTACAATTACTATAAAAAGTAATATAATTAAGCTTATTTAAAGAAATAACTTAATAATTTTTAAAACCTCTAGGTTCATTTTCCTCTAAATTTCCTTCTGCAACAGATGCCTTATTTCCAAAAAATTTCAATAAGTTTCTTCCAACATGCTATGACGCGCCATCAATAGAAAGTGCAATACATGAATAAGAAATTACATCGAAATGATTAAAAACTTCAATTAATTAAGATATTGTTATTTTATTTATACTATTTTTTATACCTATTCACATACAAGTACATAAATATATCAGTCAATAATGAATTCCATGAATTTATATATTAAACATGAACTTACAAAGCAAAAATTGTATTTTATTTATCTTCCACATAATATTGCAATCCACATTTGAGAATAACGTTTGAAAGTAAGTTAAGAATAAATAAATTTCTCAATTTGAAAATAATTTCCCCTTTTTGTTGAGAATGCTATGTTTTTCAAGTTATTTTCAAATCATTTTCGAACGTTTGTCGTTTGAAAAGAGGTTTTATTTCAAATCATTCTCAATTTGAAATCAAGCCTTCGTGTTTGTTGGGTGATTACTCGGGAACGGCTCGTAGGATTTTTAGTATATTTTCCAGGAAAAATCAGCAACGCTTTTTTTTGGCCAATTTGGAGAAGGTGTGATTACTCGGGAACGGCTCGTAGGATTTTTAGTGTATTTTCCAGGAAAAATCAGCAACGCTTTTTTTTGGCCAATTTGGAGAAGATGGGATTACTCGGGAACGGCTCGTAGGTTTTTTAGTGTATTTTCCAGGAAAAATCAGCAACGCTTTTTTTTGGCCAATTTGGAGAAGATGGGATTACTCGGGAACGGCTCGTAGGATTTTTAGTGTATTTTCCAGGAAAAATCAGCAACGCTTTTTTTTGGCCAATTTGGAGAAGGTGTGATTACTCAGGAACGGCTCGTAGGATTTTTAGTGTATTTTCCAGGAAAAATCAGCAACGCTTTTTTTTTGGCCAATTTGGAGAAGGTGGGATTACTCGGGCACGGCTCGTAGGATTTTTAGTGTATTTTCCAGGAAAAATGTGCAACGCTTTTTTTTTTGCCAATTTGGAGAAGATGGGATTACTCGGGAACGGCTCGTAGGAATTTTAGTGTATTTTCCAGGAAAAATCAGCAACGCTTTTTTTTGGCCAATTTGGAGAAGATGTGATTACTCGGGAACGGCTCGTAGGAATTTTAGTGTATTTTCCAGGAAAAATCAGCAACGCTTTTTTTTGGCCAATTTGGAGAAGGTGTGATTACTCGGGAACGGCTCGTAGGATTTTTAGTGTATTTTCCAGGAAAAATCAGCAACGCTTTTTTTTGGACAATTTGGAGAAGTTGGGATTACTCGGGAACGGCTCGTAGGATTTTTAGAGTATTTTCCAGGAAAAATCAGCAACGCTTTTTTTTGGCCAATTTGGAGAAGATGGGATTACTCGGGAACGGCTCGTAGGATTTTTAGCACGATTCGCTCTAAATGTTCTTTGAGGTCTATATTATAAAATGTACGGAGTCTGTATGCGTGCGAAAGCCTGTATTTTCCAGGAAAAATCAGCAACGCTTTTTTTTGGCCAATTTGGAGAATATGGGATTACTCGGGAACGGCTCGTAGGATTTTTAGTGTATTTTCCAGGAAAAATCAGCAACGCTTTTTTTTGGCCACTTTGGAGAAGGTGTGATTACTCGGGAACGGCTCGTAGGATTTTTAGTGTATTTTCCAGGAAAAAATAGCAACGCTTTTTTTTTGGCCAATTTGGAGAAGATGGGATTACTCGGGAACGGCTCGAAGGATTTTTAGTGTATTTTCCAGGAAAAATTAGCAACGCTTTTTTTTTGGCCAATTTGGAGAAGGTGTGATTACTCGGGAACGGCTCGTAGGATTTTTAGTGTATTTTCCAGGAAAAATCAGCAACGCTTTTTTTTGGCCACTTTGGAGAAGGTGTGATTACTCGGGAACGGCTCGTAGGATTTTTAGTGTATTTTCCAGGAAAAAATAGCAACGCTTTTTTTTTGGCCAATTTGGAGAAGATGGGATTACTCGGGAACGGCTCGTAGGATTTTTAGTGTATTTTCCAGGAAAAATCAGCAACGCTTTTTTTGGCCAATTTGGAGAAGGTGGGATTACTCGGGAACGGCTCGTAGGATTTTTAGTGTATTTTCCAGGAAAAATCAGCAACGCTTTTTTTTGGCCAATTTGGAGAAGGTGGGATTACTCGGGAACGGCTCGTAGGATTTTTAGCACGATTCGCTCTAAATGTTCTTTGAGGTCTATATTTTAAAATGTACGGGGTCTGTATGCGTGCGAAAGCCTGTATTTTCCAGGAAAAATCAGCAACGCTTTTTTTTTGCTAATTTGGAGAAGATAAGATTACTCGGGAACGGCTCGTAGGATTTTTAGTGTATTTTCCAGGAAAAATCAGCAACGCTTTTTTTTGGCCAATTTGGAGAAGGTGTGATTACTCGGGAACGGCTCGTAGGATTTTTAGTGTATTTTCCAGGAAAAATCAGCAACGCTTTTTTTTTGGCCAATTTGGAGAAGATGGGATTACTCGGGAACGGCTCGTAGGATTTTTAGTGTATTTTCCAGGAAAAATCAGCAACGCTTTTTTTTTGGCCAATTTGGAGAAGGTGTGATTACTCGGGAACGGCTCGTAAGATTTTTAGTGTATTTTCCAGAAAAAATTAGCAACGCTTTTATTTGGCCAATTTGGAGAAGATGGGATTACTCGGGAACGGCTCGTAGGATTTTAAGTGTATTTTCCAGGAAAAATCAGCAACGCTTTTTTTTGGCCAATTTGGAGAAGGTGTGATTACTCGGGAACGGCTCGTAGGATTTTTAGTGTATTTTCCAGGAAAAATTAGCAACGCTTTTTTTTGGCCAATTTGGAGAAGATTGGATTACTCGGGAACGGCTCGTAGGATTTTTAGTGTATTTTCCAGGAAAAATTAGCAACGCTTTTTTTTGGCCAATTTGGAGAAGATGGGATTACTCGGGAACGGCTAGTAGGATTTTTAGTGTAATTTCCAGGAAAAATCAGCAACGCTTTTTTTTTGGCCAATTTGGAGAAGGTGTGATTACTCGGGAACGGCTCGTAGGATTTTTAGTGTATTTTCCAGGAAAAATCAGCAACGCTTTTTTTTTGGACAATTTGGAGAAGGTGTGATTACTCGGGAACGGCTCGTAGGATTTTTAGTGTATTTTCCAGGAAAAATCAGCAACGCTTTTTTTTTGGACAATTTGGAGAAGGTGTGATTACTCGGAAACGGCTCGTAGGATTTTTAGTGTATTTTCCAGGAAAAATGTGCAACGCTTTTTTTTGCCAATTTGGAGAAGATTGGATTACTCGGGAACGGCTCGTAGGATTTTTAGTGTATTTTCCAGGAAAAATCAGCAACGCTTTTTTTTGGCCAATTTGAAGAAGATGGGATTATTCGGGAACGGCTAGTAGGATTTTTAGTGTAATTTCCAGGAAAAATCAGCAACGCTTTTTTTTTTGGCCAATTTGGAGAAGGTGTGATTACTCGGGAACGGCTCGTAGGATTTTTAGTGTATTTTCCAGGAAAAATCAGCAACGCTTTTTTTTTGGACAATTTGGAGAAGTTGGGATTACTCGGGAACGGCTCGTAGGATTTTTAGTGTATTTTCCAGGAAAAATCAGCAACGCTTTTTTTTGGCCAATTTGGAGAAGATGGGATTACTCGGGAACGGCTCGTAGGATTTTTAGCACGATTCGCTCTAAATGTTCTTTGAGGTCTATATTATAAAATGTACGGAGTCTGTATGCGTGCGAAAGCCTGTATTTTCCAGGAAAAATCAGCAACGCTTTTTTTTGGCCAATTTGGAGAATATGGGATTACTCGGGAACGGCTCGTAGGATTTTTAGTGTATTTTCCAGGAAAAATCAGCAACGCTTTTTTTTGGCCACTTTGGAGAAGGTGTGATTACTCGGGAACGGCTCGTAGGATTTTTAGTGTATTTTCCAGGAAAAAATAGCAACGCTTTTTTTTTGGCCAATTTGGAGAAGATGGGATTACTCGGGAACGGCTCGTAGGATTTTTAGTGTATTTTCCAGGAAAAATTAGCAACGCTTTTTTTTTGGCCAATTTGGAGAAGGTGTGATTACTCGGGAACGGCTCGTAGGATTTTTAGTGTATTTTCCAGGAAAAATCAGCAACGCTTTTTTTTTGGTCAATTTGGAGAAGTTGGGATTACTCGGGAACGGCTCGTAGGATTTTTAGTGTATTTTCCAGGAAAAATCAGCAACGCTTTTTTTTGGCCAATTTGGAGAAGATGGGAGTACTCGGGAACGGCTCGTAGGATTTTTAGTGTATTTTCCAGGAAAAATCAGCAACGCTTTTTTTGGCCAATTTGGAGAAGGTGGGATTACTCGGGAACGGCTCGTAGGATTTTTAGTGTATTTTCCAGGAAAAATCAGCAACGCTTTTTTTTGGCCAATTTGGAGAAGGTGGGATTACTCGGGAACGGCTCGTAGGATTTTTAGCACGATTCGCTCTAAATGTTCTTTGAGGTCTATATTTTAAAATGTACGGGGTCTGTATGCGTGCGAAAGCCTGTATTTTCCAGGAAAAATCAGCAACGCTTTATTTTTGCTAATTTGGAGAAGATAAGATTACTCGGGAACGGCTCGTAGGATTTTTAGTGTATTTTCCAGGAAAAATCAGCAACGCTTTTTTTTGGCCAATTTGGAGAAGGTGTGATTACTCGGGAACGGCTCGTAGGATTTTTAGTGTATTTTCCAGGAAAAATCAGCAACGCTTTTTTTTTGGCCAATTTGGAGAAGATGGGATTACTCGGGAACGGCTCGTAGGATTTTTAGTGTATTTTCCAGGAAAAATCAGCAACGCTTTTTTTTGGCCAATTTGGAGAAGGTGTGATTACTCGGGAACGGCTCGTAGGATTTTTAGTGTATTTTCCAGAAAAAATTAGCAACGCTTTTATTTGGCCAATTTGGAGAAGATGGGATTACTCGGGAACGGCTCGTAGGATTTTTAGTGTATTTTCCAGGAAAAATCAGCAACGCTTTTTTTTGGCCAATTTGGAGAAGGTGTGATTACTCGGGAACGGCTCGTAGGATTTTTAGTGTATTTTCCAGGAAAAATTAGCAACGCTTTTTTTTGGCCAATTTGGAGAAGATTGGATTACTCGGGAACGGCTCGTAGGATTTTTAGTGTATTTTTCAGGAAAAATTAGCAACGCCTTTTTTTGGCCAATTTGGAGAAGGTGTGATTACTCGGGAACGGCTCGTAGCATTTTTAGTGTATTTTCCAGGAAAAATCAGCAACGCTTTTTTTTTGGCCAATTTGGAGAAGGTGTGATTACTCGGGAACGGCTCGTAGGATTTTTAGTGTATTTTCCAGGAAAAATCAGCAACGCTTTTTTTTTTGCCAATTTGGAGAAGATGTGATTACTCGGGCACGGCTCGTAGGATTTTTAGTGTATTTTCCAGGAAAAATCAGCAACGCTTTTTTTTGGCCAATTTGGAGAAGGTGTGATTACTCGGAAACGGCTCGTAGGATTTTTAGTGTATTTTCCAGGAAAAATGTGCAACGCTTTTTTTTTGCCAATTTGGAGAAGATTGGATTACTCGGGAACGGCTCGTAGGATTTTTAGTGTATTTTCCAGGAAAAATCAGCAACGCTTTTTTTTGGCCAATTTGGAGAAGATGGGATTATTCGGGAACGGCTCGTAGGATTTTTAGTGTATTTTCCAGGAAAAATTAGCAACGCTTTTTTTTTGGCCAATTTGGAGAAGGTGTGATTACTCGGGAACGGCTCGTAGGATTTTTAGTGTATTTTCCAGGAAAAATCAGCAACGCTTTTTTTTTGGACAATTTGGAGAAGTTGGGATTACTCGGGAACGGCTCGTAGGATTTTTAGTGTATTTTCCAGGAAAAATCAGCAACGCTTTTTTTTGGCCAATTTGGAGAAGATGGGATTACTCGGGAACGGCTAGTAGGATTTTTAGTGTAATTTCCAGGAAAAATCAGCAACGCTTTTTTTTTGGCCAATTTGGAGAAGGTGTGATTACTCGGGAACGGCTCGTAGGATTTTTAGTGTATTTTCCAGGAAAAATCAGCAACGCTTTTTTTTTGGACAATTTGGAGAAGGTGTGATTACTCGGAAACGGCTCGTAGGATTTTTAGTGTATTTTCCAGGAAAAATGTGCAACGCTTTTTTTTTGCCAATTTGGAGAAGATTGGATTACTCGGGAACGGCTCGTAGGATTTTTAGTGTATTTTTCAGGAAAAATCAGCAACGCTTTTTTTTGGCCAATTTGGAGAAGATGGGATTATTCGGGAACGGCTAGTAAGATTTTTAGTGTAATTTCCAGGAAAAATCAGCAACGCTTTTTTTTTGGCCAATTTGGAGAAGGTGTGATTACTCGGGAACGGCTCGTAGGATTTTTAGTGTATTTTCCAGGAAAAATCAGCAACGCTTTTTTTTTGGACAATTTGGAGAAGTTGGGATTACTCGGGAACGGCTCGTAGGATTTTTAGTGTATTTTCCAGGAAAAATCAGCAACGCTTTTTTTTGGCCAATTTGTAGAAGATGGGATTACTCGGGAACGGCTCGTAGGATTTCTAGCACGATTCGCTCTAAATGTTTTTTGAGGTCTATATTATAAAATGTACGGAGTCTGTATGCGTGCGAAAGTCTGTATTTTCCAGGAAAAATCAGCAACGCTTTTTTTTGGCCAATTTGGAGAATATGGGATTACTCGGGAACGGCTCGTAGGATTTTTAGTGTATTTTCCAGGAAAAATCAGCAACGCTTTTTTTTGGCCACTTTGGAGAAGGTGTGATTACTCGGAAACGGCTCGTAGGATTTTTAGTGTATTTTCCAGGAAAAATGTGGAACGCTTTTTTTTGGCCAATTTGGAGAAGATGGGATTATTCGGGAACGGCTCGTAGGATTTTTAGTGTATTTTCCAGGAAAAATGTGCAACGCTTTTTTTTTGCCAATTTGGAGAAGATTGGATTACTCGGGAACGGCTCGTAGGATTTTTAGTGTATTTTCCAGGAAAAATCAGCAACGCTTTTTTTTGGCCAATTTGGAGAAGATGGGATTATTCGGGAACGGCTCGTAGGATTTTTAGTGTATTTTCCAGGAAAAATTAGCAACGCTTTTTTTTTTGGCCAATTTGGAGAAGGTGTGATTACTCGGGAACGGCTCGTAGGATTTTTAGTGTATTTTCCAGGAAAAATCAGCAACGCTTTTTTTTTGGACAATTTGGAGAAGTTGGGATTACTCGGGAACGGCTCGTAGGATTTTTAGTGTATTTTCCAGGAAAAATCAGCAACGCTTTTTTTTGGCCAATTTGGAGAAGATGGGATTACTCGGGAACGGCTAGTAGGATTGTTAGTGTAATTTCCAGGAAAAATCAGCAACGCTTTTTTTTGGCCAATTTGGAGAAGGTGTGATTACTCGGGAACGGCTCGTAGGATTTTTAGTGTATTTTCCAGGAAAAATCAGCAACTCTTTTTTTTGGACAATTTGGAGAAGGTGTGATTACTCGGAAACGGCTCGTAGGATTTTTAGTGTATTTTCCAGGAAAAATGTGCAACGCTTTTTTTTTGCCAATTTGGAGAAGATTGGATTACTCGGGAACGGCTCGTAGGATTTTTAGTGTATTTTCCAGGAAAAATCAGCAACGCTTTTTTTTGGCCAATTTGGAGAAGGTGTGATTACTCGGGAACGACTCGTAGGATTTTTAGTGTATTTTACAGGAAAAATCAGCAACGCTTTTTTTTTGCCAATTTGGAGAAGATGTGATTACTCGGGCACGGCTCGTAGGATTTTTAGTGTATTTTCCAGGAAAAATCAGCAACGCTTTTTTTTGGCCAATTTGGAGAAGGTGTGATTACTCGGAAACGGCTCGTAGGATTTTTAGTGTATTTTCCAGGAAAAATGTGCAACGCTTTTTTTTTGCCAATTTGGAGAAGATTGGATTACTCGGGAACGGCTCGTAGGATTTTTAGTGTATTTTCCAGGAAAAATCAGCAACGCTTTTTTTTGGCCAATTTGGAGAAGATGGGATTATTCGGGAACGGCTCGTAAGATTTTTAGTGTATTTTCCAGGAAAAATCAGCAACGCTTTTTTTTGGCCAATTTGGAGAAGATGGGATTACTCGGGAACGGCTAGTAGGATTTTTAGTGTAATTTCCAGGAAAAATCAGCAACGCTTTTTTTTTGGCCAATTTGGAGAAGGTGTGATTACTCGGGAACGGCTCGTAGGATTTTTAGTGTATTTTCCAGGAAAAATCAGCAACGCTTTTTTTTTGGACAATTTGGAGAAGGTGTGATTACTCGGGAACGGCTCGTAGGATTTTTAGTGTATTTTTCAGGAAAAATCAGCAACGCTTTTTTTTGGCCAATTTGGAGAAGATGGGATTATTCGGGAACGGCTAGTAAGATTTTTAGTGTAATTTCCAGGAAAAATCAGCAACGCTTTTTTTTTGGCCAATTTGGAGAAGGTGTGATTACTCGGGAACGGCTCGTAGGATTTTTAGTGTATTTTCCAGGAAAAATCAGCAACGCTTTTTTTTTGGACAATTTGGAGAAGTTGGGATTACTCGGGAACGGCTCGTAGGATTTTTAGTGTATTTTCCAGGAAAAATCAGCAACGCTTTTTTTTGGCCAATTTGTAGAAGATGGGATTACTCGGGAACGGCTCGTAGGATTTCTAGCACGATTCGCTCTAAATGTTTTTTGAGGTCTATATTATAAAATGTACGGAGTCTGTATGCGTGCGAAAGTCTGTATTTTCCAGGAAAAATCAGCAACGCTTTTTTTTGGCCAATTTGGAGAATATGGGATTACTCGGGAACGGCTCGTAGGATTTTTAGTGTATTTTCCAGGAAAAATCAGCAACGCTTTTTTTTGGCCACTTTGGAGAAGGTGTGATTACTCGGAAACGGCTCGTAGGATTTTTAGTGTATTTTCCAGGAAAAATGTGGAACGCTTTTTTTTGGCCAATTTGGAGAAGATGGGATTATTCGGGAACGGCTCGTAGGATTTTTAGTGTATTTTCCAGGAAAAATGTGCAACGCTTTTTTTTTGCCAATTTGGAGAAGATTGGATTACTCGGGAACGGCTCGTAGGATTTTTAGTGTATTTTCCAGGAAAAATCAGCAACGCTTTTTTTTGGCCAATTTGGAGAAGATGGGATTATTCGGGAACGGCTCGTAGGATTTTTAGTGTATTTTCCAGGAAAAATTAGCAACGCTTTTTTTTTTGGCCAATTTGGAGAAGGTGTGATTACTCGGGAACGGCTCGTAGGATTTTTAGTGTATTTTCCAGGAAAAATCAGCAACGCTTTTTTTTTGGACAATTTGGAGAAGTTGGGATTACTCGGGAACGGCTCGTAGGATTTTTAGTGTATTTTCCAGGAAAAATCAGCAACGCTTTTTTTTGGCCAATTTGGAGAAGATGGGATTACTCGGGAACGGCTAGTAGGATTGTTAGTGTAATTTCCAGGAAAAATCAGCAACGCTTTTTTTTGGCCAATTTGGAGAAGGTGTGATTACTCGGGAACGGCTCGTAGGATTTTTAGTGTATTTTCCAGGAAAAATCAGCAACTCTTTTTTTTTGGACAATTTGGAGAAGGTGTGATTACTCGGAAACGGCTCGTAGGATTTTTAGTGTATTTTCCAGGAAAAATGTGCAACGCTTTTTTTTTGCCAATTTGGAGAAGATTGGATTACTCGGGAACGGCTCGTAGGATTTTTAGTGTATTTTCCAGGAAAAATCAGCAACGCTTTTTTTTGGCCAATTTGGAGAAGGTGTGATTACTCGGGAACGACTCGTAGGATTTTTAGTGTATTTTACAGGAAAAATCAGCAACGCTTTTTTTTTGCCAATTTGGAGAAGATGTGATTACTCGGGCACGGCTCGTAGGATTTTTAGTGTATTTTCCAGGAAAAATCAGCAACGCTTTTTTTTGGCCAATTTGGAGAAGGTGTGATTACTCGGAAACGGCTCGTAGGATTTTTAGTGTATTTTCCAGGAAAAATGTGCAACGCTTTTTTTTTGCCAATTTGGAGAAGATTGGATTACTCGGGAACGGCTCGTAGGATTTTTAGTGTATTTTCCAGGAAAAATCAGCAACGCTTTTTTTTGGCCAATTTGGAGAAGATGGGATTATTCGGGAACGGCTCGTAAGATTTTTAGTGTATTTTCCAGGAAAAATTAGCAACGCTTTTTTTTTGGCCAATTTGGAGAAGGTGTGATTACTCGGGAACGGCTCGTAGGATTTTTAGTGTATTTTCCAGGAAAAATCAGCAACGCTTTTTTTTTGGACAATTTGGAGAAGTTGGGATTACTCGGGAACGGCTCGTAGGATTTTTAGTGTATTTTCCAGGAAAAATGTGCAACGCTTTTTTTTTGCCAATTTGGAGAAGATGGGATTACTCGGGAACGGCTAGTAGGATTTTTAGTGTAATTTCCAGGAAAAATCAGCAACGCTTTTTTTTTGGCCAATTTGGAGAAGGTGTGATTACTCGGGAACGGCTCGTAGGATTTTTAGTGTATTTTCCAGGAAAAATCAGCAACGCTTTTTTTTGGACAATTTGGAGAAGGTGTGATTACTCGGAAACGGCTCGTAGGATTTTTAGTGTATTTTCCAGGAAAAATGTGCAACGCTTTTTTTTTGCCAATTTGGAGAAGATTGGATTACTCGGGAACGGCTCGTAGGATTTTTAGTGTATTTTCCAGGAAAAATCAGCAACGCTTTTTTTTGGCCAATTTGGAGAAGATGGGATTATTCGGGAACGGCTCGTAGGATTTTTAGTGTATTTTCCAGGAAAAATCAGCTACGCTTTTTTTTGGCCACTTTGGAGAAGGTGTGATTACTCGGAAACGGCTCGTAGGATTTTTAGTGTATTTTCCAGGAAAAATGTGGAACGCTTTTTTTTGGCCAATTTGGAGAAGATGGGATTATTCGGGAACGGCTCGTAGGATTTTTAGTGTATTTTCCAGGAAAAATGTGCAACGCTTTTTTTTGGCCAATTTGGAGAAGATGGGATTACTCGGGAACGGCTCGTAGGATTTCTAGCACGATTCGCTCTAAATGTTTTTTGAGGTCTATATTATAAAATGTACGGAGTCTGTATGCGTGCGAAAGTCTGTATTTTCCAGGAAAAATCAGCAACGCTTTTTTTTGGCCAATTTGGAGAATATGGGATTACTCGGGAACGGCTCGTAGGATTTTTAGTGTATTTTCCAGGAAAAATCAGCAACGCTTTTTTTTGGCCACTTTGGAGAAGGTGTGATTACTCGGAAACGGCTCGTAGGATTTTTAGTGTATTTTCCAGGAAAAATGTGGAACGCTTTTTTTTGGCCAATTTGGAGAAGATGGGATTATTCGGGAACGGCTCGTAGGATTTTTAGTGTATTTTCCAGGAAAAATGTGCAACGCTTTTTTTTTGCCAATTTGGAGAAGATTGGATTACTCGGGAACGGCTCGTAGGATTTTTAGTGTATTTTCCAGGAAAAATCAGCAACGCTTTTTTTTGGCCAATTTGGAGAAGATGGGATTATTCGGGAACGGCTCGTAGGATTTTTAGTGTATTTTCCAGGAAAAATTAGCAACGCTTTTTTTTTTGGCCAATTTGGAGAAGGTGTGATTACTCGGGAACGGCTCGTAGGATTTTTAGTGTATTTTCCAGGAAAAATCAGCAACGCTTTTTTTTTGGACAATTTGGAGAAGTTGGGATTACTCGGGAACGGCTCGTAGGATTTTTAGTGTATTTTCCAGGAAAAATCAGCAACGCTTTTTTTTGGCCAATTTGGAGAAGATGGGATTACTCGGGAACGGCTAGTAGGATTGTTAGTGTAATTTCCAGGAAAAATCAGCAACGCTTTTTTTTGGCCAATTTGGAGAAGGTGTGATTACTCGGGAACGGCTCGTAGGATTTTTAGTGTATTTTCCAGGAAAAATCAGCAACGCTTTTTTTTTGGACAATTTGGAGAAGGTGTGATTACTCGGAAACGGCTCGTAGGATTTTTAGTGTATTTTCCAGGAAAAATGTGCAACGCTTTTTTTTTGCCAATTTGGAGAAGATTGGATTACTCGGGAACGGCTCGTAGGATTTTTAGTGTATTTTCCAGGAAAAATCAGCAACGCTTTTTTTTGGCCAATTTGGAGAAGGTGTGATTACTCGGGAACGGCTCGTATGATTTTTAGTGTATTTTCCAGGAAAAATCAGCAACGCTTTTTTTTTGCCAATTTGGAGAAGATGTGATTACTCGGGCACGGCTCGTAGGATTTTTAGTGTATTTTCCAGGAAAAATCAGCAACGCTTTTTTTTGGCCAATTTGGAGAAGGTGTGATTACTCGGAAACGGCTCGTAGGATTTTTAGTGTATTTTCCAGGAAAAATGTGCAACGCTTTTTTTTTGCCAATTTGGAGAAGATTGGATTACTCGGGAACGGCTCGTAGGATTTTTAGTGTATTTTCCAGGAAAAATCAGCAACGCTTTTTTTTGGCCAATTTGGAGAAGATGGGATTATTCGGGAACGGCTCGTAGGATTTTTAGTGTATTTTCCAGGAAAAATTAGCAACGCTTTTTTTTTGGCCAATTTGGAGAAGGTGTGATTACTCGGGAACGGCTCGTAGGATTTTTAGTGTATTTTCCAGGAAAAATCAGCAACGCTTTTTTTTTGGACAATTTGGAGAAGTTGGGATTACTCGGGAACGGCTCGTAGGATTTTTAGTGTATTTTCCAGGAAAAATGTGCAACGCTTTTTTTTTGCCAATTTGGAGAAGATGGGATTACTCGGGAACGGCTAGTAGGATTTTTAGTGTAATTTCCAGGAAAAATCAGCAACGCTTTTTTTTTGGCCAATTTGGAGAAGGTGTGATTACTCGGGAACGGCTCGTAGGATTTTTAGTGTATTTTCCAGGAAAAATCAGCAACGCTTTTTTTTTGGACAATTTGGAGAAGGTGTGATTACTCGGAAACGGCTCGTAGGATTTTTAGTGTATTTTCCAGGAAAAATGTGCAACGCTTTTTTTTTGCCAATTTGGAGAAGATTGGATTACTCGGGAACGGCTCGTAGGATTTTTAGTGTATTTTCCAGGAAAAATCAGCAACGCTTTTTTTTGGCCAATTTGGAGAAGATGGGATTATTCGGGAACGGCTAGTAGGATTTTTAGTGTGATTTCGAGGAAAAATCAGCAACGCTTTTTTTTTGGCCAATTTGGAGAAGGTGTGATTACTCGGAAACGGCTCGTAGGATTTTTAGTGTATTTTCCAGGAAAAATGTGCAACGCTTTTTTTTTGCCAATTTGGAGAAGATTGGATTACTCGGGAACGGCTCGTAGGATTTTTAGTGTATTTTCCAGGAAAAATCAGCAACGCTTTTTTTTTGGACAATTTGGAGAAGGTGTGATTACTCGGAAACGGCTCGTAGGATTTTTAGTGTATTTTCCAGGAAAAATGTGCAACGCTTTTTTTTTGCCAATTTGGAGAAGATTGGATTACTCGGGAACGGCTCGTAGGATTTTTAGTGTATTTTCCAGGAAAAATCAGCAACGCTTTTTTTTGGCCAATTTGGAGAAGATGGGATTATTCGGGAACGGCTAGTAGGATTTTTAGTGTGATTTCGAGGAAAAATCAGCAACGCTTTTTTTTTGGCCAATTTGGAGAAGGTGTGATTACTCGGGAACGGCTCGTAGGATTTTTAGTGTATTTTCCAGGAAAAATCAGTAACGCTTTTTTTTTGGACAATTTGGAGAAGTTGGGATTACTCGGAAACGGCTCGTAGGATTTTTAGTGTATTTTCCAGGAAAAATCAGCAACGCTTTTTTTTGGCCAATTTGGAGAAGATGGGATTACTCGGGAACGGCTCGTAGGATTTTTAGCACGATTCGCTCTAAATGTTTTTTGAGGTCTATATTATAAAATGTACGGAGTCTGTATGCGTGCGAAAGCCTGTATTTTCCAGGAAAAATCAGCAACGCTTTTTTTTGGCCAATTTGGAGAATATGGGATTACTCGGGAACGGCTCGTAGGATTTTTAGTGTATTTTCCAGGAAAAATAAGCAACGCTTTTTTTTGGCCACTTTGGAGAAGGTGTGATTACTCGGAAACGGCTCGTAGGATTTTTAGTGTATTTTCCAGGAAAAATGTGCAACGCTTTTTTTTGGCCAATTTGGAGAAGATGGGATTATTCGGGAACGGCTCGTAGGATTTTTAGTGTATTTTCCAGGAAAAATTAGCAACGCTTTTTTTTTGGCCAATTTGGAGAAGGTGTGATTACTCGGGAACGGCTCGTAGGATTTTTAGTGTATTTTCCAGGAAAAATCAGCAACGCTTTTTTTTTGGACAATTTGGAGAAGTTGGGATTACTCGGGAACGGCTCGTAGGATTTTTAGTGTATTTTCCAGGAAAAATCAGCAACGCTTTTTTTTGGCCAATTTGGAGAAGATGGGATTACTCGGGAACGGCTAGTAGGATTTTTAGTGTAATTTCCAGGAAAAATCAGCAACGCTTTTTTTTTGGCCAATTTGGAGAAGATTGGATTACTCGGGAACGGCTCCTAGGATTTTTAGTGTATTTTCCAGGAAAAATTAGCAACGCTTTTTTTTGGCCAATTTGGAGAAGGTGTGATTACTCGGGAACGGCTCGTAGCATTTTTAGTGTATATTCCAGGAAAAATCAGCAACGCTTTTTTTGGCCAATTTGGAGAAGGTGTGATTACTCGGGAACGGCTCGTAGGATTTTTAGTGTATTTTCCAGGAAAAATCAGCAACGCTTTTTTTTTGCCAATTTGGAGAAGATGTGATTACTCGGGCACGGCTCGTAGGATTTTTAGTGTATTTTCCAGGAAAAATCAGCAACGCTTTTTTTGGCCAATTTGGAGAAGGTGTGATTACTCGGAAACGGCTCGTAGGATTTTTTAGTGTATTTTCCAGGAAAAATGTGCAACGCTTTTTTTTTGCCAATTTGGAGAAGATTGGATTACTCGGGAACGGGTCGTAGGATTTTTAGTGTATTTTCCAGGAAAAATCAGCAACGCTTTTTTTTGGCCAATTTGGAGAAGATGGGATTATTCGGGAACGGCTCGTAGGATTTTTAGTGTATTTTCCAGGAAAAATTAGCAACGCATTTTTTTTGGCCAATTTGGAGAAGGTGTGATTACTCGGGAACGGCTCGTAGGATTTTTAGTGTATTTTCCAGGAAAAATCAGCAACGCTTTTTTTTTGGACAATTTGGAGAAGTTGGGATTACTCGGGAACGGCTCGTAGGATTTTTAGTGTATTTTCCAGGAAAAATCAGCAACGCTTTTTTTTGGCCAATTTGGAGAAGGTGTGATTACTCGAAAACCGCTCGTAGGATTTTTAGTGTATTTTCCAGGAAAAATGTGCAACGCTTTTTTTTTGCCAATTTGGAGAAGATTGGATTACTCGGGAACGGCTCGTAGGATTTTTAGTGTATTTTCCAGGAAAAATCAGCAACGCTTTTTTTTGGCCAATTTGGAGAAGATGGGATTATTCGGGAACGGCTAGTAGGAGTTTTAGTGTAATTTTCAGGAAAAATCAGCAACGCTTTTTTTTTGGCCAATTTGGAGAAGGTGTGATTACTCGGGAACGGCTCGTAGGATTTTTAGTGTATTTTTCAGGAAAAATCAGCAACGCTTTTTTTTGGACAATTTGGAGAAGTTGGGATTACTCGGGAACGGCTCGTAGGATTTTTAGTGTATTTTCCAGGAAAAATCAGCAACGCTTTTTTTTGGCCAATTTGGAGAAGATGGGATTACTCGGGAACGGCTCGTAGGATTTTTAGCACGATTCGCTCTAAATGTTCTTTGAGGTCTATATTATAAAATGTACGGAGTCTGTATGCGTGCGAAAGCCTGTTTTTTCCAGGAAAAATCAGCAACGCTTTTTTTTGGCCAATTTGGAGAATATGGGATTACTCGGGAACGGCTCGTAGGATTTTTAGTGTATTTTCCAGGAAAAATCAGCAACGCTTTTTTTTGGCCACTTTGGAGAAGGTGTGATTACTCGGGAACGGCTCGTAGGATTTTTAGTGTATTTTCCAGGAAAAAATAGCAACGCTTTTTTTTTGGCCAATTTGGAGAAGATGGGATTACTCGGGAACGGCTCGTAGGATTTTTAGTGTATTTTCCAGGAAAAATTAGCAACGCTTTTTTTTTGGCCAATTTGGAGAAGGTGTGATTACTCGGGAACGGCTCGTAGGATTTTTAGTGTATTTTCCAGGAAAAATCAGCAACGCTTTTTTTTGGCCAATTTGGAGAAGATGGGAGTACTCGGGAACGGCTCGTAGGATTTTTAGTGTATTTTCCAGGAAAAATCAGCAACGCTTTTTTTGGCCAATTTGGAGAAGGTGGGATTACTCGGGAACGGCTCGTAGGATTTTTAGTGTATTTTCCAGGAAAAATCAGCAACGCTTTTTTTTGGCCAATTTGGAGAAGGTGTGATTACTCGGAAACGGCTCGTAGGATTTTTAGTGTATTTTCCAGGAAAAATGTGCAACGCTTTTTTTTGGCCAATTTGGAGAAGATGGGATTATTCGGGAACGGCTCGTAGGATTTTTAGTGTATTTTCCAGGAAAAATCAGCAACGCTTTTTTTTTGGACAATTTGGAGAAGTTGGGATTACTCGGGAACGGCTCGTAGGATTTTTAGTGTATTTTCCAGGAAAAATCAGCAACGCTTTTTTTTGGCCAATTTGGAGAAGATGGGATTACTCGGGAACGGCTAGTAGGATTTTTAGTGTAATTTCCAGGAAAAATCAGCAACGCTTTTTTTTGGCCAATTTGGAGAAGATTGGATTACTCGGGAACGGCTCCTAGGATTTTTAGTGTATTTTCCAGGAAAAATTAGCAACGCTTTTTTTTGGCCAATTTGGAGAAGGTGTGATTACTCGGGAACGGCTCGTAGCATTTTTAGTGTATATTCCAGGAAAAATCAGCAACGCTTTTTTTGGCCAATTTGGAGAAGGTGTGATTACTCGGGAACGGCTCGTAGGATTTTTAGTGTATTTTCCAGGAAAAATCAGCAACGCTTTTTTTTTGCCAATTTGGAGAAGATGTGATTACTCGGGCACGGCTCGTAGGATTTTTAGTGTATTTTCCAGGAAAAATCAGCAACGCTTTTTTTGGCCAATTTGGAGAAGGTGTGATTACTCGGAAACGGCTCGTAGGATTTTTTAGTGTATTTTCCAGGAAAAATGTGCAACGCTTTTTTTTTGCCAATTTGGAGAAGATTGGATTACTCGGGAACGGGTCGTAGGATTTTTAGTGTATTTTCCAGGAAAAATCAGCAACGCTTTTTTTTGGCCAATTTGGAGAAGATGGGATTATTCGGGAACGGCTCGTAGGATTTTTAGTGTATTTTCCAGGAAAAATTAGCAACGCATTTTTTTTGGCCAATTTGGAGAAGGTGTGATTACTCGGGAACGGCTCGTAGGATTTTTAGTGTATTTTCCAGGAAAAATCAGCAACGCTTTTTTTTTTGGACAATTTGGAGAAGTTGGGATTACTCGGGAACGGCTCGTAGGATTTTTAGTGTATTTTCCAGGAAAAATCAGCAACGCTTTTTTTTGGCCAATTTGGAGAAGGTGTGATTACTCGAAAACCGCTCGTAGGATTTTTAGTGTATTTTCCAGGAAAAATGTGCAACGCTTTTTTTTTGCCAATTTGGAGAAGATTGGATTACTCGGGAACGGCTCGTAGGATTTTTAGTGTATTTTCCAGGAAAAATCAGCAACGCTTTTTTTTGGCCAATTTGGAGAAGATGGGATTATTCGGGAACGGCTAGTAGGAGTTTTAGTGTAATTTTCAGGAAAAATCAGCAACGCTTTTTTTTTGGCCAATTTGGAGAAGGTGTGATTACTCGGGAACGGCTCGTAGGATTTTTAGTGTATTTTCCAGGAAAAATCAGCAACGCTTTTTTTTTGGACAATTTGGAGAAGTTGGGATTACTCGGGAACGGCTCGTAGGATTTTTAGTGTATTTTCCAGGAAAAATCAGCAACGCTTTTTTTTGGCCAATTTGGAGAAGATGAGATTACTCGGGAACGGCTCGTAGGATTTTTAGCACGATTCGCTCTAAATGTTCTTTGAGGTCTATATTATAAAATGTACGGAGTCTGTATGCGTGCGAAAGCCTGTTTTTTCCAGGAAAAATCAGCAACGCTTTTTTTTGGCCAATTTGGAGAATATGGGATTACTCGGGAACGGCTCGTAGGATTTTTAGTGTATTTTCCAGGAAAAATCAGCAACGCTTTTTTTTGGCCACTTTGGAGAAGGTGTGATTACTCGGGAACGGCTCGTAGGATTTTTAGTGTATTTTCCAGGAAAAAATAGCAACGCTTTTTTTTTGGCCAATTTGGAGAAGATGGGATTACTCGGGAACGGCTCGTAGGATTTTTAGTGTATTTTCCAGGAAAAATTAGCAACGCTTTTTTTTTGGCCAATTTGGAGAAGGTGTGATTACTCGGGAACGGCTCGTAGGATTTTTAGTGTATTTTCCAGGAAAAATCAGCAACGCTTTTTTTTGGCCAATTTGGAGAAGATGGGAGTACTCGGGAACGGCTCGTAGGATTTTTAGTGTATTTTCCAGGAAAAATCAGCAACGCTTTTTTTGGCCAATTTGGAGAAGGTGGGATTACTCGGGAACGGCTCGTAGGATTTTTAGTGTATTTTCCAGGAAAAATCAGCAACGCTTTTTTTTGGCCAATTTGGAGAAGGTGGGATTACTCGGGAACGGCTCGTAGGATTTTTAGCACGATTCGCTCTAAATGTTCTTTGAGGTCTATATTTTAAAATGTACGGGGTCTGTATGCGTGCGAAAGCCTGTATTTTCCAGGAAAAATCAGCAACGCTTTTTTTTGGCCAATTTGGAGAATATGGGATTACTCGGGAACGGCTCGTAGGATTTTTAGTGAATTTTCCAGGAAAAATCAGCAACGCTTTTTTTTGGCCACTTTGGAGAAGGTGTGATTACTCGGAAACGGCTCGTAGGATTTTTAGTGTATTTTCCAGGAAAAATGTGCAACGTTTTTTTTTTGGCCAATTTGGAGAAGATGGGATTATTCGGGAACGGCTCGTAGGATTTTTAGTGTATTTTCCAGGAAAAATTAGCAACGCTTTTTTTTTGGCCAATTTGGAGAAGGTGTGATTACTCGGGAACGGCTCGTAGGATTTTTAGTGTATTTTCCAGGAAAAATCAGCAACGCTTTTTTTTTGGACAATTTGGAGAAGTTGGGATTACTCGGGAACGGCTCGTAGGATTTTTAGTGTATTTTCCAGGAAAAATCAGCAACGCTTTTTTTTGGCCAATTTGGAGAAGATGGGATTACTCGGGAACGGCTAGTAGGATTTTTAGTGTAATTTCCAGGAAAAATCAGCAACGCTTTTTTTTGGCCAATTTGGAGAAGATTGGATTACTCGGGAACGGCTCGTAGGATTTTTAGTGTATTTTCCAGGAAAAATTAGCAACGCTTTTTTTTGGCCAATTTGGAGAAGGTGTGATTACTCGGGAACGGCTCGTAGCATTTTTAGTGTATTTTCCAGGAAAAATCAGCAACGCTTTTTTTGGCCAATTTGGAGAAGGTGTGATTACTCGGGAACGGCTCGTAGGATTTTTAGTGTATTTTCCAGGAAAAATCAGCAACGCTTTTTTTTTGCCAATTTGGAGAAGATGTGATTATTTGGGCACGGCTCGTAGGATTTTTAGTGTATTTTCCAGGAAAAATCAGCAACGCTTTTTTTTGGCCAATTTGGAGAAGGTGTGATTACTCGGAAACGGCTCGTAGGATTTTTAGTGTATTTTCCAGGAAAAATGTGCAACGCTTTTTTTTTGCCAATTTGGAGAAGATTGGATTACTCGGGAACGGCTCGTAGGATTTTTAGTGTATTTTCCAGGAAAAATCAGCAACGCTTTTTTTTGGCCAATTTGGAGAAGATGGGATTATTCGGGAACGGCTCGTAGGATTTTTAGTGTATTTTCCAGGAAAAATTAGCAACGCTTTTTTTTTGGCCAATTTGGAGAAGGTGTGATTACTCGGGAACGGCTCGTAGGATTTTTAGTGTATTTTCCAGGAAAAATCAGCAACGCTTTTTTTTTGGACAATTTGGAGAAGTTGGGATTACTCGGGAACGGCTCGTAGGATTTTTAGTGTATTTTCAAGGAAAAATCAGCAACGCTTTTTTTTGGCCAATTTGGAGAAGGTGTGATTACTCGGAAACGGCTCGTAGGATTTTTAGTGTATTTTCCAGGAAAAATGTGCAACGCTTTTTTTTTGCCAATTTGGAGAAGATTGGATTACTCGGGAACGGCTCTTAGGATTTTTAGTGTATTTTCCAGGAAAAATCAGCAACGCTTTTTTTTTGGCCAATTTGGAGAAGATGGGATTATTCGGGAACGGCTAGTAGGATTTTTAGTGTATTTTCCAGGAAAAATCAGCAACGCTTTTTTTTGGCCAATTTGGAGAAGATGGGATTACTCGGGAACGGCTCGTAGGATTTTTAGCACGATTCGCTCTAAATGTTCTTTGAGGTCTATATTATAAAATGTACGGAGTCTGTATGCGTGCGAAAGCCTGTATTTTCCAGGAAAAATCAGCAACGCTTTTTTTTTGCCAATTTGGAGAATATGGGATTACTCGGGAACGGCTCGTAGGATTTTTAGTGTATTTTCCAGGAAAAATCAGCAACGCTTTTTTTTGGCCACTTTGGAGAAGGTGTGATTACTCGGGAACGGCTCGTAGGATTTTTAGTGTATTTTCCAGGAAAAAATAGCAACGCTTTTTTTTTGGCCAATTTGGAGAAGATGGGATTACTCGGGAACGGCTGGTAGGATTTTTAGTGTATTTTCCAGGAAAAATTAGCAACGCTTTTTTTTTGGCCAATTTGGAGAAGGTGTGATTACTCGGGAACGGCTCGTAGGATTTTTAGTGTATTTTCCAGGAAAAATCAGCAACGCTTTTTTTTGGCCAATTTGGAGAAGATGGGAGTACTCGGGAACGGCTCGTAGGATTTTTAGTGTATTTTCCAGGAAAAATCAGCAACGCTTTTTTTGGCCAATTTGGAGAAGGTGGGATTACTCGGGAACGGCTCGTAGGATTTTTAGCACGATTCGCTCTAAATGTTCTTTGAGGTCTATATTTTAAAATGTACGGGGTCTGTATGCGTGCGAAAGCCTGTATTTTCCAGGAAAAATCAGCAACGCTTTTTTTTGGCCAATTTGGAGAATATGGGATTACTCGGGAACGGCTCGTAGGATTTTTAGTGTATTTTCCAGGAAAAATCAGCAACGCTTTTTTTTGGCCAATTTGGAGAAGGTGTGATTACTCGGGAACGGCTCGTAGGATTTTTAGTGTATTTTCCAGGAAAAATCAGCAACGCTTTTTTTTGGCCAATTTGGAGAAGGTGTGATTACTCGGGAACGGCTCGTAGGATTTTTAGCACGATTCGCTCTAAATGTTCTTTGAGGTCTATATTTTAAAATGTACGGGGTCTGTATGCGTGCGAAAGCCTGTATTTTCCAGGAAAAATCAGCAACGCTTTTTTTTGGCCAATTTGGAGAAGGTGGGATTACTCGGGAACGGCTCGTAGGATTTTTAGTGTATTTTCCAGGAAAAATCAGCAACGCTTTTTTTTGGCCAATTTGGAGAAGGTGTGATTACTCGGGAACGGCTCGTAGGATTTTTAGTGTATTTTCCAGGAAAAATTAGCAACGCTTTTTTTTGGCCAATTTGGAGAAGGTGTGATTACTCGGGAACGGCTCGTAGCATTTTTAGTGTATTTTCCAGGAAAAATCAGCAACGCTTTTTTTTGGCCAATTTGGAGAAGGTGTGATTACTCGGGAACGGCTCGTAGGATTTTTAGTGTATTTTCCAGGAAAAATCAGCAACGCTTTTTTTTTGCCAATTTGGAGAAGATGTGATTACTCGGGCACGGCTCGTAGGATTTTTAGTGTATTTTCCAGGAAAAATCAGCAACGCTTTTTTTTGGCCAATTTGGAGAAGGTGTGATTACTCGGAAACGGCTCGTAGGATTTTTAGTGTATTTTCCAGGAAAAATGTGCAACGCTTTTTTTTTGCCAATTTGGAGAAGATTGGATTACTCGGGAACGGCTCGTAGGATTTTTAGTGTATTTTCCAGGAAAAATCAGCAACGCTTTTTTTTGGCCAATTTGGAGAAGATGGGATTATTCGGGAACGGCTCGTAGGATTTTTAGTGTATTTTCCAGGAAAAATTAGCAACGCTTTTTTTTTGGCCAATTTGGAGAAGGTGTGATTACTCGCGAACGGCTCGTAGGATTTTTTGTGTATTTTCCAGGAAAAATCAGCAACGCTTTTTTTTTGGACAATTTGGAGAAGTTGGGATTACTCGGGAACGGCTCGTAGGATTTTTAGTGTATTTTCCAGGAAAAATTAGCAACGCTTTTTTTTGGCCAATTTGGAGAAGGTGTGATTACTCGGAAACGGCTCGTAGGATTTTTAGTGTATTTTCCAGGAAAAATGTGCAACGCTTTTTTTTTGCCAATTTGGAGAAGATTGGATTACTCGGGAACGGCTCGTAGGATTTTTAGTGTATTTTCCAGGAAAAATCAGCAACGCTTTTTTTTGGCCAATTTGGAGAAGATGGGATTATTCGGGAACGGCTAGTAGGATTTTTAGTGTAATTTCCAGGAAAAATCAGCAACGCTTTTTTTTTGGCCAATTTGGAGAAGGTGTGATTACTCGGGAACGGCTCGTAGGATTTTTAGTGTATTTTCCAGGAAAAATCAGCAACGCTTTTTTTTTGGACAATTTGGAGAAGTTGGGATTACTCGGGAACGGCTCGTAGGATTTTTAGTGTATTTTCCAGGAAAAATCAGCAACGCTTTTTTTTGGCCAATTTGGAGAAGATGGGATTACTCGGGAACGGCTCGTAGGATTTTTAGCACGATTCGCTCTAAATGTTCTTTGAGGTCTATATTATAAAATGTACGGAGTCTGTATGCGTGCGAAAGCCTGTATTTTCCAGGAAAAATCAGCAACGCTTTTTTTTGGCCAATTTGGAGAATATGGGATTACTCGGGAACGGCTCGTAGGATTTTTAGTGTATTTTCCAGGAAAAATCAGCAACGCTTTTTTTTGGCCACTTTGGAGAAGGTGTGATTACTCGGGAACGGCTCGTAGGATTTTTAGTGTATTTTCCAGGAAAAAATAGCAACGCTTTTTTTTTGGCCAATTTGGAGAAGATGGGATTACTCGGGAACGGCTCGTAGGATTTTTAGTGTATTTTCCAGGAAAAATTAGCAACGCTTTTTTTTTTGGCCAATTTGGAGAAGGTGTGATTACTCGGGAACGGCTCGTAGGATTTTTAGTGTATTTTCCAGGAAAAATCAGCAACGCTTTTTTTTGGCCAATTTGGAGAAGATGGGAGTACTCGGGAACGGCTCGTAGGATTTTTAGTGTATTTTCCAGGAAAAATCAGCAACGCTTTTTTTGGCCAATTTGGAGAAGGTGGGATTACTCGGGAACGGCTCGTAGGATTTTTAGTGTATTTTCCAGGAAAAATCAGCAACGCTTTTTTTTGGCCAATTTGGAGAAGGTGGGATTACTCGGGAACGGCTCGTAGGATTTTTAGCACGATTCGCTCTAAATGTTCTTTGAGGTCTATATTTTAAAATGTACGGGGTCTGTATGCGTGCGAAAGCCTGTATTTTCCAGGAAAAATCAGCAACGCTTTTTTTTGGCCAATTTGGAGAATATGGGATTACTAGGGAACGGCTCGTAGGATTTTTAGTGTATTTTCCAGGAAAAATCAGCAACGCTTTTTTTTGGCCACTTTGGAGAAGGTGTGATTACTCGGAAACGGCTCGTAGGATTTTTAGTGTATTTTCCAGGAAAAATGTGCAACGCTTTTTTTTGGCCAATTTGGAGAAGATGGGATTATTCGGGAACGGCTCGTAGGATTTTTAGTGTATTTTCCAGGAAAAATTAGCAACGCTTTTTTTTTGGCCAATTTGGAGAAGGTGTGATTACTCGGGAACAGCTCGTAGGATTTTTAGTGTATTTTCCAGGAAAAATCAGCAACGCTTTTTTTTTGCCAATTTGGAGAAGATGTGATTACTCGGGCACGGCTCGTAGGATTTTTAGTGTATTTTCCAAGAAAAATCAGCAACGCTTTTTTTTTGCCAATTTGAAGAAGGTGTGATTACTCGGGAACGGCTCGTAGGATTTTTAGTATATTTTCCAGGAAAAATCAGCAACGCTTTTTTTTGGCCAATTTGGAGAAGGTGTGATTACTCGGGAACGGCTCGTAGGATTTTTAGTGTATTTTCCAGGAAAAATCAGCAACGCTTTTTTTTTGGCCAATTTGGAGAAGGTGGGATTACTCGGGAACGGCTCGTAGGATTTTTAGTGTATTTTCCAGGAAAAATCAGCAACGCTTTTTTTTGGCCAATTTGGAGAAGATGTGATTACTCGGGAACGGCTCGTAGGAATTTTAGTGTATTTTCCAGGAAAAATCAGCAACGCTTTTTTTTGGCCAATTTGGAGAAGGTGTGATTACTCGGGAACGGCTCGTAGGATTTTTAGTGTATTTTCCAGGAAAAATCAGCAACGCTTTTTTTTGGACAATTTGGAGAAGTTGGGATTACTCGGGAACGGCTCGTAGGATTTTTAGTGTATTTTCCAGGAAAAATCAGCAACGCTTTTTTTTGGCCAATTTGGAGAAGATGAAATTATTCGGGAACGGCTCGTAGGATTTTTAGTGTATTTTCCAGGAAAAATTAGCAACGCTTTTTTTTTGGCCAATTTGGAGAAGATGGGATTACTCGGGAACAGCTCGTAGGTTTTTTAGTGTATTTTCCAGGAAAAATAAGCAACGCTTTTTTTTTGCCAATTTGGAGAAGATGGAATTACTCGGGAACGGCTCGTAGGATTTTTAGTGTATTTTCCAGGAAAAATCAGCAACTTTTTTTTTGGCCAATTTGGAGAAGATGGGATTACTCGGGAACGGCTCGTAGGATTTTTAGTGTATTTTCCAGGAAAAATCAGCAACGCTTTTTTTGGCCAATTGGGAGAAGGTGTGATTACTCGGGAACGGCTCGTAGAATTTTTGGTGTATTTTCCAGGAAAAATCAGCAACGCTTTTTTTTTGGCCAATTTGGAGAAGATGGGATTACTCGGGAACGGCTCGTAGGATTTTAAGTGTATTTTCCAGGAAAAATCAGCAACGCTTTTTTTTGGCCAATTTGGAGAAGGTGTGATTACTCGGAAACGGCTCGTAGGATTTTTAGTGTATTTTCCAGGAAAAATGTGCAACGCTTTTTTTTTTGCCAATTTGGAGAAGATTGGATTACTCGGGAACGGCTCGTAGGATTTTTAGTGTATTTTCCAGGAAAAATCAGCAACGCTTTTTTTTTGCCAATTTGGAGAAGATGGGATTACTCGGGAACGGCTCGTAGGATTTTTAGTGCATTTTCCAGGAAAAATCAGCAACGCCTTTTTTTGGCCAATTTGGAGAAGATGGGATTATTCGGGAACGGCTCGTAGGATTTTTAGTGTATTTTCCAGGAAAAATTAGCAACGCTTTTTTTTTGGCCAATTTGGAGAAGATGGGATTACTCGGGAACGGCTCGTAGGATTTTTAGTGTATTTTCCAGGAAAAATGTGCAACGCTTTTTTTTTGCCAATTTGGAGAAGATGGGATTACTCGGGAACGGCTCGTAGGATTTTTAGTGTATTTTCCAGGAAAAATCAGCAACGCTTTTTTTTGGCCAATTTGGAGAAGATGTGATTACTCGGGAACGGCTCGTAGGATTTTTAACACGATTCGCTCTAAATGTTCTTTGAGGTACATATTTTAAAATCAGCAACGCTTTTTTTTTGCTAATTTGGAGAAGGTGGTATTACTCGGGAACGGCTCGTAGGATTTTTAGTGTATTTTCCAGGAAAAATCAGCAACGCTTTTTTTTTGCCAATTTGGAGAAGATGGGATTACTCGGGAACGGCTCGTAGGATTTTTAGTGTATTTTCCAGGAAAAATCAGCAACGCTTTTTTTTGGCCAATTTGGAGAAGATGGGATTACTCGGGAACGGCTCGTAGGATTTTTAGTGTATTTTCCAGGAAAAATCAGCAACGCTTTTTTTTGGCCAATTTGGAGAAGGTGTGATTACTCGGGAACGGCTCGTAGGATTTTTAGTGTATTTTCCAGGAAAAATCAGCAACGCTTTTTTTTTGGCCAATTTGGAGAAGATGGGATTACTCGGGAACGGCTCGTAGGTTTTTTAGTGTATTTTCCAGGAAAAATCAGCAACGCTTTTTTTTGGCCAATTTGGAGAAGGTGTGATTACTCGGGAACGGCTCGTAGGATTTTTAGTGTATTTTCCAGGAAAAATCAGCAACGCTTTTTTTTGGACAATTTGGAGAAGTTGGGAGTACTCGGGAACGGCTCGTAGGATTTTTAGTGTATTTTCCAGGAAAAATCAGCAACGCTTTTTTTTGGCCAATTTGGAGAAGATGAAATTATTCGGGAACGGCTCGTAGGATTTTTAGTGTATTTTCCAGGAAAAATTAGCAACGCTTTTTTTTTGGCCAATTTGGAGAAGATGGGATTACTCGGGAACAGCTCGTAGGTTTTTTAGTGTATTTTCCAGGAAAAATAAGCAACGCTTTTTTTTTGCCAATTTGGAGAAGATGGAATTACTCGGGAACGGCTCGTAGGATTTTTAGTGTATTTTCCAGGAAAAATCAGCAACTTTTTTTTTGGCCAATTTGGAGAAGATGGGATTACTCGGGAACGGCTCGTAGGATTTTTAGTGTATTTTCCAGGAAAAATCAGCAACGCTTTTTTTTGGCCAATTTGGAGAAGGTGTGATTACTCGGGAACGGCTCGTAGGATTTTTAGTGTATTTTCCAGAAAAAATTAGCAACGCTTTTATTTGGCCAATTTGGAAAAGATGGGATTACTCGGGAACGGCTCGTAGGATTTTTAGTGTATTTTCCAGGAAAAATCAGCAACGCTTTTTTTTGGCCAATTTGGAGAAGGTGTGATTACTCGGGAACGGCTCGTAGGATTTTTAGTGTATTTTCCAGGAAAAATTAGCAACGCTTTTTTTTGGCCAATTTGGAGAAGATTGGATTACTCGGGAACGGCTCGTAGGATTTTTAGTGTATTTTCCAGGAAAAATTAGCAACGCTTTTTTTTGGCCAATTTGGAGAAGGTGTGATTACTCGGGAACGGCTCGTAGCATTTTTAGTGTATTTTCCAGGAAAAATCAGCAACGATTTTTTTTGGCCAATTTGGAGAAGGTGTGATTACTCGGGAACGGCTCGTAGGATTTTTGGTGTATTTTCCAGGAAAAATCAGCAACGCTTTTTTTTTGGCCAATTTGGAGAAGATGTGATTACTCGGGAACGGCTCGTAGGATTTTTAGTGTATTTTCCAGGAAAAATCAGCAACGCTTTTTTTTGGCCAATTTGGAGAAGATGGGATTACTCGGGAACGGCTCGTAGGTTTTTTAGTGTATTTTCCAGGAAAAATCAGCAACGCTTTTTTTTGGCCAATTTGGAGAAAAAATGGATTACTCGGGAACGGCTCGTAGGATTTTTAGTGTATTTTCCAGGAAAAATCAGCAACGCTTTTTTTTGGCCAATTTGGAGAAGGTGTGATTACTCGGGAACGGCTCGTAGGATTTTTAGTGTATTTTCCAGGAAAAATCAGCAACGCTTTTTTTTGGCCAATTTGGAGAAGGTGTGATTACTCGGGAACGGCTCGTAGGATTTTTGGTGTATTTTCCAGGAAAAATCAGCAACGCTTTTTTTTTGGCCAATTTGGAGAAGATATGATTACTCGGGAACGGCTCGTAGGTTTTTTAGTGTATTTTCCAGGAAAAATCAGCAACGCTTTTTTTTGGCCAATTTGGAGAAAAAATGGATTACTCGGGAACGGCTCGTAGGATTTTTAGTGTATTTTCCAGGAAAAATCAGCAACGCTTTTTTTTGGCCAATTTGGAGAAGGTGTGATTACTCGGGAACGGCTCGTAGGATTTTTAGTGTATTTTCCAGGAAAAATCAGCAACGCTTTTTTTTGGCCAATTTGGAGAAGATGTGATTACTCGGGAACGGCTCGTAGGAATTTTAGTGTATTTTCCAGGAAAAATCAGCAACGCTTTTTTTTGGCCAATTTGGAGAAGGTGTGATTACTCGGGAACGGCTCGTAGGATTTTTAGTGTATTTTCCAGGAAAAATCAGCAACGCTTTTTTTTGGCCAATTTGGAGAAGATGAAATTATTCGGGAACGGCTCGTAGGATTTTTAGTGTATTTTCCAGGAAAAATTAGCAACGCTTTTTTTTTGGCCAATTTGGAGAAGATGGGATTACTCGGGAACAGCTCGTAGGTTTTTTAGTGTATTTTCCAGGAAAAATAAGCAACGCTTTTTTTTTGCCAATTTGGAGAAGATGGAATTACTCGGGAACGGCTCGTAGGATTTTTAGTGTATTTTCCAGGAAAAATCAGCAACTTTTTTTTTGGCCAATTTGGAGAAGATGGGATTACTCGGAAACGGCTCGTAGGATTTTTAGTGTATTTTCCAGGAAAAATCAGCAACGCTTTTTTTTGGCCAATTTGGAGAAGGTGTGATTACTCGGGAACGGCTCGTAGGATTTTTAGTGTATTTTCCAGAAAAAATTAGCAACGCTTTTATTTGGCCAATTTGGAGAAGATGGGATTACTCGGGAACGGCTCGTAGGATTTTTAGTGTATTTTCCAGGAAAAATCAGCAACGCTTTTTTTTGGCCAATTTGGAGAAGGTGTGATTACTCGGGAACGGCTCGTAGGATTTTTAGTGTATTTTCCAGGAAAAATTAGCAACGCTTTTTTTTGGCCAATTTGGAGAAGATTGGATTACTCGGGAACGGCTCGTAGGATTTTTAGTGTATTTTCCAGGAAAAATTAGCAACGCTTTTTTTTGGCCAATTTGGAGAAGGTGTGATTACTCGGGAACGGCTCGTAGCATTTTTAGTGTATTTTCCAGGAAAAATCAGCAACGATTTTTTTTGGCCAATTTGGAGAAGGTGTGATTACTCGGGAACGGCTCGTAGGATTTTTGGTGTATTTTCCAGGAAAAATCAGCAACGCTTTTTTTTTGGCCAATTTGGAGAAGATGTGATTACTCGGGCACGGCTCGTAGGATTTTTAGTGTATTTTCCAGGAAAAATCAGCAACGCTTTTTTTTTGCCAATTTGGAGAAGGTGTGATTACTCGGAAACGGCTCGTAGGATTTTTAGTGTGTTTTCCAGGAAAAATGTGCTACGCTTTTTTTTGGCCAATTTGGAGAAGATTGGATTACTCGGGAACGGCTCGTAGGATTTTTAGTGTATTTTCCAGGAAAAATCAGCAACGCTTTTTTTGGCCAATTTGGAGAAGATGGGATTATTCGGGAACGGCTCGTAGGATTTTTAGTGTATTTTCCAGGAAAAATTAGCAACGCTTTTTTTGGCCAATTTGGAGAAGATGGGATTACTCGGGAACAGCTCGTAAGATTTTTAGTGTATTTTCCAGGAAAAATCAGCAACGCTTTTTTTTGGCCAATTTGGAGAAGGTGTGATTACTCGGGAACGGCTCGTAGGATTTTTAGTGTATTTTCCAGGAAAAATCAGCAACGCTTTTTTTTTGGCCAATTTGGAGAAGATGGGATTACTCGGGAACGGCTCGTAGGTTTTTTAGTGTATTTTCCAGGAAAAATCAGCAACGCTTTTTTTTTGCCAATTTGGAGAAGATGGGATTACTCGGGAACGGCTCGTAGGATTTTTAGTGTATTTTCCAGGAAAAATCAGCAACGCTTTTTTTTGGCCAATTTGGAGAAGGTGTGATTACTCGGGAACGGCTCGTAGGATTTTTAGTGTATTTTCCAGGATAAATCAGCAACGCTTTTTTTTTGCCAATTTGGAGAAGGTGTGCCCAGCAAACATGAAGTCAAACCTTTGAAATAAGATGGCTTTATCATTTGATATCAAGCACAATTCTCAAATGTTTTTCAAAGGTTTGTGTTTAACACTTGAATTCAAGTTGATAATGATTTCAGTATAAACATTTGACAATCAGTTTTTTATCAATTTGTTGTCAAGTTGAGGTCAAGTGGCATTTTCAAATTATAAATGCACGTGGCAATCGAAGCATATTTATGACAACACTACTTACAGCACAATATAAATTTTAAACATTTTAAAAATATGGCGATCAAAGTGTGTTAAGAGTGAAGAGAAAAGTATATATATTGCTTGAGAGTAAAAAATTACTAATGAGTAAGAACGCAAATAAGAAAAAGATAAAACGGGAAAGTGAAGAAATAATATGTTTGTTATATGAAAGCATGGACAATCTTGAAAATGAAGAGGAGCCAAGGTGAGGACTTAAATAGGCTATATATTTAGTAATTAAAAAGCATAAATTCATATGTATATTCTTTCCAGGTAGAAGAAGGATCTTTAATCATATCACAGTCCGCAGAAACCTTTTTAAAATTAGCTTGGCGTAAAATTTTTACCGACGAAGTTGCTCAAAACCTGTGCTGGAAAGGTGCAACGACAAAAATGACGGTTAGAGCTTTGAGCGTTACAATTACTATAAAAAGTAATATAATTAAGCTTATTTAAAGAAATAACTTAATAATTTTTAAAACCTCTAGGTTCATTTTCCTCTAAATTACCTTCTGCAACAGATGCCTTATTTCCAAAAAATTTCAATAAGTTTCTTCCAACATGCTATGACGCGCCATCAATAGAAAGTGCAATACATGAATAAGAAATTACATCGAAATGATTAAAAACTTCAATTAATTAAGATATTGTTATTTTATTTATATGCAATACTATTTTCTTATACCTATTCACATACAAGTACATAAATATATCAGTCAATAATGAATTCCATGAATTTATATATTAAACATGAACTTACAAAGCAAAAATTGTATTTTATTTATCTTCCACATAATATTGCAATCCACATTTGAGAATAACGTTTGAAAGTAAGTTAAGAATAAATAAATTTCTCAATTTGAAAATAATTTCCCCTTTTTGTTGAGAATGCTATGTTTTTCAAGTTATTTTCAAATCATTTTCAAACGTTTGTAGTTTGAAAAGAGGTTTTATTTCAAATCATTCTCAATTTGAAATCAAGCCTTCGTGTTTGTTGGGTGATTACTCGGGAACGGCTCGTAGGATTTTTAGTATATTTTCCAGGAAAAATCAGCAACGCTTTTTTTTGGTCAATTTGGAGAAGGTGTGATTACTCGGGAACGGCTCGTAGGATTTTTAGTGTATTTTCCAGGAAAAATCAGCAACGCTTTTTTTTTGGCCAATTTGGAGAAGGTGGGATTACTCGGGCACGGCTCGTAGGATTTTTAGTGTATTTTCCAGGAAAAATGTGCAACGCTTTTTTTTTTTGCCAATTTGGAGAAGATGGGATTACTCGGGAACGGCTCGTAGGATTTTTAGTGTATTTTCCAGGAAAAATCAGCAACGATTTTTTTTGGCCAATTTGGAGAAGATGGGATTACTCGGGAACGGCTCTTAGGATTTTTAGCACGATTCGCTCTAAATGTTCTTTGAGGTCTATATTATAAAATGTACGGAGTCTGTATGCGTGCGAAAGCCTGTATTTTCCAGGAAAAATCAGCAACGCTTTTTTTTTGCCAATTTGGAGAATATGGGATTACTCGGGAACGGCTCGTAGGATTTTTAGTGTATTTTCCAGGAAAAATCAGCAACGCTTTTTTTTGGCCACTTTGGAGAAGGTGTGATTACTCGGGAACGGCTCGTAGGATTTTTAGTGTATTTTCCAGGAAAAAATAGCAACGCTTTTTTTTTTTGGCCAATTTGGAGAAGATGGGATTACTCGGGAACGGCTCGTAGGATTTTTAGTGTATTTTCCAGGAAAAATTAGCAACGCTTTTTTTTGGCCAATTTGGAGAAGGTGTGATTACTCGGGAACGGCTCGTAGGATTTTTAGTGTATTTTCCAGGAAAAATCAGCAACGCTTTTTTTTGGCCAATTTGGAGAAGATGGGAGTACTCGGGAACGGCTCGTAGGATTTTTAGTGTATTTTCCAGGAAAAATCAGCAACGCTTTTTTTTGGCCAATTTGGAGAAGGTGGGATTACTCGGGAACGGCTCGTAGGATTTTTAGTGTATTTTCCAGGAAAAATCAGCAACGCTTTTTTTTGGCCAATTTGGAGAAGGTGGGATTACTCGGGAACGGCTCGTAGGATTTTTAGCACGATTCGCTCTAAATGTTCTTTGAGGTCTATATTTTAAAATGTACGGGGTCTGTATGCGTGCGAAAGCCTGTATTTTCCAGGAAAAATCAGCAACGCTTTTTTTTTGCTAATTTGGAGAAGATGGGATTACTCGGGAACGGCTCGTAGGATTTTTAGTGTATTTTCCAGGAAAAATCAGCAACGCTTTTTTTTTGCCAATTTGGAGAAGGTGTGATTACTCGGGAACGGCTCGTAGGATTTTTAGTGTATTTTCCAGGAAAAATTAGCAACGCTTTTTTTTGGCCAATTTAGAGAAGATTGGATTACTCGGGAACGGCTCGTAGGATTTTTAGTGTATTTTCCAGGAAAAATTAGCAACGCTTTTTTTTGGCCAATTTGGAGAAGGTGTGATTACTCGGGAACGGCTCGTAGCATTTTTAGTGTATTTTCCAGGAAAAATCTGCAACGCTTTTTTTGGCCAATTTGGAGAAGGTGTGATTACTCGGGAACGGCTCGTAGGATTTTTAGTGTATTTTCCAGGAAAAATTAGCAACGCTTTTTTTTTTTGCCAATTTGGAGAAGATGGGATTACTCGGGAACGGCTCGTAGGATTTTTAGTGTATTTTCCAGGAAAAATGTGCAACGTTTTTTTTTTGCCAATTTGGAGAAGATGGGATTACTCGGGAACGGCTCGTAGGATTTTTAGTGTATTTTCCAGGAAAAATCAGCAACGCTTTTTTTGGCCAATTTGGAGAAGATGTGATTACTCGGGAACGGCTCGTAGGATTTTTAGCACGATTCGCTCTAAATGTTCTTTGAGGTACATATTTTAAAATCAGCAACGCTTTTTTTTTGCTAATTTCGAGAAGGTGGTATTACTCGGGAACGGCTCGTAGGATTTTTAGTGTATTTTCCAGGAAAAATCAGCAACGCTTTTTTTTGGCCAATTTGGAGAAGGTGTGATTACTCGGGAACGGCTCGTAGGATTTTTAGTGTATTTTCCAGGAAAAAATAGCAACGCTTTTTTTTTGGCCAATTTGGAGAAGATGGGATTACTCGGGAACGGCTCGTAGGATTTTTAGTGTATTTTCCAGGAAAAATTAGCAACGCTTTTTTTGGCCAATTTGGAGAAGGTGTGATTACTCGGGAACGGCTTGTAGGATTTTTAGTGTATTTTTCAGGAAAAATCAGCAACGCTTTTTTTTGGCCAATTTGGAGAAGATGGGAGTACTCGGGAACGGCTCGTAGGATTTTTAGTGTATTTTCCAGGAAAAATCAGCAACGCTTTTTTTTGGCCAATTTGGAGAAGGTGTGATTACTCGGGAACGGCTCGTAGGATTTTTAGTGTATTTTCCAGGAAAAATCAGCAACGCTTTTTTTTTGGCCAATTTGGAGAAGATGGGATTACTCGGGAACGGCTCGTAGGATTTTTAGTGTATTTTCCAGGAAAAATCAGCAACGCTTTTTTTTGGCCAATTTGGAGAAGGTGTGATTACTCGGGAACGGCTCGTAGGATTTTTAGTGTATTTTCCAGGAAAAATCAGCAACGCTTTTTTTTTGGCCAATTTGGAGAAGATGGGATTACTCGGGAACGGCTAGTAGGTTTTTTAGTGTATTTTCCAGGAAAAATCAGCAACGCTTTTTTTTGGCCAATTTGGAGAAAAAATGGATTACTCGGGAACGGCTCGTAGGATTTTTAGTGTATTTTCCAGGAAAAATCAGCAACGCTTTTTTTTGGCCAATTTGGAGAAGGTGTGATTACTCGGGAACGGCTCGTAGGATTTTTAGTGTATTTTCCAGGAAAAATCAGCAACGCTTTTTTTTTGCCAATTTGAAGAAGGTGTGATTACTCGGGAACGGCTCGTAGGATTTTTAGTGTATTTTCCAGGAAAAATCAGCAACGCTTTTTTTTGGCCAATTTGGAGAAGGTGTGATTACTCGGGAACGGCTCGTAGGATTTTTAGTGTATTTTCCAGGAAAAATCAGCAACGCTTTTTTTTTGGCCAATTTGGAGAAGGTGGGATTACTCGGGCACGGCTCGTAGGATTTTTAGTGTATTTTCCAGGAAAAATGTGCAACGCTTTTTTTTTGCCAATTTGGAGAAGATGGGATTACTCGGGAACGGCTCGTAGGATTTTTAGTGTATTTTCCAGGAAAAATCAGCAACGCTTTTTTTGGCCAATTTGGAGAAGATGTGATTACTCGGGAACGGCTCGTAGGAATTTTAGTGTATTTTCCAGGAAAAATCAGCAACGCTTTTTTTTGGCCAATTTGGAGAAGGTGTGATTACTCGGGAACGGCTCGTAGGATTTTTAGTGTATTTTCCAGGAAAAATCAGCAACGCTTTTTTTTGGACAATTTGGAGAAGTTGGGATTACTCGGGAACGGCTCGTAGGATTTTTAGTGTATTTTCCAGGAAAAATCAGCAACGCTTTTTTTTGGCCAATTTGGAGAAGATGGGATTACTCGGGAACGGCTCGTAGGATTTTTAGCACGATTCGCTCTAAATGTTCTTTGAGGTCTATATTATAAAATGTACAGAGTCTGTATGCGTGCGAAAGCCTGTATTTTCCAGGAAAAATCAGCAACGCTTTTTTTTGGCCAATTTGGAGAATATGGGATTACTCGGGAACGGCTCGTAGGATGTTTAGTGTATTTTCCAGGAAAAATCAGCAACGCTTTTTTTTGGCCACTTTGGAGAAGGTGTGATTACTCGGGAACGGCTCGTAGGATTTTTAGTGTATTTTCCAGGAAAAATCAGCAACGCTTTTTTTTGGCCAATTTGGAGAAGGTGTGATTACTCGGGAACGGCTCGTAGGAATTTTAGTGTATTTTCCAGGAAAAATCAGCAACGCTTTTTTTTGGCCAATTTGGAGAAGGTGTGATTACTCGGGAACGGCTCGTAGCATTTTTAGTGTATTTTCCAGGAAAAATCTGCAACGCTTTTTTTGGCCAATTTGGAGAAGGTGTGATTACTCGGGAACGGCTCGTAGGATTTTTAGTGTATTTTCCAGGAAAAATTAGCAACGCTTTTTTTTTTTTTGCCAATTTGGAGAAGATGGGATTACTCGGGAACGGCTCGTAGGATTTTTAGTGTATTTTCCAGGAAAAATGTGCAACGTTTTTTTTTTGCCAATTTGGAGAAGATGGGATTACTCGGGAACGGCTCGTAGGATTTTTAGTGTATTTTCCAGGAAAAATCAGCAACGCTTTTTTTGGCCAATTTGGAGAAGATGTGATTACTCGGGAACGGCTCGTAGGATTTTTAGCACGATTCGCTCTAAATGTTCTTTGAGGTACATATTTTAAAATCAGCAACGCTTTTTTTTTGCTAATTTCGAGAAGGTGGTATTACTCGGGAACGGCTCGTAGGATTTTTAGTGTATTTTCCAGGAAAAATCAGCAACGCTTTTTTTTGGCCAATTTGGAGAAGGTGTGATTACTCGGGAACGGCTCGTAGGATTTTTAGTGTATTTTCCAGGAAAAAATAGCAACGCTTTTTTTTTGGCCAATTTGGAGAAGATGGGATTACTCGGGAACGGCTCGTAGGATTTTTAGTGTATTTTCCAGGAAAAATTAGCAACGCTTTTTTTGGCCAATTTGGAGAAGGTGTGATTACTCGGGAACGGCTCGTAGGATTTTTAGTGTATTTTTCAGGAAAAATCAGCAACGCTTTTTTTT
Source organism: Lypha dubia (assembly GCA_947311025.1). Classification (NCBI taxonomy): domain Eukaryota; kingdom Metazoa; phylum Arthropoda; class Insecta; order Diptera; family Tachinidae; genus Lypha; species Lypha dubia. The sequence goes on along the minus strand of OX371265.1, from coordinate 29,267,523 downwards.
GGCCAATTTGGAGAAGATGGGAGTACTCGGGAACGGCTCGTAGGATTTTTAGTGTATTTTCCAGGAAAAATCAGCAACGCTTTTTTTTGGCCAATTTGGAGAAGGTGTGATTACTCGGGAACGGCTCGTAGGATTTTTAGTGTATTTTCCAGGAAAAATCAGCAACGCTTTTTTTTTGGCCAATTTGGAGAAGATGGGATTACTCGGGAACGGCTCGTAGGATTTTTAGTGTATTTTCCAGGAAAAATCAGCAACGCTTTTTTTTGGCCAATTTGGAGAAGGTGTGATTACTCGGGAACGGCTCGTAGGATTTTTAGTGTATTTTCCAGGAAAAATCAGCAACGCTTTTTTTTTGGCCAATTTGGAGAAGATGGGATTACTCGGGAACGGCTAGTAGGTTTTTTAGTGTATTTTCCAGGAAAAATCAGCAACGCTTTTTTTTTGGCCAATTTGGAGAAAAAATGGATTACTCGGGAACGGCTCGTAGGATTTTTAGTGTATTTTCCAGGAAAAATCAGCAACGCTTTTTTTTGGCCAATTTGGAGAAGGTGTGATTACTCGGGAACGGCTCGTAGGATTTTTAGTGTATTTTCCAGGAAAAATCAGCAACGCTTTTTTTTTGCCAATTTGAAGAAGGTGTGATTACTCGGGAACGGCTCGTAGGATTTTTAGTGTATTTTCCAGGAAAAATCAGCAACGCTTTTTTTTGGCCAATTTGGAGAAGGTGTGATTACTCGGGAACGGCTCGTAGGATTTTTAGTGTATTTTCCAGGAAAAATCAGCAACGCTTTTTTTTTGGCCAATTTGGAGAAGGTGGGATTACTCGGGCACGGCTCGTAGGATTTTTAGTGTATTTTCCAGGAAAAATGTGCAACGCTTTTTTTTTTTGCCAATTTGGAGAAGATGGGATTACTCGGGAACGGCTCGTAGGATTTTTAGTGTATTTTCCAGGAAAAATCAGCAACGCTTTTTTTGGCCAATTTGGAGAAGATGTGATTACTCGGGAACGGCTCGTAGGAATTTTAGTGTATTTTCCAGGAAAAATCAGCAACGCTTTTTTTTGGCCAATTTGGAGAAGGTGTGATTACTCGGGAACGGCTCGTAGGATTTTTAGTGTATTTTCCAGGAAAAATCAGCAACGCTTTTTTTTGGACAATTTGGAGAAGTTGGGATTACTCGGGAACGGCTCGTAGGATTTTTAGTGTATTTTCCAGGAAAAATCAGCAACGCTTTTTTTTGGCCAATTTGGAGAAGATGGGATTACTCGGGAACGGCTCGTAGGATTTTTAGCACGATTCGCTCTAAATGTTCTTTGAGGTCTATATTATAAAATGTACAGAGTCTGTATGCGTGCGAAAGCCTGTATTTTCCAGGAAAAATCAGCAACGCTTTTTTTTGGCCAATTTGGAGAATATGGGATTACTCGGGAACGGCTCGTAGGATGTTTAGTGTATTTTCCAGGAAAAATCAGCAACGCTTTTTTTTGGCCACTTTGGAGAAGGTGTGATTACTCGGGAACGGCTCGTAGGATTTTTAGTGTATTTTCCAGGAAAAATCAGCAACGCTTTTTTTTGGCCAATTTGGAGAAGGTGTGATTACTCGGGAACGGCTCGTAGGAATTTTAGTGTATTTTCCAGGAAAAATCAGCAACGCTTTTTTTTGGCCAATTTGGAGAAGGTGTGATTACTCGGGAACGGCTCGTAGGATTTTTAGTGTATTTTCCAGGAAAAATCAGCAACGCTTTTTTTTGGACAATTTGGAGAAGTTGGGATTACTCGGGAACGGCTCGTAGGATTTTTAGTGTATTTTCCAGGAAAAATCAGCAACGCTTTTTTTTGGCCAATTTGGAGAAGATGGGATTACTCGGGAACGGCTCGTAGGATTTTTAGTGTATTTTCAAGGAAAAATCAGCAACGCTTTTTTTTGGCCAATTTGGAGAAGATGGGATTACTCGGGAACGGCTCGTAGGATTTTTAGTGTATTTTCCATGAAAAATCAGCAACGCTTTTTTTGGCCAATTTGGAGAAGGTGTGATTACTCGGAAACGGCTCGTAGGATTTTTAGTGTATTTTCCAGGAAAAATCAGCAACGCTTTTTTTTGGCCAATTTGGAGAAGATGGGATTACTCGGGAACGGCTCGTAGGATTTTTAGTGTATTTTCCAGGAAAAATCAGCAACGCTTTTTTTTTGGCCAATTTGGAGAAGATGGGATTACTCGGGAACGGCTCGTAGGTTTTTTAGTGTATTTTCCAGGAAAAATCAGCAACGCTTTTTTTTGGCCAATTTGGAGAAAAATGGATTACTCGGGAACGGCTCGTAGGATTTTTAGTGTATTTTCCAGGAAAAATCAGCAACGCTTTTTTTTGGCCAATTTGGAGAAGGTGTGATTACTCGGGAACGGCTCGTAGGATTTTTAGTGTATTTTCCAGGAAAAATCAGCAACGCTTTTTTTGGCCAATTTGGAGAAGATGGGATTACTCGGGAACGGCTCGTAGGATTTTTAGTGTATTTTCCAGGAAAAATCAGCAACGCTTTTTTTTTGGCCAATTTGGAGAAGGTGTGATTACTCGGGAACGGCTCGTAGGATTTTTAGTGTATTTTTCAGGAAAAATCAGCAACGCTTTTTTTTGGCTCGTAGGTTTTTTAGTGTATTTTCCAGGAAAAATCAGCAACGCTTTTTTTTGGCCAATTTGGAGAAAAAATGGATTACTCGGGAACGGCTCGTAGGATTTTTAGTGTATTTTCCAGGAAAAATCAGCAACGCTTTTTTTTGGCCAATTTGGAGAAGGTGTGATTACTCGGGAACAGCTCGTAGGATTTTTAGTGTATTTTCCAGGAAAAATCAGCAACGCTTTTTTTTTTGCCAATTTGGAGAAGGTGTGATTACTCGGGAACGGCTCGTAGGATTTTTAGTATATTTTCCAGGAAAAATCAGCAACGCTTTTTTTTGGACAATTTGGAGAAGGTGTGATTACTCGGGAACGGCTCGTAAGATTTTTAGTGTATTTTCCAGGAAAAATCAGCAACGCTTTTTTTTTTGGCCAATTTGGAGAAGGTGGGATTACTCGGGCACGGCTCGTTGGATTTTTAGTGTATTTTCCAGGAAAAATGTGCAACGCTTTTTTTTTGCCAATTTGGAGAAGATGGGATTACTCGGGAACGGCTCGTAGGATTTTTAGTGTATTTTCCAGGAAAAATCAGCAACGCTTTTTTTTGGCCAATTTGGAGAAGGTGTGATTACTCGGGAACGGCTCGTAGGATTTTTAGTGTATTTTCCAGGAAAAATCAGCAACGCTTTTTTTGGACAATTTGGAGAAGTTGGGATTACTCGGGAACGGCTCCTAGGATTTTTAGTGTATTTTCCAGGAAAAATCAGCAACGCTTTTTTTTGGCCAATTTGGAGAAGATGGGATTACTCGGGAACGGCTCGTAGGATTTTTAGCACGATTCGCTCTAAATGTTCTTTGAGGTCTATATTATAAAATGTACAGAGTCTGTATGCGTGCGAAAGCATGTATTTTCAAGGAAAAATCAGCAACGCTTTTTTTTGGCCAATTTGGAGAAGGTGTGGTTACTCGGGAACGGCTCGTTGGATTTTTAGTGTATTTTCCAGGAAAAATCAGCAACGCTTTTTTTTTGGCCAATATGGAGAAGTTGGGATTACTCGGGAACGGCTCGTAAGATTTTTAGTTTATTTTCCAGGAAAAAACTGCAACGCTTTTTTTGCTAATTTGGAGAAGATGGGATTACTCGGGAACGGCTCGTAAGTTTTTTAGTGTATTTTCAAGGAAAAATCAGCAACGCTTTTTTTTGGCCAATTTGGAGAAGATGGGATTACTCGGGAACGGCTCGTAGGATTTTTAGTGTAATTTCCAGGAAAAATCAGCAACGCTTTTTTTTGGCCAATTCGGAGAAGATGGGATTACTCGGGAACGGCTCGTAGGTTTTTTAGTGTATTTTCAAGGAAAAATCAGCAACGTTTTTTTTTGGCCAATTTGGAGAAGATGGGATTACTCGGAAACGGCTCGTAGGATTTTTAGTGTATTTTCCAGAAAAAATCAGCAACGCTTTTTTTGGCCAATTTGGAGAAGGTGTGATTACTCGGGAACGGCTCGTAGGATTTTTAGTGTATTTTCCAGGAAAAATCAGCAACGCTTTTTTTTGGCCAATTTGGAGAAGTTGGGATTACTCGGGAACGGCTCGTAGGATTTTTAGTGTATTTTCCAGGAAAAATGTGCAACGCTTTTTTTTTGGCCAATTTGGAGAAGGTGTGATTACTCGGGAACGGCTCGTAGGATTTTTAGTGTATTTTCCAGGAAAAATCAGCAACGCTTTTTTTTGGCCAATTCGGAGAAGATGGGATTACTCGCGAACGGCTCGTAGGATTTTTAGTGTATTTTCCAGGAAAAATCAGCAACGCTTTTTTTTGGCCAATTTGGAGAAGATGGGATTACTCGGGAACGGCTCGTAAAATTTTTAGTGGATTTTCCAGGAAAAATCAGCAACGCTTTTTTTTGGCCAATTTGGAGAAGGTGTGATTACTCGGGAACGGCTCGTAAGATTTTTAGTGTATTTTCCAGGAAAAATCAGCAACGCTTTTTTTTTGCTAATTTGGAGAAGATGGGATTACTCGGAAACGGCTCGTAGGTTTTTTAGTGTATTTTCAAGGAAAAATCAGCAACGCTTTTTTTGGCTAATATGGAGAAGATGGGATTACTCGGGAACGGCTCGTAGGATTTTTAGTGTATTTTCCAGGAAAAATCAGCAACGCTTTTTTTTGGCCAATTCGGAGAAGATGGGATTACTCGGCAACGGCTCGTAGGATTTTTAGTGTATTTTCCAGGAAAAATCAGCAACACTTTTTTTTGGCCAATTTGGAGAAGATGGGATTACTCGGGAACGGCTCGTTAGATTTTTAGTGTATTTTCCAGGAAAAATCAGCAACGCTTTTTTTTTGGCCAATTTGGAGAAGGTGTGATTACTCGGGAACGGCTCGTAGGATTTTAAGTGTATTTCTAGGAAAAATCAGCAACGCTTTTTTTTGGCCAATTTGGAGAAGGTGTGATTACTCGGGAACGGCTCGTAGGATATTTAGTGTATTTTCCAGGAAAAATCAGCAACGCGTTTTTTTTGGCCAATTTGGAGAAGGTGTGATTACTCGGGAACGGCTCGTAGGATTTTTAGTGTATTTTCCAGGAAAAATCAGGAACGCTTTTTTTTGGCCAATTTGGAGAAGGTGTGATTACTCGGGAACGGCTCGTAGGATTTTTTGTGTATTTTCCAGGAAAAATCAGCAACGCTTTTTTTTGGCCAATTTGGAGAAGGTGTGATTACTCGGGAACGGCTCGTAGGATTTTTAGTGTATTTTCCAGGAAAAATCAGCAACGCTTTTTTTTGGCCAATTTGGAGAAGGTGTGATTACTCGGGAACGGCTCGTAGGATTTTTAGTGTATTTTCCAGGAAAAATCAGCAACGCTTTTTTTTTGGCCAATTTGGGGAAGATGGGATTACTCGGGAACGGCTCGTAGGATTTTTAGTGTATTTTCCAGGAAAAATCAGCAACGCTTTTTTTTTGGCCAATTTGGAGAAGATGGGATTACTCGGGAACGGCTCGTAGGATTTTTAGTGTATTTTCCAGGAAAAATCAGCAACGCTTTTTTTTGGCCAATTTGGAGAAGGTGTGATTACTCGGGAACGGCTCGTAGGATTTTTAGTGTATTTTCCAGGAAAAATCAGCAACGCTTTTTTTTTGGCCAACTTGGAGAAGATGGGATTAATCGGGAACGGCTCGTAAGATTTTTAGTGTATTTTCCAGGAAAAATCAGCAACGCTTTTTTTTGCCAATTTGGAGAAGGTGTGATTACTCGGGAACGGCTCATAAAATTTTTAATATATTTTCCAGGAAAAATCAGCAACGCTTTTTTATTTGCTAATTTGGAGAAGATGGGATTACTCGGGAACGGCTCGTAGGTTTTTTAGTGTATTTTCAAGGAAAAATCAGCAACGCTTTTTTTGGCCAATATGGAGAAGGTGTGATTACTCGGGAACGGCTCGTAGGATTTTTAGTGTATTTTCCAGGAAAAATCAGCAACGCTTTTTTTGGCCAATTTGGAGAAGATAGAATTACTCGGGAACGGCTCTTAGGATTTTTAGTGTAATTTCCAGAAAAAATCAGCAACACTTTTTTTTGGCCAATTTGGAGAAGATGGGATTACTCGGGAACGGCTCGTAGGATTTTAAGTGTATTTTCCAGGAAAAATCAGCAACGCTTTTTTTGGCCAATATGGAGAAGGTGTGATAACTCGGGAACGGCTCGTAGGATTTTTAGTGTATTTTCCAGGAAAAATCAGCAACGCTTTTTTTGGCCAATTTGGAGAAGATAGAATTACTCGGGAACGGCTCGTAGGATTTTTAGTGTATTTTCCAGGAAAAATGTGCAACGCTTTTTTTTTGGCCAATTTGGAGAAGGTGTGATTACTCGGGAACGGCTCGTAGGATTTTTAGTGTACTTTCCAGGAAAAATCAGCAACGCTTTTTTTTGGCCAATTTGGAGAAGGTGTGATTACTCGGGAACGGCTCGTAGGATTTTTAGTGTATTTTCCAGGAAAAATCAGCAACGCTTTGTTTTTGGCCAATTTGGAGAAGGTGTGATTACTCGGGAACGGCTCGTAGGTTTTTTAGTGTATTTTCCAGGAAAAATCAGCAACGCTTTTTTTTGGCCAATTTGGAGAAAAAATGGATTACTCGGGAACGGCTCGTAGGATTTTTAGTGTATTTTCCAGGAAAAATCAGCAACGCTTTTTTTTGGCCAATTTGGAGAAGGTGTGATTACTCGGGAACGGCTCGTAGGATTTTTAGTGTATTTTCCAGGAAAAATCAGCAACGCTTTTTTTTTGCCAATTTGGAGAAGGTGTGATTACTCGGGAACGGCTCGTAGGATTTTTAGTATATTTTCCAGGAAAAATCAGCAACGCTTTTTTTTGGCCAATTTGGAGAAGGTGTGATTACTCGGGAACGGCTCGTAAGATTTTTAGTGTATTTTCCAGGAAAAATCAGCAACGCTTTTTTTTGGCCAATTTGGAGAAGGTGGGATTACTCGGGCACGGCTCGTAGGATTTTTAGTGTATTTTCCAGGAAAAATGTGCAACGCTTTTTTTTTTGCCAATTTGGAGAAGATGGGAATACTCGGGAACGGCTCGTAGGATTTTTAGTGTATTTTCCAGGAAAAATCAGCAACGCTTTTTTTTGGCCAATTTGGAGATTACTCGGGAACGGCTCGTAGGAATTTTAGTGTATTTTCCAGGAAAAATCAGCAACTTTTTTTTTGGCCAATTTGGAGAAGGTGTGATTACTCGGGAACGGCTCGTAGGATTTTTAGTGTATTTTCCAGGAAAAATCAGCAAAGCTTTTTTTTGGACAATTTGGAGAAGTTGCGATTACTCGGGAACGGCTCGTAGGATTTTTAGTGTATTTTCCAGGAAAAATCAGCAACGCTTTTTTTTGGCCAATTTGGAGAAGATGGGATTACTCGGGAACGGCTCGTAGGATTTTTAGCACGATTCGCTCTAAATGTTCTTTGAGGTCTATATTATAAAATGTACAGAGTTTGTATGCGTGCGAAAGCCTGTATTTTCCAGGAAAAATCAGCAACGCTTTTTTTTGGCCAATTTGGAGAATATGGGATTACTCGGGAACGGCTCGTAGGATGTTTAGTGTATTTTCCAGGAAAAATCAGCAACGCTTTTTTTTGGCCAATTCGGAGAAGATGGGATTACTCGCGAACGGCTCGTAGGATTTTTAGTGTATTTTCCAGGAAAAATCAGCAACGCTTTTTTTTGGCCAATTTGGAGAAGATGGGATTACTCGGGAACGGCTCGTAAAATTTTTAGTGGATTTTCCAGGAAAAATCAGCAACGCTTTTTTTTGGCCAATTTGGAGAAGGTGTGATTACTCGGGAACGGCTCGTAAGATTTTTAGTGTATTTTCCAGGAAAAATCAGCAACGCTTTTTTTTTGCTAATTTGGAGAAGATGGGATTACTCGGGAACGGCTCGTAGGTTTTTTAGTGTATTTTCAAGGAAAAATCAGCAACGCTTTTTTTGGCTAATATGGAGAAGATGGGATTACTCGGGAACGGCTCGTAGGATTTTTAGTGTATTTTCCAGGAAAAATCAGCAACGCTTTTTTTTGGCCAATTCGGAGAAGATGGGATTACTCGGCAACGGCTCGTAGGATTTTTAGTGTATTTTCCAGGAAAAATCAGCAACACTTTTTTTGGCCAATTTGGAGAAGATGGGATTACTCGGGAACGGCTCGTTAGATTTTTAGTGTATTTTCCAGGAAAAATCAGCAACGCTTTTTTTTTGGCCAATTTGGAGAAGGTGTGATTACTCGGGAACGGCTCGTAGGATTTTAAGTGTATTTCTAGGAAAAATCAGCAACGCTTTTTTTTGGCCAATTTGGAGAAGGTGTGATTACTCGGGAACGGCTCGTAGGATATTTAGTGTATTTTCCAGGAAAAATCAGCAACGCTTTTTTTTGGCCAATTTGGAGAAGGTGTGATTACTCGGGAACGGCTCGTAGAATTTTTAGTGTATTTTCCAGGAAAAATCAGCAACGCTTTGTTTTTGGCCAATTTGGAGAAGGTGTGATTACTCGGGAACGGCTCGTAGGTTTTTTAGTGTATTTTCCAGGAAAAATCAGCAACGCTTTTTTTTGGCCAATTTGGAGAAAAAATGGATTACTCGGGAACGGCTCGTAGGATTTTTAGTGTATTTTCCAGGAAAAATCAGCAACGCTTTTTTTTGGCCAATTTGGAGAAGGTGTGATTACTCGGGAACGGCTCGTAGGATTTTTAGTGTATTTTCCAGGAAAAATCAGCAACGCTTTTTTTTTTGCCAATTTGGAGAAGGTGTGATTACTCGGGAACGGCTCGTAGGATTTTTAGTATATTTTCCAGGAAAAATCAGCAACGCTTTTTTTTGGCCAATTTGGAGAAGGTGTGATTACTCGGGAACGGCTCGTAAGATTTTTAGTGTATTTTCCAGGAAAAATCAGCAACGCTTTTTTTTGGCCAATTTGGAGAAGGTGGGATTACTCGGGCACGGCTCGTAGGATTTTTAGTGTATTTTCCAGGAAAAATGTGCAACGCTTTTTTTTTTTGCCAATTTGGAGAAGATGGGAATACTCGGGAACGGCTCGTAGGATTTTTAGTGTATTTTCCAGGAAAAATCAGCAACGCTTTTTTTTGGCCAATTTGGAGATTACTCGGGAACGGCTCGTAGGAATTTTAGTGTATTTTCCAGGAAAAATCAGCAACTTTTTTTTTGGCCAATTTGGAGAAGGTGTGATTACTCGGGAACGGCTCGTAGGATTTTTAGTGTATTTTCCAGGAAAAATCAGCAAAGCTTTTTTTTGGACAATTTGGAGAAGTTGCGATTACTCGGGAACGGCTCGTAGGATTTTTAGTGTATTTTCCAGGAAAAATCAGCAACGCTTTTTTTTGGCCAATTTGGAGAAGATGGGATTACTCGGGAACGGCTCGTAGGATTTTTAGCACGATTCGCTCTAAATGTTCTTTGAGGTCTATATTATAAAATGTACAGAGTTTGTATGCGTGCGAAAGCCTGTATTTTCCAGGAAAAATCAGCAACGCTTTTTTTTGGCCAATTTGGAGAATATGGGATTACTCGGGAACGGCTCGTAGGATGTTTAGTGTATTTTCCAGGAAAAATCAGCAACGCTTTTTTTTGGCCAATTCGGAGAAGATGGGATTACTCGCGAACGGCTCGTAGGATTTTTAGTGTATTTTCCAGGAAAAATCAGCAACGCTTTTTTTTGGCCAATTTGGAGAAGATGGGATTACTCGGGAACGGCTCGTAAAATTTTTAGTGGATTTTCCAGGAAAAATCAGCAACGCTTTTTTTTGGCCAATTTGGAGAAAGTGTGATTACTCGGGAACGGCTCGTAAGATTTTTAGTGTATTTTCCAGGAAAAATCAGCAACGCTTTTTTTTTGCTAATTTGGAGAAGATGGGATTACTCGGGAACGGCTCGTAGGTTTTTTAGTGTATTTTCAAGGAAAAATCAGCAACGCTTTTTTTGGCTAATATGGAGAAGATGGGATTACTCGGGAACGGCTCGTAGGATTTTCAGTGTATTTTCCAGGAAAAATCAGCAACGCTTTTTTTTGGCCAATTCGGAGAAGATGGGATTACTCGGCAACGGCTCGTAGGATTTTTAGCACGATTCGCTCTAAATGTTCTTTGAGGTCTATATTATAAAATGTACAGAGTTTGTATGCGTGCGAAAGCCTGTATTTTCCAGGAAAAATCAGCAACGCTTTTTTTTGGCCAATTTGGAGATTACTCGGGAACGGCTCGTAGGAATTTTAGTGTATTTTCCAGGAAAAATCAGCAACTTTTTTTTTGGCCAATTTGGAGAAGGTGTGATTACTCGGGAACGGCTCGTAGGATTTTTAGTGTATTTTCCAGGAAAAATCAGCAAAGCTTTTTTTTGGACAATTTGGAGAAGTTGCGATTACTCGGGAACGGCTCGTAGGATTTTTAGTGTATTTTCCAGGAAAAATCAGCAACGCTTTTTTTTGGCCAATTTGGAGAAGATGGGATTACTCGGGAACGGCTCGTAGGATTTTTAGCACGATTCGCTCTAAATGTTCTTTGAGGTCTATATTATAAAATGTACAGAGTTTGTATGCGTGCGAAAGCCTGTATTTTCCAGGAAAAATCAGCAACGCTTTTTTTTGGCCAATTTGGAGAATATGGGATTACTCGGGAACGGCTCGTAGGATGTTTAGTGTATTTTCCAGGAAAAATCAGCAACGCTTTTTTTTGGCCAATTCGGAGAAGATGGGATTACTCGCGAACGGCTCGTAGGATTTTTAGTGTATTTTCCAGGAAAAATCAGCAACGCTTTTTTTTGGCCAATTTGGAGAAGATGGGATTACTCGGGAACGGCTCGTAAAATTTTTAGTGGATTTTCCAGGAAAAATCAGCAACGCTTTTTTTTGGCCAATTTGGAGAAGGTGTGATTACTCGGGAACGGCTCGTAAGATTTTTAGTGTATTTTCCAGGAAAAATCAGCAACGCTTTTTTTTTGCTAATTTGGAGAAGATGGGATTACTCGGGAACGGCTCGTAGGTTTTTTAGTGTATTTTCAAGGAAAAATCAGCAACGCTTTTTTTGGCTAATATGGAGAAGATGGGATTACTCGGGAACGGCTCGTAGGATTTTTAGTGTATTTTCCAGGAAAAATCAGCAACGCTTTTTTTTGGCCAATTCGGAGAAGATGGGATTACTCGGCAACGGCTCGTAGGATTTTTAGTGTATTTTCCAGGAAAAATCAGCAACACTTTTTTTGGCCAATTTGGAGAAGATGGGATTACTCGGGAACGGCTCGTTAGATTTTTAGTGTATTTTCCAGGAAAAATCAGCAACGCTTTTTTTTTGGCCAATTTGGAGAAGGTGTGATTACTCGGGAACGGCTCGTAGGATTTTAAGTGTATTTCTAGGAAAAATCAGCAACGCTTTTTTTTGGCCAATTTGGAGAAGGTGTGATTACTCGGGAACGGCTCGTAGGATATTTAGTGTATTTTCCAGGAAAAATCAGCAACGCTTTTTTTTGGCCAATTTGGAGAAGGTGTGATTACTCGGGAACGGCTCGTAGAATTTTTAGTGTATTTTCCAGGAAAAATCAGCAACGCTTTGTTTTTGGCCAATTTGGAGAAGGTGTGATTACTCGGGAACGGCTCGTAGGTTTTTTAGTGTATTTTCCAGGAAAAATCAGCAACGCTTTTTTTTGGCCAATTTGGAGAAAAAATGGATTACTCGGGAACGGCTCGTAGGATTTTTAGTGTATTTTCCAGGAAAAATCAGCAACGCTTTTTTTTGGCCAATTTGGAGAAGGTGTGATTACTCGGGAACGGCTCGTAGGATTTTTAGTGTATTTTCCAGGAAAAATCAGCAACGCTTTTTTTTTTGCCAATTTGGAGAAGGTGTGATTACTCGGGAACGGCTCGTAGGATTTTTAGTATATTTTCCAGGAAAAATCAGCAACGCTTTTTTTTGGCCAATTTGGAGAAGGTGTGATTACTCGGGAACGGCTCGTAAGATTTTTAGTGTATTTTCCAGGAAAAATCAGCAACGCTTTTTTTTGGCCAATTTGGAGAAGGTGGGATTACTCGGGCACGGCTCGTAGGATTTTTAGTGTATTTTCCAGGAAAAATGTGCAACGCTTTTTTTTTTTGCCAATTTGGAGAAGATGGGAATACTCGGGAACGGCTCGTAGGATTTTTAGTGTATTTTCCAGGAAAAATCAGCAACGCTTTTTTTTGGCCAATTTGGAGATTACTCGGGAACGGCTCGTAGGAATTTTAGTGTATTTTCCAGGAAAAATCAGCAACTTTTTTTTTGGCCAATTTGGAGAAGGTGTGATTACTCGGGAACGGCTCGTAGGATTTTTAGTGTATTTTCCAGGAAAAATCAGCAAAGCTTTTTTTTGGACAATTTGGAGAAGTTGCGATTACTCGGGAACGGCTCGTAGGATTTTTAGTGTATTTTCCAGGAAAAATCAGCAACGCTTTTTTTTGGCCAATTTGGAGAAGATGGGATTACTCGGGAACGGCTCGTAGGATTTTTAGCACGATTCGCTCTAAATGTTCTTTGAGGTCTATATTATAAAATGTACAGAGTTTGTATGCGTGCGAAAGCCTGTATTTTCCAGGAAAAATCAGCAACGCTTTTTTTTGGCCAATTTGGAGAATATGGGATTACTCGGGAACGGCTCGTAGGATGTTTAGTGTATTTTCCAGGAAAAATCAGCAACGCTTTTTTTTGGCCAATTCGGAGAAGATGGGATTACTCGCGAACGGCTCGTAGGATTTTTAGTGTATTTTCCAGGAAAAATCAGCAACGCTTTTTTTTGGCCAATTTGGAGAAGATGGGATTACTCGGGAACGGCTCGTAAAATTTTTAGTGGATTTTCCAGGAAAAATCAGCAACGCTTTTTTTTGGCCAATTTGGAGAAAGTGTGATTACTCGGGAACGGCTCGTAAGATTTTTAGTGTATTTTCCAGGAAAAATCAGCAACGCTTTTTTTTTGCTAATTTGGAGAAGATGGGATTACTCGGGAACGGCTCGTAGGTTTTTTAGTGTATTTTCAAGGAAAAATCAGCAACGCTTTTTTTGGCTAATATGGAGAAGATGGGATTACTCGGGAACGGCTCGTAGGATTTTCAGTGTATTTTCCAGGAAAAATCAGCAACGCTTTTTTTTGGCCAATTCGGAGAAGATGGGATTACTCGGCAACGGCTCGTAGGATTTTTAGTGTATTTTCCAGGAAAAATCAGCAACACTTTTTTTGGCCAATTTGGAGAAGATGGGATTACTCGGGAACGGCTCGTTAGATTTTTAGTGTATTTTCCAGGAAAAATCAGCAACGCTTTTTTTTTGGCCAATTTGGAGAAGGTGTGATTACTCGGGAACGGCTCGTAGGATTTTAAGTGTATTTCTAGGAAAAATCAGCAACGCTTTTTTTTGGCCAATTTGGAGAAGGTGTGATTACTCGGGAACGGCTCGTAGGATATTTAGTGTATTTTCCAGGAAAAATCAGCAACGCGTTTTTTTTGGCCAGTTTGGAGAAGGTGTGATTACTCGGGAACGGCTCGTAGGATTTTTAGTGTATTTTCCAGGAAAAATCAGGAACGCTTTTTTTTTGGCCAATTTGGAGAAGGTGTGATTACTCGGGAACGGCTCGTAGGATTTTTTGTGTATTTTCCAGGAAAAATCAGCAACGCTTTTTTTTGGCCAATTTGGAGAAGGTGTGATTACTCAAGAACGGCTCTTAGGATTTTTAGTGTATTTTCCAGGAAAAATCAGCAACGCTTTTTTTTGGCCAATTTGGAGAAGGTGTGATTACTCGGGAACGGCTCGTAGGATTTTTAGTGTATTTTCCAGGAAAAATCAGCAACGCTTTTTTTTTGGCCAATTTGGGGAAGATGGGATTACTCGGGAACGGCTCGTAGGATTTTTAGTGTATTTTCCAGGAAAAATCAGCAACGCTTTTTTTTGGCCAATTTGGAGAAGATGGGATTACTCGGGAACGGCTCGAAGGATTTTTAGTGTATTTTCCAGGAAAAATCAGCAACGCTTTTTTTTGGCCAATTTGGAGAAGGTGTGATTACTCGGGAACGGCTCGTAGGATTTTTAGTGTATTTTCCAGGAAAAATCAGCAACGCTTTTTTTTTGGCCAACTTGGAGAAGATGGGATTAATCGGGAACGGCTCGTAAGATTTTTAGTGTATTTTCCAGGAAAAATCAGCAACGCTTTTTTTTTGCCAATTTGGAGAAGGTGTGATTACTCGGGAACGGCTCATAAAATTTTTAATATATTTTCCAGGAAAAATCAGCAACGCTTTTTTATTTGCTAATTTGGAGAAGATGGGATTACTCGGGAACGGCTCGTAGGTTTTTTAGTGTATTTTCAAGGAAAAATCAGCAACGCTTTTTTTGGCCAATATGGAGAAGGTGTGATTACTCGGGAACGGCTCGTAGGATTTTTAGTGTATTTTCCAGAAAAAATCAGCAACGCTTTTTTTTGGCCAATTTGGAGAAGATGGGATTACTCGGGAACGGCTCGTAGGATTTTTAGTGTATTTTCCAGGAAAAATCAGCAACGCTTTTTTTGGCCAATATGGAGAAGGTGTGATAACTCGGGAACGGCTCGTAGGATTTTTAGTGTATTTTCCAGGCAAAATCAGCAACGCTTTTTTTGGCCAATTGGGAGAAGATAGAATTACTCGGGAACGGCTCGTAGGATTTTTAGTGTATTTTCCAGGAAAAATGTGCAACGCTTTTTTTTTGGCCAATTTGGAGAAGGTGTGATTACTCGGGAACGGCTCGTAGGATTTTTAGTGTACTTTCCAGGAAAAATCAGCAACGCTTTTTTTTGGCCAATTTGGAGAAGGTGTGATTACTCGGGAACGGCTCGTAGGATTTTTAGTGTATTTTCCAGGAAAAATCAGCAACGCTTTGTTTTTGGCCAATTTGGAGAAGGTGTGATTACTCGGGAACGGCTCGTAGGTTTTTTAGTGTATTTTCCAGGAAAAATCAGCAACGCTTTTTTTTGGCCAATTTGGAGAAAAAATGGATTACTCGGGAACGGCTCATAGGATTTTTAGTGTATTTTCCAGGAAAAATCAGCAACGCTTTTTTTTGGCCAATTTGGAGAAGGTGTGATTACTCGGGAACGGCTCGTAGGATTTTTAGTGTATTTTCCAGGAAAAATCAGCAACGCTTTTTTTTTGCCAATTTGGAGAAGGTGTGATTACTCGGGAACGGCTCGTAGGATTTTTAGTATATTTTCCAGGAAAAATCAGCAACGCTTTTTTTTGGCCAATTTGGAGAAGGTGTGATTACTCGGGAACGGCTCGTAAGATTTTTAGTGTATTTTCCAGGAAAAATCAGCAACGCTTTTTTTTGGCCAATTTGGAGAAGGTGGGATTACTCGGGCACGGCTCGTAGGATTTTTAGTGTATTTTCCAGGAAAAATGTGCAACGCTTTTTTTTTTGCCAATTTGGAGAAGATGGGATTACTCGGGAACGGCTCGTAGGATTTTTAGTGTATTTTCCAGGAAAAATCAGCAACGCTTTTTTTTGGCCAATTTGGAGAAGATGTGATTACTCGGGAACGGCTCGTAGGAATTTTAGTGTATTTTCCAGGAAAAATCAGCAATTTTTTTTTTGGCCAATTTGGAAAAGGTGTGATTACTCGGGAACGGCTCGTAGGATTTTTAGTGTATTTTCCAGGAAAAATCAGCAAAGCTTTTTTTTGGACAATTTGGAGAAGTTGCGATTACTCGGGAACGGCTCGTAGGATTTTTAGTGTATTTTCCAGGAAAAATCAGCAACGCTTTTTTTTGGCCAATTTGGAGAAGATGGGATTACTCGGGAACGGCTCGTAGGATTTTTAGCACGATTCGCTCTAAATGTTCTTTGAGGTCTATATTATAAAATGTACAGAGTTTGTATGCGTGCGAAAGCCTGTATTTTCCAGGAAAAATCAGCAACGCTTTTTTTTGGCCAATTTGGAGAAGGTGGGATTACTCGGGCACGGCTCGTAGGATTTTTAGTGTATTTTCCAGGAAAAATGTGCAACGCTTTTTTTTTTGCCAATTTGGAGAAGATGGGATTACTCGGGAACGGCTCGTAGGATTTTTAGTGTATTTTCCAGGAAAAATCAGCAACGCTTTTTTTTGGCCAATTTGGAGAAGATGTGATTACTCGGGAACGGCTCGTAGGAATTTTAGTGTATTTTCCAGGAAAAATCAGCAACTTTTTTTTTTGGCCAATTTGGAAAAGGTGTGATTACTCGGGAACGGCTCGTAGGATTTTTAGTGTATTTTCCAGGAAAAATCAGCAAAGCTTTTTTTTGGACAATTTGGAGAAGTTGCGATTACTCGGGAACGGCTCGTAGGATTTTTAGTGTATTTTCCAGGAAAAATCAGCAACGCTTTTTTTTGGCCAATTTGGAGAAGATGGGATTACTCGGGAACGGCTCGTAGGATTTTTAGCACGATTCGCTCTAAATGTTCTTTGAGGTCTATATTATAAAATGTACAGAGTTTGTATGCGTGCGAAAGCCTGTATTTTCCAGGAAAAATCAGCAACGCTTTTTTTTGGCCAATTTGGAGAATATGGGATTACTCGGGAACGGCTCGTAGGATGTTTAGTGTATTTTCCAGGAAAAATCAGCAACGCTTTTTTTTGGCCACTTTGGAGAAGGTGTGATTACTCGGGAACGGCTCGTAGGATTTTTAGTGTATTTTCCAGGAAAAATCAGCAACGCTTTTTTTTGGCCAATTTGGAGAAGGTGTGATTACTCGGGAACGGCTCGTAGGAATTTTAGTGTATTTTCCAGGAAAAATCAGCAACGCTTTTTTTGGCCAATTTGGAGAAGGTGTGATTACTCGGGAACGGCTCGTAGGATTTTTAGTGTATTTTCCAGGAAAAATCAGCAACGCTTTTTTTTTTGGACAATTTGGAGAAGTTGGGATTACTCGGGAACGGCTCGTAGGATTTTTTGTGTATTTTCCAGGAAAAATCAGCAACGCTTTTTTTTGGCCAATTTGGAGAAGATGGGATTACTCGGGAACGGCTCGTAGGATTTTTAGTGTATTTTCAAGGAAAAATCAGCAACGCTTTTTTTTGGCCAATTTGGAGAAGATGGGATTACTCGGGAACGGCTCGTAGGATTTTTAGTGTATTTTCCAGGAAAAATCAGCAACGCTTTTTTTTGGCCAATTTGGAGAAGGTGTGATTACTCGGAAACGGCTCGTAGGATTTTTAGTGTATTTTCCAGGAAAAATCAGCAACGCTTTTTTTTGGCCAATTTGGTGAAGATGGGATTACTCGGGAACGGCTCGTAGGATTTTTAGCACGATTCGCTCTAAATGTTCTTTGAGGTCTATATTATAAAATGTACGGAGTCTGTATGCGTGCGAAAGCCTGTATTTTCAAGGAAAAATCAGCAACGCTTTTTTTTGGCCAATTTGGAGAAGGTGTGATTACTCGGGAACGGCTCGTTGGATTTTAAGTGTATTTTCCAGGAAAAATCAGCAACGCTTTTTTTTTTGGCCAATATGGAGAAGTTGGGATTACTCGGGAACGGCTCGTAAGATTTTTAGTGTATTTTTCAGGAAAAAACTGCAACGCTTTTTTTTGCTAATTTTGAGAAGATGGGATTACTCGGGAACGGCTCGTAGGTTTTTTAGTGTATTTTCAAGGAAAAATCAGCAACGCTTTTTTTTGGCCAATTTGGAGAAGATGGGATTACTCGGGAACGGCTCGTAGGATTTTTAGTGTAATTTCCAGGAAAAATCAGCAACGCTTTTTTTTGGCCAATTCGGAGAAGATGGGATTACTCGGGAACGGCTCGTAGGGTTTTTAGTGTATTTTCAAGGAAAAATCAGCAACGCTTTTTTTGGCCAATTTGGAGAAGATGGGATTACTCGGAAACGGCTCGTAGGATTTTTAGTGTATTTTCCAGAAAAAATCAGCAACGCTTTTTTTGGCCAATTTGGAGAAGGTGTGATTACTCGGGAACGGCTCGTAGGATTTTTAGTGTATTTTCCAGGAAAAATCAGCAACGCTTTTTTTTGGCCAATTTGGAGAAGTTGGGATTACTCGGGAACGGCTCGTAGGATTTTTAGTGTATTTTCCAGGAAAAATGTGCAACGCTTTTTTTTTTGGCCAATTTGGAGAAGGTGTGATTACTCGGGAACGGCTCGTAGGATTTTTAGTGTATTTTGCAGGAAAAATCAGCAACGCTTTTTTTTGGCCAATTCGGAGAAGATGGGATTACTCGCGAACGGCTCGTAGGATTTTTAGTGTATTTTCCAGGAAAAATCAGGAACGCTTTTTTTTGGCCAATTTGGAGAAGATGGGATTACTCGGGAACGGCTCGTAAAATTTTTAGTGGATTTTCCAGGAAAAATCAGCAACGCTTTTTTTTGGCCAATTTGGAGAAGGTGTGATTACTCGGGAACGGCTCTTAAGATTTTTAGTGTGTTTTCCAGGAAAAATCAGCAACGCTTTTTTTTGCTAATTTGGAGAAGATGGAATTACTCGGGAACGGCTCGTAAAATTTTTAGTGGATTTTCCAGGAAAAATCAGCAACGCTTTTTTTTGGCCAATTCGGAGAAGATGGGATTACTCGCGAACGGCTCGTAGGATTTTTAGTGTATTTTCCAGGAAAAATCAGGAAAACTTTTTTTTGGCCAATTTGGAGAAGATGGGATTACTCGGGAACGGCTCGTAAAATTTTTAGTGGATTTTCCAGGAAAAATCAGCAACGCTTTTTTTTGGCCAATTTGGAGAAGGTGTGATTACTCGGGAACGGCTCTTAAGATTTTTAGTGTATTTTCCAGGAAAAATCAGCAACGCTTTTTTTTTGCTAATTTGGAGAAGATGGGATTACTCGGGAACGGCTCGTAGGTTTTTTAGTGTATTTTCAAGGAAAAATCAGCAACGCTTTTTTTTGGCCAATTTGGAGAAGTTGGGATTACTCGGGAACGGCTCGTAGGATTTTTAGTGTATTTTCCACGAAAAATGTGCAACGCTTTTTTTTTGGCCAATTTGGAGAAGGTGTGATTACTCGGGAACGGCTCGTAGGATTTTTAGTGTATTTTCCAGGAAAAATCAGCAACGCTTTTTTTTTTGGACAATTTGGAGAAGTTGGGATTACTTGGGAACGGCTCGTAGGATTTTTTGTGTATTTTCCAGGAAAAATCAGCAACGCTTTTTTTTGGCCAATTTGGAGAAGATGGGATTACTCGGGAACGGCTCGTAGGATTTTTAGTGTATTTTCAAGGAAAAATCAGCAACGCTTTTTTTTGGCCAATTTGGAGAAGATGGGATTACTCGGGAACGGCTCGTAGGATTTTTAGTGTATTTTCCAGGAAAAATCAGCAACGCTTTTTTTTGGCCAATTTGGAGAAGGTGTGATTACTCGGAAACGGCTCGTAGGATTTTTAGTGTATTTTCCAGGAAAAATCAGCAACGCTTTTTTTTGGCCAATTTGGTGAAGATGGGATTACTCGGGAGCGGCTCGTAGGATTTTTAGCACGATTCGCTCTAAATGTTCTTTGAGGTCTATATTATAAAATGTACGGAGTCTGTATGCGTGCGAAAGCCTGTATTTTCAAGGAAAAATCAGCAACGCTTTTTTTTGGCCAATTTGGAGAAGATGGGATTACTCGGGAACGGCTCGTAGGATTTTTAGTGTATTTTCAAGGAAAAATCAGCAACGCTTTTTTTTGGCCAATTTGGAGAAGATGGGATTACTCGGGAACGGCTCGTAGGATTTTTAGTGTATTTTCCAGGAAAAATCAGCAACGCTTTTTTTTGGCCAATTTGGAGAAGGTGTGATTACTCGGGAACGGCTCGTAGGATTTTTAGTGTTTTTTCAAGGAAAAATCAGCAACGCTTTTTTTTGGCCAATTTGGAGAAGATGGGATTACTCGGGAACGGCTCGTAGGATTTTTAGTGTATTTTCCAGGAAAAATCAGCAACGCTTTTTTTTGGCCAATTTGGAGAAGGTGTGATTACTCGGGAACGGCTCGTTGGATTTTAAGTGTATTTTCCAGGAAAAATCAGCAACGCTTTTTTTTTGGCCAATATGGAGAAGTTGGGATTACTCGGGAACGGCTCGTAAGATTTTTAGTGTATTTTTCAGGAAAAAACTGCAAAGCTTTTTTTTGCTAATTTGGAGAAGATGGGATTACTCGGGAACGGCTCGTAGGTTTTTAGTGTATTTTCAAGGAAAAATCAGCAACGCTTTTTTTTGGCCAATTTGGAGAAGATGGGATTACTCGGGAACGGCTCGTAGGATTTTTAGTGTAATTTCCAGGAAAAATCAGCAACGCTTTTTTTTGGCCAATTCGGAGAAGATGGGATTACTCGGGAACGGCTCGTAGGGTTTTTAGTGTATTTTCAAGGAAAAATCAGCAACGCTTTTTTTGGCCAATTTGGAGAAGATGGGATTACTCGGGAACGGCTCGTAGGATTTTTAGTGTATTTTCCAGGAAAAATCAGCAACGCTTTTTTTTGGCCAATTTGGAGAAGTTGGGATTACTCGGGAACGGCTCGTAGGATTTTTAGTGTATTTTCCAGGAAAAATGTGCAACGCTTTTTTTTTGGCCAATTTGGAGAAGGTGTGATTACTCGGGAACGGCTCGTAGGATTTTTAGTGTATTTTCCAGGAAAAATCAGCAACGCTTTTTTTTTGCTAATTTGGAGAAGATGGGATTACTCGGGAACGGCTCGTAGGTTTTTTAGTGTATTTTCAAGGAAAAATCAGCAACGCTTTTTTTTGGCTAATATGGAGAAGATGGGATTACTCGGGAACGGCTCGTAGGATTTTTAGTGTATTTTCCAGGAAAAATCAGCAACGCTTTTTTTTGGCTAATATGGAGAAGATGGGATTACTCGGGAACGGCTCGTAGGATTTTTAGTGTATTTTCCAGGAAAAATGTGCAACGCTTTTTTTTTGGCCAATTTGGAGAAGTTGGGATTACTCGGGAACGGCTCGTAAAATTTTTAGTTTATTTTCCAGGAAAAATCAGCAACGCTTTTTTTTGGCCAATTTGGAGAAGGTGTGATTACTCGGGAACGGCTCTTAAGATTTTTAGTGTATTTTCCAGGAAAAATCAGCAACGCTTTTTTTTTGCTAATTTGGAGAAGATGGGATTACTCGGGAACGGCTCGTAGGTTTTTTAGTGTATTTTCAAGGAAAAATCAGCAACGCTTTTTTTTGGCTAATATGGAGAAGATGGGATTACTCGGGAACGGCTCGTAGGATTTTTAGTGTATTTTCCAGGAAAAATCAGCAACGCTTTTTTTTGGCCAATTCGGAGAAGATGGGATTACTCGGGAACGGCTCGTAGGATTTTTAGTGTATTTTCCAGGAAAAATCAGCAACGCTTTTTTTTTGCTAATTTGGAGAAGATGGGATTACTCGGGAACGGCTCGTAGGTTTTTTAGTGTATTTTCAAGGAAAAATCAGCAACGCTTTTTTTTGGCCAATTTGGAGAAGTTGGGATTACTCGGGAACGGCTCGTAGGATTTTTAGTGTATTTTCCACGAAAAATGTGCAACGCTTTTTTTTTGGCCAATTTGGAGAAGGTGTGATTACTCGGGAACGGCTCGTAGGATTTTTAGTGTATTTTCCAGGAAAAATCAGCAACGCTTTTTTTTTTGGACAATTTGGAGAAGTTGGGATTACTTGGGAACGGCTCGTAGGATTTTTTGTGTATTTTCCAGGAAAAATCAGCAACGCTTTTTTTTGGCCAATTTGGAGAAGATGGGATTACTCGGGAACGGCTCGTAGGATTTTTAGTGTATTTTCAAGGAAAAATCAGCAACGCTTTTTTTTGGCCAATTTGGAGAAGATGGGATTACTCGGGAACGGCTCGTAGGATTTTTAGTGTATTTTCCAGGAAAAATCAGCAACGCTTTTTTTTGGCCAATTTGGAGAAGGTGTGATTACTCGGAAACGGCTCGTAGGATTTTTAGTGTATTTTCCAGGAAAAATCAGCAACGCTTTTTTTTGGCCAATTTGGTGAAGATGGGATTACTCGGGAACGGCTCGTAGGATTTTTAGCACGATTCGCTCTAAATGTTCTTTGAGGTCTATATTATAAAATGTACGGAGTCTGTATGCGTGCGAAAGCCTGTATTTTCAAGGAAAAATCAGCAACGCTTTTTTTTGGCCAATTTGGAGAAGATGGGATTACTCGGGAACGGCTCGTAGGATTTTTAGTGTATTTTCAAGGAAAAATCAGCAACGCTTTTTTTTGGCCAATTTGGAGAAGATGGGATTACTCGGGAACGGCTCGTAGGATTTTTAGTGTATTTTCCAGGAAAAATCAGCAACGCTTTTTTTTGGCCAATTTGGAGAAGGTGTGATTACTCGGGAACGGCTCGTAGGATTTTTAGTGTTTTTTCAAGGAAAAATCAGCAACGCTTTTTTTTGGCCAATTTGGAGAAGATGGGATTACTCGGGAACGGCTCGTAGGATTTTTAGTGTATTTTCCAGGAAAAATCAGCAACGCTTTTTTTTGGCCAATTTGGAGAAGGTGTGATTACTCGGGAACGGCTCGTTGGATTTTAAGTGTATTTTCCAGGAAAAATCAGCAACGCTTTTTTTTTGGCCAATATGGAGAAGTTGGGATTACTCGGGAACGGCTCGTAAGATTTTTAGTGTATTTTTCAGGAAAAAACTGCAAAGCTTTTTTTTGCTAATTTGGAGAAGATGGGATTACTCGGGAACGGCTCGTAGGTTTTTAGTGTATTTTCAAGGAAAAATCAGCAACGCTTTTTTTTGGCCAATTTGGAGAAGATGGGATTACTCGGGAACGGCTCGTAGGATTTTTAGTGTAATTTCCAGGAAAAATCAGCAACGCTTTTTTTTGGCCAATTCGGAGAAGATGGGATTACTCGGGAACGGCTCGTAGGGTTTTTAGTGTATTTTCAAGGAAAAATCAGCAACGCTTTTTTTGGCCAATTTGGAGAAGATGGGATTACTCGGGAACGGCTCGTAGGATTTTTAGTGTATTTTCCAGGAAAAATCAGCAACGCTTTTTTTTGGCCAATTTGGAGAAGTTGGGATTACTCGGGAACGGCTCGTAGGATTTTTAGTGTATTTTCCAGGAAAAATGTGCAACGCTTTTTTTTTGGCCAATTTGGAGAAGGTGTGATTACTCGGGAACGGCTCGTAGGATTTTTAGTGTATTTTCCAGGAAAAATCAGCAACGCTTTTTTTTTGCTAATTTGGAGAAGATGGGATTACTCGGGAACGGCTCGTAGGTTTTTTAGTGTATTTTCAAGGAAAAATCAGCAACGCTTTTTTTTGGCTAATATGGAGAAGATGGGATTACTCGGGAACGGCTCGTAGGATTTTTAGTGTATTTTCCAGGAAAAATCAGCAACGCTTTTTTTTGGCTAATATGGAGAAGATGGGATTACTCGGGAACGGCTCGTAGGATTTTTAGTGTATTTTCCAGGAAAAATGTGCAACGCTTTTTTTTTGGCCAATTTGGAGAAGTTGGGATTACTCGGGAACGGCTCGTAAAATTTTTAGTTTATTTTCCAGGAAAAATCAGCAACGCTTTTTTTTGGCCAATTTGGAGAAGGTGTGATTACTCGGGAACGGCTCTTAAGATTTTTAGTGTATTTTCCAGGAAAAATCAGCAACGCTTTTTTTTTGCTAATTTGGAGAAGATGGGATTACTCGGGAACGGCTCGTAGGTTTTTTAGTGTATTTTCAAGGAAAAATCAGCAACGCTTTTTTTTGGCTAATATGGAGAAGATGGGATTACTCGGGAACGGCTCGTAGGATTTTTAGTGTATTTTCCAGGAAAAATCAGCAACGCTTTTTTTTGGCCAATTCGGAGAAGATGGGATTACTCGGGAACGGCTCGTAGGATTTTTAGTGTATTTTCCAGGAAAAATCAGCAACGCTTTTTTTTGGCCAATTCGGAAAAGATGGGATTAATCGCGAACGGCTCGTAGGATTTTTAGTGTATTTTCCAGGAAAAATCAGGAACGCTTTTTTTTGGCCAATTTGGAGAAGATGGGATTACTCGGGAACGGCTCGTAAAATTTTTAGTGGATTTTCCAGGAAAAATCAGCAACGCTTTTTTTTGGCCAATTCGGAGAAGATGGGATTACTCGGGAACGGCTCGTAGGATTTTTAGTGTATTTTCCAGGAAAAATCAGCAACGCTTTTTTTTGGCCAATTCGGAAAAGATGGGATTAATCGCGAACGGCTCGTAAGATTTTTAGTGTATTTTCCAGGAAAAATCAGCAACGCTTTTTTTTGGCCAATTTGGAGAAGGTGTGATTACTCGGGAACGGCTCGTAGGATTTTAAGTGTATTTCTAGGAAAAATCAGCAACGCTTTTTTTTGGCCAATTTGGAGAAGGTGTGATTACTCGGGAACGGCTCGTAGGATTTTTAGTGTATTTTCCAGGAAAAATCAGCAACGCGTTTTTTTTGGCCAATTTGGAGAAGGTGTGATTACTCGGGAACGGCTCGTAGGATTTTGAGTGTATTTTCCAGGAAAAATCAGCAACGCTTTTTTTTGGCCAATTTGGAGAAGGTGTGATTACTCGGGAACGGCTCGTAGGATTTTTTGTGTATTTTCCAGGAAAAATCAGCAACGCTTTTTTTTGGCCAATTTGGAGAAGGTGTGATTACTCGGGAACGGCTCGTAGGATTTTTAGTGTATTTTCCAGGAAAAATCAGCAACGCTTTTTTTTGGCCAATTTGGAGAAGGTGTGATTACTCGGGAACGGCTCGTAGGATTTTTAGTGTATTTTCCAGGAAAAATCAGCAACGCTTTCTTTTTGGCCAATTTGGAGAAGTTGGGATTACTCGGGAACGGCTCGTAAGATTTTTAGTGTATTTTCCAGGAAAAATCAGCAACGCTTTTTTTTGGCCAATTTGGAGAAGGTGTGATTACTCGGAAACGGCTCGTAAGATTTTTAGTGTATTTTCCAGGAAAAATCAGCAACGCTTTTTTTTTGGCCAATTTGGAGAAGGTGTGATTACTCGGGAACGGCTCGTAGGATTTTTAGTGTATTTTCCAGGAAAAATCAGCAACGCTTTTTTTTGGCCAATTTGGAGAAGATGTGATTACTCGGGAACGGCTCGTAGGATTTTTAGTGTATTTTCCAGGAAAAATCAGCAACGCTTTCTTTTTGGCCAATTTGGAGAAGTTGGGATTACTCGGGAACGGCTCGTAAGATTTTTAGTGTATTTTCCAGAAAAATCAGCAACGCTTTTTTTTGGCCAATTTGGAGAAGATGGGATTACTCGGGAACGGCTCGTAGGATTTTTAGTGTATTTTCCAGGAAAAATCAGCAACGCTTTTTTTTGGCCAATTTGGAGAAGATGGGATTACTCGGGAACGGCTCGTAGGATTTTTAGTGTATTTTCCAGGAAAAATCAGCAACGCCATTTTTGGCCAATTTGGAGAAGGTGTGATTACTCGGGAACGGCTCGTAGGATTTTTAGTGTATTTTCCAGGAAAAATCAGCAACGCTTTTTTTTTTGGGCAATTTGGAGAAGATGGGATTACTCGGGAACGGCTCGTAAGATTTTTAGTGTATTTTCCAGGAAAAATCAGCAACGCTTTTTTTTGCCAATTTGGAGAAGGTGTGATTACTCGGGAACGGCTCATAAAATTTTTAATATATTTTCCAGGAAAAATCAGCAACGCTTTTTTTTGCTAATTTGGAGAAGATGGGATTACTCGGGAACGGCTCGTAGGTTTTTTAGTGTATTTTCAAGGAAAAATCAGCAACGCTTTTTTTGGCCAATATGGAGAAGGTGTGATTACTCGGGAACGGCTCGTAGGATTTTTAGTGTATTTTCCAGGAAAAATCAGCAACGCTTTTTTTGGCCAATTTGGAGAAGATAGAATTACTCGGGAACGGCTCTTAGGATTTTTAGTGTAATTTCCAGAAAAAATCAGCAACGCTTTTTTTTTGCCAATTTGGAGAAGATGGGATTACTCGGGAACGGCTCGTAGGATTTTTAGTGTATTTTCCAGGAAAAATCAGCAACGCTTTTTTTGGCCAATATGGAGAAGGTGTGATAACTCGGGAACGGCTCGTAGGATTTTTAGTGTATTTTCCAGGAAAAATCAGCAACGCTTTTTTTGGCCAATTTGGAGAAGATAGAATTACTCGGGAACGGCTCGTAGGATTTTTAGTGTATTTTCCAGGAAAAATGTGCAACGCTTTTTTTTGGCCAATTTGGAGAAGGTGTGATTACTCGGGAACGGCTCGTAGGATTTTTAGTGTACTTTCCAGGAAAAATCAGCAACGCTTTTTTTTGGCCAATTTGGAGAAGGTGTGATTACTCGGGAACGGCTCGTAGGATTTTTAGTGTATTTTCCAGGAAAAATCAGCAACGCTTTGTTTTTGGCCAATTTGGAGAAGGTGTGATTACTCGGGAACGGCTCGTAGGTTTTTTAGTGTATTTTCCAGGAAAAATCAGCAACGCTTTTTTTTGGCCAATTTGGAGAAAAAATGGATTACTCGGGAACGGCTCGTAGGATTTTTAGTGTATTTTCCAGGAAAAATCAGCAACGCTTTTTTTTGGCCAATTTGGAGAAGGTGTGATTACTCGGGAACGGCTCATAGGATTTTTAGTGTATTTTCCAGGAAAAATCAGCAACGCTTTTTTTTTGCCAATTTGGAGAAGGTGTGATTACTCGGGAACGGCTCGTAAGATTTTTAGTGTATTTTCCAGGAAAAATCAGCAACGCTTTTTTTTGGCCAATTTGGAGAAGGTGGGATTACTCGGGCACGGCTCGTAGGATTTTTAGTGTATTTTCCAGGAAAAATGTGCAACGCTTTTTTTTTTGCCAATTTGGAGAAGATGGGATTACTCGGGAACGGCTCGTAGGATTTTTAGTGTATTTTCCAGGAAAAATCAGCAACGCTTTTTTTTGGCCAATTTGGAGATGTGATTACTCGGGAACGGCTCGTAGGAATTTTAGTGTATTTTCCAAGAAAAATCAGCAACGCTTTTTTTTGGCCAATTTGGAGAAGGTGTGATTACTCGGGAACGGCTCGTAGGATTTTTAGTGTATTTTCCAGGAAAAATCAGCAACGCTTTTTTTTGGACAATTTGGAGAAGTTGGGATTACTCGGGAACGGCTCGTAGGATTTTTAGTGTATTTTCCAGGAAAAATCAGCAACGCTTTTTTTTGGCCAATTTGGAGAAGATGGGATTACTCGGGAACGGCTCGTAGGATTTTTTGCACGATTCGCTCTAAATGTTCTTTGAGGTCTATATTATAAAATGTACAGAGTCTGTATGCGTGCGAAAGCCTGTATTTTCCAGGAAAAATCAGCAACGCTTTTTTTTTGGCCAATTTGGAGAATATGGGATTACTCGGGAACGGCTCGTAGGATGTTTAGTGTATTTTCCAGGAAAAATCAGCAACGCTTTTTTTTGGCCACTTTGGAGAAGGTGTGATTTTTCGGGAACGGCTCGTTGGATGTTTAGTGTATTTTCCAGGAAAAATCAGCAACGCTTTTTTTTGGCCAATTTGGAGAAGATGGGATTACTCGGGAACGGCTCGTAGGATTTTTAGTGTATTTTCCAGGAAAAATCAGCAACGCTTTTTTTTTTTGGGCAATTTGGAGAAGATGGGATTACTCGGGAACGGCTCGTAAGATTTTTAGTGTATTTTCCAGGAAAAATCAGCAACGCTTTTTTTTGCCAATTTGGAGAAGGTGTGATTACTCGGGAACGGCTCATAAAATTTTTAATATATTTTCCAGGAAAAATCAGCAACGCTTTTTTTTGCTAATTTGGAGAAGATGGGATTACTCGGGAACGGCTCGTAGGTTTTTTAGTGTATTTTCAAGGAAAAATCAGCAACGCTTTTTTTGGCCAATATGGAGAAGGTGTGATTACTCGGGAACGGCTCGTAGGATTTTTAGTGTATTTTCCAGGAAAAATCAGCAACGCTTTTTTTGGCCAATTTGGAGAAGATAGAATTACTCGGGAACGGCTCTTAGGATTTTTAGTGTAATTTCCAGAAAAAATCAGCAACGCTTTTTTTTTGCCAATTTGGAGAAGATGGGATTACTCGGGAACGGCTCGTAGGATTTTTAGTGTATTTTCCAGGAAAAATCAGCAACGCTTTTTTTGGCCAATATGGAGAAGGTGTGATAACTCGGGAACGGCTCGTAGGATTTTTAGTGTATTTTCCAGGAAAAATCAGCAACGCTTTTTTTGGCCAATTTGGAGAAGATAGAATTACTCGGGAACGGCTCGTAGGATTTTTAGTGTATTTTCCAGGAAAAATGTGCAACGCTTTTTTTTGGCCAATTTGGAGAAGGTGTGATTACTCGGGAACGGCTCGTAGGATTTTTAGTGTACTTTCCAGGAAAAATCAGCAACGCTTTTTTTTGGCCAATTTGGAGAAGGTGTGATTACGGAACGGCTCGTAGGCTTTTTAGTGTACTTTCCAGGAAAAATCAGCAACGCTTTTTTTTGGCCAATTTGGAGAAGGTGTGATTACTCGGGAACGGCTCGTAGGATTTTTAGTGTATTTTCCAGGAAAAATCAGCAACGCTTTGTTTTTGGCCAATTTGGAGAAGGTGTGATTACTCGGGAACGGCTCGTAGGTTTTTTAGTGTATTTTCCAGGAAAAATCAGCAACGCTTTTTTTTGGCCAATTTGGAGAAAAAATGGATTACTCGGGAACGGCTCGTAGGATTTTTAGTGTATTTTCCAGGAAAAATCAGCAACGCTTTTTTTTGGCCAATTTGGAGAAGGTGTGATTACTCGGGAACGGCTCGTAGGATTTTTAGTGTATTTTCCAGGAAAAATCAGCAACGCTTTTTTTTTGCCAATTTGGAGAAGGTGTGATTACTCGGGAACGGCTCGTAGGATTTTTAGTATATTTTCCAGGAAAAATCAGCAACGCTTTTTTTTGGCCAATTTGGAGAAGGTGTGATTACTCGGGAACGGCTCGTAAGATTTTTAGTGTATTTTCCAGGAAAAATCAGCAACGCTTTTTTTTGGCCAATTTGGAGAAGGTGGGATTACTCGGGCACGGCTCGTAGGATTTTTAGTGTATTTTCCAGGAAAAATGTGCAACGCTTTTTTTTTGCCAATTTGGAGAAGATGGGATTACTCGGGAACGGCTCGTAGGATTTTTAGTGTATTTTCCAGGAAAAATCAGCAACGCTTTTTTTTGGCCAATTTGGAGATGTGATTACTCGGGAACGGCTCGTAGGAATTTTAGTGTATTTTCCAAGAAAAATCAGCAACGCTTTTTTTTGGCCAATTTGGAGAAGGTGTGATTACTCGGGAACGGCTCGTAGGATTTTTAGTGTATTTTCCAGGAAAAATCAGCAACGCTTTTTTTTGGACAATTTGGAGAAGTTGGGATTACTCGGGAACGGCTCGTAGGATTTTTAGTGTATTTTCCAGGAAAAATCAGCAACGCTTTTTTTTGGCCAATTTGGAGAAGATGGGATTACTCGGGAACGGCTCGTAGGATTTTTTGCACGATTCGCTCTAAATGTTCTTTGAGGTCTATATTATAAAATGTACAGAGTCTGTATGCGTGCGAAAGCCTGTATTTTCCAGGAAAAATCAGCAACGCTTTTTTTTGGCCAATTTGGAGAATATGGGATTACTCGGGAACGGCTCGTAGGATGTTTAGTGTATTTTCCAGGAAAAATCAGCAACGCTTTTTTTTGGCCACTTTGGAGAAGGTGTGATTTTTCGGGAACGGCTCGTAGGATGTTTAGTGTATTTTCCGGGAAAAATCAGCAACGTTTTTTTTGGCCACTTTGGAGAAGGTGTGATTACTCGGGAACGGCTCGTAGGAATTTTAGTGTATTTTCCAGGAAAAATCAGCAACGCTTTTTTTTGGCCAATTTGGAGAAGGTGTGATTACTCGGGAACGGCTCGTAGGATTTTTAGTGTGTTTTCCAGGAAAAATCAGCAAGGCTTTTTTTTTGGACAATTTGGAGAAGTTGGGATTACTCGGGAACGGCTCGTAGGATTTTTAGTGTATTTTCCAGGAAAAATCAGCAACGCTTTTTTTTGGCCAATTTGGAGAAGATGGGATTACTCGGGAACGGCTCGTAGGATTTTTAGTGTATTTTCAAGGAAAAATCAGCAACGCTTTTTTTTTGGCCAATTTGGAGAAGATGGGATTACTCGGGAACGGCTCGTAGGATTTTTAGTGTATTTTCCAGGAAAAATCAGCAACGCTTTTTTTTGGCCAATTTGGAGAAGGTGTGATTACTCGGAAACGGCTCGTAGGATTTTTAGTGTATTTTCCAGGAAAAATCAGCAACGCTTTTTTTTGGCCAATTTGGAGATGGGATTACTCGGGAACGGCTCGTAGGATTTTTAGCACGATTCGCTCTAAATGTTCTTTGAGGTCTATATTATAAAATGTACGGAGTCTGTATGCGTGCGAAAGCCTGTATTTTCAAGGAAAAATCAGCAACGCTTTTTTTTGGCCAATTTGGAGAAGGTGTGATTACTCGGGAACGGCTCGTTGGATTTTTAGTGTATTTTCCAGGAAAAATCAGCAACGCTTTTTTTTGGCCAATATGGAGAAGTTGGGATTACTCGGGAACGGCTCGTAAGATTTTTAGTGTATTTTCCAGGAAAAAACTGCAACGCTTTTTTTTGCTAATTTGGAGAAGATGGGATTACACGGGAACGGCTCGTAGGTTTTTTAGTGTATTTTCAAGGAAAAATCAGCAACGCTTTTTTTTGGCCAATTTGGAGAAGATGGGATTACTCGGGAACGGCTCGTAGGTTTTTTAGTGTATTTTCAAGGAAAAATCAGCAACGCTTTTTTTTGGCCAATTTGGAGAAGATGGGATTACTCGGGAACGGCTCGTAGGATTTTTAGTGTAATTTCCAGGAAAAATCAGCAACGCTTTTTTTTGGCCAATTCGGAGAAGATGGGATTACTCGGGAACGGCTCGTAAGATTTGTAGTTTATTTTCCAGGAAAAATCAGCAACGCTTTTTTTTGGCCAATTTGGAGAAGTTGGGATTACTCGGGAACGGCTCGTAGGTTTTTTAGTGTATTTTCAAGGAAAAAACTGCAACGCTTTTTTTTGCTAATTTGGAGATGATGGGATTACTCGGGAACGGCTCGTAGGTTTTTTAGTGTATTTTCAAGGAAAAATCAGCAACGCTTTTTTTTGGCCAATTTGGAGAAGATGGGATTACTCGGGAACGTCTCGTAGGATTTTTAGTGTAATTTCCAGGAAAAATCAGCAACGCTTTTTTTTGGCCAATTCGGAGAAGATGGGATTACTCGGGAACGGCTCGTAAGATTTGTAGTGTATTTTCCAGGAAAAAACTGCAACGCTTTTTTTTGCTAATTTGGAGAAGATGGGATTACTCGGGAACGGCTCGTAGATTTTTTACTGTATTTTCAAGGAAAAATCAGCAACGCTTTTTTCTGGCCAATTTGGAGAAGATGGGATTACTCGGGAACGGCTCGTAGGATTTTTAGTGTAATTTCCAGGAAAAATCAGCAACGCTTTTTTTTGGCCAATTCGGAGAAGATGGGATTACTCGGGAACGGCTCGTAAGATTTGTAGTGTATTTTCCAGGAAAAAACTGCAACGCTTTTTTTTGCTAATTTGGAGAAGATGGGATTACTCGGGAACGGCTCGTAGATTTTTTAGTGTATTTTCAAGGAAAAATCAGCAACGCTTTTTTTTGGCCAATTTGGAGAAGATGGGATTACTCGGGAACGGCTCGTAGGTTTTTTAGTGTATTTTCAAGGAAAAATCAGCAACGCTTTTTTTTGGCCAATTTGGAGAAGGTGTGATTACTCGGGAACGGCTCGTAATATTTGTAGTGTATTTTCCAGGAAAAATCAGCAACGCTTTTTTTTGGCCAATTTGGCGAAGTTGGGATTACTCGGGAACGGCTCGTAGGTTTTTTAGTGTATTTTCAAGGAAAAATCAGCAACGCTTTTTTTTGGCCAATTTGGAGAAGATGGGATTACTCGGGAACGGCTCGTAGGATTTTTAGTGTATTTTCCAGGAAAAATCAGCAACGCTTTTTTTTTGGCCAATTTGGAGAAGTTGGGATTACTCGGGAACGGCTCGTAATATTTGTAGTGTATTTTCCAGGAAAAATCAGCAACGCTTTTTTTTGGCCAATTTGGAGAAGGTGTGATAACTCGGGAACGGCTCGTAGGATTTTTAGTGTATTTTCCAGGAAAAATCAGCAACGCTTTTTTTTGCTAATTTGGAGAAGATGGGATTACTCGGGAACGGCTCGTAGGTTTTTTAGTGTATTTTCAAGGAAAAATCAGCAACGCTTTTTTTTGGCCAATTTGGAGAAGATGGGATTACTCGGGAACGGCTCGTAGGATTTTTAGTGTAATTTCCAGGTAAAATCAGCAACGCTTTTTTTTGGCCAATTCGGAGAAGATGGGATTACTCGGGAACGGCTCGTAGGTTTTTTAGTGTATTTTCAAGGAAAAATCAGCAACGCTTTTTTTTGGCCAATTTGGAGAAGATGGGATTACTCGGAAACGGCTCGTAGGATTTTTAGTGTATTTTCCAGAAAAAATCAGCAACGCTTTTTTTGGCCAATTTGGAGAAGGTGTGATAACTCGGGAACGGCTCGTAGGATTTTTAGTGTATTTTCCAGGAAAAATCAGCAACGCTTTTTTTTGCTAATTTGGAGAAGATGGGATTACTCGGGAACGGCTCGTAGGTTTTTTAGTGTATTTTCAAGGAAAAATCAGCAACGCTTTTTTTTGGCCAATTTGGAGAAGATGGGATTACTCGGGAACGGCTCGTAGGATTTTTAGTGTAATTTCCAGGAAAAATCAGCAACGCTTTTTTTTGGCCAATTCGGAGAAGATGGGATTACTCGGGAACGGCTCGTAGGTTTTTTAGTGTATTTTCAAGGAAAAATCAGCAACACTTTTTTTTGGCCAATTTGGAGAAGATGGGATTACTCGGAAACGGCTCGTAGGATTTTTTAGTGTATTTTCCAGAAAAAATCAGCAACGCTTTTTTTGGCCAATTTGGAGAAGGTGTGATTACTAGGGAACGGCTCGTAGGATTTTTAGTGTATTTTCCAGGAAAAATCAGCAACGTTTTTTTTTGGCCAATTCGGAGAAGATGGGATTACTCGGGAACGGCTCGTAAGATTTGTAGTGTATTTTCCAGGAAAAATCAGCAACGCTTTTTTTTGGCCAATTTGGAGAAGTTGGGATTACTCGGGAACGGCTCTTAGGTTTTTTAGTGTATTTTCAAGGAAAAAACTGCAACGCTTTTTTTTGCTAATTTGGAGAAGATGGGATTACTCGGGAACGGCTCGTAGGTTTTTTAGTGTATTTTCAAGGAAAAATCAGCAACGCTTTTTTTTGGCCAATTTGGAGAAGATGGGATTACTCGGGAACGGCTCGTAGGATTTTTAGTGTAATTTCCAGGAAAAATCAGCAACGCTTTTTTTTGGCCAATTCGGAGAAGATGGGATTACTCGGGAACGGCTCGTAAGATTTGTAGTGTATTTTTCAGGAAAAAACTGCAACGCTTTTTTTTGCTAATTTGGAGAAGATGGGATTACTCGGGAACGGCTCGTAGGTTTTTTAGTGTATTTTCAAGGAAAAATCAGCAACGCTTTTTTTTGGCCAATTTGGAGAAGATGGGATTACTCGGGAACGGCTCGTAGGATTTTCAGTGTAATTTCCAGGAAAAATCAGCAACGCTTTTTTTTGGCCAATTCGGAGAAGATGGGATTACTCGGGAACGGCTCGTAAGATTTGTAGTGTATTTTCCAGGAAAAATCAGCAACGCCTTTTTTTGGCCAATTTGGAGAAGTTGGGATTACTCGGGAACGGCTCGTAGGTTTTTTAGTGTATTTTCAAGGAAAAATCAGCAACGCTTTTTTTTTGGCCAATTTGGAGAAGATGGGATTACTCGGGAACGGCTCGTAGGATTTTTAGTGTATTTTCCAGGAAAAATCAGCAACGCTTTTTTTGGCCAATTTGGAGAAGTTGGGATTACTCGGGAACGGCTCGTAGGATTTTTAGTGTATTTTCCAGGAAAAATCAGCAACGCTTTTTTTTGGCCAATTTGGAGAAGGTGTGATTACTCGGGAACGGCTCGTAAGATTTGTATTGTATTTTCCAGGAAAAATCAGCAACGCTTTTTTTTGGCCAATTTGGAGAAGGTGTGATTACTCGGGAACGGCTCGTAGGATTTTTAGTGTATTTTTCAGGAAAAATCAGCAACGCTTTTTTTTTTTGGCCAATTTGGAGAAGGTGTGATAACTCGGGAACGGCTCGTAGGATTTTTAGTGTATTTTCCAGGAAAAATCAGCAACGCTTTTTTTTGCTAATTTGGAGAAGATGGGATTACTCGGGAACGGCTCGTAGGTTTTTTAGTGTATTTTCAAGGAAAAATCAGCAACGCTTTTTTTTTGGCCAATTTGGAGAAGATGAGATTACTCGGGAACGGCTCGTAGGATTTTTAGTGTAATTTCCAGGAAAAATCAGCAACGCTTTTTTTTGGCCAATTCGGAGAAGATGGGATTACTCGGGAACGGCTCGTAGGTTTTTTTAGTGTATTTTCAAGGAAAAATCAGCAACGCTTTTTTTTGGCCAATTTGGAGAAGATGGGATTACTCGGAAACGGCTCGTAGGATTTTTAGTGTATCTTCCAGAAAAAATCAGCAACGCTTTTTTTGGCCAATTTGGAGAAGGTGTGATTACTCGGGAACGGCTCGTAGGATTTTTAGTGTATTTTCCAGGAAAAATCAGCAACGCTTTTTTTTGGCCAATTTGGAGAAGGTGTGATTACTCGGGAACGGCTCGTAGGATTTTTAGTGTATTTTTCAGGAAAAATCAGCAACGCTTTTTTTTTGGCCAATTTGGAGAAGTTGGGATTACTCGGGAACGGCTCGTAGGATTTTTAGTGTATTTTCCAGGAAAAATCAGCAACGCTTTTTTTTGGCCAATTTGGAGAAGGTGTGATTACTCGGGAACGGCTCGTAAGATTTGTATTGTATTTTCCAGGAAAAATCAGCAACGCTTTTTTTTGGCCAATTTGGAGAAGGTGTGATTACTCGGGAACGGCTCGTAGGATTTTTAGTGTATTTTTCAGGAAAAATCTGCAACGCTTTTTTTTTGGCCAATTTGGAGAAGGTGTGATAACTCGGGAACGTCTCGTAGGATTTTTAGTGTAATTTCCAGGAAAAATCAGCAACGCTTTTTTTTGGCCAATTCGGAGAAGATGGGATTACTCGGGAACGGCTCGTAAGATTTGTAGTGTATTTTCCAGGAAAAAACTGCAACGCTTTTTTTTGCTAATTTGGAGAAGATGGGATTACTCGGGAACGGCTCGTAGGATTTTTAGTGTATTTTTCAGGAAAAATCAGCAACGCTTTTTTTTTGGCCAATTTGGAGAAGGTGTGATAACTCGGGAACGTCTCGTAGGATTTTTAGTGTAATTTCCAGGAAAAATCAGCAACGCTTTTTTTTGGCCAATTCGGAGAAGATGGGATTACTCGGGAACGGCTCGTAAGATTTGTAGTGTATTTTCCAGGAAAAAACTGCAACGCTTTTTTTTGCTAATTTGGAGAAGATGGGATTACTCGGGAACGGCTCGTAGATTTTTTAGTGTATTTTCAAGGAAAAATCAGCAACGCTTTTTTTTGGCCAATTTGGAGAAGATGGGATTACTCGGGAACGGCTCGTAGGATTTTTAGTGTAATTTCCAGGAAAAATCAGCAACGGTTTTTTTTGGCCAATTCGGAGAAGATGGGATTACTCGGGAACGGCTCGTAAGATTTGTAGTGTATTTTCCAGGAAAAAACTGCAACGCTTTTTTTTGCTAATTTGGAGAAGATGGGATTACTCGGGAACGGCTCGTAGATTTTTTAGTGTATTTTCAAGGAAAAATCAGCAACGCTTTTTTTTGGCCAATTTGGAGAAGATGGGATTACTCGGGAACGGCTCGTAGGTTTTTTAGTGTATTTTCAAGGAAAAATCAGCAACGCTTTTTTTTGGCCAATTTGGAGAAGGTGTGATTACTCGGGAACGGCTCGTAATATTTGTAGTGTATTTTCCAGGAAAAATCAGCAACGCTTTTTTTTGGCCAATTTGGCGAAGTTGGGATTACTCGGGAACGGCTCGTAGGTTTTTTAGTGTATTTTCAAGGAAAAATCAGCAACGCTTTTTTTTGGCCAATTTGGAGAAGATGGGATTACTCGGGAACGGCTCGTAGGATTTTTAGTGTATTTTCCAGGAAAAATCAGCAACGCTTTTTTTTTGGCCAATTTGGAGAAGTTGGGATTACTCGGGAACGGCTCGTAATATTTGTAGTGTATTTTCCAGGAAAAATCAGCAACGCTTTTTTTTGGCCAATTTGGAGAAGGTGTGATAACTCGGGAACGGCTCGTAGGATTTTTAGTGTATTTTCCAGGAAAAATCAGCAACGCTTTTTTTTGCTAATTTGGAGAAGATGGGATTACTCGGGAACGGCTCGTAGGTTTTTTAGTGTATTTTCAAGGAAAAATCAGCAACGCTTTTTTTGGCCAATTTGGAGAAGATGGGATTACTCGGGAACGGCTCGTAGGATTTTTAGTGTAATTTCCAGGTAAAATCAGCAACGCTTTTTTTTGGCCAATTCGGAGAAGATGGGATTACTCGGGAACGGCTCGTAGGTTTTTTAGTGTATTTTCAAGGAAAAATCAGCAACGCTTTTTTTTGGCCAATTTGGAGAAGATGGGATTACTCGGAAACGGCTCGTAGGATTTTTAGTGTATTTTCCAGAAAAAATCAGCAACGCTTTTTTTGGCCAATTTGGAGAAGGTGTGATAACTCGGGAACGGCTCGTAGGATTTTTAGTGTATTTTCCAGGAAAAATCAGCAACGCTTTTTTTTGCTAATTTGGAGAAGATGGGATTACTCGGGAACGGCTCGTAGGTTTTTTAGTGTATTTTCAAGGAAAAATCAGCAACGCTTTTTTTTGGCCAATTTGGAGAAGATGGGATTACTCGGGAACGGCTCGTAGGATTTTTAGTGTAATTTCCAGGAAAAATCAGCAACGCTTTTTTTTGGCCAATTCGGAGAAGATGGGATTACTCGGGAACGGCTCGTAGGTTTTTTAGTGTATTTTCAAGGAAAAATAAGCAACGCTTTTTTTTGGCCAATTTGGAGAAGATGGGATTACTCGGAAACGGCTCGTAGGATTTTTTAGTGTATTTTCCAGAAAAAATCAGCAACGCTTTTTTTGGCCAATTTGGAGAAGGTGTGATTACTAGGGAACGGCTCGTAGGATTTTTAGTGTATTTTCCAGGAAAAATCAGCAACGCTTTTTTTTGGCCAATTCGGAGAAGATGGGATTACTCGGGAACGGCTCGTAAGATTTGTAGTGTATTTTCCAGGAAAAATCAGCAACGCTTTTTTTTGGCCAATTTGGAGAAGTTGGGATTACTCGGGAACGGCTCGTAGGTTTTTTAGTGTATTTTCAAGGAAAAAACTGCAACGCTTTTTTTTGCTAATTTGGAGAAGATGGGATTACTCGGGAACGGCTCGTAGGTTTTTTAGTGTATTTTCAAGGAAAAATCAGCAACGCTTTTTTTTGGCCAATTTGGAGAAGATGGGATTACTCGGGAACGGCTCGTAGGATTTTTAGTGTAATTTCCAGGAAAAATCAGCAACGCTTTTTTTTGGCCAATTCGGAGAAGATGGGATTACTCGGGAACGGTTCGTAAGATTTGTAGTGTATTTTCCAGGAAAAAACTGCAACGCTTTTTTTTGCTAATTTGGAGAAGATGGGATTACTCGGGAACGGCTCGTAGGTTTTTTAGTGTATTTTCAAGGAAAAATCAGCAACGCTTTTTTTTGGCCAATTTGGAGAAGATGGGATTACTCGGGAACGGCTCGTAGGATTTTCAGTGTAATTTCCAGGAAAAATCAGCAACGCTTTTTTTTGGCCAATTCGGAGAAGATGGGATTACTCGGGAACGGCTCGTAAGATTTGTAGTGTATTTTCCAGGAAAAATCAGCAACGCTTTTTTTTGGCCAATTTGGAGAAGTTGGGATTACTCGGGAACGGCTCGTAGGTTTTTTAGTGTATTTTCAAGGAAAAATCAGCAACGCTTTTTTTTTGGCCAATTTGGAGAAGATGGGATTACTCGGGAACGGCTCGTAGGATTTTTAGTGTATTTTCAAGGAAAAATCAGCAACGCTTTTTTTGGCCAATTTGGAGAAGTTGGGATTACTCGGGAACGGCTCGTAGGATTTTTAGTGTATTTTCCAGGAAAAATCAGCAACGCTTTTTTTTGGCCAATTTGGAGAAGGTGTGATTACTCGGGAACGGCTCGTAGGATTTTTAGTGTATTTTTCAGGAAAAATCAGCAACGCTTTTTTTTTGGCCAATTTGGAGAAGGTGTGATAACTCGGGAACGGCTCGTAGGATTTTTAGTGTATTTTCCAGGAAAAATCAGCAACGCTTTTTTTTGCTAATTTGGAGAAGATGGGATTACTCGGGAACGGCTCGTAGGTTTTTTAGTGTATTTTCAAGGAAAAATCAGCAACGCTTTTTTTTGGCCAATTTGGAGAAGATGAGATTACTCGGGAACGGCTCGTAGGATTTTTAGTGTAATTTCCAGGAAAAATCAGCAACGCTTTTTTTTGGCCAATTCAGAGAAGATGGGATTACTCGGGAACGGCTCGTAGGTTTTTTAGTGTATTTTCAAGGAAAAATCAGCAACGCTTTTTTTTGGCCAATTTGGAGAAGATGGGATTACTCGGAAACGGCTCGTAGGATTTTTAGTGTATTTTCCAGAAAAAATCAGCAACGCTTTTTTTGGCCAATTTGGAGAAGGTGTGATTACTCGGGAACGGCTCGTAGGATTTTTAGTGTATTTTCCAGGAAAAATCAGCAACGCTTTTTTTTGGCCAATTTGGAGAAGTTGGGATTACTCGGGAACGGCTCGTAGGATTTTTTGTGTATTTTCCAGGAAAAATGTGCAACGCTTTTTTTTGGCCAATTTGGAGAAGGTGTGATTACTCGGGAACGGCTCGTAGGATTTTTAGTGTATTTTCCAGGAAAAATCAGCAACGCTTTTTTTTGGCCAATTCGGAGAAGATGGGATTACTCGCGAACGGCTCGTAGGATTTTTAGTGTATTTTCCAGGAAAAATCAGCAACGCTTTTTTTTGGCCAATTTGGAGATGATGGGATTACTCGGGAACGGCTCGTAAAATTTTTAGTGGATTTTCCAGAAAAAATCAGCAACGCTTTTTTTTGGCCAATTTGGAGAAGGTGTGATTACTCGGGAACGGCTCGTAAGATTTTTAGTGTATTTTCCAGGAAAAATCAGCAACGCTTTTTTTTTTTGCTAATTTGGAGAAGATGGGATTACTCGGGAACGGCTCGTAGGTTTTTTAGTGTATTTTCAAGGAAAAATCAGCAACGCTTTTTTTTGGCTAATATGGAGAAGATGGGATTACTCGGGAACGGCTCGTAGGATTTTTAGTGTATTTTCCAGGAAAAATCAGCAACGCTTTTTTTTGGCCAATTCGGAGAAGATGGGATTACTCGGGAACGGCTCGTAGGATTTTTAGTGTATTTTCCAGGAAAAATCAACAACACTTTTTTTTGGCCAATTTGGAGAAGATGGGATTACTCGGGAACGGCTCGTTAGATTTTTAGTGTATTTTCCAGGAAAAATCAGCAACGCTTTTTTTTTTTGGCCAATTTGGAGAAGGTGTGATTACTCGGGAACGGCTCGTAGGATTTTAAGTGTATTTTTCAGGAAAAATCAGCAACGTTTTTTTTTGGCCAATTCGGAGAAGATGGGATTAC
Source organism: Lypha dubia (assembly GCA_947311025.1). Taxonomy (NCBI): domain Eukaryota; kingdom Metazoa; phylum Arthropoda; class Insecta; order Diptera; family Tachinidae; genus Lypha; species Lypha dubia. The sequence continues at coordinate 29,227,596 of OX371265.1, read as the reverse complement.
TCGGCAACGGCTCGTAGGATTTTTAGTGTATTTTTCAGGAAAAATCAGCAACGTTTTTTTTTGGCCAATTCGGAGAACATGGGATTACTCGGCAACGGCTCGTAGGATTTTTAGTGTATTTTTCAGGAAAAATCAGCAACGTTTTTTTTTGGCCAATTTGGAGAAGATGGGATTACTCGGGAACGGCTCGTAAGATTTTTAGTGTATTTTCCAGGAAAAATCAGCAACGCTTTTTTTTGGCCAATTTGGAGAAGGTGTGATTACTCGGGAACGGCTCGTAGGATTTTTAGTGTATTTTCCAGGAAAAATCAGCAACGCTTTTTTTTGGCCAATTTGGAGAAGGTGTGATTACTCGGGAACGGCTCGTAGGATTTTTAGTGTATTTTCCAGGAAAAATCAGCAACGCTTTTTTTTGGCCAATTTGGAGAAGGTGTGATTACTCGGAAACGGCTCGTAAGATTTGTAGTGTATTTTCCAGGAAAAATCAGCAACGCTTTTTTTTGGCCAATTTGGAGAAGGTGTGATTACTCGGGAACGGCTCGTAGGATTTTTAGTGTATTTTTCAGGAAAAATCAGCAACGCTTTTTTTTTGCCAATTTGGAGAAGGTGTGATAACTCGGGAACGGCTCGTAGGATTTTTAGTGTATTTTCCAGGAAAAATCAGCAACGCTTTTTTTGGCCAATTTGGAGAAGATGGGATTACTCGGGAACGGCTCGTAGGATTTTTAGTTTTTTTTCCAGGAAAAATGTGCAACGCTTTTTTTTGCCAATTTGGAGAAGATGGGATTACTCGGGAACGGCTCGTAGGATTTTTAGTGTATTTTTCAGGAAAAATCAGCAACGCTTTTTTTTTGGCCAATTTGGAGAAGGTGTGATAACTCGGGAACGGCTCGTAGGATTTTTAGTGTATTTTCCAGGAAAAATCAGCAACGCTTTTTTTTGGCCAATTTGGAGAAGGTGTGATTACTCGGGAACGGCTCGTAAGATTTGTAGTGTATTTTCCAAGAAAAATCAGCAACGCTTTTTTTTGGCCAATTTGGAGAAGCTGTGATTACTCGGGAACGGCTCGTAGGATTTTTAGTGTATTTTTCAGGAAAAATCAGCAACGCTTTTTTTTGGCCAATTTGGAGAAGGTGTGATAACTCGGGAACGGCTCGTAGGATTTTTAGTGTATTTTCCAGGAAAAATCAGCAACGCTTTTTTTGGCCAATTTGGAGAAGATGGGATTACTCGGGAACGGCTCGTAGGATTTTTAGTGTATTTTCCAGGAAAAATGTGCAACGCTTTTTTTTTGCCAATTTGGAGAAGATGGGATTACTCGCGAACGGCTCGTAGGATTTTTAGTGTATTTTCCAGGAAAAATCAGCAACGTTTTTTTTTGGCCAATTTGGAGAAGATGGGATTACTCGGGAACGGCTCGTAAAATTTTTAGTGGATTTTCCAGGAAAAATCAGCAACGCTTTTTTTTGGCCAATTTGGAGAAGGTGTGATTACTCGGGAACGGCTCGTAAGATTTTTAGTGTATTTTCCAGGAAAAATCAGCAACGCTTTTTTTTTGCTAATTTGGAGAAGATGGGATTACTCGGGAACGGCTCGTAGGTTTTTTAGTGTATTTTCAAGGAAAGATCAGCAACGCTTTTTTTTGGCTAATATGGAGAAGATGGGATTACTCGGGAACGGCTCGTAGGATTTTTAGTGTATTTTCCAGGAAAAATCAGCAACACTTTTTTTTGGCCAATTTGGAGAAGATGGGATTACTCGGGAACGGCTCGTTAGATTTTTAGTGTATTTTCCAGGAAAAATCAGCAACGCTTTTTTTTGGCCAATTTGGAGAAGGTGTTATTACTCGGGAACGGCTCGTAGGATTTTAAGTGTATTTCTAGGAAAAATCAGCAACGCTTTTTTTTGGCCAATTTGGAGAAGATGGGATTACTCGGGAACGGCTCGTAGGATTTTTAGTGTATTTTCCAGGAAAAATCAGCAACACTTTTTTTTGGCCAATTTGGAGAAGATGGGATTACTCGGGAACGGCTCGTTAGATTTTTAGTGTATTTTCCAGGAAAAATCAGCAACGCTTTTTTTTTGGCCAATTTGGAGAAGATGGGATTACTCGGGAACGGCTCGTAGGTTTTTTAGTGTATTTTCAAGGAAAATTCAGCAACGCTTTTTTTTTTGGCCAATTTGGAGAAGATGGGATTACTCGGGAACGGCTCGTAGGATTTTTAGTGTATTTTCCAGGAAAAATCAGCAACGCTTTTTTTTGGACAATTTGGAGAAGTTGGGATTACTCGGGAACGGCTCGTAGGATTTTTAGTGTATTTTCCAGGAAAAATCAGCAACACTTTTTTTTGGCCAATTTGGAGAAGATGGGATTACTCGGGAACGGCTCGTTAGCTTTTTAGTGTATTTTCCAGGAAAAATCAGCAACGCTTTTTTTTTGGCCAATTTGGAGAAGATGGGATTACTCGGGAACGGCTCGTAGGTTTTTTAGTGTATTTTCAAGGAAAAATCAGCAACGCTTTTTTTTTGGCCAATTTGGAGAAGATGGGATTACTCGGGAACGGCTCGTAGGATTTTTAGTGTATTTTCCAGGAAAAATCAGCAACGCTTTTTTTTTGCCAATTCGGAGAAGATGGGATTACTCGGCAACGGCTCGTAGGATTTTTAGTGTATTTTCCAGGAAAAATCAGCAACGCTTTTTTTGGCCAATTTGGAGAAGATAGAATTACTCGGGAACGGCTCGTAGGATTTTTAGTGTATTTTCCAGGAAAAATGTGCAACGCTTTTTTTTTTTTGGCCAATTTGGAGAAGGTGTGATTACTCGGGAACGGCTCGTAGGATTTTTAGTGTACTTTCCAGGAAAAATCAGCAACGCTTTTTTTTGGCCAATTTGGAGAAGGAGTGATTACTTGGGAACGGCTCGTAGGATTTTTAGTGTATTTTCCAGGAAAAATCAGCAACGCTTTTTTTTGGCCAATTTGGAGAAGGTGTGATTACTAGGGAACGGCTCGTAAGATTTTTAGTGTATTTTCCAGAAAAAATCAGCAACGCTTTTTTTGGCCAATTTGGAGAAGGTGTGATTACTCGGGAACGGCTCGTAGGATTTTTAGTGTATTTTCCAGGAAAAATCAGCAACGCTTTTTTTTTGGCCAATTTGGAGAAGTTGGGATTACTCGGGAACGGCTCGTAGGATTTTTAGTGTATTTTCCAGGAAAAATCAGCAACGCTTTTTTTTGCTAATTTGGAGAAGATGGGATTACTGGGGAACGGCTCGTAGGTTTTTTAGTGTATTTTCAAGGAAAAATCAGCAACGCTTTTTTTTGGCCAATTTGGAGAAGATGGGATTACTCGGGAACGGCTCGTAGGATTTTTAGTGTAATTTCCAGGAAAAATCAGCAACGCTTTTTTTTGGCCAATTCGGAGAAGATGGGATTACTCGGGAACGGCTCGTAGGTTTTTTAGTGTATTTTCAAGGAAAAATCAGCAACGCTTTTTTTTTGGCCAATTTGGAGAAGATGGGATTACTCGGAAACGGCTCGTAGGAATTTTAGTGTATTTTCCAGAAAAAATCAGCAACGCTTTTTTTGGCCAATTTGGAGAAGGTGTGATTACTCGGGAACGGCTCGTAGGATTTTTAGTGTATTTTCCAGGAAAAATCAGCAACGCTTTTTTTTGGCCAATTTGGAGAAGTTGGGATTACTCGGGAACGGCTCGTAGGATTTTTTGTGTATTTTCCAGAAAAAATGTGCAACGCTTTTTTTTGGCCAATTTGGAGAAGGTGTGATTACTCGGGAACGGCTCGTAGGATTTTTAGTGTATTTTCCAGGAAAAATCAGCAACGCTTTTTTTTGGCCAATTCGGAGAAGATGGGATTACTCGCGAACGGCTCGTAGGATTTTTAGTGTATTTTCCAGGAAAAATCAGCAACGCTTTTTTTTGGCCAATTTGGAGATGATGGGATTACTCGGGAACGGCTCGTAAAATTTTTAGTGGATTTTCCAGAAAAAATCAGCAACGCTTTTTTTTGGCCAATTTGGAGAAGGTGTGATTACTCGGGAACGGCTCGTAAGATTTTTAGTGTATTTTCCAGGAAAAATCAGCAACGCTTTTTTTTTGCTAATTTGGAGAAGATGGGATTACTCGGGAACGGCTCGTAGGATTTTTAGTGTATTTTCCAGGAAAAATCAGCAACGCTTTTTTTTTGGCCAATTTGGAGAAGATGGGATTACTCGGGAACGGCTCGTAGGATTTTTAGTGTATTTTCCAGGAAAAATCAGCAACGCTTTTTTTTGGCCAATTTGGAGAAGGTGTGATTACTCAAGAACGGCTCGTAGGATTTTTAGTGTATTTTTCAGGAAAAATCAGCAACGCTTTTTTTGGCCAATTTGGAGAAGGTGTGATTACTCGGGAACGGCTCGTAAGATTTTTGATGTTTTTTCCAGGAAAAATCAGCAACGCTTTTTTTGGCCAATTTGGAGAAGGTGTGATTACTCGGGAACGGCTCGTAGGTTTTTTAGTGTATTTTCCAGGAAAAATCAGCAACGCTTTTTTTTGGCCAATTTGGAGAAGGTGTGATTACTCGGGAACGGCTCGTAGGATTTTTAGTGTATTTTCCAGGAAAAATCAGCAACGCTTTTTTTGGCCAATTTGGAGAAGGTGTGATTACTCGGGAACGGCTCATAAAATTTTTAATATATTTTCCAGGAAAAATCAGCAACGCTTTTTTTGGCCAATTTGGAGAAGGTGTGATTACTCGGGAACGGCTCGTAAGATTTTTGATGTTTTTTCCAGGAAAAATCAGCAACGCTTTTTTTGGCCAATTTGGAGAAGATGGGATTACTCGGGAACGGCTCGTAGGTTTTTTAGTGTATTTTCCAGGAAAAATCAGCAACGCTTTTTTTTCTAATTTGGAGAAGATGGGATTACTCGGGAACGGCTCGTAGGTTTTTTAGTGTATTTTCCAGGAAAAATCAGCAACGCTTTTTTTGGCCAATTTGGAGAAGGTGTGATTACTCGGGAACGGCTCGTAGGTTTTTTAGTGTATTTTTCAGGAAAAATCAGCAACGCTTTTTTTGGCCAATTTGGAGAAGGTGTGATTACTCGGGAACGGCTCGTAAGATTTTTGATATATTTTCCAGGAAAAATCAGCAACGCTTTTTTTGGCCAATTTGGAGAAGGTGTGATTACTCGGGAACGGCTCGTAAGATTTTTGATGTTTTTTCCAGGAAAAATCAGCAACGCTTTTTTTGGCCAATTTGGAGAAGGTGTGATTACTCGGGAACTGCTCGTAAGATTTTTGATGTATTTTCCAGGAAAAATCAGCAACGCTTTTTTTTCTAATTTGGAGAAGATGGGATTACTCGGGAACGGCTCGTAGGTTTTTTAGTGTATTTTCCAGGAAAAATGTGCAACGCTTTTTTTGGCCAATTTGGAGAAGGTGTGATTACTCGGGAACGGCTCGTAGGATTTTTAGTGTATTTTCCAGGAAAAATCAGCAACGCTTTTTTTGGCCAATTTGGAGAAGGTGTGATTACTCGGGAACTGCTCGTAAGATTTTTGATGTATTTTCCAGGAAAAATCAGCAACGCTTTTTTTTCTAATTTGGAGAAGATGGGATTACTCGGGAACGGCTCGTAGGTTTTTTAGTGTATTTTCCAGGAAAAATGTGCAACGCTTTTTTTGGCCAATTTGGAGAAGGTGTGATTACTCGGGAACGGCTCGTAGGATTTTTAGTGTATTTTCCAGGAAAAATCAGCAACGCTTTTTTTGGCCAATTTGGAGAAGGTGTGATTACTCGGGAACGGCTCATAAAATTTTTAATATATTTTCCAGGAAAAATCAGCAACGCTTTTTTTGGCCAATTTGGAGAAGGTGTGATTACTCGGGAACGGCTCGTAAGATTTTTGATGTTTTTTCCAGGAAAAATCAGCAACGCTTTTTTTGGCCAATTTGGAGAAGATGGGATTACTCGGGAACGGCTCGTAGGTTTTTTAGTGTATTTTCCAGGAAAAATCAGCAACGCTTTTTTTTCTAATTTGGAGAAGATGGGATTACTCGGGAACGGCTCGTAGGTTTTTTAGTGTATTTTCCAGGAAAAATCAGCAACGCTTTTTTTGGCCAATTTGGAGAAGGTGTGATTACTCGGGAACGGCTCGTAGGATTTTTAGTGTATTTTCCAGGAAAAATCAGCAACGCTTTTTTTGGCCAATTTGGAGAAGGTGTGATTACTCGGGAACGGCTCGTAGGATTTTTAGTGTATTTTCCAGGAAAAATCAGCAACGCTTTTTTTGGCCAATTTGGAGAAGGTGTGATTACTCGGGAACGGCTCGTAGGATTTTAAGTGTAATTTCCAGGAAAAATCAGCAACGCTTTTTTTTGGCCAATTTGGAGAAGGTGTGATTACTCGGGAACGGCTCGTAAGATTTTTAGTGTATTTTCCAGGAAAAATCAGCAACGCTTTTTTTGGCCAATTTGGAGAAGGTGTGATTACTCGGGAACGGCTCGTAAGATTTTTAGTGTATTTTCCAGGAAAAATCAACAACGCTTTTTTTGGCCAATTTGGAGAAGGTGTGATTACTCGGGAACGGCTCGTAGGTTTTTTAGTGTATTTTCCAGGAAAAATCAACAACGCTTTTTTTTGCCAATTTGGAGAAGGTGTGATTACTCGGGAACGGCTCGTAAGATTTTTAGTGTATTTTCCAGGAAAAATCAGCAACGCTTTTTTTTTGGCCAATTTGGAGAAGATGGGATTACTCGGGAACGGCTCGTAGGATTTTTAGTGTAATTTCCAGGAAAAATCAGCAACGCTTTTTTTTGGCCAATTTGGAGAAGGTGTGATTACTCGGGAACGGCTCGTAGGATTTTTAGTGTAATTTCCAGGAAAAATCAGCAACGCTTTTTTTTCTAATTTGGAGAAGGTGTGATTACTCGGGAACGGCTCGTAAGATTTTTGATGTTTTTTCCAGGAAAAATTAGTAACGCTTTTTTTTGCCAATTTGGAGAAGGTGTGATTACTCGGGAACTGCTCGTAGGATTTTTAGTGTATTTTCCAGGAAAAATCAGCAACGCTTTTTTTGGCCAATTCGGAGAAGATGGGATTACTCGGGAACGGCTCGTAGGTTTTTTAGTGTATTTTTCAGGAAAAATCAACAACGCTTTTTTTTGCCAATTTGGAGAAGGTGTGATTACTCGGGAACTGCTCGTAGGATTTTTAGTGTATTTTTCAGGAAAAATCAACAACGCTTTTTTTGGCCAATTTGGAGAAGGTGTGATTACTCGGGAACGGCTCATAGGTTTTTTAGTGTATTTTCCAGGAAAAATCAGCAACGCTTTTTTTTTGGCCAATTTGGAGAAGGTGTGATTACTCGGGAACGGCTCGTAAGATTTTTGATGTTTTTTCCAGGAAAAATCAGCAACGCTTTTTTTGGCCAATTTGGAGAAGGTGTGATTACTCGGGAACGGCTCGTAGGTTTTTTAGTGTATTTTCCAGGAAAAATCAGCAACGCTTTTTTTTGGCCAATTTGGAGAAGGTGTGATTACTCGGGAACGGCTCGTAGGATTTTTAGTGTATTTTCCAGGAAAAATCAACAACGCTTTTTTTGGCCAATTTGGAGAAGGTGTGATTTCTCGGAAACGGCTCGTAAGATTTTTAGTGTATTTTCCAGGAAAAATCAGCAACGCTTTTTTTTGGCCAATTTGGAGAAGATGGGATTACTCGGGAACGGCTCGTAGGATTTTTGATGTTTTTTCCAGGAAAAATCAGCAACGCTTTTTGTGGCCAATTTGGAGAAGATGGGATTACTCGGGAACGGCTCGTAGGTTTTTTAGTGTATTTTCCAGGAAAAATGTGCAACGCTTTTTTTGGCCAATTTGGAGAAGGTGTGATTACTCGGGAACGGCTCGTAGGATTTTTAGTGTATTTTCCAGGAAAAATCAGCAACGCTTTTTTTGGCCAATTTGGAGAAGGTGTGATTACTCGGGAACGGCTCATAAAATTTTTAATATATTTTCCAGGAAAAATCAGCAACGCTTTTTTTGGCCAATTTGGAGAAGGTGTGATTACTCGGGAACGGCTCGTAAGATTTTTGATGTTTTTTCCAGGAAAAATCAGCAACGCTTTTTTTGGCCAATTTGGAGAAGATGGGATTACTCGGGAACGGCTCGTAGGTTTTTTAGTGTATTTTCCAGGAAAAATCAGCAACGCTTTTTTTTCTAATTTGGAGAAGATGGGATTACTCGGGAACGGCTCGTAGGTTTTTTAGTGTATTTTCCAGGAAAAATCAGCAACGCTTTTTTTGGCCAATTTGGAGAAGGTGTGATTACTCGGGAACGGCTCGTAGGTTTTTTAGTGTATTTTTCAGGAAAAATCAGCAACGCTTTTTTTGGCCAATTTGGAGAAGGTGTGATTACTCGGGAACGGCTCGTAAGATTTTTGATATATTTTCCAGGAAAAATCAGCAACGCTTTTTTTGGCCAATTTGGAGAAGGTGTGATTACTCGGGAACGGCTCGTAAGATTTTTGATGTTTTTTCCAGGAAAAATCAGCAACGCTTTTTTTGGCCAATTTGGAGAAGGTGTGATTACTCGGGAACGGCTCATAAAATTTTTAATATATTTTCCAGGAAAAATCAGCAACGCGTTTTTTGGCCAATTTGGAGAAGGTGTGATTACTCGGGAACGGCTCGTAAGATTTTTGATGTTTTTTCCAGGAAAAATCAGCAACGCTTTTTTTGGCCAATTTGGAGAAGGTGTGATTACTCGGGAACGGCTCGTAAGATTTTTGATGTTTTTTCCAGGAAAAATCAGCAACGCTTTTTTTGGCCAATTTGGAGAAGGTGTGATTACTCGGGAACGGCTCGTAGGATTTTTAGTGTATTTTCCAGGAAAAATCAGCAACGCTTTTTTTGGCCAATTTGGAGAAGGTGTGATTACTCGGGAACGGCTCGTAGGATTTTAAGTGTAATTTCCAGGAAAAATCAGCAACGCTTTTTTTTGGCCAATTTGGAGAAGGTGTGATTACTCGGGAACGGCTCGTAAGATTTTTAGTGTATTTTCCAGGAAAAATCAGCAACGCTTTTTTTGGCCAATTTGGAGAAGGTGTGATTACTCGGGAACGGCTCGTAAGATTTTTAGTGTATTTTCCAGAAAATATCAACAACGCTTTTTTTGGCCAATTTGGAGAAGGTGTGATTACTCGGGAACGGCTCGTAGGTTTTTTAGTGTATTTTCCAGGAAAAATCAACAACGCTTTTTTTTGCCAATTTGGAGAAGGTGTGATTACTCGGGAACGGCTCGTTAGATTTTTAGTGTATTTTCCAGGAAAAATCAGCAACGCTTTTTTTTGGCCAATTTGGAGAAGATGGGATTACTCGGGAACGGCTCGTAGGATTTTTAGTGTAATTTCCAGGAAAAATCAGCAACGCTTTTTTTTGGCCAATTTGGAGAAGGTGTGATTACTCGGGAACGGCCCGTAGGATTTTTAGTGTATTTTCCAGGAAAAATCAGCAACGCTTTTTTTTTGCTAATTTGGAGAAGATGGGATTACTCGGGAACGGCTCGTAGGTTTTTTAGTGTATTTTCCAGGAAAAATGTGCAACGCTTTTTTTGGCCAATTTGGAGAAGGTGTGATTACTCGGGAACGGCTCGTAGGATTTTTAGTGTATTTTCCAGGAAAAATCAGCAACGCTTTTTTTTGGCCAATTTGGAGAAGGTGTGATTACTCGGGAACGGCTCATAGGTTTTTTAGTGTATTTTCCAGGAAAAATCAGCAACGCTTTTTTTTGGCCAATTTGGAGAAATGGGATTACTCGGGAACGGCTCGTAGGATTTTTAGTGTATTTTCCAGGAAAAATCAGCAACGCTTTTTTTTGGCCAATTTGGAGAAGGTGTGATTACTCGGGAACGGCTCGTAGGATTTTTAGTGTAATTTCCAGGAAAAATCAGCAACGCTTTTTTTTCTAATTTGGAGAAGGTGTGATTACTCGGGAACGGCTCGTAAGATTTTTGATGTTTTTTCCAGGAAAAATTAGTAACGCTTTTTTTTTGCCAATTTGGAGAAGGTGTGATTACTCGGGAACTGCTCGTAGGATTTTTAGTGTATTTTCCAGGAAAAATCAGCAACGCTTTTTTTTTGCCAATTTGGAGAAGGTGTGATTACTCGGGAACGGCTCGTAGGATTTTTAGTGTATTTTCCAGGAAAAATCAGCAACGTTTTTTTTTGGCCAATTTGGAGAAGATGGGATTACTCGGGAACGGCTCGTAGGTTTTTTAGTGTATTTTTCAGGAAAAATCAGCAACGCTTTTTTTTTGCCAATTTGGAGAAGATGGGATTACTCGGGAACTGCTCGTAAGATTTTTGATGTATTTTCCAGGAAAAATCAGCAACGCTTTTTTTTCTAATTTGGAGAAGATGGGATTACTCGGGAACGGCTCGTAGGTTTTTTAGTGTATTTTCCAGGAAAAATGTGCAACGCTTTTTTTGGCCAATTTGGAGAAGGTGTGATTACTCGGGAACGGCTCGTAGGATTTTTAGTGTATTTTCCAGGAAAAATCAGCAACGCTTTTTTTGGCCAATTTGGAGAAGGTGTGATTACTCGGGAACGGCTCATAAAATTTTTAATATATTTTCCAGGAAAAATCAGCAACGCTTTTTTTGGCCAATTTGGAGAAGGTGTGATTACTCGGGAACGGCTCGTAAGATTTTTGATGTTTTTTCCAGGAAAAATCAGCAACGCTTTTTTTGGCCAATTTGGAGAAGATGGGATTACTCGGGAACGGCTCGTAGGTTTTTTAGTGTATTTTCCAGGAAAAATCAGCAACGCTTTTTTTTCTAATTTGGAGAAGATGGGATTACTCGGGAACGGCTCGTAGGTTTTTTAGTGTATTTTCCAGGAAAAATCAGCAACGCTTTTTTTGGCCAATTTGGAGAAGGTGTGATTACTCGGGAACGGCTCGTAGGATTTTTAGTGTATTTTCCAGGAAAAATCAGCAACGCTTTTTTTGGCCAATTTGGAGAAGGTGTGATTACTCGGGAACGGCTCGTAGGATTTTTAGTGTATTTTCCAGGAAAAATCAGCAACGCTTTTTTTGGCCAATTTGGAGAAGGTGTGATTACTCGGGAATGGCTCGTAGGATTTTAAGTGTAATTTCCAGGAAAAATCAGCAACGCTTTTTTTTGGCCAATTTGGAGAAGGTGTGATTACTCGGGAACGGCTCGTAAGATTTTTAGTGTATTTTCCAGGAAAAATCAGCAACGCTTTTTTTGGCCAATTTGGAGAAGGTGTGATTACTCGGGAACGGCTCGTAAGATTTTTAGTGTATTTTCCAGGAAAAATCAACAACGCTTTTTTTGGCCAATTTGGAGAAGGTGTGATTACTCGGGAACGGCTCGTAGGTTTTTTAGTGTATTTTCCAGGAAAAATCAACAACGCTTTTTTTTGCCAATTTGGAGAAGGTGTGATTACTCGGGAACGGCTCGTAAGATTTTTAGTGTATTTTCCAGGAAAAATCAGCAACGCTTTTTTTTGGCCAATTTGGAGAAGATGGGATTACTCGGGAACGGCTCGTAGGATTTTTAGTGTAATTTCCAGGAAAAATCAGCAACGCTTTTTTTTGGCCAATTTGGAGAAGGTGTGATTACTCGGGAACGGCTCGTAGGATTTTTAGTGTATTTTCCAGGAAAAATCAGCAACGCTTTTTTTTTGCTAATTTGGAGAAGATGGGATTACTCGGGAACGGCTCGTAGGTTTTTTAGTGTATTTTCCAGGAAAAATGTGCAACGCTTTTTTTGGCCAATTTGGAGAAGGTGTGATTACTCGGGAACGGCTCGTAGGATTTTTAGTGTATTTTCCAGGAAAAATCAGCAACGCTTTTTTTTGGCCAATTTGGAGAAGGTGTGATTACTCGGGAACGGCTCATAGGTTTTTTAGTGTATTTTCCAGGAAAAATCAGCAACGCTTTTTTTTGGCCAATTTGGAGAAGATGGGATTACTCGGGAACGGCTCGTAGGATTTTTAGTGTATTTTCCAGGAAAAATCAGCAACGCTTTTTTTTGGCCAATTTGGAGAAGGTGTGATTACTCGGGAACGGCTCGTAGGATTTTTAGTGTAATTTCCAGGAAAAATCAGCAACGCTTTTTTTTCTAATTTGGAGAAGGTGTGATTACTCGGGAACGGCTCGTAAGATTTTTGATGTTTTTTCCAGGAAAAATTAGTAACGCTTTTTTTTGCCAATTTGGAGAAGGTGTGATTACTCGGGAACTGCTCGTAGGATTTTTAGTGTATTTTCCAGGAAAAATCAGCAACGCTTTTTTTGGCCAATTCGGAGAAGATGGGATTACTCGGGAACGGCTCGTAGGTTTTTTAGTGTATTTTTCAGGAAAAATCAACAACGCTTTTTTTTTGCCAATTTGGAGAAGGTGTGATTACTCGGGAACTGCTCGTAGGATTTTTAGTGTATTTTTCAGGAAAAATCAACAACGCTTTTTTTGGCCAATTTGGAGAAGGTGTGATTACTCGGGAACGGCTCATAGGATTTTTAGTGTATTTTTCAGGAAAAATCAACAACGCTTTTTTTGGCCAATTTGGAGAAGGTGTGATTACTCGGGAACGGCTCATAGGTTTTTTAGTGTATTTTCCAGGAAAAATCAGCAACGCTTTTTTTGGCCAATTCGGAGAAGATGGGATTACTCGGGAACGGCTCGTAGGTTTTTTAGTGTATTTTTCAGGAAAAATCAACAACGCTTTTTTTTGCCAATTTGGAGAAGGTGTGATTACTCGGGAACTGCTCGTAGGATTTTTAGTGTATTTTTCAGGAAAAATCAACAACGCTTTTTTTGGCCAATTTGGAGAAGGTGTGATTACTCGGGAACGGCTCATAGGTTTTTTAGTGTATTTTCCAGGAAAAATCAGCAACGCTTTTTTTTTGGCCAATTTGGAGAAGGTGTGATTACTCGGGAACGGCTCGTAAGATTTTTAATGTTTTTTCCAGGAAAAATCAGCAACGCTTTTTTTTTCTAATTTGGAGAAGATGGGATTACTCGGGAACGGCTCGTAGGTTTTTTAGTGTATTTTTCAGGAAAAATCAGCAACGCTTTTTTTGGCCAATTTGGAGAAGGTGTGATTACTCGGGAACGGCTCGTAAGATTTTTGATGTTTTTTCCAGGAAAAATCAGCAACGCTTTTTTTGGCCAATTTGGAGAAGGTGTGATTACTCGGGAACGGCTCGTAGGTTTTTTAGTGTATTTTCCAGGAAAAATCAGCAACGCTTTTTTTTGGCCAATTTGGAGAAGGTGTGATTACTCGGGAACGGCTCGTAGGATTTTTAGTGTATTTTCCAGGAAAAATCAACAACGCTTTTTTTGGCCAATTTGGAGAAGGTGTGATTACTCGGAAACGGCTCGTAAGATTTTTAGTGTATTTTCCAGGAAAAATCAGCAACGCTTTTTTTTGGCCAATTTGGAGAAGATGGGATTACTCGGGAACGGCTCGTAGGATTTTTGATGTTTTTTCCAGGAAAAATCAGCAACGCTTTTTGTGGCCAATTTGGAGAAGGTGTGATTACTCGGGAACGGCTCGTAGGATTTTTAGTGTTTTTTCCAGGAAAAATCAGCAACGCTTTTTTTTGCCAATTTGGAGAAGGTGTGATTACTCGGGAACGGCTCGTAGGATTTTTAGTGTATTTTCCAGGAAAAATCAGCAACGCTTTTTTTGGCCAATTTGGAGAAGGTGTGATTACTCGGGAACGGCTCGTTGGATTTTTAGTGTATTTTCCAGGAAAAATGTGCAACGCTTTTTTTTGGCCAATTTGGAGAAGGTGTGATTACTCGGGAACGGCTCGTAGGATTTTAAGTGTAATTTCCAGGAAAAATCAGCAACGCTTTTTTTGGCCAATTTGGAGAAGGTGTGATTACTCGGGAACGGCTCGTAAGATTTTTAGTGTATTTTCCAGGAAAAATCAGCAACGCTTTTTTTGGCCAACTTGGAGAAGGTGTGATTACTCGGGAACGGCTCGTAGGTTTTTAGTGTATTTTCCAGGAAAAATCAGCAACGCTTTTTTTGGCCAATTTGGAGAAGGTGTGATTACTCGGGAACGGCTCGTAGGATTTTTAGTGTATTTTCCAGGAAAAATCAGCAACGCTTTTTTGGCCAATTTGGAGAAGGTGTGATTACTCGGGAACGGCTCGTAGGATTTTTAGTGTATTTTCCAGGAAAAATCAGCAACGCTTTTTTTTCTAATTTGGAGAAGATGGGATTACTCGGGAACGGCTCATAAAATTTTTAGTGTATTTTCCAGGAAAAATCAGCAACGCTTTTTTTTGCCAATTTGGAGAAGGTGTGATTACTCGGGAACGGCTCGTAAGATTTTTAGTGTATTTTCCAGGAAAAATCAGCAACGCTTTTTTTGGCCAATTTGGAGAAGGTGTGATTACTCGGGAACGGCTCGTAGGATTTTTAGTGTATTTTCCAGGAAAAATCAGCAACGCTTTTTTTTCTAATTTGGAGAAGATGGGATTACTCGGGAACGGCTCATAAAATTTTTAGTGTATTTTCCAGGAAAAATCAGCAACGCTTTTTTTTGCCAATTTGGAGAAGGTGTGATTACTCGGGAACGGCTCATAAAATTTTTAATATATTTTCCAGGAAAAATCAGCAACGCTTTTTTTTGCCAATTTGGAGAAGGTGTGATTACTCGGGAACGGCTCGTAAGATTTTTGATGTTTTTTCCAGGAAAAATCAGCAACGCTTTTTTTTCTAATTTGGAGAAGATGGGATTACTCGGGAACGGCTCATAAATTTTTTAGTGTATTTTCCAGGAAAAATCAGCAACGCTTTTTTTTGCCAATTTGGAGAAGGTGTGATTACTCGGGAACGGCTCATAAAATTTTTAATATATTTTCCAGGAAAAATCAACAACGCTTTTTTTTGCCAATTTGGAGAAGATGGGATTACTCGGGAACGGCTCGTAGGATTTTTGATGTTTTTTCCAGGAAAAATCAGCAACGCTTTTTTTGGCCAATTTGGAGAAGGTGTGATTACTCGGGAACGGCTCGTAGGTTTTTTAGTGTATTTTTCAGGAAAAATCAGCAACGCTTTTTTTTGGCCAATTTGGAGAAGATGGGATTACTCGGGAACGGCTCGTAAGATTTTTAGTGTATTTTCCAGGAAAAATCAGCAACGCTTTTTTTTTGGCCAATTTGGAGAAAGTGTGATTACTCGGGAACGGCTCGTAGGATTTTTAGTGTATTTTCCAGGAAAAATCAGCAACGCTTTTTTTGGCCAATTTGGAGAAGGTGTGATTACTCGGGAACGGCTCGTAGGATTTTTAGTGTATTTTCCAGGAAAAATCAGCAACGCTTTTTTTGGCCAATTTGGAGAAGGTGTGATTACTCGGGAACGGCTCGTAGGATTTTAAGTGTAATTTCCAGGAAAAATCAGCAACGCTTTTTTTTGGCCAATTTGGAGAAGCTGTGATTACTCGGGAACGGCTCGTAAGATTTTTAGTGTATTTTCCAGGAAAAATCAGCAACGCTTTTTTTGGCCAATTTGGAGAATGTGTGATTACTCGGGAACGGCTCGTAAGATTTTTAGTGTATTTTCCAGGAAAAATCAACAACGCTTTTTTTGGCCAATTTGGAGAAGGTGTGATTACTCGGGAACGGCTCGTAGGTTTTTTAGTGTATTTTCCAGGAAAAATCAACAACGCTTTTTTTTGCCAATTTGGAGAAGGTGTGATTACTCGGGAACGGCTCGTAAGATTTTTAGTGTATTTTCCAGGAAAAATCAGCAACGCTTTTTTTTGGCCAATTTGGAGAAGATGGGATTACTCGGGAACGGCTCGTAGGATTTTTAGTGTAATTTCCAGGAAAAATCAGCAACGCTTTTTTTTGGCCAGTTTGGAGAAGGTGTGATTACTCGGGAACGGCTCGTAGGATTTTTAGTGTATTTTCCAGGAAAAATCAGCAACGCTTTTTTTTGCTAATTTGGAGAAGATGGGATTACTCGGGAACGGCTCGTAGGTTTTTTAGTGTATTTTCCAGGAAAAATGTGCAACGCTTTTTTTGGCAAATTTGGAGAAGGTGTGATTACTCGGGAACGGCTCGTAGGATTTTTAGTGTATTTTCCAGGAAAAATCAGCAACGCTTTTTTTGGCCAATTTGGATAAGGTGTGATTACTCGGGAACGGCTCGTAGGATTTTTGATGTTTTTTCCAGGAAAAATCAGCAACGCTTTTTTTGGCCAATTTGGAGATGGTGTGATTACTCGGGAACGGCTCGTAGGATTTTTAGTGTATTTTCCAGGAAAAATCAACAACGCTTTTTTTTGGCCAATTTGGAGAAGATGGGATTACTCGGGAACGGCTCGTAGGTTTTTTAGTGTATTTTCCAGGAAAAATCAGCAACGCTTTTTTTGGCCAATTTGGAGAAGATGGGATTACTCGGGAACGGCTCGTAGGTTTTTTGATGTTTTTTCCAGGAAAAATCAACAACGCTTTTTTTTGGCCAATTTGGAGAAGGTGTGATTACTCGGGAACGGCTCGTAAGATTTTTGATGTTTTTTCCAGGAAAAATCAGCAACGCTTTTTTTGGCCAATTTGGAGAAGGTGTGATTACTCGGGAACGGCTCGTAGGATTTTTAGTGTAATTTCCAGGAAAAATCAGCAACGCTTTTTTTTCTAATTTGGAGAAGGTGTGATTACTCGGGAACGGCTCGTAGGATTTTTAGTGTATTTTCCAGGAAAAATCAACAACGCTTTTTTTGGCCAATTTGGAGATGGTGTGATTACTCGGGAACTGCTCGTAGGATTTTTAGTGTATTTTCCAGGAAAAATCAACAACGCTTTTTTTTCTAATTTGGAGAAGATGGGATTACTCGGGAACGGCTCGTAAGATTTTTAATATATTTTCCAGGAAAAATCAGCAACGCTTTTTTTCCAATTTGGAGAAGGTGTGATTACTCGGGAACGGCTCGTAGGTTTTTTAATGTATTTTCCAGGAAAAATCAGCAACGCTTTTTTTTGGCCAATTTGGAGAAGGTGTGATTACTCGGAACGGCTCGTAGGTTTTTTAGTGTATTTTTCAGGAAAAATCAGCAACGCTTTTTTTTGGCCAATTTGGAGAAGATGGGATTACTCGGGAACGGCTCGTAGGTTTTTTAGTGTATTTTCCAGGAAAAATCAGCAACGCTTTTTTTGGCCAATTTGGAGAAGATGGGATTACTCGGGAACGGCTCGTAGGTTTTTTAGTGTATTTTCAGGAAAAATCAGCAACGCTTTTTTTTGGCCAATTTGGAGAAGTTGTGATTACTCGGGAACGGCTCGTAAGATTTTTAGTGTATTTTCCAGGAAAAATCAGCAACGCTTTTTTTTGGCCAATTTGGAGAAGGTGTGATTACTCGGGAACGGCTCGTAAGATTTTTGATGTTTTTTCCAGGAAAAATCAGCAACGCTTTTTTTGGCCAATTTGGAGAAGGTGTGATTACTCGGGAACGGCTCGTAAGATTTTTGATGTTTTTTCCAGGAAAAATCAGCAACGCTTTTTTTGGCCAATTTGGAGAAGATGTGATTACTCGGGAACTGCTCGTAGGATTTTTAGTGTATTTTCCAGGAAAAATCAGCAACGCTTTTTTTGGCCAATTTGGAGAAGGTGTGATTACTCGGGAACGGCTCGTAGGTTTTTTAGTGTATTTTCCAGGAAAAATCAACAACGCTTTTTTTGGCCAATTTGGAGAAGGTGTGATTACTCGGGAACGGCTCGTAGGATTTTTAGTGTATTTTCCAGGAAAAATCAGCAACGCTTTTTTTGGCCAATTTGGAGAAGGTGTGATTACTCGGGAACGGCTCGTAGGTTTTTTAGTGTATTTTCCAGGAAAAATCAACAACGCTTTTTTTTGGCCAATTTGGAGAAGGTGTGATTACTCGGGAACGGCTCGTAAGATTTTTAGTGTATTTTCCAGGAAAAATCAACAACGCTTTTTTTTGGCCAATTTGGAGAAGGTGTGATTACTCGGGAACGGCTCGTAAGATTTTTAGTGTATTTTCCAGGAAAAATCAGCAACGCTTTTTTTGCCAATTTGGAGAAGGTGTGATTACTCGGGAACTGCTCGTAGGATTTTTAGTGTATTTTCCAGGAAAAATCAGCAACGCTTTTTTTTGGCCAATTTGGAGAAGATGGGATTACTCGGGAACGGCTCGTAGGTTTTTTAGTGTATTTTCCAGGAAAAATCAACAACGCTTTTTTTTTGGCCAATTTGGAGAAGGTGTGATTACTCGGGAACGGCTCGTAGGTTTTTTAGTGTATTTGCCAGGAAAAATCAACAACGCTTTTTTTTGGCCAATTTGGAGAAGGTGTGATTACTCGGGAACGGCTCGTAGGTTTTTTAGTGTATTTTCCAGGAAAAATCAACAACGCTTTTTTTTGGCCAATTTGGAGAAGGTGTGATTACTCGGGAACGGCTCGTAGGATTTTTGATGTTTTTTCCAGGAAAAATCAACAACGCTTTTTTTTGGCCAATTTGGAGAAGGTGTGATTACTCGGGAACGGCTCGTAGGTTTTTTAGTGTATTTTCCAGGAAAAATCAACAACGCTTTTTTTGGCCAATTTGGAGAAGGTGTGATTACTCGTGAACGGCTCGTAAGATTTTTGATGTTTTTTCCAGGAAAAATCAGCAACACTTTTTTTGGCCAATTTGGAGAAGGTGTGATTACTCGGGAACGGCTCGTAAGATTTTTAATATATTTTCCAGGAAAAATCAGCAACGCTTTTTTTGGCCAATTTGGAGAAGGTGTGATTACTCGGGAACGGCTCGTAAGATTTTTAGTGTATTTTCCAGGAAAAATCAGCAACGCTTTTTTTGGCCAATTTGGAGAAGGTGTGATTACTCGGGAACGGCTCGTAGGATTTTTAGTGTATTTTCCAGGAAAAATCAGCAACGCTTTTTTTTGCCAATTTGGAGAAGGTGTGATTACTCGGGAACGGCTCGTAGGATTTTTAGTGTATTTTCAAGGAAAAATCAGCAACGCTTTTTTTGGCCAATTTGGAGAAGCTGTGATTACTCGGGAACGGCTCGTAGGATTTTTAGTGTATTTTCCAGGAAAAATCAGCAACGCTTTTTTTGGCCAATTTGGAGAAGGTGTGATTACTCGGGAACGGCTCGTAAGATTTTTGATGTTTTTTCCAGGAAAAATCAGCAACGCTTTTTTTTTGCCAATTTGGAGAAGGTGTGATTACTCGGGAACGGCTCGTAGGTTTTTTAGTGTATTTTCCAGGAAAAATCAGCAACGCTTTTTTTTGGCCAATTTGGAGAAGGTGTGATTACTCGGGAACGGCTCGTAGGTTTTTTAGTGTATTTTTCAGGAAAAATCAGCAACGCTTTTTTTTGGCCAATTTGGAGAAGGTGTGATTACTCGGGAACGGCTCGTAGGTTTTTTAGTGTATTTTCCAGGAAAAATCAGCAACGCTTTTTTTTGGCCAATTTGGAGAAGGTGTGATTACTCGGGAACGGCTCGTAGGTTTTTTAGTGTATTTTTCAGGAAAAATCAGCAACGCTTTTTTTTGGCCAATTTGGAGAAGATGGGATTACTCGGGAACGGCTCGTAGGTTTTTTAGTGTATTTTCCAGGAAAAATCAGCAACGCTTTTTTTGGCCAATTTGGAGAAGATGGGATTACTCGGGAACGGCTCGTAGGTTTTTTAGTGTATTTTCCAGGAAAAATCAGCAACGCTTTTTTTTGGCCAATTTGGAGAAGGTGTGATTACTCGGGAACGGCTCGTAAGATTTTTAGTGTATTTTCCAGGAAAAATCAGCAACGCTTTTTTTTGGCCAATTTGGAGAAGGTGTGATTACTCGGGAACGGCTCGTAAGATTTTTGATGTTTTTTCCAGGAAAAATCAGCAACGCTTTTTTTGGCCAATTTGGAGAAGGTGTGATTACTCGGGAACGGCTCGTAAGATTTTTGATGTTTTTTCCAGGAAAAATCAGCAACGCTTTTTTTGGCCAATTTGGAGAAGATGTGATTACTCGGGAACTGCTCGTAGAATTTTTAGTGTATTTTCCAGGAAAAATCAGCAACGCTTTTTTTGGCCAATTTGGAGAAGGTGTGATTACTCGGGAACGGCTCGTAGGATTTTTAGTGTAATTTCCAGGAAAAATCAGCAACACTTTTTTTGGCCAATTTGGAGAAGGTGTGATTACTCGGGAACGGCTCGTAAGATTTTTAGTGTATTTTCCAGGAAAAATCAGCAACGCTTTTTTTTGGCCAATTTGGAGAAGGTGTGATTACTCGGGAATGGCTCGTAGGATTTTTAGTGTATTTTCCAGGAAAAATCAACAACGCTTTTTTTTTGCCAATTTGGAGAAGGTGTGATTACTCGGGAACGGCTCGTAGGATTTTTAGTGTATTTTCCAGGAAAAATCAGCAACGCTTTTTTTTCTAATTTGGAGAAGGTGTGATTACTCGGGAACGGCTCGTAGGATTTTTAGTGTATTTTCCAGGAAAAATGTGCAACGCTTTTTTTGGCCAATTTGGAGAAGGTGTGATTACTCCGGAACGGCTCGTAGGATTTTTAGTGTATTTTCCAGGAAAAATCAGCAACGCTTTTTTTGGCCAATTTGGAGAAGGTGTGATTACTCGGGAACGGCTCGTAGGATTTTTAGTGTATTTTCCAGGAAAAATCAGCAACGCTTTTTTTGGCCAATTTGGAGAAGGTGTGATTACTCGGGAACGGCTCGTAGGATTTTTAGTGTATTTTCCAGGAAAAATCAGCAACGCTTTTTTTGGCCAATTTGGAGAAGATGGGATTACTCGGGAACGGCTCGTAGGTTTTTTAGTGTATTTTCCAGGAAAAATCAACAACGCTTTTTTTGGCCAATTTGGAGAAGGTGTGATTACTCGGGAACGGCTCGTAAGATTTTTAGTGTATTTTCCAGGAAAAATCAACAACGCTTTTTTTTGGCCAATTTGGAGAAGGTGTGATTACTCGGGAACGGCTCGTAAGATTTTTAGTGTATTTTCCAGGAATAATCAGCAACCCTTTTTTTGCCAATTTGGAGAAGGTGTGATTACTCGGGAACTGCTCGTAGGATTTTTAGTGTATTTTCCAGGAAAAATCAGCAACGCTTTTTTTTTGGCCAATTTGGAGAAGATGGGATTACTCGGGAACGGCTCGTAGGTTTTTTAGTGTATTTTCCAGGAAAAATCAACAACGCATTTTTTTGGCCAATTTGGAGAAGGTGTGACTACTCGGGAACGGCTCGTAGGTTTTTTAGTGTATTTGCCAGGAAAAATCAACAACGCTTTTTTTTGGCCAATTTGGAGAAGGTGTGATTACTCGGGAACGGCTCGTAGGTTTTTTAGTGTATTTTCCAGGAAAAATCAACAACGCTTTTTTTTGGCCAATTTGGAGAAGGTGTGATTACTCGGGAACGGCTCGTAGGATTTTTGATGTTTTTTCCAGGAAAAATCAACAACGCTTTTTTTTGGCCAATTTGGAGAAGGTGTGATTACTCGGGAACGGCTCGTAGGTTTTTTAGTGTATTTTCCAGGAAAAATCAACAACGCTTTTTTTGGCCAATTTGGAGAAGGTGTGATTACTCGTGAACGGCTCGTAAGATTTTTGATGTTTTTTCCAGGAAAAATCAGCAACACTTTTTTTGGCCAATTTGGAGAAGGTGTGATTACTCGGGAACGGCTCGTAAGATTTTTAATATATTTTCCAGGAAAAATCAGCAACGCTTTTTTTGGCCAATTTGGAGAAGGTGTGATTACTCGGGAACGGCTCGTAAGATTTTTAGTGTATTTTCCAGGAAAAATCAGCAACGCTTTTTTTGGCCAATTTGGAGAAGGTGTGATTACTCAGGAACGGCTCGTAGGATTTTTAGTGTATTTTCCAGGAAAAATCAGCAACGCTTTTTTTTGCCAATTTGGAGAAGGTGTGATTACTCGGGAACGGCTCGTAGGATTTTTAGTGTATTTTCAAGGAAAAATCAGCAACGCTTTTTTTGGCCAATTTGGAGAAGCTGTGATTACTCGGGAACGGCTCGTAGGATTTTTAGTGTATTTTCCAGGAAAAATCAGCAACGCTTTTTTTGGCCAATTTGGAGAAGATGGGATTACTCGGGAACTGCTCGTAGGATTTTTAGTGTATTTTCCAGGAAAAATCAACAACGCTTTTTTTTGGCCAATTTGGAGAAGATGGGATTACTCGGGAACGGCTCATAAAATTTTTAATATATTTTCCAGGAAAAATCAGCAACGCTTTTTTTGGCCAATTTGGAGAAGGTGTGATTACTCGGGAACGGCTCGTAAGATTTTTAGTGTATTTTCCAGGAAAAATCAACAACGCTTTTTTTTGCCAATTTGGAGAAGGTGTGATTACTCGGGAACGGCTCGTAAGATTTTTAGTGTATTTTCCAGGAAAAATCAGCAACGCTTTTTTTGGCCAATTTGGAGAAGGTGTGATTACTCGGGAACGGCTCGTAGGTTTTTTAGTGTATTTTCCAGGAAAAATTAACAACGCTTTTTTTGGCCAATTTGGAGAAGGTGTGATTACTCGGGAACGGCTCGTAGGATTTTTAGTGTATTTTCCAGGAAAAATCAGCAACGCTTTTTTTGGCCAATTTGGAGAAGGTGTGATTACTCGGGAACGGCTCGTAGGTTTTTTAGTGTATTTTTCAGGAAAAATCAGCAACGCTTTTTTTTGGCCAATTTGGAGAAGGTGTGATTACTCGGGAACGGCTCGTAGGATTTTTAGTGTATTTTCCAGGAAAAATCAGCAACGCTTTTTTTTGGCCAATTTGGAGAAGGTGTGATTACTCGGGAACGGCTCGTAAGATTTTTAGTGTATTTTCCAGGAAAAATCAGCAACGCTTTTTTTTGGCCAATTTGGAGAAGGTGTGATTACTCGGGAACGGCTCGTAAGATTTTTGATGTTTTTTCCAGGAAAAATCAGCAACGCTTTTTTTGGCCAATTTGGAGAAGGTGTGATTACTCGGGAACGGCTCGTAAGATTTTTGATGTTTTTTTCCAGGAAAAATCAGCAACGCTTTTTTTGGCCAATTTGGAGAAGATGTGATTACTCGGGAACTGCTCGTAGGATTTTTAGTGTATTTTCCAGGAAAAATCAGCAACGCTTTTTTTGGCCAATTTGGAGAAGGTGTGATTACTCGGGAACGGCTCGTAGGATTTTTAGTGTATTTTCCAGGAAAAATCAGCAACGCTTTTTTTTCTAATTTGGAGAAGGTGTGATTACTCGGGAACGGCTCGTAGGATTTTTAGTGTATTTTCCAGGAAAAATCAGCAACGCTTTTTTTGGCCAATTTGGAGAAGGTGTGATTACTCGGGAACGGCTCGTAGGATTTTTGATGTTTTTTCCAGGAAAAATCAGCAACGCTTTTTTTGGCCAATTTGGAGATGGTGTGATTACTCGGGAACGGCTCGTAGGATTTTTAGTGTATTTTCCAGGAAAAATCAACAACGCTTTGTTTGGCCAATTTGGAGAAGGTGTGATTACTCGGGAACGGCTCGTAGGATTTTTAGTGTATTTTCCAGGAAAAATCAGCAACGCTTTTTTTTTGGCCAATTTGGAGAAGGTGTGATTACTCGGGAACGGCTCGTAGGATTTTTGATGTTTTTTCCAGGAAAAATCAACAACGCTTTTTTTTGGCCAATTTGGAGAAGGTGTGATTACTCGGGAACGGCTCGTAGGATTTTTGATGTTTTTTCCAGGAAAAATCAACAACGCTTTTTTTTGGCCAATTTGGAGAAGGTGTGATTACTCGGGAACGGCTCGTAGGTTTTTTAGTGTATTTGCCAGGAAAAATCAACAACGCTTTTTTTTGGCCAATTTGGAGAAGGTGTGATTACTCGGGAACGGCTCGTAGGTTTTTTAGTGTATTTTCCAGGAAAAATCAACAACGCTTTTTTTTGGCCAATTTGGAGAAGGTGTGATTACTCGGGAACGGCTCGTAGGATTTTTGATGTTTTTTCCAGGAAAAATCAACAACGCTTTTTTTTGGCCAATTTGGAGAAGGTGTGATTACTCGGGAACGGCTCGTAGGTTTTTTAGTGTATTTTCCAGGAAAAATCAACAACGCTTTTTTTGGCCAATTTGGAGAAGGTGTGATTACTCGTGAACGGCTCGTAAGATTTTTGATGTTTTTTCCAGGAAAAATCAGCAACACTTTTTTTGGCCAATTTGGAGAAGGTGTGATTACTCGGGAACGGCTCGTAAGATTTTTAATATATTTTCCAGGAAAAATCAGCAACGCTTTTTTTGGCCAATTTGGAGAAGGTGTGATTACTCGGGAACGGCTCGTAAGATTTTTAGTGTATTTTCCAGGAAAAATCAGCAACGCTTTTTTTGGCCAATTTGGAGAAGGTGTGATTACTCAGGAACGGCTCGTAGGATTTTTAGTGTATTTTCCAGGAAAAATCAGCAACGCTTTTTTTTGCCAATTTGGAGAAGGTGTGATTACTCGGGAACGGCTCGTAGGATTTTTAGTGTATTTTCAAGGAAAAATCAGCAACGCTTTTTTTGGCCAATTTGGAGAAGCTGTGATTACTCGGGAACGGCTCGTAGGATTTTTAGTGTATTTTCCAGGAAAAATCAGCAACGCTTTTTTTGGCCAATTTGGAGAAGATGGGATTACTCGGGAACTGCTCGTAGGATTTTTAGTGTATTTTCCAGGAAAAATCAACAACGCTTTTTTTTGGCCAATTTGGAGAAGATGGGATTACTCGGGAACGGCTCATAAAATTTTTAATATATTTTCCAGGAAAAATCAGCAACGCTTTTTTTGGCCAATTTGGAGAAGGTGTGATTACTCGGGAACGGCTCGTAAGATTTTTAGTGTATTTTCCAGGAAAAATCAACAACGCTTTTTTTTGCCAATTTGGAGAAGGTGTGATTACTCGGGAACGGCTCGTAAGATTTTTAGTGTATTTTCCAGGAAAAATCAGCAACGCTTTTTTTGGCCAATTTGGAGAAGGTGTGATTACTCGGGAACGGCTCGTAGGATTTTTAGTGTAATTTCCAGGAAAAATCAGCAACGCTTTTTTTTGTCCAATTTGGAGAAGATGGGATTACTCGGGAACGGCTCATAAAATTTTTAATATATTTTCCAGGAAAAATCAGCAACGCTTTTTTTGGCCAATTTGGAGAAGGTGTGATTACTCGGGAACGGCTCGTAAGATTTTTAGTGTATTTTCCAGGAAAAATCAACAACGCTTTTTTTTGCCAATTTGGAGAAGGTGTGATTACTCGGGAACGGCTCGTAAGATTTTTAGTGTATTTTCCAGGAAAAATCAGCAACGCTTTTTTTGGCCAATTTGGAGAAGGTGTGATTACTCGGGAACGGCTCGTAGGATTTTTAGTGTAATTTCCAGGAAAAATCAGCAACGCTTTTTTTTGTCCAATTTGGAGAAGATGGGATTACTCGGGAACGGCTCGTAGGTTTTTTAGTGTATTTTCCAGAAAAAATGTGCAACGCTTTTTTTGGCCAATTTGGAGAAGATGGGATTACTCGGGAACGGCTCGTAGGATTTTTAGTGTAATTTCCAGGAAAAATCAACAACGCTTTTTTTTGGCCAATTTGGAGAAGGTGTGATTACTCGGGAACGGCTCGTAGGTTTTTTAGTGTATTTTCCAGGAAAAATTAACAACGCTTTTTTTGGCCAATTTGGAGAAGGTGTGATTACTCGGGAACGGCTCGTAGGATTTTTAGTGTATTTTCCAGGAAAAATCAGCAACGCTTTTTTTGGCCAATTTGGAGAAGGTGTGATTACTCGGGAACGGCTCGTAGGTTTTTTAGTGTATTTTTCAGGAAAAATCAGCAACGCTTTTTTTTGGCCAATTTGGAGAAGGTGTGATTACTCGGGAACGGCTCGTAGGATTTTTAGTGTATTTTCCAGGAAAAATCAGCAACGCTTTTTTTTGGCCAATTTGGAGAAGGTGTGATTACTCGGGAACGGCTCGTAAGATTTTTAGTGTATTTTCCAGGAAAAATCAGCAACGCTTTTTTTGGCCAATTTGGAGAAGGTGTGATTACTCGGGAACGGCTCGTAAGATTTTTGATGTTTTTTCCAGGAAAAATCAGCAACGCTTTTTTTGGCCAATTTGGAGAAGATGTGATTACTCGGGAACTGCTCGTAGGATTTTAAGTGTATTTTCCAGGAAAAATCAGCAACGCTTTTTTTGGCCAATTTGGAGAAGGTGTGATTACTCGGGAACGGCTCGTAGGATTTTTAGTGTATTTTCCAGGAAAAATCAGCAACGCTTTTTTTTCTAATTTGGAGAAGGTGTGATTACTCGGGAACGGCTCGTAGGATTTTTAGTGTATTTTCCAGGAAAAATCAGCAACGCTTTTTTTGGCCAATTTGGAGAAGGTGTGATTACTCGGGAACGGCTCGTAGGATTTTTGATGTTTTTTCCAGGAAAAATCAGCAACGCTTTTTTTGGCCAATTTGGAGATGGTGTGATTACTCGGGAACGGCTCGTAGGATTTTTAGTGTATTTTCCAGGAAAAATCAACAACGCTTTGTTTGGCCAATTTGGAGAAGGTGTGATTACTCGGGAACGGCTCGTAGGATTTTTAGTGTATTTTCCAGGAAAAATCAGCAACGCTTTTTTTTTGGCCAATTTGGAGAAGGTGTGATTACTCGGGAACGGCTCGTAAGATTTTTAGTGTATTTTCCAGGAAAAATCAGCAACGCTTTTTTTGGCCAATTTGGAGAAGATGGGATTACTCGGGAACGGCTCGTAGGTTTTTTAGTGTATTTTCCAGGAAAAATCAGCAACGCTTTTTTTTGGCCAATTTGGAGAAGGTGTGATTACTCGGGAACGGCTCGTAAGATTTTTAGTGTATTTTCCAGGAAAAATCAGCAACGCTTTTTTTTGGCCAATTTGGAGAAGGTGTGATTACTCGGGAACGGCTCGTAAGATTTTTGATGTTTTTTCCAGGAAAAATCAGCAACGCTTTTTTTGGCCAATTTGGAGAAGGTGTGATTACTCGGGAACGGCTCGTAAGATTTTTGATGTTTTTTCCAGGAAAAATCAGCAACGCTTTTTTTGGCCAATTTGGAGAAGATGTGATTACTCGGGAACTGCTCGTAGGATTTTTAGTGTATTTTCCAGGAAAAATCAGCAACGCTTTTTTTGGCCAATTTGGAGAAGGTGTGATTACTCGGGAACGGCTCGTAGGATTTTTAGTGTAATTTCCAGGAAAAATCAGCAACACTTTTTTTGGCCAATTTGGAGAAGGTGTGATTACTCGGGAACGGCTCGTAAGATTTTTAGTGTATTTTCCAGGAAAAATCAGCAACGCTTTTTTTTGGCCAATTTGGAGAAGGTGTGATTACTCGGGAACGGCTCGTAGGATTTTTGATGTTTTTTCCAGGAAAAATCAGCAACGCTTTTTTTGGCCAATTTGGAGATGGTGTGATTACTCGGGAACGGCTCGTAGGATTTTTAGTGTATTTTCCAGGAAAAATCAACAACGCTTTGTTTGGCCAATTTGGAGAAGGTGTGATTACTCGGGAACGGCTCGTAGGATTTTTAGTGTATTTTCCAGGAAAAATCAGCAACGCTTTTTTTTTGGCCAATTTGGAGAAGATGGGATTACTCGGGAACGGCTCGTAGGATTTTTAGTGTATTTTCCAGGAAAAATGTGCAACGCTTTTTTTGGCCAATTTGGAGAAGGTGTGATTACTCCGGAACGGCTCGTAGGATTTTTAGTGTATTTTCCAGGAAAAATCAGCAACGCTTTTTTTTTTGGCCAATTTGGAGAAGATGGGATTACTCGGGAACGGCTCGTAGGATTTTTAGTGTATTTTCCAGGAAAAATGTGCAACGCTTTTTTTGGCCAATTTGGAGAAGGTGTGATTACTCCGGAACGGCTCGTAGGATTTTTGATGTTTTTTCCAGGAAAAATCAGCAACACTTTTTTTGGCCAATTTGGAGAAGGTGTGATTACTCGGGAACGGCTCGTAAGATTTTTAATATATTTTCCAGGAAAAATCAGCAACGCTTTTTTTGGCCAATTTGGAGAAGGTGTGATTACTCGGGAACGGCTCGTAAGATTTTTAGTGTATTTTCCAGGAAAAATCAGCAACGCTTTTTTTGGCCAATTTGGAGAAGGTGTGATTACTCAGGAACGGCTCGTAGGATTTTTAGTGTATTTTCCAGGAAAAATCAGCAACGCTTTTTTTTGCCAATTTGGAGAAGGTGTGATTACTCGGGAACGGCTCGTAGGATTTTTAGTGTATTTTCAAGGAAAAATCAGCAACGCTTTTTTTGGCCAATTTAGAGAAGCTGTGATTACTCGGGAACGGCTCGTAGGATTTTTAGTGTATTTTCCAGGAAAAATCAGCAACGCTTTTTTTGGCCAATTTGGAGAAGATGGGATTACTCGGGAACTGCTCGTAGGATTTTTAGTGTATTTTCCAGGAAAAATCAACAACGCTTTTTTTTGGCCAATTTGGAGAAGATGGGATTACTCGGGAACGGCTCATAAAATTTTTAATATATTTTCCAGGAAAAATCAGCAACGCTTTTTTTGGCCAATTTGGAGAAGGTGTGATTACTCGGGAACGGCTCGTAAGATTTTTAGTGTATTTTCCAGGAAAAATCAACAACGCTTTTTTTTTGCCAATTTGGAGAAGGTGTGATTACTCGGGAACGGCTCGTAAGATTTTTAGTGTATTTTCCAGGAAAAATCAGCAACGCTTTTTTTGGCCAATTTGGAGAAGGTGTGATTACTCGGGAACGGCTCGTAGGATTTTTAGTGTAATTTCCAGGAAAAATCAGCAACGCTTTTTTTTGTCCAATTTGGAGAAGATGGGATTACTCGGGAACGGCTCGTAGGTTTTTTAGTGTATTTTCCAGAAAAAATGTGCAACGCTTTTTTTGGCCAATTTGGAGAAGATGGGATTACTCGGGAACGGCTCGTAGGATTTTTAGTGTAATTTCCAGGAAAAATCAACAACGCTTTTTTTTGGCCAATTTGGAGAAGGTGTGATTACTCGGGAACGGCTCGTAGGTTTTTTAGTGTATTTTCCAGGAAAAATTAACAACGCTTTTTTTGGCCAATTTGGAGAAGGTGTGATTACTCGGGAACGGCTCGTAGGATTTTTAGTGTATTTTCCAGGAAAAATCAGCAACGCTTTTTTTGGCCAATTTGGAGAAGGTGTGATTACTCGGGAACGGCTCGTAGGTTTTTTAGTGTATTTTTCAGGAAAAATCAGCAACGCTTTTTTTTGGCCAATTTGGAGAAGGTGTGATTACTCGGGAACGGCTCGTAGGATTTTTAGTGTATTTTCCAGGAAAAATCAGCAACGCTTTTTTTTGGCCAATTTGGAGAAGGTGTGATTACTCGGGAACGGCTCGTAAGATTTTTAGTGTATTTTCCAGGAAAAATCAGCAACGCTTTTTTTGGCCAATTTGGAGAAGGTGTGATTACTCGGGAACGGCTCGTAAGATTTTTGATGTTTTTTCCAGGAAAAATCAGCAACGCTTTTTTTGGCCAATTTGGAGAAGATGTGATTACTCGGGAACTGCTCGTAGGATTTTAAGTGTATTTTCCAGGAAAAATCAGCAACGCTTTTTTTGGCCAATTTGGAGAAGGTGTGATTACTCGGGAACGGCTCGTAGGATTTTTAGTGTATTTTCCAGGAAAAATCAGCAACGCTTTTTTTTCTAATTTGGAGAAGGTGTGATTACTCGGGAACGGCTCGTAGGATTTTTAGTGTATTTTCCAGGAAAAATCAGCAACGCTTTTTTTGGCCAATTTGGAGAAGGTGTGATTACTCGGGAACGGCTCGTAGGATTTTTGATGTTTTTTCCAGGAAAAATCAGCAACGCTTTTTTTGGCCAATTTGGAGATGGTGTGATTACTCGGGAACGGCTCGTAGGATTTTTAGTGTATTTTCCAGGAAAAATCAACAACGCTTTGTTTGGCCAATTTGGAGAAGGTGTGATTACTCGGGAACGGCTCGTAGGATTTTTAGTGTATTTTCCAGGAAAAATCAGCAACGCTTTTTTTTTGGCCAATTTGGAGAAGGTGTGATTACTCGGGAACGGCTCGTAAGATTTTTAGTGTATTTTCCAGGAAAAATCAGCAACGCTTTTTTTGGCCAATTTGGAGAAGATGGGATTACTCGGGAACGGCTCGTAGGTTTTTTAGTGTATTTTCCAGGAAAAATCAGCAACGCTTTTTTTTGGCCAATTTGGAGAAGGTGTGATTACTCGGGAACGGCTCGTAAGATTTTTAGTGTATTTTCCAGGAAAAATCAGCAACGCTTTTTTTTGGCCAATTTGGAGAAGGTGTGATTACTCGGGAACGGCTCGTAAGATTTTTGATGTTTTTTCCAGGAAAAATCAGCAACGCTTTTTTTGGCCAATTTGGAGAAGGTGTGATTACTCGGGAACGGCTCGTAAGATTTTTGATGTTTTTTCCAGGAAAAATCAGCAACGCTTTTTTTGGCCAATTTGGAGAAGATGTGATTACTCGGGAACTGCTCGTAGGATTTTTAGTGTATTTTCCAGGAAAAATCAGCAACGCTTTTTTTGGCCAATTTGGAGAAGGTGTGATTACTCGGGAACGGCTCGTAGGATTTTTAGTGTAATTTCCAGGAAAAATCAGCAACACTTTTTTTGGCCAATTTGGAGAAGGTGTGATTACTCGGGAACGGCTCGTAAGATTTTTAGTGTATTTTCCAGGAAAAATCAGCAACGCTTTTTTTTGGCCAATTTGGAGAAGGTGTGATTACTCGGGAACGGCTCGTAGGATTTTTGATGTTTTTTCCAGGAAAAATCAGCAACGCTTTTTTTGGCCAATTTGGAGATGGTGTGATTACTCGGGAACGGCTCGTAGGATTTTTAGTGTATTTTCCAGGAAAAATCAACAACGCTTTGTTTGGCCAATTTGGAGAAGGTGTGATTACTCGGGAACGGCTCGTAGGATTTTTAGTGTATTTTCCAGGAAAAATCAGCAACGCTTTTTTTTTGGCCAATTTGGAGAAGATGGGATTACTCGGGAACGGCTCGTAGGATTTTTAGTGTATTTTCCAGGAAAAATGTGCAACGCTTTTTTTGGCCAATTTGGAGAAGGTGTGATTACTCCGGAACGGCTCGTAGGATTTTTAGTGTATTTTCCAGGAAAAATCAGCAACGCTTTTTTTTTTGGCCAATTTGGAGAAGATGGGATTACTCGGGAACGGCTCGTAGGATTTTTAGTGTATTTTCCAGGAAAAATGTGCAACGCTTTTTTTGGCCAATTTGGAGAAGGTGTGATTACTCCGGAACGGCTCGTAGGATTTTTAGTGTATTTTCCAGGAAAAATCAGCAACGCTTTTTTTGGCCAATTTGGAGAAGGTGTGATTACTCGGGAACGGCTCGTAGGATTTTTAGTGTATTTTCCAGGAAAAATCAGCAACGCTTTTTTTGGCCAATTTGGAGAAGGTGTGATTACTCGGGAACGGCTCGTAGGATTTTTAGTGTATTTTCCAGGAAAAATCAGCAACGCTTTTTTTTCTAATTTGGAGAAGATGGGATTACTCGGGAACGGCTCGTAGGATTTTTAGTGTATTTTCCAGGAAAAACCAGCAACGCTTTTTTTTGCCAATTTGGAGAAAGTGTGATTACTCGGGAACGGCTCGTAAGATTTTTAGTGTATTTTCCAGGAAAAATCAGCAACGCTTTTTTTTGGCCAATTTGGAGAAGATGGGATTACTCGGGAACGGCTCGTAGGTTTTTTAGTGTATTTTCCAGGAAAAATCAGCAACGCTTTTTTTGGCCAATTTGGAGAAGATGGGATTACTCGGGAACGGCTCGTAGGTTTTTTAGTGTATTTTCCAGGAAAAATCAGCAACGCTTTTTTTTGGCCAATTTGGAGAAGGTGTGATTACTCGGGAACGGCTCGTAAGATTTTTAGTGTATTTTCCAGGAAAAATCAGCAACGCTTTTTTTTGGCCAATTTGGAGAAGGTGTGATTACTCGGGAACGGCTCGTAAGATTTTTGATGTTTTTTCCAGGAAAAATCAGCAACGCTTTTTTTGGCCAATTTGGAGAAGGTGTGATTACTCGGGAACGGCTCGTAAGATTTTTGATGTTTTTTCCAGGAAAAATCAGCAACGCTTTTTTTGGCCAATTTGGAGAAGATGTGATTACTCGGGAACTGCTCGTAGGATTTTTAGTGTATTTTCCAGGAAAAATCAGCAACGCTTTTTTTGGCCAATTTGGAGAAGGTGTGATTACTCGGGAACGGCTCGTAGGATTTTTAGTGTAATTTCCAGGAAAAATCAGCAACACTTTTTTTGGCCAATTTGGAGAAGGTGTGATTACTCGGGAACGGCTCGTAAGATTTTTAGTGTATTTTCCAGGAAAAATCAGCAACGCTTTTTTTTGGCCAATTTGGAGAAGGTGTGATTACTCGGGAATGGCTCGTAGGATTTTTAGTGTATTTTCCAGGAAAAATCAACAACGCTTTTTTTTGCCAATTTGGAGAAGGTGTGATTACTCGGGAACGGCTCGTAGGATTTTTAGTGTATTTTCCAGGAAAAATCAGCAACGCTTTTTTTGGCCAATTTGGAGAAGGTGTGATTACTCGGGAACGGCTCGTAAGATTTTTAGTGTATTTTCCAGGAAAAATCAGCAACGCTTTTTTTTGGCCAATTTGGAGAAGGTGTGATTACTCGGGAATGGCTCGTAGGATTTTTAGTGTATTTTCCAGGAAAAATCAACAACGCTTTTTTTTGCCAATTTGGAGAAGGTGTGATTACTCGGGAACGGCTCGTAGGATTTTTAGTGTATTTTCCAGGAAAAATCAGCAACGCTTTTTTTCTAATTTGGAGAAGGTGTGATTACTCGGGAACGGCTCGTAGGTTTTTTAGTGTATTTTCCATTAAAAATCAGCAACGCTTTTTTTTGGCCAATTTGGAGAAGGTGTGATTACTCGGGAACGGCTCGTAAGATTTTTAGTGTATTTTCCAGGAAAAATCAGCAACGCTTTTTTTTGGCCAATTTGGAGAAGGTGTGATTACTCGGGAACGGCTCGTAAGATTTTTGATGTTTTTTCCAGGAAAAATCAGCAACGCTTTTTTTGGCCAATTTGGAGAAGGTGTGATTACTCGGGAACGGCTCGTAAGATTTTTGATGTTTTTTCCAGGAAAAATCAGCAACGCTTTTTTTGGCCAATTTGGAGAAGATGTGATTACTCGGGAACTGCTCGTAGGATTTTTAGTGTATTTTCCAGGAAAAATCAGCAACGCTTTTTTTTGGCCAATTTGGAGAAGGTGTGATTACTCGGGAACGGCTCGTAGGATTTTTAGTGTAATTTCCAGGAAAAATCAGCAACACTTTTTTTGGCCAATTTGGAGAAGGTGTGATTACTCGGGAACGGCTCGTAAGATTTTTAGTGTATTTTCCAGGAAAAATCAGCAACGCTTTTTTTTGGCCAATTTGGAGAAGGTGTGATTACTAGGGAATGGCTCGTAGGATTTTTAGTGTATTTTCCAGGAAAAATCAACAACGCTTTTTTTCGCCAATTTGGAGAAGGTGTGATTACTCGGGAACGGCTCGTAGGATTTTTAGTGTATTTTCCAGGAAAAATCAGCAACGCTTTTTTTTCTAATTTGGAGAAGGTGTGATTACTCGGGAACGGCTCGTAGGATTTTTAGTGTATTTTCCAGGAAAAATGTGCAACGCTTTTTTTGGCGAATTTGGAGAAGGTGTGATTACTCCGGAACGGCTCGTAGGATTTTTAGTGTATTTTCCAGGAAAAATCAGCAACGCTTTTTTTGGCCAATTTGGAGAAGGTGTGATTACTCGGGAACGGCTCGTAGGATTTTTAGTGTATTTTCCAGGAAAAATCAGCAACGCTTTTTTTGGCCAATTTGGAGAAGGTGTGATTACTCGGGAACGGCTCGTAGGATTTTTAGTGTATTTTCCAGGAAAAATCAGCAACGCTTTTTTTGGCCAATTTGGAGAAGATGGGATTACTCGGGAACGGCTCGTAGGTTTTTTAGTGTATTTTCCAGGAAAAATCAACAACGCTTTTTTTGGCCAATTTGGAGAAGGTGTGATTACTCGGGAACGGCTCGTAAGATTTTTAGTGTATTTTCCAGGAAAAATCAACAACGCTTTTTTTGGCCAATTTGGAGAAGGTGTGATTACTCGGGAACGGCTCGTAAGATTTTTAGTGTATTTTCCAGGAATAATCAGCAACGCTTTTTTTGCCAATTTGGAGAAGGTGTGATTACTCGGGAACTGCTCGTAGGATTTTTAGTGTATTTTCCAGGAAAAATCAGCAACGCTTTTTTTTGGCCAATTTGGAGAAGATGGGATTACTCGGGAACGGCTCGTAGGTTTTTTAGTGTATTTTCCAGGAAAAATCAACAACGCTTTTTTTTGGCCAATTTGGAGAAGGTGTGATTACTCGGGAACGGCTCGTAGGTTTTTTAGTGTATTTGCCAGGAAAAATCAACAACGCTTTTTTTTGGCCAATTTGGAGAAGGTGTGATTACTCGGGAACGGCTCGTAGGTTTTTTAGTGTATTTTCCAGGAAAAATCAACAACGCTTTTTTTTGGCCAATTTGGAGAAGGTGTGATTACTCGGGAACGGCTCGTAGGATTTTTGATATATTTTCCAGGAAAAATCAGCAACGCTTTTTTTGGCCAATTTGGAGAAGGTGTGATTACTCGGGAACGGCTCGTAAGATTTTTAGTGTATTTTCCAGGAAAAATCAGCAACGCTTTTTTTGGCCAATTTGGAGAAGGTGTGATTACTCAGGAACGGCTCGTAGGATTTTTAGTGTATTTTCCAGGAAAAATCAGCAACGCTTTTTTTTGCCAATTTGGAGAAGGTGTGATTACTCGGGAACGGCTCGTAGGATTTTTAGTGTATTTTCAAGGAAAAATCAGCAACGCTTTTTTTGGCCAATTTGGAGAAGCTGTGATTACTCGGGAACGGCTCGTAGGATTTTTAGTGTATTTTCCAGGAAAAATCAGCAACGCTTTTTTTGGCCAATTTGGAGAAGATGGGATTACTCGGGAACTGCTCGTAGGATTTTTAGTGTATTTTCCAGGAAAAATCAACAACGCTTTTTTTTGGCCAATTTGGAGAAGATGGGATTACTCGGGAACGGCTCATAAAATTTTTAATATATTTTCCAGGAAAAATCAGCAACGCTTTTTTTGGCCAATTTGGAGAAGGTGTGATTACTCGGGAACGGCTCGTAAGATTTTTAGTGTATTTTCCAGGAAAAATCAACAACGCTTTTTTTTGCCAATTTGGAGAAGGTGTGATTACTCGGGAACGGCTCGTAAGATTTTTAGTGTATTTTTCAGGAAAAATCAGCAACGCTTTTTTTGGCCAATTTGGAGAAGGTGTGATTACTCGGGAACGGCTCGTAGGATTTTTAGTGTAATTTCCAGGAAAAATCAGCAACGCTTTTTTTTGTCCAATTTGGAGAAGATGGGATTACTCGGGAACGGCTCGTAGGTTTTTTAGTGTATTTTCCAGGAAAAATGTGCAACGCTTTTTTTGGCCAATTTGGAGAAGATGGGATTACTCGGGAACGGCTCGTAGGATTTTTAGTGTAATTTCCAGGAAAAATCAACAACGCTTTTTTTTTTGCCAATTTGGAGAAGGTGTGATTACTCGGGAACGGCTCGTAGGTTTTTTAGTGTATTTTCCAGGAAAAATTAACAACGCTTTTTTTGGCCAATTTGGAGAAGGTGTGATTACTCGGGAACGGCTCGTAGGATTTTTAGTGTATTTTCCAGGAAAAATCAGCAACACTTTTTTTGGCCAATTTGGAGAAGATGGGATTACTCGGGAACGGCTCGTAGGTTTTTGATGTTTTTTCCAGGAAAAATCAGCAACGCTTTTTTTTGCTAATTTGGAGAAGGTGTGATTACTCGGGAACGGCTCGTAGGATTTTTAGTGTAATTTCCAGGAAAAATCAGCAACGCTTTTTTTTTGCCAATTTGGAGAAGATGGGATTACTCGGGAACTGCTCGTAAGATTTTTGATGTATTTTCCAGGAAAAATCAGCAACGCTTTTTTTGGCCAATTTGGAGAAGGTGTGATTACTCGGGAACGGCTCGTAGGTTTTTTAGTGTATTTTCCAGGAAAAATCAACAACGCTTTTTTTGGCCAATTTGGAGAAGGTGTGATTACTCGGGAACGGCTCGTAGGTTTTTTAGTGTATTTTCCAGGAAAAATCAACAACGCTTTTTTTGGCCAATTTGGAGAAGGTGTGATTACTCGGGAACGGCTCGTAAGATTTTTGATGTTTTTTCCAGGAAAAATCAGCAACGCTTTTTTTTGGCCAATTTGGAGAAGATGGGATTACTCGGGAACGGCTTGTAGGTTTTTTAGTGTATTTTCCAGGAAAAATGTGCAACGCTTTTTTGGCCAATTTGGAGAAGATGGGATTACTCGGGAACGGCTCGCAGGTTTTTGATGTTTTTTCCAGGAAAAATCAGCAACACTTTTTTTGGCCAATTTGGAGAAGGTGTGATTACTCGGGAACGGCTCGTAAGATTTTTAATATATTTTCCAGGAAAAATCAGCAACGCTTTTTTTTCTAATTTGGAGAAGATGGGATTACTCGGGAACGGCTCGTAGGTTTTTGATGTTTTTTTCAGGAAAAATCAGCAACGCTTTTTTTTGCTAATTTGGAGAAGGTGTGATTACTCGGGAACGGCTCGTAGGATTTTTAGTGTAATTTCCAGGAAAAATCAGCAACACTTTTTTTGGCCAATTTGGAGAAGATGGGATTACTCGGGAACGGCTCGTAGGTTTTTGATGTTTTTTCCAGGAAAAATCAGCAACGCTTTTTTTGGCCATTTTGGAGAAGGTGTGATTACTCGGGAACGGCTCGTAGGTTTTTGATGTTTTTTCCAGGAAAAATCAGCAACGCTTTTTTTTGCTAATTTGGAGAAGGTGTGATTACTCGGGAACGGCTCGTAGGATTTTTAGTGTAATTTCCAGGAAAAATCAGCAACGCTTTTTTTTGGCCAATTTGGAGAAGGTGTGATTACTCGGGAACGGCTCGTAAGATTTTTAGTGTATTTTCCAGGAAAAATCAGCAACGCTTTTTTTTGGCCAATTTGGAGAAGGTGTGATTACTCGGGAACGGCTCGTAAGATTTTTGATGTTTTTTCCAGGAAAAATCAGCAACGCTTTTTTTGGCCAATTTGGAGAAGGTGTGATTACTCGGGAACTGCTCGTAGGATTTTTAGTGTATTTTCCAGGAAAAATCAGCAACGCTTTTTTTTTGGCCAATTTGGAGAAGATGGGATTACTCGGGAACGGCTCGTAGGATTTTTAGTGTAATTTCCAGGAAAAATCAGCAACGCTTTTTTTTGGCCAATTTGGAGAAGGTGTGATTACTCGGGAACGGCTCGTAAGATTTTTAGTGTATTTTCCAGGAAAAATCAGCAACGCTTTTTTTTGGCCAATTTGGAGAAGGTGTGATTACTCGGGAACGGCTCGTAAGATTTTTGATGTTTTTTCCAGGAAAAATCAGCAACGCTTTTTTTGCCAATTTGGAGAAGGTGTGATTACTCGGGAACTGCTCGTAGGATTTTTAGTGTATTTTCCAGGAAAAATCAGCAACGCTTTTTTTTTGGCCAATTTGGAGAAGATGGGATTACTCGGGAACGGCTCGTAGGTTTTTTAGTGTATTTTCCAGGAAAAATCAACAACGCTTTTTTTTGGCCAATTTGGAGAAGGTGTGATTACTCGGGAACGGCTCGTAGGTTTTTTAGTGTATTTGCCAGGAAAAATCAGCAACGCTTTTTTTGGCCAATTTGGAGAAGGTGTGATTACTCGGAAACGGCTCGTAAGATTTTTGATGTTTTTTCCAGGAAAAATCAACAACGCTTTTTTTGGCCAATTTGGAGAAGGTGTGATTACTCGGGAACGGCTCGTAAGATTTTTGATGTTTTTTCCAGGAAAAATCAGCAACGCTTTTTTTGGCCAATTTGGAGAAGGTGTGATTACTCGGGAACGGCTCGTAGGTTTTTGATGTTTTTTCCAGGAAAAATCAGCAACGCTTTTTTTTGCTAATTTGGAGAAGGTGTGATTACTCGGGAACTGCTCGTAGGATTTTTAGTGTATTTTCCAGGAAAAATCAGCAACGCTTTTTTTTTGGCCAATTTGGAGAAGATGGGATTACTCGGGAACGGCTAGTAGGTTTTTTTGTGTATTTTCCAGGAAAAATCAACAACGCTTTTTTTTGGCCAATTTGGAGAAGGTGTGATTACTCGGGAACGGCTCGTAGGTTTTTTAGTGTATTTGCCAGGAAAAATCAACAACGCTTTTTTTTGGCCAATTTGGAGAAGGTGTGATTACTCGGGAACGGCTCGTAGGTTTTTTAGTGTATTTTCCAGGAAAAATCAACAACGCTTTTTTTTGGCCAATTTGGAGAAGGTGTGATTACTCGGGAACGGCTCGTAGGATTTTTAGTGTATTTTCCAGGAAAAATCAGCAACGCTTTTTTTGGCCAATTTGGAGAAGATGGGATTACTCGGGAACGGCTCGTAGGTTTTTTAGTGTATTTTCCAGGAAAAATCAACAACGCTTTTTTTGGCCAATTTGGAGAAGGTGTGATTACTCGGGAACGGCTCGTAAGATTTTTAGTGTATTTTCCAGGAAAAATCAACAACGCTTTTTTTTGGCCAATTTGGAGAAGGTGTGATTACTCGGGAACGGCTCGTAAGATTTTTAGTGTATTTTCCAGGAATAATCAGCAACGCTTTTTTTGCCAATTTGGAGAAGGTGTGATTACTCGGGAACTGCTCGTAGGATTTTTAGTGTATTTTCCAGGAAAAATCAGCAACGCTTTTTTTTTGGCCAATTTGGAGAAGATGGGATTACTCGGGAACGGCTCGTAGGTTTTTTAGTGTATTTTCCAGGAAAAATCAACAACGCTTTTTTTTGGCCAATTTGGAGAAGGTGTGATTACTCGGGAACGGCTCGTAGGTTTTTTAGTGTATTTGCCAGGAAAAATCAACAACGCTTTTTTTTGGCCAATTTGGAGAAGGTGTGATTACTCGGGAACGGCTCGTAGGTTTTTTAGTGTATTTTCCAGGAAAAATCAACAACGCTTTTTTTTGGCCAATTTGGAGAAGGTGTGATTACTCGGGAACGCCTCGTAGGATTTTTGATGTTTTTTCCAGGAAAAATCAACAACGCTTTTTTTTGGCCAATTTGGAGAAGGTGTGATTACTCGGGAACGGCTCGTAGGATTTTTAGTGTATTTTCCAGGAAAAATCAACAACGCTTTTTTTGGCCAATTTGGAGAAGGTGTGATTACTCGTGAACGGCTCGTAAGATTTTTGATGTTTTTTCCAGGAAAAATCAGCAACACTTTTTTTGGCCAATTTGGAGAAGGTGTGATTACTCGGGAACGGCTCGTAAGATTTTTAATATATTTTCCAGGAAAAATCAGCAACGCTTTTTTTGGCCAATTTGGAGAAGGTGTGATTACTCGGGAACGGCGGCTCGTAAGATTTTTAGTGTATTTTCCAGGAAAAATCAGCAACGCTTTTTTTGGCCAATTTGGAGAAGGTGTGATTACTCAGGAACGGCTCGTAGGATTTTTAGTGTATTTTCCAGGAAAAATCAGCAACGCTTTTTTTTGCCAATTTGGAGAAGGTGTGATTACTCGGGAACGGCTCGTAGGATTTTTAGTGTATTTTCAAGGAAAAATCAGCAACGCTTTTTTTGGCCAATTTGGAGAAGCTGTGATTACTCGGGAACGGCTCGTAGGATTTTTAGTGTATTTTCCAGGAAAAATCAGCAACGCTTTTTTTGGCCAATTTG
This sequence comes from Lypha dubia, assembly GCA_947311025.1. NCBI lineage: Eukaryota > Metazoa > Arthropoda > Insecta > Diptera > Tachinidae > Lypha > Lypha dubia. The sequence continues at coordinate 29,187,773 of OX371265.1, read as the reverse complement.
GAGAAGATGGGATTACTCGGGAACTGCTCGTAGGATTTTTAGTGTATTTTCCAGGAAAAATCAACAACGCTTTTTTTTGGCCAATTTGGAGAAGATGGGATTACTCGGGAACGGCTCATAAAATTTTTAATATATTTTCCAGGAAAAATCAGCAACGCTTTTTTTGGCCAATTTGGAGAAGGTGTGATTACTCGGGAACGGCTCGTAAGATTTTTAGTGTATTTTCCAGGAAAAATCAACAACGCTTTTTTTTGCCAATTTGGAGAAGGTGTGATTACTCGGGAACGGCTCGTAAGATTTTTAGTGTATTTTCCAGGAAAAATCAGCAACGCTTTTTTTGGCCAATTTGGAGAAGGTGTGATTACTCGGGAACGGCTCGTAGGATTTTTAGTGTAATTTCCAGGAAAAATCAGCAACGCTTTTTTTTGTCCAATTTGGAGAAGATGGGATTACTCGGGAACGGCTCGTAGGTTTTTTAGTGTATTTTCCAGGAAAAATGTGCAACGCTTTTTTTGGCCAATTTGGAGAAGATGGGATTACTCGGGAACGGCTCGTAGGATTTTTAGTGTAATTTCCAGGAAAAATCAACAACGCTTTTTTTTGGCCAATTTGGAGAAGGTGTGATTACTCGGGAACGGCTCGTAGGTTTTTTAGTGTATTTTCCAGGAAAAATTAACAACGCTTTTTTTGGCCAATTTGGAGAAGGTGTGATTACTCGGGAACGGCTCGTAGGATTTTTAGTGTATTTTCCAGGAAAAATCAGCATCACTTTTTTTGGCCAATTTGGAGAAGATGGGATTACTCGGGAACGGCTCGTAGGTTTTTGATGTTTTTTCCAGGAAAAATCAGCAACGCTTTTTTTTGCTAATTTGGAGAAGGTGTGATTACTCGGGAACGGCTCGTAGGATTTTTAGTGTAATTTCCAGGAAAAATCAGCAACGCTTTTTTTTTTGCCAATTTGGAGAAGATGGGATTACTCGGGAACTGCTCGTAAGATTTTTGATGTATTTTCCAGGAAAAATCAGCAACGCTTTTTTTGGCCAATTTGGAGAAGGTGTGATTACTCGGGAACGGCTCGTAGGTTTTTTAGTGTATTTTCCAGGAAAAATCAACAACGCTTTTTTTGGCCAATTTGGAGAAGGTGTGATTACTCGGGAACGGCTCGTAGGTTTTTTAGTGTATTTTCCAGGAAAAATCAACAACGCTTTTTTTGGCCAATTTGGAGAAGGTGTGATTACTCGGGAACGGCTCGTAAGATTTTTGATGTTTTTTCCAGGAAAAATCAGCAACGCTTTTTTTTGGCCAATTTGGAGAAGATGGGATTACTCGGGAACGGCTCGTAGGTTTTTTAGTGTATTTTCCAGGAAAAATGTGCAACGCTTTTTTTGGCCAATTTGGAGAAGATGGGATTACTCGGGAACGGCTCGCAGGTTTTTGATGTTTTTTCCAGGAAAAATCAGCAACACTTTTTTTGGCCAATTGGAGAAGGTGTGATTACTCGGGAACGGCTCGTAAGATTTTTAATATATTTTCCAGGAAAAATCAGCAACGCTTTTTTTTCTAATTTGGAGAAGATGGGATTACTCGGGAACGGCTCGTAGGTTTTTGATGTTTTTTTCAGGAAAAATCAGCAACGCTTTTTTTTGCTAATTTGGAGAAGGTGTGATTACTCGGGAACGGCTCGTAGGATTTTTAGTGTAATTTCCAGGAAAAATCAGCAACACTTTTTTTGGCCAATTTGGAGAAGATGGGATTACTCGGGAACGGCTCGTAGGTTTTTGATGTTTTTTCCAGGAAAAATCAGCAACGCTTTTTTTGGCCAATTTGGAGAAGGTGTGATTACTCGGGAACGGCTCGTAGGTTTTTGATGTTTTTTCCAGGAAAAATCAGCAACGCTTTTTTTTGCTAATTTGGAGAAGGTGTGATTACTCGGGAACGGCTCGTAGGATTTTTAGTGTAATTTCCAGGAAAAATCAGCAACGCTTTTTTTTGGCCAATTTGGAGAAGGTGTGATTACTCGGGAACGGCTCGTAAGATTTTTAGTGTATTTTCCAGGAAAAATCAGCAACGCTTTTTTTGGCCAATTTGGAGAAGGTGTGATTACTCGGGAACGGCTCGTAAGATTTTTGATGTTTTTTCCAGGAAAAATCAGCAACGCTTTTTTTGGCCAATTTGGAGAAGGTGTGATTACTCGGGAACGGCTCGTAAGATTTTTGATGTTTTTTCCAGGAAAAATCAGCAACGCTTTTTTTGGCCAATTTGGAGAAGATGTGATTACTCGGGAACTGCTCGTAGGATTTTAGTGTATTTTCCAGGAAAAATCAGCAACGCTTTTTTTGGCCAATTTGGAGAAGGTGTGATTACTCGGGAACGGCTCGTAGGATTTTTAGTGTAATTTCCAGGAAAAATCAGCAACACTTTTTTTGGCCAATTTGGAGAAGGTGTGATTACTCGGGAACGGCTCGTAAGATTTTTAGTGTATTTTCCAGGAAAAATCAGCAACGCTTTTTTTTGGCCAATTTGGAGAAGGTGTGATTACTCGGGAATGGCTCGTAGGATTTTTAGTGTATTTTCCAGGAAAAATCAACAACGCTTTTTTTTGCCAATTTGGAGAAGGTGTGATTACTCGGGAACGGCTCGTAGGATTTTTAGTGTATTTTCCAGGAAAAATCAGCAACGCTTTTTTTTCTAATTTGGAGAAGGTGTGATTACTCGGGAACGGCTCGTAGGATTTTTAGTGTATTTTCCAGGAAAAATCAGCAACGCTTTTTTTGGCCAATTTGGAGAAGGTGTGATTACTCGGGAACGGCTCGTAGGATTTTTGATGTTTTTTCCAGGAAAAATCAGCAACGCTTTTTTTGGCCAATTTGGAGATGGTGTGATTACTCGGGAACGGCTCGTAGGATTTTTAGTGTATTTTCCAGGAAAAATCAACAACGCTTTGTTTGGCCAATTTGGAGAAGGTGTGATTACTCTAGAACGGCTCGTAGGATTTTTAGTGTATTTTCCAGGAAAAATCAGCAACGCTTTTTTTTTGGCCAATTTGGAGAAGATGGGATTACTCGGGAACGGCTCGTAGGATTTTTAGTGTATTTTCCAGGAAAAATGTGCAACGCTTTTTTTGGCCAATTTGGAGAAGGTGTGATTACTCCGGAACGGCTCGTAGGATTTTTAGTGTATTTTCCAGGAAAAATCAGCAACGCTTTTTTTGGCCAATTTGGAGAAGGTGTGATTACTCGGGAACGGCTCGTAGGATTTTTAGTGTATTTTCCAGGAAAAATCAGCAACGCTTTTTTTGGCCAATTTGCAGAAGGTGTGATTACTCGGGAACGGCTCGTAGGATTTTTAGTGTATTTTCCAGGAAAAATCAGCAACGCTTTTTTTTCTAATTTGGAGAAGATGGGATTACTCGGGAACGGCTCGTAGGATTTTTAGTGTATTTTCCAGGAAAAATCAGCAACGCTTTTTTTTGCCAATTTGGAGAAGGTGTGATTACTCAGGAACGGCTCGTAGGATTTTTAGTGTATTTTCCAGGAAAAATCAGCAACGCTTTTTTTTGCCAATTTGGAGAAGGTGTGATTACTCGGGAACGGCTCGTAGGATTTTTAGTGTATTTTCAAGGAAAAATCAGCAACGCTTTTTTTGGCCAATTTGGAGAAGCTGTGATTACTCGGGAACGGCTCGTAGGATTTTTAGTGTATTTTCCAGGAAAAATCAGCAACGCTTTTTTTGGCCAATTTGGAGAAGATGGGATTACTCGGGAACTGCTCGTAGGATTTTTAGTGTATTTTCCAGGAAAAATCAACAACGCTTTTTTTTGGCCAATTTGGAGAAGATGGGATTACTCGGGAACGGCTCGTAGGATTTTTAGTGTATTTTCCAGGAAAAATCAGCAACGCTTTTTTTTGCCAATTTGGAGAAGGTGTGATTACTCGGGAACGGCTCGTAGGATTTTTAGTGTATTTTCAAGGAAAAATCAGCAACGCTTTTTTTGGCCAATTTGGAGAAGCTGTGATTACTCGGGAACGGCTCGTAGGATTTTTAGTGTATTTTCCAGGAAAAATCAGCAACGCTTTTTTTGGCCAATTTGGAGAAGATGGGATTACTCGGGAACTGCTCGTAGGATTTTTAGTGTATTTTCCAGGAAAAATCAACAACGCTTTTTTTTGGCCAATTTGGAGAAGGTGTGATTACTCCGGAACGGCTCGTAGGATTTTTAGTGTATTTTCCAGGAAAAATCAGAAACGCTTTTTTTGGCCAATTTGGAGAAGGTGTGATTACTCGGGAACGGCTCGTAGGTTTTTTAGTGTATTTTCCAGGAAAAATCAACAACGCTTTTTTTGGCCAATTTGGAGAAGGTGTGATTACTCGTGAACGGCTCGTAAGATTTTTGATGTTTTTTCCAGGAAAAATCAGCAACACTTTTTTTGGCCAATTTGGAGAAGGTGTGATTACTCGGGAACGGCTCGTAAGATTTTTAATATATTTTCCAGGAAAAATCAGCAACGCTTTTTTTGGCCAATTTGGAGAAGGTGTGATTACTCGGGAACGGCTCGTAAGATTTTTAGTGTATTTTCCAGGAAAAATCAGCAACGCTTTTTTTGGCCAATTTGGAGAAGGTGTGATTACTCAGGAACGGCTCGTAGGATTTTTAGTGTATTTTCCAGGAAAAATCAGCAACGCTTTTTTTTGCCAATTTGGAGAAGGTGCGATTACTCGGGAACGGCTCGTAGGATTTTTAGTGTATTTTCAAGGAAAAATCAGCAACGCTTTTTTTGGCCAATTTGGAGAAGCTGTGATTACTCGGGAACGGCTCGTAGGATTTTTAGTGTATTTTCCAGGAAAAATCAGCAACGCTTTTTTTGGCCAATTTGGAGAAGATGGGATTACTCGGGAACTGCTCGTAGGATTTTTAGTGTATTTTCCAGGAAAAATCAACAACGCTTTTTTTTGGCCAATTTGGAGAAGATGGGATTACTCGGGAACGGCTCATAAATTTTTAATATATTTTCCAGGAAAAATCAGCAACACTTTTTTTGGCCAATTTGGAGAAGGTGTGATTACTCGGGAACGGCTCGTAAGATTTTTAGTGTATTTTCCAGGAAAAATCAACAACGCTTTTTTTTGCCAATTTGGAGAAGGTGTGATTACTCGGGAACGGCTCGTAAGATTTTTAGTGTATTTTCCAGGAAAAATCAGCAACGCTTTTTTTGGCCAATTTGGAGAAGGTGTGATTACTCGGGAACGGCTCGTAGGATTTTTAGTGTAATTTCCAGGAAAAATCAGCAACGCTTTTTTTTGTCCAATTTGGAGAAGATGGGATTACTCGGGAACGGCTCGTAGGTTTTTTAGTGTATTTTCCAGGAAAAATGTGCAACGCTTTTTTTGGCCAATTTGGAGAAGATGGGATTACTCGGGAACGGCTCGTAGGATTTTTAGTGTAATTTCCAGGAAAAATCAACAACGCTTTTTTTTGGCCAATTTGGAGAAGGTGTGATTACTCGGGAACGGCTCGTAGGTTTTTTAGTGTATTTTCCAGGAAAAATTAACAACGCTTTTTTTGGCCAATTTGGAGAAGGTGTGATTACTCGGGAACGGCTCGTAGGATTTTTAGTGTATTTTCCAGGAAAAATCAGCAACACTTTTTTTGGCCAATTTGGAGAAGATGGGATTACTCGGGAACGGCTCGTAGGTTTTTGATGTTTTTTCCAGGAAAAATCAGCAACGCTTTTTTTTTGCTAATTTGGAGAAGGTGTGATTACTCGGGAACGGCTCGTAGGATTTTTAGTGTAATTTCCAGGAAAAATCAGCAACGCTTTTTTTTTGCCAATTTGGAGAAGATGGGATTACTCGGGAACTGCTCGTAAGATTTTTGATGTATTTTCCAGGAAAAATCAGCAACGCTTTTTTTGGCCAATTTGGAGAAGGTGTGATTACTCGGGAACGGCTCGTAGGTTTTTTAGTGTATTTTCCAGGAAAATCAACAACGCTTTTTTTGGCCAATTTGGAGAAGGTGTGATTACTCGGGAACGGCTCGTAGGTTTGTTAGTGTATTTTCCAGGAAAAATCAACAACGCTTTTTTTGGCCAATTTGGAGAAGGTGTGATTACTCGGGAACGGCTCGTAAGATTTTTGATGTTTTTTCCAGGAAAAATCAGCAACGCTTTTTTTTGGCCAATTTGGAGAAGATGGGATTACTCGGGAACGGCTCGTAGGTTTTTTAGTGTATTTTCCAGGAAAAATGTGCAACGCTTTTTTTTGGCCAATTTGGAGAAGATGGGATTACTCGGGAACGGCTCGCAGGTTTTTGATGTTTTTTCCAGGAAAAATCAGCAACACTTTTTTTGGCCAATTTGGAGAAGGTGTGATTACTCGGGAACGGCTCGTAAGATTTTTAATATATTTTCCAGGAAAAATCAGCAACACTTTTTTTTCTAATTTGGAGAAGATGGGATTACTCGGGAACGGCTCGTAGGTTTTTGATGTTTTTTTCAGGAAAAATCAGCAACGCTTTTTTTTGCTAATTTGGAGAAGGTGTGATTACTCGGGAACGGCTCGTAGGATTTTTAGTGTAATTTCCAGGAAAAATCAGCAACACTTTTTTTGGCCAATTTGGAGAAGATGGGATTACTCGGGAACGGCTCGTAGGTTTTTGATGTTTTTTCCAGGAAAAATCAGCAACGCTTTTTTTGGCCAATTTGGAGAAGGTGTGATTACTCGGGAACGGCTCGTAGGTTTTTGATGTTTTTTCCAGGAAAAATCAGCAACGCTTTTTTTTGCTAATTTGGAGAAGGTGTGATTACTCGGGAACGGCTCGTAGGATTTTTAGTGTAATTTCCAGGAAAAATCAGCGACGCTTTTTTTTGGCCAATTTGGAGAAGGTGTGATTACTCGGGAACGGCTCGTAAGATTTTTAGTGTATTTTCCAGGAAAAATCAGCAACGCTTTTTTTTGGCCAATTTGGAGAAGGTGTGATTACTCGGGAACGGCTCGTAAGATTTTTGATGTTTTTTCCAGGAAAAATCAGCAACGCTTTTTTTGGCCAATTTGGAGAAGGTGTGATTACTCGGGAACGGCTCGTAAGATTTTTGATGTTTTTTCCAGGAAAAATCAGCAACGCTTTTTTTGGCCAATTTGGAGAAGATGTGATTACTCGGGAACTGCTCGTAGGATTTTTAGTGTATTTTCCAGGAAAAATCAGCAACGCTTTTTTTGGCCAATTTGGAGAAGGTGTGATTACTCGGGAACGGCTCGTAGGATTTTTAGTGTAATTTCCAGGAAAAATCAGCAACACTTTTTTTGGCCAATTTGGAGAAGGTGTGATTACTCGGGAACGGCTCGTAAGATTTTTAGTGTATTTTCCAGGAAAAATCAGCAACGCTTTTTTTTGGCCAATTTGGAGAAGGTGTGATTACTCGGGAATGGCTCGTAGGATTTTTAGTGTATTTTCCAGGAAAAATCAACAACGCTTTTTTTTGCCAATTTGGAGAAGGTGTGATTACTCGGGAACGGCTCGTAGGATTTTTAGTGTATTTTCCAGGAAAAATCAGCAACGCTTTTTTTTCTAATTTGGAGAAGGTGTGATTACTCGGGAACGGCTCGTAGGATTTTTAGTGTATTTTCCAGGAAAAATCAGCAACGCTTTTTTTGGCCAATTTGGAGAAGGTGTGATTACTCGGGAACGGCTCGTAGGATTTTTGATGTTTTTTCCAGGAAAAATCAGCAACGCTTTTTTTGGCCAATTTGGAGATGGTGTGATTACTCGGGAACGGCTCGTAGGATTTTTAGTGTATTTTCCAGGAAAAATCAACAACGCTTTGTTTGGCCAATTTGGAGAAGGTGTGATTACTCGGGAACGGCTCGTAGGATTTTTAGTGTATTTTCCAGGAAAAATCAGCAACGCTTTTTTTTTGGCCAATTTGGAGAAGATGGGATTACTCGGGAACGGCTCGTAGGATTTTTAGTGTATTTTCCAGGAAAAATGTGCAACGCTTTTTTTGGCCAATTTGGAGAAGGTGTGATTACTCCGGAACGGCTCGTAGGATTTTTAGTGTATTTTCCAGGAAAAATCAGCAACGCTTTTTTTGGCCAATTTGGAGAAGGTGTGATTACTCGGGAACGGCTCGTAGGATTTTTAGTGTATTTTCCAGGAAAAATCAGCAACGCTTTTTTTGGCCAATTTGGAGAAGGTGTGATTACTCGGGAACGGCTCGTAGGATTTTTAGTGTATTTTCCAGGAAAAATCAGCAACGCTTTTTTTTCTAATTTGGAGAAGATGGGATTACTCGGGAACGGCTCGTAGGATTTTTAGTGTATTTTCCAGGAAAAATCAGCAACGCTTTTTTTTGCCAATTTGGAGAAAGTGTGATTACTCGGGAACGGCTCGTAAGATTTTTAGTGTATTTTCCAGGAAAAATCAGCAACGCTTTTTTTTTGCCAATTTGGAGAAGATGGGATTACTCGGGAACGGCTCGTAGGTTTTTTAGTGTATTTTCCAGGAAAAATGTGCAACGCTTTTTTTTGCCAATTTGGAGAAAGTGTGATTACTCGGGAACGGCTCGTAGGTTTTTTAGTGTATTTTCCAGGAAAAATCAACAACGCTTTTTTTGGCCAATTTGGAGAAGGTGTGATTACTCGGGAACGGCTCGTAGGATTTTTAGTGTATTTTCCAGGAAAAATCAACAACGCTTTTTTTGGCCAATTTGGAGATGGTGTGATTACTCGGGAACTGCTCGTAGGATTTTTAGTGTATTTTCCAGGAAAAATCAACAACGCTTTTTTTTCTAATTTGGAGAAGATGGGATTACTCGGGAACGGCTCGTAAGATTTTTAATATATTTTCCAGGAAAAATCAGCAACGCTTTTTTTTGCCAATTTGGAGAAGGTGTGATTACTCGGGAACGGCTCGTAGGTTTTTTAGTGTATTTTCCAGGAAAAATCAGCAACGCTTTTTTTTGGCCAATTTGGAGAAGGTGTGATTACTCGGGAACGGCTCGTAGGTTTTTTAGTGTATTTTTCAGGAAAAATCAGCAACGCTTTTTTTTGGCCAATTTGGAGAAGATGGGATTACTCGGGAACGGCTCGTAGGTTTTTTAGTGTATTTTCCAGGAAAAATCAGCAACGCTTTTTTTGGCCAATTTGGAGAAGATGGGATTACTCGGGAACGGCTCGTAGGTTTTTTAGTGTATTTTCCAGGAAAAATCAGCAACGCTTTTTTTTGGCCAATTTGGAGAAGGTGTGATTACTCGGGAACGGCTCGTAAGATTTTTAGTGTATTTTCCAGGAAAAATCAGCAACGCTTTTTTTTGGCCAATTTGGAGAAGGTGTGATTACTCGGGAACGGCTCGTAAGATTTTTGATGTTTTTTCCAGGAAAAATCAGCAACGCTTTTTTTGGCCAATTTGGAGAAGGTGTGATTACTCGGGAACGGCTCGTAAGATTTTTGATGTTTTTTCCAGGAAAAATCAGCAACGCTTTTTTTGGCCAATTTGGAGAAGATGTGATTACTCGGGAACTGCTCGTAGGATTTTTAGTGTATTTTCCAGGAAAAATCAGCAACGCTTTTTTTGGCCAATTTGGAGAAGGTGTGATTACTCGGGAACGGCTCGTAGGATTTTTAGTGTAATTTCCAGGAAAAATCAACAACGCTTTTTTTGGCCAATTTGGAGATGGTGTGATTACTCGGGAACTGCTCGTAGGATTTTTAGTGTATTTTCCAGGAAAAATCAACAACGCTTTTTTTTCTAATTTGGAGAAGATGGGATTACTCGGGAACGGCTCGTAGGATTTTTAGTGTATTTTCCAGGAAAAATCAGCAACGCTTTTTTTTCTAATTTGGAGAAGGTGTGATTACTCGGGAACGGCTCGTAGGATTTTTAGTGTAATTTCCAGGAAAAATCAGCAACGCTTTTTTTTCTAATTTGGAGAAGGTGTGATTACTCGGGAACGGCTCGTAGGATTTTTAGTGTATTTTCCAGGAAAAATCAACAACGCTTTTTTTGGCCAATTTGGAGATGGTGTGATTACTCGGGAACTGCTCGTAGGATTTTTAGTGTATTTTCCAGGAAAAATCAACAACGCTTTTTTTTCTAATTTGGAGAAGATGGGATTACTCGGGAACGGCTCGTAAGATTTTTAATATATTTTCCAGGAAAAATCAGCAACGCTTTTTTTTGCCAATTTGGAGAAGGTGTGATTACTCGGGAACGGCTCGTAGGTTTTTTAGTGTATTTTCCAGGAAAAATCAGCAACGCTTTTTTTTGGCCAATTTGGAGAAGGTGTGATTACTCGGGAACGGCTCGTAGGTTTTTTAGTGTATTTTTCAGGAAAAATCAGCAACGCTTTTTTTTGGCCAATTTGGAGAAGATGGGATTACTCGGGAACGGCTCGTAGGTTTTTTAGTGTATTTTCCAGGAAAAATCAGCAACGCTTTTTTTGGCCAATTTGGAGAAGATGGGATTACTCGGGAACGGCTCGTAGGTTTTTTAGTGTATTTTCCAGGAAAAATCAGCAACGCTTTTTTTTGGCCAATTTGGAGAAGGTGTGATTACTCGGGAACGGCTCGTAGGATTTTTAGTGTATTTTCCAGGAAAAATCAGCAACGCTTTTTTTTCTAATTTGGAGAAGATGGGATTACTCGGGAACGGCTCGTAGGATTTTTAGTGTATTTTCCAGGAAAAATCAGCAACGCTTTTTTTTGCCAATTTGGAGAAAGTGTGATTACTCGGGAACGGCTCGTAAGATTTTTAGTGTATTTTCCAGGAAAAATCAGCAACGCTTTTTTTTGGCCAATTTGGAGAAGATGGGATTACTCGGGAACGGCTCGTAGGTTTTTTAGTGTATTTTCCAGGAAAAATCAGCAACGCTTTTTTTGGCCAATTTGGAGAAGATGGGATTACTCGGGAACGGCTCGTAGGTTTTTTAGTGTATTTTCCAGGAAAAATCAGCAACGCTTTTTTTTGGCCAATTTGGAGAAGGTGTGATTACTCGGGAACGGCTCGTAAGATTTTTAGTGTATTTTCCAGGAAAAATCAGCAACGCTTTTTTTTGGCCAATTTGGAGAAGGTGTGATTACTCGGGAACGGCTCGTAAGATTTTTGATGTTTTTTCCAGGAAAAATCAGCAACGCTTTTTTTGGCCAATTTGGAGAAGGTGTGATTACTCGGGAACGGCTCGTAAGATTTTTGATGTTTTTTCCAGGAAAAATCAGCAACGCTTTTTTTGGCCAATTTGGAGAAGATGTGATTACTCGGGAACTGCTCGTAGGATTTTTAGTGTATTTTCCAGGAAAAATCAGCAACGCTTTTTTTGGCCAATTTGGAGAAGGTGTGATTACTCGGGAACGGCTCGTAGGATTTTTAGTGTAATTTCCAGGAAAAATCAGCAACACTTTTTTTGGCCAATTTGGAGAAGGTGTGATTACTCGGGAACGGCTCGTAAGATTTTTAGTGTATTTTCCAGGAAAAATCAGCAACGCTTTTTTTTGGCCAATTTGGAGAAGGTGTGATTACTCGGGAATGGCTCGTAGGATTTTTAGTGTATTTTCCAGGAAAAATCAACAACGCTTTTTTTTGCCAATTTGGAGAAGGTGTGATTACTCGGGAACGGCTCGTAGGATTTTTAGTGTATTTTCCAGGAAAAATCAGCAACGCTTTTTTTTCTAATTTGGAGAAGGTGTGATTACTCGGGAACGGCTCGTAGGATTTTTAGTGTATTTTCCAGGAAAAATCAGCAACGCTTTTTTTGGCCAATTTGGAGAAGGTGTGATTACTCGGGAACGGCTCGTAAGATTTTTGATGTTTTTTCCAGGAAAAATCAGCAACGCTTTTTTTGGCCAATTTGGAGATGGTGTGATTACTCGGGAACGGCTCGTAGGATTTTTAGTGTATTTTCCAGGAAAAATCAACAACGCTTTGTTTGGCCAATTTGGAGAAGGTGTGATTACTCGGGAACGGCTCGTAGGATTTTTAGTGTATTTTCCAGGAAAAATCAGCAACGCTTTTTTTTTGGCCAATTTGGAGAAGATGGGATTACTCGGGAACGGCTCGTAGGATTTTTAGTGTATTTTCCAGGAAAAATGTGCAACGCTTTTTTTGGCCAATTTGGAGAAGGTGTGATTACTCCGGAACGGCTCGTAGGATTTTTAGTGTATTTTCCAGGAAAAATCAGCAACGCTTTTTTTGGCCAATTTGGAGAAGGTGTGATTACTCGGGAACGGCTCGTAGGATTTTTAGTGTATTTTCCAGGAAAAATCAACAACGCTTTTTTTGGCCAATTTGGAGATGGTGTGATTACTCGGGAACTGCTCGTAGGATTTTTAGTGTATTTTCCAGGAAAAATCAACAACGCTTTTTTTTCTAATTTGGAGAAGATGGGATTACTCGGGAACGGCTCGTAAGATTTTTAATATATTTTCCAGGAAAAATCAGCAACGCTTTTTTTTGCCAATTTGGAGAAGGTGTGATTACTCGGGAACGGCTCGTAGGTTTTTTAGTGTATTTTCCAGGAAAAATCAGCAACGCTTTTTTTTGGCCAATTTGGAGAAGGTGTGATTACTCGGGAACGGCTCGTAGGTTTTTTAGTGTATTTTTCAGGAAAAATCAGCAACGCTTTTTTTTGGCCAATTTGGAGAAGATGGGATTACTCGGGAACGGCTCGTATGTTTTTTAGTGTATTTTCCAGGAAAAATCAGCAACGCTTTTTTTGGCCAATTTGGAGAAGATGGGATTACTCGGGAACGGCTCGTAGGTTTTTTAGTGTATTTTCCAGGAAAAATCAGCAACGCTTTTTTTTGGCCAATTTGGAGAAGGTGTGATTACTCGGGAACGGCTCGTAAGATTTTTAGTGTATTTTCCAGGAAAAATCAGCAACGCTTTTTTTTGGCCAATTTGGAGAAGGTGTGATTACTCGGGAACGGCTCGTAAGATTTTTGATGTTTTTTCCAGGAAAAATCAGCAACGCTTTTTTTGGCCAATTTGGAGAAGGTGTGATTACTCGGGAACGGCTCGTAAGATTTTTGATGTTTTTTCCAGGAAAAATCAGCAACGCTTTTTTTGGCCAATTTGGAGAAGATGTGATTACTCGGGAACTGCTCGTAGGATTTTTAGTGTATTTTCCAGGAAAAATCAGCAACGCTTTTTTTGGCCAATTTGGAGAAGGTGTGATTACTCGGGAACGGCTCGTAGGATTTTTAGTGTAATTTCCAGGAAAAATCAGCAACACTTTTTTTGGCCAATTTGGAGAAGGTGTGATTACTCGGGAACGGCTCGTAAGATTTTTAGTGTATGTTCCAGGAAAAATCAGCAACGCTTTTTTTTGGCCAATTTGGAGAAGGTGTGATTACTCGGGAATGGCTCGTAGGATTTTTAGTGTATTTTCCAGGAAAAATCAACAACGCTTTTTTTTGCCAATTTGGAGAAGGTGTGATTACTCGGGAACGGCTCGTAGGATTTTTAGTGTATTTTCCAGGAAAAATCAGCAACGCTTTTTTTTCTAATTTGGAGAAGGTGTGATTACTCGGGAACGGCTCGTAGGATTTTTAGTGTATTTTCCAGGAAAAATGTGCAACGCTTTTTTTGGCCAATTTGGAGAAGGTGTGATTACTCCGGAACGGCTCGTAGGATTTTTAGTGTTTTTTCCAGGAAAAATCAGCAACGCTTTTTTTGGCCAATTTGGAGAAGGTGTGATTACTCGGGAACGGCTCGTAGGATTTTTAGTGTATTTTCCAGGAAAAATCAGCAACGCTTTTTTTGGCCAATTTGGAGAAGGTGTGATTACTCGGGAACGGCTCGTAGGATTTTTAGTGTATTTTCCAGGAAAAATCAGCAACGCTTTTTTTGGCCAATTTGGAGAAGATGGGATTACTCGGGAACGGCTCGTAGGTTTTTTAGTGTATTTTCCAGGAAAAATCAACAACGCTTTTTTTGGCCAATTTGGAGAAGGTGTGATTACTCGGGAACGGCTCGTAAGATTTTTAGTGTATTTTCCAGGAAAAATCAACAACGCTTTTTTTTGGCCAATTTGGAGAAGGTGTGATTACTCGGGAACGGCTCGTAAGATTTTTAGTGTATTTTCCAGGAATAATCAGCAACGCTTTTTTTGCCAATTTGGAGAAGGTGTGATTACTCGGGAACTGCTCGTAGGATTTTTAGTGTATTTTCCAGGAAAAATCAGCAACGCTTTTTTTTTGGCCAATTTGGAGAAGATGGGATTACTCGGGAACGGCTCGTAGGTTTTTTAGTGTATTTTCCAGGAAAAATCAACAACGCTTTTTTTTGGCCAATTTGGAGAAGGTGTGATTACTCGGGAACGGCTCGTAGGTTTTTTAGTGTATTTGCCAGGAAAAATCAACAACGCTTTTTTTTGGCCAATTTGGAGAAGGTGTGATTACTCGGGAACGGCTCGTAGGTTTTTTAGTGTATTTTCCAGGAAAAATCAACAACGCTTTTTTTTGGCCAATTTGGAGAAGGTGTGATTACTCGGGAACGGCTCGTAGGATTTTTGATGTTTTTTCCAGGAAAAATCAACAACGCTTTTTTTTGGCCAATTTGGAGAAGGTGTGATTACTCGGGAACGGCTCGTAGGTTTTTTAGTGTATTTTCCAGGAAAAATCAACAACGCTTTTTTTGGCCAATTTGGAGAAGGTGTGATTACTCGTGAACGGCTCGTAAGATTTTTGATGTTTTTTCCAGGAAAAATCAGCAACACTTTTTTTGGCCAATTTGGAGAAGGTGTGATTACTCGGGAACGGCTCGTAAGATTTTTAATATATTTTCCAGGAAAAATCAGCAACGCTTTTTTTGGCCAATTTGGAGAAGGTGTGATTACTCGGGAACGGCTCGTAAGATTTTTAGTGTATTTTCCAGGAAAAATCAGCAACGCTTTTTTTGGCCAATTTGGAGAAGGTGTGATTACTCAGGAACGGCTCGTAGGATTTTTAGTGTATTTTCCAGGAAAAATCAGCAACGCTTTTTTTTGCCAATTTGGAGAAGGTGTGATTACTCGGGAACGGCTCGTAGGATTTTTAGTGTATTTTCAAGGAAAAATCAGCAACGCTTTTTTTGGCCAATTTGGAGAAGCTGTGATTACTCGGGAACGGCTCGTAGGATTTTTAGTGTATTTTCCAGGAAAAATCAGCAACGCTTTTTTTGGCCAATTTGGAGAAGATGGGATTACTCGGGAACTGCTCGTAGGATTTTTAATTGTGTATTTTCCAGGAAAAATCAACAACGCTTTTTTTTGGCCAATTTGGAGAAGATGGGATTACTCGGGAACGGCTCATAAAATTTTTAATATATTTTCCAGGAAAAATCAGCAACGCTTTTTTTGGCCAATTTGGAGAAGGTGTGATTACTCGGGAACGGCTCGTAAGATTTTTAGTGTATTTTCCAGGAAAAATCAACAACGCTTTTTTTTGCCAATTTGGAGAAGGTGTGATTACTCGGGAACGGCTCGTAAGATTTTAAGTGTATTTTCCAGGAAAAATCAGCAACGCTTTTTTTGGCCAATTTGGAGAAGGTGTGATTACTCGGGAACGGCTCGTAGGATTTTTAGTGTAATTTCCAGGAAAAATCAGCAACGCTTTTTTTTGTCCAATTTGGAGAAGATGGGATTACTCGGGAACGGCTCGTAGGTTTTTTAGTGTATTTTCCAGGAAAAATGTGCAACGCTTTTTTTGGCCAATTTGGAGAAGATGGGATTACTCGGGAACGGCTTGTAGGATTTTTAGTGTAATTTCCAGGAAAAATCAACAACGCTTTTTTTGGCCAATTTGGAGAAGGTTTGATTACTCGGGAACGGCTCGTAGGATTTTTAGTGTATTTTCCAGGAAAAATCAGCAACGCTTTTTTTTCTAATTTGGAGAAGATGGGATTACTCGGGAACGGCTCGTAGGATTTTTAGTGTATTTTCCAGGAAAAATCAGCAACGCTTTTTTTTGCCAATTTGGAGAAAGTGTGATTAC
Source organism: Lypha dubia (assembly GCA_947311025.1). NCBI lineage: Eukaryota > Metazoa > Arthropoda > Insecta > Diptera > Tachinidae > Lypha > Lypha dubia. The sequence goes on along the minus strand of OX371265.1, from coordinate 29,171,812 downwards.
TCGGGAACGGCTCGTAAGATTTTTAGTGTATTTTCCAGGAAAAATCAGCAACGCTTTTTTTTGGCCAATTTGGAGAAGATGGGATTACTCGGGAACGGCTCGTAGGTTTTTTAGTGTATTTTCCAGGAAAAATGTGCAACGCTTTTTTTTGCCAATTTGGAGAAAGTGTGATTACTCGGGAACGGCTCGTAGGTTTTTTAGTGTATTTTCCAGGAAAAATCAACAACGCTTTTTTTGGCCAATTTGGAGAAGGTGTGATTACTCGGGAACGGCTCGTAGGTTTTTTAGTGTATTTTCCAGGAAAAATGTGCAACGCTTTTTTTGGCCAATTTGGAGAAGGTGTGATTACTCGGGAACGGCTCGTAAGATTTTTGATGTTTTTTCCAGGAAAAATCAGCAACGCTTTTTTTTGGCCAATTTGGAGAAGGTGTGATTACTCGGGAACGGCTCGTAAGATTTTTAGTGTATTTTCCAGGAAAAATCAGCAACGCTTTTTTTTTCTAATTTGGAGAAGATGGGATTACTCGGGAACGGCTCGTAGGTTTTTTAGTGTATTTTTCAGGAAAAATCAGCAACGCTTTTTTTTGGCCAATTTGGAGAAGGTGTGATTACTCGGGAACGGCTCGTAAGATTTTTAGTGTATTTTCCAGGAAAAATCAGCAACGCTTTTTTTGGCCAATTTGGAGAAGGTGTGATTACTCGGGAACGGCTCGTAAGATTTTTGATGTTTTTTCCAGGAAAAATCAGCAACGCTTTTTTTGGCCAATTTGGAGAAGGTGTGATTACTCGGGAACGGCTCGTAGGATTTTTAGTGTATTTTCCAGGAAAAATCAGCAACGCTTTTTTTTCTAATTTGGAGAAGATGGGATTACTCGGGAACGGCTCGTAGGATTTTTAGTGTAATTTCCAGGAAAAATCAGCAACACTTTTTTTGGCCAATTTGGAGAAGGTGTGATTACTCGGGAACGGCTCGTAAGATTTTTAGTGTATTTTCCAGGAAAAATCAGCAACGCTTTTTTTGGCCAATTTGGAGAAGGTGTGATTACTCGGGAACGGCTCGTAAGATTTTTGATGTATTTTCCAGGAAAAATCAGCAACGCTTTTTTTGGCCAATTTGGAGAAGGTGTGATTACTCGGGAACGGCTCATAAAATTTTTAATATATTTTCCAGGAAAAATCAGCAACGCTTTTTTTTTGCTAATTTGGAGAAGATGGGATTACTCGGGAACGGCTCGTAGGTTTTTTAGTGTATTTTCCAGGAAAAATCAGCAACGCTTTTTTTGGCCAATTTGGAGAAGGTGTGATTACTCGGGAACGGCTCGTAGGATTTTTAGTGTATTTTCCAGGAAAAATCAACAACGCTTTTTTTGGCCAATTTGGAGAAGGTGTGATTACTCGGGAACGGCTCGTAGGTTTTTTAGTGTATTTTCCAGGAAAAATGTGCAACGCTTTTTTTTGCCAATTTGGAGAAAGTGTGATTACTCGGGAACGGCTCGTAGGTTTTTTAGTGTATTTTCCAGGAAAAATCAGCAACGCTTTTTTTTTGGCCAATTTGGAGAAGATGGGATTACTCGGGAACGGCTCGTAGGATTTTTAGTGTATTTTCCAGGAAAAATCAACAACGCTTTTTTTGGCCAATTTGGAGAAGGTGTGATTACTCGGGAACGGCTCGTAGGTTTTTTAGTGTATTTTTCAGGAAAAATCAGCAACGCTTTTTTTTGGCCAATTTGGAGAAGGTGTGATTACTCGGGAACGGCTCGTAGGATTTTTAGTGTAATTTCCAGGAAAAATCAGCAACACTTTTTTTGGCCAATTTGGAGAAGGTGTGATTACTCGGGAACGGCTCGTAGGATTTTTAGTGTATTTTCCAGGAAAAATCAGCAACGCTTTTTTTTCTAATTTGGAGAAGATGGGATTACTCGGGAACGGCTCGTAGGATTTTTAGTGTAATTTCCAGGAAAAATCAGCAACACTTTTTTTGGCCAATTTGGAGAAGGTGTGATTACTCGGGAACGGCTCGTAGGTTTTTTAGTGTATTTTCCAGGAAAAATCAGCAACGCTTTTTTTGGCCAATTTGGAGAAGGTGTGATTACTCGGGAACGGCTCGTAAGATTTTTGATGTTTTTTCCAGGAAAAATCAGCAACGCTTTTTTTGGCCAATTTGGAGAAGGTGTGATTACTCGGGAACGGCTCGTAGGATTTTTAGTGTATTTTCCAGGAAAAATCAGCAACGCTTTTTTTTCTAATTTGGAGAAGATGGGATTACTCGGGAACGGCTCGTAGGATTTTTAGTGTAATTTCCAGGAAAAATCAGCAACACTTTTTTTGGCCAATTTGGAGAAGGTGTGATTACTCGGGAACGGCTCGTAAGATTTTTAGTGTATTTTCCAGGAAAAATCAGCAACGCTTTTTTTGGCCAATTTGGAGAAGGTGTGATTACTCGGGAACGGCTCGTAAGATTTTTGATGTATTTTCCAGGAAAAATCAGCAACGCTTTTTTTGGCCAATTTGGAGAAGGTGTGATTACTCGGGAACGGCTCATAAAATTTTTAATATATTTTCCAGGAAAAATCAGCAACGCTTTTTTTTTTGCTAATTTGGAGAAGATGGGATTACTCGGGAACGGCTCGTAGGTTTTTTAGTGTATTTTCCAGGAAAAATCAGCAACGCTTTTTTTGGCCAAATTGGAGAAGGTGTGATTACTCGGGAACGGCTCGTAGGATTTTTAGTGTATTTTCCAGGAAAAATCAACAACGCTTTTTTTGGCCAATTTGGAGAAGGTGTGATTACTCGGGAACGGCTCGTAGGTTTTTTAGTGTATTTTCCAGGAAAAATGTGCAACGCTTTTTTTTGCCAATTTGGAGAAAGTGTGATTACTCGGGAACGGCTCGTAGGTTTTTTAGTGTATTTTCCAGGAAAAATCAGCAACGCTTTTTTTGGCCAATTTGGAGAAGGTGTGATTACTCGGGAACGGCTCGTAGGATTTTTAGTGTATTTTCCAGGAAAAATCAACAACGCTTTTTTTGGCCAATTTGGAGAAGGTGTGATTACTCGGGAACGGCTCGTAGGTTTTTTAGTGTATTTTTCAGGAAAAATCAGCAACGCTTTTTTTTGGCCAATTTGGAGAAGGTGTGATTACTCGGAAACGGCTCGTAGGATTTTTAGTGTATTTTCCAGGAAAAATCAGCAACGCTTTTTTTGGCCAATTTGGAGAAGATGGGATTACTCGGGAACGGCTCGTAGGATTTTTAGTGTATTTTCCAGGAAAAATCAACAACGCTTTTTTTGGCCAATTTGGAGAAGGTGTGATTACTCGGGAACGGCTCGTAAGATTTTTGATGTATTTTCCAGGAAAAATCAGCAACGCTTTTTTTTGGCCAATTTGGAGAAGGTGTGATTACTCGGGAACGGCTCGTAGGTTTTTTAGTGTATTTTCCAGGAAAAATGTGCAACGCTTTTTTTTGCCAATTTGGAGAAAGTGTGATTACTCGGGAACGGCTCGTAGGTTTTTTAGTGTATTTTCCAGGAAAAATCAGCAACGCTTTTTTTTTGGCCAATTTGGAGAAGATGGGATTACTCGGGAACGGCTCGTAGGTTTTTTAGTGTATTTTCCAGGAAAAATGTGCAACGCTTTTTTTGGCCAATTTGGAGAAGGTGTGATTACTCGGGAACGGCTCGTAAGATTTTTGATGTTTTTTCCAGGAAAAATCAGCAACGCTTTTTTTTGGCCAATTTGGAGAAGATGGGATTACTCGGGAACGGCTCGTAGGATTTTTAGTGTATTTTCCAGGAAAAATCAACAACGCTTTTTTTGGCCAATTTGGAGAAGGTGTGATTACTCGGGAACGGCTCGTAAGATTTTTGATGTTTTTTCCAGGAAAAATCAGCAACGCTTTTTTTGGCCAATTTGGAGAAGGTGTGATTACTCGGGAACGGCTCGTAAGATTTTTGATGTTTTTTCCAGGAAAAATCAGCAACGCTTTTTTTGGCCAATTTGGAGAAGATGTGATTACTCGGGAACTGCTCGTAGGATTTTTAGTGTATTTTCCAGGAAAAATCAGCAACGCTTTTTTTGGCCAATTTGGAGAAGGTGTGATTACTCGGGAACGGCTCGTAGGATTATTAGTGTAATTTCCAGGAAAAATCAGCAACACTTTTTTTGGCCAATTTGGAGAAGGTGTGATTACTCGGAAACGGCTCGTAAGATTTTTAGTGTATTTTCCAGGAAAAATCAGCAACGCTTTTTTTTGGCCAATTTGGAGAAGGTGTGATTACTCGGGAATGGCTCGTAGGATTTTTAGTGTATTTTCCAGGAAAAATCAACAACGCTTTTTTTTGCTAATTTGGAGAAGGTGTGATTACTCGGGAACGGCTCGTAGGATTTTTAGTGTAATTTCCAGGAAAAATCAGCAACGCTTTTTTTTGCTAATTTGGAGAAGGTGTGATTACTCGGGAACGGCTCGTAGGTTTTTGATGTTTTTTCCAGGAAAAATCAGCAACGCTTTTTTTGGCCAATTTGGAGAAGGTGTGATTACTCGGGAATGGCTCGTAGGATTTTTAGTGTAATTTCCAGGAAAAATCAGCAACACTTTTTTTGGCCAATTTGGAGAAGATGGGATTACTCGGGAACGGCTCGTAAGATTTTTAGTGTATTTTCCAGGAAAAATCAGCAACGCTTTTTTTTGGCCAATTTGGAGAAGGTGTGATTACTCGGGAATGGCTCGTAGGATTTTTAGTGTATTTTCCAGGAAAAATCAACAACGCTTTTTTTTGCTAATTTGGAGAAGGTGTGATTACTCGGGAACAGCTCGTAGGATTTTTAGTGTATTTTCCAGGAAAAATCAGCAACGCTTTTTTTTCTAATTTGGAGAAGGTGTGATTACTCGGGAACGGCTCGTAGGATTTTTAGTGTATTTTCCAGGAAAAATCAGCAACGCTTTTTTTTGCTAATTTGGAGAAGGTGTGATTACTCGGGAACGGCTCGTAGGATTTTTAGTGTAATTTCCAGGAAAAATCAGCAACACTTTTTTTGGCCAATTTGGAGAAGATGGGATTACTCGGGAACGGCTCGTAGGTTTTTGATGTTTTTTCCAGGAAAAATCAGCAACGCTTTTTTTGGCCAATTTGGAGAAGGTGTGATTACTCGGGAACGGCTCGTAAGATTTTTGATGTATTTTCCAGGAAAAATCAGCAACGCTTTTTTTGGCCAATTTGGAGAAGGTGTGATTACTCGGGAACGGCTCATAAAATTTTTAATATATTTTCCAGGAAAAATCAGCAACGCTTTTTTTTTGCTAATTTGGAGAAGATGGGATTACTCGGGAACGGCTCGTAGGTTTTTTAGTGTATTTTCCAGGAAAAATCAGCAACGCTTTTTTTGGCCAATTTGGAGAAGGTGTGATTACTCGGGAACGGCTCGTAGGATTTTTAGTGTATTTTCCAGGAAAAATCAACAACGCTTTTTTTGGCCAATTTGGAGAAGGTGTGATTACTCGGGAACGGCTCGTAGGTTTTTTAGTGTATTTTCCAGGAAAAATGTGCAACGCTTTTTTTTGCCAATTTGGAGAAAGTGTGATTACTCGGGAACGGCTCGTAGGTTTTTTAGTGTATTTTCCAGGAAAAATCAGCAACGCTTTTTTTTTGGCCAATTTGGAGAAGATGGGATTACTCGGGAACGGCTCGTAGGATTTTTAGTGTATTTTCCAGGAAAAATCAACAACGCTTTTTTTGGCCAATTTGGAGAAGGTGTGATTACTCGGGAACGGCTCGTAGGTTTTTTAGTGTATTTTTCAGGAAAAATCAGCAACGCTTTTTTTTGGCCAATTTGGAGAAGGTGTGATTACTCGGGAACGGCTCGTAGGATTTTTAGTGTAATTTCCAGGAAAAATCAGCAACACTTTTTTTGGCCAATTTGGAGAAGGTGTGATTACTCGGGAACGGCTCGTAGGATTTTTAGTGTATTTTCCAGGAAAAATCAGCAACGCTTTTTTTTCTAATTTGGAGAAGATGGGATTACTCGGGAACGGCTCGTAGGATTTTTAGTGTAATTTCCAGGAAAAATCAGCAACACTTTTTTTGGCCAATTTGGAGAAGGTGTGATTACTCGGGAACGGCTCGTAGGTTTTTTAGTGTATTTTCCAGGAAAAATCAGCAACGCTTTTTTTGGCCAATTTGGAGAAGGTGTGATTACTCGGGAACGGCTCGTAAGATTTTTGATGTTTTTTCCAGGAAAAATCAGCAACGCTTTTTTTGGCCAATTTGGAGAAGGTGTGATTACTCGGGAACGGCTCGTAGGATTTTTAGTGTATTTTCCAGGAAAAATCAGCAACGCTTTTTTTTTCTAATTTGGAGAAGATGGGATTACTCGGGAACGGCTCGTAGGATTTTTAGTGTAATTTCCAGGAAAAATCAGCAACACTTTTTTTGGCCAATTTGGAGAAGGTGTGATTACTCGGGAACGGCTCGTAAGATTTTTAGTGTATTTTCCAGGAAAAATCAGCAACGCTTTTTTTGGCCAATTTGGAGAAGGTGTGATTACTCGGGAACGGCTCGTAAGATTTTTGATGTATTTTCCAGGAAAAATCAGCAACGCTTTTTTTGGCCAATTTGGAGAAGGTGTGATTACTCGGGAACGGCTCATAAAATTTTTAATATATTTTCCAGGAAAAATCAGCAACGCTTTTTTTTTGCTAATTTGGAGAAGATGGGATTACTCGGGAACGGCTCGTAGGTTTTTTAGTGTATTTTCCAGGAAAAATCAGCAACGCTTTTTTTGGCCAATTTGGAGAAGGTGTGATTACTCGGGAACGGCTCGTAGGATTTTTAGTGTATTTTCCAGGAAAAATCAACAACGCTTTTTTTGGCCAATTTGGAGAAGGTGTGATTACTCGGGAACGGCTCGTAGGTTTTTTAGTGTATTTTCCAGGAAAAATGTGCAACGCTTTTTTTTGCCAATTTGGAGAAAGTGTGATTACTCGGGAACGGCTCGTAGGTTTTTTAGTGTATTTTCCAGGAAAAATCAGCAACGCTTTTTTTGGCCAATTTGGAGAAGGTGTGATTACTCGGGAACGGCTCGTAGGATTTTTAGTGTATTTTCCAGGAAAAATCAACAACGCTTTTTTTGGCCAATTTGGAGAAGGTGTGATTACTCGGGAACGGCTCGTAGGTTTTTTAGTGTATTTTTCAGGAAAAATCAGCAACGCTTTTTTTTGGCCAATTTGGAGAAGGTGTGATTACTCGGGAACGGCTCGTAGGATTTTTAGTGTATTTTCCAGGAAAAATCAGCAACGCTTTTTTTGGCCAATTTGGAGAAGATGGGATTACTCGGGAACGGCTCGTAGGATTTTTAGTGTATTTTCCAGGAAAAATCAACAACGCTTTTTTTGGCCAATTTGGAGAAGGTGTGATTACTCGGGAACGGCTCGTAAGATTTTTGATGTATTTTCCAGGAAAAATCAGCAACGCTTTTTTTTGGCCAATTTGGAGAAGGTGTGATTACTCGGGAACGGCTCGTAGGTTTTTTAGTGTATTTTCCAGGAAAAATGTGCAACGCTTTTTTTTGCCAATTTGGAGAAAGTGTGATTACTCGGGAACGGCTCGTAGGTTTTTTAGTGTATTTTCCAGGAAAAATCAGCAACGCTTTTTTTTGGCCAATTTGGAGAAGATGGGATTACTCGGGAACGGCTCGTAGGTTTTTTAGTGTATTTTCCAGGAAAAATGTGCAACGCTTTTTTTGGCCAATTTGGAGAAGGTGTGATTACTCGGGAACGGCTCGTAAGATTTTTGATGTTTTTTCCAGGAAAAATCAGCAACGGCTTTTTTTGGCCAATTTGGAGAAGATGGGATTACTCGGGAACGGCTCGTAGGATTTTTAGTGTATTTTCCAGGAAAAATCAACAACGCTTTTTTTGGCCAATTTGGAGAAGGTGTGATTACTCGGGAACGGCTCGTAAGATTTTTGATGTTTTTTCCAGGAAAAATCAGCAACGCTTTTTTTTGGCCAATTTGGAGAAGGTGTGATTACTCGGGAACGGCTCGTAAGATTTTTGATGTTTTTTCCAGGAAAAATCAGCAACGCTTTTTTTGGCCAATTTGGAGAAGATGTGATTACTCGGGAACTGCTCGTAGGATTTTTAGTGTATTTTCCAGGAAAAATCAGCAACGCTTTTTTTGGCCAATTTGGAGAAGGTGTGATTACTCGGGAACGGCTCGTAGGATTTTTAGTGTAATTTCCAGGAAAAATCAGCAACACTTTTTTTGGCCAATTTGGAGAAGGTGTGATTACTCGGAAACGGCTCGTAAGATTTTTAGTGTATTTTCCAGGAAAAATCAGCAACGCTTTTTTTTGGCCAATTTGGAGAAGGTGTGATTACTCGGGAATGGCTCGTAGGATTTTTAGTGTATTTTCCAGGAAAAATCAACAACGCTTTTTTTTGCTAATTTGGAGAAGGTGTGATTACTCGGGAACGGCTCGTAGGATTTTTAGTGTAATTTCCAGGAAAAATCAGCAACGCTTTTTTTTGCTAATTTGGAGAAGGTGTGATTACTCGGGAACGGCTCGTAGGTTTTTGATGTTTTTTCCAGGAAAAATCAGCAACGCTTTTTTTGGCCAATTTGGAGAAGGTGTGATTACTCGGGAATGGCTCGTAGGATTTTTAGTGTAATTTCCAGGAAAAATCAGCAACACTTTTTTTGGCCAATTTGGAGAAGATGGGATTACTCGGGAACGGCTCGTAAGATTTTTAGTGTATTTTCCAGGAAAAATCAGCAACGCTTTTTTTTGGCCAATTTGGAGAAGGTGTGATTACTCGGGAATGGCTCGTAGGATTTTTAGTGTATTTTCCAGGAAAAATCAACAACGCTTTTTTTTGCTAATTTGGAGAAGGTGTGATTACTCGGGAACGGCTCGTAGGATTTTTAGTGTATTTTCCAGGAAAAATCAGCAACGCTTTTTTTTCTAATTTGGAGAAGGTGTGATTACTCGGGAACGGCTCGTAGGATTTTTAGTGTATTTTCCAGGAAAAATCAGCAACGCTTTTTTTTGCTAATTTGGAGAAGGTGTGATTACTCGGGAACGGCTCGTAGGATTTTTAGTGTAATTTCCAGGAAAAATCAGCAACACTTTTTTTGGCCAATTTGGAGAAGATGGGATTACTCGGGAACGGCTCGTAGGTTTTTGATGTTTTTTCCAGGAAAAATCAGCAACGTTTTTTTTGGCCAATTTGGAGAAGGTGTGATTACTCGGGAACGGCTCGTAGGTTTTTGATGTTTTTTCCAGGAAAAATCAGCAACGCTTTTTTTTGCTAATTTGGAGAAGGTGTGATTACTTGGGAACGGCTCGTAGGATTTTTAGTGTAATTTCCAGGAAAAATCAGCAACGCTTTTTTTTTGCCAATTTGGAGAAGATGGGATTACTCGGGAACTGCTCGTAAGATTTTTGATGTATTTTCCAGGAAAAATCAGCAACGCTTTTTTTGGCCAATTTGGAGAAGGTGTGATTACTCGGGAACGGCTCGTAGGTTTTTTAGTGTATTTTCCAGGAAAAATGAACAACGCTTTTTTTGGCCAATTTGGAGAAGGTGTGATTACTCGGGAACGGCTCGTAGGTTTTTTAGTGTATTTTCCAGGAAAAATCAACAACGCTTTTTTTGGCCAATTTGGAGAAGGTGTGATTACTCGGGAACGGCTCGTAAGATTTTTGATGTTTTTTCCAGGAAAAATCAGCAACGCTTTTTTTTGGCCAATTTGGAGAAGATGGGATTACTCGGGAACGGCTCGTAGGTTTTTTAGTGTATTTTCCAGGAAAAATGTGCAACGCTTTTTTTGGCCAATTTGGAGAAGATGGGATTACTCGGGAACGGCTCGTAGGATTTTTAGTGTAATTTCCAGGAAAAATCAACAACGCTTTTTTTTGGCCAATTTGGAGAAGGTGTGATTACTCGGGAACGGCTCGTAGGTTTTTTAGTGTATTTTCCAGGAAAAATCAACAACGCTTTTTTTGGCCAATTTGGAGAAGGTGTGATTACTCGGGAACGGCTCGTAGGATTTTTAGTGTATTTTCCAGGAAAAATCAGCAACACTTTTTTTGGCCAATTTGGAGAAGATGGGATTACTCTGGAACGGCTCGTAGGTTTTTTAGTGTATTTTCCAGGAAAAATGTGCAACGCTTTTTTTGGCCAATTTGGAGAAGATGGGATTACTCGGGAACGGCTCGTAGGTTTTTGATGTATTTTCCAGGAAAAATCAGCAACGCTTTTTTTTGGCCAATTTGGAGAAGGTGTGATTACTCGGGAACGGCTCGTAGGTTTTTTAGTGTATTTTCCAGGAAAAATCAGCAACGCTTTTTTTTGGCCAATTTGGAGAAGGTGTGATTACTCGGGAACGGCTCGTAAGATTTTTAATATATTTTCCAGGAAAAATCAGCAACGCTTTTTTTTCTAATTTGGAGAAGGTGTGATTACTCGGGAACGGCTCGTAAGATTTTTAGTGTATTTTCCAGGAAAAATCAGCAACGCTTTTTTTGCCAATTTGGAGAAGGTGTGATTACTCGGGAACTGCTCGTAGGATTTTTAGTGTATTTTCCAGGAAAAATCAGCAACGCTTTTTTTTGGCCAATTTGGAGAAGATGGGATTACTCGGGAACGGCTCGTAGGTTTTTTAGTGTATTTTCCAGGAAAAATCAACAACGCTTTTTTTTGGCCAATTTGGAGAAGGTGTGATTACTCGGGAACGGCTCGTAGGTTTTTTAGTGTATTTGCCAGGAAAAATCAACAACGCTTTTTTTTGGCCAATTTGGAGAAGGTGTGATTACTCGGGAACGGCTCGTAGGTTTTTTAGTGTATTTTCCAGGAAAAATCAACAACGCTTTTTTTTTGGCCAATTTGGAGAAGGTGTGATTACTCGGGAACGGCTCGTAGGATTTTTGATGTTTTTTCCAGGAAAAATCAACAACGCTTTTTTTTGGCCAATTTGGAGAAGGTGTGATTACTCGGGAACGGCTCGTAGGTTTTTTAGTGTATTTTCCAGGAAAAATCAACAACGCTTTTTTTGGCCAATTTGGAGAAGGTGTGATTACTCGGGAACGGCTCGTAAGATTTTTTATGTTTTTTCCAGGAAAAATCAGCAACACTTTTTTTGGCCAATTTGGAGAAGGTGTGATTACTCGGGAACGGCTCGTAAGATTTTTAATATATTTTCCAGGAAAAATCAGCATCGCTTTTTTTGGCCAATTTGGAGAAGATGGGATTACTCGGGAACGGCTCGTAGGTTTTTTAGTGTATTTTCCAGGAAAAATGTGCAACGCTTTTTTTGGCCAATTTGGAGAAGATGGGATTACTCGGGAACGGCTCGTAGGATTTTTAGTGTAATTTCCAGGAAAAATCAACAACGCTTTTTTTTGGCCAATTTGGAGAAGGTGTGATTACTCGGGAACGGCTCGTAGGATTTTTAGTGTATTTTCCAGGAAAAATCAGCAACACTTTTTTTGGCCAATTTGGAGAAGATGGGATTACTCGGGAACGGCTCGTAGGTTTTTGATGTTTTTTCCAGGAAAAATCAGCAACGCTTTTTTTTGCTAATTTGGAGAAGGTGTGATTACTCGGGAACGGCTCGTAGGATTTTTAGTGTAATTTCCAGGAAAAATCAGCAACGCTTTTTTTTTGCCAATTTGGAGAAGATGGGATTACTCGGGAACTGCTCGTAAGATTTTTGATGTATTTTCCAGGAAAAATCAGCAACGCTTTTTTTGGCCAATTTGGAGAAGGTGTGATTACTCGGGAACGGCTCGTAGGTTTTTTAGTGTATTTTCCAGGAAAAATCAACAACGCTTTTTTTTGGCCAATTTGGAGAAGGTGTGATTACTCGGGAACGGCTCGTAGGTTTTTTAGTGTATTTTCCAGGAAAAATCAACAACGCTTTTTTTGGCCAATTTGGAGAAGGTGTGATTACTCGGGAACGGCTCGTAAGATTTTTGATGTTTTTTCCAGGAAAAATCAGCAACGCTTTTTTTTGCCCAATTTGGAGAAGATGGGATTACTCGGAAACGGCTCGTAGGTTTTTTAGTGTATTTTCCAGGAAAAATCAGCAACGATTTTTTTTGGCCAATTTGGAGAAGGTGTGATTACTCGGGAACTGCTGGTAGGATTTTTAGTGTATTTTCCAGGAAAAATCAACAACGCTTTTTTTTGGCCAATTTGGAGAAGGTGTGATTACTCGGAAACGGCTCGTAGGAGTTTTAGTGTATTTTCCAGGAAAAATCAGCAACGCTTTTTTTTCTAATTTGGAGAAGATGGGATTACTCGGGAACGGCTCGTAGGTTTTTTAGTGTATTTTCCAGGAAAAATCAGCAACGCTTTTTTTTGGCCAATTTGGAGAAGGTGTGATTACTCGGGAACGGCTCGTAGGTTTTTTAGTGTATTTTCCAGGAAAAATCAGCAACGCTTTTTTTTCTAATTTGGAGAAGGTGTGATTACTCGGGAACGGCTCGTAGGATTTTTAGTGTATTTTCCAGGACAAATCAGCAACGCTTTTTTTGGCCAATTTGGAGAAGGTGTGATTACTCGGGAACGGCTCGTAGGATTTTTAGTGTATTTTCCAGGAAAAATCAGCAACGCTTTTTTTTTGGCCAATTTGGAGAAGGTGTGATTACTCGGGAACGGCTCGTAAGATTTTTGATGTATTTTCCAGGAAAAATCAGCAACGCTTTTTTTGGCCAATTTGGAGAAGGTGTGATTACTCGGAAACGGCTCGTAAGATTTTTAGTGTATTTTCCAGGAAAAATCAGCAACGCTTTTTTTTCTAATTTGGAGAAGGTGTGATTACTCGGGAACGGCTCGTAAGATTTTTGATGTAATTTCCAGGAAAAATCAGCAACGCTTTTTTTTCTAATTTGGAGAAGGTGTGATTACTCGGGAACGGCTCGTAAGATTTTTGATGTATTTTTCAGGAAAAATCAGCAACGCTTTTTTTGGCCAATTTGGAGATGGTGTGATTACTCGGAAACGGCTCGTAAGATTTTTGATGTTTTTTCCAGGAAAAATCAGCAACGCTTTTTTTTGGCCAATTTGGAGAAGGTGTGATTACTCGGGAACGGCTCGTAAGATTTTTGATGTATTTTCCAGGAAAAATCAGCAACGCTTTTTTTTCTAATTTGGAGAAGGTGTGATTACTCGGGAACGGCTCGTAAGATTTTTGATGTATTTTCCAGGAAAAATCAACAACGCTTTTTTTGGCCAATTTGGAGAAGGTGTGATTACTCGGGAACGGCTCGTAGGTTTTTTAGTGTATTTTTCAGGAAAAATCAACAACGCTTTTTTTTGCCAATTTGGAGAAGGTGTGATTACTCGGGAACGGCTCGTAAGATTTTTGATGTATTTTCCAGGAAAAATCAGCAACGCTTTTTTTGGCCAATTTGGAGAAGGTGTGATTACTCGGGAACGGCTCGTAGGATTTTTAGTGTATTTTCCAGGAAAAATCAACAACGCTTTTTTTGGCCAATTTGGAGAAGGTGTGATTACTCGGGAACGGCTCGTAAGATTTTTAGTGTATTTTCCAGGAAAAATCAGCAACGCTTTTTTTTGGCCAATTTGGAGAAGATGGGATTACTCGGGAACGGCTCATAAAATTTTTAGTGTATTTTCCAGGAAAAATCAGCAACGCTTTTTTTTGGCCAATTTGGAGAATGTGTGATTACTCGGGAACGGCTCGTAGGATTTTTAGTGTATTTTCCAGGAAAAATCAACAACGCTTTTTTTGGCCAATTTGGAGAAGGTGTGATTACTCGGAAACGGCTCGTAAGATTTTTAGTGTATTTTCCAGGAAAAATCAGCAACGCTTTTTTTGGCCAATTTGGAGAAGATGGGATTACTCGGGAACGGCTCATAAAATTTTTAATATATTTTCCAGGAAAAATCAGCAACACTTTTTTTGGCCAATTTGGAGAAGGTGTGATTACTCGGGAACGGCTCATAAAATTTTTAATGTATTTTCCAGGAAAAATCAGCAACGCTTTTTTTGGCCAATTTGGAGAAGGTGTGATTACTCGGGAACGGCTCGTAGGTTTTTTAGTGTATTTTCCAGGAAAAATCAACAACGCTTTTTTTTTGCCAATTTGGAGAAGGTGTGATTACTCGGGAACGGCTCGTAGGTTTTTTAGTGTATTTTCCAGGAAAAATCAACAACGCTTTTTTTTGCCAATTTGGAGAAGGTGTGAATACTCGGGAACGGCTCGTAGGATTTTTAGTGTAATTTCCAGAAAAAATCAGCAACGCTTTTTTTTGCCAATTTGGAGAAGGTGTGATTACTCGGGAACTGCTCGTAGGATTTTTAGTGTATTTTCCAGGAAAAATCAGCAACGCTTTTTTTTGGCCAATTTGGAGAAGATGGGATTACTCGGGAACGGCTCGTAGGTTTTTAAGTGTATTTTCCAGGAAAAATGTGCAAAGCTTTTTTTGGCCAATTTGGAGAAAGTGTGATTACTCGGGAACGGCTCGTGAGTTTTTTAGTGTATTTTCCAGGAAAAATCAGCAACGCTTTTTTTTGGCCAATTTGGAGAAGATGGGATTACTCGGGAACGGCTCGTAGGTTTTTTAGTGTATTTTTCAGGAAAAATCAGCAACGCTTTTTTTGCCAATTTGGAGAAGGTGTGATTACTCGGGAACGGCTCGTAGGATTTTTAGTGTAATTTCCAGGAAAAATCAACAACGCTTTTTTTGGCCAATTTGGAGAAGGTGTGATTACTCGGGAACGGCTCGTAGGATTTTTGATGTTTTTTCCAGGAAAAATCAGCAACGCTTTTTTTTGGCCAATTTGGAGAAGGTGTGATTACTCGGGAACGGCTCGTAAGATTTTTAGTGTATTTTCCAGGAAAAATCAGCAACGCTTTTTTTGGCCAATTTGGAGAAGGTGTGATTACTCGGGAACGGCTCGTAGGTTTTTTAGTGTATTTTCCAGGAAAAATCAGCAACGCTTTTTTTTGGCCAATTTGGAGAAGGTGTGATTACTCGGGAACGGCTCGTAGGATTTTAAGTGTAATTTCCAGGAAAAATCAGCAACGCTTTTTTTGGCCAATTTGGAGAAGGTGTGATTACTCGGGAACGGCTCGTAGGTTTTTTAGTGTATTTTCCAGGAAAAATCAGCAACGCTTTTTTTTGGCCAATTTGGAGAAGGTGTGATTACTCGGGAACTGCTCGTAGGATTTTTAGTGTATTTTCCAGGAAAAATCAACAACGCTTTTTTTTGGCCAATTTGGAGAAGGTGTGATTACTCGGAAACGGCTCGTAGGATTTTTAGTGTATTTTCCAGGAAAAATCAGCAACGCTTTTTTTTCTAATTTGGAGAAGGTGTGATTACTCGGAAACGGCTCGTAGGTTTTTTAGTGTATTTTCCAGGAAAAATCAGCAACGCTTTTTTTTGGCCAATTTGGAGAAGGTGTGATTACTCGGGAACGGCTCGTAGGTTTTTTAGTGTATTTTCCAGGAAAAATCAGCAACTTTTTTTTTGGCCAATTTGGAGAAGATGGGATTACTCGGGAACGGCTCGTAAGATTTTTAGTGTATTTTCCAGGAAAAATCAACAACGCTTTTTTTTTGGCCAATTTGGAGAAGGTGTGATTACTCGGAAACGGCTCGTAGGTTTTTTAGTGTATTTTCCAGGAAAAATCAGCAACGCTTTTTTTTCTAATTTGGAGAAGGTGTGATTACTCGGAAACGGCTCGTAGGTTTTTTAGTGTATTTTCCAGGAAAAATCAGCAACGCTTTTTTTGGCCAATTTGGAGAAGGTGTGATTACTCGGGAACGGCTCGTAGGATTTTAAGTGTAATTTCCAGGAAAAATCAGCAACGCTTTTTTTGGCCAATTTGGAGAAGGTGTGATTACTCGGGAACGGCTCGTAGGTTTTTTAGTGTATTTTCCAGGAAAAATCAGCAACGCTTTTTTTTGGCCAATTTGGAGAAGGTGTGATTACTCGGGAACTGCTCGTAGGATTTTTAGTGTATTTTCCAGGAAAAATCAACAACGCTTTTTTTTGGCCAATTTGGAGAAGGTGTGATTACTCGGAAACGGCTCGTAGGATTTTTAGTGTATTTTCCAGGAAAAATCAGCAACGCTTTTTTTTCTAATTTGGAGAAGGTGTGATTACTCGGAAACGGCTCGTAGGTTTTTTAGTGTATTTTCCAGGAAAAATCAGCAACGCTTTTTTTTGGCCAATTTGGAGAAGGTGTGATTACTCGGGAACGGCTCGTAGGTTTTTTAGTGTATTTTCCAGGAAAAATCAGCAACTTTTTTTTTGGCCAATTTGGAGAAGATGGGATTACTCGGGAACGGCTCGTAAGATTTTTAGTGTATTTTCCAGGAAAAATCAACAACGCTTTTTTTTTGGCCAATTTGGAGAAGGTGTGATTACTCGGAAACGGCTCGTAGGTTTTTTAGTGTATTTTCCAGGAAAAATCAGCAACGCTTTTTTTTCTAATTTGGAGAAGGTGTGATTACTCGGAAACGGCTCGTAGGATTTTTGATGTTTTTTCCAGGAAAAATCAACAACGCTTTTTTTTTGCCAATTTGGAGAAGGGAACGGCTCATAAAATTTTTAATACATTTTCCAGGAAAAATCAGCAACGCTTTTTTTTCTAATTTGGAGAAGGTGTGATTACTCGGAAACGGCTCGTAGGATTTTTAGTGTATTTTCCAGGAAAAATCAGCAAGGTTTTTTTTTGGCCAATTTGGAGAAGGTGTGATTACTCGGAAACGGCTCGTAAGATTTTTGATGTTTTTTCCAGGAAAAATCAGCAACGCTTTTTTTTCTAATTTGGAGAAGGTGTGATTACTCGGGAACGGCTCGTAGGATTTTTGATGTTTTTTCCAGGAAAAATCAACAACGCTTTTTTTTTGCCAATTTGGAGAAGGGAACGGCTCATAAAATTTTTAATACATTTTCCAGGAAAAATCAGCAACGCTTTTTTTTCTAATTTGGAGAAGGTGTGATTACTCGGAAACGGCTCGTAGGATTTTTAGTGTATTTTCCAGGAAAAATCAGCAAGGTTTTTTTTTGGCCAATTTGGAGAAGGTGTGATTACTCGGGAACGGCTCGTAAGATTTTTAGTGTATTTTCCAGGAAAAATCAACAACGCTTTTTTTTTGCCAATTTGGAGAAGGTGTGATTACTCGGAAACGGCTCATAAAATTTTTAATATATTTTCCAGGAAAAATCAGCAACGCTTTTTTTTCTAATTTGGAGAAGGTGTGATTACTCGGAAACGGCTCGTAGGTTTTTTAGTGTATTTTCCAGGAAAAATCAGCAACGTTTTTTTTTGGCCAATTTGGAGAAGATGGGATTACTCGGGAACGGCTCGTAAGATTTTTAGTGTATTTTCCAGGAAAAATCAACAAAGCTTTTTTTTGGCCAATTTGGAGAAGGTGTGATTACTCGGAAACGGCTTGTAGGTTTTTTAGTGTATTTTCCAGGAAAAATCAGCAACGCTTTTTTTTCTAATTTGGAGAAGGTGTGATTACTCGGAAACGGCTCGTAGGTTTTTTAGTGTATTTTCCAGGAAAAATCAGCAACGCTTTTTTTGGCCAATTTGGAGAAGGTGTGATTACTCGGGAACGGCTCGTAGGATTTTTGATGTTTTTTCCAGGAAAAATCAGCAACGCTTTTTTTTGGCCAATTTGGAGAAGGTGTGATTACTCGGGAACGGCTCGTAGGATTTTTAGTGTATTTTCCAGGAAAAATCAACAACGCTTTTTTTGGCCAATTTGGAGAAGGTGTGATTACTCGGGAACGGCTCGTAAGATTTTTAGTGTATTTTCCAGGAAAAATCAACAACGCTTTTTTTTGGCCCATTTGGAGAAGGTGTGATTACTCGGAAACGGCTCGTAGGTTTTTTAGTGTATTTTCCAGGAAAAATCAGCAACGCTTTTTTTTCTAATTTGGAGATGGTGTGATTACTCGGGAACGGCTCGTAGGATTTTTAGTGTATTTTTCCAGGAAAAATCAGCAACGCTTTTTTTTGGCCAATTTGGAGAAGGTGTGATTACTCGGGAACGGCTCGTAGGATTTTTAGTGTATTTTCCAGGAAAAATCAACAACGCTTTTTTTTGGCCAATTTGAAGAAGGTGTGATTACTCGGGAACGGCTCGTAGGATTTTTAGTGTAATTTCCAGGAAAAATCAGCAACGCTTTTTTTGGCCAATTTGGAGAAGGTGTGATTACTCGGGAACGGCTCGTAAGATTTTTGATGTTTTTTCCAGGAAAAATCAGCAACGCTTTTTTTGGCCAATTTGGATAAGGTGTGATTACTCGGGAACGGCTCGTAGGTTTTTTAGTGTATTTTCCAGGAAAAATCAGCAACACTTTTTTTGGCCAATTTGGAGAAGGTGTGATTACTCGGGAACGGCTCGTAAGATTTTTAGTGTATTTTCCAGGAAAAATCAACAACGCTTTTTTTGGCCAATTTGGAGAAGGTGTGATTACTCGGGAACGGCTCGTAAGATTTTTGATGTTTTTTCCAGTAAAAATCAGCAACGCTTTTTTTGGCCAATTTGGAGAAGGTGTGATTACTCGGGAACGGCTCGTAGGATTTTTAGTGTATTTTCCAGGAAAAATCAGCAACGCTTTTTTTTCTAATTTGGAGAAGATGGGATTACTCGGGAACGGCTCGTAGGATTTTTAGTGTATTTTCCAGGAAAAATCAGCAACGTTTTTTTTTTGGCCAATTTGGAGAAGGTGTGATTACTCGGGAACGGCTCGTAAGATTTTTGATGTTTTTTCCAGGAAAAATCAGCAACGCTTTTTTTGGCCAATTTGGAGAAGGTGTGATTACTCGGGAACGGCTCGTAAGATTTTTGATGTTTTTTCCAGGAAAAATCAACAACGCTTTTTTGGCCAATTTGGAGAAGGTTTGATTACTCGGGAACGGCTCGTAGGATTTTAAGTGTAATTTCCAGGAAAAATCAGCAACGCTTTTTTTTCTAATTTGGAGAAGGTGTGATTACTCGGGAACGGCTCGTAGGTTTTTTAGTGTATTTTCCAGGAAAAATCAGCAACGCTTTTTTTTGGCCAATTTGGAGAAGGTGTGATTACTCGGGAACGGCTCGTAGGATTTTTAGTGTATTTTCCAGGAAAAATCAGCAACGCTTTTTTTGGCCAATTTGGAGAAGGTGTGATTACTCGGGAACGGCTCGTAAGATTTTTAGTGTATTTTCCAGGAAAAATCAACAACGCTTTTTTTGGCCAATTTGGAGAAGGTGTGATTACTCGGGAACGGCTCGTAGGATTTTTAGTGTAATTTCCAGGAAAAATCAGCAACACTTTTTTTGGCCAATTTGGAGAAGATGGGATTACTCGGGAACGGCTCGTAAGATTTTTGATGTTTTTTCCAGGAAAAATCAGCAACGCTTTTTTTTGGCCAATTTGGAGAAGGTGTGATTACTCGGGAACGGCTCGTAGGTTTTTTAGTGTATTTTCCAGGAAAAATCAGCAACGCTTTTTTTTGGCCAATTTGGAGAAGGTGTGATTACTCGGGAACGGCTCGTAGGATTTTTAGTGTATTTTCCAGGAAAAATCAGCAAGGTTTTTTTTTGGCCAATTTGGAGAAGGTGTGATTACTCGGGAACGGCTCGTAAGATTTTTGATGTTTTTTCCAGGAAAAATCAGCAACGCTTTTTTTTGGCCAATTTGGAGAAGGTGTGATTACTCGGGAACGGCTCGTAGGATTTTTAGTGTATTTTCCAGGAAAAATCAGCAAGGTTTTTTTTTGGCCAATTTGGAGAAGGTGTGATTACTCGGGAACGGCTCGTAAGATTTTTAGTGTATTTTCCAGGAAAAATCAGCAACGCTTTTTTTTCTAATTTGGAGAAGGTGTGATTACTCGGAAACGGCTCGTAGGATTTTTAGTGTATTTTCCAGGAAAAATCAGCAAGGTTTTTTTTTGGCCAATTTGGAGAAGGTGTGATTACTCGGGAACGGCTCGTAAGATTTTTAGTGTATTTTCCAGGAAAAATCAGCAACGCTTTTTTTTCCAATTTGGAGAAGGTGTGATTACTCGGGAACGGCTCGTAAGATTTTTGATGTTTTTTCCAGGAAAAATCAGCAACGCTTTTTTTTTGGCCAATTTGGAGAAGGTGTGATTACTCGGGAACGGCTCGTAAGATTTTTAGTGTATTTTCCAGGAAAAATCAACAACGCTTTTTTTGGCCAATTTAAAGAAGGTGTGATTACTCGGGAACGGCTCGTAGGATTTTTAGTGTATTTTCCAGGAAAAATCAGCAACGCTTTTTTTTCTAATTTGGAGAAGGTGTGATTACTCGGAAACGGCTCGTAAGATTTTTAGTGTATTTTCCAGGAAAAATCAACAACGCTTTTTTTGGCCAATTTGGAGAAGGTGTGATTACTCGGGAACGGCTCGTAGGATTTTTAGTGTATTTTCCAGGAAAAATCAGCAACGCTTTTTTTTCCAATTTGGAGAAGATGGGATTACTCGGGAACGGCTCGTAGGATTTTAAGTGTATTTTCCAGGAAAAATCAACAACGCTTTTTTTTGCCAATTTGGAGAAGATGCGATTACTCGGGAACGGCTCGTAAGATTTTTGATGTTTTTTCCAGGAAAAATCAGCAACGCTTTTTTTGGCCAATTTGGAGAAGGTGTGATTACTCGGGAACGGCTCGTAGGATTTTTAGTGTATTTTCCAGGAAAAATCAGCAACGCTTTTTTTTCTAATTTGGAGAAGGTGTGATTACTCGGGAACGGCTCATAAAATTTTTAATATATTTTCCAGGAAAAATCAGCAACGCTTTTTTTTCTAATTTGGAGAAGGTGTGATTACTCGGAAACGGCTCGTAAAATTTTTAGTGTATTTTCCAGGAAAAATCAACAACGCTTTTTTTGGCCAATTTGGAGAAGGTGTGATTACTCGGGAACGGCTCGTAGGATTTTTAGTGTATTTTCCAGGAAAAATCAGCAACGCTTTTTTTGGCCAATTTGGAGAAGGTGTGATTACTCGGGAACGGCTCATAAAATTTTTAATATATTTTCCAGGAAAAATCAGCAACGCTTTTTTTCTAATTTGGAGAACGTGTGATTACTCGGAAACGGCTCGTAAGATTTTTAGTGTATTTTCCAGGAAAAATCAGCAACGCTTTTTTTGGCCAATTTGGAGAAGGTGTGATTACTCGGGAACGGCTCGTAAGATTTTTAGTGTATTTTCCAGGAAAAATCAGCAACGCTTTTTTTTGCTAATTTGGAGAAGGTGGGATTACTCGGGAACTGCTCGTAGGATTTTTAGTGTATTTTCCAGGAAAAATCAGCAACGCTTTTTTTTGCTAATTTGGAGAAGATGGGATTACTCCGGAACGGCTCGTAAGATTTTTAGTGTATTTTCCAGGAAAAATGTGCAACGCTTTTTTTGGCCAATTTGGAGAAGGTGTGATTACTCGGGAACGGCTCGTAGGATTTTTAGTGTATTTTCCAGGAAAAATCAGCAACGCTTTTTTTGGCCAATTTGGAGAAGGTGTGATTACTCGGGAACGGCTCGTAAGATTTTTGATGTTTTTTCCAGGAAAAATCAGCAACGCTTTTTTTTGGCCAATTTGGAGAAGATGGGATTACTCGGGAACGGCTCATAAAATTTTTAGTGTTTTTTCCAGGAAAAATCAGCAAGGTTTTTTTTTGGCCAATTTGGAGAAGGTGTGATTACTCGGAAACGGCTCGTAGGATTTTTAGTGTATTTTCCAGGAAAAATCAGCAACGCTTTTTTTGGCCAATTTGGAGAAGGTGTGATTACTCGGGAACGGCTCGTAAGATTTTTGATGTTTTTTCCAGGAAAAATCAGCAACGCTTTTTTTGGCCAATTTGGAGAAGGTGTGATTACTCGGGAACGGCTCGTAAGATTTTTGATGTTTTTTCCAGGAAAAATCAACAACGCTTTTTTTGGCCAATTTGGAGAAGGTGTGATTACTCGGGAACGGCTCGTAGGATTTTAAGTGTAATTTCCAGGAAAAATCAGCAACGCTTTTTTTTCTAATTTGGAGAGGGTGTGATTACTCGGGAACGGCTCGTAAGATTTTTGATGTTTTTTCCAGGAAAAATCAGCAACGCTTTTTTTGGCCAATTTGGAGAAGGTGTGATTACTCGGGAACGGCTCGTAAGATTTTTGATGTTTTTTCCAGGAAAAATCAACAACGCTTTTTTTGGCCAATTTGGAGAAGGTGTGATTACTCGGGAACGGCTCGTAAGATTTTAAGTGTAATTTCCAGGAAAAATCAGCAACGCTTTTTTTTCTAATTTGGAGAAGGTGTGATTACTCGGGAACGGCTCGTAGGTTTTTTAGTGTATTTTCCAGGAAAAATCAGCAACGCTTTTTTTTTGGCCAATTTGGAGAAGGTGTGATTACTCGGGAACGGCTCGTAGGATTTTTAGTGTATTTTCCAGGAAAAATCAGCAACGCTTTTTTTTCTAATTTGGAGAAGGTGTGATTACTCGGGAACGGCTCGTAAGATTTTTAGTGTATTTTCCAGGAAAAATCAACAACGCTTTTTTTGGCCAATTTGGAGAAGGTGTGATTACTCGGGAACGGCTCGTAGGATTTTTAGTGTATTTTCCAGGAAAAATCAGCAACGCTTTTTTTTGGCCAATTTGGAGAAGATGGGATTACTCGGGAACGGCTCGTAAGATTTTTGATGTTTTTTCCAGGAAAAATCAGCAACGCTTTTTTTTGGCCAATTTGGAGAAGGTGTGATTACTCGGGAACGGCTCGTAGGTTTTTTAGTGTATTTTCCAGGAAAAATCAGCAACGCTTTTTTTTCTAATTTGGAGAAGGTGTGATTACTCGGGAACGGCTCGTAGGTTTTTTAGTGTATTTTCCAGGAAAAATCAGCAACGTTTTTTTTTGGCCAATTTGGAGAAGGTGTGATTACTCGGGAACGGCTCGTAAGATTTTTGATGTTTTTTCCAGGAAAAATCAGCAACGCTTTTTTTTGGCCAATTTGGAGAAGGTGTGATTACTCGGGAACGGCTCGTAGGATTTTTAGTGTATTTTCCAGGAAAAATCAGCAAGGTTTTTTTTTGGCCAATTTGGAGAAGGTGTGATTACTCGGGAACGGCTCGTAAGATTTTTAGTGTATTTTCCAGGAAAAATCAGCAACGTTTTTTTTTCTAATTTGGAGAAGGTGTGATTACTCGGAAACGGCTCGTAGGATTTTTAGTGTATTTTCCAGGAAAAATCAGCAAGGTTTTTTTTTGGCCAATTTGGAGAAGGTGTGATTACTCGGGAACGGCTCGTAAGATTTTTAGTGTATTTTCCAGGAAAAATCAGCAACGCTTTTTTTTCCAATTTGGAGAAGGTGTGATTACTCGGGAACGGCTCGTAAGATTTTTGATGTTTTTTCCAGGAAAAATCAGCAACGCTTTTTTTTGGCCAATTTGGAGAAGGTGTGATTACTCGGGAACGGCTCGTAAGATTTTTAGTGTATTTTCCAGGAAAAATCAACAACGCTTTTTTTGGCCAATTTGGAGAAGGTGTGATTACTCGGGAACGGCTCGTAGGATTTTTAGTGTATTTTCCAGGAAAAATCAGCAACGCTTTTTTTTCTAATTTGGAGAAGGTGTGATTACTCGGAAACGGCTCGTAAGATTTTTAGTGTATTTTCCAGGAAAAATCAACAACGCTTTTTTTGGCCAATTTGGAGAAGGTGTGATTACTCGGGAACGGCTCGTAGGATTTTTAGTGTATTTTCCAGGAAAAATCAGCAACGCTTTTTTTTCCAATTTGGAGAAGATGGGATTACTCGGGAACGGCTCGTAGGATTTTAAGTGTATTTTCCAGGAAAAATCAACAACGCTTTTTTTTGCCAATTTGGAGAAGATGGGATTACTCGGGAACGGCTCGTAAGATTTTTGATGTTTTTTCCAGGAAAAATCATCAACGCTTTTTTTGGCCAATTTGGAGAAGGTGTGATTACTCGGGAACGGCTCGTAGGATTTTTAGTGTATTTTCCAGGAAAAATCAGCAACGATTTTTTTTCTAATTTGGAGAAGGTGTGATTACTCGGGAACGGCTCATAAAATTTTTAATATATTTTCCAGGAAAAATCATCAACGCTTTTTTTGGCCAATTTGGAGAAGGTGTGATTACTCGGGAACGGCTCGTAGGATTTTTAGTGTATTTTCCAGGAAAAATCAGCAAGGTTTTTTTTTGGCCAATTTGGAGAAGGTGTGATTACTCGGGAACGGCTCGTAAGATTTTTATTGTATTTTCCAGGAAAAATCAGCAACGCTTTTTTTTCCAATTTGGAGAAGATGGGATTACTCGGGAACGGCTCGTAGGATTTTAAGTGTATTTTCCAGGAAAAATCAACAACGCTTTTTTTGGCCAATTTAAAGAAGGTGTGATTACTCGGGAACGGCTCGTAGGATTTTTAGTGTATTTTCCAGGAAAAATCAGCAACGCTTTTTTTTCTAATTTGGAGAAGGTGTGATTACTCGGAAACGGCTCGTAAGATTTTTAGTGTATTTTCCAGGAAAAATTAACAACGCTTTTTTTGGCCAATTTGGAGAAGGTGTGATTACTCGGGAACGGCTCGTAGGATTTTTAGTGTATTTTCCAGGAAAAATCAGCAACGCTTTTTTTTCCAATTTGGAGAAGATGGGATTACTCGGGAACGGCTCGTAGGATTTTAAGTGTATTTTCCAGGAAAAATCAACAACGCTTTTTTTTGCCAATTTGGAGAAGATGCGATTACTCGGGAACGGCTCGTAAGATTTTTGATGTTTTTTCCAGGAAAAATCAGCAACGCTTTTTTTGGCCAATTTGGAGAAGGTGTGATTACTCGGGAACGGCTCGTAGGATTTTTAGTGTATTTTCCAGGAAAAATCAGCAACGCTTTTTTTTCTAATTTGGAGAAGGTGTGATTACTCGGGAACGGCTCATAAAATTTTTAATATATTTTCCAGGAAAAATCAGCAACGCTTTTTTTTCTAATTTGGAGAAGGTGTGATTACTCGGAAACGGCTCGTAAGATTTTTAGTGTATTTTCCAGGAAAAATCAACAACGCTTTTTTTGGCCAATTTGGAGAAGGTGTGATTACTCGGGAACGGCTCGTAGGATTTTTAGTGTATTTTCCAGGAAAAATCAGCAACGCTTTTTTTGGCCAATTTGGAGAAGGTGTGATTACTCGGGAACGGCTCATAAAATTTTTAATATATTTTCCAGGAAAAATCAGCAACGCTTTTTTTCTAATTTGGAGAAGGTGTGATTACTCGGAAACGGCTCGTAAGATTTTTAGTGTATTTTCCAGGAAAAATCAGCAACGCTTTTTTTGGCCAATTTGGAGAAGGTGTGATTACTCGGGAACGGCTCGTAAGATTTTTAGTGTATTTTCCAGGAAAAATCAGCAACGCTTTTTTTTGCTAATTTGGAGAAGGTGGGATTACTCGGGAACTGCTCGTAGGATTTTTAGTGTATTTTCCAGGAAAAATCAGCAACGCTTTTTTTTGCTAATTTGGAGAAGATGGGATTACTCCGGAACGGCTCGTAAGATTTTTAGTGTATTTTCCAGGAAAAATGTGCAACGCTTTTTTTGGCCAATTTGGAGAAGGTGTGATTACTCGGGAACGGCTCGTAGGATTTTTAGTGTATTTTCCAGGAAAAATCAGCAACGCTTTTTTTGGCCAATTTGGAGAAGGTGTGATTACTCGGGAACGGCTCGTAAGATTTTTGATGTTTTTTCCAGGAAAAATCAGCAACGCTTTTTTTTTGCCAATTTGGAGAAGATGGGATTACTCGGGAACGGCTCATAAAATTTTTAGTGTTTTTTCCAGGAAAAATCAGCAAGGTTTTTTTTTGGCCAATTTGGAGAAGGTGTGATTACTCGGAAACGGCTCGTAGGATTTTTAGTGTATTTTCCAGGAAAAATCAGCAACGCTTTTTTTGGCCAATTTGGAGAAGGTGTGATTACTCGGGAACGGCTCGTAAGATTTTTGATGTTTTTTCCAGGAAAAATCAGCAACGCTTTTTTTGGCCAATTTGGAGAAGGTGTGATTACTCGGGAACGGCTCGTAAGATTTTTGATGTTTTTTCCAGGAAAAATCAACAACGCTTTTTTTTGGCCAATTTGGAGAAGGTGTGATTACTCGGGAACGGCTCGTAGGATTTTAAGTGTAATTTCCAGGAAAAATCAGCAACGCTTTTTTTTCTAATTTGGAGAAGGTGTGATTACTCGGGAACGGCTCGTAAGATTTTTGATGTTTTTTCCAGGAAAAATCAGCAACGCTTTTTTTGGCCAATTTGGAGAAGGTGTGATTACTCGGGAACGGCTCGTAAGATTTTTGATGTTTTTTCCAGGAAAAATCAACAACGCTTTTTTTGGCCAATTTGGAGAAGGTGTGATTACTCGGGAACGGCTCGTAGGATTTTAAGTGTAATTTCCAGGAAAAATCAGCAACGCTTTTTTTTCTAATTTGGAGAAGGTGTGATTACTCGGGAACGGCTCGTAGGTTTTTTAGTGTATTTTCCAGGAAAAATCAGCAACGCTTTTTTTTTGGCCAATTTGGAGAAGGTGTGATTACTCGGGAACGGCTCGTAGGATTTTTAGTGTATTTTCCAGGAAAAATCAGCAACGCTTTTTTTTCTAATTTGGAGAAGGTGTGATTACTCGGGAACGACTCGTAAGATTTTTAGTGTATTTTCCAGGAAAAATCAACAACGCTTTTTTTGGCCAATTTGGAGAAGGTGTGATTACTCGGGAACGGCTCGTAGGATTTTTAGTGTATTTTCCAGGAAAAATCAGCAACGCTTTTTTTTGGCCAATTTGGAGAAGATGGGATTACTCGGGAACGGCTCGTAAGATTTTTGATGTTTTTTCCAGGAAAAATCAGCAACGCTTTTTTTTGGCCAATTTGGAGAAGGTGTGATTACTCGGGAACGGCTCGTAGGTTTTTTAGTGTATTTTCCAGGAAAAATCAGCAACGCTTTTTTTTCTAATTTGGAGAAGGTGTGATTACTCGGGAACGGCTCGTAGGTTTTTTAGTGTATTTTCCAGGAAAAATCAGCAACGCTTTTTTTTGGCCAATTTGGAGAAGGTGTGATTACTCGGGAACGGCTCGTAAGATTTTTGATGTTTTTTCCAGGAAAAATCAGCAACGATTTTTTTTGGCCAATTTGGAGAAGGTGTGATTACTCGGGAACGGCTCGTAGGATTTTTAGTGTATTTTCCAGGAAAAATCAGCAAGGTTTTTTTTTGGCCAATTTGGAGAAGGTGTGATTACTCGGGAACGGCTCGTAAGATTTTTAGTGTATTTTCCAGGAAAAATCAGCAACGTTTTTTTTTCTAATTTGGAGAAGGTGTGATTACTCGGAAACGGCTCGTAGGATTTTTAGTGTATTTTCCAGGAAAAATCAGCAAGGTTTTTTTTTGGCCAATTTGGAGAAGGTGTGATTACTCGGGAACGGCTCGTAAGATTTTTAGTGTATTTTCCAGGAAAAATCAGCAACGCTTTTTTTTCCAATTTGGAGAAGGTGTGATTACTCGGAAACGGCTCGTAAGATTTTTAGTGTATTTTCCAGGAAAAATCAACAACGCTTTTTTTGGCCAATTTGGAGAAGGTGTGATTACTCGGGAACGGCTCGTAGGATTTTTAGTGTATTTTCCAGGAAAAATCAGCAACGCTTTTTTTTCCAATTTGGAGAAGATGGGATTACTCGGGAACGGCTCGTAGGATTTTAAGTGTATTTTCCAGGAAAAATCAACAACGATTTTTTTTTGCCAATTTGGAGAAGATGGGATTACTCGGGAACGGCTCGTAAGATTTTTGATGTTTTTTCCAGGAAAAATCATCAACGCTTTTTTTGGCCAATTTGGAGAAGGTGTGATTACTCGGGAACGGCTCGTAGGATTTTTAGTGTATTTTCCAGGAAAAATCAGCAACGATTTTTTTTCTAATTTGGAGAAGGTGTGATTACTCGGGAACGGCTCGTAGGATTTTTAGTGTATTTTCCAGGAAAAATCAGCAACGATTTTTTTCTAATTTGGAGAAGGTGTGATTACTCGGGAACGGCTCATAAAATTTTTAATATATTTTCCAGGAAAAATCAGCAACGCTTTTTTTTCTAATTTGGAGAAGGTGTGATTACTCGGAAACGGCTCGTAAGATTTTTAGTGTATTTTCCAGGAAAAATCAACAACGCTTTTTTTGGCCAATTTGGAGAAGGTGTGATTACTCGGGAACGGCTCGTAGGATTTTTAGTGTATTTTCCAGGAAAAATCAGCAACGCTTTTTTTGGCCAATTTGGAGAAGGTGTGATTACTCGGGAACGGCTCATAAAATTTTTAATATATTTTCCAGGAAAAATCAGCAACGCTTTTTTTTCTAATTTGGAGAAGGTGTGATTACTCGGAAACGGCTCGTAAGATTTTTAGTGTATTTTCCAGGAAAAATCAGCAACGCTTTTTTTGGCCAATTTGGAGAAGGTGTGATTACTCGGGAACGGCTCGTAAGATTTTTAGTGTATTTTCCAGGAAAAATCAGCAACGCTTTTTTTTGCTAATTTGGAGAAGGTGGGATTACTCGGGAACTGCTCGTAGGATTTTTAGTGTATTTTCCAGGAAAAATCAGCAACGCTTTTTTTTGCTAATTTGGAGAAGATGGGATTACTCCGGAACGGCTCGTAAGATTTTTAGTGTATTTTCCAGGAAAAATGTGCAACGCTTTTTTTGGCCAATTTGGAGAAGGTGTGATTACTCGGGAACGGCTCGTAGGATTTTTAGTGTATTTTCCAGGAAAAATCAGCAACGCTTTTTTTGGCCAATTTGGAGAAGGTGTGATTACTCGGGAACGGCTCGTAAGATTTTTGATGTTTTTTCCAGGAAAAATCAGCAACGCTTTTTTTTGGCCAATTTAGAGAAGATGGGATTACTCGGGAACGGCTCATAAAATTTTTAGTGTTTTTTCCAGGAAAAATCAGCAAGGTTTTTTTTTGGCCAATTTGGAGAAGGTGCGATTACTCGGAAACGGCTCGTAGGATTTTTAGTGTATTTTCCAGGAAAAATCAGCAACGCTTTTTTTGGCCAATTTGGAGAAGGTGTGATTACTCGGGAACGGCTCGTAAGATTTTTGATGTTTTTTCCAGGAAAAATCAGCAACGCTTTTTTTGGCCAATTTGGAGAAGGTGTGATTACTCGGGAACGGCTCGTAAGATTTTTGATGTTGTTTCCAGGAAAAATCAACAACGCTTTTTTTGGCCAATTTGGAGAAGGTGTGATCGGGAACGGCTCGTAGGATTTTAAGTGTAATTTCCAGGAAAAATCAGCAACGCTTTTTTTTCTAATTTGGAGAAGGTGTGATTACTCGGGAACGGCTCGTAGGTTTTTTAGTGTATTTTCCAGGAAAAATCAGCAACGCTTTTTTTTGGCCAATTTGGAGAAGGTGTGATTACTCGGGAACGGCTCGTAGGATTTTTAGTGTATTTTCCAGGAAAAATCAGCAACGCTTTTTTTGGCCAATTTGGAGAAGGTGTGATTACTCGGGAACGGCTCGTAAGATTTTTAGTGTATTTCCCAGGAAAAATCAACAACGCTTTTTTTGGCCAATTTGGAGCAGGTGTGATTACTCGGGAACGGCTCGTAGGATTTTTAGTGTATTTTCCAGGAAAAATCAGCAACGCTTTTTTTTGGCCAATTTGGAGAAGATGGGATTACTCGGGAACGGCTCGTAAGATTTTTGATGTTTTTTCCAGGAAAAATCAGCAACGCTTTTTTTTGGCCAATTTGGAGAAGGTGTGATTACTCGGGAACGGCTCGTATGTTTTTTAGTGTATTTTCCAGGAAAAATCAGCAACGCTTTTTTTTCTAATTTGGAGAAGGAGTGATTACTCGGGAACGGCTCGTAGGTTTTTTAGTGTATTTTCCAGGAAAAATCAGCAACGCTTTTTTTTGGCCAATTTGGAGAAGGTGTGATTACTCGGGAACGGCTCGTAGGATTTTTAGTGTATTTTCCAGGAAAAATCAGCAACGCTTTTTTTTCCAATTTGGAGAAGGTGTGATTACTCGGGAACGGCTCGTAAGATTTTTGATGTTTTTTCCAGGAAAAATCAGCAACGCTTTTTTTTGGCCAATTTGGAGAAGGTGTGATTACTCGGGAACGGCTCGTAGGATTTTTAGTGTATTTTCCAGGAAAAATCAGCAAGGTTTTTTTTTGGCCAATTTGGAGAAGGTGTGATTACTCGGGAACGGCTCGTAAGATTTTTAGTGTATTTTCCAGGAAAAATCAGCAACGCTTTTTTTTCTAATTTGGAGAAGGTGTGATTACTCGGAAACGGCTCGTAGGATTTTTAGTGTATTTTCCAGAAAAAATCAGCAAGGTTTTTTTTTGGCCAATTTGGAGAAGGTGTGATTACTCGGGAACGGCTCGTAAGATTTTTAGTGTATTTTCCAGGAAAAATCAGCAACGCTTTTTTTTCCAATTTGGAGACGGTGTGATTACTCGGGAACGGCTCGTAAGATTTTTGATGTTTTTTCCAGGAAAAATCAGCAACGCTTTTTTTTGGCCAATTTGGAGAAGGTGTGATTACTCGGGAACGGCTCGTAAGATTTTTAGTGTATTTTCCAGGAAAAATCAACAACGCTTTTTTTGGCCAATTTGGAGAAGGTGTGATTACTCGGGAACGGCTCGTAGGATTTTTAGTGTATTTTCCAGGAAAAATCAGCAACGCTTTTTTTTCTAATTTGGAGAAGGTGTGATTACTCGGAAACGGCTCGTAAGATTTTTAGTGTATTTTCCAGGAAAAATCAACAACGCTTTTTTTGGCCAATTTGGAGAAGGTGTGATTACTCGGGAACGGCTCGTAGGATTTTAAGTGTAATTTCCAGGAAAAATCAGCAACGCTTTTTTTTTCTAATTTGGAGAAGGTGTGATTACTCGGGAACGGCTCGTAGGTTTTTTAGTGTATTTTCCAGGAAAAATCAGCAACGCTTTTTTTTGGCCAATTTGGAGAAGGTATGATTACTCGGGAACGGCTCGTAGGATTTTTAGTGTATTTTCCAGGAAAAATCAGCAACGCTTTTTTTGGCCAATTTGGAGAAGGTGTGATTACTCGGGAACGGCTCATAAAATTTTTAGTGTTTTTTCCAGGAAAAATCAGCAAGGTTTTTTTTTGGCCAATTTGGAGAAGGTGTGATTACTCGGGAACGGCTCGTAGGATTTTAAGTGTAATTTCCAGGAAAAATCAGCAACGCTTTTTTTTGGCCAATTTGGAGATGGTGTGATTACTCGGGAACGGCTCGTAGGTTTTTTAGTGTATTTTCCAGGAAAAATCAGCAACGCTTTTTTTTGGCCAATTTGGAGAAGGTGTGATTACTCGGGAACGGCTCGTAGGATTTTTAGTGTATTTTCCAGGAAAAATCAACAACGCTTTTTTTGGCCAATTTGGAGAAGGTGTGATTACTCGGGAACGGCTCGTAAGATTTTTAGTGTATTTTCCAGGAAAAATCAGCAACGCTTTTTTTTGGCCAATTTGGAGAAGATGGGATTACTCGGGAACGGCTCGTAAGATTTTTGATGTTTTTTCCAGGAAAAATCAGCAACGCTTTTTTTTGGCCAATTTGGAGAAGGTGTGATTACTCGGGAACGGCTCGTAGGTTTTTTAGTGTATTTTCCAGGAAAAATCAGCAACGCTTTTTTTTCTAATTTGGAGAAGGTGTGATTACTCGGGAACGGCTCGTAGGTTTTTTAGTGTATTTTCCAGGAAAAATCAGCAACGCTTTTTTTTTGCCAATTTGGATAAGGTGTGATTACTCGGGAACGGCTCGTAGGATTTTTAGTGTATTTTCCAGGAAAAATCAGCAACGCTTTTTTTTCCAATTTGGAGAAGGTGTGATTACTCGGGAACGGCTCGTAAGATTTTTGATGTTTTTTCCAGGAAAAATCAGCAACGCTTTTTTTTGGCCAATTTGGAGAAGGTGTGATTACTCGGGAACGGCTCGTAGGATTTTTAGTGTATTTTCCAGGAAAAATCAGCAACGCTTTTTTTGGCCAATTTGGAGAAGGTGTGATTACTCGGGAACGGCTCATAAAATTTTTAATATATTTTCCAGGAAAAATCAGCAACGCTTTTTTTGGCCAATTTGGAGAAGGTGTGATTACTCGGGAACGGCTCATAAAATTTTTAATATATTTTCCAGGAAAAATCAGCAACGCTTTTTTTTCTAATTTGGAGAAGGTGTGATTACTCGGAAACGGCTCGTAAGATTTTTAGTGTATTTTCCAGGAAAAATCAGCAACGCTTTTTTTTCTAATTTGGAGAAGGAGTGATTACTCGGGAACGGCTCGTAAGATTTTTGATGTATTTTCCAGGAAAAATCAGCAACGCTTTTTTTTTGCCAATTTGGATAAGGTGTGATTACTCGGGAACGGCTCGTAGGATTTTTAGTGTATTTTCCAGGAAAAATCAGCAACGCTTTTTTTTCTAATTTGGAGAAGGTGTGATTACTCGGGAACGGCTCGTATGTTTTTTAGTGTATTTTCCAGGAAAAATCAGCAACGCTTTTTTTTCTAATTTGGAGAAGGAGTGATTACTCGGGAACGGCTCGTAAGATTTTTGATGTTTTTTCCAGGAAAAATCAGCAACGCTTTTTTTTGGCCAATTTAGAGAAGATGGGATTACTCGGGAACGGCTCATAAAATTTTTAGTGTTTTTTCCAGGAAAAATCAGCAAGGTTTTTTTTTGGCCAATTTGGAGAAGGTGCGATTACTCGGAAACGGCTCGTAGGATTTTTAGTGTATTTTCCAGGAAAAATCAGCAACGCTTTTTTTGGCCAATTTGGAGAAGGTGTGATTACTCGGGAACGGCTCGTAAGATTTTTGATGTTTTTTCCAGGAAAAATCAGCAACGCTTTTTTTGGCCAATTTGGAGAAGGTGTGATTACTCGGGAACGGCTCGTAAGATTTTTGATGTTTTTTCCAGGAAAAATCAACAACGCTTTTTTTGGCCAATTTGGAGAAGGTGTGATCGGAAACGGCTCGTAGGATTTTAAGTGTAATTTCCAGGAAAAATCAGCAACGCTTTTTTTTCTAATTTGGAGAAGGTGTGATTACTCGGGAACGGCTCGTAGGTTTTTTAGTGTATTTTCCAGGAAAAATCAGCAACGCTTTTTTTTGGCCAATTTGGAGAAGGTGTGATTACTCGGGAACGGCTCGTAGGATTTTTAGTGTATTTTCCAGGAAAAATCAGCAACGCTTTTTTTGGCCAATTTGGAGAAGGTGTGATTACTCGGGAACGGCTCGTAAGATTTTTAGTGTATTTCCCAGGAAAAATCAACAACGCTTTTTTTGGCCAATTTGGAGCAGGTGTGATTACTCGGGAACGGCTCGTAGGATTTTTAGTGTATTTTCCAGGAAAAATCAGCAACGCTTTTTTTTGGCCAATTTGGAGAAGATGGGATTACTCGGGAACGGCTCGTAAGATTTTTGATGTTTTTTCCAGGAAAAATCAGCAACGCTTTTTTTTGGCCAATTTGGAGAAGGTGTGATTACTCGGGAACGGCTCGTATGTTTTTTAGTGTATTTTCCAGGAAAAATCAGCAACGCTTTTTTTTCTAATTTGGAGAAGGAGTGATTACTCGGGAACGGCTCGTAGGTTTTTTAGTGTATTTTCCAGGAAAAATCAGCAACGCTTTTTTTTGGCCAATTTGGAGAAGGTGTGATTACTCGGGAACGGCTCGTAGGATTTTTAGTGTATTTTCCAGGAAAAATCAGCAACGCTTTTTTTTCCAATTTGGAGAAGGTGTGATTACTCGGGAACGGCTCGTAAGATTTTTGATGTTTTTTCCAGGAAAAATCAGCAACGCTTTTTTTTGGCCAATTTGGAGAAGGTGTGATTACTCGGGAACGGCTCGTAGGATTTTTAGTGTATTTTCCAGGAAAAATCAGCAAGGTTTTTTTTTGGCCAATTTGGAGAAGGTGTGATTACTCGGGAACGGCTCGTAAGATTTTTAGTGTATTTTCCAGGAAAAATCAGCAACGCTTTTTTTTCTAATTTGGAGAAGGTGTGATTACTCGGAAACGGCTCGTAGGATTTTTAGTGTATTTTCCAGAAAAAATCAGCAAGGTTTTTTTTTGGCCAATTTGGAGAAGGTGTGATTACTCGGGAACGGCTCGTAAGATTTTTAGTGTATTTTCCAGGAAAAATCAGCAACGCTTTTTTTTCCAATTTGGAGACGGTGTGATTACTCGGGAACGGCTCGTAAGATTTTTGATGTTTTTTCCAGGAAAAATCAGCAACGCTTTTTTTTGGCCAATTTGGAGAAGGTGTGATTACTCGGGAACGGCTCGTAAGATTTTTAGTGTATTTTCCAGGAAAAATCAACAACGCTTTTTTTGGCCAATTTGGAGAAGGTGTGATTACTCGGGAACGGCTCGTAGGATTTTTAGTGTATTTTCCAGGAAAAATCAGCAACGCTTTTTTTTCTAATTTGGAGAAGGTGTGATTACTCGGAAACGGCTCGTAAGATTTTTAGTGTATTTTCCAGGAAAAATCAACAACGCTTTTTTTGGCCAATTTGGAGAAGGTGTGATTACTCGGGAACGGCTCGTAGGATTTTAAGTGTAATTTCCAGGAAAAATCAGCAACGCTTTTTTTTTCTAATTTGGAGAAGGTGTGATTACTCGGGAACGGCTCGTAGGTTTTTTAGTGTATTTTCCAGGAAAAATCAGCAACGCTTTTTTTTGGCCAATTTGGAGAAGGTGTGATTACTCGGGAACGGCTCGTAGGATTTTTAGTGTATTTTCCAGGAAAAATCAGCAACGCTTTTTTTGGCCAATTTGGAGAAGGTGTGATTACTCGGGAACGGCTCATAAAATTTTTAGTGTTTT
This sequence comes from Lypha dubia, assembly GCA_947311025.1. Taxonomy (NCBI): domain Eukaryota; kingdom Metazoa; phylum Arthropoda; class Insecta; order Diptera; family Tachinidae; genus Lypha; species Lypha dubia. The sequence continues at coordinate 29,136,959 of OX371265.1, read as the reverse complement.
TTCCAGGAAAAATCAGCAAGGTTTTTTTTTGGCCAATTTGGAGAAGGTGTGATTACTCGGGAACGGCTCGTAGGATTTTAAGTGTAATTTCCAGGAAAAATCAGCAACGCTTTTTTTTGGCCAATTTGGAGATGGTGTGATTACTCGGGAACGGCTCGTAGGTTTTTTAGTGTATTTTCCAGGAAAAATCAGCAACGCTTTTTTTTGGCCAATTTGGAGAAGGTGTGATTACTCGGGAACGGCTCGTAGGATTTTTAGTGTATTTTCCAGGAAAAATCAACAACGCTTTTTTTGGCCAATTTGGAGAAGGTGTGATTACTCGGGAACGGCTCGTAAGATTTTTAGTGTATTTTCCAGGAAAAATCAGCAACGCTTTTTTTTGGCCAATTTGGAGAAGATGGGATTACTCGGGAACGGCTCGTAAGATTTTTGATGTTTTTTCCAGGAAAAATCAGCAACGCTTTTTTTTGGCCAATTTGGAGAAGGTGTGATTACTCGGGAACGGCTCGTAGGTTTTTTAGTGTATTTTCCAGGAAAAATCAGCAACGCTTTTTTTTCTAATTTGGAGAAGGTGTGATTACTCGGGAACGGCTCGTAGGTTTTTTAGTGTATTTTCCAGGAAAAATCAGCAACGCTTTTTTTTTGCCAATTTGGATAAGGTGTGATTACTCGGGAACGGCTCGTAGGATTTTTAGTGTATTTTCCAGGAAAAATCAGCAACGCTTTTTTTTCCAATTTGGAGAAGGTGTGATTACTCGGGAACGGCTCGTAAGATTTTTGATGTTTTTTCCAGGAAAAATCAGCAACGCTTTTTTTTGGCCAATTTGGAGAAGGTGTGATTACTCGGGAACGGCTCGTAGGATTTTTAGTGTATTTTCCAGGAAAAATCAGCAACGCTTTTTTTGGCCAATTTGGAGAAGGTGTGATTACTCGGGAACGGCTCATAAAATTTTTAATATATTTTCCAGGAAAAATCAGCAACGCTTTTTTTTCTAATTTGGAGAAGGTGTGATTACTCGGAAACGGCTCGTAAGATTTTTAGTGTATTTTCCAGGAAAAATCAGCAACGCTTTTTTTGGCCAATTTGGAGAAGGTGTGATTACTCGGGAACGGCTCGTAAGATTTTTAGTGTATTTTCCAGGAAAAATCAGCAACGCTTTTTTTTGCTAATTTGGAGAAGGTGGGATTACTCGGGAACTGCTCGTAGGATTTTTAGTGTATTTTCCAGGAAAAATCAGCAACGCTTTTTTTTGCTAATTTGGAGAAGATGGGATTACTCCGGAACGGCTCGTAAGATTTTTAGTGTATTTTCCAGGAAAAATGTGCAACGCTTTTTTTGGCCAATTTGGAGAAGGTGTGATTACTCGGGAACGGCTCGTAGGATTTTTAGTGTATTTTCCAGGAAAAATCAGCAACGCTTTTTTTGGCCAATTTGGAGAAGGTGTGATTACTCGGGAACGGCTCGTAAGATTTTTGATGTTTTTTCCAGGAAAAATCAGCAACGCTTTTTTTTGGCCAATTTGGAGAAGATGGGATTACTCGGGAACGGCTCATAAAATTTTTAGTGTTTTTTCCAGGAGAAATCAGCAAGGTTTTTTTTTGGCCAATTTGGAGAAGGTGTGATTACTCGGAAACGGCTCGTAGGATTTTTGATGTTTTTTCCAGGAAAAATCAGCAACGCTTTTTTTGGCCAATTTGGAGAAGGTGTGATTACTCGGGAACGGCTCGTAAGATTTTTGATGTTTTTTCCAGGAAAAATTAACAACGCTTTTTTTGGCCAATTTGGAGAAGGTGTGATTACTCGGGAACGGCTCGTAGGATTTTAAGTGTAATTTCCAGGAAAAATCAGCAACGCTTTTTTTTCTAATTTGGAGAAGGTGTGATTACTCGGGAACGGCTCGTAGGTTTTTTAGTGTATTTTCCAGGAAAAATCAGCAACGCTTTTTTTGGCCAATTTGGAGAAGGTGTGATTACTCGGGAACGGCTCGTATGTTTTTTAGTGTATTTTCCAGGAAAAATCAGCAACGCTTTTTTTTCTAATTTGGAGAAGGAGTGATTACTCGGGAACGGCTCGTAGGTTTTTTAGTGTATTTTCCAGGAAAAATCAGCAACGCTTTTTTTTGGCCAATTTGGAGAAGGTGTGATTACTCGGGAACGGCTCGTAGGATTTTTAGTGTATTTTCCAGGAAAAATCAGCAACGCTTTTTTTTCCAATTTGGAGAAGGTGTGATTACTCGGGAACGGCTCGTAAGATTTTTGATGTTTTTTCCAGGAAAAATCAGCAACGCTTTTTTTTGGCCAATTTGGAGAAGGTGTGATTACTCGGGAACGGCTCGTAGGATTTTTAGTGTATTTTCCAGGAAAAATCAGCAAGGTTTTTTTTTGGCCAATTTGGAGAAGGTGTGATTACTCGGGAACGGCTCGTAAGATTTTTAGTGTATTTTCCAGGAAAAATCAGCAACGCTTTTTTTTCTAATTTGGAGAAGGTGTGATTACTCGGAAACGGCTCGTAGGATTTTTAGTGTATTTTCCAGAAAAAATCAGCAAGGTTTTTTTTTGGCCAATTTGGAGAAGGTGTGATTACTCGGGAACGGCTCGTAAGATTTTTAGTGTATTTTCCAGGAAAAATCAGCAACGCTTTTTTTTCCAATTTGGAGACGGTGTGATTACTCGGGAACGGCTCGTAAGATTTTTGATGTTTTTTCCAGGAAAAATCAGCAACGCTTTTTTTTGGCCAATTTGGAGAAGGTGTGATTACTCGGGAACGGCTCGTAAGATTTTTAGTGTATTTTCCAGGAAAAATCAACAACGCTTTTTTTGGCCAATTTGGAGAAGGTGTGATTACTCGGGAACGGCTCGTAGGATTTTTAGTGTATTTTCCAGGAAAAATCAGCAACGCTTTTTTTTCTAATTTGGAGAAGGTGTGATTACTCGGAAACGGCTCGTAAGATTTTTAGTGTATTTTCCAGGAAAAATCAACAACGCTTTTTTTGGCCAATTTGGAGAAGGTGTGATTACTCGGGAACGGCTCGTAGGATTTTAAGTGTAATTTCCAGGAAAAATCAGCAACGCTTTTTTTTTCTAATTTGGAGAAGGTGTGATTACTCGGGAACGGCTCGTAGGTTTTTTAGTGTATTTTCCAGGAAAAATCAGCAACGCTTTTTTTTGGCCAATTTGGAGAAGGTGTGATTACTCGGGAACGGCTCGTAGGATTTTTAGTGTATTTTCCAGGAAAAATCAGCAACGCTTTTTTTGGCCAATTTGGAGAAGGTGTGATTACTCGGGAACGGCTCATAAAATTTTTAGTGTTTTTTCCAGGAAAAATCAGCAAGGTTTTTTTTTGGCCAATTTGGAGAAGGTGTGATTACTCGGGAACGGCTCGTAGGATTTTAAGTGTAATTTCCAGGAAAAATCAGCAACGCTTTTTTTTGGCCAATTTGGAGATGGTGTGATTACTCGGGAACGGCTCGTAGGTTTTTTAGTGTATTTTCCAGGAAAAATCAGCAACGCTTTTTTTTGGCCAATTTGGAGAAGGTGTGATTACTCGGGAACGGCTCGTAGGATTTTTAGTGTATTTTCCAGGAAAAATCAACAACGCTTTTTTTGGCCAATTTGGAGAAGGTGTGATTACTCGGGAACGGCTCGTAAGATTTTTAGTGTATTTTCCAGGAAAAATCAGCAACGCTTTTTTTTGGCCAATTTGGAGAAGATGGGATTACTCGGGAACGGCTCGTAAGATTTTTGATGTTTTTTCCAGGAAAAATCAGCAACGCTTTTTTTTGGCCAATTTGGAGAAGGTGTGATTACTCGGGAACGGCTCGTAGGTTTTTTAGTGTATTTTCCAGGAAAAATCAGCAACGCTTTTTTTTCTAATTTGGAGAAGGTGTGATTACTCGGGAACGGCTCGTAGGTTTTTTAGTGTATTTTCCAGGAAAAATCAGCAACGCTTTTTTTTTGCCAATTTGGATAAGGTGTGATTACTCGGGAACGGCTCGTAGGATTTTTAGTGTATTTTCCAGGAAAAATCAGCAACGCTTTTTTTTCCAATTTGGAGAAGGTGTGATTACTCGGGAACGGCTCGTAAGATTTTTGATGTTTTTTCCAGGAAAAATCAGCAACGCTTTTTTTTGGCCAATTTGGAGAAGGTGTGATTACTCGGGAACGGCTCGTAGGATTTTTAGTGTATTTTCCAGGAAAAATCAGCAACGCTTTTTTTGGCCAATTTGGAGAAGGTGTGATTACTCGGGAACGGCTCATAAAATTTTTAATATATTTTCCAGGAAAAATCAGCAACGCTTTTTTTTCTAATTTGGAGAAGGTGTGATTACTCGGAAACGGCTCGTAAGATTTTTAGTGTATTTTCCAGGAAAAATCAGCAACGCTTTTTTTGGCCAATTTGGAGAAGGTGTGATTACTCGGGAACGGCTCGTAAGATTTTTAGTGTATTTTCCAGGAAAAATCAGCAACGCTTTTTTTTGCTAATTTGGAGAAGGTGGGATTACTCGGGAACTGCTCGTAGGATTTTTAGTGTATTTTCCAGGAAAAATCAGCAACGCTTTTTTTTGCTAATTTGGAGAAGATGGGATTACTCCGGAACGGCTCGTAAGATTTTTAGTGTATTTTCCAGGAAAAATGTGCAACGCTTTTTTTGGCCAATTTGGAGAAGGTGTGATTACTCGGGAACGGCTCGTAGGATTTTTAGTGTATTTTCCAGGAAAAATCAGCAACGCTTTTTTTGGCCAATTTGGAGAAGGTGTGATTACTCGGGAACGGCTCGTAAGATTTTTGATGTTTTTTCCAGGAAAAATCAGCAACGCTTTTTTTTGGCCAATTTGGAGAAGATGGGATTACTCGGGAACGGCTCATAAAATTTTTAGTGTTTTTTCCAGGAGAAATCAGCAAGGTTTTTTTTTGGCCAATTTGGAGAAGGTGTGATTACTCGGAAACGGCTCGTAGGATTTTTGATGTTTTTTCCAGGAAAAATCAGCAACGCTTTTTTTGGCCAATTTGGAGAAGGTGTGATTACTCGGGAACGGCTCGTAAGATTTTTGATGTTTTTTCCAGGAAAAATTAACAACGCTTTTTTTGGCCAATTTGGAGAAGGTGTGATTACTCGGGAACGGCTCGTAGGATTTTAAGTGTAATTTCCAGGAAAAATCAGCAACGCTTTTTTTTCTAATTTGGAGAAGGTGTGATTACTCGCGAACGGCTCGTAGGTTTTTTAGTGTATTTTCCAGGAAAAATCAGCAACGCTTTTTTTGGCCAATTTGGAGAAGGTGTGATTACTCGGGAACGGCTCGTAGGATTTTTAGTGTATTTTCCAGGAAAAATCAGCAACGCTTTTTTTGGCCAATTTGGAGAAGGTGTGATTACTCGGGAACGGCTCGTAAGATTTTTAGTGTATTTTCCAGGAAAAATCAACAACGCTTTTTTTGGCCAATTTGGAGAAGGTGTGATTACTCGGGAACGGCTCGTATGATTTTTAGTGTATTTTCCAGGAAAAATCAGCAACGCTTTTTTTTGGCCAATTTGGAGAAGATGGGATTACTCGGGAACGGCTCGTAAGATTTTTGATGTTTTTTCCAGGAAAAATCAGCAACGCTTTTTTTTGGCCAATTTGGAGAAGGTGTGATTACTCGGGAACGGCTCGTAGGTTTTTTAGTGTATTTTCCAGGAAAAATCAGCAACGCTTTTTTTTCTAATTTGGAGAAGGTGTGATTACTCGGGAACGGCTCGTAGGTTTTTTAGTGTATTTTCCAGGAAAAATCAGCAACGCTTTTTTTTGGCCAATTTGGAGAAGGTGTGATTACTCGGGAACGGCTCGTAGGATTTTTAGTGTATTTTCCAGGAAAAATCAGCAAGGTTTTTTTTTGGCCAATTTGGAGAAGGTGTGATTACTCGGGAACGGCTCGTAAGATTTTTAGTGTATTTTCCAGGAAAAATCAGCAACGCTTTTTTTTCTAATTTGGAGAAGGTGTGATTACTCGGAAACGGCTCGTAGGATTATTAGTGTATTTTCCAGGAAAAATCAGCAAGGTTTTTTTTTGGCCAATTTGGAGAAGGTGTGATTACTCGGGAACGGCTCGTAAGATTTTTAGTGTATTTTCCAGGAAAAATCAGCAACGCTTTTTTTTCCAATTTGGAGAAGGTGTGATTACTCGGGAACGGCTCGTAAGATTTTTGATGTTTTTTCCAGGAAAAATCAGCAACGCTTTTTTTTGGCCAATTTGGAGAAGGTGTGATTACTCGGGAACGGCTCGTAAGATTTTTAGTGTATTTTCCAGGAAAAATCAACAACGCTTTTTTTGGCCAATTTGGAGAAGGTGTGATTACTCGGGAACGGCTCGTAGGATTTTTAGTGTATTTTCCAGGAAAAATCAGCAACGCTTTTTTTTCTAATTTGGAGAAGGTGTGATTACTCGGAAACGGCTCGTAAGATTTTTAGTGTATTTTCCAGGAAAAATCAACAACGCTTTTTTTGGCCAATTTGGAGAAGGTGTGATTACTCGGGAACGGCTCGTAGGATTTTTAGTGTATTTTCCAGGAAAAATCAGCAACGCTTTTTTTTCCAATTTGGAGAAGATGGGATTACTCGGGAACGGCTCGTAGGATTTTAAGTGTATTTTCCAGGAAAAATCAACAACGCTTTTTTTTGCCAATTTGGAGAAGATGGGATTACTCGGGAACGGCTCGTAAGATTTTTGATGTTTTTTCCAGGAAAAATCAGCAACGCTTTTTTTGGCCAATTTGGAGAAGGTGTGATTACTCGGGAACGGCTCGTAGGATTTTTAGTGTATTTTCCAGGAAAAATCAGCAACGCTTTTTTTTCTAATTTGGAGAAGGTGTGATTACTCGGGAACGGCTCATAAAATTTTTAATATATTTTCCAGGAAAAATCAGCAACGCTTTTTTTTCTAATTTGGAGAAGGTGTGATTACTCGGAAACGGCTCGTAAGATTTTTAGTGTATTTTCCAGGAAAAATCAACAACGCTTTTTTTGGCCAATTTGGAGAAGGTGTGATTACTCGGGAACGGCTCGTAGGATTTTTAGTGTATTTTCCAGGAAAAATCAGCAACGCTTTTTTTGGCCAATTTGGAGAAGGTGTGATTACTCGGGAACGGCTCATAAAATTTTTAATATATTTTCCAGGAAAAATCAGCAACGCTTTTTTTTCTAATTTGGAGAAGGTGTGATTACTCGGAAACGGCTCGTAAGATTTTTAGTGTATTTTCCAGGAAAAATCAGCAACGCTTTTTTTGGCCAATTTGGAGAAGGTGTGATTACTCGGGAACGGCTCGTAAGATTTTTAGTGTATTTTCCAGGAAAAATCAGCAACGCTTTTTTTTGCTAATTTGGAGAAGGTGGGATTACTCGGGAACTGCTCGTAGGATTTTTAGTGTATTTTCCAGGAAAAATCAGCAACGCTTTTTTTTGCTAATTTGGAGAAGATGGGATTACTCCGGAACGGCTCGTAAGATTTTTAGTGTATTTTCCAGGAAAAATGTGCAACGCTTTTTTTGGCCAATTTGGAGAAGGTGTGATTACTCGGGAACGGCTCGTAGGATTTTTAGTGTATTTTCCAGGAAAAATCAGCAACGCTTTTTTTGGCCAATTTGGAGAAGGTGTGATTACTCGGGAACGGCTCGTAAGATTTTTGATGTTTTTTCCAGGAAAAATCAGCAACGCTTTTTTTTGGCCAATTTGGAGAAGATGGGATTACTCGGGAACGGCTCATAAAATTTTTAGTGTTTTTTCCAGGAGAAATCAGCAAGGTTTTTTTTTGGCCAATTTGGAGAAGGTGTGATTACTCGGAAACGGCTCGTAGGATTTTTGATGTTTTTTCCAGGAAAAATCAGCAACGCTTTTTTTGGCCAATTTGGAGAAGGTGTGATTACTCGGGAACGGCTCGTAAGATTTTTGATGTTTTTTCCAGGAAAAATCAACAACGCTTTTTTTGGCCAATTTGGAGAAGGTGTGATTACTCGGGAACGGCTCGTAGGATTTTAAGTGTAATTTCCAGGAAAAATCAGCAACGCTTTTTTTTCTAATTTGGAGAAGGTGTGATTACTCGGGAACGGCTCGTAGGTTTTTTAGTGTATTTTCCAGGAAAAATCAGCAACGCTTTTTTTGGCCAATTTGGAGAAGGTGTGATTACTCGGGAACGGCTCGTAGGATTTTTAGTGTATTTTCCAGGAAAAATCAGCAACGCTTTTTTTGGCCAATTTGGAGAAGGTGTGATTACTCGGGAACGGCTCGTAAGATTTTTAGTGTATTTTCCAGGAAAAATCAACAACGCTTTTTTTGGCCAATTTGGAGAAGGTGTGATTACTCGGGAACGGCTCGTAGGATTTTTAGTGTATTTTCCAGGAAAAATCAGCAACGCTTTTTTTTGGCCAATTTGGAGAAGATGGGATTACTCGGGAACGGCTCGTAAGATTTTTGATGTTTTTTCCAGGAAAAATCAGCAACGCTTTTTTTTGGCCAATTTGGAGAAGGTGTGATTACTCGGGAACGGCTCGTAGGTTTTTTAGTGTATTTTCCAGGAAAAATCAGCAACGCTTTTTTTTCTAATTTGGAGAAGGTGTGATTACTCGGGAACGGCTCGTAGGTTTTTTAGTGTATTTTCCAGGAAAAATCAGCAACGCTTTTTTTTGGCCAATTTGGAGAAGGTGTGATTACTCGGGAACGGCTCGTAGGATTTTTAGTGTATTTTCCAGGAAAAATCAGCAAGGTTTTTTTTTGGCCAATTTGGAGAAGGTGTGATTACTCGGGAACGGCTCGTAAGATTTTTAGTGTATTTTCCAGGAAAAATCAGCAACGCTTTTTTTTCTAATTTGGAGAAGGTGTGATTACTCGGAAACGGCTCGTAGGACTTTTAGTGTATTTTCCAGGAAAAATCAGCAAGGTTTTTTTTTGGCCAATTTGGAGAAGGTGTGATTACTCGGGAACGGCTCGTAAGATTTTTAGTGTATTTTCCAGGAAAAATCAGCAACGCTTTTTTTTCCAATTTGGAGAAGGTGTGATTACTCGGGAACGGCTCGTAAGATTTTTGATGTTTTTTCCAGGAAAAATCAGCAACGCTTTTTTTTGGCCAATTTGGAGAAGGTGTGATTACTCGGGAACGGCTCGTAAGATTTTTAGTGTATTTTCCAGGAAAAATCAACAACGCTTTTTTTGGCCAATTTGGAGAAGGTGTGATTACTCGGGAACGGCTCGTAGGATTTTTAGTGTATTTTCCAGGAAAAATCAGCAACGCTTTTTTTTCTAATTTGGAGAAGGTGTGATTACTCGGAAACGGCTCGTAAGATTTTTAGTGTATTTTCCAGGAAAAATCAACAACGCTTTTTTTGGCCAATTTGGAGAAGGTGTGATTACTCGGGAACGGCTCGTAGGATTTTTAGTGTATTTTCCAGGAAAAATCAGCAACGCTTTTTTTTCCAATTTGGAGAAGATGGGATTACTCGGGAACGGCTCGTAGGATTTTAAGTGTATTTTCCAGGAAAAATCAACAACGCTTTTTTTTGCCAATTTGGAGAAGATGGGATTACTCGGGAACGGCTCGTAAGATTTTTGATGTTTTTTCCAGGAAAAATCAGCAACGCTTTTTTTGGCCAATTTGGAGAAGGTGTGATTACTCGGGAACGGCTCGTAGGATTTTTAGTGTATTTTCCAGGAAAAATCAGCAACGCTTTTTTTTCTAATTTGGAGAAGGTGTGATTACTCGGGAACGGCTCATAAAATTTTTAATATATTTTCCAGGAAAAATCAGCAACGCTTTTTTTTCTAATTTGGAGAAGGTGTGATTACTCGGAAACGGCTCGTAAGATTTTTAGTGTATTTTCCAGGAAAAATCAACAACGCTTTTTTTGGCCAATTTGGAGAAGGTGTGATTACTCGGGAACGGCTCGTAGGATTTTTAGTGTATTTTCCAGGAAAAATCAGCAACGCTTTTTTTGGCCAATTTGGAGAAGGTGTGATTACTCGGGAACGGCTCATAAAATTTTTAATATATTTTCCAGGAAAAATCAGCAACGCTTTTTTTTCTAATTTGGAGAAGGTGTGATTACTCGGAAACGGCTCGTAAGATTTTTAGTGTATTTTCCAGGAAAAATCAGCAACGCTTTTTTTGGCCAATTTGGAGAAGGTGTGATTACTCGGGAACGGCTCGTAAGATTTTTAGTGTATTTTCCAGGAAAAATCAGCAACGCTTTTTTTTGCTAATTTGGAGAAGGTGGGATTACTCGGGAACTGCTCGTAGGATTTTTAGTGTATTTTCCAGGAAAAATCAGCAACGCTTTTTTTTGCTAATTTGGAGAAGATGGGATTACTCCGGAACGGCTCGTAAGATTTTTAGTGTATTTTCCAGGAAAAATGTGCAACGCTTTTTTTGGCCAATTTGGAGAAGGTGTGATTACTCGGGAACGGCTCGTAGGATTTTTAGTGTATTTTCCAGGAAAAATCAGCAACGCTTTTTTTGGCCAATTTGGAGAAGGTGTGATTACTCGGGAACGGCTCGTAGGATTTTTAGTGTATTTTCCAGGAAAAATCAGCAACGCTTTTTTTGGCCAATTTGGAGAAGGTGTGATTACTCGGGAACGGCTCGTAAGATTTTTGATGTTTTTTCCAGGAAAAATCAGCAACGCTTTTTTTTGGCCAATTTGGAGAAGATCGGATTACTCGGGAACGGCTCATAAAATTTTTAGTGTTTTTTCCAGGAGAAATCAGCAAGGTTTTTTTTTGGCCAATTTGGAGAAGGTGTGATTACTCGGAAACGGCTCGTAGGATTTTTGATGTTTTTTCCAGGAAAAATCAGCAACGCTTTTTTTGGCCAATTTGGAGAAGGTGTGATTACTCGGGAACGGCTCGTAAGATTTTTGATGTTTTTTCCAGGAAAAATCAACAACGCTTTTTTTGGCCAATTTGGAGAAGGTGTGATTACTCGGGAACGGCTCGTAGGATTTTAAGTGTAATTTCCAGGAAAAATCAGCAACGCTTTTTTTTCTAATTTGGAGAAGGTGTGATTACTCGGGAACGGCTCGTAGGTTTTTTAGTGTATTTTCCAGGAAAAATCAGCAACGCTTTTTTTGGCCAATTTGGAGAAGGTGTGATTACTCGGGAACGGCTCGTAGGATTTTTAGTGTATTTTCCAGGAAAAATCAGCAACGCTTTTTTTGGCCAATTTGGAGAAGGTGTGATTACTCGGGAACGGCTCGTAAGATTTTTAGTGTATTTTCCAGGAAAAATCAACAACGCTTTTTTTGGCCAATTTGGAGAAGGTGTGATTACTCGGGAACGGCTCGTAGGATTTTTAGTGTATTTTCCAGGAAAAATCAGCAACGCTTTTTTTTGGCCAATTTGGAGAAGATGGGATTACTCGGGAACGGCTCGTAAGATTTTTGATGTTTTTTCCAGGAAAAATCAGCAACGCTTTTTTTTGGCCAATTTGGAGAAGGTGTGATTACTCGGGAACGGCTCGTAGGTTTTTTAGTGTATTTTCCAGGAAAAATCAGCAACGCTTTTTTTTCTAATTTGGAGAAGGTGTGATTACTCGGGAACGGCTCGTAGGTTTTTTAGTGTATTTTCCAGGAAAAATCAGCAACGCTTTTTTTTGGCCAATTTGGAGAAGGTGTGATTACTCGGGAACGGCTCGTAGGATTTTTAGTGTATTTTCCAGGAAAAATCAGCAAGGTTTTTTTTTGGCCAATTTGGAGAAGGTGTGATTACTCGGGAACGGCTCGTAAGATTTTTAGTGTATTTTCCAGGAAAAATCAGCAACGCTTTTTTTTCTAATTTGGAGAAGGTGTGATTACTCGGAAACGGCTCGTAGGATTTTTAGTGTATTTTCCAGGAAAAATCAGCAAGGTTTTTTTTTTGGCCAATTTGGAGAAGGTGTGATTACTCGGGAACGGCTCGTAAGATTTTTAGTGTATTTTCCAGGAAAAATCAGCAACGCTTTTTTTTCCAATTTGGAGAAGATGTGATTACTCGGGAACGGCTCGTAAGATTTTTGATGTTTTTTCCAGGAAAAATCAGCAACGCTTTTTTTTGGCCAATTTGGAGAAGGTGTGATTACTCGCGAACGGCTCGTAAGATTTTTAGTGTATTTTCCAGGAAAAATCAACAACGCTTTTTTTGGCCAATTTGGAGAAGGTGTGATTACTCGGGAACGGCTCGTAGGATTTTTAGTGTATTTTCCAGGAAAAATCAGCAACGCTTTTTTTTCTAATTTGGAGAAGGTGTGATTACTCGGAAACGGCTCGTAAGATTTTTAGTGTATTTTCCAGGAAAAATCAACAACGCTTTTTTTGGCCAATTTGGAGAAGGTGTGATTACTCGGGAACGGCTCGTAGGATTTTTAGTGTATTTTCCAGGAAAAATCAGCAACGCTTTTTTTTCCAATTTGGAGAAGGTGTGATTACTCGGAAACGGCTCGTAGGATTTTTGATGTTTTTTCCAGGAAAAATCAGCAACGCTTTTTTTGGCCAATTTGGAGAAGGTGTGATTACTCGGGAACGGCTCGTAAGATTTTTGATGTTTTTTCCAGGAAAAATCAACAACGCTTTTTTTGGCCAATTTGGAGAAGGTGTGATTACTCGGGAACGGCTCGTAGGATTTTAAGTGTAATTTCCAGGAAAAATCAGCAACGCTTTTTTTTCTAATTTGGAGAAGGTGTGATTACTCGGGAACGGCTCGTAGGTTTTTTAGTGTATTTTCCAGGAAAAATCAGCAACGCTTTTTTTGGCCAATTTGGAGAAGGTGTGATTACTCGGGAACGGCTCGTAGGATTTTTAGTGTATTTTCCAGGAAAAATCAGCAACGCTTTTTTTGGCCAATTTGGAGAAGGTGTGATTACTCGGGAACGGCTCGTAAGATTTTTAGTGTATTTTCCAGGAAAAATCAACAACGCTTTTTTTGGCCAATTTGGAGAAGGTGTGATTACTCGGGAACGGCTCGTAGGATTTTTAGTGTATTTTCCAGGAAAAATCAGCAACGCTTTTTTTTGGCCAATTTGGAGAAGATGGGATTACTCGGGAACGGCTCGTAAGATTTTTGATGTTTTTTCCAGGAAAAATCAGCAACGCTTTTTTTTGGCCAATTTGGAGAAGGTGTGATTACTCGGGAACGGCTCGTAGGTTTTTTAGTGTATTTTCCAGGAAAAATCAGCAACGCTTTTTTTTCTAATTTGGAGAAGGTGTGATTACTCGGGAACGGCTCGTAGGTTTTTTAGTGTATTTTCCAGGAAAAATCAGCAACGCTTTTTTTTGGCCAATTTGGAGAAGGTGTGATTACTCGGGAACGGCTCGTAGGATTTTTAGTGTATTTTCCAGGAAAAATCAGCAAGGTTTTTTTTTGGCCAATTTGGAGAAGGTGTGATTACTCGGGAACGGCTCGTAAGATTTTTAGTGTATTTTCCAGGAAAAATCAGCAACGCTTTTTTTTCTAATTTGGAGAAGGTGTGATTACTCGGAAACGGCTCGTAGGATTTTTAGTGTATTTTCCAGGAAAAATCAGCAAGGTTTTTTTTTGGCCAATTTGGAGAAGGTGTGATTACTCGGGAACGGCTCGTAAGATTTTTAGTGTATTTTCCAGGAAAAATCAGCAACGCTTTTTTTTCCAATTTGGAGAAGATGTGATTACTCGGGAACGGCTCGTAAGATTTTTGATGTTTTTTCCAGGAAAAATCAGCAACGCTTTTTTTTGGCCAATTTGGAGAAGGTGTGATTACTCGCGAACGGCTCGTAAGATTTTTAGTGTATTTTCCAGGAAAAATCAACAACGCTTTTTTTGGCCAATTTGGAGAAGGTGTGATTACTCGGGAACGGCTCGTAGGATTTTTAGTGTATTTTCCAGGAAAAATCAGCAACGCTTTTTTTTCTAATTTGGAGAAGGTGTGATTACTCGGAAACGGCTCGTAAGATTTTTAGTGTATTTTCCAGGAAAAATCAACAACGCTTTTTTTGGCCAATTTGGAGAAGGTGTGATTACTCGGGAACGGCTCGTAGGATTTTTAGTGTATTTTCCAGGAAAAATCAGCAACGCTTTTTTTTCCAATTTGGAGAAGATGGGATTACTCGGGAACGGCTCGTAGGATTTTAAGTGTATTTTCCAGGAAAAATCAACAACGCTTTTTTTTGCCAATTTGGAGAAGATGGGATTACTCGGGAACGGCTCGTAAGATTTTTGATGTTTTTTCCAGGAAAAATCAGCAACGCTTTTTTTGGCCAATTTGGAGAAGGTGTGATTACTCGGGAACGGCTCGTAGGATTTTTAGTGTATTTTCCAGGAAAAATCAGCAACGCTTTTTTTTCTAATTTGGAGAAGGTGTGATTACTCGGGAACGGCTCATAAAATTTTTAATATATTTTCCAGGAAAAATCAGCAACGCTTTTTTTTCTAATTTGGAGAAGGTGTGATTACTCGGAAACGGCTCGTAAGATTTTTAGTGTATTTTCCAGGAAAAATCAACAACGCTTTTTTTGGCCAATTTGGAGAAGGTGTGATTACTCGGGAACGGCTCGTAGGATTTTTAGTGTATTTTCCAGGAAAAATCAGCAACGCTTTTTTTGGCCAATTTGGAGAAGGTGTGATTACTCGGGAACGGCTCATTAAATTTTTAATATATTTTCCAGGAAAAATCAGCAACGCTTTTTTTTCTAATTTGGAGAAGGTGTGATTACTCGGAAACGGCTCGTAAGATTTTTAGTGTATTTTCCAGGAAAAATCAGCAACGCTTTTTTTGGCCAATTTGGAGAAGGTGTGATTACTCGGGAACGGCTCGTAAGATTTTTAGTGTATTTTCCAGGAAAAATCAGCAACGCTTTTTTTTTGGCCAATTTGGAGAAGGTGTGATTACTCGGGAACGGCTCGTAGGATTTTTGATGTTTTTTCCAGGAAAAATCAACAACGCTTTTTTTGGCCAATTTGGAGAAGGTGGGATTACTCGGGAACTGCTCGTAGGATTTTTAGTGTATTTTCCAGGAAAAATCAGCAACGCTTTTTTTTTCCAATTTGGAGAAGGTGTGATTACTCGGGAACGGCTCGTAAGATTTTTAGTGTATTTTCCAGGAAAAATCAGCAACGCTTTTTTTTGGCCAATTTGGAGAAGGTGTGATTACTCGGGAACGGCTCATAAAATTTTTAATATATTTTCCAGGAAAAATCAGCAACGCTTTTTTTGGCCAATTTGGAGAAGGTGTGATTACTCGGGAACGGCTCATAAAATTTTTAATATATTTTCCAGGAAAAATCAGCAACGCTTTTTTTTGCTAATTTGGAGAAGATGGGATTACTCCGGAACGGCTCGTAAGATTTTTAGTGTATTTTCCAGGAAAAATGTGCAACGCTTTTTTTGGCCAATTTGGAGAAGGTGTGATTACTCGGGAACGGCTCGTAGGATTTTTAGTGTATTTTCCAGGAAAAATCAGCAACGCTTTTTTTGGCCAATTTGGAGAAGGTGTGATTACTCGGGAACGGCTCGTAAGATTTTTGATGTTTTTTCCAGGAAAAATCAGCAACGCTTTTTTTTGGCCAATTTGGAGAAGATGGGATTACTCGGGAACGGCTCATAAAATTTTTAGTGATTTTTCCAGGAAAAATCAGCAAGGTTTTTTTTTGGCCAATTTGGAGAAGGTGTGATTACTCGGAAACGGCTCGTAAGATTTTTAGTGTATTTTCCAGGAAAAATCAGCAACGCTTTTTTTTGGCCAATTTGGAGAAGATGGGATTACTCGGGAACGGCTCGTAGGATTTTTAGTGTATTTTCCAGGAAAAATCAGCAACGCTTTTTTTGGCCAATTTGGAGAAGGTGTGATTACTCGGGAACGGCTCATTAAATTTTTAATATATTTTCCAGGAAAAATCAGCAACGCTTTTTTTTCTAATTTGGAGAAGGTGTGATTACTCGGGAACGGCTCGTAAGATTTTTAGTGTATTTTCCAGGAAAAATCAGCAACGCTTTTTTTGGCCAATTTGGAGAAGGTGTGATTACTCGGGAACGGCTCGTAAGATTTTTAGTGTATTTTCCAGGAAAAATCAGCAACGCTTTTTTTTGGCCAATTTGGAGAAGGTGTGATTACTCGGGAACGGCTCGTAGGATTTTTGATGTTTTTTCCAGGAAAAATCAACAACGCTTTTTTTGGCCAATTTGGAGAAGGTGGGATTACTCGGGAACTGCTCGTAGGATTTTTAGTGTATTTTCCAGGAAAAATCAGCAACGCTTTTTTTTTCCAATTTGGAGAAGGTGTGATTACTCGGGAACGGCTCGTAAGATTTTTAGTGTATTTTCCAGGAAAAATCAGCAACGCTTTTTTTTGGCCAATTTGGAGAAGGTGTGATTACTCGGGAACGGCTCATAAAATTTTTAATATATTTTCCAGGAAAAATCAGCAACGCTTTTTTTGGCCAATTTGGAGAAGGTGTGATTACTCGGGAACGGCTCATAAAATTTTTAATATATTTTCCAGGAAAAATCAGCAACGCTTTTTTTTGCTAATTTGGAGAAGATGGGATTACTCCGGAACGGCTCGTAAGATTTTTAGTGTATTTTCCAGGAAAAATGTGCAACGCTTTTTTTGGCCAATTTGGAGAAGGTGTGATTACTCGGGAACGGCTCGTAGGATTTTTAGTGTATTTTCCAGGAAAAATCAGCAACGCTTTTTTTGGCCAATTTGGAGAAGGTGTGATTACTCGGGAACGGCTCGTAAGATTTTTGATGTTTTTTCCAGGAAAAATCAGCAACGCTTTTTTTTGGCCAATTTGGAGAAGATGGGATTACTCGGGAACGGCTCATAAAATTTTTAGTGATTTTTCCAGGAAAAATCAGCAAGGTTTTTTTTTGGCCAATTTGGAGAAGGTGTGATTACTCGGAAACGGCTCGTAAGATTTTTAGTGTATTTTCCAGGAAAAATCAGCAACGCTTTTTTTTGGCCAATTTGGAGAAGATGGGATTACTCGGGAACGGCTCGTAGGTTTTTTAGTGTATTTTCCAGGAAAAATGTGCAACGCTTTTTTTTGCCAATTTGGAGAAGGTGTGATTACTCGGGAACGGCTCGTAGGTTTTTTAGTGTATTTTCCAGGAAAAATCAACAACGCTTTTTTTTGGCCAATTTGGAGAAGATGGGATTACTCGGGAACGGCTCGTGAGATTTTTAGTGTATTTTCCAGGAAAAATCAGCAACGCTTTTTTTTGCCAATTTGGAGAAGGTGTGATTACTCGGGAACGGCTCGTAGGTTTTTTAGTGTATTTTCCAGGAAAAATCAGCAACACTTTTTTTGGCCAATTTGGAGAAGGTGTGATTACTCGGGAACGGCTCGTAGGTTTTTTAGTGTATTTTCCAGGAAAAATCAGCAACACTTTTTTTGGCCAATTTGGAGAAGGTGTGATTACTCGGGAACGGCTCGTAGGTTTTTTAGTGTATTTTCCAGGAAAAATCAGCAACGCTTTTTTTTGGCCAATTTGGAGAAGGTGTGATTACTCGGGAACGGCTCGTAGGATTTTTAGTGTATTTTTCAGGAAAAATCAGCAACGCTTTTTTTGGCCAATTTGGAGAAGGTGTGATTACTCGGGAACTGCTCGTAGGATTTTTAGTGTATTTTCCAGGAAAAATCAACAACGCTTTTTTTTGGCCAATTTGGAGAAGGTGTGATTACTTGGGAACGGCTCGTAAGATTTTTAGTGTATTTTCCAGGAAAAATCAGCAACGCTTTTTTTTGGCCAATTTGGAGAAGGTGTGATTACTCGGGAACGGCTCGTAGGATTTTTAGTGTATTTTCCAGGAAAAATCAGCAACGCTTTTTTTGCTAATTTGGAGAAGATGGGATTACTCGGGAACGGCTCGTAAGATTTTTAGTGTATTTTCCAGGAAAAATCAACAACGCTTTTTTTGGCCAATTTGGAGAAGGTGTGATTACTCGGGAACGGCTCGTAGGATTTTTAGTGTATTTTCCAGGAAAAATCAGCAACGCTTTTTTTGGCCAATTTGGAGAAGGTGTGATTACTCGGGAACGGCTCGTAGGTTTTTTAGTGTATTTTCCAGGAAAAATCAGCAACGCTTTTTTTGGCCAATTTGGAGAAGATGGGATTACTCGGGAACTGCTCGTAGGATTTTTAGTGTATTTTCCAGGAAAAATCAACAACGCTTTTTTTTGGCCAATTTGGAGAAGGTGTGATTACTCGGGAACAGCTCGTAGGTTTTTTAGTGTATTTTCCAGGAAAAATCAGCAACGCTTTTTTTTGGCCAATTTGGAGAAGGTGTGATTACTCGGGAACGGCTCGTAAGATTTTTAGTGTATTTTCCAGGAAAAATCAGCAACGCTTTTTTTTGGCCAATTTGGAGAAGGTGTGATTACTCGGGAACTGCTCGTAGGATTTTTAGTGTATTTTCCAGGAAAAATCAGCAACGCTTTTTTTTCTAATTTGGAGAAGGTGTGATTACTCGGGAACGGCTCGTAGGATTTTAAGTGTAATTTCCAGGAAAAATCAGCAACGCTTTTTTTTTTGGCTAATTTGGAGAAGCTGTGATTACTCGGGAACGGCTCGTAGGATTTTTAGTGTATTTTCCAGGAAAAATTAGCAACGCTTTTTTTGGCCAATTTGGAGAAGGTGTGATTACTCGGGAACGGCTCGTAGGATTTTTAATATATTTTCCAGGAAAAATGTGCAACGCTTTTTTTGGCCAATTTGGAGAAGGTGTGATTACTCGGGAACGGCTCGTAGGATTTTTAGTGTATTTTCCAGGAAAAATCAGCAACGCTTTTTTTTGCTAATTTGGAGAAGATGGGATTACTCGGGAACTGCTCGTAGGATTTTTAGTGTATTTTCCAGGAAAAATCAGCAACACTTTTTTTGGCCAATTTGGAGAAGGTGTGATTACTCGGAAACGGCTCGTAGGTTTTTTAGTGTATTTTCCAGGAAAAATCAGCAACGCTTTTTTTTTGGCCAATTTGGAGAAGCTGTGATTACTCGGGAACGGCTCGTAGGATTTTTGATGTTTTTTCCAGGAAAAATCAGCAACGCTTTTTTTGGCCAATTTGGAGAAGGTGTGATTACTCGGGAACGGCTCGTAGGATTTTTAGTGTATTTTCCAGGAAAAATCAGCAACGCTTTTTTTGGCTAATTTGGAGAAGGTGTGATTACTCGGGAACGGCTCGTAAGATTTTTTATGTTTTTTCCAGGAAAAATCAGCAACGCTTTTTTTTGGCCAATTTGGAGAAGGTGTGATTACTCGGGAACGGCTCGTAGGTTTTTTAGTGTATTTTCCAGGAAAAATCAGCAAAGCTTTTTTTTGGCCAATTTGGAGAAAGTGTGATTACTCGGGAACGGCTGGTAGGATTTTTGATGTTTTTTCCAGGAAAAATCAGCACCGCTTTTTTTGGCCAATTTGGAGAAGATGGGATTACTCGGGAACGGCTCGTAAGATTTTTGATGTTTTTTCCAGGAAAAATCAGCAACGCTTTTTTTTGGCCAATTTGGAGAAGGTGTGATTACTCGGGAACGGCTCGTAGGTTTTTTAGTGTATTTTCCAGGAAAAATCAGCAACGCTTTTTTTTGGCCAATTTGGAGAAGGTGTGATTACTCGGGAACGGCTCATAAAATTTTTAATATATTTTCCAGGAAAAATCAGCAACGCTTTTTTTGGCCAATTTGGAGAAGGTGTGATTACTCGGGAACGGCTCGTAGGTTTTTTAGTGTATTTTCCAGGAAAAATCAGCAACGCTTTTTTTGGCCAATTTGGAGAAGGTGTGATTACTCGGGAACGGCTCGTAAGATTTTTAGTGTATTTTCCAGGAAAAATGTGCAACGCTTTTTTTTGCCAATTTGGAGAAGGTGTGATTACTCGGGAACGGCTCGTAGGATTTTAAGTGTATTTTCCAGGAAAAATTAGCAACGCTTTTTTTTGCCAATTTGGAGAAGGTGTGATTACTCGGGAACGGCTCGTAAGATTTTTAGTGTATTTTCCAGGAAAAACCAGCAACGCTTTTTTTGGCCAATTTGGAGAAGGTGTGATTACTCGGGAACGGCTCGTAGGATTTTAAGTGTATTTTCCAGGAAAAATTAGCAACGCTTTTTTTTGCCAATTTGGAGAAGGTGTGATTACTCGGGAACGGCTCGTAAGATTTTTAGTGTATTTTCCAGGAAAAATCAGCAACGCTTTTTTTTGCCAATTTGGAGAAGGTGTGATTACTCGGGAACGGCTCGTAGGTTTTTTAGTGTATTTTCCAGGAAAAATCAGCAACACTTTTTTTGGCCAATTTGGAGAAGGTGTGATTACTCGGGAACGGCTCGTAAGATTTTAAGTGTATTTTCCAGGAAAAATTAGCAACGCTTTTTTTTGCCAATTTGGAGAAGGTGTGATTACTCGGGAACGGCTCGTAAGATTTTTAGTGTATTTTCCAGGAAAAATCAGCAACGCTTTTTTTGGCCAATTTGGAGATGGTGTGATTACTCGGGAACGGCTCGTAGGATTTTTAGTGTATTTTCCAGGAAAAATCAGCAACGCTTTTTTTGGCCAATTTGGAGAAGGTGTGATTACCCGGGAACGGCTCGTAAGATTTTTAGTGTATTTTCCAGGAAAAATCAACAACGCTTTTTTTGGCCAATTTGGAGAAGGTGTGATTACTCGGGAACGGCTCATAAAATTTTTAATATATTTTCCAGGAAAAATCAGCAACGCTTTTTTTTCTAATTTGGAGAAGGTGTGATTACTCGGAAACGGCTCGTAAGATTTTTAGTGTATTTTCCAGGAAAAATCAGCAACGCTTTTTTTGGCCAATTTGGAGAAGGTGTGATTACTCGGGAACGGCTCGTAAGATTTTTAGTGTATTTTCCAGGAAAAATCAGCAACGCTTTTTTTTGCTAATTTGGAGAAGGTGGGATTACTCGGGAACTGCTCGTAGGATTTTTAGTGTATTTTCCAGGAAAAATCAGCAACGCTTTTTTTTGCTAATTTGGAGAAGATGGGATTACTCCGGAACGGCTCGTAAGATTTTTAGTGTATTTTCCAGGAAAAATGTGCAACGCTTTTTTTGGCCAATTTGGAGAAGGTGTGATTACTCGGGAACGGCTCGTAGGATTTTTAGTGTATTTTCCAGGAAAAATCAGCAACGCTTTTTTTGGCCAATTTGGAGAAGGTGTGATTACTCGGGAACGGCTCGTAAGATTTTTGATGTTTTTTCCAGGAAAAATCAGCAACGCTTTTTTTTGGCCAATTTGGAGAAGATGGGATTACTCGGGAACGGCTCATAAAATTTTTAGTGTTTTTTCCAGGAGAAATCAGCAAGGTTTTTTTTTGGCCAATTTGGAGAAGGTGTGATTACTCGGAAACGGCTCGTAGGATTTTTGATGTTTTTTCCAGGAAAAATCAGCAACGCTTTTTTTGGCCAATTTGGAGAAGGTGTGATTACTCGGGAACGGCTCGTAAGATTTTTGATGTTTTTTCCAGGAAAAATCAACAACGCTTTTTTTGGCCAATTTGGAGAAGGTGTGATTACTCGGGAACGGCTCGTAGGATTTTAAGTGTAATTTCCAGGAAAAATCAGCAACGCTTTTTTTTCTAATTTGGAGAAGGTGTGATTACTCGGGAACGGCTCGTAGGTTTTTTAGTGTATTTTCCAGGAAAAATCAGCAACGCTTTTTTTGGCCAATTTGGAGAAGGTGTGATTACTCGGGAACGGCTCGTAGGATTTTTAGTGTATTTTCCAGGAAAAATCAGCAACGCTTTTTTTGGCCAATTTGGAGAAGGTGTGATTACTCGGGAACGGCTCGTAAGATTTTTAGTGTATTTTCCAGGAAAAATCAACAACGCTTTTTTTGGCCAATTTGGAGAAGGTGTGATTACTCGGGAACGGCTCGTAGGATTTTTAGTGTATTTTCCAGGAAAAATCAGCAACGCTTTTTTTTGGCCAATTTGGAGAAGATGGGATTACTCGGGAACGGCTCGTAAGATTTTTGATGTTTTTTCCAGGAAAAATCAGCAACGCTTTTTTTTGGCCAATTTGGAGAAGGTGTGATTACTCGGGAACGGCTCGTAGGTTTTTTAGTGTATTTTCCAGGAAAAATCAGCAACGCTTTTTTTTCTAATTTGGAGAAGGTGTGATTACTCGGGAACGGCTCGTAGGTTTTTTAGTGTATTTTCCAGGAAAAATCAGCAACGCTTTTTTTTGGCCAATTTGGAGAAGGTGTGATTACTCGGGAACGGCTCGTAGGATTTTTAGTGTATTTTCCAGGAAAAATCAGCAAGGTTTTTTTTTGGCCAATTTGGAGAAGGTGTGATTACTCGGGAACGGCTCGTAAGATTTTTAGTGTATTTTCCAGGAAAAATCAGCAACGCTTTTTTTTCTAATTTGGAGAAGGTGTGATTACTCGGAAACGGCTCGTAGGACTTTTAGTGTATTTTCCAGGAAAAATCAGCAAGGTTTTTTTTTGGCCAATTTGGAGAAGGTGTGATTACTCGGGAACGGCTCGTAAGATTTTTAGTGTATTTTCCAGGAAAAATCAGCAACGCTTTTTTTTCCAATTTGGAGAAGGTGTGATTACTCGGGAACGGCTCGTAAGATTTTTGATGTTTTTTCCAGGAAAAATCAGCAACGCTTTTTTTTGGCCAATTTGGAGAAGGTGTGATTACTCGGGAACGGCTCGTAAGATTTTTAGTGTATTTTCCAGGAAAAATCAACAACGCTTTTTTTGGCCAATTTGGAGAAGGTGTGATTACTCGGGAACGGCTCGTAGGATTTTTAGTGTATTTTCCAGGAAAAATCAGCAACGCTTTTTTTTCTAATTTGGAGAAGGTGTGATTACTCGGAAACGGCTCGTAAGATTTTTAGTGTATTTTCCAGGAAAAATCAACAACGCTTTTTTTGGCCAATTTGGAGAAGGTGTGATTACTCGGGAACGGCTCGTAGGATTTTTAGTGTATTTTCCAGGAAAAATCAGCAACGCTTTTTTTTCCAATTTGGAGAAGATGGGATTACTCGGGAACGGCTCGTAGGATTTTAAGTGTATTTTCCAGGAAAAATCAACAACGCTTTTTTTTGCCAATTTGGAGAAGATGGGATTACTCGGGAACGGCTCGTAAGATTTTTGATGTTTTTTCCAGGAAAAATCAGCAACGCTTTTTTTGGCCAATTTGGAGAAGGTGTGATTACTCGGGAACGGCTCGTAGGATTTTTAGTGTATTTTCCAGGAAAAATCAGCAACGCTTTTTTTTCTAATTTGGAGAAGGTGTGATTACTCGGGAACGGCTCATAAAATTTTTAATATATTTTCCAGGAAAAATCAGCAACGCTTTTTTTTCTAATTTGGAGAAGGTGTGATTACTCGGAAACGGCTCGTAAGATTTTTAGTGTATTTTCCAGGAAAAATCAACAACGCTTTTTTTGGCCAATTTGGAGAAGGTGTGATTACTCGGGAACGGCTCGTAGGATTTTTAGTGTATTTTCCAGGAAAAATCAGCAACGCTTTTTTTGGCCAATTTGGAGAAGGTGTGATTACTCGGGAACGGCTCATAAAATTTTTAATATATTTTCCAGGAAAAATCAGCAACGCTTTTTTTTCTAATTTGGAGAAGGTGTGATTACTCGGAAACGGCTCGTAAGATTTTTAGTGTATTTTCCAGGAAAAATCAGCAACGCTTTTTTTGGCCAATTTGGAGAAGGTGTGATTACTCGGGAACGGCTCGTAAGATTTTTAGTGTATTTTCCAGGAAAAATCAGCAACGCTTTTTTTTGCTAATTTGGAGAAGGTGGGATTACTCGGGAACTGCTCGTAGGATTTTTAGTGTATTTTCCAGGAAAAATCAGCAACGCTTTTTTTTGCTAATTTGGAGAAGATGGGATTACTCCGGAACGGCTCGTAAGATTTTTAGTGTATTTTCCAGGAAAAATGTGCAACGCTTTTTTTGGCCAATTTGGAGAAGGTGTGATTACTCGGGAACGGCTCGTAGGATTTTTAGTGTATTTTCCAGGAAAAATCAGCAACGCTTTTTTTGGCCAATTTGGAGAAGGTGTGATTACTCGGGAACGGCTCGTAAGATTTTTGATGTTTTTTCCAGGAAAAATCAGCAACGCTTTTTTTTGGCCAATTTGGAGAAGATCGGATTACTCGGGAACGGCTCATAAAATTTTTAGTGTTTTTTCCAGGAGAAATCAGCAAGGTTTTTTTTTGGCCAATTTGGAGAAGGTGTGATTACTCGGAAACGGCTCGTAGGATTTTTGATGTTTTTTCCAGGAAAAATCAGCAACGCTTTTTTTGGCCAATTTGGAGAAGGTGTGATTACTCGGGAACGGCTCGTAAGATTTTTGATGTTTTTTCCAGGAAAAATCAACAACGCTTTTTTTGGCCAATTTGGAGAAGGTGTGATTACTCGGGAACGGCTCGTAGGATTTTAAGTGTAATTTCCAGGAAAAATCAGCAACGCTTTTTTTTCTAATTTGGAGAAGGTGTGATTACTCGGGAACGGCTCGTAGGTTTTTTAGTGTATTTTCCAGGAAAAATCAGCAACGCTTTTTTTGGCCAATTTGGAGAAGGTGTGATTACTCGGGAACGGCTCGTAGGATTTTTAGTGTATTTTCCAGGAAAAATCAGCAACGCTTTTTTTGGCCAATTTGGAGAAGGTGTGATTACTCGGGAACGGCTCGTAAGATTTTTAGTGTATTTTCCAGGAAAAATCAACAACGCTTTTTTTGGCCAATTTGGAGAAGGTGTGATTACTCGGGAACGGCTCGTAGGATTTTTAGTGTATTTTCCAGGAAAAATCAGCAACGCTTTTTTTTGGCCAATTTGGAGAAGATGGGATTACTCGGGAACGGCTCGTAAGATTTTTGATGTTTTTTCCAGGAAAAATCAGCAACGCTTTTTTTTGGCCAATTTGGAGAAGGTGTGATTACTCGGGAACGGCTCGTAGGTTTTTTAGTGTATTTTCCAGGAAAAATCAGCAACGCTTTTTTTTCTAATTTGGAGAAGGTGTGATTACTCGGGAACGGCTCGTAGGTTTTTTAGTGTATTTTCCAGGAAAAATCAGCAACGCTTTTTTTTGGCCAATTTGGAGAAGGTGTGATTACTCGGGAACGGCTCGTAGGATTTTTAGTGTATTTTCCAGGAAAAATCAGCAAGGTTTTTTTTTGGCCAATTTGGAGAAGGTGTGATTACTCGGGAACGGCTCGTAAGATTTTTAGTGTATTTTCCAGGAAAAATCAGCAACGCTTTTTTTTCTAATTTGGAGAAGGTGTGATTACTCGGAAACGGCTCGTAGGATTTTTAGTGTATTTTCCAGGAAAAATCAGCAAGGTTTTTTTTTGGCCAATTTGGAGAAGGTGTGATTACTCGGGAACGGCTCGTAAGATTTTTAGTGTATTTTCCAGGAAAAATCAGCAACGCTTTTTTTTCCAATTTGGAGAAGATGTGATTACTCGGGAACGGCTCGTAAGATTTTTGATGTTTTTTCCAGGAAAAATCAGCAACGCTTTTTTTTGGCCAATTTGGAGAAGGTGTGATTACTCGCGAACGGCTCGTAAGATTTTTAGTGTATTTTCCAGGAAAAATCAACAACGCTTTTTTTGGCCAATTTGGAGAAGGTGTGATTACTCGGGAACGGCTCGTAGGATTTTTAGTGTATTTTCCAGGAAAAATCAGCAACGCTTTTTTTTCTAATTTGGAGAAGGTGTGATTACTCGGAAACGGCTCGTAAGATTTTTAGTGTATTTTCCAGGAAAAATCAACAACGCTTTTTTTGGCCAATTTGGAGAAGGTGTGATTACTCGGGAACGGCTCGTAGGATTTTTAGTGTATTTTCCAGGAAAAATCAGCAACGCTTTTTTTTCCAATTTGGAGAAGATGGGATTACTCGGGAACGGCTCGTAGGATTTTAAGTGTATTTTCCAGGAAAAATCAACAACGCTTTTTTTTGCCAATTTGGAGAAGATGGGATTACTCGGGAACGGCTCGTAAGATTTTTGATGTTTTTTCCAGGAAAAATCAGCAACGCTTTTTTTGGCCAATTTGGAGAAGGTGTGATTACTCGGGAACGGCTCGTAGGATTTTTAGTGTATTTTCCAGGAAAAATCAGCAACGCTTTTTTTTCTAATTTGGAGAAGGTGTGATTACTCGGGAACGGCTCATAAAATTTTTAATATATTTTCCAGGAAAAATCAGCAACGCTTTTTTTTCTAATTTGGATAAGGTGTGATTACTCGGAAACGGCTCGTAAGATTTTTAGTGTATTTTCCAGGAAAAATCAACAACGCTTTTTTTGGCCAATTTGGAGAAGGTGTGATTACTCGGGAACGGCTCGTAGGATTTTTAGTGTATTTTCCAGGAAAAATCAGCAACGCTTTTTTTGGCCAATTTGGAGAAGGTGTGATTACTCGGGAACGGCTCATTAAATTTTTAATATATTTTCCAGGAAAAATCAGCAACGCTTTTTTTTCTAATTTGGAGAAGGTGTGATTACTCGGAAACGGCTCGTAAGATTTTTAGTGTATTTTCCAGGAAAAATCAGCAACGCTTTTTTTGGCCAATTTGGAGAAGGTGTGATTACTCGGGAACGGCTCGTAAGATTTTTAGTGTATTTTCCAGGAAAAATCAGCAACGCTTTTTTTTTGGCCAATTTGGAGAAGGTGTGATTACTCGGGAACGGCTCGTAGGATTTTTGATGTTTTTTCCAGGAAAAATCAACAACGCTTTTTTTGGCCAATTTGGAGAAGGTGGGATTACTCGGGAACTGCTCGTAGGATTTTTAGTGTATTTTCCAGGAAAAATCAGCAACGCTTTTTTTTTCCAATTTGGAGAAGGTGTGATTACTCGGGAACGGCTCGTAAGATTTTTAGTGTATTTTCCAGGAAAAATCAGCAACGCTTTTTTTTTGCCAATTTGGAGAAGGTGTGATTACTCGGGAACGGCTCATAAAATTTTTAATATATTTTCCAGGAAAAATCAGCAACGCTTTTTTTGGCCAATTTGGAGAAGGTGTGATTACTCGGGAACGGCTCATAAAATTTTTAATATATTTTCCAGGAAAAATCAGCAACGCTTTTTTTTGCTAATTTGGAGAAGATGGGATTACTCCGGAACGGCTCGTAAGATTTTTAGTGTATTTTCCAGGAAAAATGTGCAACGCTTTTTTTGGCCAATTTGGAGAAGGTGTGATTACTCGGGAACGGCTCGTAGGATTTTTAGTGTATTTTCCAGGAAAAATCAGCAACGCTTTTTTTGGCCAATTTGGAGAAGGTGTGATTACTCGGGAACGGCTCGTAAGATTTTTGATGTTTTTTCCAGGAAAAATCAGCAACGCTTTTTTTTGGCCAATTTGGAGAAGATGGGATTACTCGGGAACGGCTCATAAAATTTTTAGTGATTTTTCCGGGAAAAATCAGCAAGGTTTTTTTTTGGCCAATTTGGAGAAGGTGTGATTACTCGGAAACGGCTCGTAAGATTTTTAGTGTATTTTCCAGGAAAAATCAGCAACGCTTTTTTTTGGCCAATTTGGAGAAGATGGGATTACTCGGGAACGGCTCGTAGGATTTTTAGTGTATTTTCCAGGAAAAATCAGCAACGCTTTTTTTGGCCAATTTGGAGATTACTCGGGAACGGCTCATTAAATTTTTAATATATTTTCCAGGAAAAATCAGCAACGCTTTTTTTTCTAATTTGGAGAAGGTGTGATTACTCGGAAACGGCTCGTAAGATTTTTAGTGTATTTTCCAGGAAAAATCAGCAACGCTTTTTTTGGCCAATTTGGAGAAGGTGTGATTACTCGGGAACGGCTCGTAAGATTTTTAGTGTATTTTCCAGGAAAAATCAGCAACGCTTTTTTTTGGCCAATTTGGAGAAGGTGTGATTACTCGGGAACGGCTCGTAGGATTTTTGATGTTTTTTCCAGGAAAAATCAACAACGCTTTTTTTGGCCAATTTGGAGAAGGTGGGATTACTCGGGAACTGCTCGTAGGATTTTTAGTGTATTTTCCAGGAAAAATCAGCAACGCTTTTTTTTTCCAATTTGGAGAAGGTGTGATTACTCGGGAACGGCTCGTAAGATTTTTAGTGTATTTTCCAGGAAAAATCAGCAACGCTTTTTTTTGGCCAATTTGGAGAAGGTGTGATTACTCGGGAACGGCTCATAAAATTTTTAATATATTTTCCAGGAAAAATCAGCAACGCTTTTTTTGGCCAATTTGGAGAAGGTGTGATTACTCGGGAACGGCTCATAAAATTTTTAATATATTTTCCAGGAAAAATCAGCAACGCTTTTTTTTGCTAATTTGGAGAAGATGGGATTACTCCGGAACGGCTCGTAAGATTTTTAGTGTATTTTCCAGGAAAAATGTGCAACGCTTTTTTTGGCCAATTTGGAGAAGGTGTGATTACTCGGGAACGGCTCGTAGGATTTTTAGTGTATTTTCCAGGAAAAATCAGCAACGCTTTTTTTGGCCAATTTGGAGAAGGTGTGATTACTCGGGAACGGCTCGTAAGATTTTTGATGTTTTTTCCAGGAAAAATCAGCAACGCTTTTTTTTGGCCAATTTGGAGAAGATGGGATTACTCGGGAACGGCTCATAAAATTTTTAGTGATTTTTCCAGGAAAAATCAGCAAGGTTTTTTTTTGGCCAATTTGGAGAAGGTGTGATTACTCGGAAACGGCTCGTAAGATTTTTAGTGTATTTTCCAGGAAAAATCAGCAACGCTTTTTTTTGGCCAATTTGGAGAAGATGGGATTACTCGGGAACGGCTCGTAGGTTTTTTAGTGTATTTTCCAGGAAAAATGTGCAACGCTTTTTTTTGCCAATTTGGAGAAGGTGTGATTACTCGGGAACGGCTCGTAGGTTTTTTAGTGTATTTTCCAGGAAAAATCAACAACGCTTTTTTTTGGCCAATTTGGAGAAGATGGGATTACTCGGGAACGGCTCGTGAGATTTTTAGTGTATTTTCCAGGAAAAATCAGCAACGCTTTTTTTTGCCAATTTGGAGAAGGTGTGATTACTCGGGAACGGCTCGTAGGTTTTTTAGTGTATTTTCCAGGAAAAATCAGCAACACTTTTTTTGGCCAATTTGGAGAAGGTGTGATTACTCGGGAACGGCTCGTAGGTTTTTTAGTGTATTTTCCAGGAAAAATCAGCAACACTTTTTTTGGCCAATTTGGAGAAGGTGTGATTACTCGGGAACGGCTCGTAGGTTTTTTAGTGTATTTTCCAGGAAAAATCAGCAACGCTTTTTTTTGGCCAATTTGGAGAAGGTGTGATTACTCGGGAACGGCTCGTAGGATTTTTAGTGTATTTTTCAGGAAAAATCAGCAACGCTTTTTTTGGCCAATTTGGAGAAGGTGTGATTACTCGGGAACTGCTCGTAGGATTTTTAGTGTATTTTCCAGGAAAAATCAACAACGCTTTTTTTTGGCCAATTTGGAGAAGGTGTGATTACTTGGGAACGGCTCGTAAGATTTTTAGTGTATTTTCCAGGAAAAATCAGCAACGCTTTTTTTTGGCCAATTTGGAGAAGGTGTGATTACTCGGGAACGGCTCGTAGGATTTTTAGTGTATTTTCCAGGAAAAATCAGCAACGCTTTTTTTGCTAATTTGGAGAAGATGGGATTACTCGGGAACGGCTCGTAAGATTTTTAGTGTATTTTCCAGGAAAAATCAACAACGCTTTTTTTGGCCAATTTGGAGAAGGTGTGATTACTCGGGAACGGCTCGTAGGATTTTTAGTGTATTTTCCAGGAAAAATCAGCAACGCTTTTTTTGGCCAATTTGGAGAAGGTGTGATTACTCGGGAACGGCTCGTAGGTTTTTTTGTGTATTTTCCAGGAAAAATCAGCAACGCTTTTTTTGGCCAATTTGGAGAAGATGGGATTACTCGGGAACTGCTCGTAGGATTTTTAGTGTATTTTCCAGGAAAAATCAACAACGCTTTTTTTTGGCCAATTTGGAGAAGGTGTGATTACTCGGGAACAGCTCGTAGGTTTTTTAGTGTATTTTCCAGGAAAAATCAGCAACGCTTTTTTTTGGCCAATTTGGAGAAGGTGTGATTACTCGGGAACGGCTCGTAAGATTTTTAGTGTATTTTCCAGGAAAAATCAGCAACGCTTTTTTTTGGCCAATTTGGAGAAGGTGTGATTACTCGGGAACTGCTCGTAGGATTTTTAGTGTATTTTCCAGGAAAAATCAGCAACGCTTTTTTTTCTAATTTGGAGAAGGTGTGATTACTCGGGAACGGCTCGTAGGATTTTAAGTGTAATTTCCAGGAAAAATCAGCAACGCTTTTTTTTTTGGCTAATTTGGAGAAGCTGTGATTACTCGGGAACGGCTCGTAGGATTTTTAGTGTATTTTCCAGGAAAAATTAGCAACGCTTTTTTTGGCCAATTTGGAGAAGGTGTGATTACTCGGGAACGGCTCGTAGGATTTTTAATATATTTTCCAGGAAAAATGTGCAACGCTTTTTTTGGCCAATTTGGAGAAGGTGTGATTACTCGGGAACGGCTCGTAGGATTTTTAGTGTATTTTCCAGGAAAAATCAGCAACGCTTTTTTTTGCTAATTTGGAGAAGATGGGATTACTCGGGAACTGCTCGTAGGATTTTTAGTGTATTTTCCAGGAAAAATCAGCAACACTTTTTTTGGCCAATTTGGAGAAGGTGTGATTACTCGGAAACGGCTCGTAGGTTTTTTAGTGTATTTTCCAGGAAAAATCAGCAACGCTTTTTTTTTGGCCAATTTGGAGAAGCTGTGATTACTCGGGAACGGCTCGTAGGATTTTTGATGTTTTTTCCAGGAAAAATCAGCAACGCTTTTTTTGGCCAATTTGGAGAAGGTGTGATTACTCGGGAACGGCTCGTAGGATTTTTAGTGTATTTTCCAGGAAAAATCAGCAACGCTTTTTTTGGCTAATTTGGAGAAGGTGTGATTACTCGGGAACGGCTCGTAAGATTTTTTATGTTTTTTCCAGGAAAAATCAGCAACGCTTTTTTTTGGCCAATTTGGAGAAGGTGTGATTACTCGGGAACGGCTCGTAGGTTTTTTAGTGTATTTTCCAGGAAAAATCAGCAAAGCTTTTTTTTGGCCAATTTGGAGAAAGTGTGATTACTCGGGAACGGCTGGTAGGATTTTTGATGTTTTTTCCAGGAAAAATCAGCACCGCTTTTTTTGGCCAATTTGGAGAAGATGGGATTACTCGGGAACGGCTCGTAAGATTTTTGATGTTTTTTCCAGGAAAAATCAGCAACGCTTTTTTTTGGCCAATTTGGAGAAGGTGTGATTACTCGGGAACGGCTCGTAGGTTTTTTAGTGTATTTTCCAGGAAAAATCAGCAACGCTTTTTTTTGGCCAATTTGGAGAAGGTGTGATTACTCGGGAACGGCTCATAAAATTTTTAATATATTTTCCAGGAAAAATCAGCAACGCTTTTTTTGGCCAATTTGGAGAAGGTGTGATTACTCGGGAACGGCTCGTAGGTTTTTTAGTGTATTTTCCAGGAAAAATCAGCAACGCTTTTTTTGGCCAATTTGGAGAAGGTGTGATTACTCGGGAACGGCTCGTAAGATTTTTAGTGTATTTTCCAGGAAAAATGTGCAACGCTTTTTTTTGCCAATTTGGAGAAGGTGTGATTACTCGGGAACGGCTCGTAGGATTTTAAGTGTATTTTCCAGGAAAAATTAGCAACGCTTTTTTTTGCCAATTTGGAGAAGGTGTGATTACTCGGGAACGGCTCGTAAGATTTTTAGTGTATTTTCCAGGAAAAACCAGCAACGCTTTTTTTGGCCAATTTGGAGAAGGTGTGATTACTCGGGAACGGCTCGTAGGATTTTAAGTGTATTTTCCAGGAAAAATTAGCAAAGCTTTTTTTTGCCAATTTGGAGAAGGTGTGATTACTCGGGAACGGCTCGTAAGATTTTTAGTGTATTTTCCAGGAAAAATCAGCAACGCTTTTTTTGGCCAATTTGGAGATGGTGTGATTACTCGGGAACGGCTCGTAGGATTTTTAGTGTATTTTCCAGGAAAAATCAACAACGCTTTTTTTGGCCAATTTGGAGAAGATGGGAATACTCGGGAACGGCTCGTAGGTTTTTTAGTGTATTTTCCAGGAAAAATCAACAACGCTTTTTTTTTGGCCAATTTGGAGAAGGTGTGATTACTCGGGAACGGCTCGTAGGATTTTTAGTGTATTTTCCAGGAAAAATCAACAACGCTTTTTTTTTGCCAATTTGGAGAAGGTGTGATTACTCGGGAACGGCTCGTAGGTTTTTTAGTGTATTTTCCAGGAAAAATCAGCAACGCTTTTTTTGGCCAATTTGGAGAAGATGGGATTACTCGGGAACGGCTCGTAGGTTTTTTAGTGTAATTTCCAGGAAAAATCAGCAACGCTTTTTTTTGCCAATTTGGAGAAGGTGTGATTACTCGGGAACGGCTCGTAGGATTTTTAGTGTATTTTCCAGGAAAAATCAGCAACGCTTTTTTTTTGCTAATTTGGAGAAGATGGGATTACTCGGGAACGGCTCGTAGGATTTTTAGTGTATTTTCCAGGAAAAATCAGCAACGCTTTTTTTTGGCCAATTTGGAGAAGATGGGATTACTCGGGAACGGCTCGTAGGTTTTTTAGTGTATTTTCCAGGAAAAATCAGCAACGCTTTTTTTTGCCAATTTGGAGAAGGTGTGATTACTCGGGAATGGCTCGTAGGATTTTTAGTGTATTTTCCAGGAAAAATCAGCAACGCTTTTTTTGGCCAATTTGGAGAAGATGGGATTACTCGGGAACGGCTCGTAAGATTTTTAGTGTTTTTTCCAGGAAAAATCAGCAACGCTTTTTTTGGCCAATTTGGAGAAGGTGTGATTACTCGGGAACGGCTCGTAAGATTTTTAGTGTATTTTCCAGGAAAAATCAGCAACGCTTTTTTTGGCCAATTTGGAGAAGGTGTGATTACTCGGGAACGGCTCGTAAGATTTTTGATGTTTTTTCCAGGAAAAATCAGCAACGCTTTTTTTTCTAATTTGGAGAAGGTGTGATTACTCGGGAACGGCTCGTAAGATTTTTAGTGTATTTTCCAGGAAAAATCAGCAACGCTTTTTTTGGCCAATTTGGAGAAGGTGTGATTACTCGGGAACGGCTCGTAGGTTTTTTAGTGTATTTTCCAGGAAAAATCAGCAACGCTTTTTTTTGGCCAATTTGGAGAAGATGGGATTACTCGGGAACTGCTCGTAAGATTTTTAGTGCATTTTCCAGGAAAAATCAGCAAGGTTTTTTTTGGCCAATTTGGAGAAGGTGTGATTACTCGGGAACGGCTCGTAGGATTTTTAGTGTATTTTTCAGGAAAAATCAGCAACGCTTTTTTTGGCCAATTTGGAGAAGGTGTGATTACTCGGGAACGGCTCGTAAGATTTTTAGTGTATTTTCCAGGAAAAATGTGCAACGCTTTTTTTGGCCAATTTGGAGAAGATGGGATTACTCGGGAACGGCTCGTAAGATTTTTAGTGTTTTTTCCAGGAAAAATCAGCAACGCTTTTTTTTGGCCAATTTGGAGAAGGTGTGATTACTCGGGAACGGCTCGTAGGATTTTTAGTGTATTTTCCAGGAAAAATCAGCAACGCTTTTTTTTTGGCCAATTTGGAGAAGGTGTGATTACTCGGGAACGGCTCGTAAGATTTTTAGTGTATTTTCCAGGAAAAATCAGCAACGCTTTTTTTGGCCAATTTGGAGAAGGTGTGATTACTCGGGAACGGCTCGTAGGATTTTTAGTGTATTTTCCAGGAAAAATCAGCAACGCTTTTTTTTCTAATTTGGAGAAGGTGTGATTACTCGGGAACGGCTCGTAAGATTTTTAGTGTATTTTCCAGGAAAAATCAGCAACGCTTTTTTTGGCCAATTTGGAGAAGGTGTGATTACTCGGGAACGGCTCGTAGGATTTTTAGTGTTTTTTCCAGGAAAAATCAGCAACGCTTTTTTTTGCCAATTTGGAGAAGATGGGATTACTCGGG
Source organism: Lypha dubia (assembly GCA_947311025.1). Lineage (NCBI taxonomy): Eukaryota > Metazoa > Arthropoda > Insecta > Diptera > Tachinidae > Lypha > Lypha dubia. The sequence continues at coordinate 29,103,004 of OX371265.1, read as the reverse complement.
AACGGCTCGTAGGTTTTTTAGTGTATTTTCCAGGAAAAATCAGCAAGGTTTTTTTTTGGCCAATTTGGAGAAGGTGTGATTACTCGGGAACGGCTCGTAGGATTTTTGATGTTTTTTCCAGGAAAAATCAGCAACGCTTTTTTTTTCTAATTTGGAGAAGGTGTGATTACTCGGGAACGGCTCGTAAGATTTTTAGTGTATTTTCCAGGAAAAATCAGCAACGCTTTTTTTGGCCAATTTGGAGAAGGTGTGATTACTCGGGAACGGCTCGTAGAATTTTTAGTGTATTTTCCAGGAAAAATCAGCAACGCTTTTTTTTGGCCAATTTGGAGAAGGTGTGATTACTCGGGAACGGCTCGTAAGATTTCTAGTGTATTTTCCAGGAAAAATCAGCAACGCTTTTTTTGGCCAATTTGGAGAAGGTGTGATTACTCGGGAACGGCTGAAGGATTTTTAGTGTATTTTCCAGGAAAAATCAGCAACGCTTTTTTTTCTAATTTGGAGAAGGTGTGATTACTCGGGAACGGCTCGTAAGATTTTTAGTGTATTTTCCAGGAAAAATCAACAACGCTTTTTTTTCTAATTTGGAGAAGATGGGATTACTCGGGAACGGCTCGTAGGTTTTTTAGTGTATTTTCCAGGAAAAATCAGCAACGCTTTTTTTTGGCCAATTTGGAGAAGGTGTGATTACTCGGGAACGGCTCGTAAGATTTTTAGTGTATTTTCCAGGAAAAATCAGCAACGCTTTTTTTTGCCAATTTGGAGAAGGTGTGATTACTCGGGAATGGCTCATAGGATTTTTAGTGTATTTTCCAGGAAAAATCAGCAAGGTTTTTTTTTGGCCAATTTGGAGAAGGTGTGATTACTCGGGAACGGCTCGTAAGATTTTTAGTGTATTTTCCAGGAAAAATCAGCAACGCTTTTTTTTGGCCAATTTGGAGAAGGTGTGATTACTCGGGAACGGCTCGTAAGATTTTTAGTGTATTTTCCAGGAAAAATCAGCAACGCTTTTTTTTGCCAATTTGGAGAAGATGGGATTACTCGGGAACGGCTCGTAGGTTTTTTAGTGTATTTTCCAGGAAAAATCAGCAAGGTTTTTTTTTGGCCAATTTGGAGAAGGTGTGATTACTCGGGAACGGCTCGTAGGATTTTTGATGTTTTTTCCAGGAAAAATCAGCAACGCTTTTTTTTCTAATTTGGAGAAGGTGTGATTACTCGGGAACGGCTCGTAAGATTTTTAGTGTATTTTCCAGGAAAAATCAGCAACGCTTTTTTTGGCCAATTTGGAGAAGGTGTGATTACTCGGGAACGGCTCGTAGAATTTTTAGTGTATTTTCCAGGAAAAATCAGCAACGCTTTTTTTTGGCCAATTTGGAGAAGGTGTGATTACTCGGGAACGGCTCGTAAGATTTTTAGTGTATTTTCCAGGAAAAATCAGCAACGCTTTTTTTGGCCAATTTGGAGAAGGTGTGATTACTCGGGAACGGCTCGTAGAATTTTTAGTGTATTTTCCAGGAAAAATCAGCAACGCTTTTTTTTGGCCAATTTGGAGAAGGTGTGATTACTCGGGAACGGCTCGTAAGATTTTTAGTGTATTTTCCAGGAAAAATCAGCAACGCTTTTTTTGGCCAATTTGGAGAAGGAGTGATTACTCGGGAACGGCTGAAGGATTTTTAGTGTATTTTCCAGGAAAAATCAGCAACGCTTTTTTTTCTAATTTGGAGAAGGTGTGATTACTCGGGAACGGCTCGTAAGATTTTTAGTGTATTTTCCAGGAAAAATCAACAACGTTTTTTTTCTAATTTGGAGAAGATGGGATTACTCGGGAACGGCTCGTAGGTTTTTTAGTGTATTTTCCAGGAAAAATCAGCAACGCTTTTTTTTTGGCCAATTTGGAGAAGGTGTGATTACTCGGGAACGGCTCGTAAGATTTTTAGTGTATTTTCCAGGAAAAATCAGCAACGCTTTTTTTTGCCAATTTGGAGAAGGTGTGATTACTCGGGAATGGCTCGTAGGATTTTTAGTGTATTTTCCAGGAAAAATCAGCAACGCTTTTTTTGGCCAATTTGGAGAAGGTGTGATTACTCGGGAACGGCTCGTAAGATTTTTAGTGTATTTTCCAGGAAAAATCAGCAACGCTTTTTTTTGGCCAATTTGGAGAAGGTGTGATTACTCGGGAACGGCTCGTAAGATTTTTAGTGTATTTTCCAGGAAAAATCAGCAACGCTTTTTTTTGCCAATTTGGAGAAGGTGTGATTACTCGGGAATGGCTCGTAGGATTTTTAGTGTATTTTCCAGGAAAAATCAGCAACGCTTTTTTTGGCCAATTTGGAGAAGGTGTGATTACTCGGGAACTGCTCGTAGGATTTTTAGTGTATTTTCCAGGAAAAATCAGAAACGTTTTTTTTTGGCCAATTTGGAGAAGGTGTGATTACTCGGGAACGGCTCGTAGAATTTTTAGTGTATTTTCCAGGAAAAATCAGCAACGCTTTTTTTGGCCAATTTGGAGAAGGTGTGATTACTCGGGAACGGCTCGTAGGATTTTTAGTGTATTTTCCAGGAAAAATCAGCAACGCTTTTTTTTGCCAATTTGGAGAAGGTGTGATTACTCGGGAACGGCTCGTAGGTTTTTTAGTGTATTTTCCAGGAAAAATCAACAACGCTTTTTTTGGCCAATTTGGAGAAGGTGTGATTACTCGGGAACGGCTCGTAGGATTTTTAGTGTATTTTCCAGGAAAAATCAGCAACGCTTTTTTTGGCCAATTTGGAGAAGGTGTGATTACTCGGGAACGGCTCGTAGGATTTTTAGTGTATTTTCCAGGAAAAATCAGCAACGCTTTTTTTGGCCAATTTGGAGAAGGTGTGATTACTCGGGAACGGCTCGTAGGATTTTTAGTGTATTTTCCAGGAAAAATCAGCAACGCTTTTTTTTTGGTAATTTGGAGAAGGTGTGATTACTCGGGAACGGCTCGTAGGATTTTTAGTGTATTTTCCAGGAAAAATCAGCAACGCTTTTTTTTGGCCAATTTGGAGAAGGTGTGATTACTCGGGAACTGCTCGTAGGATTTTTAGTGTATTTTCCAGGAAAAATCAGCAACGCTTTTTTTGGCCAATTTGGAGAAGGTGTGATTACTCGGGAACGGCTCGTAGGATTTTTAGTGTATTTTCCAGGAAAAATCAGCAAGGTTTTTTTTGGCCAATTTGGAGAAGGTGTGATTACTCGGGAACTGCTCGTAGGATTTTTAGTGTATTTTCCAGGAAAAATCAGCAACGCTTTTTTTGGCCAATTTGGAGAAGGTGTGATTACTCGGGAACTGCTCGTAGGATTTTTAGTGTATTTTCCAGGAAAAATCAGCAACGCTTTTTTTTGGCCAATTTGGAGAAGGTGTGATTACTCGGGAACTGCTCGTAGGATTTTTAGTGTATTTTCCAGGAAAAATCAGCAACGCTTTTTTTTGGCCAATTTGGAGAAGGTGTGATTACTCGGGAACTGCTCGTAAGATTTTTAGTGTATTTTCCAGGAAAAATCAGCAAGGTTTTTTTTTGGCCAATTTGGAGAAGGTGTGATTACTCGGGAACGGCTCGTAGGATTTTTAGTGTATTTTCCAGGAAAAATCAGCAACGCTTTTTTTGGCCAATTTGGAGAAGGTGTGATTACTCGGGAACGGCTCATAAGATTTTTGATGTTTTTTCCAGGAAAAATCAACAACGCTTTTTTTTTGCCAATTTGGATAAGGTGTGATTACTCGGGAACGGCTCGTAGGTTTTTTAGTGTATTTTTCAGGAAAAATCAGCAACGCTTTTTTTTGGCCAATTTGGAGAAGGTGTGATTACTCGGGAACGGCTCGTAGGTTTTTTAGTGTATTTTCCAGGAAAAATCAGCAACGCTTTTTTTTGGCCAATTTGGAGAAGGTGTGATTACTCGGGAACGGCTCGTAAGATTTTTGATGTTTTTTCCAGGAAAAATCAGCAACGCTTTTTTTGGCCAATTTGGAGAAGGTGTGATTACTCGGGAACGGCTCGTAAGATTTTTGATGTTTTTTCCAGGAAAAATCAGCAACGCTTTTTTTGGCCAATTTGGAGAAGGTGTGATTACTCGGGAACGGCTCGTAGGTTTTTTAGTGTATTTTCCAGGAAAAATCAGCAAGGTTTTTTTTTGGCCAATTTGGAGAAGGTGTGATTACTCGGGAACGGCTCGTAGGTTTTTTAGTGTATTTTCCAGGAAAAATCAGCAACGCTTTTTTTGGCCAATTTGGAGAAGGTGTGATTACTCGGGAACGGCTCGTAGAATTTTTAGTGTATTTTCCAGGAAAAATCAGCAACGCTTTTTTTTGGCCAATTTGGAGAAGGTGTGATTACTCGGGAACGGCTCGTAAGATTTTTAGTGTATTTTCCAGGAAAAATCAGCAACGCTTTTTTTGGCCAATTTGGAGAAGGTGTGATTACTCGGGAACGGCTCGTAGAATTTTTAGTGTATTTTCCAGGAAAAATCAGCAACGCTTTTTTTTGGCCAATTTGGAGAAGGTGTGATTACTCGGGAACGGCTCGTAAGATTTTTAGTGTATTTTCCAGGAAAAATCAGCAACGCTTTTTTTGGCCAATTTGGAGAAGGTGTGATTACTCGGGAACGGCTGAAGGATTTTTAGTGTATTTTCCAGGAAAAATCAGCAACGCTTTTTTTTCTAATTTGGAGAAGGTGTGATTACTCGGGAACGGCTCGTAAGATTTTTAGTGTATTTTCCAGGAAAAATCAACAACGCTTTTTTTTCTAATTTGGAGAAGATGGGATTACTCGGGAACGGCTCGTAGGTTTTTTAGTGTATTTTCCAGGAAAAATCAGCAACGCTTTTTTTTGGCCAATTTGGAGAAGGTGTGATTACTCGGGAACGGCTCGTAAGATTTTTAGTGTATTTTCCAGGAAAAATCAGCAACGCTTTTTTTTGCCAATTTGGAGAAGGTGTGATTACTCGGGAATGGCTCGTAGGATTTTTAGTGTATTTTCCAGGAAAAATCAGCAACGCTTTTTTTGGCCAATTTGGAGAAGGTGTGATTACTCGGGAACGGCTCGTAAGATTTTTAGTGTATTTTCCAGGAAAAATCAGCAACGCTTTTTTTTGGCCAATTTGGAGAAGGTGTGATTACTCGGGAACGGGTCGTAAGATTTTTAGTGTATTTTCCAGGAAAAATCAGCAACGCTTTTTTTTGCCAATTTGGAGAAGGTGTGATTACTCGGGAATGGCTCGTAGGATTTTTAGTGTATTTTCCAGGAAAAATCAGCAACGCTTTTTTTGGCCAATTTGGAGAAGGTGTGATTACTCGGGAACTGCTCGTAGGATTTTTAGTGTATTTTCCAGGAAAAATCAGAAACGTTTTTTTTTGGCCAATTTGGAGAAGGTGTGATTACTCGGGAACGGCTCGTAGAATTTTTAGTGTATTTTCCAGGAAAAATCAGCAACGCTTTTTTTGGCCAATTTGGAGAAGGTGTGATTACTCGGGAACGGCTCGTAGGATTTTTAGTGTATTTTCCAGGAAAAATCAGCAACGCTTTTTTTTGCCAATTTGGAGAAGGTGTGATTACTCGGGAACGGCTCGTAGGTTTTTTAGTGTATTTTCCAGGAAAAATCAACAACGCTTTTTTTGGCCAATTTGGAGAAGGTGTGATTACTCGGGAACGGCTCGTAGGATTTTTAGTGTATTTTCCAGGAAAAATCAGCAACGCTTTTTTTGGCCAATTTGGAGAAGGTGTGATTACTCGGGAACGGCTCGTAGGATTTTTAGTGTATTTTCCAGGAAAAATCAGCAACGCTTTTTTTGGCCAATTTGGAGAAGGTGTGATTACTCGGGAACGGCTCGTAGGATTTTTAGTGTATTTTCCAGGAAAAATCAGCAACGCTTTTTTTTGGTAATTTGGAGAAGGTGTGATTACTCGGGAACGGCTCGTAGGATTTTTAGTGTATTTTCCAGGAAAAATCAGCAACGCTTTTTTTTGGCCAATTTGGAGAAGGTGTGATTACTCGGGAACTGCTCGTAGGATTTTTAGTGTATTTTCCAGGAAAAATCAGCAACGCTTTTTTTGGCCAATTTGGAGAAGGTGTGATTACTCGGGAACGGCTCGTAGGATTTTTAGTGTATTTTCCAGGAAAAATCAGCAAGGTTTTTTTTGGCCAATTTGGAGAAGGTGTGATTACTCGGGAACTGCTCGTAGGATTTTTAGTGTATTTTCCAGGAAAAATCAGCAACGCTTTTTTTGGCCAATTTGGAGAAGGTGTGATTACTCGGGAACTGCTCGTAGGATTTTTAGTGTATTTTCCAGGAAAAATCAGCAACGCTTTTTTTTGGCCAATTTGGAGAAGGTGTGATTACTCGGGAACTGCTCGTAGGATTTTTAGTGTATTTTCCAGGAAAAATCAGCAACGCTTTTTTTTGGCCAATTTGGAGAAGGTGTGATTACTCGGGAACTGCTCGTAAGATTTTTAGTGTATTTTCCAGGAAAAATCAGCAAGGTTTTTTTTTTGCCAATTTGGAGAAGGTGTGATTACTCGGGAACGGCTCGTAGGATTTTTAGTGTATTTTCCAGGAAAAATCAGCAACGCTTTTTTTGGCCAATTTGGAGAAGGTGTGATTACTCGGGAACGGCTCATAAGATTTTTGATGTTTTTTCCAGGAAAAATCAACAACGCTTTTTTTTGCCAATTTGGATAAGGTGTGATTACTCGGGAACGGCTCGTAGGTTTTTTAGTGTATTTTTCAGGAAAAATCAGCAACGCTTTTTTTTGGCCAATTTGGAGAAGGTGTGATTACTCGGGAACGGCTCGTAGGTTTTTTAGTGTATTTTCCAGGAAAAATCAGCAACGCTTTTTTTTGGCCAATTTGGAGAAGGTGTGATTACTCGGGAACGGCTCGTAAGATTTTTGATGTTTTTTCCAGGAAAAATCAGCAACGCTTTTTTTGGCCAATTTGGAGAAGGTGTGATTACTCGGGAACGGCTCGTAAGATTTTTGATGTTTTTTCCAGGAAAAATCAGCAACGCTTTTTTTGGCCAATTTGGAGAAGGTGTGATTACTCGGGAACGGCTCGTAGGTTTTTTAGTGTATTTTCCAGGAAAAATCAGCAAGGTTTTTTTTTGGCCAATTTGGAGAAGGTGTGATTACTCGGGAACGGCTCGTAGGTTTTTTAGTGTATTTTCCAGGAAAAATCAACAACGCTTTTTTTGGCCAATTTGGAGAAGATGGGATTACTCGGGAACGGCTCGTAGGTTTTTTAGTGTATTTTCCAGGAAAAATCAACAACGCTTTTTTTGGCCAATTTGGAGAAGTTGTGATTACTCGGGAACGGCTCGTAGGTTTTTTAGTGTATTTTTCAGGAAAAATCAGCAACCCTTTTTTTTGGCCAATTTGGAGAAGGTGTGATTACTCGGGAACGGCTCGTAGGATTTTTAGTGTATTTTCCAGGAAAAATCAGCAACGCTTTTTTTTCTAATTTGGAGAAGGTGTGATTACTCGGGAACGGCTCGTAGGTTTTTTAGTGTATTTTCCAGGAAAAATCAGCAACGCTTTTTTTTCTAATTTGGAGAAGGTGTGATTACTCGGAAACGGCTCGTAAGATTTTTAGTGTATTTTCCAGGAAAAATCAACAACGCTTTTTTTGGCCAATTTGGAGAAGGTGTGATTACTCGGGAACGGCTCGTAAGATTTTTAGTGTATTTTCCAGGAAAAATCAGCAACGCTTTTTTTGGCCAATTTGGAGAAGGTGTGATTACTCGGGAACGGCTCGTAAAATTTTTAATATATTTTCCAGGAAAAATCAGCAACGCTTTTTTTTTGCTAATTTGGAGAAGGTGTGATTACTCGGGAACGGCTCGTAGAACTTTTAGTGTATTTTCCAGGAAAAATCAGCAACGCTTTTTTTGGCCAATTTGGAGAAGGTGTGATTACTCGGGAACGGCTCGTAAAATTTTTAATATATTTTCCAGGAAAAATCAGCAACGCTTTTTTTTGCTAATTTGGAGAAGGTGTGATTACTCGGGAACGGCTCGTAGGTTTTTTAGTGTATTTTCCAGGAAAAATCAGCAACGCTTTTTTTGGCCAATTTGGAGAAGGTGTGATTACTCGGGAACGGCTCGTAAGATTTTTAGTGTATTTTCCAGGAAAAATCAACAACGCTTTTTTTTGGCCATTTTGGAGAAGATGGGATTACTCGGGAACGGCTCGTAAGATTTTTAGTGTATTTTCCAGGAAAAATCAGCAACGCTTTTTTTTTGCCAATTTGGAGAAGGTGTGATTACTCAAGAACGGCTCGTAAGATTTTTAGTGTATTTTCCAGGAAAAATCAGCAACGCTTTTTTTTGGCCAATTTGGAGAAGGTGTGATTACTCGGGAACGGCTAGTAGGATTTTAGTGTATTTTCCAGGAAAAATCAACAACGCTTTTTTTTGACCAATTTAGAGAAGATGGGATTACTCGGGAACGGCTCGTAAGATTTTTAGTGTATTTTCCAGGAAAAATCAGCAACGCTTTTTTTTGGCCAATTTGGAGAAGATGGGATTACTCGGGAACGGCTCGTAGGTTTTTTAGTGTATTTTTAAGAAAAAATCAATAACGCTTTTTTTTGGCCAATTTGGAGAAGGTGTGATTACTCGGGAACGGCTCGTAAGATTTTTAGTGTATTTTCCAGAAAAAATCAGCAACGCTTTTTTTGGCCAATTTGGAGAAGATGGGATTACTCGGGAACGGCTCGTAAGATTTTTAGTGTATTTTCCAGGAAAAATCAGCAACGCTTTTTTTGGCCAATTTGGAGAAGGTGTGATTACTCGGGAACGGCTCGTAAAATTTTTAATATATTTTCCAGGAAAAATCAGCAACGCTTTTTTTTTGCTAATTTGGAGAAGGTGTGATTACTCGGGAACGGCTCGTAGGATTTTTAGTGTATTTTCCAGGAAAAATCAGCAACGTTTTTTTGGCCAATTTGGAGAAGGTGTGATTACTCGGGAACGGCTCGTAAAATTTTTAATATATTTTCCAGGAAAAATCAGCAACGCTTTTTTTTGGCCAATTTGGAGAAGGTGTGATTACTCGGGAACGGCTCGTAGGATTTTTGATGTTTTTTCCAGGAAAAATCAGCAACGCTTTTTTTTTTCTAATTTGGAGAAGGTGTGATTACTCGGGAACGGCTCGTAAGATTTTTAGTGTATTTTCCAGGAAAAATCAGCAACGCTTTTTTTGGCCAATTTGGAGAAGGTGTGATTACTCGGGAACGGCTCGTAGAATTTTTAGTGTATTTTCCAGGAAAAATCAGCAACGCTTTTTTTTGGCCAATTTGGAGAAGGTGTGATTACTCGGGAACGGCTCGTAAGATTTTTAGTGTATTTTCCAGGAAAAATCAGCAACGCTTTTTTTGGCCAATTTGGAGAAGGTGTGATTACTCGGGAACGGCTGAAGGATTTTTAGTGTATTTTCCAGGAAAAATCAGCAACGCTTTTTTTTCTAATTTGGAGAAGGTGTGATTACTCGGGAACGGCTCGTAAGATTTTTAGTGTATTTTCCAGGAAAAATCAACAACGCTTTTTTTTCTAATTTGGAGAAGATGGGATTACTCGGGAACGGCTCGTAAGTTTTTTAGTGTATTTTCCAGGAAAAATCAGCAACGCTTTTTTTTGGCCAATTTGGAGAAGGTGTGATTACTCGGGAACGGCTCGTAAGATTTTTAGTGTATTTTCCAGGAAAAATCAGCAACGCTTTTTTTTGCCAATTTGGAGAAGGTGTGATTACTCGGGAATGGCTCGTAGGATTTTTAGTGTATTTTCCAGGAAAAATCAGCAACGCTTTTTTTGGCCAATTTGGAGAAGGTGTGATTACTCGGGAACGGCTCGTAAGATTTTTAGTGTATTTTCCAGGAAAAATCAGCAACGCTTTTTTTTGGCCAATTTGGAGAAGGTGTGATTACTCGGGAACGGCTCGTAAGATTTTTAGTGTATTTTCCAGGAAAAATCAGCAACGCTTTTTTTTGCCAATTTGGAGAAGGTGTGATTACTCGGGAATGGCTCGTAGGATTTTTAGTGTATTTTCCAGGAAAAATCAGCAACGCTTTTTTTGGCCAATTTGGAGAAGGTGTGATTACTCGGGAACTGCTCGTAGGATTTTTAGTGTATTTTCCAGGAAAAATCAGAAACGTTTTTTTTAGCCAATTTGGAGAAGGTGTGATTACTCGGGAACGGCTCGTAGAATTTTTAGTGTATTTTCCAGGAAAAATCAGCAACGCTTTTTTTGGCCAATTTGGAGAAGGTGTGATTACTCGGGAACGGCTCGTAGGATTTTTAGTGTATTTTCCAGGAAAAATCAGCAACGCTTTTTTTTTGCCAATTTGGAGAAGGTGTGATTACTCGGGAACGGCTCGTAGGTTTTTTAGTGTATTTTCCAGGAAAAATCAACAACGCTTTTTTTGGCCAATTTGGAGAAGGTGTGATTACTCGGGAACGGCTCGTAGGATTTTTAGTGTATTTTCCAGGAAAAATCAGCAACGCTTTTTTTGGCCAATTTGGAGAAGGTGTGATTACTCGGGAACGGCTCGTAGGATTTTTAGTGTATTTTCCAGGAAAAATCAGCAACGCTTTTTTTGGCCAATTTGGAGAAGGTGTGATTACTCGGGAACGGCTCGTGAGATTTTTAGTGTATTTTCCAGGAAAAATCAGCAACGCTTTTTTTTGGTAATTTGGAGAAGGTGTGATTACTCGGGAACGGCTCGTAGGATTTTTAGTGTATTTTCCAGGAAAAATCAGCAACGCTTTTTTTTGGCCAATTTGGAGAAGGTGTGATTACTCGGGAACTGCTCGTAGGATTTTTAGTGTATTTTCCAGGAAAAATCAGCAACGCTTTTTTTGGCCAATTTGGAGAAGGTGTGATTACTCGGGAACGGCTCGTAGGATTTTTAGTGTATTTTCCAGGAAAAATCAGCAAGGTTTTTTTTGGCCAATTTGGAGAAGGTGTGATTACTCGGGAACTGCTCGTAGGATTTTTAGTGTATTTTCCAGGAAAAATCAGCAACGCTTTTTTTGGCCAATTTGGAGAAGGTGTGATTACTCGGGAACTGCTCGTAGGATTTTTAGTGTATTTTCCAGGAAAAATCAGCAACGCTTTTTTTTGGCCAATTTGGAGAAGGTGTGATTACTCGGGAACTGCTCGTAGGATTTTTAGTGTATTTTCCAGGAAAAATCAGCAACGCTTTTTTTTGGCCAATTTGGAGAAGGTGTGATTACTCGGGAACTGCTCGTAAGATTTTTAGTGTATTTTCCAGGAAAAATCAGCAAGGTTTTTTTTGGCCAATTTGGAGAAGGTGTGATTACTCGGGAACGGCTCGTAGGATTTTTAGTGTATTTTCCAGGAAAAATCAGCAACGCTTTTTTTGGCCAATTTGGAGAAGGTGTGATTACTCGGGAACGGCTCATAAGATTTTTGATGTTTTTTCCAGGAAAAATCAACAACGCTTTTTTTTGCCAATTTGGATAAGGTGTGATTACTCGGGAACGGCTCGTAGGTTTTTTAGTGTATTTTTCAGGAAAAATCAGCAACGCTTTTTTTTGGCCAATTTGGAGAAGGTGTGATTACTCGGGAACGGCTCGTAGTTTTTTTAGTGTATTTTCCAGGAAAAATTAGCAACGCTTTTTTTTGGCCAATTTGGAGAAGGTGTGATTACTCGGGAACGGCTCGTAAGATTTTTGATGTTTTTTCCAGGAAAAATCAGCAACGCTTTTTTTGGCCAATTTGGAGAAGGTGTGATTACTCGGGAACGGCTCGTAAGATTTTTGATGTTTTTTCCAGGAAAAATCAGCAACGCTTTTTTTGGCCAATTTGGAGAAGGTGTGATTACTCGGGAACGGCTCGTAGGTTTTTTAGTGTATTTTCCAGGAAAAATCAGCAAGGTTTTTTTTTGGCCAATTTGGAGAAGGTGTGATTACTCGGGAACGGCTCGTAGGTTTTTTAGTGTATTTTCCAGGAAAAATCAACAACGCTTTTTTTGGCCAATTTGGAGAAGATGGGATTACTCGGGAACGGCTCGTAGGTTTTTTAGTGTATTTTCCAGGAAAAATCAACAACGCTTTTTTTGGCCAATTTGGAGAAGGTGTGATTACTCGGGAACGGCTCGTAGGTTTTTTAGTGTATTTTTCAGGAAAAATCAGCAACCCTTTTTTTTGGCCAATTTGGAGAAGGTGTGATTACTCGGGAACGGCTCGTAGGATTTTTAGTGTATTTTCCAGGAAAAATCAGCAACGCTTTTTTTTCTAATTTGGAGAAGGTGTGATTACTCGGGAACGGCTCGTAGGTTTTTTAGTGTATTTTCCAGGAAAAATCAGCAACGCTTTTTTTTCTAATTTGGAGAAGGTGTGATTACTCGGAAACGGCTCGTAAGATTTTTAGTGTATTTTCCAGGAAAAATCAACAACGCTTTTTTTGGCCAATTTGGAGAAGGTGTGATTACTCGGGAACGGCTCGTAAGATTTTTAGTGTATTTTCCAGGAAAAATCAGCAACGCTTTTTTTGGCCAATTTGGAGAAGGTGTGATTACTCGGGAACGGCTCGTAAGATTTTTGATGTTTTTTCCAGGAAAAATCAGCAACACTTTTTTGGCCAATTTGGAGAAGGTGTGATTACTCGGGAACGGCTCGTAGGTTTTTTAGTGTATTTTCCAGGAAAAATCAGCAACGCTTTTTTTGGCCAATTTGGAGAAGGTGTGATTACTCGGGAACGGCTCGTAAGATTTTTAGTGTATTTTCCAGGAAAAATCAGCAACGCTTTTTTTGGCCAATTTGGAGAAGGTGTGATTACTCGGGAACGGCTCGTAGGTTTTTTAGTGTATTTTCCAGGAAAAATCAGCAACGCTTTTTTTTGGCAATTTGGAGAAGGTGTGATTACTCGGGAACGGCTCGTAGGTTTTTTAGTGTATTTTCCAGGAAAAATCAGCAACGCTTTTTTTTGGCCAATTTGGAGAAGGTGTGATTACTCGGGAACTGCTCGTAGGATTTTTAGTGTATTTTCCAGGAAAAATCAGCAGCGCTTTTTTTTTGGCAATTTGGAGAAGGTGTGATTACTCGGGAACGGCTCGTAGGTTTTTTAGTGTATTTTCCAGGAAAAATCAGCAACGCTTTTTTTTGGCCAATTTGGAGAAGGTGTGATTACTCGGGAACTGCTCGTAGGTTTTTTAGTGTATTTTCCAGGAAAAATCAGCAACGCTTTTTTTGCTAATTTGGAGAAGATGTGATTACTCGGGAACGGCTCGTAAGATTTTTGATGTTTTTTCCAGGAAAAATCAGCAACGCTTTTTTTTGCCAATTTGGAGAAGGTGTGATTACTCGGGAACGGCTCGTAGGTTTTTTAGTGTATTTTCCAGGAAAAATCAGCAACGCTTTTTTTTCTAATTTGGAGAAGATGGGATTACTCGGGAACGGCTCGTAGGATTTTAAGTGTAATTTCCAGGAAAAATCAGCAACGCTTTTTTTTTGGCCAACTTGGAGAAGGTGTGATTACTCGGGAACGGCTCGTAGGTTTTTTAGTGTATTTTCCAGGAAAAATCAGCAACGCTTTTTTTTGGCCAATTTGGAGAAGGTGTGATTACTCGGAAACGGCTCGTAAGATTTTTAGTGTATTTTCCAGGAAAAATCAGCAACGCTTTTTTTGGCCAATTTGGAGAAGGTGTGATTACTCGGAAACGGCTCGTAAGATTTTTGATGTTTTTTCCAGGAAAAATCAGCAACGCTTTTTTTTGGCCAATTTGGAGAAGGTGTGATTACTCGGGAACGGCTCGTAAGATTTTTGATGTATTTTCCAGGAAAAATCAGCAACGCTTTTTTTGGCCAATTTGGAGAAGGTGTGATTACTCGGGAACGGCTCGTAAGATTTTTAGTGTATTTTTCAGGAAAAATCAGCAACGCTTTTTTTTCTAATTTGGAGAAGCTGTGATTACTCGGGAACGGCTCGTAGGATTTTTAGTGTATTTTCCAGGAAAAATCAACAACGCTTTTTTTGGCCAATTTGGAGAAGGTGTGATTACTCGGGAACGGCTCATAAAATTTTTAATATATTTTCCAGGAAAAATCAGCAACGCTTTTTTTTGGCCAATTTGGAGAAGGTGTGATTACTCGGGAACGGCTCGTAGGATTTTTAGTGTATTTTCCAGGAAAAATCAGCAACGCTTTTTTTGGCCAATTTGGAGAAGGTGTGATTACTCGGGAACGGCTCGTAAGATTTTTAGTGTACTTTCCAGGAAAAATCAGCAACGCTTTTTTGGCCAATTTGGAGAAGGTGTGATTACTCGGGAACTGCTCGTAGGTTTTTTAGTGTAATTTCCAGGAAAAATGTGCAACGCTTTTTTTTGGCCAATTTGGAGAAGGTGTGATTACTCGGGAACGGCTCGTAAGATTTTTAGTGTATTTTCCAGGAAAAATCAGCAACGCTTTTTTTTCTAATTTGGAGAAGATGGGATTACTCGGGAACGGCTCATAAAATTTTTAATATATTTTCCAGGAAAAATCAGCAACGCTTTTTTTTGCTAATTTGGAGAAGATGGGATTACTCCGGAACGGCTCGTAAGATTTTTAGTGTATTTTCCAGGAAAAATCAGCAACGCTTTTTTTTGGCCAATTTGGAGAAGATGGGATTACTCGGGAACGGCTCGTAGGATTTTTGATGTTTTTTCAAGGAAAAATCAGCAACGCTTTTTTTGGCCAATTTGGAGAAGATGGGATTACTCGGGAACTGCTCGTAGGTTTTTTAGTGTAATTTCCAGGAAAAATGTGCAACGCTTTTTTTTGGCCAATTTGGAGAAGGTGTGATTACTCGGGAACGGCTCGTAAGATTTTTAGTGTATTTTCCAGGAAAAATCAGCAACGCTTTTTTTTCTAATTTGGAGAAGGTGTGATTACTCGGGAACGGCTCGTAGGATTTTTAGTGTATTTTCCAGGAAAAATCAGCAACGCTTTTTTTGGCCAATTTGGAGAAGATGGGATTACTCGGGAACGGCTCGTAGGATTTTTAGTGTATTTTCCAGGAAAAATCAGCAACGCTTTTTTTTGGCCAATTTGGAGAAGATGGGATTACTCGGGAACGGCTCGTAGGATTTTTGATGTTTTTTCAAGGAAAAATCAGCAACGCTTTTTTTGGCCAATTTGGAGAAGATGGGATTACTCGGGAACGGCTCGTAGGTTTTTTAGTGTATTTTCCAGGAAAAATCAGCAACGCTTTTTTTTTCTAATTTGGAGAAGATGGGATTACTCGGGAACGGCTCGTAGGTTTTTTAGTGTATTTTCCAGGAAAAATCAGCAACGCTTTTTTTTCTAATTTGGAGAAGATGGGATTACTCGGGAACGGCTCGTAAGATTTTTAGTGTATTTTCCAGGAAAAATCAGCAACGCTTTTTTTGGCCAATTTGGAGAAGGTGTGATTACTCGGGAACGGCTCGTAGGTTTTTTAGTGTATTTTCCAGGAAAAATCAGCAACGCTTTTTTTGGCCAATTTGGAGAAGATGGGATACTCGGGAACTGCTCGTAGGATTTTTAGTGTTTTTTCCAGGAAAAATCAGCAACGCTTTTTTTTTGCCAATTTGGAGAAGGTGTGATTACTCGGGAACGGCTCGTAAGATTTTTAGTGTATTTTCCAGGAAAAATCAGCAACGCTTTTTTTTGCCAATTTGGAGAAGGTGTGATTACTCGGGAACTGCTCGTAGGATTTTTAGTGTTTTTTCCAGGAAAAATCAGCAACGCTTTTTTTTTTGCCAATTTGGAGAAGGTGTGATTACTCGGGAACGGCTCGTAAGATTTTTGATGTATTTTCCAGGAAAAATCAGCAACGCTTTTTTTTTTGCTAATTTGGAGAAGATGGGATTACTCGGGAACGGCTCGTAAGATTTTTAGTGTATTTTCCAGGAAAAATCAGCAACGCTTTTTTTTTGGCCAATTTGGAGAAGCTGTGATTACTCGGGAACGGCTCGTAGGTTTTTTAGTGTATTTTCCAGGAAAAATCAACAACGCTTTTTTTGGCCAATTTGGAGAAGGTGTGATTACTCGGGAACGGCTCGTAGGATTTTTAGTGTAATTTCCAGGAAAAATCAGCAACGCTTTTTTTTCTAATTTGGAGAAGATGGGATTACTCGGGAACGGCTCGTAAGATTTTTAATATATTTTCCAGGAAAAATCAGCAACGCTTTTTTTGGCCAATTTGGAGAAGGTGTGATTACTCGGGAACGGCTCGTAGGTTTTTTAGTGTATTTTCCAGGAAAAATCAGCAACGCTTTTTTTTTGGCCAATTTGGAGAAGGTGTGATTACTCGGGAACGGCTCGTAAGATTTTTGATGTATTTTCCAGGAAAAATCAGCAACGCTTTTTTTTGGCCAATTTGGAGAAGGTGTGATTACTCGGGAACGGCTCGTAAGATTTTTGATGTATTTTCCAGGAAAAATCAGCAACGCTTTTTTTTTTGCTAATTTGGAGAAGATGGGATTACTCGGGAACGGCTCGTAAGATTTTTAGTGTATTTTCCAGGAAAAATCAGCAACGCTTTTTTTTCTAATTTGGAGAAGATGGGATTACTCGGGAACGGCTCGTAGGTTTTTTAGTGTATTTTCCAGGAAAAATCAGCAACGCTTTTTTTGGCCAATTTGGAGAAGGTGTGATTACTCGGGAACGGCTCGTAGGTTTTTTAGTGTATTTTCCAGGAAAAATCAGCAACGCTTTTTTTTTGCCAATTTGGAGAAGATGGGATTACTCGGGAACGGCTCGTAGGTTTTTTAATATATTTTCCAGGAAAAATCAGCAACACTTTTTTTTCTAATTTGGAGAAGGTGTGATTACTCGGGAACGGCTCGTAAGATTTTTAGTGTATTTTCCAGGAAAAATCAGCAACGCTTTTTTGGCCAATTTGGAGAAGGTGTGATTACTCGGGAACGGCTCGTAGGTTTTTTAGTGTATTTTCCAGGAAAAATCAGCAACGCTTTTTTTTGGCCAATTTGGAGAAGGTGTGATTACTCGGGAACGGCTCGTAGGATTTTTAGTGTATTTTCCAGGAAAAATGTGCAACGTTTTTTTTTGGCCAATTTGGAGAAGATGGGATTACTCGGGAACGGCTCGTAGGATTTTTAGTGTAATTTCCAGGAAAAATCAGCAACGCTTTTTTTTGCCAATTTGGAGAAGGTGTGATTACTCGGGAACGGCTCGTAAGATTTTTAGTGTATTTTCCAGGAAAAATTAGCAACGCTTTTTTTTGGCCAATTTGGAGAAGATGGGATTACTCGGGAACGGCTCGTAAAATTTTTGATGTTTTTTCCAGGAAAAATCAGCAACGCTTTTTTTGGCCAATTTGGAGAAGGTGTGATTACTCGGGAACGGCTCGTAAGATTTTTGATGTTTTTTCCAGGAAAAATCAGCAACGCTTTTTTTGGCCAATTTGGAGAAGGTGTGATTACTCGGGAACGGCTCGTAGGTTTTTTAGTGTATTTTCCAGGAAAAATCAGCAACGCTTTTTTTTGGCCAATTTGGAGAAGATGGGATTACTCGGGAACGGCTCGTAAGATTTTTAGTGTATTTTCCAGGAAAAATCAACAACGCTTTTTTTGGCCAATTTGGAGAAGCTGTGATTACTCGGGAACGGCTCGTAAGATTTTTGATGTTTTTTCCAGGAAAAATCAGCAACGCTTTTTTTGGCCAATTTGGAGAAGGTGTGATTACTCGGGAACGGCTCGTAGGTTTTTTAGTGTATTTTCCAGGAAAAATCAGCAACGCTTTTTTTTGGCCAATTTGGAGAAGATGGGATTACTCGGGAACGGCTCGTAAGATTTTTAGTGTACTTTCCAGGAAAAATCAGCAACGCTTTTTTGGCCAATTTGGAGAAGGTGTGATTACTCGGGAACTGCTCGTAGGTTTTTTAGTGTAATTTCCAGGAAAAATGTGCAACGCTTTTTTTTGGCCAATTTGGAGAAGGTGTGATTACTCGGGAACGGCTCGTAAGATTTTTAGTGTATTTTCCAGGAAAAATCAGCAACGCTTTTTTTTCTAATTTGGAGAAGATGGGATTACTCGGGAACGGCTCATAAAATTTTTAATATATTTTCCAGGAAAAATCAGCAACGCTTTTTTTTGCTAATTTGGAGAAGATGGGATTACTCCGGAACGGCTCGTAAGATTTTTAGTGTATTTTCCAGGAAAAATGTGCAACGCTTTTTTTGGCCAATTTGGAGAAGGTGTGATTACTCGGGAACGGCTCGTAGGATTTTTAGTGTATTTTCCAGGTAAAATCAGCAACGCTTTTTTTGGCCAATTTGGAGAAGATGGGATTACTCGGGAACGGCTCGTAGGATTTTTAGTGTATTTTCCAGGAAAAATCAGCAACGCTTTTTTTTGGCCAATTTGGAGAAGATGGGATTACTCGGGAACGGCTCGTAGGATTTTTGATGTTTTTTCAAGGAAAAATCAGCAACGCTTTTTTTTGCTAATTTGGAGAAGATGGGATTACTCGGGAACGGCTCGTAAGATTTTTAGTGTATTTTCCAGGAAAAATCAGCAACGCTTTTTTTTTCTAATTTGGAGAAGATGGGATTACTCGGGAACGGCTCGTAGGTTTTTTAGTGTATTTTCCAGGAAAAATCAGCAACGCTTTTTTTGGCCAATTTGGAGAAGGTGTGATTACTCGGGAACGGCTCGTAGGTTTTTTAGTGTATTTTCCAGGAAAAATCAGCAACGCTTTTTTTTTGCCAATTTGGAGAAGATGGGATTACTCGGGAACGGCTCGTAGGTTTTTTAATATATTTTCCAGGAAAAATCAGCAACACTTTTTTTTCTAATTTGGAGAAGGTGTGATTACTCGGGAACGGCTCGTAAGATTTTTAGTGTATTTTCCAGGAAAAATCAGCAACGCTTTTTTGGCCAATTTGGAGAAGGTGTGATTACTCGGGAACGGCTCGTAGGTTTTTTAGTGTATTTTCCAGGAAAAATCAGCAACGCTTTTTTTTGGCCAATTTGGAGAAGGTGTGATTACTCGGGAACGGCTCGTAGGATTTTTAGTGTATTTTCCAGGAAAAATGTGCAACGTTTTTTTTTGGCCAATTTGGAGAAGATGGGATTACTCGGGAACGGCTCGTAAAATTTTTGATGTTTTTTCCAGGAAAAATCAGCAACGCTTTTTTTGGCCAATTTGGAGAAGGTGTGATTACTCGGGAACGGCTCGTAAGATTTTTGATGTTTTTTCCAGGAAAAATCAGCAACGCTTTTTTTGGCCAATTTGGAGAAGGTGTGATTACTCGGGAACGGCTCGTAGGTTTTTTAGTGTATTTTCCAGGAAAAATCAGCAACGCTTTTTTTTGGCCAATTTGGAGAAGATGGGATTACTCGGGAACGGCTCGTAAGATTTTTAGTGTATTTTCCAGGAAAAATCAACAACGCTTTTTTTGGCCAATTTGGAGAAGCTGTGATTACTCGGGAACGGCTCGTAAGATTTTTGATGTTTTTTCCAGGAAAAATCAGCAACGCTTTTTTTGGCCAATTTGGAGAAGGTGTGATTACTCGGGAACGGCTCGTAGGTTTTTTAGTGTATTTTCCAGGAAAAATCAGCAACGCTTTTTTTTGGCCAATTTGGAGAAGATGGGATTACTCGGGAACGGCTCGTAAGATTTTTAGTGTACTTTCCAGGAAAAATCAGCAACGCTTTTTTGGCCAATTTGGAGAAGGTGTGATTACTCGGGAACTGCTCGTAGGTTTTTTAGTGTAATTTCCAGGAAAAATGTGCAACGCTTTTTTTTGGCCAATTTGGAGAAGGTGTGATTACTCGGGAACGGCTCGTAAGATTTTTAGTGTATTTTCCAGGAAAAATCAGCAACGCTTTTTTTTCTAATTTGGAGAAGATGGGATTACTCGGGAACGGCTCATAAAATTTTTAATATATTTTCCAGGAAAAATCAGCAACGCTTTTTTTTGCTAATTTGGAGAAGATGGGATTACTCCGGAACGGCTCGTAAGATTTTTAGTGTATTTTCCAGGAAAAATGTGCAACGCTTTTTTTGGCCAATTTGGAGAAGGTGTGATTACTCGGGAACGGCTCGTAGGATTTTTAGTGTATTTTCCAGGTAAAATCAGCAACGCTTTTTTTGGCCAATTTGGAGAAGATGGGATTACTCGGGAACGGCTCGTAGGATTTTTAGTGTATTTTCCAGGAAAAATCAGCAACGCTTTTTTTTGGCCAATTTGGAGAAGATGGGATTACTCGGGAACGGCTCGTAGGATTTTTGATGTTTTTTCAAGGAAAAATCAGCAACGCTTTTTTTGGCCAATTTGGAGAAGATGGGATTACTCGGGAACGGCTCGTAGGTTTTTTAGTGTATTTTCCAGGAAAAATCAGCAACGCTTTTTTTTCTAATTTGGAGAAGATGGGATTACTCGGGAACGGCTCGTAGGTTTTTTAGTGTATTTTCCAGGAAAAATCAGCAACGCTTTTTTTTCTAATTTGGAGAAGATGGGATTACTCGGGAACGGCTCGTAAGATTTTTAGTGTATTTTCCAGGAAAAATCAGCAACGCTTTTTTTGGCCAATTTGGAGAAGGTGTGATTACTCGGGAACGGCTCGTAGGTTTTTTAGTGTATTTTCCAGGAAAAATCAGCAACGCTTTTTTTGGCCAATTTGGAGAAGATGGGATTACTCGGGAACTGCTCGTAGGATTTTTAGTGTATTTTCCAGGAAAAATCAGCAACGCTTTTTTTTTGGCCAATTTGGAGAAGCTGTGATTACTCGGGAACGGCTCGTAGGTTTTTTAGTGTATTTTCCAGGAAAAATCAACAACGCTTTTTTTGGCCAATTTGGAGAAGGTGTGATTACTCGGGAACGGCTCGTAGGATTTTTAGTGTATTTTCCAGGAAAAATCAACAACGCTTTTTTTTGGCCAATTTGGAGAAGGTGTGATTACTCGGGAACGGCTCGTAGGATTTTTAGTGTATTTTCCAGGAAAAATGTGCAACGCTTTTTTTTGGCCAATTTGGAGAAGGTGTGATTACTCGGAAACGGCTCGTAAGATTTTTAGTGTATTTTCCAGGAAAAATCAGCAACGTTTTTTTTGGCCAATTTGGAGAAGGTGTGATTACTCGGGAACGGCTCGTAAGATTTTTAGTGTATTTTCCAGGAAAAATCAGCAACGCTTTTTTTGGCCAATTTGGAGAAGGTGTGATAACTCGGGAACGGCTCGTAGGATTTTTAGTGTATTTTCCAGGAAAAATGTGCAACGCTTTTTTTTGGCCAATTTGGAGAAGGTGTGATTACTCGGAAACGGCTCGTAAGATTTTTAGTGTATTTTCCAGGAAAAATCAGCAACGTTTTTTTTGGCCAATTTGGAGAAGGTGTGATTACTCGGGAACGGCTCGTAAGATTTTTAGTGTATTTTCCAGGAAAAATCAGCAACGCTTTTTTTGGCCAATTTGGAGAAGGTGTGATTACTCGGGAACGGCTCGTAGGTTTTTTAGTGTATTTTCCAGGAAAAATCAGCAACGCTTTTTTTGGCCAATTTGGAGAAGGTGTGATTACTCGGGAACGGCTCGTAGGTTTTTTAGTGTATTTTCCAGGAAAAATCAGCAACGCTTTTTTTTGGCCAATTTGGAGAAGATGGGATTACTCGGGAACGGCTCGTAAGATTTTTAGTGTACTTTCCAGGAAAAATCAGCAACGCTTTTTTGGCCAATTTGGAGAAGGTGTGATTACTCGGGAACTGCTCGTAGGTTTTTTAGTGTAATTTCCAGGAAAAATGTGCAACGCTTTTTTTTGGCCAATTTGGAGAAGGTGTGATTACTCGGGAACGGCTCGTAAGATTTTTAGTGTATTTTCCAGGAAAAATCAGCAACGCTTTTTTTTCTAATTTGGAGAAGATGGGATTACTCGGGAACGGCTCATAAAATTTTTAATATATTTTCCAGGAAAAATCAGCAACGCTTTTTTTTGCTAATTTGGAGAAGATGGGATTACTCCGGAACGGCTCGTAAGATTTTTAGTGTATTTTCCAGGAAAAATGTGCAACGCTTTTTTTGGCCAATTTGGAGAAGGTGTGATTACTCGGGAACGGCTCGTAGGATTTTTAGTGTATTTTCCAGGAAAAATCAGCAACGCTTTTTTTGGCCAATTTGGAGAAGATGGGATTACTCGGGAACGGCTCGTAGGATTTTTAGTGTATTTTCCAGGAAAAATCAGCAACGCTTTTTTTTGGCCAATTTGGAGAAGATGGGATTACTCGGGAACGGCTCGTAGGATTTTTGATGTTTTTTCAAGGAAAAATCAGCAACGCTTTTTTTGGCCAATTTGGAGAAGATGGGATTACTCGGGAACGGCTCGTAGGATTTCTAGTGTATTTTCCAGGAAAAATCAGCAACGTTTTTTTTTGCTAATTTGGAGAAGATGGGATTACTCGGGAACGGCTCGTAGGTTTTTTAGTGTATTTTCCAGGAAAAATGTGCAACGATTTTTTTTGGCCAATTTGGAGAAGGTGTGATTACTCGGGAACGGCTCATAAAATTTTTAATATATTTTCCAGGAAAAATCAGCAACGCTTTTTTTTGCTAATTTGGAGAAGATGGGATTACTCCGGAACGGCTCGTAAGATTTTTAGTGTATTTTCCAGGAAAAATGTGCAACGCTTTTTTTGGCCAATTTGGAGAAGGTGTGATTACTCGGGAACGGCTCGTAGGATTTTTAGTGTATTTTCCAGGTAAAATCAGCAACGCTTTTTTTGGCCAATTTGGAGAAGATGGGATTACTCGGGAACGGCTCGTAGGATTTTTAGTGTATTTTCCAGGAAAAATCAGCAACGCTTTTTTTTGGCCAATTTGGAGAAGATGGGATTACTCGGGAACGGCTCGTAGGATTTTTGATGTTTTTTCAAGGAAAAATCAGCAACGCTTTTTTTGGCCAATTTGGAGAAGATGGGATTACTCGGGAACGGCTCGTAGGTTTTTTAGTGTATTTTCCAGCAAAAATCAGCAACGCTTTTTTTTCTAATTTGGAGAAGATGGGATTACTCGGGAACGGCTCGTAGGTTTTTTAGTGTATTTTCCAGGAAAAATCAGCAACGCTTTTTTTTCTAATTTGGAGAAGATGGGATTACTCGGGAACGGCTCGTAAGATTTTTAGTGTATTTTCCAGGAAAAATCAGCAACGCTTTTTTTGGCCAATTTGGAGAAGGTGTGATTACTCGGGAACGGCTCGTAGGTTTTTTAGTGTATTTTCCAGGAAAAATCAGCAACGCTTTTTTTGGCCAATTTGGAGAAGATGGGATTACTCGGGAACTGCTCGTAGGATTTTTAGTGTTTTTTCCAGGAAAAATCAGCAACGCTTTTTTTTTGCCAATTTGGAGAAGGTGTGATTACTCGGGAACGGCTCGTAAGATTTTTAGTGTATTTTCCAGGAAAAATCAGCAACGCTTTTTTTTGCCAATTTGGAGAAGGTGTGATTACTCGGGAACGGCTCGTAGGATTTTTAGTGTATTTTCCAGGAAAAATCAGCAACGCTTTTTTTTTGGCCAATTTGGAGAAGCTGTGATTACTCGGGAACGGCTCGTAGGTTTTTTAGTGTATTTTCCAGGAAAAATCAACAACGCTTTTTTTGGCCAATTTGGAGAAGGTGTGATTACTCGGGAACGGCTCGTAGGATTTTTAGTGTATTTTCCAGGAAAAATCAACAACGCTTTTTTTTGGCCAATTTGGAGAAGGTGTGATTACTCGGGAACGGCTCGTAGGATTTTTAGTGTATTTTCCAGGAAAAATGTGCAACGCTTTTTTTTGGCCAATTTGGAGAAGGTGTGATTACTCGGAAACGGCTCGTAAGATTTTTAGTGTATTTTCCAGGAAAAATCAGCAACGTTTTTTTTGGCCAATTTGGAGAAGGTGTGATTACTCGGGAACGGCTCGTAAGATTTTTAGTGTATTTTCCAGGAAAAATCAGCAACGCTTTTTTTGGCCAATTTGGAGAAGGTGTGATAACTCGGGAACGGCTCGTAGGATTTTTAGTGTATTTTCCAGGAAAAATGTGCAACGCTTTTTTTTGGCCAATTTGGAGAAGGTGTGATTACTCGGAAACGGCTCGTAAGATTTTTAGTGTATTTTCCAGGAAAAATCAGCAACGTTTTTTTTGGCCAATTTGGAGAAGGTGTGATTACTCGGGAACGGCTCGTAAGATTTTTAGTGTATTTTCCAGGAAAAATCAGCAACGCTTTTTTTGGCCAATTTGGAGAAGGTGTGATTACTCGGGAACGGCTCGTAGGTTTTTTAGTGTATTTTCCAGGAAAAATCAGCAACGCTTTTTTTGGCCAATTTGGAGAAGGTGTGATTACTCGGGAACGGCTCGTAGGTTTTTTAGTGTATTTTCCAGGAAAAATCAGCAACGCTTTTTTTTGGCCAATTTGGAGAAGATGGGATTACTCGGGAACGGCTCGTAAGATTTTTAGTGTACTTTCCAGGAAAAATCAGCAACGCTTTTTTGGCCAATTTGGAGAAGGTGTGATTACTCGGGAACTGCTCGTAGGTTTTTTAGTGTAATTTCCAGGAAAAATGTGCAACGCTTTTTTTTGGCCAATTTGGAGAAGGTGTGATTACTCGGGAACGGCTCGTAAGATTTTTAGTGTATTTTCCAGGAAAAATCAGCAACGCTTTTTTTTCTAATTTGGAGAAGATGGGATTACTCGGGAACGGCTCATAAAATTTTTAATATATTTTCCAGGAAAAATCAGCAACGCTTTTTTTTGCTAATTTGGAGAAGATGGGATTACTCCGGAACGGCTCGTAAGATTTTTAGTGTATTTTCCAGGAAAAATGTGCAACGCTTTTTTTGGCCAATTTGGAGAAGGTGTGATTACTCGGGAACGGCTCGTAGGATTTTTAGTGTATTTTCCAGGAAAAATCAGCAACGCTTTTTTTGGCCAATTTGGAGAAGATGGGATTACTCGGGAACGGCTCGTAGGATTTTTAGTGTATTTTCCAGGAAAAATCAGCAACGCTTTTTTTTGGCCAATTTGGAGAAGATGGGATTACTCGGGAACGGCTCGTAGGATTTTTGATGTTTTTTCAAGGAAAAATCAGCAACGCTTTTTTTGGCCAATTTGGAGAAGATGGGATTACTCGGGAACGGCTCGTAGGATTTCTAGTGTATTTTCCAGGAAAAATCAGCAACGTTTTTTTTTTGCTAATTTGGAGAAGATGGGATTACTCGGGAACGGCTCGTAGGTTTTTTAGTGTATTTTCCAGGAAAAATGTGCAACGATTTTTTTGGCCAATTTGGAGAAGGTGTGATTACTCGGAAACGGCTCGTAAGATTTTTAGTGTATTTTCCAGGAAAAATCAGCAACGTTTTTTTTTGGCCAATTTGAAAAAGGTGTGATTACTCGGGAACTGCTCGTAGGATTTTTAGTGTATTTTCCAGGAAAAATCAACAACGCTTTTTTTGCCAATTTGGAGAAGATGGGATTACTCGGGAACGGCTCGTAAAATTTTTGATGTTTTTTCCAGGAAAAATCAGCAACGCTTTTTTTGGCCAATTTGGAGAAGGTGTGATTACTCGGGAACGGCTCGTAAGATTTTTGATGTTTTTTCCAGGAAAAATCAGCAACGCTTTTTTTGGCCAATTTGGAGAAGGTGTGATTACTCGGGAACGGCTCGTAGGTTTTTTAGTGTATTTTCCAGGAAAAATCAGCAACGCTTTTTTTTGGCCAATTTGGAGAAGATGGGATTACTCGGGAACGGCTCGTAAGATTTTTAGTGTATTTTCCAGGAAAAATCAACAACGCTTTTTTTGGCCAATTTGGAGAAGCTGTGATTACTCGGGAACGGCTCGTAAGATTTTTGATGTTTTTTCCAGGAAAAATCAGCAACGCTTTTTTTGGCCAATTTGGAGAAGGTGTGATTACTCGGGAACGGCTCGTAGGTTTTTTAGTGTATTTTCCAGGAAAAATCAGCAACGCTTTTTTTTGGCCAATTTGGAGAAGATGGGATTACTCGGGAACGGCTCGTAAGATTTTTAGTGTACTTTCCAGGAAAAATCAGCAACGCTTTTTTGGCCAATTTGGAGAAGGTGTGATTACTCGGGAACTGCTCGTAGGTTTTTTAGTGTAATTTCCAGGAAAAATGTGCAACGCTTTTTTTTGGCCAATTTGGAGAAGGTGTGATTACTCGGGAACGGCTCGTAAGATTTTTAGTGTATTTTCCAGGAAAAATCAGCAACGCTTTTTTTTCTAATTTGGAGAAGATGGGATTACTCGGGAACGGCTCATAAAATTTTTAATATATTTTCCAGGAAAAATCAGCAACGCTTTTTTTTGCTAATTTGGAGAAGATGGGATTACTCCGGAACGGCTCGTAAGATTTTTAGTGTATTTTCCAGGAAAAATGTGCAACGCTTTTTTTGGCCAATTTGGAGAAGGTGTGATTACTCGGGAACGGCTCGTAGGATTTTTAGTGTATTTTCCAGGAAAAATCAGCAACGCTTTTTTTGGCCAATTTGGAGAAGATGGGATTACTCGGGAACGGCTCGTAGGATTTTTAGTGTATTTTCCAGGAAAAATCAGCAACGCTTTTTTTTGGCCAATTTGGAGATGATGGGATTACTCGGGAACGGCTCGTAGGATTTTTGATGTTTTTTCAAGGAAAAATCAGCAACGCTTTTTTTGGCCAATTTGGAGAAGATGGGATTACTCGGGAACGGCTCGTAGGTTTTTTAGTGTATTTTCCAGGAAAAATCAGCAACGCTTTTTTTTCTAATTTGGAGAAGATGGGATTACTCGGGAACGGCTCGTAGGTTTTTTAGTGTATTTTCCAGGAAAAATCAGCAACGCTTTTTTTTCTAATTTGGAGAAGATGGGATTACTCGGGAACGGCTCGTAAGATTTTTAGTGTATTTTCCAGGAAAAATCAGCAACGCTTTTTTTGGCCAATTTGGAGAAGGTGTGATTACTCGGGAACGGCTCGTAGGTTTTTTAGTGTATTTTCCAGGAAAAATCAGCAACGCTTTTTTTGGCCAATTTGGAGAAGATGGGATTACTCGGGAACTGCTCGTAGGATTTTTAGTGTTTTTTCCAGGAAAAATCAGCAACGCTTTTTTTTTGCCAATTTGGAGAAGGTGTGATTACTCGGGAACGGCTCGTAAGATTTTTAGTGTATTTTCCAGGAAAAATCAGCAACGCTTTTTTTTGCCAATTTGGAGAAGGTGTGATTACTCGGGAACTGCTCGTAGGATTTTTAGTGTTTTTTCCAGGAAAAATCAGCAACGCTTTTTTTTTGCCAATTTGGAGAAGGTGTGATTACTCGGGAACGGCTCGTAAGATTTTTGATGTATTTTCCAGGAAAAATCAGCAACGCTTTTTTTTTTGCTAATTTGGAGAAGATGGGATTACTCGGGAACGGCTCGTAAGATTTTTAGTGTATTTTCCAGGAAAAATCAGCAACGCTTTTTTTTTGGCCAATTTGGAGAAGCTGTGATTACTCGGGAACGGCTCGTAGGTTTTTTAGTGTATTTTCCAGGAAAAATCAACAACGCTTTTTTTGGCCAATTTGGAGAAGGTGTGATTACTCGGGAACGGCTCGTAGGATTTTTAGTGTAATTTCCAGGAAAAATCAGCAACGCTTTTTTTTCTAATTTGGAGAAGATGGGATTACTCGGGAACGGCTCGTAAGATTTTTAATATATTTTCCAGGAAAAATCAGCAACGCTTTTTTTGGCCAATTTGGAGAAGGTGTGATTACTCGGGAACGGCTCGTAGGTTTTTTAGTGTATTTTCCAGGAAAAATCAGCAACGCTTTTTTTTTTGGCCAATTTGGAGAAGGTGTGATTACTCGGGAACGGCTCGTAAGATTTTTGATGTATTTTCCAGGAAAAATCAGCAACGCTTTTTTTTGGCCAATTTGGAGAAGGTGTGATTACTCGGGAACGGCTCGTAAGATTTTTGATGTATTTTCCAGGAAAAATCAGCAACGCTTTTTTTTTTGCTAATTTGGAGAAGATGGGATTACTCGGGAACGGCTCGTAAGATTTTTAGTGTATTTTCCAGGAAAAATCAGCAACGCTTTTTTTTCTAATTTGGAGAAGATGGGATTACTCGGGAACGGCTCGTAGGTTTTTTAGTGTATTTTCCAGGAAAAATCAGCAACGCTTTTTTTGGCCAATTTGGAGAAGGTGTGATTACTCGGGAACGGCTCGTAGGTTTTTTAGTGTATTTTCCAGGAAAAATCAGCAACGCTTTTTTTTTGCCAATTTGGAGAAGATGGGATTACTCGGGAACGGCTCGTAGGTTTTTTAATATATTTTCCAGGAAAAATCAGCAACACTTTTTTTTCTAATTTGGAGAAGGTGTGATTACTCGGGAACGGCTCGTAAGATTTTTAGTGTATTTTCCAGGAAAAATCAGCAACGCTTTTTTTGGCCAATTTGGAGAAGGTGTGATTACTCGGGAACGGCTCGTAGGTTTTTTAGTGTATTTTCCAGGAAAAATCAGCAACGCTTTTTTTTGGCCAATTTGGAGAAGGTGTGATTACTCGGGAACGGCTCGTAGGATTTTTAGTGTATTTTCCAGGAAAAATGTGCAACGTTTTTTTTTGGCCAATTTGGAGAAGATGGGATTACTCGGGAACGGCTCGTAGGATTTTTAGTGTAATTTCCAGGAAAAATCAGCAACGCTTTTTTTTGCCAATTTGGAGAAGGTGTGATTACTCGGGAACGGCTCGTTAGATTTTTAGTGTATTTTCCAGGAAAAATTAGCAACGCTTTTTTTTGGCCAATTTGGAGAAGATGGGATTACTCGGGAACGGCTCGTAAAATTTTTGATGTTTTTTCCAGGAAAAATCAGCAACGCTTTTTTTGGCCAATTTGGAGAAGGTGTGATTACTCGGGAACGGCTCGTAAGATTTTTGATGTTTTTTCCAGGAAAAATCAGCAACGCTTTTTTTGGCCAATTTGGAGAAGGTGTGATTACTCGGGAACGGCTCGTAGGTTTTTTAGTGTATTTTTCAGGAAAAATCAGCAACGCTTTTTTTTGGCCAATTTGGAGAAGATGGGATTACTCGGGAACGGCTCGTAAGATTTTTTGTGTATTTTCCAGGAAAAATCAACAACGCTTTTTTTGGCCAATTTGGAGAAGCTGTGATTACTCGGGAACGGCTCGTAAGATTTTTGATGTTTTTTCCAGGAAAAATCAGCAACGCTTTTTTTGGCCAATTTGGAGAAGGTGTGATTACTCGGGAACGGCTCGTAGGTTTTTTAGTGTATTTTCCAGGAAAAATCAGCAACGCTTTTTTTTGGCCAATTTGGAGAAGATGGGATTACTCGGGAACGGCTCGTAAGATTTTTAGTGTACTTTCCAGGAAAAATCAGCAACGCTTTTTTGGCCAATTTGGAGAAGGTGTGATTACTCGGGAACTGCTCGTAGGTTTTTTAGTGTAATTTCCAGGAAAAATGTGCAACGCTTTTTTTTGGCCAATTTGGAGAAGGTGTGATTACTCGGGAACGGCTCGTAAGATTTTTAGTGTATTTTCCAGGAAAAATCAGCAACGCTTTTTTTTCTAATTTGGAGAAGATGGGATTACTCGGGAACGGCTCATAAAATTTTTAATATATTTTCCAGGAAAAATCAGCAACGCTTTTTTTTGCTAATTTGGAGAAGATGGGATTACTCCGGAACGGCTCGTAAGATTTTTAGTGTATTTTCCAGGAAAAATGTGCAACGCTTTTTTTGGCCAATTTGGAGAAGGTGTGATTACTCGGGAACGGCTCGTAGGATTTTTAGTGTATTTTCCAGGAAAAATCAGCAACGCTTTTTTTGGCCAATTTGGAGAAGATGGGATTACTCGGGAACGGCTCGTAGGATTTTTAGTGTATTTTCCAGGAAAAATCAGCAACGCTTTTTTTTGGCCAATTTGGAGAAGATGGGATTACCCGGGAACGGCTCGTAAGATTTTTGATGTTTTTTCAAGGAAAAATCAGCAACGCTTTTTTTGGCCAATTTGGAGAAGATGGGATTACTCGGGAACGGCTCGTAGGTTTTTTAGTGTATTTTCCAGGAAAAATCAGCAACGCTTTTTTTTCTAATTTGGAGAAGATGGGATTACTCGGGAACGGCTCGTAGGTTTTTTAGTGTATTTTCCAGGAAAAATCAGCAACGCTTTTTTTTCTAATTTGGAGAAGATGGGATTACTCGGGAACGGCTCGTAAGATTTTTAGTGTATTTTCCAGGAAAAATCAGCAACGCTTTTTTTGGCCAATTTGGAGAAGGTGTGATTACTCGGGAACGGCTCGTAGGTTTTTTAGTGTATTTTCCAGGAAAAATCAGCAACGCTTTTTTTGGCCAATTTGGAGAAGATGGGATTACTCGGGAACTGCTCGTAGGATTTTTAGTGTTTTTTCCAGGAAAAATCAGCAACGCTTTTTTTTTGCCAATTTGGAGAAGGTGTGATTACTCGGGAACGGCTCGTAAGATTTTTAGTGTATTTTCCAGGAAAAATCAGCAACGCTTTTTTTTGCCAATTTGGAGAAGGTGTGATTACTCGGGAACGGCTCGTAGGATTTTTAGTGTATTTTCCAGGAAAAATCAGCAACGCTTTTTTTTTGGCGAATTTGGAGAAGCTGTGATTACTCGGGAACGGCTCGTAGGTTTTTTAGTGTATTTTCCAGGAAAAATCAACAACGCTTTTTTTGGCCAATTTGGAGAAGGTGTGATTACTCGGGAACGGCTCGTAGGATTTTTAGTGTATTTTCCAGGAAAAATCAACAACGCTTTTTTTTGGCCAATTTGGAGAAGGTGTGATTACTCGGGAACGGCTCGTAGGATTTTTAGTGTATTTTCCAGGAAAAATGTGCAACGCTTTTTTTTGGCCAATTTGGAGAAGGTGTGATTACTCGGAAACGGCTCGTAAGATTTTTAGTGTATTTTCCAGGAAAAATCAGCAACGTTTTTTTTTGGCCAATTTGGAGAAGGTGTGATTACTCGGGAACGGCTCGTAAGATTTTTAGTGTATTTTCCAGGAAAAATCAGCAACGCTTTTTTTGGCCAATTTGGAGAAGGTGTGATTACTCGGGAACGGCTCGTAGGTTTTTTAGTGTATTTTCCAGGAAAAATCAGCAACGCTTTTTTTTTGGCCAATTTGGAGAAGGTGTGATTACTCGGGAACGGCTCGTAAGATTTTTGATGTATTTTCCAGGAAAAATCAGCAACGCTTTTTTTTGGCCAATTTGGAGAAGGTGTGATTACTCGGGAACGGCTCGTAAGATTTTTGATGTATTTTCCAGGAAAAATCAGCAACGCTTTTTTTTTTGCTAATTTGGAGAAGATGGGATTACTCGGGAACGGCTCGTAAGATTTTTAGTGTATTTTCCAGGAAAAATCAGCAACGCTTTTTTTTCTAATTTCGAGAAGATGGGATTACTCGGGAACGGCTCGTAGGTTTTTTAGTGTATTTTCCAGGAAAAATCAGCAACGCTTTTTTTTGCCAATTTGGAGAAGGTGTGATTACTCGGGAACGGCTCGTAGGATTTTTAGTGTATTTTCCAGGAAAAATCAGCAACGCTTTTTTTTTGGCCAATTTGGAGAAGCTGTGATTACTCGGGAACGGCTCGTAAGATTTTTAGTGTATTTTCCAGGAAAAATCAGCAACGCTTTTTTTTGCCAATTTGGAGAAGGTGTGATTACTCGGGAACGGCTCGTAGGATTTTTAGTGTATTTTCCAGGAAAAATCAGCAACGCTTTTTTTTTGGCCAATTTGGAGAAGCTGTGATTACTCGGGAACGGCTCGTAGGTTTTTTAGTGTATTTTCCAGGAAAAATCAACAACGCTTTTTTTGGCCAATTTGGAGAAGGTGTGATTACTCGGGAACGGCTCGTAGGATTTTTAGTGTAATTTCCAGGAAAAATCAGCAACGCTTTTTTTTCTAATTTGGAGAAGATGGGATTACTCGGGAACGGCTCGTAAGATTTTTAATATATTTTCCAGGAAAAATCAGCAACGCTTTTTTTGGCCAATTTGGAGAAGGTGTGATTACTCGGGAACGGCTCGTAGGTTTTTTAGTGTATTTTCCAGGAAAAATCAGCAACGCTTTTTTTTTGGCCAATTTGGAGAAGGTGTGATTACTCGGGAACGGCTCGTAAGATTTTTGATGTATTTTCCAGGAAAAATCAGCAACGCTTTTTTTTGGCCAATTTGGAGAAGGTGTGATTACTCGGGAACGGCTCGTAAGATTTTTGATGTATTTTCCAGGAAAAATCAGCAACGCTTTTTTTTTTGCTAATTTGGAGAAGATGGGATTACTCGGGAACGGCTCGTAAGATTTTTAGTGTATTTTCCAGGAAAAATCAGCAACGCTTTTTTTTCTAATTTGGAGAAGATGGGATTACTCGGGAACGGCTCGTAGGTTTTTTAGTGTATTTTCCAGGAAAAATCAGCAACGCTTTTTTTGGCCAATTTGGAGAAGGTGTGATTACTCGGGAACGGCTCGTAGGTTTTTTAGTGTATTTTCCAGGAAAAATCAGCAACGCTTTTTTTTGCCAATTTGGAGAAGATGGGATTACTCGGGAACGGCTCGTAGGTTTTTTAATATATTTTCCAGGAAAAATCAGCAACACTTTTTTTTCTAATTTGGAGAAGGTGTGATTACTCGGGAACGGCTCGTAAGATTTTTAGTGTATTTTCCAGGAAAAATCAGCAACGCTTTTTTTGGCCAATTTGGAGAAGGTGTGATTACTCGGGAACGGCTCGTAGGTTTTTTAGTGTATTTTCCAGGAAAAATGTGCAACGTTTTTTTTTGGCCAATTTGGAGAAGATGGGATTACTCGGGAACGGCTCGTAGGATTTTTAGTGTAATTTCCAGGAAAAATCAGCAACGCTTTTTTTTGCCAATTTGGAGAAGGTGTGATTACTCGGGAACGGCTCGTAAGATTTTTAGTGTATTTTCCAGGAAAAATTAGCAACGCTTTTTTTTGGCCAATTTGGAGAAGATGGGATTACTCGGGAATGGCTCGTAGGATTCCTAGTGTATTTTCCAGGAAAAATCAGCAACGCTTTTTTTGGCCAATTTGGAGAAGGTGTGATTACTCAAGAACGGCTCGTAGGTTTTTTAGTGTATTTTCCAGGAAAAATCAGCAACGTTTTTTTTTGGCAATTTGGAGAAGGTGTGATTACTCGGGAACGGCTCGTAGGATTTCTAGTGTATTTTCCAGGAAAAATCAGCAACGCTTTTTTTGGCCAATTTGGAGAAGGTGTGATTACTCGGGAACGGCTCGTAAGATTTTTAGTGTATTTTCCAGGAAAAATCAGCAACGCTTTTTTTTGCCAATTTGGAGAAGGTGTGATTACTCGGGAACGGCTCGTAAGATTTTTGATGTATTTTCCAGGAAAAATCAGCAACGCTTTTTTTTTTGCTAATTTGGAGAAGATGGGATTACTCGGGAACGGCTCGTAAGATTTTTAGTGTATTTTCCAGGAAAAATCAGCAACGCTTTTTTTTCTAATTTGGAGAAGATGGGATTACTCGGGAACGGCTCGTAGGTTTTTTAGTGTATTTTCCAGGAAAAATCAGCAACGCTTTTTTTGGCCAATTTGGAGAAGGTGTGATTACTCGGGAACGGCTCGTAGGTTTTTTAGTGTATTTTCCAGGAAAAATCAGCAACGCTTTTTTTTTGCCAATTTGGAGAAGATGGGATTACTCGGGAACGGCTCGTAGGTTTTTTAATATATTTTCCACGAAAAATCAGCAACACTTTTTTTTCTAATTTGGAGAAGGTGTGATTACTCGGGAACGGCTCGTAAGATTTTTAGTGTATTTTCCAGGAAAAATCAGCAACGCTTTTTTTGGCCAATTTGGAGAAGGTGTGATTACTCGGGAACGGCTCGTAGGTTTTTTAGTGTATTTTCCAGGAAAAATCAGCAACGCTTTTTTTTGGCCAATTTGGAGAAGGTGTGATTACTCGGGAACGGCACGTAGGATTTTTAGTGTATTTTCCAGGAAAAATGTGCAACGTTTTTTTTTGGCCAATTTGGAGAAGGTGTGATTACTCGGGAACGGCTCGTAGGATTTTTAGTGTATTTTCCAGGAAAAATCAGCAACGCTTTTTTTTGGCCAATTTGGAGAAGATGGGATTACTCGGGAACGGCTCGTAGGATTTTTAGTGTATTTTCCAGGAAAAATCAGCAACGCTTTTTTTTGGCCAATTTGGAGAAGGTGTGATTACTCGGGAACGGCTCGTAGGTTTTTTAGTGTATTTTCCAGGAAAAATCAGCAACGCTTTTTTTTGGCCAATTTGGAGAAGATGGGATTACTCGGGAACGGCTCGTAAGATTTTTAGTGTACTTTCCAGGAAAAATCAGCAACGCTTTTTTGGCCAATTTGGAGAAGGTGTGATTACTCGGGAACTGCTCGTAGGTTTTTTAGTGTAATTTCCAGGAAAAATGTGCAACGCTTTTTTTTGGCCAATTTGGAGAAGGTGTGATTACTCGGGAACGGCTCGTAAGATTTTTAGTGTATTTTCCAGGAAAAATCAGCAACGCTTTTTTTTCTAATTTGGAGAAGATGGGATTACTCGGGAACGGCTCATAAAATTTTTAATATATTTTCCAGGAAAAATCAGCAACGCTTTTTTTTGCTAATTTGGAGAAGATGGGATTACTCCGGAACGGCTCGTAAGATTTTTAGTGTATTTTCCAGGAAAAATGTGCAACGCTTTTTTTGGCCAATTTGGAGAAGGTGTGATTACTCGGGAACGGCTCGTAGGATTTTTAGTGTATTTTCCAGGAAAAATCAGCAACGCTTTTTTTGGCCAATTTGGAGAAGATGGGATTACTCGGGAACGGCTCGTAGGATTTTTAGTGTATTTTCCAGGAAAAATCAGCAACGCTTTTTTTGGCCAATTTGGAGAAGGTGTGATTACTCGGGAACGGCTCGTAGGTTTTTTAGTGTATTTTCCAGGAAAAATCAGCAACGCTTTTTTTTTGGCCAATTTGGAGAAGGTGTGATTACTCGGGAACGGCTCGTAAGATTTTTGATGTATTTTCCAGGAAAAATCAGCAACGCTTTTTTTTGGCCAATTTGGAGAAGGTGTGATTACTCGGGAACGGCTCGTAAGATTTTTGATGTATTTTCCAGGAAAAATCAGCAACGCTTTTTTTTTTGCTAATTTGGAGAAGATGGGATTACTCGGGAACGGCTCGTAAGATTTTTAGTGTATTTTCCAGGAAAAATCAGCAACGCTTTTTTTTCTAATTTGGAGAAGATGGGATTACTCGGGAACGGCTCGTAGGTTTTTTAGTGTATTTTCCAGGAAAAATCAGCAACGCTTTTTTTGGCCAATTTGGAGAAGGTGTGATTACTCGGGAACGGCTCGTAGGTTTTTTAGTGTATTTTCCAGGAAAAATCAGCAACGCTTTTTTTTTTGCCAATTTGGAGAAGATGGGATTACTCGGGAACGGCTCGTAGGTTTTTTAATATATATTCCAGGAAAAATCAGCAACACTTTTTTTTCTAATTTGGAGAAGGTGTGATTACTCGGGAACGGCTCGTAAGATTTTTAGTGTATTTTCCAGGAAAAATCAGCAACGCTTTTTTTGGCCAATTTGGAGAAGGTGTGATTACTCGGGAACGGCTCGTAGGTTTTTTAGTGTATTTTCCAGGAAAAATCAGCAACGCTTTTTTTTGGCCAATTTGGAGAAGGTGTGATTACTCGGGAACGGCTCGTAGGATTTTTAGTGTATTTTCCAGGAAAAATGTGCAACGTTTTTTTTTGGCCAATTTGGAGAAGATGGGATTACTCGGGAACGGCTCGTAGGATTTTTAGTGTAATTTCCAGGAAAAATCAGCAACGCTTTTTTTTGCCAATTTGGAGAAGGTGTGATTACTCGGGAACGGCTCGTAAGATTTTTAGTGTATTTTCCAGGAAAAATTAGCAACGCTTTTTTTTGGCCAATTTGGAGAAGATGGGATTACTCGGGAATGGCTCGTAGGATTCCTAGTGTATTTTCCAGGAAAAATCAGCAACGCTTTTTTTGGCCAATTTGGAGAAGGTGTGATTACTCAAGAACGGCTCGTAGGTTTTTTAGTGTATTTTCCAGGAAAAATCAGCAACGTTTTTTTTTGGCAATTTGGAGAAGGTGTGATTACTCGGGAACGGCTCGTAGGATTTCTAGTGTATTTTCCAGGAAAAATCAACAACGCTTTTTTTTGGCCAATTTGGAGAAGGTGTGATTACTCGGGAACGGCTCGTAAGATTTTTAGTGTATTTTCCAGGAAAAATCAGTGTGCAGGGCACACGGGGGTTGGACAATTCAAAATGTCTAATTAAAAATGAAGACTTACCGTTGACTTCTGGTTATGGATGTGGGGGTTCTTGCTGTGGTAGTAAAGCTGTGCTGTTGCAGTTATTCTTACTGGTGTTGTTGTTGTCTATGATCTATGAAAGGTATTTGCTGATACTCCGAAATCCCAATAGATAAGTGTATTTGATTAGGTTTTAATAATTCCCAACTATTTATACAAGATTCTTTTGCTTTACAATATTTTTATTTGCACTAGTTTATTAAAAACACATTATTCAACTTTTATTATATATTACAAAAAATTTTCGACTTTTATGTATGTACATATGTATGTATATGTATGTATATTTCTTTAGTGAATTTTAGTAGTTGTCTGGTATGTTGTTTAAGAACGATTGATTCGTTTTTTTAAATTGTAGCAGAAACAGAATATCTTTCCTCAAACTTCTTCGTTCAAAAAAAACTCAGACAAACAGAACAAAGAGAGAGGAAAAAATACTCGCTACAACACAACGAACTGCACAGGGTTACCATGCGTAAACATCCCGCCCCCCTTGCTATATTGCAATAGCAACGAGGGCCGGCGTATAATGATATGAAAAAGAAATATATGCTGTATAATACTATTTATAATTCAAATATGAAATAAATGTAAAGGCATGTAATTATTAAAAATGTTAGGGTATAATTGAAATAAGGATATAATTCAAATGTTTAAATATAAATGCATATAATAATTATAAAAATATATAATGAAAATGTTTAAATGCAAAGTAAATATAAATGCGTATAATTATTTAAAAAATGTATAATGAAAATGTTTAAACGGCAAATTTGCCGATAATCACCCATCCTAGTACAGTGTCCTGCGTCAGGGGGGATCCAATACCAGCTGTTTAATTTTGCAGCCGCGACCCGCATACGATTTTATGTCAAAGGGTCCGGCAAAATCGACTCCAGTGTTGCAGAAAGGGCGAGACAAACTTGTCCGTTCGGGGGGTAACGCCGCCATAATTTGTTGGTTGATTTGGCGTTTATGTCTCACACAAATAAGACAGTGAGATAATATCGTTTTTATCAAGGTTTTGAGTCTTGGGACGTAATAACGTAGTCGCATTAGACGAGATAACAACGCATTTTGACCATGAAGAGAATATTGATGTAAGTATTTGAGAAGTAATCGCGTAAAACTGGCATGATATGGTAGTAGAATGGGGTAACGTTCATCGTAAGTTAATGTGGGAGAATTTGCCAAACGGCCATTAATTCTCATAGCTCCATTAGAGTCCAAAAATGGGTTGAAAGTTAAGAGCGAACTTTTGCGGGATAGCGGTTTTTGTTCCGATAACTGGGAATATTCGTCGAAAAATAATGATTTCTGGCAGACCATTATCAAGCGATTTTTGGCGAAAACGATTTCTTTAGCTGATAGCTCGGTATTGATGTTATATGAAATTTGTTTGGCGCGTAAACGGTTGTAGAAACGAAAGATGTAACAGATGACTCTTAATGCACGAGGAAGATCCGACAAGCTTGCTAGAATATCTTCGGGGTGAATTGTAGTAGTAAGCACTCGTACGGGTCGTTTTTCTTCTTCAGTTTCAAAATCAGTTTTTCTGGATGGCCATTCATCATGGGGACGTTTGAGCCATGGAGGTCCATGCCACCACAATTCATTTGATGACAATTCGGTAACCGTAGTACCGCGAGATGCCAGATCAGCTGGATTATTGTTGGAGTCCACGTGAGACCAACAATCCATGCCTACCTTTTCAATAATAGAGGAAATTCGATTTTCGACGAAAGTTTTCCACTTGTGGGCCGGTTTTTTCAGCCATGCCAACACAATGGTGGAATCTGTCCACAAGAAGATGTTGTAATCCTTGAGGTTGAGCTGAGCTTGAGTAGATTCTATCACGTTAGCTAGTAGTTCAGCTCCGCATAACTCTTTCCTAGGTAAGGAGACAAACTTCACTGGCGCAACCTTTGTTTTGGCTACGAGAAGTTGACTGGTGACATATCCTTGGGACTCAGAGCGAAGGTAAATGGCTGCTGCATACGCCTTTTCCGACGCGTCACAAAAGCCGTGTAATTCGACCTTATAAGAGGGATCGAAATCAATGAAACGGGGAATTTTAACGTGCTCGATGTTTATGTAGTCGTCGAGAAATTCATGCCATTTTTGCATCGTCAGGGGGTTCAAATCTTCGTCCCAGTCAGTACCATCTTTCCATACTTGTTGCATAATGATTTTCGCAGCGATGATTTTTGGTGAAAGCCAACCGGCTGGGTCGAATAATCTTGCTATTTCAGATAGCACACACCTCTTAGTAGCGGAAGTACGATTGGGTGTAGATTTGAGTTTAAAATAAAAATAATCGCCTCCTGCGTTCCATCTGAGTCCTAAAGTTTTGGTTATGCTGGAGTCTGACAATGTGAGGAATTCTTCATCCAGCAAATGTGTCGGCGGTAAACCGTGTAGTAACATTTCATTGTTTGCCGTCCATTTACGAAGCGAAAAACCTGCGGTAGCAAGAACTTTTATGAGTTCATCGCGTGATTTCAACGCCGATGATATGGTATGTGCTCCATAAAGGACGTCGTCGACATACATATAGTTCCGTAGGACTCCGGCGACGTTAGGGTGAGTGGTTTCGTTCTCCTTGGCGAGTTCTAGCAACGTCCTGATTGCCAGATAGGGTGCACAGTTCACGCCAAATGTGACTGTGTTTAACTCATAATCTTGGAGAGATTCTGTTTGAGAATTGCGATGCAAAATTCGCTGAAGGGGGGTATGAGAGGGTTGTACCAAAATTTGGCGGTACATCTTCTCAATGTCCGCGTTAAAAACGTAGCGGAAAAATCTCCATCTTAATATTAAGATCATTAAATCTGCTTGTAGAACTGGACCAGTATGAAGCAGATCATTGAGACTTACGCCGTTTGATGAGGGATTTGATGCATTAAACACCACACGTAATTTTGTTGTGGTGCTGTCGGGTTTTAGAACAGCGTGGTGGGGCAAATAATATACGCCGCTGTCACCAATTGCGGGGGTTACCTTGGCCATTTGGCCAAGAGCAGAATATTCGGTAATAACCCGATCATATTCAGCTTTGAGTTGGGGGTTTTTGGTCAATCGTGCTTCATTTCGTAGAAATTGTGATAATGCGATTTTTCGGGATTGACCAATATTTAATTTTTCAGGGTATTCCTGTTTTAAAGGTAGTGATACAACGTATCGACCATCCTGATTGCGGAAGGTAGTAGAGGTATACAGACTTTCGCAATATTTATCCTCTGGTGAGGATTTTGTTTTCTTTGGTAGATCTTCCAGCTCCCAGAAGCGTCGGAGTTGATCATCCAACGCGACGGTGTTAAAAAATGATGAAATTGCCTTTTTACATGGATTTACGGTTACTTTACCGGTAATTATCCATCCGAAAACAGTTTTCTGCGCAACCAAAGATCGTTGTATATCCCAGTGCAGCCCATCTTGAATTATTTGTGGGTAAACATCTCCACCGAGAAGAAGGTCAATGTCGGACCCACCGCTGCGATAAGTATCGGCTAACGGCAAATGCGAAAAACTGCTGTTTGCCAGCGATGATGGGGGGTAATATGCAAGCTGACCTGTCAGCTTGCTGATGACTAAGGCCTCTGAAAACAGTTCAAACGATGGATCGATCGGAGAGCCTATTTTAATGGGACATGTCTGCGCTGAGGTAGCAGTTAATGAATCACCTAAGCCATGTATTTGTGCTTGGGAAGATCGCGTGCTGAGGCCTAAACGCTTTTGTAATTTGCGTGAAATGAAAGTTGCCTCAGACGCAGAGTCGATTAGCGCGCGAACAGTGTATTTGCAATCGTCTTGATATACATCAACGAGAGCAGTGCCTAATATGACGGATTGGGTATTGGGGTTTAAATGAGTTGAAAAAGATTGCAACGTTCTGTCAGCTGCTTGTGCTGACGTTGATGGGCTCCTATCTAACGGAGGCCGATTATTATT
The DNA here is from genome assembly GCA_947311025.1 of Lypha dubia. NCBI lineage: Eukaryota > Metazoa > Arthropoda > Insecta > Diptera > Tachinidae > Lypha > Lypha dubia. The sequence goes on along the minus strand of OX371265.1, from coordinate 29,062,713 downwards.
CAGATTGGCCTGCATAGGTGGAGAAATTACGGGGGTTATATTGCTAGATCGTTGTGAGGGGTTGCGATGAAGCAATGAGTGATGTTTTCCTTTGCATGTCTGGCAGACGTATTTGCTTTTGCATGTTTTAGACCCATGAGAAGTCCCCAGACAATTTGTACATCGATTTTGTAGTTTGACCGTAGCATAGCGCTCGTCGATTGGCATTGCTAGGAAAACTGAACAAAATCTAAGGGGATGAAATTGTGGGCAAAGGGCACATTTTTCCATCCTTCCTTTAGAAATATTAGTCTGGTAACTTTGAAGTTTTTGCTTAGAAGCCGAATTAGATTTATTCAGCTTAGCCAGATGCACTGGTTTCGAAGTATTCGAACTCGCAAATGTTGATCGAATATCAGCAACGGATTCTAATGTGTGAAATCGAGATGTCAGAAAACCATCCAGCTCCTTCCAAGTGGGCAAATCGGTTGTAGGCGGCAAAGATTGTTCCCATAAATTAAGGGTAACTTCAGGCAAGCAGGTCGAGCAGATATATACAAATATTGGGTCCCAATTCTCGGTTTCAATTTGAAGCAAACGGAGATTGGTAATACAATCGCTGATGGTACGTTGCAGACGCCTAAGATCCGAACTAGTTTCCCGCGACATCGGTTTGATATTGAAAAGGGATTTCAATTGTGCGTTGACTAGGACCCTCTTGTTTTCATAACGATGCATGAGATTCTCCCATGCCATAGCAAAACCTTCGTTGGTCATGGGACAGGTTTTGAGAAGCTCACGTGCTTCGCCTTGCGTTTTCTTCATCAAGTGGCACATTTTCTCTACGGGCGATAGACGTTTATTGTTGCGGTACAGGGCCGTGAACATATCACGGAACGTCGGCCACGATTTGTAGTCACCATGAAAGACTTCAGTATCGCATGGTGGTAAGGAAATATGTGGGGTCATATCCACGTGTTGTTCCACTGATGAAGTGACGGTGGCCTGGGCCCGCATAATTGCGCTACGTTCTTGAATATTTCCGCGGATATCAGTATAGGCCTCAAAAGTGGAATAAAAACGATTCTCTAATGCGGCCATTTCGATTTCATCCTTCATTGTTTCATATTTATCCAGCGCTATTTCGTAGAGTGTCTCGAAATTAGACCATAGCTTCTCAAGCTGTTGGTTTTGAGCCTCCAAGGTATGAAGAGTGGGCGTCTCTTCTTTCAAGCCTTTAAAATAGCTTTGAAAACTCACCACGCGATCAGAAGCGCGTATTAAATTTTTTAACGCTGCCATTACAATGAAAACGTTCGGCGTGAATGATTGTTTGACAATGTATGTTATGGGGGTTTAAAAAATCGTCACTGGTCTTACAGGTAACGATCAGTATATCGGGGGTTATGAAGATTTAAAATAATCTTCAAAGGTGCTGATTATAAGCGACCTTTATATATGGGTGAAAAATTTTAAGAAAATTTTCAGTGGTGCTTCGTATAAGCGACCAATATATGGGGGTTATAAAGATTCAAAATAATCTTCAAAGGTGCTGATTATAAGCGACCTATATATATGGGTGAAAACTTTTAGGAAAATTTTCAGTGGTGCTTCGTATAAGCGACCAATGTATGGGGGTTATAAAGATTCAAAATAATCTTCAAAGGTGCTGATTATAAGCGACCTGTATATATGGGTGAAAACCTTTAAGAAAATTTTCAGTGGTGCTTCGTATAAGCGACCAATGTATGGGGGTTATATATATTTTTTAAAAATACTGGGGGTTATATATATATATTTTCAAAATAATGGGGGTTAGTAGTATGTGTTGAAAATAGTTAAATAAATTTCCAACTTATTATTTTCAGGATTTCATGTAGCGAAAAATATTTATTTAATGCTCTGACATGTGTGTACGACGGGGTTTAATTATGTAGAAAGTTTGTATTCAATAGTACATTTCGGTTTATTAATATAAAATATAATTTGTTTTTCCCTTTGGGTACTTGCGGTGCTGCCCTCGTAACCACCTGTTAATAAATGTTCTTATGTATCAGCTGTTGCGTATGTTCTACTGACCTATTTATTTAACAGAAGTAAATGCAATCTTATATACAAGTATATATATGTATGTATGCTTTATTATTTTTTGTTGATCGTTCACTCGCTCTTGTAGTGAAAATATATCATCCACCGTAAATGTATTCATACATACAAACGTATGTCTATGTGTATGTTTTAGTTGTGAGCTTGATCGTTCACTCGCGTTGTAATGAGGAAAAAAATCATCCACCTTTTATACGTAAAGCATATCAAGTTGAGAGATTCTTGTTGGCATTTACTTTTGAGGGGCAACAACGAACCACAACATTAGTTGCTTTGGTAACTTTTATTTATTAATGCTGTTGGTATGCACTGCATATAGTGACGTGGTTAATGGCACAGACAATCTTTATTTACTTCCTTATGTATGTATGTATATCTGTTGCGATGTGATGTGACATGTACATACATTTGTACTTGTTCAAGGGCAAACTCATCAGCTTATTTTTTTTTTTCTTAATTATGTTTGTTTCTCTTTGTGCGAGAAATATGAATGTATGGTCTGCTTCGCAGGTATGTAGATACATACATATATGTATGTATGTTTTATTTTCTTTTTTTGTTTTGGACCGTTAGTGTTTTTTATAAAAAAAAATAGAACACTAATTTAATACAAATGGACAGTTTTTCCGTTAAACAAACGTTTTACGACGAGACTGTACACACATGTTCAGAACGGGGTTTAATTGCCATTTATTGCAAAAATGGCATATCTCACAATTTGTTCGAAACAAAGGGGGTTAATTGCCGTTTATTTCCAAAACGGCATATCTCACAAAATGAAATAACGGATGGGGGTTAATTGCCGTTTATTTCCAAAACGGCATATCTCACAAAATGAAATAAAGGGGGTTAGTTGCCGTTTATTGACAAAACGGCATATCTCACAAAATGAAACAAAAGGGGGTTAGTTGCCGTTTATTGGTAAAACGGCATATCTCAAAAATTGAAATATTTAAAAAAGGGGTTTTCCCGATAGCAAAAAGGGAGGGGGCCGGGTTATAGATGACCCGGATCCGGTTCGAAGGACCAAAATGTGCAGGGCACACGGGGGTTGGACAATTCAAAATGTCTAATTAAAAATGAAGACTGACCGTTGACTTCTGGTTATGGATGTGGGGGTTCTTGCTGTGGTAGTAAAGCTGTGCTGTTGCAGTTATTCTTACTGGTGTTGTTGTTGTCTATGATCTATGAAAGGTATTTGCTGATACTCCGAAATCCCAATAGATAAGTGTATTTGATTAGGTTTTAATAATTCCCAACTATTTATACAAGATTCTTTTGCTTTACAATATTTTTATTTGCACTAGTTTATTAAAAACACATTATTCAACTTTTATTATATATTACAAAAAATTTTCGACTTTTATGTATGTACATATGTATGTATATGTATGTATATTTCTTTAGTGAATTTTAGTAGTTGTCTGGTATGTTGTTTAAGAACGATTGATTCGTTTTTTTAAATTGTAGCAGAAACAGAATATCTTTCCTCAAACTTCTTCGTTCAAAAAAAACTCAGACAAACAGAACAAAGAGAGAGGAAAAAATACTCGCTACAACACAACGAACTGCACAGGGTTACCATGCGTAAACAATCAGCAACGCTTTTTTTTGGCCAATTTGGAGAAGTTGGGATTACTCGGGAACGGCTCGTAGGTTTTTTAGTGTATTTTCCAGGAAAAATCAGCAACACTTTTTTTTTGGCCAATTTGGAGAAGGTGTGATTACTCGGGAACGGCTCGTAGGATTTCTAGTGTATTTTCCAGGAAAAATCAACAACGCTTTTTTTTGGCCCATTTGGAGAAGGTGTGATTACTCGGAAACGGCTCGTAAGATTTTTAGTGTATTTTCCAGGAAAAATCAGCAACGCTTTTTTTTGGCCAATTTGGAGAAGGTGTGATTACTCCAGAACGGCTCGTAGGTTTTTTAGTGTATTTTCCAGGAAAAATCAGCAACGTTTTTTTTTGGCAATTTGGAGAAGGTGTGATTACTCGGGAACGGCTCGTAGGATTTCTAGTGTATTTTCCAGGAAAAATCAACAACGCTTTTTTTTGGCCAATTTGGAGAAGATGGGATTACTCAGGAACGGCTCGTAGGATTTTTAGTGTATTTTCCAGGAAAAATGTGCAACGCTTTTTTTTTGGCCAATTTGGAGAAGGTGTGATTACTCGGGAACGGCTCGTAGGATTTTTAGTGTATTTTCCAGGAAAAATCAACAACGCTTTTTTTTTGCCAATTTGGAGAAGGTGTGATTACTCGGGAACGGCTCGTAGGATTTTTAGTGTATTTTCCAGGAAAAATCAACAACGCTTTTTTTGGCCAATTTAGAGAAGGTGTGATTACTCGGGAACGGCTCGTAAGATTTTTAGTGTATTTTTAGTGTATTTTTTGGCCAATTTGGAGAAGGTGTGATTACTCAAGAACGGCTCGTAGGTTTTTTAGTGTATTTTCCAGGAAAAATCAGCAACGTTTTTTTTTTGGCAATTTGGAGAAGGTGTGATTACTCGGGATCGGCTCGTAGGTTTTTTAGTGTATTTTCCAGGAAAAATCAGCAACACTTTTTTTTTGGCCAATTTGGAGAAGGTGTGATTACTCGGGAACGGCTCGTAGGATTTCTAGTGTATTTTCCAGGAAAAATCAACAACGCTTTTTTTTGGCCAATTTGGAGAAGGTGTGATTACTCGGGAACGGCTCGTAAGATTTTTAGTGTATTTTCCAGGAAAAATCAGCAACGCTTTTTTTGGCCAATTTGGAGAAGGTGTGATTACTCGGGAACGGCTCGTAAGATTTTTAGTGTATTTTCCAGGAAAAATCAGCAACGCTTTTTTTTGGCCAATTTGGAGAAGGTGTGATTACTCGGGAACGGCTCGTAGGATTTTTAGTGTATTTTCCAGGAAAAATCAGCAACGCTTTTTTTTTGGCCAATTTGGAGAAGGTGTGATTACTCGGGAACAGCTCGTAGGATTTTTAGTGTATTTTCCAGGAAAAATCAGCAACGCTTTTTTTTGGCCAATTTGGAGAAGATGGGATTACTCGGGAACGGCTCGTAGGATTTTTAGTGTAATTTCCAGGAAAAATCAGCAACGCTTTTTTTTGGCCAATTTGGAGAAGGTGGGATTACTCGGGAACGGCTCGTAGGATTTTTAGTGTAATTTCCAGGAAAAATGTGCAACGCTTTTTTTTTTGGCCAATTTGGAGAAGGTGTGATTACTCGGGAACGGCTCATAGGATTTTTAGTGTATTTTCCAGGAAAAATCAGCAACGCTTTTTTTTGGCCAATTTGGAGAAGATGGGATTACTCGGAAAAGTGGCATGTCATAACGTCCAATGTCATAATGTCCATGGACGTTATGACACACCAATAGGTGTCAAAACGTCCACAGACATTATGACACATATTGGTGTGACATAACGTCCACATATGGAGTGCCATAAAGTCCATGGACGTAGCGACACTTTTAGTTATGCCATAATGTCCATGGACATTATGACACGTTATGGTGTGTCATAAAGTCCACAATAATTAAAAATCAAATGTTTCAAGTAAAATATAAGTGAATTTTTGACTACCGTTAGAAATTTAAAGTTTTACCGATGCAATGGCATATTATTTTAGTATGTAAGTGGTTTTCATAAAGTGCACAAGTAGATGTAAAAAGAAAAATAATATGGAAAGTTTGAAATATAATTATGAATTTGTGAGTGGATTTCGGAAAAATTCCAAGTTGTTATTGTTAACCGATGAAAAGCAGGTGTTTCGCCAAAAACACATGTATCGTGAATACACCCGATATGGGTGCTATATCAATAATTGTAGTGTAACAGTTGCCCTTAGAAAGGATGGAGTCTGTGAGCAGCTAAGCTTGGATTATCATCATAATCATTCACTTCCCGAAGACTTAATAAATAAATTTAAAATGATTAATAACGTGAAAAAAGAATGCGGCGTTAAGTCAGCATATAAAAGAAAAGGAGTCCGAGAAATTTTTGATGAAGAGTGTATGAAGGACAAAGACTTGTCTTCTACAGTGTCTTTTCCAAAAATGAGGAGGCAATTATATAGAATACGAAGTAATGGAATGCCAAAAAGTCCTAGCACATATCTTGAAATCAAGCAGATGTTTGAAGAAGTTGAATTTTTTCAAGAATTTGGGATTTTCAAACATATTAACAAGCCTTTTTATCGGGATACTATAATAGAAGATGACTTTTTCTACTCTATTTTAATATCGCCAACAATTGCAGATATAATCCAGAAAAAACCAAAGGGTCGTCGATATTTAATAGATGGAACCTTCAAAACAGTTCCCAGTTGTGGTTTCAAGCAGCTTCTCGTGGTTCACTTTTACTATATGGAACATGTAAGTTCTTAAATTATACATTATTTTTTTTTTTTTTTTAATATCTTAATCATAAAATCTTCTGTGTCTTTGTAGACTTTTCCGTTCATTTACGTTTTGATGTCAAGCAAAACTAGACAAATATATGAACATTTGTTTCAATTTATTAACAGCAATTTCTTTCAGTTCGAGGCTTTAGCATTTCATACAGATTATGAAATAGCTTTAAGAAAAGCTCTACAATACGTATTATCCACAGCAACATTAAAAGGCTGTTGGTTCCATTATTGCCAAGCTCTGACACGTAAATGTCAAAAAATAAAAAAATTTCGAAACTTAATTAAAACAAACAACGACTCTAAAAATTGGTACCGAAAAATATTAAGCCTACCCTTAGTAAGCCCAGAACAAATTGAGGAAATGTTTTTAAGTTACGAGATATTGGACTTTCCAAAAAACCGACAAGAATGCTTCAACATTTTTATGAAATATTTTGAGAATCAATGGATGGCGAAGGTAAGTGTATTTTTTATAGTTATAATTTTTTAGTAATTCGTAAGTGAAACAAATACCAAGAAAAAAAGAGAGATGAAAGCGAAATGTCTTCCCGGAGACACTAAAGTTAAGTATTGAAATCTGACTTCTCATACTAAAGTTTTTCTGCGTGGCGGCCTGCGGCCGCGCTTAAGGGTTTTCTCCTCCCGCAGGACGCGGCAGGTGGCTTCGCTGAATAAAGTTTTCCTGCGTGCGTCACAAAAATAAAAAAATGTCTTTTCCTGGAAACACTAAAGTCAAGTATTGACAAGTGGCTTCGTATACTAAAGTTTTTCTGCGTGGAAATACTTAACTTTAGTGTTTCCAGGAAAAGACATTTTTTTATTTTTGTGACGCACGCAGGAAAACTTTATTCAGCGAAGCCACCTGCCGCGTCCTACTGGAGGAGAAAACCTTTAAGCGCGGCCGCAGGCCGCCACGCAGAAAAACTTTAGTAAGAATGCTTACACCAGAATGTTTACACCATGCATAACAATATTCTGAAAAAATATTCTGAATAATTGGGAAATAAGGCCATTATGGCTTTATCTCCCATTTAATTGAGCAATAAAGCCATCATGGCCTTATTTCGCATGATTTTAAAGCACCCCCCCTTCGAATTTCGTTTTCATCTCTCTTTTTTCCTGCTACATTGATATTTAGTTTCAACTACTCTTATAAATAATAAGAAAATCTCCATTGATGTTTTATAGATCACACCTTGCGGATTTTCTGTTCATTTGGAGCCCATTAGAACCACAAGTGCTTTAGAAGGCTTTAATTCAAAACTTTCCCGGAACATTGAAAAGCATGGGCAATTTCATAAATTCTTCGACGCTATCCGTAATGAAGATTTCCATCAGTCAGTTTCTTTAAGTAAAATAGTTGCGGGTGCTTTATCTGTTTTGCCCAAAAAACGTAAAAAGCAAACGGATAAGGATAGCAAAATTCGACACCTAACCCAGCAATTACACAGGGGAGAAATCTCTTTATGCGATTTTTTTAATTTCGTTACAAATAAAGAAAACCACATTGTAGAATGTGATGAACTTCTGGAGGAAAATGGAGAAGAAGAAACAGAGTCAGATGATAATGTGGAAAGCCAAGTCAATTTCAGCCAAATGACGGAAGTTTTAAAATGCATTATTTGCTTTGCAGAACCAAGAAATATTTTATTGATGCCATGCAAGCACTTTAAAATCTGTTCCAGCTGCTTCCAGCATTTAGATAAAAAATCTAAAGAAAACAGTTCACCTTTGCTTTGTCCTTATTGTAGACAAATCGTAGAAAGTAATTTAAATATATTTCAATAAAGAGTATTTGAAAAAACTATATGAGTATATTTATTTATTTTTTTATTTTCAAAAGTCTGGACGATATGACATATTTTAAAGTGACATAATATCCAAAAAAATTGTGGCGTATCGTCCATGGACTTTATGTCATTTTGAAATAGTCATAAAGTCCATGGAAGTTATGACACCTTTTGGTGTGTCATAACGTCCATGGACATTATGACATTGGATGTTATGACATGCCACCCTCGGAAACGGCTCGTAAGATTTTTAGTGTATTTTCCAGGAAAAATCAACAACGCTTTTTTTTTGCCAATTTGGAGAAGGTGTGATTACTCGGGAACGGCTCGTAAGATTTTTAGTGTATTTTCCAGGAAAAATCAGCAAGGTTTTTTTTTGGCCAATTTGGAGAAGGTGTGATTACTCGGGAACGGCTCGTAGGTTTTTTAGTGTATTTTTCAGGAAAAATCAGCAACGCTTTTTTTTGGCCAATTTGGAGAAGATGGGATTACTCGGGAACGGCTCGTAGGATTTTTAGTGTATTTTCCAGGAAAAATCAGCAACGCTTTTTTTGGCCAATTTGGAGAAGGTGTGATTACTCGGGAACGGCTCGTAGGTTTTTTAGTGTATTTTCCAGGAAAAATCAGCAACGCTTTTTTTTGGCCAATTTGGAGAAGGTGTGATTACTCGGAAACGGCTCGTAAGATTTTTGATGTTTTTTCCAGGAAAAATCAGCAACGCTTTTTTTTGGCCAATCTGGAGAAGGTGTGATTACTCGGGAACGGCTCGTAAGATTTTTGATGTATTTTCCAGGAAAAATCAGCAACGCTTTTTTTTGGCCAATTTGGAGAAGATGGGATTACTCGGGAACGGCTCATAAAATTTTTAATGTATTTTCCAGGAAAAATCAACAACGCTTTTTTTGGCCAATTTGGAGAAGGTGTGATTACTCGGGAACGGCTCGTAGGATTTTTAGTGTATTTTCCAGGAAAAATCAGCAACGCTTTTTTTTGCCAATTTGGAGAAGGTGTGATTACTCGGGAACGGCTCGTAAGATTTTTAGTGTATTTTCCAGGAAAAATCAGCAAGGTTTTTTTTTGGCCAATTTGGAGAAGGTGTGATTACTCGGGAACGGCTCGTAGGTTTTTTTAGTGTATTTTCCAGGAAAAATCAGCAACGCTTTTTTTGGCCAATTTGGAGAAGGTGTGATTACTCGGGAACGGCTCCTAAGATTTTTGATGTTTTTTCCAGGAAAAATCAGCAACGCTTTTTTTGGCCAATTTGGAGAAGGTGTGATTACTCGGGAACGGCTCGTAGGATTTTTAGTGTATTTTCCAGGAAAAATCAACAACGCTTTTTTTTGGCCAATTTGGAGAAGGTGGGATTACTCGGGAACTGCTCGTAGGTTTTTTAGTGTAATTTCCAGGAAAAATCAGCAACGCTTTTTTTGGCCAATTTGGAGAAGATGGGATTACTCGGGAACTGCTCGTAGGATTTTTAGTGTATTTTCCAGGAAAAATCAACAACGCTTTTTTTTGCCAATTTGGAGAAGGTGTGATTACTCGGGAACGGCTCCTAAGATTTTTGATGTTTTTTCCAGGAAAAATCAGCAACGCTTTTTTTGGCCAATTTGGAGAAGGTGTGATTACTCGGGAACGGCTCGTAGGATTTTTAGTGTATTTTCCAGGAAAAATCAACAACGCTTTTTTTTGCCAATTTGGAGAAGGTGTGATTACTCGGGAACTGCTCGTAGGATTTTTAGTGTATTTTCCAGGAAAAATCAGCAACGCTTTTTTTTCTAATTTGGAGAAGGTGTGATTACTCGGGAACGGCTCGTAAGATTTTTGATGTTTTTTCCAGGAAAAATCAGCAACGCTTTTTTTGGCCAATTTGGATAAGGTGTGATTACTCGGGAACGGCTCGTAGGTTTTTTAGTGTATTTTCCAGGAAAAATCAGCAACGCTTTTTTTTTGGCCAATTTGGAGAAGGTGTGATTACTCGGGAACGGCTCGTAGGATTTTTGATGTTTTTTCCAGGAAAAATCAACAACGCTTTTTTTTGGCCAATTTGGAGAAGGTGGGATTACTCGGGAACTGCTCGTAGGTTTTTTAGTGTAATTTCCAGGAAAAATCAGCAACGCTTTTTTTGGCCAATTTGGAGAAGATGGGATTACTCGGGAACTGCTCGTAGGATTTTTAGTGTATTTTCCAGGAAAAATCAACAACGCTTTTTTTTGCCAATTTGGAGAAGGTGTGATTACTCGGGAACGGCTCGTAGGATTTTTAGTGTATTTTCCAGGAAAAATCAGCAACGCTTTTTTTGGCCAATTTGGAGAAGGTGTGATTACTCGGGAACGGCTCGTAAGTTTTTTAGTGTATTTTCCAGGAAAAATCAGCAACGCTTTTTTTTGGCCAATTTGGGGAAGGTGTGATTACTCGGAAACGGCTCGTAAGATTTTTAGAGTATTTTCCAGGAAAAATCAGCAACGCTTTTTTTGGCCAATTTGGAGAAGGTGTGATTACTCGGGAACGGCTCATAAAATTTTTAATATATTTTCCAGGAAAAATCAGCAACACTTTTTTTGGCCAATTTGGAGAAGGTGTGATTACTCGGAAACGGCTCATAAAATTTTTAATATATTTTCCAGGAAAAATCAGCAACGCTTTTTTTGGCCAATTTGGAGAAGGTGTGATTACTCGGGAACGGCTCGTAAGATTTTTAGTGTATTTTCCAGGAAAAATCAGCAACACTTTTTTTGGCCAATTTGGAGAAGGTGTGATTACTCGGGAACGGCTCATAAAATTTTTAATATATTTTCCAGGAAAAATCAACAACGCTTTTTTTGGCCAATTTGGAGAAGGTGTGATTACTCGGGAACGGCTCGTAGGATTTTTAGTGTATTTTCCAGGAAAAATCAGCAACGCTTTTTTTGGCCAATTTGGAGAAGGTGTGATTACTCGGGAACGGCTCATAAAATTTTTAATATATTTTCCAGGAAAAATCAGCAACACTTTTTTTGGCCAATTTGGAGAAGGTGTGATTACTCGGGAACGGCTCGTAGGTTTTTTAGTGTATTTTCCAGGAAAAATCAGCAACGCTTTTTTTGGCCAATTTGGAGAAGTTGGGATTACTCGGGAACGGCTCGTAGGTTTTTTAGTGTATTTTCCAGGAAAAATCAGCAACGCTTTTTTTTCTAATTTGGAGAAGGTGTGATTACTCGGGAACGGCTCGGAAGATTTTTAGTGTATTTTCCAGGAAAAATCAGCAACGCTTTTTTTTGGCCAATTTGGAGAAGATGGGATTACTCGGGAACGGCTCGTAGGATTTTTAGTGTAATTTCCAGGAAAAATCAGCAACGCTTTTTTTTGGCCAATTTGGAGAAGGTGGGATTACTCGGGAACGGCTCGTAGGATTTTTAGTGTAATTTCCAGGAAAAATGTGCAACGCTTTTTTTTTTGGCCAATTTGGAGAAGGTGTGATTACTCGGGAACGGCTCATAGGATTTTTAGTGTATTTTCCAGGAAAAATCAGCAACGCTTTTTTTTGGCCAATTTGGAGAAGATGGGATTACTCGGAAAAGTGGCATGTCATAACGTCCAATGTCATAATGTCCATGGACGTTATGACACACCAATAGGTGTCAAAACGTCCACAGACATTATGACACATATTGGTGTGACATAACGTCCACATATGGAGTGCCATAAAGTCCATGGACGTAGCGACACTTTTAGTTATGCCATAATGTCCATGGACATTATGACACGTTATGGTGTGTCATAAAGTCCACAATAATTAAAAATCAAATGTTTCAAGTAAAATATAAGTGAATTTTTGACTACCGTTAGAAATTTAAAGTTTTACCGATGCAATGGCATATTATTTTAGTA